>JBBDGP010000518.1:0-1280509 GCA_037952835.1 Lithobates septentrionalis
CATTTCACTAAAAAAGTGTCAAAATAGTTAAAAATGACAAGAGACAGTTTTTGACAATTCCTTTATTTAAATGCTTCTTCTTTCTTCCTTCATCTTCTTCTTCTTCTGGTTCTTCTGGCTCTTCTGGTTCTTCCTCCGGCGTTCTCGTCCAGCATCTCCTCCGCGGCGTCTTCTATCTTCTTCTCCTCGGGCCGCTCCGCACCCATGGCATTGGGGGGCAGGCTCCCGCTCTTCTCTTCATCTTCTTCTTCATCCTCTTCTCTTCTTCCTTCTTCTCTTCTTCTCTGTTTCTCTTCTTAATTTTCTTCTCCGGGCCGCTCCGCATCCATGCATGGAGGGAGGCTCCCGCTGTGTGACGGCGTCTCCTCATCTGATGGTTCTTAAATAACGGGGGGCGGGGCCACCCGGTGACCCCGCCCCCTCTGACGCACGGGACATGACGGGACTTCCCTGTGGCATTCCCCGTGACGTCACAGGGAAGTCCCGTCAAGTCACCGTGCGTCAGAGGGGGGCGGGGTCACCGGGTGGCCCCGCCCCCCGTTATTTAAGAACCGTCAGATGAGGAGACGCCGTCACACAGCGGGAGCCTCCCTCCATGCATGGATGCGGAGCGGCCCGGAGAAGAAAATGGGGATGAGGCCCTTGTCCTCATCAACATGGGGACAAGGTGTTTTGGGGGGCTACCCCAAAGCACCCTCCCAACGTTGAGGGCATGTGGCCTGGTACGGTTCAGGAGGGGGGGGGCGCACTCTCGTCCCCCCCTCTTTTCCTGCGGCCTGCCAGGTTGCGTGCTCGGATAAGGGTCTGGTATGGATTTTTGGCGCGGGGTTCCCCTTAAAATCCATACCAGACCTGAAGGGTCTGGTATGGAATTTAGGGGGAACCCCACGTCATTTTTTTTTAAATTTTGGCCGGGGTTCCCCTTAATATCCATACCAGACCTGAAGGGCCTGGTATGGAATTTAGGGGGACTCCCACTTCATTTTTTTTTTTTTTTAATTTTGGTTCGGGGTTTCCCTGTGGGGAATTCCCATGCCGTTTTTATCAATGAACTTCTATGTGTATTGACGGCAATGCAATAGCCGCGGGTAGTTTTAAATGAGTTTTTTCCTTCCAAATGTCATTTTGCTGTCAGGCTGTTCTAAACACGGGAAACATGCGCCCCTTTACAGGCATACTATAGACACCCCCCAGGTACGAAATTTAAAGGGATATTACACTTTTATTGTTTGACTTTAAGCATTATTAAAATCACTGCTCCTGAAAAAACGGCCGTTTTTAAAACTTCTTTTTGCATTGATCCATGTCCCCTGGGGCAGGACCCAGGTCCCCAAACACTTTTTATGACAATAACTTGCATATTAGCCTTTAAAATTAGCACTTTTGATTTCTCCCATAGACTTTTAAAGGGTGTTGGCATTCGAATTTGCCGCGAACACCCCAAATTGTTCGGTGTTCGGCGAACTTGCGAACAGCCAATGTTCGAGTCGAACATGAGTTCGACTCGAACTCGAAGCTCATCCCTACTCAGGAGTAAGTAACATCAGGAGTGCAGGGCCCAGGAGTCAGAAATGTACAAAGTTTAGGGGTCAAGAGTAAGTAACTCACAAACTGCAGGGCTCAGTAGTAAGTAACATACAGAATGTAGAAATCAGGAGCAAGAAAAATACAAAATACAGGGGTTAGGACTCGAGTAGGTAACTCACATAGTGCAGAGGTCATGAGCCTGGAATGCACAGAGTACAGAAGTCAAGAATATACTGAATGTACCTCTGTGGCTGACATAAATGCAGGTTTAAATTTAATGTGAATAAATCACCAGGACCAGATTGCTTATACCCAAGAGTCTTCAGAAAGCTTATAGCCAGACCATTGTTTCTAATTTTCAAGGACAACTATGTGACTGAAATAGCACCAACAGATTATAGTACCAGCCTAACATAAATAGTATGTAAAAACATTTAATTTCCCCTTCCCTCCCTAAAATGCACTCAATGGACTTTGGCATTACATTGCATCTGTAGGTGAGCATGAATTTTTTTCATGCAGCTTCCAGCTTCTGTCCCTACCTGCCGGCTGCCTGTCAACTGAAAGGAGAGGTCAGGGACAGAAGACGGCAGCTGTCGACGCATGGACGGTCGAGGCATTAGGACTCAGGGCACCCACCAGCAGATGCAGTGCGCGTGTCCCAAGTGCCCCAACGCCCCTGCAAAAAAAAAAAAAGACCACAGATATCTTCCGTGTTCTGCTAAACATAAAATGTGAAGAAAGAATGTTAAGGAGTTACTCTACTAATGCATGTTTTTTGTTTTTTTATGGCTCTATACATGTAGGGATTAAATATGGCACTCAATGGGCATTATCAGAGCTTTCTGATATCAAGGGTGAACAAGCTGTATTAGCCTGAATGATTCATTACACACAAGTGTTCTGTAATTTCATAGTTAACCACTTCAGCCGGAAGGTTTTACCCCCCTCATTACCAGGCCATTTTTTTGCGATACGGCACTGCGCTACTTTAACTGACAATTGCGCGGTCCTGCAACGCTGTATCCAAATGAAATTGATGCTCTTTTTTTCCACAAATAGAGCTTACTTTTGGTGGCATTTGATCACCTCTGGGGTTTTAATTTTTTGCGCTATAAACAAAAAAAAGAGCGACAATTTTGAAAATAAAACAATATTTTTTTGAATTCTGTTATAAAACATAGCCAATAAAAAAAATCAAATTTCTTCATCAATTTAGGTCATATTTTTGGTAAAAAAAATCCCAATAAGCATATATTGATTGGGTTGCGCAAAAGTTGTGGTGTCTACAAACTATGGAATATTTTAATGGCATTTTTATTTTTTATTTTTTTTTAGTAGTAATGCCGGCGATGAGCAATTTTTAGCAGGACTGCGACATTGTGGCAGACAAATCGGACTCCTAACTGACACTTTTGACACTTTTTTGGGAACCAGTGACATTATTACAGTGATCAGTGCTAAAAAGATGCACTGTTACTGTACTAAGTGTGTCCCTAGGGGGTGCTTTCTAACTGTGTGTTTTTGGGGGGGGCAGCGAACAACCCCCCCCCGTTGTTTGCTGGTCAGTCCGGCACTTACCCCATCGTGGCGGGTGGCAGGAAATGTGGTGCAGCGGCTCCGAGTCCTCTTCTCCATGGCAGCTTCCAGCTCCTCCTCCTAGATGTCCAATAGGATCACCTGTCCTTTCGGGTGACCAGTGTCAAAACCCACTTCCTGATTGGCCGGGAGGAGGATCAGTGTTAAAACAGCAATTATTGATTCGCTGTCGTAACACACCTGGGTGGGCTCGGAGCACACTCTCTGCGACCCGAGCCCACCCTTTATAGAAGCCTATTAGAGCCTCTGGCTCTAATTGGTGCTTCAAAAAAACTGCCCCTCTGTATTGGAATCTATGCGCCGTGTCCTGAAAGGGGCTGGATGCATGGATAGGGGAGGCAGTGATGGACGGGGGGGAGGTGCCGGTGCACCCTTAATGGACGGGCCTCCCTTGGTGGGGATTGCCCCTACTGGGGAAAGACAGACAGGGGAGAGACAGAGATCAGTGTTCCTGCCTAGCAGGAACACAAGATCTCTATCTTCTTCATTGTCAGAATGGCGATCTGCCTTGTTCAGATTGCCGTTCTGCCTCTCTGGGGGACGATCAGGGGTGGGCGGCAGACATCAGGTCCGCCAGACTCGCTGATTGGCATCCCCTTTGTCCAATCAATCAAGCCTTCAGTGCCGCCCCCCCAGTGGCTATTGCACAAAACGACGTATAGGTACGTCGTTTTGCGTAATAGAGCCAACCTGCCGCAGTACACCTGCAGTAGGCGGTCGGCAAGTGGTTAAAGGAGGCTGCCATTAGTAAATGCTCCTTTGGGAATGCTAGTTCCCTGGCTCTCTTTTTGATGCTTTGGCTTCAATGCGGACTGAGCTGTCTGAGATCCTGACAGTCTTCTGACATTCGTTTAACAGGATGCTATGTACAGGACTTTGAAAGCATACCGAAGCCAGACAAGGCCAGGCATCCAGAATTTTCAGAAAAAAGGCCGCTCTTCTCTCATAACAGTCACTTTAAGGCACCCTGACTGCAATATCTGCACTCAGATGAATTGCTCCCCAAGTCGTTCAATGCCTCTTCTGTGTGAATACACCTTTGTGTATCAAAATTTTGCTGCTATCAATTCATTTTCTATCCCGGATGTGCACTACTTTCATTGATTAAACCTATAGCAGTTCACTACTTTGAGAATTCTTCAATTTAACAGTTAATCTATAACTGCCAACAGAATCTTTATTGACTTTGGAAATGTTAACTGTCAGCACTAGGGAATAAGCCAAGCATGGACTGGTGCAATCATGAGATTAAAACATCCTTCTATAATCTTTCTTGGATGTAGGCAAATGTTTTGCAATCCATGAAAAGTAAAAGCCATCTGGTAAAAGGCATCTGGAACAGAGGTAACACAATGATGGTGGCTGGTTAAGACTGTTCAAAGGTTGACATAATGATACAAAATAATGCAGCTTTGTAATCATTAACACATAATTTAATGTATGTTTTTGTATGCAGTCAGGGCAAGCACCTACATTTGAATTGGCATTAGGGATGAGCCGAACACCTCCCTGTTCGGTTCGCACCAGAACATGCGAATAGGCAAAAAATTCGTTCAAACACGCGAACACCGTTAAAGTCTATGGGACACGAACATGAATAATCAAAAGTGCTAATTTTAAAGGCTTATATGCAAGTTATTGTCATAAAAAGTGTTTGGGGACCTGGGTCCTGCCCCAGGGGACATGGATCAATGCAAAAAAAAGTTTTAAAAACTTTTCACTGCTCCCGCTTTTTCGGGAGCAGTGATTTTAATAATGCTTAAAGTGAAACAATAAAAGTGTAATATCCCTTTAAATTTCGTACCTGGGGGGTCTCTATAGTATGCCTGTAAAGGGGCGCATGTTTCCCGTGTTTAGAACAGTCTGACAGCAAAATGACATTTCAAAGGAAAAAAAGTCAGTTAAAACTACTCGCGGCTATTAATGCATTGCCGGTCCGACAATACACATAGAAGTTCATTGATAAAAACGGCATGGGAAGTCCCCACAGGGGAACCCCGAACCAGAATTTAAAAAAAAATGACGTGGGGGTCCCCCTAAATTCCATACCAGGCCCTTCAGGTCTGGTATGGATATTAAGGGGAACCCCGGGCAAAAAAAAATGGCGTGAGGTCCCCCTCAAAATCTATACCAGACCCTTCAGGTCTGGTATGGATTTTAAGGGGAACCCCATGGCAAAATTAAAAAAGAAAAACGGCGTGGGGTCCCCCTAAAGATCCATATCAGACCCTTATCCGAGCACGCAACCTGGCAGGCCGCAGAAAAAGAGGGGGGGACGAGAGAGCGCCCCCCCTCCTGAACCGTACCAGGCCACATGCCCTCAACATTGTGAGGGTGCTTTGGGGTAGCCCCCAAAACACCTTGTCCCCATGTTGATGAGGACAAGGGCCTCATCCCCACAACCCTGGCCGGTGGTTGTGGGGGTCTGCGGGCGGGGGGCTTATCGGAATCTGGAGGCCCCCTTTAACAAGGGGACCCCCAGATCCCGGCCCTCCCCCCTGTGTGAAATGGTAAGGGAGTACCCCTACCATTTCACTAAAAAACTGTCAAAAATTTTAAAAATGACAAGAGACAGTTTTTGACAATTCCTTTATTCAAATGCTTCTTCTTTCTTCTTTCTTCTATCTTCTATCTTCATTCGGTTTCTTCCTCCATCTTCTTCTTCTTCTGGTTCTTCTGGTTCTTCCTCCGGTGTTCTCGTCCGGCATCTTCCTCCGCGACGTCAGCGTCTTCTTCCCTTCTTCTCCTCGGGCCACTCTGCAACCATGATGGCATGGAGGGAGGCTCCCGCTCTTCTCTTCATCTTCTTCTCTTCATCTTCTTCTCTTCATCTTCTTTTCGGGCCGCTCCGCATCCATGATGGAATGGAGGGAGGCTCCCGCTGTGTGGCGCTTCTCCTCTTCTGACGGTCCTTAAATAATGGGGAGGAGGGGCCACCCGGTGACCCCGCCCCCCTCTGACGGACGGTGACTTGACGGGACTTCCCTGTGGCATCACTGGGAATGCCACAGGGAAGTCCCGTCAAGTCCCTGTGCGTCAGAGGAGGGTGGGGTCACCAGGTGGCCCCACCCCCCCGTTATTTAAGAACCGTCAGAAGAGGAGAAGCGTCACACAGCGGGAGCCTCCCTCCATGCCATCATAGATGCGGAGCGGCCCAAAAAGAAGATGAAGACAAGAAGATGAAGAGAAGAAGATGAAGAGAAGAGCGGGAGCCTCCCTCCATGCCATCATGGATGCGGATCGGCCCGAGGAGAAGAAAGGAAGAAGATGCCGATGCCGCGGAGGAAGATGCCGGATGAGAACACCGGAGGAAGAACCAGAAGAACCAGAAGAACAAGAAGATGGAGGAAGAAACCGAAGGAAGATAGAAGAAAGAAGAAAGAAGAAGCATTTAAATAAAGGAATTGTCAAATACTGTCTCTTGTCATTTTTAACATTTTTGACAGTTTTTTTGTGAAATGGTAGGGGTACAAAAAGTACCCCCTTACCATTTCACACAGGGGGGGAGGGCCAGGATCTGGGGGTCCCCTTGTTAAAGGGGGCTTCCAGATTCCGATAAGCCCCCTGCCCGCAGACCCCCACAACCACCAGCCAGGGTTGTGGGGATGAGGCCCTTGTCCTCATCAACATGGGGACAAGGTGTTTTGGGGGGCTACCCCAAAGCACCCTCCCAATGTTGAGGGCATGTGGCCTGGTACGGTTCAGGAGGGGGGGCGCTCTCTCATTCCCCCCTCTTTTCCTGCGGCCTGCCAGGTTGCGTGCTCGGATAAGGGTCTGGTATGGATTTTTGGGGGGGCCCCACGCCATTTTTTTTAAAATTTTGGCGCGGGGTTCCCCTTAAAATCCATACCAGACCTGAAGAGTCTGGTATAGATTTTGAGGGGGACCCCATGCCATTTTTTTAAATTTTGGCCGGGGTTCCCCTTAATATCCATACCAGACCTGAAGGGCCTGGTATGGAATTTAGGGGGACCCCCCACGTCATTTTTTTTAAATTTTGGTTCGGGGTTCCCCTGTGGGGAATTCCCATGCCATTTTTATCAATGAACTTTTATGTGTATTGTCGGACCGGCAATTCATTAATAGCCGCGAGTATTTTTAAATGACTTTTTTCCCTTTGAAATGTCATTTTGCTGTCAGACTGTTCTAAACACGGGAAACATGCGCCCCTTTACAGGCATACTATAGACACCCCCCAGGTACGAAATTTAAAGGGATATTACACTTTTATTGTTTCACTTTAAGCATTATCAAAATTACTGCTCCCGAAAAAACATCAGTTTTTAAAACTTTTTTTTGCATTGATCCATGTCCCCTGGGGCAGGACCCAGGTCTCCAAACACTTTTTATGACAATACCATGAATATAAGCCTTTAAAATTAGCACTTTTGATTTCTCCCATAGACTTCTAAAGGGTGTTCCGCGGCATTCGAATTTTCCACGAACACCCCAAATTGTTCGCTGTTCGGTGAACTTGCAAACAGCCGTTGTTCGAGTCGAACATGAGTTCAACTCGAACTGGAAGCTCATCCCTAATTGGCATCAATCTTCTGCAATACACTGTACAGCAGAGCTCAGTCTGGGGGAAGGTGAAACAGAACAAGAATCCAATCAGCCAGTTCAGCTGTAGTTCTCATGTGGTAAGGAGTATGTTGATAGTAGGAAAGAGCACAGTGAGATGAGCTCACCAATGTGCTGCTTCTCTTTTCACTGTCCAATCACAGGGGGAGGACAAGACCTGTAGGTATTATGTAAAGCCCAATTTGTGGCTAATTGTTTTATTTTTATTTTCGCCTCTCCACCCCAACGAAAGAAGCTCTGGCTGCAATACTTACCTTTAGTCTGGAGCTGTTCCCTGCAGTACCTTTGTCTTCTGGGCTGAATTATGCCCAGTGTCACCCAGCCTGAAAGGTTAAAGGGTAACTCCACTTTTGTTGAGAAAAAAGAATTCCCCTACTGGATGATCTATGTACATTACAAGGATTTTAACAAACTTTGTTGCAGATTCCTACCTTTTGTTATTCAGAAGAAATAGCTGTTTGTGTCTATGTGTAGATTGGATCTGTATGGGATTGGTTTTATGATTATCATTCAGCTGCTGCACCTGCAGGGTTCTAATAAGGAAATTGGCAGAGTCTGCATGTCTTTAGTCCTGGTTCACACGATTGCAGTGCGAGAAACTGCATGTGAATCAGACAGGAATCACACCGCATTCTTTTTCAAATCACATGCAATTCTTTGCAGTGAAATTTGAACCATTTTTTTTGTATGGCTCAAATCGGACCGCAAATTGAACCGCACCCACACGAAAGGTGCAGGCTCCTTCTTTTTCCACACCCATGAGATACGATTCAGCCAACCGAACTGCATTTTATGAACCATTTTTGGGGTGTCTGCAGTGGTTCACATGAACTGAGTCCGGTTGTGATGTGGTGCAGGAAACGCACAGAAATTGCTGAAAATCCCGCATCGCATTAGTGTGAACTGGCACTTAGACATAATTTCCCTCTGGAAACATCTCACCAAAAATTACATTTTTGTTGCAGGGGATGCCAAAAAAATCTGACTTGTATCTTAGTGCAGACTTCTGGGAAAATCAGTGAGCCAATCATACAAGCAGAAATTTACATTTTCTGTGTACAGAACACCCCAAGGTAGCTATATTGCACTGTGTTTTACAGAAAATTACAGAGCTGCAGATTGGAAAGGAAAGGTAATTTTTAATAACATTCAATTACAATATGACTTGAGTTGCAATTGTATACGTTATATTATTATTATTTACTTATTTTTTTTGCTAATTTTTTTTCCCCACGAAAGTGGAGTTACCCCTTAACATCCTTGTGCCCGCGCTATACCCGAAAGACGGCTACAGCGCGGGCCCAAATCGCCCGGCGCGCTCTGTGATCAGCGAGTCCATGAAACTGAGCTGATCACAGATTGAAGAGACCGATCCCAGCCCCTTACCACATGCTCAGCTGTCAGCCAATGCCAGATGATCACGTGATGTAACCAGAAGCCAGTAATTGACATTTTTTTTCCTCCGGCTTGTGTAAACAGGACATCGGTACTGCACACTCCACACCCACTGCTGCTAAGCAGTGCCCTCCAGTGCCACCTACCAGTGCCCACCAGTGCCACCTACCAGTGCATAGCAGTACTGCTAAGCAGTGCCCACCAGTGCCACCTACCAGTACCACCTATCAATGCCGACCAGTGCCACCTATTAGTGCCCATCAGTGTTGCCAATCAGTGCCCATCAGTGCCTCATCATCAGTGCCACCTATCAATGCTGCCTATCAGCGCCACCTATCAGTGCCCATCAGTGCCCATCAGTGCCTATCAGCGCTGCCTATCAGTGCTCATCAGTGCTGCCTATCAATGCCACCCATCAGTGCCCTTCAGTGCCATCTTTCAGTGCCCATCAGTGCTACCTATCAGTGCCCATCAGTGCCACCTATCAGTGCAGCCTCATCAGTGCCCACCAGTGCTGCCTCATCAGTGCCCATCAATACCGCCTTATCAGTGCCCATCAGTGCAGCCTATCAGTGACCATCAGTACAGCCTCATTAGTGCACATCAATGAAGGAGAAAAATTACCTGGTTTTTTTTTGTTTGTTTAGCAAAAATAAAAAACCCAGTAGTTATTTAATACCACCAAAAGAAAACTCTATTTGTGTGAAAAAAAAATATAAAAATTTAATTTGGGTAAAGTGTAGTATGACCGCGCAATTGCCATTTAAAGAGTGCGAGAGCTGAAAGCTGAAAATTGGACTGGGCAGGAAGGGGGTTTAAGTGCCCAGTAAGCAAGTGGTTAAGGAAAGACTGTAAGTGCTGGATATGTCCCCACTAGGGATGAGCCGAACACCCCCCGGTTCGGTTCGCACCAGAACCCGCGAACGGACCGCAAGTTCGCACGAACGTTAGAACCCCATTGACGTCTATGGGACTCGAACGTTCGAAATCAAAAGTGCTCATTTTAAAGGCTAATTTGCATGGTATTGTCCTAAAAAGGGTTTGGGGACCCGGGTCCTACCCCAGGGGACATGTATCAATGCAAAAAAAACTTTTAAAAACGGCCGTTTTTTCGGGAGCAGTGATTTTAATGATGCTTAAAGTAAAAAAAAAAAAAGTGAAATATTCCTTTAAATATCGTACCTGGGGGGTGTCTATAGTATGCCTGTAAAGTGACGCGTGTTTCCCATGTTTAGAACAGTCCCTGCACCAAATGTCATTTTTAAAGGAAAAAATCTCATTTAAAACTGCTTGCGGGTTTAATGTCATGTCGGGTCCTGGCAATATGGATGAAAATCAGTGAGACAAACGGCATGGGTACCCCCCAGTCCATTACCAGGCCCTTTGGGTCTTGTATGGATATTAAGGGGAACCCCGCACCCAAATTAAAATAAGGAAAGGTCCCTATATACTCTGAACAGCAGTATACAGGCGGTGCAAACAAGACAGGGACTGTAGGTTTGTTGTTAAGTAGAATCTCTTTGTAATTTTGAACATTTTTAATGTGTTTAGCTCCAGCCAAAAAATCTTTTCTAAGCTTTTTGGAAAACATAGGGAAGGGTTATCACCCCTGTGACATTTGTTTTGCGTCTTTCCTCCTCTTCAGAAGATTTCACCTCACTTTTTTGTCCCAATGAAAAATGTTTTTTGAAAATTTGGGTTTTTTTGTGGAACAAGGATTGGAAAGCATCAGTGGAAAGGAGAAATTGTTTTCCCATATTAACTCTTACATGAGAGAATTTCCCTTCCTATGGGTAGATTTCATCTCACTTCCTGTTGTCTCCTTCCGTTTGCAAGTAGGAGTCGTTTGTAAGTTAGATGTTTGAAAGTAGGGTCCTGCCCTATATACTCAGCAGAAATTTGGGCCTTAGGTGTTGCTGTGGCCAAAACACTGTAAGCCCTCACAGGGCCCTGCTGTGAAATATTAGATCAAGAATTGTAATTACATGCCCCTGTTGAACAGGAGCTGAAAAATTAGGCCTTAGGCACTGGTGCTGGTGCCACAACACTGCAACCCCTCACAGACACTCTAGTTGGAACGCAGGAACGAGCACTGCTGCAAAGTATTGCATCAAAAATTGTAATTACACGCCCCTGTTAGACAGGGGCAGAAAAATTGGGCCTTAGGCACTGGTGCTGGTGCCACAACACTGCAACCCCTCACAGACACTCTAGTTGGAACGCAGGAACGAGCACTGCTGCAAAGTATTGCATCAAAAATTGTAATTACACGCCCCTGTTAGACAGGGGCAGAAAAATTGGGCCTTAGGCACTGGTGCTGGTGCCACAACACTGCAACCCCTCACAGACACTCTAGTTGGAATGCAGGAACGAGCCGTGCTGCAAAGTATTACATCAAAAATTGTAATTACACGCCCCTGTTATACAGGGGCTGAAAAATTGTGCCTTAGGCACTGGTGGTGGCGCCCAGAACCAAAAATGTTCTTACAAGCTATCAGCGTGATGATTGAGGAGGAAGAGGATAATTACTCAGGGATAATCACTCAGCATCAACATAGGCAGTCTTTGAAGGGATCTGAAAAAAATTATTCAGTTACATCAGCATCAGGTGCTTGGTAGCTGGTGGTGATCCAAGACTGATTCATTTTTATGAAGGTCAGCCGATCGACCGAGTCAGTGGACAGACGCACCCTGTGATCGGTTACCACGCCTCCAGCAGCACTGAATGTACGTTCCGAAAGAACGCTGGATGCAGGACAGGCCAGTAGCTCAATTGCATACTGTGCAAGCTCTGGCCAGTGATCCATCCTCAAGACCCAGTAACCCAGAGGATTTTCGGTGGGAAAGGTGTCCAAGTCTGATCTTGCCCCTAGGTATTCCTGCACCATGTAAAACAGACGCTGGCGATGGTTGCTGGAACCGATCATACCTTGGGGCTGCGGACCAAAAAATTGTCTGAACGCATCGGTCAGACGGCCACCTTCTCCACCGCTCCTTCTTTGACTGACCGAAGCCTCAGCAACACGTTGTCCAGAAACAGGAGTTTGTAACCTCCCAGTCTCTGGGAACGCGTTGCACAGACCTTTCTGCAAGGCCTCCCGAAGATGTTTCATCCTCTGCTCCCTCTGCGATGGCAAGATAAGGTCCGCAACCTTACCCTTGTAACGTGGATCAAGGAGGGTTGCCAGCCAGTATTGGTCCTTCTCCTTGATACCACGAATACGAGGATCCTTACGCAGGCTTTGCAGGATCAGGGAGGCCATGCAGCGTAGGTTTGCTGAGGCATTCGGTCCGGAGTCCTCTGGGTCACTAAGGACAACAACGTCCGCAGCCACCTCCTCCCAGCCACGTACAAGTCCATGTGTTCCTTGGGACTGATCCCTTAAAGACTGCTGATGCTGAGTGCCAGGCTCCACCTCCATACTGACACAATCTTCCTCCTCCTCCTCCTCCTCCTCCTCGTCCTCTTCCTGTGTGATCGGCGGGCACGCAGGAACACTGTCTGGATAAAGGGGGCCTTGAGAGCTAAGGAAGTCCTCCTCTTCCTGCCTCTGTTCTGCCTCAAGTGCCCTGTCCATTATTCCACGCAGCGTGTGCTCCAACAGGTGGACAAGGGGGACAGTGTCACTGATGCATGCACTGTCAGTGCTCACCATCCTCGTGGCCTCCTCGAATGGTGACAGGACAGTGCATGCATCCCTGATCATGGCCCACTGGCGTGGGGAAAAAAAACCAAGGTCCCCTGACCCTGTCCTGGTGCCATAGTCGCACAGGTACTCATTGATGGCCCTCTGCTGCGTGTGCAGCCGCTGCAGCATGGCCAACGTCGAGTTCCACCTGGTGGGCATGTCACAGATTAGGCGGTTCTTGGGCAGGTTAAACTCCTTTTGGAGGTCCGTCAGCCGAGCACTGGCATTATATGACCGGCGGAAATGCACACAGACTTTCCTGGCCTGCCTCAGGACATCCTGTAAGCCCGGGTACCTGCCCAAGAACCGCTGCACCACCAAGTTAAGGACGTGAGCCAAACAGGGCACATGGGTCAGTTGTCCCTGTCGGAGGGCAGAGAGGAGGTTGGTGCCATTGTCGCAAACCACCATTCCTGCCTTAAGTTGGCGTGGCGTCAACCACCTCTGAACCTGCCCCTGCAGAGCTGACAGAACCTCTGCCCCAGTGTGGCTCCTGTCCCCCAAGCACACCAGCTCAAGCACCGCATGGCATCTTTTGGCCTGCGTACTTGCGTAGCCCCTTGAACGCCTACGGAGCACCGCTGGTTCCGAGGAAGAGGCCATGGAGGAAGAAGAAGAGGAGGGGGTGGAGGAGAGAGGTGTGTCACAATCAGCATTTTGGAGGCGTGGTGGCGGAACAACCTCCAACACTACTGCACCTTGTCCTGCATCCTTCCCAGCTGCCAGCAGAGTCACCCAATGCGCCGTGAAACTTAAGTAACGTCCCTGTCCATGCCTGCTGGACCATGAGTCAGCGGTAATATGCACCTTACCGCTGACCGCCCTGTCCAGCGAGGCATGGACATTGCCTTCCACATGCCGGTAGAGAGCCGGAATCGCCTTCCGTGAGAAAAAGTGGCGTTTGGGTACCTGCCACTGAGGAACCGCACATTCCACAAACTCACGGAAGGGGGCAGAGTCTACCAACTGAAAAGGCAGCAGTTGAAGTGCTAGCAATTTTGCCAAGCTAGCATTCAACCGCTGGGCATGTGGATGGCTGGGAGCAAACTTCTTTCGGCGGTGCAGCAGCTGGGGCAGGGAAATTTGCCTGGTACAATCTGACGTCGGTGTACCAAAAGCAGATTGCCCACAAGTACTTGGCTGTGACACACCTAATTCTACACCTTCATTCCTCTCACTGCAGGTCTCAGAGAGGACTGAAGGTCTAGTGGGGTTGGAAATCTCAGCTGATGAGGAGCAAGGAGAGATCCTCTTTGTTCTTTGGTGTGGGTCTTTCAGATACGCTTGCCAACGAACTGCATGGCAGGTCAACATATGTCTGGTCAAGCATGTGGTACCCAAGCGGGAGATGTTTTGGCCACGCGAGATACGCTTGAGACATATGTTGCAAATAGCAGCGGTGCGATCTGATGCACTCGTCTCAAAAAAGGCCCACACCAAAGAACTTTTTGAATAACGCGCAGAGACTGCAGCGCCCTGCACATGTGGAGCTTTGGGGTGTGATGCAGTCAATGTGCTGCCCTTAGGCTGGCCCCTGGAGGGCATCCTGCCTCGTTGGTGATGTGCCGCCTCCTCCTCCTCCTCCTCCTCCTCTCTCCTATCAGGCACCCACGTTGAGTCAGTGACCTCATCATCCCCTCCCTCCTCATCACTGGAGCAAACCTGGCAGTATGCTGCAGCAGGGGGAGCATGACTGCCAGATTGCTGTCCTTCTTGGGCACCCCCTCTGTCCGTGCTCATGTTACTGCCTTCATCGAGCTCAGTATCATCATCAGAGCCTTCCAAACGCTGGGCATCCTCCTGGAGCATGTACCCAACACTGTGGTCAAACAGTTCGAGGGAATCCTCATGAGGACATGGTGGAGCTAGGGAAGGAGTCACTGATGACATTGAGCTGAGGGAAGAGGCCGCTGCTTTGCCAGACAAAGCACCCTGGGCATGGGTGAGAGAGGATGAGGAGGATGAGGACGGCTTGGTCATCCACTCGACCAAGTCTTCCGCATGTTGCGGCTCAACACGGCCAGCTGCCGAAAAAAAGGCCAAGCGTGTCCCATGGCCACGTGCTGATGAGGATGCACCGTCTCCACGACCAGCACTAGACACAGAGCCTGCTTGCCCTCTCTTATTGGCTTGTGACTGTCTGCCTCTCCTTCTTGGCCTTCCAGACATACTAATGGCCTGTAGCTGCACTAAGCTGGGATAGAACACCTGTAATTTTCTTCAGGTAGCTTTATATACTGTAACCAGACAAGCCTGCCTGTCAGTAGGAAGATAACAGGAACGGATCTAGCTGAACACTGTGAGCAGGACACACTGTACTAAATGTAAATAGTCTAGCTGCCTGACCGTGGTACTAATAGGATCAAAAAGAACACCTGTAATTTTCTTCAGGTAGCTTTATATACTGTAACCAGACAAGCCTGCCTGTCAGTAGGAAGATAACAGGAACGGATCTAGCTGAACACTGTGAGCAGGACGCACTGCACTGAATGTAAATAGCAGGAACGGATCTAGCTGAACACTGTGAGCAGGACGCACTGCACTGAATGTAAATAGCAGGAACGGATCTAGCTGAACACTGTGAGCAGGACGCACTGCACTGAATGTAAATAGCAGGAACGGATCTAGCTGAACACTGTGAGCAGGACGCACTGCACTGAATGTAAATAGCAGGAACGGATCTAGCTGAACACTGTGAGCAGGACGCACTGCACTGAATGTAAATAGCAGGAACGGATCTAGCTGAACACTGTGAGCAGGACGCACTGCACTGAATGTAAATAGCAGGAACGGATCTAGCTGAACACTGTGAGCAGGACGCACTGCACTGAATGTAAATAGCAGGAACGGATCTAGCTGAACACTGTGAGCAGGACGCACTGCACTGAATGTAAATAGCAGGAACGGATCTAGCTGAACACTGTGAGCAGGACGCACTGCACTGAATGTAAATAGCAGGAACGGATCTAGCTGAACACTGTGAGCAGGACGCACTGCACTGAATGTAAATAGCAGGAACGGATCTAGCTGAACACTGTGAGCAGGACGCACTGCACTGAATGTAAATAGCAGGAACGGATCTAGCTGAACACTGTGAGCAGGACGCACTGCACTGAATGTAAATAGCAGGAACGGATCTAGCTGAACACTGTGAGCAGGACGCACTGCACTGAATGTAAATAGCAGGAACGGATCTAGCTGAACACTGTGAGCAGGACGCACTGCACTGAATGTAAATAGCAGGAACGGATCTAGCTGAACACTGTGAGCAGGACGCACTGCACTGAATGTAAATAGCAGGAACGGATCTAGCTGAACACTGTGAGCAGGACGCACTGCACTGAATGTAAATAGCAGGAACGGATCTAGCTGAACACTGTGAGCAGGACGCACTGCACTGAATGTAAATAGCAGGAACGGATCTAGCTGAACACTGTGAGCAGGACGCACTGCACTGAATGTAAATAGCAGGAACGGATCTAGCTGAACACTGTGAGCAGGACGCACTGCACTGAATGTAAATAGCAGGAACGGATCTAGCTGAACACTGTGAGCAGGACGCACTGCACTGAATGTAAATAGCAGGAACGGATCTAGCTGAACACTGTGAGCAGGACGCACTGCACTGAATGTAAATAGCAGGAACGGATCTAGCTGAACACTGTGAGCAGGACGCACTGCACTGAATGTAAATAGCAGGAACGGATCTAGCTGAACACTGTGAGCAGGACGCACTGCACTGAATGTAAATAGCAGGAACGGATCTAGCTGAACACTGTGAGCAGGACGCACTGCACTGAATGTAAATAGCAGGAACGGATCTAGCTGAACACTGTGAGCAGGACGCACTGCACTGAATGTAAATAGCAGGAACGGATCTAGCTGAACACTGTGAGCAGGACGCACTGCACTGAATGTAAATAGCAGGAACGGATCTAGCTGAACACTGTGAGCAGGACGCACTGCACTGAATGTAAATAGCAGGAACGGATCTAGCTGAACACTGTGAGCAGGACGCACTGCACTGAATGTAAATAGCAGGAACGGATCTAGCTGAACACTGTGAGCAGGACGCACTGCACTGAATGTAAATAGCAGGAACGGATCTAGCTGAACACTGTGAGCAGGACGCACTGCACTGAATGTAAATAGCAGGAACGGATCTAGCTGAACACTGTGAGCAGGACGCACTGCACTGAATGTAAATAGCAGGAACGGATCTAGCTGAACACTGTGAGCAGGACGCACTGCACTGAATGTAAATAGCAGGAACGGATCTAGCTGAACACTGTGAGCAGGACGCACTGCACTGAATGTAAATAGCAGGAACGGATCTAGCTGAACACTGTGAGCAGGACGCACTGCACTGAATGTAAATAGCAGGAACGGATCTAGCTGAACACTGTGAGCAGGACGCACTGCACTGAATGTAAATAGCAGGAACGGATCTAGCTGAACACTGTGAGCAGGACGCACTGCACTGAATGTAAATAGCAGGAACGGATCTAGCTGAACACTGTGAGCAGGACGCACTGCACTGAATGTAAATAGCAGGAACGGATCTAGCTGAACACTGTGAGCAGGACGCACTGCACTGAATGTAAATAGCAGGAACGGATCTAGCTGAACACTGTGAGCAGGACGCACTGCACTGAATGTAAATAGCAGGAACGGATCTAGCTGAACACTGTGAGCAGGACGCACTGCACTGAATGTAAATAGCAGGAACGGATCTAGCTGAACACTGTGAGCAGGACGCACTGCACTGAATGTAAATAGCAGGAACGGATCTAGCTGAACACTGTGAGCAGGACGCACTGCACTGAATGTAAATAGCAGGAACGGATCTAGCTGAACACTGTGAGCAGGACGCACTGCACTGAATGTAAATAGCAGGAACGGATCTAGCTGAACACTGTGAGCAGGACGCACTGCACTGAATGTAAATAGCAGGAACGGATCTAGCTGAACACTGTGAGCAGGACGCACTGCACTGAATGTAAATAGCAGGAACGGATCTAGCTGAACACTGTGAGCAGGACGCACTGCACTGAATGTAAATAGCAGGAACGGATCTAGCTGAACACTGTGAGCAGGACGCACTGCACTGAATGTAAATAGCAGGAACGGATCTAGCTGAACACTGTGAGCAGGACGCACTGCACTGAATGTAAATAGCAGGAACGGATCTAGCTGAACACTGTGAGCAGGACGCACTGCACTGAATGTAAATAGCAGGAACGGATCTAGCTGAACACTGTGAGCAGGACGCACTGCACTGAATGTAAATAGCAGGAACGGATCTAGCTGAACACTGTGAGCAGGACGCACTGCACTGAATGTAAATAGCAGGAACGGATCTAGCTGAACACTGTGAGCAGGACACACTGCACTAAATAGTCTAGATAGAAGATAACAGGAACGGATCTAGCTAAACTGAATACAGTGTATATATATATATGCAACACCTGGGATGCATATATATACACAATACACTGTAAGTGCAGCTAACTGACTGACTGTTCTGCCTAATCTATCTAACTCAAATCAAATGACACTGTCTCTCTCTCTCTCTATCTCTCAGCACACCGGAACACACACTACACAGGGCCGCCGTGCAGGCGGCCTTATATAGTGTGGGGTGTGTACTAAATCCCCTGAGCCATAATTGGCCAAAGCCACCCTGGCTTTGGCCAATTACAGCTCTCTCTACTGACGGCGCTGTGATTGGCCAAGCATGCGGGTCATAGTGCATGCTTGGCCAATCATCAGCCAGCAATGCACTGCGATGCCGCAGTGAATTATGGGCCGTGACGCGCCACACGAATTTGGCGCGAACGGCCCATATCGTTCGCAATTCGACGGACGGTCGAACAGCCGATGTTCGAGTCGAACATGGGTTCGACTCGAACACGAAGCTCATCCCTAGTCCCCACCTACCGAGAACTGTGCCCTGCACCCACAGTGTATAGATGCAGTTATCATATCAGTGCAGCTCACTTTATCATCCAGGACCACCCACTACTGGAATAAAATCGAAGTCCTCACCTGTTAGAAGACATCAGAGAAAGGTACGTAAAAAAAATAAAATAAAAGAAAGGGGGTCTGGTATGAATTCTAAGAGGAACCCCACGTTGTTCTGGTAAGAGGCCATTTGCTTATATCTCGGAGCATCTTTGCCACACTGGAGCACCTTTAGATTGATTTGGATTGTGAAACACTGAGCACTTTTGGCACATCTTCCATGGACTTTATTTACATTTATATGTTTGAATGTTATTTTTGAATTTTTGTATATGTTTGCACCTTGCACCTATTATCAGCACTTGCACTTTACTGTTTCTTATATGGAATTGTGTATTGCCAGATCAACCTAAGGTTGTATATTACATTCATTTGTTTTGAAGGAACAGTACACCATTTGCATCAGCGCTTTATTGCTTTTCATATGACTGCTTTGGTGTTGTCAGATTGATTATTAAAACAACAGCGCACCTTTTTTGTTATTCTTTCCAATAAAGAAAACACGTTTCAACAGATTGTGGGAAACATTAAGCCACAGCCCCTTTTGTGGGTTTTCTGTAGATAAAAATAACCATTAAACAAACTTTATCCTTTATTGCCAATCAAACCATTGTTAAACATTAATACTCCAACATGCTCAGTCTTCAAGACTCAAGCAGCAATACCTTACCCCCCACCAAATTAAAGACTACCAATGACTGTCTACCCACAAAGTGGCCAACATTACCCCAAGAAGGTTGACTATGATAAGGAGAAATCAAGCAGAGGGGAGGGTGGGCAAGGTCCAAAGATCTATAGGAAGGCCGAATATAATCCAGAGTTGAGTCCAGATGATAGTCCTGACTCCTGAGCTAACTGCTCACACCACCCAGGGTGAATATTAAGGTTAAATATCACACTCATTGACAGTTTTCCAGGCAAAAGATCTGTCACCAATCCACCGCTCAGCTGACTAAAGATCTGCATTGCAACAGCTGCATTCCACTTGTGAGTCTGCCCAACGATTGAAGTAACTCTTCTCAGCAACAATAAACAGCTTGTAATCTGAAACACAAACCAAAAGAACTTATCCATCATGCCATACCATCGTGGAGGCATGTGATTGGCCCCAAACTTATTCTGCAGCAAGACAACGACACAAAACATACAGTCAATGCCATTAAGAACTATCTTCAGTGTTAAGAAGAATAAGATGTCCTAGAAGTGATAGCTTGGCCCCCACAGAGCCCCAATCTCAACATCATGGAGTCTGTCTGGGATTACATGAAGAGACAGAAGGAAAAACCTACCTGTCGAGTTCCTTCAAAAACTGTGTGCAAGCTTACCCAGAACAATTTAAAAATTTATGTTGTTTTGAAGGTTGTTTTGAAGGCAAAGGGTGGTCACACCTAAATTTATTTGATTTGGATTCCACTTCTATTTCTGAACGATTTCTTAATTTACAGCATTTTTCTACACTTGCCTAAAACTTTTGCAAGTTACAGTATATTAATATACTGTATATAAATATACAGTATATGAAATAAAATACTGCATCAGGAAAGGAGCTAAATAAATAAAACAGAGATAAAATTAGGTTAAATCTCCCACTGCTGAGCCACAAGAAGGATAGCACTAAGTTCTTCTTCATGCTGCCAGAACCAGAAATTGTTGTCCTCTTCATCTGTGAGGGCAAATACAAAGGACAGAGTACATCAAAGATTTTCATAAAGCAGGTTGAGGAGCAAATTCACCCATTGGATTTTGTAGTTTACATTTTTAGCATTCTGAGCGATGCTGACCCAAGTTTGCAAAATTAGAACTGCCTAAAGTGGTTGTTAAGCCACTCTGGCTACTTTACACTATCCACTCTGTCTCTTAATCCTGTGTCCCCCTGTGTGTGTGTTTTATTAAAAAAATGCTGATTATACCTAATTTTAGAGCGCCGCTCGGCGCTCACGTGACCGGCCGGCTATCTCCTCTCCCCGTCTGAAATGAAGTATAATCAGCATTTTTTTTATAAAACACACACAGGGGGACATAGGATTAAGATTAGGATTAGGATTCAGCAGCAGGAGGGGCGGGGGCGGGTGTTCTGTCCACCAGATGTCTTGCTGGTTATTTGTACCTTCTTTGTAGCTGTGTTGTTAAACTTACATGCAAATGTGTAATTTACTTAAGACAATCATATGTGGTGTGCAGGCTCCATCTAGCGTTCCTTTTTGGTATTGCTGCAGTTCTGTTAATTGTTGTATGTGTAAATAGGAAGTTGTCAGCAAGCAGAGAATTCTGGGTAGACAGGAAGTCAACCATCCACCATTCTTTTCAACACATTGCAAGAAGCAAGTCATGTATTTCTCTATCTATCGCCATCACCCCTTAGAGAACTTAAAAAGTAAGTTTTTATTATCTCATCTTGTACTGTATATCGTTGTTTATGCAATGTATGCTGTATTGTATGCAATATTGTACTTATTGAAGGCTATTTCTGTTATTTTGTAGTTTCCCCTGGCTTGTTCTAATAAAACTGAGATCAAAGAAATATGGTATCTATAGTTATTGGGATGAGAAGGTTTAGCTTTCTGCTCCTTGAGACACAACAGCGGGCACTGTCACAAGCTGACAGGGAGGGAGGGGGGAGAGCAGACAGGAGACAGCAGATGACAAACCGTGGTCAGTTTACAGAGGGTAGAACCAGGCAGGATCAACCAGATATTTCAGGTGATACAGGGGGCCAAATTACACAGCACAAGCACTATGCTGTATAACATGCTTTAACCACTTCAGCCCCGGAAGAATTTACCCCCTTCCTGACCAGAGCACTTTTTGTAATTTGGCACTGTGTCGCTTTAACTGACAAATGCACGGTCGTGCGACGTTGCACCCAAACAATATTTACGTCCTTTTTTTCCCACAAATAGATAATAGATTTCTTTTGGTGGTATTTGATCACTTCTGCGTTTTTTTTTTTTTTTTGCGCTATAAACAAAAAAGAGCGACAATTTTGAAAAAAAACACAATATTTTGTACTTTTTGCTATTATAAATATCCCTTTTTTTTTTTTTTTTTTTTTTCTTTTAGAAAAAAGCTAATTTTTTCTCAGTTTAGGCCGATATGTATTCTTCTACATCTTTTTGGTAAAAAAAATTGCACTAAGTGTATATTGATTGGTTTGCGCAAAAGTTGTAGTGTCTACAAAATAGGGGATAGATTTATAGCATTTTTATTATTATTATTTTTATTTAGTAGTAATGGCGGTGATCTGCGATTTTTATCGTGACTGCGACACAATTTTGACACATTTTTGGGACCATTGGCATTAATACAGCGATCAATGCTATAAAAATGCATTGATTACTGTAAAAATGTCACTGGCAGTGAAGGAGTTTACACTAGGGCGCAATCTACAAGCTACAGCTGTCAGATTCAGAAAGGTATGCTTTCGGGATGAGGAGTTACTTTAGGTCAGGAAGGTAGGAAAAAAATACTGGTCCTAATTTGACCGCCATGTGGGTGCAGGAGATTAGCAACTATGTCTGTGCAGCTGCTGTGTCCCAATAGACATGAATGGTGGCAGAAGCTGCATCAATAGGGCGCTTATTCAAGGACTACAGGCAGGGCTTTTTTTCATCGGGAACGTGGGGGAACGCAGTTCCGGCACCTCCTGGACTGACTGTATGTAATGGCAAGGGGTGCTGGGGTGTGCTGCAGGGTATTGATGCTCACTGCTGGGGGATCTATTCTAGCTGGAAGGGATCTATTTTTGCAGGGGGGTCTATTGTTGTTGAGGAGGCCTATTGTTGCTGGTGGGAGACCTATTGTTGCTAGGGGTGGGTCTTATGTTGTTGGGGGGTCAGTTTTTGCTGAAGGAGATCTACTGCTGGGGAGGGGTCTATTGTTGATGGCTGCCAGAGAGTCTATTAATGTTGGCTGTGTGGAGATCTGTTGATGCTGCCGGGAGTCTATTGTTGCTGGGGGGGGGGGGATTTTGTTGAGGGTGGTACATTGCTTTTAGGGGGATCTATTGTTGCTGGCTGAAGGGTATCTATTTTACTGCTTTTCTTGATATCATTACCAAATTCCATACAAATTACTTAGCACCACAAAATGATACTTGGTTCTGTATTGTCTAAAAGGGGCGGTACTGGGAGGTGGGTAGGGGATTGAACCAAGGGATGGTGCTCGGTTGTGGGTAGGGGCGGGTAAAAGGGGTGCCTCGGAAAAGGGGAGTTCCTGCACCTATTGTCTGAGAAAAAAAGCCCTGACTACAGGTGTCAGCCCCCATCTGACTGAGGCCTTAAAAAACATTCTTCATTTTTTCCAGAACAATGCTAACAAATGTAATGTATGTATACAGGAACCTATCCTGTGGTTGTTTATATAACACACTACAAAGATACTCTTTATTTTCTTTGTAACCTTGAGGCTTCAGCATTTTGTATGGGTCCTGCACAGCATTCTATGTATTAAGGTAAAAATCCTTTTATGTGCAGCAGCCGGCCTCAGCCCGCCTAATACTTACCTGAGCCTCATCTCGGTTCAGCGATGTACACGA
Source organism: Lithobates septentrionalis (assembly GCA_037952835.1). Lineage (NCBI taxonomy): Eukaryota > Metazoa > Chordata > Amphibia > Anura > Ranidae > Lithobates > Lithobates septentrionalis. The sequence continues at coordinate 23,350 of JBBDGP010000518.1, forward strand.
GTGCCATGGCTGTCCAGGTGCTCCCTCCTGATTGGCTCCCGCTGCTGTCAATCAAAGTAATTTAGCCAACGAGGAGAGAGAGAGAGAGAGACAGGGCCAAACCACAGCTCTGTGTCTGAATGGACACATGGAGCTGCAGCTAGGCTCAGGTAGCCCTATAGCAAGTTGCTTGCTGTGGGGGCACTCGTCAGGAGGGAGGAGCCAGAAGCTCCGGCGAGGGACCTGAGAAGTGGAGCATCCAGGCTGCCCTGTGCAAAACCACTACATAGAGCAGGTAAGTACAACATGTTTGTTATTTTCAAATAAAAAAAAAAAAAAACTTTAGTATCACTTTAAGTGACTTTGAACATGGCATTGTTGTTGGTGCCAGACGGGCTGGTCTGAGTATTTAAAAAACTGCTGATCTTCTGGGATTTTCACAAACAACCATCTCTAGGGTTTACAGAGAATGGTTCGAAAAAGAAAAAATATCCGCTGAGCTGCAGTTGTGTGGACGAAAATGCCTTGTTGATCTCAGCGGTCAGAGGAGAATGGGCAGGCTAGTTTGAGAAGATAGAAAGGCAACAGTAACTCAAATAACCACTCGTTACAACCAATATATGCAGAATACCATCTCTGAACGCACGACACATCGAACCTTCAAGCAGGTGGGTTACAGCAGCAGAAGACCACACTCCGTGCCACTTCTGTCATCTAAGAACAGGAAACAGGCTACAATTTGCACAGGCTCACCAAAATTGCACAATAAAAGATTGGAAAAATGTTGCCTGGTCTGATGAGTCTCGATTTCATGTCATTCAGATGGTAGGGTCAGAATTTGACTTAAACAACATGAAGGCATGGATCCATCCTGCCTTGTATCAACGGTTCAGGCTGGTGGTGGTGGCGTAATGGTGTGGGGGATATTTTCTTTGGGCCCCTTAGTACCAATTGAGCATTGTTTAAACACTTTTTCCATGGCTAATAGATCAAGTGAGGCTGTGAATTCAGGGACTCAAGAAGAGAGAGGGGTATCTTCTGAGTTGGGGGATTTAGAAGTTTTTTAATGGTAGAAATGAAGGAGACTAGTAAACATAAGGTAACGTTTTGACTTAAGTAATGCACACATGTAGCTGCAAATGGGCCCTTAAAGGATTCATGCAGTCAAAAAAGTGACTGCTAACATAAAATGGTGATGTTGGCCTGCACTTTGCTATCTTGAACTATGAGCTAATGGACATTTGTACTGTACATCTATGTACTGCATAGCTGTCTATCAAGGATGGTGGTGGTGGATGGGAAAGGGGGAGTGCATAAATAATGCCATTTTCTCAAGTCGTCTTCCAGGACGGCACCCTGAGAGATGACTGGTCCTCCTGACAGGAAACACAATCAAGAAAGAGGTTAAAAACCCCGCCCCTCCCTGCACTCCTCAGTTTTTGATTGTGTTTCCCCACAGCGAAACAGTTTGTTTTTTTCTGATAGACCTAAGGCCGTGGGCTGGAAGTCTCCCCCTGGGCGCCAGACTGCAGGTTTTTGGAAAGCCTTTGGGTCTGGTAGGGCTTGCCCTTCCCGGGGGGGGGGGGGGGGTTAGTTTCCCCTATTTCTCAGAGGAGCAATGAAGAGCTCCCTATGAGAACTGGAGGACCCTGGGCACTGTGAGTCTCCAGAACTCCAGGGACCATGTTCCTGCTCCCCCCTCTCTTTACCTGACGGTCTAGGAGATGATTTGCCAGATCTTTTTTTTCCCTGCAGATGCAGGGGTGTGCTGGTCTCCTGGCCGCATCAGTGCCGACGGCTGTGTGTGTGTTCGGCGCCATTTTGCGGTGGATCTTTCTGGGAGGAAATGACGTCACGGCGGCCCGGACACTAGAGCACGCTGACCCGCAGACCTCGGCAAGATGGCGGCGGCGTTCGGAACGCCATGAGGAGCCAGCAGCCGGCACAAGGACTACAGGTACCAGCTGTTAAAAGGGTAGTAGTTCCGGGCAGCAGAGGCAGCATCGCTGGGCAAGGAGCAGGTGTCCACTACTCGTGTGCTGCAATGGAGCAGGAGGAGTCTACAGCTATTTTGGAGGCCACCGGGGGTGAGTCTACCAGGCTGGAGGAGATAAGGGAGGGGGTGGCCCTCTAGCCTTACCCTCATAAGAGATCTCTGTTTAATGTTTACTAGCTAAATGGGCTTCTTGTTTTTGCAGACACAGAAACCCAGAGTGTTGCCAGTAGACCGAGACCCAAAAATCCTTCCCGAACCAAAAGGTGTGGGTACTGCAATGATAAACTGGCTGCAGAGCACACCAAGCCGTTCTGTTATAAGTGCATTCACAAATTATCAGGGAAGGAGACTTCAGAAGTTATGAGGGATTTTTTCTCAGTACAATCTGAAATGCTGTCCACACTTAAAGCCTTTCAGGCTAGCCTCAATGCTGGGCAGGATAGCAGAGAAGGCTCATCCTCCCAGGAAAGTGCTTTTTCCAATGTTAGACAGGTAAGCACTGTTCCGCAGAAACCGCCATCTTCTCAGGATTCGGAGGAGGAGGCGGAGGAAGTGGAAGACCCCTGCCGTAGTCTCCTTGAAGAAGGGGAAGACGCAGAGGATAGCCAGGAGGAAGAGGGACACTCCAGACCAGGCCGAGATATCTTCTCTACAGATGATATGGAGGGCCTCCTAGGGGCTATTTATGCTTCTGAGGAGATCCAGGAGCCACAGGCACAGACTTCTGTATAGGATAGGTTGTATCAGGGGTTGTCTAAAGCTCAGTCCAAGGTGTTACCTATCCACCAGTCTCTGAAAGACATTGTTTTAAGAGAATGGAAGGAGCCAGAAAATAAACTTCAGAAGTTTAAAACCTGGAAACGCAGGTGTCCGTTTAAGGAAGAGGAGCAGAAGAAGTTTTTTAAACTTCCCAAACTGGATGCATCTCTGGCCCAGGTGTCCAAACAATATGACCTGTCTTTTGAAGACGCAGGTAACATTCGGGACCAAATGGACCGTAGGTCAGAAACCCTTTTACGCAGGGCCTGGGAGGCCAATGCGGCTACATTAAGTCCGGCTTTAGCTTCAGCTTGTATAGCTAGAAATACTAATATGTGGCTTAATAAACTGACAGATCATGTGGCGAGTACTTCCAAGTCCAAAGATCTTTTGGATTCCCTGGATGTAATTGGTAAAGCGGTAGCCTTTCTTGCAGATGCTGCAGTGGAGTCGGTGTGGACTTCAGCTAAGACAGCAGCTCTTCTTAATTCAGCCAGAAGAGCCATATGGGTTAAGACCTGGGATGGGGACCATACCTCTAAGACTAGGTTATGTGGCCTTCCTTTTGAGGGGTCTCTCCTGTTTGGTACAGGGTTGGACCAAACCCTCTCCAGATCTACGGAGAAGGGAAAGAAATTTCCGGTTAAACCTAAAAAGGCCAAGAGATTTTTTCGAGGCCCCCAGGTCAACAACCGGTTTAAGGACCGTAAGGAAGGAAAGAAATGGGGTGTTGGAAAAGCCAAACAGAAAGGAGCCCTCCTTTTCTCCGGCCCTAAGGTCGCAGACAAGGATCCTAAGTGACGCCAGCACCAAGGTGGGAGGGAGGCTGGCACAATTTATCCCTCAGTGGGAGCAGGTAGCCTGGAGCCCTCTGGTCCTTCAGTGGATAAGAGAAGGCTACAGGCTAGAGTTTGCCTCCAGGCCTCCGCAGACATTTCTACTGACCTTTCTACCCAGAGAAAAACCAAAGGCCATAGGACTCATGGAAAATATCGAGCAATTGGCAAGTCAAAGAGTCATTCTCCCAGTGACGGCGGATCAGCAAGGAAAGGGTTTTTATTCCCACGTCTTTGTAGTTCCAAAACCGTCTGGGAAATTCAGGTTAATCCTGAATCTAAAGAAATTAAACACCTTCCTGTGATACAAAAGATTTCGCATGGAATCGGTCTACATGGTCAGAAGACTTCTGTTAAAGGAAGTTTTCATGGCTACCATAGACCTGAAGGATGCATATCTGCATATTCCCATTCTACCGCAACACCAGGTATTCCTTCGCTTGCTATTCACACAGATCAGGGTACCCAGCACTGGCAGTTCCAGGCCCTACCTTTTCGGGCTGGGGGCCAGCCCAAGGGTATTTACAAAGATTCTTGCAGAAGTCATCTCCTACCTGCACCTTCAGGGGATCTCTCTGATACCATATTTAGACGACCTGTTGGTCTACAACCTTTCCAGGGAATCCCTTCTCCTGGATCTGGACAGGGTAATATCTACCTTGGAGTCCCTGGGATGGTTGATAAGTCACGAGAAATCCTCCCTGATTCCTTCTCAGACCAAGCTCTACCTGGGCCTGTGGGTGGACTCAGTAGGGCAGAAGCTGATCCTCCCGCAGGAGAAAATAGAAGCACTGATTGCTTCAGTGTCTTCAATCCTGCGTCAAGAGATAGTGTCCAGAAGGGGGATCATGAGGATTCTAGGTCTCATGACTTCATGTATTCCGGCAGTGCCTTGGGCCCAGCTCCACTCAAGACCCCTGCAAAACTTCCTGCTATCCTCATGGAATGGAAAGAAGGAATCCCTGGATATTCTGGTTGCCATCCCTCAAGGGATAAGAAATTCCTTACTTTGGTGGCTTAACCACCAAAGGTTGGGGGCAGGTCATCTTTGGTCCCAGCTCCAGCCAGTCAGAATAACGACCGATGCGAGCTTGTGGGGATGGGGGCCCATCTAGAAGAACTCCAAGCTCAGGGTGTGTGGGACACACGACAGAGAACTGCGTCCTCCAATTTCAGAGAATTGTCGGCTGTCAGGGAGGCTCTAATAGCCTTCGAGAGCAGGATCAGGGGGAGAGGGGTTCAGATTCTCTCCGACAATTCCACGACAGTGGCCTTTCTGAACCGTCAGGGGGGTACACGGTCGCTTTCCCTAATGAGATTGACACAGGAGATTCTAGAATGGGCGGAACAAAGGATACCGTCCATCTCTGCGGCGCACATAAGGGGAGTTTTCAACATAAAAGCGGATTTCCTCAGTCGTCAGACAGTACAACAGGGAGAATGGGAGCTGAATCCCGAGATTTTCTCCCTGGTCTGTCAACAGCTAGGCACACCGGAGATAGATCTCTTTACCCGCAGGTAAAACAGGAGAGTCAAAAGATACTTTTCCCTCTGCAGGGAACGGGGGTCCGAGGGGGTGGACGCATTAGCTCAGTAATGGGATTTCACTCTAGCCTATGCTTTTCCTCCCTTAGCCCTGATTCCGAGAATCCTTCATAGACTAAGTCGGGCCAGGGGCAATTTGATCTTGATTGCCCCCTGGTGGCCCAAGAGGTCCTGGTTTCCCACGTTGTGGAACTGGGCGGTTTTACCTCCGGTTCAGCTTCCAGAATGTCAGGATCTTCTGCTTCAAGGTCCTCTTTACCATCCGAACCCCGGTTTCTTCAGGTTGACAGCCTGGCTGTTGAAAGGGAGAGCCTGCGCAACAAGGGGTGTTCAGAGAAAGTGATTGACACCCTGTTACTGAGTAGAAAGCCTGTAACGAGGCGCATTTATGCTAGGGTCTGGGGGGCTTTCTCCCGTTGGTGTGAAGCAAGAGGTGTCCCCCAGAAAGATATTCCAGTTATCTTAGACTTCCTACAGGAGGGAGTAGACCGAGGTTTAGCTACCAAGACTCTGAAAGTTCAGGTGGCAGCTTTGTCTAGTTTTCTGGATATTAAATTAGCTCTAGATCCTTTAATTAAGAGATTCTTGTCGGCTAGAGAGAGACTTTCCCCGGTGCAAATGAAGGAATTTCCACCGTGGGATTTATCTTTAGTCTTGGAAGCCCTGACAGGGCACCTTTTGAGCCGTTGGCTCAATCTTCAGTTAGACTGATTTCTTTTAAAACCGCCTTCCTTCTGGCTGTTACCACAGCCAGAAGGGTGGGCGATTTGCATGCTCTTTCTATGAAGGAGCCCTTTTTCCGTCTGTTAGAAGACAGAATTATTCTCAGGCAGGACCCTTTGTACCTTCCCAAGGGGGCTTCACGCTTCCATAGGTCACAAGAGATTATTTTACCCTCCTTCTGTCTCAATCCACAGAACGAGAAGGAAAGGGCCTTCCATACGTTAAATGTCAGGAGATGTCTATTGCTTTACCTAGAAAAGGTTAAAGAGTTCAGGAAATCTCAGCATCTGTTGGTCAGTTTTTGTAGAGTTCGAAGAGGTGAACAGGCCTCTAGAACGACCATTGCTAGATGGATTAGACAGGCTATTGCCATAGCTTATGAGCATTCAGGTCAGACGGTTCCAACTAATCTTAAGGCTCACTCTACAAAGTCTCTGGCAACCTCTTGGACAGAAAGAGCCTGAGCATCGATAGATCAAATTTGTAAAGCAGCAACGTGGTCAAGCCAGAACACGTTCCTGAAATATTACAGAGTGGAACTTCTGTCACCCCAGGACCTGGCCTTCGGCAGAAAGGTCCTGCAAGCGGTTGTCCTGCCCTAAGGTAGGCCTGAGCTACTTGCTCTTCTCTCAGGGTGCCATCGACTTGAGAAAATGAGAAAATGACCAGTTACACTTACCGGTGACGGTGTTTCTGGGAAGTCTTCCAGGACGGCAGGCCTACTTCCCACCCGGTTTGTATTATTATATAGTGGTACATTGGAGGTGTTTTTGTTTCAATTTCATGCACTGGTGTGGGTCAATACTTTTGCACAACTGAGGAGTGGAGGGGCGGGGTTTTTAACCTCTTTCTTGATTGTGTTTCCTGTCAGGAGGACCAGTCATCTCTCAGGATGCCGTCCTGGAAGACTTCCCAGAAACACCGTTACCGGTAAGTGTAACTGGTCATTTTCACATTTGCCACCTGTGTGCAGCATAACCCTGTTCAATTATATGAAATTTAATTTTTAAAAAAATATTGATGGACAGTATATGTTTCTGGCTTCCTTCTGTGCTCTTTAGTCATGCTTTTATTTTACCATAGGAGGATGTTGTAATGCTCTGCTCTTCAGTATTCCTGCTATGGTAACAGAGAAATATCTGCAGCACTACTGCATGAAAGATGCATATATTTATTTTAAACATGGAAAGCACAATGGGGACATGGAAGGGTAAAGGATACATATGGAATATATTTAGCACTGTAACTTACACCTTTTATATACACCGTTGGATATGTCCCCTATCTGCCTCACTGCACTCTTAAAGCACCATTGTATATTTTAATATTACTGTGTAAGGAAGAGATCTTGGCACACATTGAATAAGTACTCTAAATATTTGTGCTCTTCACCACTGCTCCCTCAAATTTTCCTAGCCCTCTCCCTGAAGATTTTGGAGGGGAGAGGAGAGGCAGAAGTACCCTTCGGGTGCTTAGACCTTGGTAAGCAGGAAAGAAAGAAGCGAGCGGAGAAGAAGAGGGTGAGTGTGGACTGGTATTTAAAGTGATAAATCTAACGCTAAGTCTAATAATGAATTACCACGAAACTGCTTAGGAACTGCCTATGAATTCGCTTACAAATTACCGATGAAACAGTTTATGAGTTGCCTAGGAAACTTTTTATGAACTGCCTATGAAACTGACTGTGAATTATCCATGAAACTGTTTATTAACTGCCTTAAGATAGAAAGAGTCCACAGGATTAGAAAACCCTAAAATATATCAGCTGACCTACCCCGAGATGTCATAGTAAGATTTCAAATATATGAAGAAAAAGCACAAATTTGGGGGAAAATGAGAGGACGACCACCATTAAAATATGAATGGGTGGACCTCCAAATCTTCACAGACTTGGCGCCAGAGACGTTGGCTAGGCGAAGACTCCTCAAACCTCTACTTGAGCAAATGCAAATAAAGAATGTCAAGTACAGCTGGGGTTTCCCCGCATGTCTAATAGGCCAGAAGGACAGAAGATCAACGAGCTTAAGGTCTCCAGAAGACATGTAATACAAGAATATACTTATCACATCCTTGGCTGGTCAGTCTCAAGATGTTGAACGTGAGAGCTCAGTGCTGCATGGAGTTTAGGCTCAAACCAGCACCCAGAGCAAGGCCTCAAGATGGCCGAGCCACATGAGGCTTGCAAAGACCAACATCAGTAGAGAGAGCAAGGGCCAGAGAGACAGAATCGCCTGTGTGTGTGCTCTTTTCATTCAATCATACATGCCTACTCGTAGCCACCCCCATTTACCTTCTATCCAATAGAAATCGCCAAGAGGTAATCCTTCAAAGGTCTGCCCATTCTTCAGGAAACATGCTGTATTGTCCACTAGGGTCAGCATCTCTATTAGCCCTGGGCCATCTTAGCTAGCTCTTATTCTCTTTGAAGCCTGTAATCACACATATCACAGCAGGTGGGCTAGAGACAAGCCCTTTTGCTATGCAGATCCTGTTTGGGGCCACATTCATCTGTACTTTTTTTAAACTGTGGGACTGCAAGTGTCAGCATGTCTGATCTCGGTTGTAAGAACAGATGTGTGGAAGCTTTAGACATATAACATTAGACCATGTTGACTTCCAACACCTAGAGACTGAATAGAAATAGATTGTGCTGGAGGATGTGATAAGATAGACAGAATTTAAGCTTAATACGCCAACAAAAAGGCAAAAAATCTTAAAGGAAGTTAAACAGTATAAAGCTGGGGTAGTGTTCCTTCAGGAGACGCATATCTCACATGAGGCCAATGTAAAGTTGTTCTCGAGAGACTATCCAACATGGTTTTATGGGGATTCTACAACAAAAAGAGCAAAGGGGGTAGCCATTGGGGTAGCCAAAAGAGTTCATATTGGAGGAAAGGATGACAGACCCTGAAGGTCAATACCTCTTCCTAAAAGGGAAACTATACAAAATGGAATGCACCCTGGCAAACATCTATTGCCCCAATAAGAACCCAACAAATTATTTGAGGCAGGTCATAGGGAAGTTAATGGACTTTAAAAAGGGAAGTGTGATTATGACAGGAGATCTAAATTTTTGCTTGGAACCAAGAATTGATAGTATGTCGCAGGCACATGGGACTAGGAATGTACAGTTGAAAATAATAAAAAAGAAATTGAATCATTGTTGCTGTGTTGCTGGATATATGGAGAACGCAGTATTACTCAAGGATTGATTATATAATGGTCGAACATAGGTTACTAGAGTTGGTGACTAAGACGAATATCGAAATAACAACATTGTCAGACCATTCCCCAGTGAGCATGGAAATGAAGATACCAGGCATCCAAAGACAATTAAATTTATGGAGATTAAATGAAGAACTAATACACAGAATATTGAAGAGGAAGAGAAAGTAAAAGAGAAACTAAGAACAATATTTTAAAATAAATGATACCAAGGAGATAACAGAGGCCACCCTTTGGGCTTACATTAGGGCAGGGCTCGACAAACCCCGGGCGCCAGGTCTTATTTGCGACTAGAATTAGCAACCTGGCGCCTGGGGCGGCACAGCTGGGGGTACCCTGTCTCCGACTCTGACCCCCCCCCCCGTGCGATCGCATCGGGCCGCGTCGGCTGGTAATTGAGGCCGCGGCTTTGCGGCCTTCTTCGGTCCTTCTGGAATCTGGCGCCATCTTGTGGTGGCCGTTGGTATTACAACCAGCAATGCTAATGCAATGCTAATGGAGGCAGCGCTGCGATACCTGCCTGTTTTCACTGCCCGCCCATCTCCTTCTCTTTTTTTTTTTTTTTTTTTTTTTTGCCACATCAGTTAACTATATCCAGAGACTGCCTTCAGAGTAATATTCATGTATGTCTCTAATCCAGTTACATCATTGTGGCCGTTCAAAGATTTTTTTTTTTTTTTTTTTTGTGAAAAGTATTGTATAACCATATACATTTTAGTGTATAATTAGTTATAACAGTGCCGCGATACAAGTATAGAGCCTGTTTCCTGCCTCTCGGGATCAGTTGGCCGCGTTACCTCGTATTACTATTGTATGTATTTGTGCATTAGTACTTCTCTTGTTGGTGCACCCCCCCCCACCCCCCTTTTAACCCCCCCTTATTGAGCCCCCATATTTCTCGGGCGCTTACTTTGGTCAATATTACTTTGATACATTGTGCTCTCTCAACTCTAATCTGTAAACTACTACTCACTCAGCCTCACTTCATTAGTGGAGAAGACAGGTAACTTCAGTACTAGATAACACTGCTAAAGGACAAGGCATTGCTTGAATCCACGGGTTCCACATTTTCGCAAACTTATTATGATTGCCTAACCTAGTGTAGAATGTTCTTTCGCTCCACACAGTGGAGTTGACGGTTCTAATCCAGTCTTCCGGAGTAGGGGGAGTTCTTGATTGCCATGACTGTGCAATCAGTTTCCTGGCCTGGAACAGGCATCTTGCTGCCACTACCGCCGTGCTTCTATCTCCCAGACCGTTGGTGACGTATCCAAGCACACAGGTTTTGGGATCTAACTCTAAGTTAGTTTTAAACGTGGTATTTATTTTCTTTAAGATCTCAGGCCAGTACCTGACTAGTTTTGGGCACCTCCAGAACATGTGGATTAGATCGCCTGTATTTCCACATCTAGGGCATTCATCATTCGCTCTGTGACCAAATATAAAAAGCTTTTTCGGTGTATAGTAGGATCTGTGTAGCAGCATCAGGTGGGAGACTTTTTGCGCGGGAGAAACCGACACCTCTGGTCCAAGTTCCAGAATCCTTTTCCACTGCGTGTCCGTGATTTCCCCCACGTCAGCCGCCCACCTGTCCCTGCCCCCGGGAAAGCCTGCCTGTATGTTTATTTTCTTTATCAATTGAGTATATATCACTGTGATTAGCCCCTTAGAAGTCTCTGATTTTATTATTGTTTGTAGTAGTGGGATCTTGCACCATATGAGGGGTTGTCTTCCGAACTGTTTACTCAAGGCGTGCCTGATCTGTAAGTAGCTAAAGAATACTCGATTTGGCAACCCGTACTCATGCCTCAGTTCCTCGAAGGGTTTCAGGGTATCCCCCTCATATAGATGTTTCAGTCGGCTTATCCCACTCCTTTCCCACAACTTGTTCCTATCAATTGGTAATAGTTCCTGCAGGAACCTGTTGTTCCAAATTGGTGAGTATTCCGAACTTCCCTTATACCCCATTATTCGCTTAGCTGCCTGCCAGACCTTAGTAATCATTTTGAGTGTTGGAATCTCCCGTTGTAACGAATCTGCCTCCAGTGCTTCAACTAATGAGCTGTGGGGGCTTCCCTGTAGAATAGTTTGGACACTCTTGCTTCCCCCTCCGTCAGTGGCGCATCCGCCAATTTGCTGCAACTGAGCAGCCAAAAAGTAGGCATACGGGTGGGGGATCGCCAGTCCCCCCTCCGTATCGGGGCGCTGTAATTTTTGTAAGCCTATCCTGGCCTGCCCTTTTTTCCAAATTAATTCCCTAAAAAGGGATTGAATTCTTTGGAACCACTTCTCCCCAATCCATACTGGTGAATTGTGGAGCAGGTATAACAACTGGGGCAGCCATATCATTTTAATCAGGTTGGCCCGACCCGCTGTAGAAAGAGGGAGTCTACACCAGATGTCGCACTTTTTTTTAAATTTCAGTAAGAGAGGGACCAGGTTATCCTCAATAAACACTTCAGGGTTCCTGGACAGCACAACACCAAGGTACTTCATTTTCCCCGTGACTCTTAATTGAGGTAGGCTCGGTGGAATAGGGTTGGCCAATGGATCAATCGGCAGAAGCGATGATTTTTCCCAGTTGATGGTCAGACCTGAGAATTTGCCAAAGTCCTCCACCAAATGAACCACTTTCTCCAATGAGGAGCTCGTGTCCCCAAGGAAGAATAAAACATCGTCCGCAAAAAGCGCTATTTTCTCTTCCTCGCCGTTCCTATGGTAACCCTGTATTTCGGCCGATAATCTTACTGCTCCCGCCAATGGCTCCATAGCTAAAACAAACAGCAAGGGTGACAAGGGGCAGCCCTGCCTAGTTCCTCTTTCAAGGGGGAAGCTTTCCGAGAAGTCATTATTTACCTTGAGCCTTGCCTTTGGATAGTTATATAGGGTTTTTAACCAACTGATAAATACGGGGCCAAATCCAAACCTCTCCAGGACCCACCAAAGGTATTCCCACTCCAGGCTATCGAAAGCCTTAGCGGTATCTAAGGACAATATGGCTCTAGACCCCTCGTTCTCTGCCGGTACCTGAATATTCAAGTAGGCCCTTCTAATATTGGTACTGGTGGACCGACCGGGGATAAACCCCGATTGGTCCGAATGCACAAGTTTTGTGATACATTTATTTAGTCTGGATGCCAGTACCCTTGCGACAATCTTGGCATCCGTGCACAGTAATGATATTGGCCTGTATGAGGAGACTTCCGATAAGTCTTTCCCCTCCTTTGGTATCACCACTATATCGGCCTCTGACATCGATAGGGGTAACCTTCCGTCCTTAATCGACTGGTCCAGTACTTTTAGGAGCTCTGGAAGTAACACTTCCCCATACTTTCTATAGATCTCCAATGGCAGGCCATCCGGGCCTGGAGATTTCTGACCTGACAACTCCGCGACAGCTTTTTGCAACTCCTCTAGGGTTAGGGGGGAATCCATCTCGCCCCTGTCCCTGTCCGAGAGCACAGGCAACTCTACCCCTTCCATAAACCTGTCTATCTCGCGCCGGTCCGGCCCCCTACGCGACCTGTACAGGTCCCTGTAGAACGCCGAGAATGTCTCTAGGACTTTGACGGGGTCGGAAGTGATTTCTCCGGACGGTGTCTTAATTGAAAAAATAGCTGATGGAGATTTATTGGACTTGGTTATACGGGCCAACATCCGGCCCACCCTCTCCCCTTCGCCAAAATAATTTTGCTTCTGGAAGAGTCTTTTATTTTCTACTCTTCTGTTAATTACTTCTCTATACTCTTGTTGTCTGCTGAGCCATTCCGCCTGCTTTTCCGGAGTTGGGTCCGCCACATAATGTGCTTCTGATACCATAGCTTCCATGCAAGCCCTCTCCTCCCATTCCCTAGACTTTTTCTTAGCTATGACCACCTGCTGGTGTAATAGTCCCCTAAGAAACGCTTTTAAGGTGTCCCACACTACTCCTGCGGGGGCTGAACCAGAGTTGAATGTTACGAACTCTTTTAGTTTAGAGGTTACTTCTGCTGGGCCGCTTATTAAGTCCAACCACAATGGTTTTATTGTCCACCTCTTGCGGCTAAACTTAACAGTTAGATTCAGAGTCACGATCAACGGAGAATGATCCGAAATTCCTCTCGGCTTGTACTCTATGTTCCCTATTAATTGCATAGCGTCTCCATTGCCTACCGCCATGTCTATGCGCGAGAGAGTGGAGTGTGTCCCTGAATAACAGGAATACTGTCGGATATTTGGGTTGCGGGATCTCCATAGTTCACACCACCCCACCTCCTCCAAAAGTTGGCCTAAACGGCCCTCTGATAGCCTTTCCGCCCGATTAATGGGCGGAAAACGGTCCAATTTGTTATCTAAAACTGTGTTAAAGTCCCCCACTATAATGATCGGTATATCTACTTTGCTTTCCACAAACTCCAGCAGGTCCAAAATAACCTCTGTTTAGAACGGAGGGGGAATGTAAATGTTTGCTATCACCAAGGGCTGATTTTCCACCACACAGCTCAGGAAGACATAACGACCCGACGCGTCTATTCTGGCATCCCTGCAGGAAAACGAGAAGCCTCTCCCCACCAATATGCTCACCCCGCCCATCTCCTTCTCAAAGTGGAGAAGAGAAGAAAGTGAGTGTAGGGATAGCCTTTTTTTTTTTTTTTTTTCGTAATAGCTTTTATTTTTATTTATTTATATTTTTAAAGTAAAAACTTTTTTTTTTTCTCAATTAAAATTTATTTGTTATCTCCCTGCTTGGCCCCTTTCCCACGGGCTTTCTGATCAGGTTCGCCTGTCTGTTTTTCAGGCGGACCTGATCGGACCCTTAGAGCTCTTTCACACCGAGCCGCGTCGGCGGTAAAGCGGCGCTATTTTTAGCGCCGCTTTACCGTCGTCTTAGTGGCGCTATTTTAGTGGCGCTATTCGGCCGCTAGCGGGCGGTCTTTCTGTGTAAATTTAAGATTAGTTATTTTTTTATAATGAAAATAAAGCTTTATCGGTCGTTTAAAAAAAACCTGGCTCCTAACTTTTTTAGCTGGCTCCTAGAGTTCAAGCAAATTTGTCAAGCCCTGCATTAGGGGTATCCTGATAGAGATAGGATCAAGAAAAAAAAGGAAAGGAAAAAAAGATGGAAATATTAATAAAAGAAATCCACGAATTAGAACAGAGACATAAAAAAGGGAGAAGGGAGTGGCTCCTGGCACTAGTGATAAAATAGGACGAACTAAAAGACCTACTGGAACATGAGATGAGGAGGGACTTCAATAGGATTGCAAAAGAAAGATATTTATGGGAAAATAAAATGTGGAAACATCTGGCAAGAATATTGAAGAAGAAAAAAATCATTAAACTATAAAGAAAAAATACAGAACAGTAATGAGGAGATGGTATTTTCAATAACAGAAATAGCAAAGGAGTTCCATAAATATTATAAGTCTGTATATTCAATAAAACACAAGGGTCAACAAGAAATAACTAGAATGAAAAAGATAAAAGAGTTCTTAAAAAGTGCTAGGTTGGGGGGGCGTGGCTCGGCGCATGGAGTGAGCAGACGTGTTCTCCTGGAGCTCCCGCACACACCGGCCATTCCGTAGCTCACAGCGCTTCACAACCCAGGACAAGAGGTCTGTAATGGGGAGGAGAGGTGGGGGAGAATCCCAGCACACCCCTGACACACAAAAGGAGGGAGAAATTGACCGATTTTTCACCCGTTTGGGATCGAATCACCGCGGCCCCCATCATCCAAGATGGCGCCGACCCGCTCATCAGGCTCACATGCAGCCTCACAGGGAGCTGCCTCACAGCACTCCACACTACACACAAGAACCAGGCAAAGGGCTAGATCCCCAGGAGACTCATTTGCTAGCTGGGACATGGAGGCTTACATTAAGGCCCTCCCAAACAAACATGATTTTGTGGCCTGTGTACAAAGAATGGAGCGTTCGTACAAGCAGGAAATAGCAGAGCTGCGCAGGGATGTCACCAACAGGCTGGAGGAAGTGGAGCACAATGCAGAGGAGACTGTCTCCACACTGCAAATTCATGAAACCATCTTACATGAACACCCTACAGATACCACAATTAATATACCATCAGGACGACCAGGAAAATAGAGCCAGACGTAACAACATACGTATACGAGGACTTCCAGAATCCGTCGAGACCAAAGACCAGGAGACCCCCCTAGAGCTAGATAGGGTGCACAGAGCTCTGGGCCCTAAAAACCCAAACCTAGCTCACCCCAGAGATGTTATATGCAGAGTACACTTCTACGCAGTTAAAAAGACGCCATCATGCAAGCTGCACGCAAGAATCCATCTTCTTTAATGGCACTCAAATTTCACTGCTCGCGGATATATCTAAGCTGACTCTGGACTTACTTTGAGCTCTGAAACCTGTTACAGGAGCCCTGCAAGCAAAACACATCAAATATCGCTGGGGATTCCCATTCAACCCGTTTGCGTCCCACGAGGGGAAGTCAGCAACATTCCGCACTCGGGAGATCTCCCAAAGTTCCTGGGAACTTTTGAACTACCGCAGATCCCTATACCGGACTGGCCACTTCATGCAGCAACTCCTGGTTTCCAGATCACTACCGGTTGGCAAAAACAACCCAAGAGGAACAAACGTTCTAAAGCGGAAGCCTCCAAGTTGACAGACGGATGAAGGCCCACTGCCCTCCCCTTGATTAACCACCCTTTTTATTCACAGGCTTCTGCCCGTGATACCGTCCCGGTTCTTGGTTCTGTTGGGACTTTGTTTTACTATGTCATCCTTATATCTTTATTTGCACTTACAGATTTTATTATGTGCCTTAGTGATGTAGTGTCCTGATGACCAAGTACTATACATTTTAGTATCTGTTTGTTTGGGTTACCCCTCCTTGGGTCCCCCCCCCATCTCCCCCCCCCCCTTCTATCTACAGTATTTGGTAATACATAGCCTTGTCTTGCAACCAAATAACAGATCCTTTACACTGTCATTAAGTATTGGGCATCCCTGGGGTTCCCCCCCTTAGTAGCCCACGTTATGTTAGTTATCTAAAGTATAAAACTTGGTGAAGGGTCCTGAGCTATAAAGTTAATATAAAAAGTTTGTTGATTTTGCCCGGTGTGTGCGGGCTCCTCTGTGCGCTGATCGCGTACCCCCTCTTAGGTTTTGTCAGCTCCCTTAGGGGTTTTAGCTGATTTGTTGATTGCAACATTATAGTACAGCCTTAAAGGCCTCAGTTCTGTTTATTTCTTTTCTCACCTTTACTAATCCTACCTTCTCCATGGCCCCCACCAGATGGCAATCTGTCCCCCCCCCCCCAAAGTTCCTCCCCTCCCCCCCCCTTTCTTTGGGCAGCGGACTTCATCTACATTCAGCCTGACACTCCATCCACATTGTATCTCTCATGGCAGCACAACTCTCCCTAAAGGTCTCCTCCTTAAATTGTAGGGGCCTTAATACCCCCGAGAAAAGAAGGCAAATATTGTACCACTTCCATAAGCTGCGTACACAAATCCTCCTCCTTCAGGAAACCCACTTTAGGTCGGATACTATCCCACATTTCCCCCTGTCATTTCTGTCATATATGAATACGATTTATACTGTTTTTAACATATACTCTCCCAATCATCAGGATCAACAACAATTTCTTTCCTCTGTGACATCTCGCCTGAAACGCTTTGGTAAGACCAACATGATCCTGGGAGGGGACCTCAATGCCGCCTTAATACCCCGTCTTGATACATCAACTGGTAAGTCCTTTGTTTCCCTAGCTTCTCTGACCAAAATGCGAAAAACCCTTTCTGAACTGGCCCTGGTGGATGTGTGGAGAATTCTTCACCCCTCCGCTAGGGACTACACATACTTCTCCCCTGCACATACGACCTATAGCAGACTAGATTACATTTTTATTTCCCAATCATTACTGGATTATAAACCAGACGCCTCTATAGGCCTTACTCTTTGGTCTGATCACGCTCCCATCCACTTGAGTTTAGGAAGGATACCGACATGCAAAAATAGATCCTCCTGGAGACTAAATGATAATCTTTTATTTGATTCAGTTTGTGTTCAGGACATTATACAGACTATCAAACATTTCATAACCGACCACGCACACGATGATACTAACCCACCTACCAAATGGGAAGCCCTTAAGTGTGTTATCAGAGGTAAATTTATCCAACATGGCTCTAGACTAAAACGAGAGCGTGCGGCGGACATTGCACGCCTCCTCGCCACCATTGCTGCATTGGAAGATTCCCACAAACAGAACCCTAACACATCCACACACTTAGGAGTGGTTTTCTACAAATTTTCGCGGAGCGTTCCTTGGTGGCAAGGAACAAAGGGCGTTTCTCCCATTACTCTCAAGCTAATAAATGTGGCAGACACTTGGCAAATACGTTACATCCTCGACAACGTAGGGAACTCATTCCTGGTATTAATTCGGCCACTAAAGGGAAATTACAGAACAACTCTGCCATAGCTGAGGAATTCCGCCAATACTATACCACCCTATATAATTTATCCTCACAGACATCTCCATCCAACTCCCGCTCCAGCTTCCCTGCACAAGATTTCCCCACGTACATCCAAGAAACTGCCCTCCCCACCATCCCACCTTCCGAATCGGAAGATCTGGATGCTGCCTTGTCCGACACGGACTTTATACTGGCTATAAAAAACCTCAAAAATGGCAAGAGTCCCGGTCGGGACGGGTTTTCCCCACGTTTTTATAAAACATTTCCACTATTATTGTCACCTCTTCTAGCGAAGGCATTTAATGCTATAGATGGGACGATAGCCCCGTCCACATCTTTACTTCAAGCCCAAATCGTAGTAATTCCTAAACCAGGCAAAGACCCCTCATTATGCCCTAATTATAGGCCGATATCCCTGTTAAATATTGACTTAAAATTGCTCGCCAAGATTCTGGCTAACCGACTATCCCTGTTCCTATCCGAGATCATACACAGAGACCAGGTGGGCTTCGTCCCTGGCCGTGAAGCTAGGGACAATACCACCAAGACCATACACCTTATAGCATATGCTCAACGTACTCATACTCCGACCTGCCTTCTCTCCTGTGATGCGGAGAAGGCCTTTGATAGGGTCAGTTGGTCCTTCCTTCACTCCACCCTCTCCCAGATAGGGTTAGGCCCTAGGATGTTAGCGCGCATCATGTCTCTTTGCTCGAAACCGTTGGTCACTATCTTGGTGAATAGTACACAATCAGACAAATTTTTGATTACCAATGGCACCAGGCAAGGCTGTCCGCTATCCCCCCTTTTATTTGCTCTAGTAATTGAACATTTGGCCCAAGCTATCAGGATGAATCCAAACATACCCGGTATCCAGACTCCCTCATCCCACTGTAAATTATCTTTATACGCGGACGATCTACTCCTTTATGTGACCCAACGCCATGTTAGCATCCCTTCGATACTTACTGAAATCGACAGGTTCGGTCAGTAATTATAAGTTAAACATCTCTAAAACAGAAGCACTGAATCTTTCATTACCACAACATACCCTTACCTCCATTAAAAACAACTTCTCCTTTCAATGGCAGACACGCTCCATTTCATATCTAGGCACAGCCATCCCCAAAGATACATCCGAGATTTATGCTCTAAATTTTAGCCCACTTCTAAATAAGCTGCGACGCCTATCTGAGGACAGGAAAGACCTGCCGGTTTCATGGTTTGGTCGCATGAGTATATTAAAAATGGATATTCTTCCTAAATTATTATATTTATTTCAAGCGCTCCCTATTGCTATCCCGTCTGCTTTCTTCCATGCCCTTCACTCAATGGCAATTCGGTTTGTATGGGGAGGGAGCCACCCCAGACTACAACATAAGCTTTTATGTGCACCCACCTCCAAAGGGGGAGTGGGCCTACCTGATTTTGAGTTGTATCATAACTCGGCTGTAATCTCCCGAATACTGGAGTGGTTTCCCGGCCCCCTGATCAAAGCCTTAACCATAGTAGAACAAGATCTGTCCTCGAACGACCTAAGGGCACTCCTTTGGGGCTTGGATAAGACTCATAAATCTATTCCACTGCTATATCCCCTCACCAGAGATGCCTTGGCGGTTTGGTAAGGAAGAAAGGAGACCTTTTCACTGTCCACCGAACCGAGCCCTCTCACACCACTATTTGATAACCCGGCCTTCCCGGAAGGTAGACTAGCACACACTATAGAGAGTTGCACCAGAGACTCCTGGCCCACAGCGCAGCAATTTGTTAACGCTGATAGTGGAACTTTTGTGACTATCCCCAGCACTGTGTCTCCCAAGATTACATGGCTTACCTGTCTACACTTGACCTCCTATTGCAAGAAACTTCATGACTCAAACTAGTTCACAGACCATTGACAGGGTTTGAACAGTTAAGCACTTCCACAGAGATCCCACGTCACACCCTCTCACTGATCTATAAATTAATCATAGACCGCATCTATGACACTCTGCCTAAATACACTACTGCATGGTCGGAGGAGCTGGGGAAGAATATAACAGAGGCGGAATGGGGTAAGGCTTTCCTTTTTACCCATAAATCATCTATCTCGAGTTACACTCAGGAAAATAATTATAAATTGGTATCAAGGTGGTATCGGGTCCCAACCACTCTCAGGAGTATATTCCCTTCAGCCATTGATGTCTCCTGGAGATGTAACCCCGCAAAGGGCTCGTACATCCATGTTTGGCGGGAATGCGAAGTGATCCGTCCATGCTGGACACAAATCTTTCAAATCTACTCTGAAATTTACGACAAACCTCTCCCGCCTTCCCCTGATATAGCACTTCTCTCCATACTACCAGGATCCATTAAATCTCAAAAACATAGCTTACTCAAATTTTTCCTCAACGCAGGGAGACACTTAATACCCAGACACTGGAAAACTACCTCCCCTCCATCTCTTATGGAATGGGTAGCTGAGATAAATGACATTATGTTGATGGAGGAGATGCAAGCTAAAGCTATAGAAAAAGAAGCAAAATTTTCATTCATCTGGAGTATCTGGAGGCATTACTCTACTTCAGACAAGCTGAAAAACAGACTCTTCAGGAAGTCCTTCTTGAGTACCTGAAATTCCTCTAATTTATTTTTACATATCTATGACTGCTCTGCCTGTAGAGGCCTGAAGCCCGCTGCCTTGAGTTCCCTCTCCCTCCCCCTCCCCCTTTTTTCCTACCCTGTCTCTTTCTTGGGCTTCTCCCCTTTACCTTCTTTCTTTCTCTCTCTCTCCTCCCATTTTTCTAATAAGAGATAGCCATTCCATGTGGTAATCAATTATGACTTGCCAGTTTATATGATGGATAGTCCATATACTTGAACGTATTCTAAACCTAGGTTCTGAAGCCTTACACTGAGACTCCTGTCCCCTCGGTCTTTGGATGCAGCAGGGTCCCATAGGGGGATCCAAGCCGGTTGGGTGGGCGGCAACTCAAATACTAGCAATATGTAAGGTTCATAATGTATTAGCCATCCTTTCCAGTCATTTCTATGTATGCAATGGAATGTGTTAATTTGATGTTCACACATTTCAATTTTTTTTTTCTTTTTACTGGATCAGGTCGCTAATTGTCTGGCGTCTGGTCCAGTGTGTTCCCTTTTCTTTTGTTTAAACTGTATGAAAACAATAAAAACTTATTGAACGTAAAAAGTGCCAGGTTACCTCAAGTAGATGAGGAAAAGCTAATGACACTAAAAAAAAACATAACAGAAGAGGAGATCAATATAGCTTTAAAAGAATCGACATCGGGAAAAAGTCCAGGTCCTGACGGGTTCACAATTTAGTACTACAAAGAATTATAAGAAAATTTGTTACCAATCCGTTCATATATAATCATAGTTTAGGTAACAAAATATGAGATGGGAAGAGAAACCCTGTTGGCCTCAATCACAATTATTCCAAAGAAGGGAAAAGATAGTACCTTATGTTTAAGTTACAGACCAATATCTCTGTTTAACGCAGATACGAAATTATTCGCAAAATTATTAGCTACCAGGATGAAAGACTTGATGACCGATTTGGTACATTCAGGCCAAGTTCATCCCTGGTAGAGAAGGGAGAGACAATGGGGTGAGCACTTTGCCCTTGCTCTTGCTTCAGAAAACTATAGAGGAAAATACCCCAGGTCTACTCCTGTCAATTGACGCAGAAAAAGCGCTTGACAGGGTAGACTGGGGATTCCTGATGAACACCTTGGAAGCTAAGGGGGTGGGCCCAAGGATGGTCCATTGGATTAAAGTTTTATGTAAGCATCCAACCTCAAATGTGAAGGTCAACGGGACTTTATCCCCGCCCCCCCTTTGAAATGTACAATGGAACGAGACAGGGGTGTCCCCTATCACCCCTATTATTTGTACTATCATTAGGACCCCTGTTGGCAGCAATAAGGAACAACCCAGATATAGGAGGGATTAAGATAGGAGAGGAGGAACATAAAATAGCACCTTATGCTGATGATGTACTATTTTGTATTTCTAACCCTAGGATTACAATGCCCAATCTAATGAAGACTCTGAAATACTACGGAGAATTATAAAACTTAAAAATAAATCTTTCCAAATCAGAGATTTTAAACATAAATGTAAATAAACAGGAAGACTGGTGCCTACAGCAAGAATTTCAATTCACTTGGAAGACAGAATTAAAATATTTAGGAATAAGATTAACATCATACTCAAGGAAATTATACCAGGTAAATTATATCCCGCTACTAAATGAAAAAAAAACGGAAAAGAGAAAAATAGCAACAAGGTCCCTCTCGTGGATAGGACAAATAAATACCATAAGATGGTAAAAGTACCGAAAATTATGTACAAATTTCATGTTGCCTATTCCCCTACCTCAGACATTTTTTAAAACATTAAAAAATATAATAACTAAGTTCATTTGACAGAATAGGAAACTGAGAACTGCATTCTCTGTTTTAAGGAGAGACAAAACGCAACGTGGGCTAAAGGTACCAGACCTTAAAAAATATTATAATGCATTGTTAATATTACGAGTAATGGAGAGGACAAGGAGAAAAAAAAAAAAGAAGATGGGTACAAATTGAGAATATAATGAGTGATACACGCTTGTGTAGAATCATTTGGATGCCACCTCATTACAGAGCACTGGGTGAGAATACACAGGTAATGACACAAAATGTACTTAGAATATGGGATCTAATACACAAACAAGGTAAATGGGAATATAATTCTCCACTAATATCACTGAAAGAAACAAATTACTTTACACCGAGGAAAGTGAAATTATTTGGAGATTGGATAAAAA
Organism: Lithobates septentrionalis; assembly: GCA_037952835.1. Classification (NCBI taxonomy): domain Eukaryota; kingdom Metazoa; phylum Chordata; class Amphibia; order Anura; family Ranidae; genus Lithobates; species Lithobates septentrionalis. Next base: position 45,670 of record JBBDGP010000518.1, read on the forward strand.
ATGAAAATGCACAATTAAAGGATATAATGGATAAGGGGAAAATATGTACATTTCAAGAATTAAAACACAAGACAGATTTGATGGCGATTAATGAATGGCAGTACCTCCAGTTGAAACACTTTGTCAGAACTCTGCCACAACCAATAAGATCAGCGGAAGATCTAAGGCCGTTAGAGCGGCTGAGTATGGTATCAAATACAAAAAATGGTATATCACGGATTTATAAAATTCTAATGGCAGAGGAAGGGTTAAAAAAATGGGAAAAAGAATTGGGAACACGAGGGATTACACAAAAATTAGGAAAAATTGAGATTGGTACATAGTTCTGCAGTTGACTCTCTAATACAGCAGAGATGAACTATAAATGCTTCACAAGGTTGTATATGACCCCAGACAAAATAAGTAAATATCAAACAGGGACATCACCATACTGTTGGCGAGGATGTAAAGTAGTGGGAAGGATGGCACATTTATGGTGGGATTGCCCAAAAATAAAAAGCTACTGGAAAGAAATCTTACAGTTAATACGAATGACCAACAAAGAAATTTTAGAAGTAATGGTAGGGCTTTGCCTCATCTAGCTGACTAGGTTGCCTATGTGTCCCATCCCGGCATATCATAAAGAACAAGATTCCTCAGGTTTGGGACTTTAAATGGACGCAAGGCAATAATATTATAAAATTACAAAATTTATTGGACAAACAATAAATAATTTTTATAATTTATTGTTTGTCCAATAAATTTTGTACTTTTATAATACTATTGCCTTGCGTCCATTTAAAGTCCCAAACCTGAGGAATCTTGTTCTTTGAGAAATATTAGAAGAACCTTGGACGTGCTTGTTCCACGGGATAGAAAGTTCAAAAAAAAAATATAAAGAATCTGTGATACCTCATCTGATTAATGCAGCTAAAAGTCAGATACCAATATATTGGCAAGAAACAGAAAGCCCCACAACAAAAAATTGGATTGGAAAGGTAGAAGAGACATATAACATGGAATATCTGAGATATTGCGGAGAGGAGGGAATAGAGAGAATGATAAACAGATGGAAAGATTTGAAGGTGTTTAAGAAGATGATGAGATATGTAGAGGCTGTAGGAGGATAAGATAGGGTAAATCGGGAGAACTGGGAGAAAGGGAGAAAATGTTAAATTTAGATAAGGGATGGACGGGGACGGTTGGAGAAGGGGGGAGTGGGTCGAATTTATGGGGGGGATGTAAAATGTATACATTAAACGTAACCATGTTGGAAACTATGGAATTTATTTTTGTATGCAGATATAATTAAAATAAATAATAAAAAAAACAAAATGATTCTGCTATACATTCTCATTTAAATATTTATCAAGAGCTCCAATAATTATTTTCCGAGACGGGATGTTTAGCTCTCGTGGTAGATGTGTTTGTACAATGAGCCCACATCAGGGCCTGGTAGCCCACTTTTACTAAAAAGAAAAAACAAAGTTCATTACACATGGATTTCTCAAGCAGCGGTTCTTCTCCAGCAAATTCATATAACGGAAAAATTCTAAGCCACCTGGCTCTTAGGGCTCACTCTGCCTTGGTTTCTGTACCTTGCTGCATCGGCCCACTCCTGGCCTCCAAACAGGGTTCTCCAGGCCCCCCACAAGGGATGTAGTCTCTGGAAGTGAGAGGAAATCCCTGCAAATTAAGGGAATTCCTTGGGGACCCCCAGGTCACCAGAACTAGTATCCCCATTGGAAGATTTTCCCTCTATTACTTTTCTGGGGATAACCCTAAATGTGGGATTTTCTTTTACTTTCACTTTCAATGATAATGGTGAACTGGACAAATACAGAGGGTGGATCTTTCTAACAGAGGCCTGTTTGGCTACGGGACAGGAAGTGAAGGGAAATTTTTGAAATGTGACAGAAATGGTGGAAAAAAAATCTGACAGGGGTTATAACCCTCCCTTAGGCCTGGTTCACACCTATGCAGGTTGCAGGTTGCATATACCAGGTGCATTTTGCGTTTTTCAAGACACGTTTTTGATCCATTGAAGTCTATGCAACCAGAAGCCAGAAAAAAGTCCCTGGCCCTTTCCATAAAATGCACAGATGTGAATGTGACCCATAGGAAACCTTGTTAAATGGACTGCAGTGTGTTTCTGCAAAACCGAAAATGCACTAACAAATGCGTAGGTGTGAACCAGGCCTAAAGCTTAGTACACACTACTAGTTTTTTTTTTTTTTTTTTGTCCAACCAAATAAACCTGACAGCTTAGATCTGAGCCACTGTACTAACAATCTGTTAGTAGAGCAATTTCCCCTGCTGGGCTAACGTGTTCTGACAGGGGGACGCCCCCCCTTCCCCGCCAGAACACTCTTGTCAGCGCTCTCAGCCATTGGTTTTCTAGCAGTCTCGGGTGAATGGCTGGCTTCTGTCGGACCAGCTGCCATATACATGGGCCAAATATCGGACAGTTTTTATTGAACCGGCTGATGTCGCCTGACATTCGGCCCATGTGTAGTAGGTTTTACTTTATCAAAATTTTTTAAAAAGTTTTGCCTGTGGTTCTACTTTAGTGTAACACTTTTGGAAGTTAAAGTAAAACTTTTATGGGGGGATACTCCTAAAGATGTAAAACGTTATCCTCGCGGTCCTAGTCGCAGGGGGTAGGTCCCTCAATGGTAAAGAGGATAAAAACAAGGGGAGTCCCAATAGTGTAGTATCGTTTAAACAAGCAGCTTTTTATTAAGTAAAACAGGTACTCGCATAACATAACATAAAACCGATCCTATCTCCAATGAGCGGCGGGCTCGTAGACCTCTTGCAGCATGTACAGCCTGTCCCGTCCCTACGCGTGACGTCACACCACACGTGACTTCATCAGGGGATCCCCCCATAAAAGTTTTGGTCAATGCGCTTGCCCTATTACCCTAAGGTAAGGGGCCATTTCACATATAGGTGTCTAGACACTAAGATACGCACCCTGTGATCTACCTTGAGCACTGCACTGTTATTGCTGCATGCCAGGACGCTGTTATCGCGTTTCAATAAGAAGGACTTGTTTGCTGATATTCTTCACATTATTATTATTGTGCATGTTTGGACATCTTTATCACGTTAGAGTCAATAGCATTTACGCTATAACACCTGCCTAACTTTGGACACTATTTGTATTGCTTTTGATTACACCATTGCACATATGTCACTTTATGCGTTGCATGGTTGATTTACATTATGAGTCACTTTCTATTGCATTATGCACTTTATTATTATTAACTGTCACTGTTTATGATTACTATGAATGTATTTATGGATATGATGCGATTTATTCATTGTTTTTTTGCGACATTTTTTATTATCACTATTTATGTATGCACATTGATGAGATATAGGTATTTATTAGCACAGTTGTGTTTTATTATTATTTAGAGCTGTTACCTTATTTATTGAGAGTGCCTTCACGGTTGATAGTATCACCGTTTAATGTACACTATTTTTACATTTATATTTTAATATTTTTAGCTACTCAGCCATTCACTCAGGATTAGCGCGGCACCACATAGCCATACTAACATGCAAATACATGTATCTGCTAAACCGTGATGGTTTAGGAGATATACAGTGTAGCTACAGGTAAGCCTAATTATAGGCTTGCCTGTAGTATAAAGTAGTTGTAAACAGTTTACAACCACTTTAAATATTGTATTTACTATAAAGGACCACATATCTGTCCAAAATGAGGGACAACTGAGGTGGCATGAGGGACAGAGGGATTTGGTTTCCAAATAAGGGACAGTTAAGAGGGAAGAGACTTTTTAAGCACAATAAAAAACAGAGCCATGGTATACTTGATATTTTATAAAAATTGATGTAAAAAATGTGAGTTTAGTGATACTCTAAAATTTATTTGGCAATAAAGGCCTACTTGATAGCATTGTTAGGATTATAGTTAAATACAATTCTTATTTTACAGGCTGCGCAGGGTTAAACTTTTTTTAATAGTGACGAGGTAATTTTAACAGTAAAATTGCTTTGCAGTGAAATGACACAGTCGCATTGTTAACTTAAGCACAGTCCCTTTTAGTTTTGAAAAAAAAAAGACTTTACAACCACAATATCTTGCAGCCCCTATGTTTCCCCACCCAACCCCTACTATGCCCCGCCCCTAATTCCACCCTTAAACATGACCACATAAATGATCTCATGAAATGACACTTAAATGTTTTAAGCAGAATTAAGTTAAAAAAATAAATATTAACAACAACTTTATCACTGCCCATACCTGCAGGCTCACCTGTGCTTATCAATGCAGCCTCACCTGTGCCCAACAATGCAGCCTACCCGTGCCCATCAATTCTGCTTCACCTGTGCTCATTAATGCAGCCTACCTGTGTCCATCAATGCCGCTTTACCTGTGTCCATAAATGCCGCTTCACCTGTGCCAAACAATGCAGTCTACATGTGTCCATCAAGGCCACTTCACCTGTGCCCAACAATGCAGCCTACCTGTGCCTATCAATGCCGCTTCACCTGTGCCCAACAATGCAGCCTACCTGTGTCTATCAATGCAGCCTCAGCTGTGTCAATCAATGCCGCTTCACCTGTGCCCAACAATGCAGCCTACCTGTGCCCAACAGTGCAGCCTACCTGTGCCCAACAGTGCAGCCTACCTGTGCTCAACAATGCAGCCTACCTGTGCCCAACAATGCAGCCTACCTGTGCCCAACAATGCAGCCTACCTGTGCCCAACAATGCAGCCTACCTGTGCCCAACAATGCAGCCTACTTGTGCCCATCAATGCAGCCTACTTGTGCCCATCAATGCAGCCTACCTGTGTCCATCAATGCAGCCTACCTGTGTCCATCAATGCAGCCTACCTGTGTCCATCAATGCAGCCTACCTGTGTCCATCAATGCAGCCTACCTGTGTCCATCAATGTAGCCTACCTGTGTCCATCAATGCAGCCTACCTGTGTCCATCAATGCAGCCTACCTGTGTCCATCAATGCAGCCTACCTGTGTCCATCAATGCAGCCTACCTGTGTCCATCAATGCAGCCTACCTGTGTCCATCAATGCAGCCTACCTGTGTCCATCAATGCAGCCTACCTGTGTCCATCAATGCAGCCTACCTATGTCCATCATTGCAGCCTACCTGTGCAGGGGAAGAGGAAGGAGAGGAAGAGGATTGCCGGCCCCATCATTAGAGAGCTGAGGAACATCGCTGTAACAGCTTTCATTTCAATTGCTGTGTGTTCCCGCCGCTTGCCATCATATTCAGCCCTGCCTCCTAGCCTGGGTACTTTCATACACATCACACATCCTGGGATTGGATGGGTGATCTGTCTATCAAAGTACCCTGGCCAGGAGGCGGGGCTGTGTGTGACAGAGAGTGCTGGGAACACTCGACAATTCTAATGAAAGCTGTTATAGCGATATAACAGCTGTGTTCCTCAGCGCTCTTATGATTTGGCTGCCTGCTCTCCTCTGTCTTCCCGGCTGATTGCTGGGAGAACCGCCCCCATTCAACCTCGCCTATTGGCGGTGCTCACCCCCCCACTCAGAGGCAGCCCACGCTCGCCAGCCCTCATTTTCCACTCACAAAATGTGAGCAGGAGAGTGGAAAATTTGAGGGCTGCAATACAAGACTGGTAGCTATACATACAACAAACAAAATGCTACCTACTTCCCAGGAAATCAGCAGAAACTATGGTCTGTAAACAGTAGAAATACACTGAAAGGTCATTTAACTCAGGTTACAGTTGGTTCATGATCTCCGTAGACAACGAAGAACCCAGGCTTAATCTATAAGCATTTTCTGGAGATTAGGCAAAAACCTCTTCAGGTTTAGCTTCTTCTGAATGTACAGACCTTCCTTGGTGTTAAGTCATTATAGAGTCCCCCTTTTAATCTCTGTTGGCTTTTTATTTGGAAAGTTTTACCAGTCCCACATTGGTGTGGACCCTTTCGCAATATTGTGCTTCAATGGAGAAGCATTCTTTAATTCAACCTCTAGATGGACCTCTTGTATCATACATGCCATAGGTCATATATGTGAAAAAAGTCAGTCTATTGTTTGACCAAGTTACAGACTTGTTTACCATAGATACAGAGACAAAAACATCTAACCGTCAACTGAAAGCTGAATAGTTTATTGTTCCCATTGTACCAACGGCATTTGTTTGAGAAATATCCCCTCAAACAAACTTGATGTCTGTTTAAGTCAAACATATTGTTCTATATACAGTAAGTCTGAGAATAAAAATGATAAAATAGACATATATTTATAGAAAATGCAACACATTCCGCCCTTGATTTTTTTTCTCTCAGATTCCACACAGAAAATCACTTTATTACTAACAAAACTCATACTAAACATGAATTTGCCTTGAACGCAACCTGCTCCCATATTTCAATGAAAAGCTGTTTCAGTCTTTAGCAAAAAAGTTAATTAGAAAGTTAATTAGAAAGTTTTTTTTAGAAAAAAGTCCAGGCTTGTAACAAAGCGGATTATTTGTGCCTTCAGCTACAATCTTTCCTCTAATTGGCTTCTTGAATGGATCTCTGACTATCACTTTGCCACCTGCCTGCATCCAGTTATGACCCTCCCAAAGAATATTGGGATAGGGAGGAGAGGAAATATTCTGATATTTCCCAGAAGATCATTGCTGTTTATTTTGGAAGGTATGATGTTCTAGAGCCCCACTTTCCACTCTTGCTGAGAAGTATCCACTAACCAGTCAGTGTTCCAGCCACTGTCTTGAAGCTCATCTGCCAATGTAAATATAACTTCAAACCTTCCTGCCAGATTCCCTCTCATTCCTAGATAGGCTTCAGCTTCAGATATGTCACTCTTGGTTTCTATGTCATGGGAAGCAGTAACATGGTACCTTTTAAGCCCTGCTCTTTCAGGAACCTTATGTAAATACTGAACATTGCACTCCAGCTGTGAAATCTGTGCTCCAGCCCCCACCATCCTCTCATGTGGTGTACTTTTAGCTATTGGCCTAGAATTTAACAACGGAACTGCCTGTGTGAGGACCCGATCCCTCCCCCTTAGTGTATGTGTGGGTGTAAGTTTGCATATCTGGACCTTCAATAGCCATTTGTATCTCTCAATCAAACCAGTTGCCTGTGGATGGTATGTGATTTGGCACAACCAGTACGCTACACAATCTTTGGCCCACTGTTGTACTGTTGATCTGGTGAAGTGAGAGCCGTGATCACTTTGGACATGTTTGGGACAGCGATAAGCAATGACAAGTTTCTGGAGCAGTTGAAGAATTGTGGCTTGATTTGCACGTTTGCAAGGATGAGCAAGCGAAAGTCCTGAATAGGTGTCCACTGCAGTGAAACAATACCTCAGACCATTTTTTCCCTGGGGCAGGGGACCTATGAAGTAAATCTGACAAATCTCTGCAGGCCTCTCATTCCTCTTAATTGACCTGGTGAACTAATTTTGCAGTGGCCATTGTCACACTTCTCCACACACTGTACTGTTCCCTATTACAGTCTTTATCACGCCCATGGATATAGGCAATTCTCTCTGCTGAGCCCATTCATTTGTCACTTTTTGCCCCAATTGTCCAGATTGCATGTGGGCCCAGTTGACCAAGGTCAAGATAGGGTCAATTGACACAACTGAATTCACCTTGGCAATTTTGTCTGCCAATCTGTTATAGTTATTAAAGTTTGGGACCAGGGGCACATGTGCCTCAACATGCCCCACTTGGTGCGGGAATGAGCTTCCTTTCTGGTGTAGACCCAGACTTCCTGGCCTCATCCATTCAGCAGACTTCCACGTGGGCATCCAAGTTGTCAGTCCTTTAAAGATCACGCAGCTGTCAGTGTAGATAGTGACATGGGAAGAAGGATCCTGCTGAAGAGTCATTACTACAGCTTTCAACTCTGAATACTGACTAGACCCTCCAATTCCGGTTTCTTGCAGGACTGTGTCTGTACTTGGGTTGTAGGATGCTGCTGTCCATTGGTGCCCAGATGAGGTAACTATGGTTGAACCATCAGCGAACCACGCTAACTCTTTCATGTCTTCTGACAGAGACTCAAAGGGTTGAGCCTCTTGAATGGGGGATGACTGCAGCACATTAATTTCTTCTTCTGGCTGGGTGCTGGTAAAAGTGACAAACCCCGCCAACTGTTTTGAAATGCCTCTGACATCCACAGCTGCAATTCCCTCTCTTTCTTGAAGGTACCACTTCCATTTCATCAGTGTCTGGTTCTTGGCTACAGTTGCCCTAGTGGTCAGTCCATTATCTCTCACCAATCCTGCTATAAGCAATGCAGTATGGATGGTGACTGGGTCCTTTCCTGTAATGGTCTCTACTTTGTTGAAGTGCTGTGTAGGCTCCAAATAGGTACTTCTCTAGGAGTGTGTATCTCTTCTGTGCTTGGACCAAAATCCAATGGGTATTGTTGTCCTTTCTTTTTGTTTGGCTGCCATAGACTCCAAGATATGGTACCATCCTGCTCCACTACATCCAGCTGAAATGGTACTCCTTGTCTCAAGGGTCCCAATCCCTGATGCTGCAAAATGGCTTCTTTAGCAGCCAGGAATGCAGTCTGCTGCTCTGAACCCCATGAGAACTCATTCTTTTTCCTGGTAACATTGTATATAGGCCTCAGGATCAGTCCAAGATGTGGGATGAACGATCTCCAGAATCCCACAACTCCAATGAACTTCTGTGCTTCATATTTGGTGGGGGTGACAGTGCCTGGATAGTCTGCACAACTATCTCTACAATTTTCCTCTGTAACTCTGTCCTCATCTTTCCCAGTAACCTCACCTTTGTGTCAGGTCCTTAGACTTTGTCTCTTTTGATAGCCCATACTCTGTTCTCCATGTGCTGTATCAGCTGGTGCAGTGCTTCAGCTAAATCTTTTTTTTCTCGCAGAGATCATGATGTCTTCAATGTAATGAAACACAGCGACTTTTAAATGCGGGCAATCAGTCCAAAAAAAATTTTGGAGAATGAAGGTAGCCTTGCGGAAGGACAAGAAAGGTATACTGACCGCCCTCCCACACCAAAGCAAACTGATCCTGACACTCTGGGTCTATCAAAATCAGAAAGAAGGCATAAGCAAGGTCTATCACAGCATGATGTTCTTCTGCCTCTTTAGCAATTTTCTCAACAATTGAGATCATATCAGGTACAGATTTCAATGGAGGTGCCACTTTGTTTAGACTTTACTTGTCCTTATCCATGTTTCCAGACATATCCATTTTGTCAGACTATAGGTTATGACACAGGAAGGAGTTGACCAGCTGACCTCGTTAGCACACACCCTGCATCATCCAACCACCCACTCCCAACTGCAAGTTTGTTAAATGGCTGCTAAAGAAGCCATTTTGCAGCATCAGGGATTGGGACCCTTGAGACAAGGAGTACCATTTCAGCTGGATGTAGTGGAGCAGGATGGTACCATATCTTGGAGTCTATGGCAGCCAAACAAAAAGAAAGGACAACAATACCCATTGGATTTTGGTCCAAGCACAGAAGAGATACACACTCCTAGAGAAGTACCTATTTGGAGCCTACACAGCACTTCAACAAAGTAGAGACCATTACAGGAAAGGACCCAGTCACCATCCAAATGCAATCAATCAGTGCTCTCCCTTCTCACTAAATACACAATATAAAATAAGATTGCATAGTGTATGGCCATCTTTATACAAGTACATAGAAGGGAGTGGACCGAAACACTCAGCTGTCAAGCCCCGTTCACATCTTTGCATAGCGGGAACTCGCATTCCCACATGCGTCCTTTTTTTTTTTAGCGAGGGGAGAGGCATTTTGGAGCATTTTCACTCATCACGCAAAAAAAAGCCCATCCATCTGATGGGCTGCCTTGCACGTAACAATCACCCCAAAGAAGCTTCAGAACTTTTTTTTAGAGCGGAGCTTGGTGCGTTCTTTACTGTGATTTTTGGTGCAGCGCATTTCTGAAATGCAAGGAAGCTCACAGATGTGCTCAGCTTAGAGAGCAGAGCAGACATAAAGAGTTCCATATCTGGACCCATCCATTCTTGAAAGGTATTTAATCCAGTTACACAACCCATCTCACGTAACCTGAAAATATCGTCATGTAATGTTTTCCACGAGTAGGTAATTTCCAGATTAATAGGACTCACGTATACTCAGAATATCCCATCTCTCACAAGGTCTAACAGTGAAAAATTCACAGTATACAGTTCTCTTGGGAATCCATCAGGATTCCCAAGAGAACTGTTGCTTCCTAAATACTGTGTTTTTCCCTTTAATGTTCTGTCAGCAGGTTGTAACCCCCTCCTGACAGAACCACAGGCGGAAATCTATTTTCAAGTGACCCATGTGCTTTTTGTTGTTATTTCTGTCGGCAGGTTTATAACCCCCTCCTGACAGAACTTTTGTAAAAATGTACAGATAGCTGGTAGGATAGGATGTTGTAGTGTTGCTTTACAGGACTCCTTCGGATGGGATGGCTGTCTATCTAACTCTGGCTGGAGCTGCAGATCCTGTGGACAGAGGATTTCCCTTGAGGGGGAGATGCTCTGGTCCAGTGTATATTGTGTGATTGTTTTAGTGGTAGGGATGTTGTAGTTAGGTGTAATGTATTGTTGATGTTGTAAATACTGAAAAGAAATTACTATGTTTCTACGTATTTATTTGTACATATTCCCCATCCAAGTTTGTTCCCTTTACCCCCTCCAATTTATTTTTATGGGGTGCCCTTGCTCCTGGGCCCAGGAGCCATTTTTCCAAATTTCCCAGCCAAGGGACTGGCTGGACTTTGGTTGGGGTGAGTTTTGCACCCTCTAGGTAGGTAGGCGCTAGAGATAGGAGTATGTGTGATAGGTAAATTAAGGCAGACCTGGCTCCCTGTTTGTTTTGATCTGCTCCGGGCTGGGAGTGGCTCAGGGTAGCAGCTGGTTACTCACAGGCAGCATCACTAAGACCTCCCTATTCTTTCCAGAATTTGCTAGAAAGATCTGGAAAGAGAGGAGGAGAAGGGAAGAGAGGTGGAGGTGCCTGGGGTATTTTAGGGAGCCCTAACCAATCCCTACCTGGATTGGCAGGGGGCAAGCCTCCTTAAATACGTAGGGTCAGCCCAGCTGAGGAGGTGTTGTTCAGGTAGAAGAGCTGGAGATGTGGCTCTAGGCTGTTGGGGGCCTTGGAGGGAGCTCCCCAGTCTGGAGGAGGGGGGTGACCTTGGGCCAGGGCTCGGGTGCGGACGGGACCCTCGTACAAGCCACAGGGGTGCAGCAGTTGATGCGGTTCCAAGGCAGCAGGATGATCATCAGACCAAGAACCGTAGCCATGCACAGTAGTTCAGTTGTGGTTAAGGAGGCACTCCACTTGTGGTGTGGGGCCAGGGTGTGTGGCTGGTCAGAGCTCTCAGCAGACTTGCAGCAGGAATGTTTATCGTGGTGCAGAACTGCAGCAGCAGACAGTCAGGCAGACAGGCGGTAAGTCAGGATCAGAGACAGGGGCGTGGTCATCGGATAGCCAGGGTCATCAACAGGCGGGCATCGAGATACCAAATCAGGAGCAGAGCCAAAGTCAGCAATGAGCCGGGTCAGGAACTAGCGACAAGACAGAAGCAGAATCCGAGATCAGGTCAGGAAAAAGCCGGGTCAGCAACCTAGGGAACACACTGGAGGTACACAGGGAAAGCTGAAGACCAGTCAGCATAGAACATAGGCAGACACATCCTTAACTAGTCCATCTGACCCCAACATACAGTATATCACAAAAGTGAGTACACCCCTCACATTTTTGTAAAAAATGTATTATATCTTTTAATGTGACAACACTGAAGAAATTACACTTTGCTAAAATGTAAAGTAGTGAGTGTACAGCTTGTATAACAGTGTAAAATTTGCTGTCCCCTTTGCTGCCCCATTGGCAACAAAAGTGGGTACACCCCTAAGTGAAAATGTTAGGGCTGCAACTAACGATTATTTTCATAATCGATTATTCGGCCGATTATTTTTTCGATTAATCGGATAAAATCATAAAAAAATCGTAATGTGCCATTTTTGCTATTCCTCCCGGGGACACCAATGGCGGGGCGCTATTCCACCCGGGAACACCAATGACGGGGCGCTATTCCTCCCGGGGACACCAATGACGGGGCGCTATTCCTCCCGGGGACACCAATGACGGGGCGCTATTCCTCCCGGGAACACCAATGACGGGACGCTATTCCTCCCGGGGACACCAATGACGGGGCGCTATTCCTCCCGGGGACACCAATGACGGGGCGCTATTCCTCCCGGGAACACCAATGACGGGGTGCTATATCACCCGGAAACACCAATGACGGGCGCTATTCCTCCCGGGAACACCAATGACGGGGCGCTATTCCACCTGGGAACACCAATGACGGGGTGCTATATCACCCGGGAACACCAATGACCGGCGCTATTCCTCCCGGGAACACCAATGACGGGGTGCTATATCACCCGGGAACACCAATGACGGGCGCTATTCCTCCCGGGAACACCAATGACGGGGCGCTATTCCTCCCGGGGACACCAATGACGGGGCGCTATTCCTCCCGGGAACACCAATGATGGGGCGCTATTCCTCCCGGGGACACCAATGACAGGGCGCTATTCCTCCCGGGGACACCAATGACGGGGCGCTATTCCTCCCGGGAACACCAATGACGGGGTGCTATATCACCCGGAAACACCAATGACGGGCGCTATTCCACCCGGGAACACCAATGACGGGGTGCTATATCAACCGGGAACACCAATGACAGGCGCTATTCCTCCCGGGAACACCAATGACGGGGTGCTATATCACCCGGAACACCAATGACGGGCGCTATTCCTCCCGGGAACACCAATGACGGGGCGCTATCCCCCCGCCCCTCCCAGGAACACCAATGGGGCACTATTCCCCCCATCCCAGGAACACCAATGGGGCACTATTCCTCCCCCCTGCCAGGAACACCAATGGGGCACTATGTCTATTCCCTTCCCTCCCAGGAAAACCAATGATGGGGCACTACTATTCCAGGCAGCCACCCTCCCGGAACACCAATGATGGGGCACTCCCCCCCTCCCCTCCCCAGGAATACTGTTAGGATGGGGCACTGGTCATAAAAATGTACTGTTTTTAATGTTAATAAAAAAATATATTGATGCACTCCAATTTAAACTATCAACTTGTGTGATAACCACTATAATTATAATATACTATGCACAAATCCAAACATCAAAAAAAAAAATTATATAATTAGTTTTCCAGAAATATGATTAGTGAGAACGTGATAATTCCAATAATCGCCAACTACCACTTTAGTGAATAGTACATGATAATATTAACCACTTAACGACCGCCTCACGCCGATGTACGTCGGCAAGGTGGCACGGACAGGCAAAATCACGTACATGTACGTGATTTGCCTGCCGCGGGTGGGGGGTCCGATCGGACCCCCCCGGTGCCCGAGGCGGTCATGTTTTGTTCCCCGGCGATCGGAGTTGAGGGGGAGGCCATCCGTTCGTGGCCCCCCCCCTCGCGATCGCCGCCGGCCAATGGGAACATTCCTTTGCTGCTGTATGCTAAACAGCAGCAAAGGAAATGATGTCATCTCTCCTCGGCTCGGTAGTTTCCGTTCCAGCGCCGAGGAGAGAAGACATCAATGTGAGTGCACCAACACTACACACTCAGTAGAACATGCCAGGCACACAAAACACCCCGATTTCCCCCCCCCCCGATCGCCCCCCGATCACCCCCCAATCACCTCCCCCCCTGTCACAAACTGACACCAAGCAGGGTTTTTTTTTTTTCTGATTACTGTATTGGTGTCAGTTTGTGACAGTTACGGTGTTAGGACAGTTACTGTTAGCCCCCTTTAGGTCTAGGGTACCCCCCTAACCCCCCCTAATAAAGTTTTAACCCCTTGATCACCCCCCGTCACCAGTGTCAAAAGCGATCATTTTTCTGATCACTGTATTAGTGTCGCTGGTGACGCTAGTTAGGGACGTAAATATTTAGGTTCGCTGTCAGCGTTTTATAGCGACAGGGACCCCCATATACTACCGAATAAATGTTTTAACCCCTTGATTGCCCCCTAGTTAACCCTTTCACCACTGATCACCGTATAAGTGTTACGGTTGACGCTGGTTAGTTCGTTTATTTTTTATAGTGTCAGGGCACCCGCCGTTTATTACCGAATAAAGGTTTAGCCCCCTGATCGCCCGGCGGTGATATGTGTTGCCCCAGGCAGCATCAGATTAGCGCCAGTACCGCTAACACCCACGCACGCAGCATACGCCTCCCTTAGTGGTATAGTATCTGATCGGATCAATATCTGATCCAATCAGATCTATACTAGCGTCCCCAGCAGTTTAGGGTTCCCAAAAAATGCAGTGTTAGCGGGATCAGCCCAGATACCTGCTAGCACCTGCGTTTTGCCCCTCCGCCCAGCCCACCCAAGTGCAGTATCGATCGATCACTGTCACTTACAAAACACTAAACGCATAACTGCAGCGTTCACAGAGTCAGGCCTGATCCCTGCGATCGCTAACAGTTTTTTTGGTAGCATTTTGGTGAACTGGCAAGCAAGCACCAGCCCCAGGCAGCGTCAGGTTAGTGCCAGTAGCGCTAACACCCACGCACGCACCGTACACCTCCCTTAGTGGTATAGTATCTGATCGGATCAATATCTGATCCGATCAGATCTATACTAGCGTCCCCAGCAGTTTAGGGTTCCCAAAAACGCAGTGTTAGCGGGATCAGCCCAGATACCTGCTAGCACCTGCGTTTTGCCCCTCTGCCCGGCCCAGCCCAGCTCACCCAAGTGCAGTATCGATCGATCACTGACACTTACAAAACACTAAATGCATAACTGCAGCGTTCGCAGAGTCAGGCCTGATCCCTGCGATCGCTAACAGTTTTTTTGGTAGTATTTTGGTGAACTGGCAAGCACCAGCCCCAAGCAGCGTCAGGTTAGCGCCAGTACCGCTAACACCCACGCACGCAGCATACACCTCCCTTAGTGGTATAGTATCTGAACGGATCAATATCTGATCCGATCAGATCTATACTAGCGTCCCCAGCAGTTTAGGGTTCCCAAAAACGCAGTGTTAGCGGGATCAGCCCAGATACCTGTTAGCACCTGCATTTTGCCCCTCCGCCTGGCCCAGCTCAGCCCACCCAAGTGCAGTATCGATCGATCACTGTCACTTACAAAACACTTAACGCATAACTGCAGCGTTCGCAGAGTCAGGCCTGATCCCTGCGATCGCTAACAGTTTTTTTGGTAGCTTTTAATTGAACTGGCAAGCGGCCTAGTACACCCCGGTCGTAGTCAAACCAGCACTGCAGTAACACTTGGTGACGTGGCGAGTCCCAAAAGTGCAGTTCAAGCTGGTGAGGTGGCAAGCACAAGTAGTGTCCCGCTGCCACCAAGAAGACAAACACAGGCCCGTCGTGCCCATAATGCCCTTCCTGCTGCATTCGCCAATCCTAATTGGGAACCCACCGCTTCTGCAGCGCCCGTACTTCCCCCATTCACATCCCCAACCAAATGCAGTCGGCTGCATGAGAGGCATTTTCTGTATGTCCTCCCGAGTACCCCTACCCAACAAACCCCCCCAAAAAAGATGTTGTGTCTGCAGCAAGCGCGGATATAGGCGTGACACCCGCTATTATTGTCCCTCCTGTCCTGACAATCCTGGTCTTTGCATTGGTGAATGTTTTGAACGCTACCATGCACTAGTTGAGTATTAGCGTAGGGTACAGCATTCCACAGACTAGGCACACTTTCACAGGGTCTCCCAAGATGCCATCGCATTTTGAGAGACCCGAACCTGGAACCGGTTACCGTTATAAAAGTTAGTTACAAAAAAAGTGTAAAAAAAAAATATATATATATAAAATAAAAAAAAAATAGTTGTCGTTTTATTGTTCTCTCTCTCCCTATTCTCTCTATTGTTCTGCTCTTTTTTACTGCATTCTATTCTGCAATGTTTTATTGTTATTATGTTTTATCATGTTTGCTTTTCAGGTATGCAATTTTTTATACTTTACCGTTTACTGTGCTTTATTGTTAACCATTTTTTTGTCTTCAGGTACGCCATTCACGACTTTGAGTGGTTATACCAGAATGATGCCTGCAGGTTTAGGTATCATCTTGGTATCATTCTTTTCAGCCAGCGGTCGGCTTTCATGTAAAAGCAATCCTAGCGGCTAATTAGCCTCTAGACTGCTTTTACAAGCGGTGGGAGGGAATCTCCACCCCCCCCACCGTCTTCCGTGTTTTTCTCTGGCTCTCCTGTCTCAACAGGGAACCTGAGAATGCAGCCGGTGATTCAGCCAGCTGACCATAGAGCTGATCAGAGACCAGAGTGGCTCCAAACATCTCTATGGCCTAAGAAACCGGAAGCTACGAGCATTGTATGACTTAGATTTCGCCGGATGTAAATAGCGCCATTGGGAAATTGGGGAAGCATTTTATCACACCGATCTTGGTGTGGTCAGATGCTTTGAGGGCAGAGGAGAGATCTAGGGTCTAATAGACCCCAATTTTTTAAAAAAAAGAGTACCTGTCGCTACCTATTGCTATCATAGGGGATATTTACATTCCCCGAGATAACAATAAAAATGATTAAAAAAAAAAAATGAAAGGAACAGTTTAAAAATAAGATAAAAAAGCAAAAAAAAAAAAAAATAAAAAATAAAACAAAGCACCCCTGTCGCCCCCTGCTCTCGCGCTAAGGCGAACGCAAGCGGAGGTCAGATCGAGGGCAGTAATTTTTGCAGTAGACCTCCTCTGTAAATCTAAAGTGGTAACCTGTAAAGGCTTTTAAAGGCTTTTAAAAATGTATTTATTTTGTTGCCACTGCACGTTTGTGCGCAATTTTAAAGCATGTCATGTTTGGTATCCATGTACTCGGCCTAAGATCATCTTTTTTATTTCATCAAACATTTGGGCAATATAGTGTGTTTTAGTGCATTAAAATTAAAAAAAGTGTGTTTTTTCCCCAAAAAATGCGTTTGAAAAATCGCTGCGCAAATACTGTGTGAAAAAAAATGAAACACCCACCATTTTAATCTGTAGGGCATTTGCTTTAAAAAAATATATAATGTTTGGGGGTTCAAAGTATTTTTTTTGCAAAAAAAAATAACTTTTTCATGTAAACAATAAGTGTCAGAGAGGGCTTTGTCTTCAAGTGGTTAGAAGAGTGGATGATGTGTGACATAAGCTTCTAAATGTTGTGCATAAAATGCCAGGACAGTTCAAAACCCCCCCAAATGACCCCATTTTGGAAAGTAGACACCCCAAGCTATTTGCTGAGAGGCATGTCGAGTCCATGGAATATTTTATATTGCGACAGAAGTTGCGGGAAAGAGACAAATTTTTTTTTTTTTTTTTGCACAAAGTTGTCACTAAATGATATATTGCTCAAACATGCCATGGGAATATGTGAAATTACACCCCAAAATACATTCTGCTGCTTCTCCTGAGTACGGGGATACCACATGTGTGAGACTTTTTGGGAGCCTAGCCGCGTACAGGACCCCGAAAACCAAGCACTGCCTTCAGGCTTTCTAAGGGCGTGAATTTTTGATTTCACTCTTCACTGCCTATCACAGTTTCGGAGGCCATGGAAAGCCCAGGTGGCACAAAACCCCCCCAAATGACCCCATTTTGGAAAGTGGACACCCAAAGCTATTTGCTGAGAGGTATAGTGAGTATTTTGCAGACCTCACTTTTTGTCACAAAGTTTTGAAAATTGAAAAAAGAAAAAAAAAATGTTTTTTCTTGTCTTTCTTCATTTTCAAAAACAAATGAGAGCTGCAAAATACTCACCATGCCTCTCAGCAAATAGCTTGGGGTGTCTACTTTCCAAAATGGGGTCATTTGGGGGGGTTTTGTGCCACCTGGGCATTCCATGGCCTCCGAAACTGTGATAGGCAGTGAAGAGTGAAATCAAAAATTTTCACCCTTAGAAATCCTGAAGGCGGTGATTGGATTTCGGGGCCCCGTACGCGGCTAGGCTCCCAAAAAGTCCCACACATGTGGTATCCCCATACTCAGGAGAAGCAGCTAAATGTATTTTGGGGTGCAATTCCACATAGGCCCATGGCCTGTGTGAGCAATATATCATTTAGTGACAACTTTTTGTAAATATTTTTTTTTTTTTGTCATTATTCAATCACTTGGGACAAAAAAAATAAATATTCAATGGGTTCAACATGCCTCTCAGCAATTTCCTTGGGGTGTCTACTTTCCAAAATGGGGTCATTTGGGGGGGTTTTGTACTGCCCTGCCATTTTAGCACCTCAAGAAATGACATAGGCAGTCATAAACTAAAAGCTGTGTAAATTACAGAAAATGTACCCTAGTTTGTAGACGCTATAACTTTTGCGCAAACCAATAAATATACACTTATTGACATTTTTTTTACCAAAGACATGTGGCCAAATACATTTTGGCCTAAATGTATGACTAAAATTTAGTTTATTGGATTTTTTTTATAACAAAAAGTAGAAAATATCATTTTTTTTCAAAATTTTCGGTCTTTTTCCATTTATAGCGCAAAAAATAAAAACCGCAGAGGTGATCAAATACCATCAAAAGAAAGCTCTATTTGTGGGAAGAAAAGGACACAAATTTTGTTTGGGTACAGCATTGCATGACCGCGCAATTAGCAGTTAAAGCGACGCAGTGCCAAATTGGAAAAAGACCTCTGGTCCTTAGGCAGCATAATAGTCCGGGGCTCAAGTGGTTAAATCATTTAAAAATAAAATGTGATAGGTTGCAAACATTTTTTTAAAAAAAACTGACTGGGAGGAAGAGGAGGAAAGCAATTTAAAAAAATGGAATATTCCTCTATCAATATTCACCCATTAGTCCAATGGCAAATGCATTGAAAGGGTTAAGCTCAGTAAAGTTGGTATTCAGCCTGATACCTCACAAACACAAATAGTTTCAAAGTATCTTTTCCAAGTTAAGAGTAAATGATGGCTTGTACTTGGTTTCACTTTCTTATCATCTCAATGTAAACGATTCATGTGAAGAGAAAATAAAGACACCATTGCGCAATCAA
This sequence comes from Lithobates septentrionalis, assembly GCA_037952835.1. Classification (NCBI taxonomy): domain Eukaryota; kingdom Metazoa; phylum Chordata; class Amphibia; order Anura; family Ranidae; genus Lithobates; species Lithobates septentrionalis. Next base: position 64,710 of record JBBDGP010000518.1, read on the forward strand.
GACACTGACAGCGTGACTCCCCCAGAGCTGCTGCTGCGGCTGTTTTCGTAACTCGTAATGGCAAAGCTTGTCACTGGCTCCTCCAATGTTTTTAATGTGTTTATTGTTAGCCGCTACCTTTCACAATGAATGTGCAACTCGGCAGCTCGGCTCTCCTCGCGGCTTCTCGCCCTCGCCTCTCTGTTCCCTCGAGGCAGCGGGCGGGGCTGAGAAGATCAGTGGGGATGACGTCAGCGAGCAGAAGGGGAGAGGCGTGCCACGTACGTGCGGCGGCGCAGACGTGCCTGGTCACAAACGGCGGTGCCGAGGACACAGGAGGGAGGATTTATTTAAACGGACGGACAGAAGGAAGGTGCGGACCAACTAATCGATAATGAAAATCGTTGACAATGATTTTCATTATCGATTATTATCGATAATATCGATTAATCGTTTCAGCTCTAGAAAATGTCCAAATTGGGCCCAATTAGCCATTTTCCCTTCCCGGTGTCATGTGACTCATTAGTGTTACAAGGTCTCAGGTATGGGAGGTCAGGAGCAGGTGTGTTAAATTTGGTGTTATTGCTCTCACTTCCTCATACTGGTCACTGGAAGTTCAACATGGCACCTCATGGCAAAGAACTCTCTAAGGATCTGAAAAAAAGAATGGTTGCTCTACATGAAGATGGCCTAGGCTATAAGAAGATTGCCAAGACCCTGAAACTGAGCTGCAGCACTGTGGCCAAGACCGTACAGCGGTTTAACAGGACTTGCCATGGTCGACGAAAGAAGTTGAGTGCATGTGCTCAGCGTCATATCCAGAGGTTGTCTTTGGGAAATAGACATATGAGTGCTGCCAGCATTGCTGCAGAGGTTAAAGGGGTGGGGGGGTCAGCCTGTCAGTGCTCTGACCATACGCCCCACACTGCATCAAATTGGTCTGCATGGCTGTTGTCCCAGAAGGAATCCTCTTCTAAAGATGCGCAAGAAAGTCCGCAAACAGTTTGCTGAAGACAAGCAGACTAAGGACATGGATTACTGGAACCATGTCCTGTGGTCTGATGAGACCAAGATAAACGTATTTGGTTCAGATGGTGTCAAACGTGTGTGGCAGCAACCAGGTGAGGAGTCAAAGACAAGTGTGTCTTGCCTACAGTCAAGCATGGTGGTGGGACCACTGCCTTGCTAAAGAAGCTGAGGGTAAAGGTGATGGACTGGCCAAGCATGTCTCCAGACCTAAACCCTATTGAGCATCTATGGGGCATCCTCAAACAGAAGTTAGAGGAGCACAAGGTCTCTAACATCCACCAGCTCTGGGGTGTCATTATGGAGGAGTGGAAGAGGACTCCAGTGGCAACCTGTGAAGCTCTGGTGAACTCCATGCCCAAGAGGGTTAAGGCAGTGCTGGAAAATAATGGTAGCCATACAAAATATTGACACTGTGGGCCCAATTTGGACATTTTCACTTAGGGGTGTACTCACTTTTGTTGCCAGCAGTTTAAACATTAATGGCTGTGTGTTGAGTTATTTTGAGGGGACAGCAAATTTACACTGTTATACAAGCTGTACACTCACTACTTTACAATTTAGCAAAGTGTCATTTCTACAGTGTTGTCACATGAAAATCTATAATAAAATATTTACAAAAATGTGAGGGATGTACTCACTTTTGTGAGATACTCTATATATACTGTATATCATTTAGTTAGGATTGCTGGACGCGGCACCGCCACAGACCCGCTCGCTCCCATTGTGATTAGACACAGCAGGAGCTGATCTGCTGGACTCCATGTCCGCTGGCCAACGCCAATCATTAGGCAGAGAGCCAGAACAACGATATTCCTATGTAAACAAGGCATATCGCCCTTCTGTCAGTAGGTAAGGCATTGATCCTGTTTTCCTGCTAAGCAGGAACATTGATCAATGCCTTCCCATAGTAAAAGCACCTTCCCCACAGTAAGAAAACACTGGTTAGGCATACAGTTTACCCTTTGATCACCCCTGATGTTAATCCCTTCCCAGCCAGTGTCATTAGTACAGTGAGAGTGCATATTTTAAACACTGATCACTGTATTAGTGTCACTGGTCCCCAAAAAAATGTCAAAAGTGTCAGTGTCCGATTTGTCCGCTGCGATATCGTAGTCCCACTATAAGTCACTGATCGCCGCCATTGCTAGTAAAAAATAAAAAATTAGTAACAATTCCATAAAAATATTCCATGGTTTGTAGACGCTATAACCTTTGCACAAACCAATCAATATGCGCTCATTGGGTTTTATTTTTACCGAAAATATGTGGCAGAATACATATTGGCCAAAATTGATGAAGAAATTTGATTTTTTTTACATTTTTTTTTTATTGGATATGTTTTATAGCAGAAAGTAAAAAATGTTGTTTTATTTTTTTTCAAAATTGTCTATAGCGCAAAAAATAGAGTGCAGAGGTGATCAAATACCACCAAAAGAAAGCTCTATTTGAAGGAAAAAAAGGACATACATTTTATTTGGGTACAGTGTCACACGACCGGGCAATTGTCAGATAAAATAATGCAGTGCCGTATCACAAAAAATGGCCTGATCAGGAAGGGGGTAAATCTTCTGGAGGTCAAGTGGTAAAAGATATATACATATGGTCTGGTCCCAGTTTCTTGGTGTAGCTACATATATCTGGCCCCCCAGCTGCTGATTCCTGATACTGTAAATATTGAGGTGACAGTGTTAAATTTTTTTCCAAGTCCATACTTCTCTTCTAACTTTGATAAATAGTAACCCGTGGGTTACAGTGCCATCTGTAGGAAGAGGACTCTAGGTACAAGCAACCAAGGTAATGGCTCTATCTAGTGGCCCAACCCCTTATCTGCCTAGCATCCAAAGAGGAAGAATCTATGTTACCCAACTTTTTTTTGAAAGACCTTGTTGTTAGATCTTTTATCATGTAACTGACTGGAAGACAGATGGTATATCCTAAATCCTTATAGTCTCCTCAGTTTATTCTCATGGCAGAGATTATGATTCACCATGACAGTCATGCTTTATCATAACAGTGGTAAACCTGCACAGTGCTTCCTACTGTGCTGGGAACTACACATGACAGATGGTTGTGACCTGTCTGCCACAGTGCTCAAGTTTCAGGCCGCAGAACACTGGTGTGCTATGTCTGTTAACAGATTCCATGCTCCTTAGGAATGAGTGTGCTTAATCAGATACAGGGCTGTGCTGCATTGGGTGTACTCCCTATCCCCTGTCTGCGTTCCTTAGATATTGCTGTCTCTGGGGCTGCTTTGCAGATTCCTGGATCCCTCATTCCCTGTGTTGCCTCAGTACTGGGAGAATGAGTCACCATAGGCCCTGCACTGGGTCCAATTTCTGGGACAATGTGGCCATGACCACCGTTTTTTATTATGGTTTTTTTGCCTTCTCCTTACAGTGCTTCTTGGCTTCCAAAGAGTGCAAAGTGGGATACGGAAATGGACAGAGCCTCTAGCCTCATGGCCAGCATCCCTAATAGATTGTAGTGGTGGGGAAGTGCTTGTAAGGTGAGTTGTCCTTTCAAGAGAACCCGTCTATTTTCCTTGAATGGAATAATTATCAGATTCACCAAACAAATGAGCTTAGCTCTACCCCCTGGCTATTATTTTCACGCAGCAGGTATTTGTCTCCAAGCTGGGCTCCTGTCAGCTCCATCTACTTGATATTTGAAAAAGTTAACGCTGGAGTTCATACATAATACGCAGAGTTTATTTATTGAAAGTCAAGTGGTCCAGTATACAACAGAAAGCTACTGCATTTTGGCTTACAAAGCCTTACTTATAGCTCAGAGTTAACTGCTGTAAACTGGAGCACTTTATTTCTAATGAATAAACTCTGCGGATTATGTATGGACCCCCATGTTGACTTTTTCCAAACATCAAACATCATCCAAAAATTCAGATTCTTGCATAAGTCCACTGGTGACTGGTTCTCTTTACTGTAAATGTAATGTTACTCAAAATACATACTCACTAAAATACGCTATGGATTTACTTTAAAAACATGTTTCCTGGTCTAAATGCTACAGGATTTAATTTACATTTATTCCCAGGAGCAGGGCAGCTATAACACACATGAAACAAAATTAAAACCAGTGTCATGATCAGGGGTCAGGCTTGAAGACCAGTTGCTATAGCAGTAATGGAACTACCACTGACCAAGTAGGATAGGTAAACACGCAGTGATCCTGGTGAATGACACAGGCTCATCTGAGGTGCGGGGTCTAAGTACTAACTGGTGTTCACCTGAGCTCCTGATGGTGGAGATGGATTTTGCTAGCGTGTTAGTACCAGGTCGCGGTCCTCAGGATCACCCGACCTGGAGGTGAGCAAGCTGTAGTCCAGTAGCGGATCAGCGGGTAGGGATCAAACAGAAGCATAGTTAGTAAACAAGCCAAAGGTCAATAACGAGTAGTTGCAGTTTGGGATCAAGCAGAAGCATATCTGAGGAACAAAGGTTGATAACAAATGGTATAAAAATATGGACGGCAGCAGGGAAGACAGAAGCGAAATAGTGGCTGGAGATAGCACAATAATCTGGTAAACAGGAAGTGCAGAGACATGGCTTAAATCAGGAGGTTCATGGGAGTAGCAAGTAGTTCAAGAAAAACAATGTTCAAGACAGGATCATTCAAGGAATTGTCCAGGGAACTGTCCAGCATTCCAGGTAACTCAGCAAGAAGAGACATTTCCTCACAAAGCATACGTTTTGAGTTCAAACCCAGGCCCTAACAACCAGTATCTAATTTTTTTGAGAAATTTTCTTTTGCTACAAAATGCAATCTGCTGGAACTAGCAATACTGCAAAAATGCAGGTACCACTTACCTGTGACAATCCATGAACTGCTTTCTGGGCACCACTCTGGGAACTCCTCTTTATATAAAGAGGGATCTCCCTTCATCCCCTCATGTAGTTAAGTGGTGTAACCAGCTATTTAACGCGCCACTATGAGAGCCTTACTGACCCCTGAGGATGTGGCACTAGACTATTGTATGGTGGCTAAGCTTCATTTAGGGCATAGCCGCTTGTGCTCTGTCAGTATTTTTGAGTATGTTGATATACCTGACAGGTCCCTTTTACAGCGCCTTAAAAAAGTATTCATACCCCTTGAAATTTTCCACATTATGTCATGTTACAACCTAAAACGTAAATCCCTATATTGGGATTTTATGCGATAGACCAACACAAAATGGCACAAAATTTTGAAGTGGAAGGGAAATGATAAATGTCATGCTGGAAGATGAACCTCCGCACCAGTCTCAAGTCTTTTGCAGACACTTCTAAGATTGCCCTGTATTTGGCTCCATCCATCTTCTTTTTTTTTTTTTTTTTTTTGCTACATCAGCGAGTTCTTTCGAGAGGATTAAATCATTGTGATTAGCTCATTATTATCCCATCTCATTGTCTTCACATCATAGTAGCATTTTCTTTAAGTTTTTTATACATTTGCTGAATTAACAATTCCCCACATACACCTACCACAAATATTTCCCCTCCCCTCCTCCCCCTCCCTCCATGGCCCCTGCAGCTGTCCCTGTCGCCCCTTCAGACTTTGGCGGTTGTTGATGCACCTGGTCTCGTCCTACAATGTGATTACTTCCAAATAGCGCTTTGACTTTCTGAATTTAGTCCAACCATCCCATTTGCCCCCTTGTGTAACGTAGTCACCTCCTATATCTCCTACTTCGTGTCTCTCCAGCGCATATATTTCATTGACGCTAGCTACCCACTCTCCTATCCTCGGAGCTTCCTGTTTTTGCCAGTTCTTAGGGATGCTATTTTTTGCTAGATTTAATAATACCGGGGTTAATGAGTTTTTATATCTTCTCACTCCCCCCCCGACCTATGGAACAAACATTCCCACGGGTCGCAGGGAGTCTCCTTGCCTGTTATTTCCGCACTTATTTTGATCACCTCCCGCCAAAAATTTTTTATTTTTGGGCATTCCCACCATAAATGCGACATAGTGCCTGGAGTTGCACAGCCCCTCCAGCAATTCGGAGATTTATCTGGAGAGAATGTACTAACCCTGGCCGGGGTCATATACCATCTAGACAGACACTTTAGTTTTCGAGTCCACTGCCGTTCCATGTGTTGCCTCCAGTATGTACCTTAATTCTTCTCTGTCTACAGAGGAGCCCAGTTCCTCTTCCCATTTCCTAATGAACGGGGGAGGCTCTGCCCCCAGCTCTCTTACCAGTATTCTATAGATTGCCGCTATTTTACCCTTCTTCTGATCTTTACTAAAGAGTTTTTCTATCGGTCTAAACTCAGCCTCCTCCCTTAAAGGTCTAGGGAGACTCGCAATAAAGTGCGCTAACTGTGCATATCTCCACTCATTTAATATCCATGCCCCCTCTTGTGCTACTATTTCGTGAAAAGTAATTATTTTACCCCTTTTAATTATACCCCTTACCTGTGCCTCCCTGTCTAATATCCAATTTCTCCCCACTGTGTCCATCCCCGGTGGAAAGAGCAAATTCTCTTTTAGATACATTAAAGGGGAGTTATTTTTTTAAATGTAACTGATCCCAAATTTTATATGTATATTGCGTGATATAGTGTGTACCCTTATCCAATCCCCTCACGTGAGGTGGGTTCCATATCATGTGACTTAATTGTGTTTTACTCATCCTTTCTTCTAAACTCACCCATCTTTTGGTTTCTCTACTATGTGTCCAATCAAGTGCTCGTGCTAATACCGCGGCTTTATGATATATCATAAAATCAGGGAGGGCGAGCCCTCCACTTCCTTTTTCTCTCCTCAGTATCTTTAGAGTGATCCTAGGCTTTTTTCCCTCCCAGACATATTTACCTATAAGGCTAGCTAACACTCTGAAAAAATTCTCTGGGAGAGGTATCGGGAGCATCTGCATCATATACAGGACTTTTGGGGCAAGCACCATTTTTACGAGGTTAATACGTCCTACCCACGTAACGGGGCAATATTTAATTCTGTTTATTGCCCTTTTTTATTTCATTTAACAAGGGGATAAAGTTCTGCTTATACTGTTTCATCCTGTCACTTATTAAATTTACCCCTAAGTATTTTAGGGATTTTTTCCATGGGAAATGGAACACTTCCCCCAGTCTAGAAGCCTCAGTTTTATTGATATTTATTTTTAATGCTTCTGATTTTTCTAGATTTATTTTAAAGTTTGAGAGCTCGCTATAGTTCCTGAGGCTAGTTAAAAGGTTAGGGATCGAGATTCTAGGGTTACTGACATAGAGGAGAACATCATCCGCAAAGGCGGCTAATTTGTGTTCCTCCCCCCCCACTCTGCATCCGCTTATATCCAGATTTTTCCTAATTATAGCTAGGAGGGGTTCCAAGGCCAAGACAAACAGAAGAGGTGACAGGGGGCAGCCCTGCCTTGTCCCGTTTTTCATAACAAATTGTGCTGAGGGCGTCTTATTGACCTTAACGTAAGCTGCAGGTTGGTTGTAAAGAATTTTTATCCAGTTTAACATTGTGGGTCCTATCCCCATTGCCTCAAGTGTATGAAACATGAATCCCCAGTCCACCCTGTCAAATGCTTTTTCGGCATCAATTGACAGGAGTAGACTGGGGACCCCGCTCGTTCTAAATGCCTCCATTATCAGGAGAGATCTTACCCCATTGTCCCTTCCCTCCCTCCCAGGGACAAATCCCACCTGGTCTGGGTGGACCAGGAAGGGCATTTTTTCTTTCAGCCGGGCTGCCAATACCTTCGCGTATAACTTGGGATCCGCATTTAAGAGCGCGATCGGCCTATAACTTGAGCACAAGGTCCTGTCCCTTCCCTCCTTAGGTATAAGCGTCACCGCTGCCAACAGAGCGTCTCCGCAGAGATCTCCCTGCTTCCCAAGACCATTCCATAGTTGGCGCAGCCTGGGGACCAGGGATCCACTAAATTTCCGGTAGAAACTATTTGTGAAGCCATCTGGTCCGGGACTTTTGCCCGTATGGGTTGACTTTAATGCCTGAATGATCTCCTCTTCCGTTATCTGGCGTTCTAGCTCTAATGTGTCTTCTTCCGACAACGTGGGAAGTTCCACCCCCTTTAAATACTCCCGCGTCTTCTCGTCCTTGTTTCTCTTGGTTTTCCCTTCACTGCCACCCGACTACAGCGCTGCATAAAATAATCTGAATTCCTCTGCTATATCCTTAGTGGTATGTCTCATTACTCCTTTATTGTTTTTGATCTTTTCTATATAGTTCTCATCTTTTTTTTTTCCTCGTAACTGTCGCTAGATGTTTCCCCACCTTGTTACCCTGCATATGGAACCTTTTTGACTGTGTGGCCCTAAATTTCACCATCTCTTCTTCCATTAAGTCCCTAAGTTCTTCTCAGTTCTTTAAATAAATCCTCGTCTTTTACTGGTAATGCTTTATGTACTTGTTAAAGCTGGTGAATTTTGGCGATAAGCTTTTCTTTCTTCGCTCTCCCCTCCCTCTTTTCCCCTGCATCTATAGAGATTATTATCCCCCTTATGTACGCCTTAAATGTCTCCCACAGAACTCCCCCCGTTATCTCGCTGGACTCATTGTGTGTGAAGAACTCATCTATTTCCCTCTGTATTTTCTCTACCACTGAATCTTTCATAAGGAGGGCCTCATTGAGCCTCCAAGAGAACGGGGCCCTCAAAAGCCCCCCAAGCTTTACTGTCATGGAGATTGGGGCGTGGTCTGATAGGGTGATGGCTTCTATTTTTGAATCTAATATGCACTCCAGTAGGCTGTGGTCAACCAGCATATAGTCCAACCTTGAGTAGGTCCCATGGGGCAGGGAAAAAAAGGAGTAGTCTCTCACTTTGGGGTGTTGTACCCTCCATACATCTATGAGCTGGCTGTCATACAGATATTTCCCTAATCTCATCAGTGATCCTTTCCCCATGTCCCGTGTCCCAGAGGACCTGTCCAAGGCCGGATCCATACAAAAATTTAGGTCGCCTGCCAGAATTGTTACTCCCTCTTTAAATAAATTCAGTCTCCTCAGGGTTCGTGAGAGGTATTTTATCGGGTCTCTATTGGGGCAGTATATGTTAGCTAGTGTATATTTCCTGTCCCCTATATTAATTTTTACAAACAAAAACCGCCCCTCTTCATCCACCAACTTCTCAATCAATGCAAATTTAATCTTTTGTGAGAACCCGATAGCTACTCCCTTCGCCCTTTTGATAGGTGAATCACCATATACCCATGCTGGAAAATTCCTTGAGTTCAGCTTGACGTTTTCCTCCTGCACCAGATGAGTCTCCTGCAGGAAGACCACGTCAGCATCATAACTCCGTAATTCATTCAGGATCTTCCGCCTTTTTCCTGGCGAGTTTAGACCTTTCACATTGTAGGACATGCACTTAACTTCTAACCCAGCCATCAACCGCATTTCTCATTTTTGGACAGCTGCAGGGGTACCCCTCCCCCTCCCGCCCCCTCTCCCCCCCTCCCCCCTCCCCCCTCCTCCCCACCCCAACTCCTCGCCCCCCTCCTCCCACCCCCCAACCCCCCTCCCTCCCTACTGCGACCACTACTAGGCCAATGGGACCCAGTGTCGGAAATAGCATATTACCGACCTGTTTCCCCTCGTGCTCAAGAGTGGGGCACTGGACGTGGACAGCTATGGTGGCCCCCCACCTTGAATGGGTGGAGGGCTTTGGAGGGCCTTCTTCTGTCCCCTTCCTTACTCCTTCTCCCTACTCCCCCCACCAGCCCAACTCCGCCCCCCCCCCCCCCCCCCCACACACAACCCCCCCCTCCCCACAGCACCCAAAACTGGTTTTCCACCCTTCTAATTAGGCATAACCCCATCTGGGATATCTGGGACTGGGATCCCCAGATTCCAGCAAAAAACTTGTAAGTCCCCCATATTTTTCATTGTGGAAGTCCTGCCCTCCTTTGTCACATTTATTGACAGTGGAAATCCCCAGCTGTATTTCAGGTTGGCTCCCTTCAGTGAGTCTACTAACAGTTTTAGAAGTCGCCTTCTCGTCAGGGTTCCTGCTGATAAGTCCGAAAATATTTGAACCTCTTTATTATGAAATTTCAATGGTTGTGCCCCTCTTAGATTTTTCCAAATCTTTGCTTTGTCCTCAAATTGGTGAAACTTCACTATTATGTCCCTGGGCACCTTTTCACCTATATTTCGGGGCTTTCTTACCCTATGGACTCTGTCAATTTTAAGGTCGCTCTCCAGGCTCCTTCCTAGAAGGGGGTTGAATAGTTCTTTCATTACTAGAAACAGGTCTTCCCCATTCTGCTCAGGTATAGATCTGATCCTTAAGTTCTGGCGCCTGTTTTGATTTTCCTGCTCCTCCAATCTAAACTTCAGCTCAGACTGATCCCCCTGGAGGGTTTTTACTTGTTTGGGGATCTCTACATCCAGGGCTTGCTGTTCCGCCACCTTTTCCGCCTCTTCCACTCGCCTGAGGAGGTGACCTAGATCTGACCTGACATTAGAAATTTCAGTTTTGATTGAATTTTCCAACTTGATGAGCATGTCCTGCATCTCATATTTAGTTAGGGGGGCCTCCGCAGCGTGTTCAGATTCCATACTTGGGCCTGGTTCTACCGCGGCCTGAGCTTCTGTATTGTGGCCTCCCCCCAGCCCTCCTTTATTCATAGCAGTAGCCCCATTGAGAACGTCAACCTGTGACGAAACGCGTCTGGGAGGGACGTGCTGACGTCACCACGCTTTGCTCTGAGTGGACGGGAGCTGTTTGAGTGCCGGCCGGCATCGCTGTTATTCGTTTTTTATATGTAAGTGCTTGCTTTGTTTTAATAAATTGGAGTTGTACGTTATCACACCATTGGCTGCTTCTCCTCTCTAATATATACACCCATTTGAGCCCGCGAGGACCTGTCAGGACGGGATCGAGATACTCTGCCAGTGCTTCGTTTGGGCTATCTCTGGTCGTCTTTCTGGTGAGCAGGAACCCCTGTAGGTTCATTCAACTTATACCCCGGGTCACACAGAGGTTGCACCCTGTTATTATTTATGCCCTCACTAGTTCACCATCTGGTAAGGGGCCCCGCGTACTTGTGCACTGGGTGTTCCTTTAGTTGTACAAACTCTGGTCTGTTGGCTCAACTCTATTTTGGCAAACTGGTGGTTTTTTACATTAGATAATAAGAACACCTTTTATTGCATGCTGTACACGATTTACATTTTTTGGCGTCCCTGTATTGGTTACACCTCCAGGGTGCCTGCATGATATTTAGTTTATGATTATACGTGTGAACACACCCCCTCCTTCTCTGATGAAATATGTTTATGTCAGTATCACACTATGGTCTTTTGTATTTGATTTAACCCTATGTGGATTCATTCTGCTGTTCGAGCGCAAAGGATCTTGTCCATTTGAAGTGCTCCCAAAGGCCCGGGCTGGGTTTTAAGCCACCTGCCTGGTTTGACTTACATTCTGGTAAGCAGTTCACCACACAGTCACCTTTATTTTCTTCACTTCATCACACAGAAGGATTTTGGACTTTATTGTTTATTATCACAGATTGTTTATTATCACAGACTCTTATTGGACTCACTTTAGCGCGGTTTATCTGTCTATACCTTAAGTTCTGGCGCCTGTTTTGATTTTCCTGCTCCTCCAATCTAAACTTCAGCTCAGACTGATCCCCCTGGAGGGTTTTTACTTGTTTGAGGATCTCTACATCCAGGGCTTGCTGTTCCGCCACCTTTTCCGCCTCTTCCACTCGCCTGAGGAGGTGACCTAGATCTGACCTGACATTAGAAATTTCAGTTTTGATTGAATTTTCCAACTTGATGAGCATGTCCTGCATCTCATATTTAGTTAGGGGGGCCTCCGCAGCGTGTTCAGATTCCATACTTGGGCCTGGTTCTACCGCGGCCTGAGCTTCTGTATTGTGGCCTCCCCCCAGCCCTCCTTTATTCATAGCAGTGACCTTTTTCTTTTCTTTGGATTCTTGTTGTTTATTCTCTGGGCCTGGGCTTTTTAGATATTTTTGTATTGTGCTTGAATTCAAGCTCTCCCTAGGCTTGCTGGGCTCTGTTTGTTTTTGAGAGCGACCTCTCATGTTCCCTGCTTCCAGTCTGTGCCACTTTATAGGCTCAGAGAGAGCACACCCCTAGTCAGAAGGGTGAGGGAAAACACAGAAACAGGCTCAGTACACGTTTTTTAATATTGCCAAGTCCCCCCAGCCTCCCCCTTTGACTTTGACTTCTGGGCTAGGGACGCAGAGAAGCTCGCATGCAGCTTTTTCTCCCCCCCTCTCCCCTGATCGCTGTTGTCCCACTATCTACTGAATTTACTGGGGCTGCTGGGGTATCCACTTTTTTTCTGATTTCTTGAATAGACCATAAATCGACACACCGGACAGTTCATCTATATATCACAGAACTCCCCACCCTTTGCATTAACATACATGTATCAATTACAGTCCCAATAGAGTACCTTCACCGCTTGTTTCTCCCTTGTTTCTCCCTTACGGACAGGAAAGATCCTACCTTGAACCTGCAGACCTTTGTAAACCTAGACAGGGTTACCGGTGTTCATCCTGGGGCTGGCACGAGGCACCGCTCTCACCACTTCACCTTCCACATCAGCAATCTGGGGATCATTCCTCCACTACTTTACCCCTGAGTACCCGAACGGTTAGGGCGGTGGTGTATCCTGGATCCTTCACAGACGGCCGTCCCCCCTGGCTGTGAGGAAAGCTGGAACCAGAGGAGGGTGCGTGCGGGAGGTATGGGCAGGTCTCCGGGGTCCAGGAGGGAGCTGAGCCGCCAGAGGTGAGGCGGCAGCAAACGAGGAGCTCCGTGATAGCGCCCGCTTTAGCAGCCGTCCAATCCGCCGCTTCTGCTGGTGTACCAAACGCTGGATCTCTTTATAAATAGACGGCTGCTCAAATCGCTCCTCCGCTGCTATGGCTGGGCACCATAAGCGGCTCGTCTGGGCTCTCACCCCACGCTTGAACCTGCGCCGCCATCACTCCACCCTCTACCCTCCGCCTTCCACAGCCCCACCACCAGACCCTCCCCTTCTCCGAGCACGTCACATCCTCCCCACCGTCACAACCTAACCTCCCACCCTCGGCTCCATCCATCTTCTCATCAACTCTGACCAGCTTCACTGTCCCTGCTGAAGAAAAGCATCCCCACAACCACCACCATGTTTCTTGGTGGGGATGGTGTGTTCAGGGTGATGTGCAGTGTTAGTTTTCCGCCACACATAGGGTTTTTCTTTTAGGCCAAAAAGTTACATTTTGGTCTCATTTGACCAGAGCACCTTCTTCCACATGTTTGCTGTGTCCCCCACATGGCTTCTCGCAAACTGCAAATGGGACTTCTTATGGCTTTCTTTCAGCAATGGCTTTCTTCTTGCCACTCTTCCATAAAGGCCAGATTTGTGGAGTGTACGACTAATAGTTTTCCTGTGGACAGATTCTCCCACCTGAGCTGTGGATTTCTGCAGCTCCTCAAGAGTTACAATGGGCCTCTTGGCTGCTTCTCTGATTAATGTTCTCCTTGCCTGTCAGTTTAGGTGGACGGCCATGTCTTGATAGGTTTGCAGTTGTGCCATACTCTTTCCATTTTCGGATGATGGATTGAACAGTGCTCCGTGAGATGTTCAAAGCTTGGGATATTTTTTTATAACCTTACCCTGCTTTAAACTTCTCCACACCTTTATCCCTGACCTGCCTGGTGTGTTCCTCGGCCTTCATGATGCTTGATGTTTGTTCACTAAGGTCCTCTATCAAACCGATAAGGGCTTCACAGAACAGCTGTATTTAAACTGAGATTAAATTACACACATTTGGACTCTATACTAATTAGGTGACTTATGAAGGCAACCGGTTCCACTAGATTTTAGTTAGGGGTATCAGAGTAAAGGGGGCTGAATACAAATGCACGCCACACTTTTCATATATTTATTTGTAAAAAAAAATTAAAACTAATTATCATTTTCCTTCCGCTTCACAATTATATGCCACTTTGTGTTGGTCTATCACATAAAATCCCAGTAAAAGACATTTACCTTTTTGGTTGTAACATGGCAAAATGTGGAAAATTTCAAGTGGTATGAATACTTTTTCAAGGTACTGTAAATGTGCCCCCAACTTATTTTCGAACATAGAATAGACTGACCAGCTCTAGAATATCTTTTTTTGTCTTCCTAATATGTACACTTTTTCTTAACTTACTTGATTCTATTTTCACCACAAGATGTCACTGGAACTTCAAATGACAATGTATTTCCACTGTTTTATTTGAATACTAGAAAATATTTACCCTTTGCTTCCCAAATATACAAAAAGACAGCTTAAAGGGGTTGTAAAAAAAAAAACCTTTTGTGCTGCAGCACCCCCCAGACCCCCGCCCCCTTTTCTTACCTGAGACAATCGCTCCTGCGACAGGGACGAGCACAGCAGCTCCAGCCACTGTTTCGGGTTCTCATTGGATAGATTGATAGCAGCGGGAGCCTTCTGCTGTCAATCAAAATCAGTGATCCGGGGGCGGGGCCAAGTCCTGCTGTCTGTGTCAATAAACACAGCAGCAGGACTCGGGAGCATGCCCTTAGAAAGTGGGGGATTTGAGAAGCGGAGGAGCCAGGAGCACCACAGGGGGACCCCAGAAAAGGAGGATCGTGGCCACCCTGTGCAAAACCCTTGCACAGAGGAGGTAAGTATAACATGTTTGTTATTTAAAAAAAAAAACAAGGGGGCGTGGCCTGACCTGGCATGGAGACAGTTGCCTAATCCCGGAGCTCCGTCTGCCACAGGATAAAGCTGCCTGAATACCGAGGTACCATCGCACCGCACCCACACTAAACTATGGGGACAGCATCACGGAACTCGTCGGCATCACGCTCGAGATCCCCGAGAGATCTGGCCGGGACACAGGGGCAGAACATCCCTGAGATGTTCCGGACAGGTAGAGGCAACATGGCGCCTTCCCGCCACACGCCGGCTCACTCCTCACAGCCGCCCTCGCAACCACAACAGTCGGTAATGCCGCCTCAAGCACTGCTTTCACCCGAAGGGGGTGAGGGGATAGAACTCAGGCCCCACCCGCCCCTGAACATCCAAGACCTTCACTCCATAGCGGAGGACATCAAAGGAACCCTGTCGGCGGCCATTTCTGAACTCAAGCTTGAACTCGGATTGCTTAATGACAGGGTACAGGTGGTAGAAAAGGTCACGGAAAGTCAGGAAATCATTATACAGTCGGTCACGGAAGACATTGACTTTCACACTAGGCAGGTGAGGGATATGCAGAGGCACCTTGAAGACCTCGATAACAGGGGCAGAAGGCATAATTTACGCATCAGAGGCCTACCAGAGTCCGTTGATGGAGAGCAAATCTCCACAGCAATAATTTCCGTCTTTAACAATCTCCTCAACCGCCCTACCCAAACCCCGATAGCTATGGAACGTATCCACCGTGCCTTACGCCCTAAGGGCAGGGAGACCGACCCTCCACGGGACATAATCTGCTGCATTGTGGACTTTAGACTTAAGGAGGACATTGTCAAAATGGCGCGGGGCAGATCACAGATCTTGTATGAGGGATCGCAGGTACAAATCTTCCAAGATCTCTCTGGCATCACGCTCCAGCACAGGCGCGACCTCAGACCCCTGCTGGAGGTCCTGAAGGACAAACAAATAACTTATAAATGTAAATTTCCCTTCTGCCTCACAGTTTCTGCCCATGGCCGTACAGCCATCCTCAAGGTCCCTGAAGACCTACCCCATTTCTGTGCCACCCTCGGCATCCCATCAGTGCCGGTGCCCAATTGGTACGCAGCCTTTCGTCCCAGGCCTCCCACCCGGGAGATGAGGAGAGAGGACCCTATGGAGACACAAGCACCCCTGCTCATCAGGACACGATCTCCTTCCTTGCGCAGAAGCCATACCACACACCGCTCCAACTACCGGGCCAACAGCCCTGACCTCTCGCAGAGATACAGGGGCCCAAGAAGGGACCGTCACAGGCATGTCTGATCTGCACAGTTCTCTCACACGCAGATGTCGCCCTGTCTTCATCACGAACGGCCCTGCCTGCTACCTCCAGTTCATATTTCAAAACCCTGTTATACGTTTAATGTCTTTCTTTTTACACATTTTTCTCGTTATTTTTTTCTGCTCTTCGCTGGGTTATACCCTGGAAGCCCAATTCAAGCTATATTGAGAGGACACCGGCGGACACCTCTGTCCTTGCGCCTCCTTGAACTTTCTCCTACCATTGGCTACGAGGCGAGAACTGTTCGTTCACGGGACATTCCCACTCACCGCCCTTCAGACCTAAACCTAAGTCCGCTCTGATAGATGTACACGCCCCTTCTAGCCGGGCTCCAGCCGAACGCACTCTCCTTCCCTCACAACTACAACTCCCAGAATGCAAACCGTCCCCACGGTACTCCTGCGCCTCAATGGGCGCCTACGCAGCCCGCCGCGGTACGTCCATTTGTTTTACAGCTTCCATTTGTTTTACAGCTTCCTAGCCTACTGGCAAGTTATACCTGCTGAACTATCTGTTATGCCGACACGTTCAGGCTTTTGTTTTAGATCCTGGTTAATCTTCATGGTTACCCCAAAATGTGACGCCACTTTAATGAGCAGTTCATTTTTAAGATTGATTCTGTTAGCCTTGGGAAAATTGATTTCAAGATGCTGTTTTTGGCTCAATCCCTAATCTGTCTTCACCGACTCACCGACCCCTGTGGGAGAGGTAAGGTGCTTTCTGAGAAATTGTAGCCGACGCCGGTCCTCACCCCACTGCTGGTCTGGGGACTGGTGGACCTTAATACTCAGCATTTGAAGTTGCTTCACCCAAGGGCATGTTTGTGTTAATCTTTTATTGTTTCCCTATTTCAATATTCTGTTAAATTTCAGAACCCTAGGGTCCCCATGTTGATGGTCGAACCTAGGCTAGCCTCCTAAAGTCCTTATCGCTCAGGCCTAAACAATATCATGAAGCTACACACCTCATTCACTTGCTTCATATCATCCTGTGGCGGAGGACTTTGTACCCACCTTCGTCACACGCTCCCTTTTCCTTCTCCATCACTTGGTTTTAGGTCAACTCCCGCACAGGCTTGTTGTGGATCACTACCTCCCTTCAGCGGCGTGGCGCCCCACGCAAGACCTGTACCCCACCGATCTATAGTTAGGAAGGTCAGTGGACACAGGCTTCCACACCTCTTCGGTGCTTTTCTCACTGACCACACGTGTGTCAAACACAATATACCTATACATCGACCGCACACCTCAACATACTCACCCCCCCTTCCTCCCCCACTTTCCTATCATGGCGGACACGACACGCTCACCCTCAACACAGGGTCTTTTACCTCCTATAACCCAATCACTTAAATTGCACTCGGTGAACATAAGAGGTCTTAATACCCCTGAAAAACGTTCGAGATTACTACTCTCCCTCCAACAATCTCGAACACATATTGCGCTCATACAGGAAACACACTTCCGTACAGACTCTATCCCTAAATTGCAAAGTAATTACTTCCCCATGGCGTTTCACGCCTCCAATGTGGAGGCAAAATCCAAAGGGGTCACGATCCTCATTTCAAAACACTGCCCGCTCCAGATAACAGACACGGTACAAGACCCTCATGGCAGATACCTTTTTATAAAAGGCACCCTACATCAATTACCATACACTATTGCGAACATCTATGCCCCCAACACGAGACAACTCTACAATTACTAGCCAGCTTCCAAGCTGGAACCCTTATCGTTGGCGGTGATTTCAATATCCCACTGAACCCGTCGATAAACACTTCGAACGGGTCCTCCTCCATCTCGTACGGAGCCCTGCGGGCTATCAAAATTCAACTAAGTAATCTGCTTCTTCATGACACTTGGCGCACACTGCACCCCAAGGAAAAGGATTACACGTACAATTCACCGCCACACAATAAGTATACCAGACTGGATCACTTCTTTCTTTCCCAGAACGATCTGAATAACCTTACTAAAGCCACCATTGAACCATCCCTCCTCTCGGATCACAACCCTATTTCTATGACCCTTCACTTACCGAGAAGGTCTACAAAGACGCATATTTGGCGCCTAGACAGCTCCCCACTGATGGATGAGCTAAATATGGACAGACTGACTAAACGCCTAACTGACTATTTTGCCATTAATTCCACTACTGACGTCTCCCCCGTGACCACTTGGAATGCTCACAAATGTGTCATTAGGGGGGAATTGTTGTCTATAGCTGCCAACCGCAATAAACTCAAACACGCACGCATCACCGAACTAACCGCACGTATACACAAGTTAGAACAGGCCCACAAAGCCTCCACCGCAACGGCTTCACTAACTGAACTGACACAGGCCAGAGAGGAACTTTTGGATGTATTGAACAAAACACTTAAGCGTAAATTCTTGCTAACACAAAAATTGTACTACGAATTTGGTAACAAATCCAGCAAACTGTTAGCTAGAGCACTCCAATCCAAAAAGGTCTTGCATACCATTCATAAAATCTCTAACGCGGCTGGGGAATCTTTCGTGAAAAATTATGATATCTCAACACAATTCGTGCAATATTTCGCCAAACTGTATAATTTGTCCCCAAATCAGCACACTGACGTCTCACTTAACAGAAAAAACGCTCTCTTGAACTTTCTAGAGCAATACGGACCTACCCCGATCTCTACAGAAGACGCGAACTCCTTAGACACCCCTCTTACAACAGACGAACTCACTGCGGCACTACGACAAATGAAGACAGGTATAAGCCCCGGCCCTGATGGCCTCTCGACTTGTTATTACAAATCCTTCCCATCCCTTCTCTTTCCACAGCTTGTGAAAGCTCTTAATGCTCTGACCCCCTCCACAGACACCTACAATGAAATGCTCACAGCCCACATTACTCTCATCCCCAAAAAAGACAAAGATCCCACCCGAGTGACGAATTACCGCCCCATCTCCTTACTAAACGTAAACCTTAAACTCTACGCGAAAGCATTAGCCAACAGACTACTACCCTTCCTCCCATCTTTAATCTCGCTTGACCAGGTGGGCTTTGTCCCGGGTCGAGAGGCGAGGGACAACACCACCAAAGCCCTGAACATACACCACTGGCTCACGAAAACGTCTACAAAGGGATTCTTTCTCTCATTGGATGCAGAGAAGGGGTTCGACAGGTTAGCTTGGGACTATATGGAAGCCACCCTTCAGGCGATAGGCTTGCCGCCAAGCATGCTCAGAATGATGTTAGCCCTCTACGCCGCCCCGACAGCTAGGGTCCGGATCAATGGCGGACTGTCGGACGCCTTCTCTGTATCCAATGGAACTCGACAGGGGTGCTCTCTGTCACCGCTTATATTTATACTAACCCTTGAACCCATGCTACGCAAACTAAAAGACAACCCCACTATCAAGGGTGTTGATATTCATCGCAAACAGTACAAACTGGCCGCTTATGCGGATGACATACTACTATTCCTGACAGACCCCATCACATCTATCCCCAACCTTCTCACGGACTTCAAGCTCTTCCACACCCTTTCCAACTTGCAAATTAATTTTGACAAATCCAAAGCCCTCAACATTACCCTATCCACTGACACGGTTGACCTCTGTAAACTTAATTTCCCATTTGGTTGGGAGCGCTCAGCCATCTCATACCTTGGAATCAAGATCACCACTGACCTGAGGAATCTTTATTCCAGTAATTTTGCTCCCATGATCCTGTCCATCCAAAAAGACCTACAAAAGTGGCATCTTGGCACCTTCTCTTGGCTGGGCAGAATCGCTATATTGAAGATGAACGTACTACCCAGAATCCTCTATCTCCTCCAAGCCATACCAATCAGGTTACCACCAACATTCTTCTCATCTTACAAACGTATCTGCAGGTCCTTCATATGGGCATCTAAACAACCGAGACTTAACTGGGACAGATTAGTTCTTCCCAAATGACTAGGGGGCCTGGGACTCCCAGACCTCCCGAAATAGCATTGGGCTTGCCACTTAACTAGATTGATTGACTGGCACAAACACCGTCTGCGCAAAGAATGGATAGAACTAGAAGACTCCTTCGCGAATATTCCGCTTGTCAACTCCCCATGGGTTAATAGTAGACATATACCTGAAGCCTTCTTGTCCCACCCATTCATTGGCGCAAACCCTAACGATTTTTAAACGGGTATGCAAGACACTTCACATAACCCCAGCTCCGGGCCCCATGACACCTATAGATAACAACCCTTAATTCCCCCCGGGTCTAATGTCCAAAACCCCCGCACTGGATACGGATAACACTCAAACAAGGGCCCATTGCTGTTTTCGAAACGGTTCGCTACTCTCCCACACAGATCTCACCACGACACTCTCTACCTACCACTTACCTTTCTTCAAATACCTACAATTGCGACACTTCCTCCAACCCCATACAAGGGATCACCCTTGTAGCAGAGACCGCACCCCACTGGAACTCCTCTGCTCTGACAACAAACCCCAAGGTCACTTGATAGCCACCACCTACTCCCTCCTGTTCTCACAACATAGAGTCAAAAACGACAAACTAGTACAGCAATGGGAGACAGACCTGACACTGGACCTTTCCGCACAGGAATGGGACTCCATTTTCACCCTCATGCACAAAGGGTCCATAAATGTTTCCACACAAGAGAACAGATATAAACTGTTCTCTAAATGGTATAGAACACCCGATAAGGTCCATCGCTTCTGTCCAGCCATCCCCCCAACTTGTTGGAGGTGTGGCTCCATCAAAGGCACCCTATTGCACATATGGTGGGAATGCAATCTCATACAGCCGTTTTGGAAGGAAATCCACCGGCTGATTGCTCAAATATCCTCATACACACCGGCCTTCACCCCTGAAAGATATCTACTCCACCACACCTCAGTCCCAACAGGATCCAAAAAAAGTCACTCACCATACATTTAGTCAATGCAGCCAACCTCTGCATCCCCGCTCTTTGGAGGAATACGACACCCCCCACGGTCCCAGACTGGATCCGGAGGGTAGATAAAATAGCTGAGATGGAAAAACTTATTTGCCAAGCCAATGATAACACTAACAAATTTAACACCACCTGGGCAAGCTGGTTCCACTTCCGTCAATCCCCCCCCCCAGACTACCCCCCCAACACTTCGTCACAGACACCACTTTGAGCACATAAGCACTGACATCCTGAACCCCTGACTCTGCTGTGCCGCCTACCCCCTGTCCCTTCCTCTTACCCATTTCCCACTTCGTTCAGAGACATACCCCCACCTTCTCACAGACATATTAGACAAGGTCCCTTTTGAACATACACTTCCATCCTCTTCACTTGTGATAGAAGCTGATTGCCACCATTGTCTTCCTGCCTTCCCCGACACCTGTCTGCAACAAACCAGGTCACCCAGTGGATCTGCATTTCCATACACATCACATTTTAGCTGATGACCCCACATTATTTAACGTCTTCAGTTCCCGACCCATTCACAGTGATGGTCCCGTTAGGGGTGAATGGAACCGGGTATTGCCTGTGACAATCTTGATGTGACCGTTGCTGTTCTTAAGATCCCACCCTCTAGAACCACTATCTTATCTTTTAATTACTGCTTCAGTTCGAGGAATTCTAGTTACTTCTGAAATACATGTTCATTGACGGGAATTGACTTACTGTCCATCCTCAGCGAGTGGATTACTATGGAAATTATACATATGCTCTCAGCTTTTGTAAACTTACTGTTTGAGATGTATGTCACGTATACTTTGTACATCTGTAAAACTTAATAAAATCTTTTGAAAAAAAAAACAAAAAAACAAACAAAAAAAACCTAACGTTTTACATTCACTTTAAAGGTAGTGCAGGTATAATAAGACCCAAATCTAGGTAAGTTGTAAATTCTCCCATGCAGTGAGGATGTGCCCACACTGTGAGGCTTAACTGCTTGTTTTTGTCTAGGGGGCATGGAAAAGTAGATTCAGTT
Organism: Lithobates septentrionalis; assembly: GCA_037952835.1. Lineage (NCBI taxonomy): Eukaryota > Metazoa > Chordata > Amphibia > Anura > Ranidae > Lithobates > Lithobates septentrionalis. The sequence continues at coordinate 86,655 of JBBDGP010000518.1, forward strand.
ACCCAATCCCCCACTCCTTCACGCTACTAGATTGGGTAAGTAAATCTCCACTCCTTCATGCTGCTAGTCCCTACAATGTCCTCTACCCCATGTTCCAGTGACCTAAGGTCCCCCTGATGATATCAAAACCAATGCAGGCTTAATAACCCTGCATTGGATGTGAGGATGCAGAGGGACAGTTCATCACCGGAGTGTGGGGATTGTCATCTATCAAAGGAGCTGAGGATCAGGTAAGTAAAACCCCTTTTACTCTCCCCTAGACCTAAATGAACAGTTGACCCCTGCATTTGGGGTGCAGCAGCAGTGCAAAGTAGAATTTTCTTTTTTTTCCTGAGTTGGACTTTAATATGTATTTGTATAAACCATACATTTATGCCTGCCTTTTTTTTTTTTTAATATGCTTGATTGTTGCCAGCTGTCAGTGTGCATGTGCAAAACTTGAAGTTATTGTATCAATGTAGTATGAGATCTGTGTCAAGTGAAAGTTTATAATGAGGTAGAGGAAGACTAGGCCTGTGATGTGCCATATAAGAACAGGTGGTACAAACTTTGAAATAAATAGATGTGATTATGGAAAATATAAAACCTAGTATAACCTTGTAATAGCAGATGCTGCAAGGTACCTGACCATACCCTGACTAATTAAACCCACACCCCCCCAGAGGTTCCTGAATCACAAAATATGGTGAATAAAGATCTTAACTTCAGCTCCCATATTTATTCCACAGTGCCATGGGAACATACATTGAATTGCAGAAAGAGAAGGATGCTTGAACTCCAGTTTGGAGATCAGGTTAAGATTTGCATAAAGCACACTGCTAGGGCACAAGAGACACATTTTCCTTCCCTGTACATAACACTGAATGCCCTGCACCCAGCATATATAAAGCCCAAAAACGCACTAATCCTATTGAAAATTAAGATCAGCTTTTAAAATGGTATTAAAATGTATGTAGCTCTACTCCCGTAGGAGCCGCAGGATTACTGTCTAAGTCTTCCCCACAGGCTTCTCCCCACAGCCAGGAACAAAGGCTCATTTGCTAATTTCTTCAATAACCAGTCTAAGGGATGTTGTTTTTGTGGTTTTTATTTTTGGAGAACTTGGATAGAGTTGAGGGTATTGGTGGGATACTCCCAAAACAAGAACTATATACAACTGAGGACTTAGGTATTCTTCAGGATAAGCATTTTTGAAGTCCAGGCTTGAAACAAACAGTAGACTTCAGCTTATTAGTGCTTAGAGCCACAAGAGCAGAATCCCTTTAAGAAGGAGTTTAGGTGGACAAAGTTCTTCAGGACACCAGCCGGTGTCCCCTTTAAATAGACCCACGCCTGACTATGTAGCACCAGAGGCGTAGCTAAAGCACAAAGATCCACAAGATCTTTTAAGTGTCTGTACTCACAAGGCCCAGGACAGCCTCCATCCTATTTCCAAGCGAAACCTCGACGTAATATCAGATCTTCAGCAGACAGATCCCCTCAGTCAGCTCCCTTTTAGCTCCTGAGTCTCAGCATTCAAATTCCCTCAGAACGCCTACCTGAGGCATCACCCACAGCAGCTTCTGCCTGAGCCCCCCAGGCTGGACTAATCCACTCTGGGAAAAGACCCTGAGCTCCGTGCGCTCACTGAACATACAGTATCTCACAAAAGTGAGTACACCCCTCACATTTTTGTAAATATTTTATTATATCTTTTCATGTGACAACACTGAAGAAATTACACTTTGCTACAATGTAAAGTAGTGAGTGTACATCTTGTATAACAGTGTAAATTTGCTGTATCACATGTGAATGGCGAACAGGTGTGTTAGATTTGGTGTTATCGATCTCACTCTCTCATACTGGTCACTGGAAGTTCAACATGACACCTCATGGAAAGTACTCTCTGAGGATCTAAAAATAATAAGAATTGTTGCTCTACATAAAGATGGCCTAGGCTATACAAAGATTGTCAAGACCCTGAAACTGAGCTGCAGCATGGTGGCCAAGACCATACAGCCGTTTAATGGGACAGGTTCCACTCAGAACAGGCCTCGCCATGGTCGACTAAAGAAGTTGAGTGCACATGCTCAGTGTCATATCCAGAGGTTATCTTTGGGAAATAGACGAGTGCTGCCAGCATTGCTGCAGAGGTTGGAGGGGTGGGGGGGTCAGCCTGTCAGTGCTCAGACCATACGCCGCACACTGCATCAAATTGGTCTGCATGGCTGTCATCCCAGAAGGAAGCCTCTTCTAAAGATGATGCACAAGAAAGCCCGCAAACCGTTTGCTGAAGACAAGCAGACTAAGGACATGGATTACTGGAACCATGTCCTGTGGTCTGATGATACCAAGATAAACTTATTTGATTCAGATGGTGTCATGCGTGTGTCGCAGCAACCAGGTGAGGAGTGCAAAGACAAGTGTGTCTTGCCTACTGTCAAGCTACTGGTGGTGGGAGTGTCATGGTCTGGGGCTGCATGAGTGTTGCTGGCACTAGGGAGCTACAGTTCATTGAGGGAACCATGAATGCCAACATGTACTGTGACATACTGAAGCAGAGCATGGTCCCCTCCCTCCGGAGACTGGGCCACAGGGCAGTATTCCAACATGATAACAACCCCAAACACACCTCCAAGACAACCACTGCCTTGCTAAAGAAGCTGAGGGTAAAGGTAATGGACTGGCCAAGCATGTCCCCAGACCTAAACCCTATTGAGCATCTGTGGGGCATCCTCAAACGGCAGGGGGAGGAGCGCAAGGTCTCTAACATCCACCAGCTCCGTGATGTCGTCATGGAGGAGTGGAAGAGGACTCCAGTGTCAACCCGTGAAGCTCTGGTGAACTCCATGCCCAAGAGGGTTAAGGCTGAAAAATAATGGTGGCCACACAAAATATTGACACTTTGGGCCCATTTTGAACATTTTCAGTTAGGGGTGTACTCACTTTTGTTGCCAGCGGTTTAGACATTAATGGCTGTGTGTTGAGTTATTTTGAGGGGGCGGCAATTTTACACTGTTATATAAGCTGCACACTCACTACTTTACATTGTAGCAAAGTGTAATTTCTTTAGTGTTGTCACATGAAAAGATATAACAAGGCGCGCAAGCGAAGGAAATGGCCGCGTGATTCCTCCGCTCCGCGCCGACGGGAACAGTAACCCGGCCTGATACCGAGCAGAACGAGCGGGGACGAGGCTCACATACCGCTCCGGACTCCGGAGCGTCTCGGGACTCTGCCGGTGATGCTCCGGTCCGGAAAGCACAAGCCAAAAGCTAGGCAGCCACAGAAGCCCTCTACAGCACCAGGCAAGGGGAAATCCAATATGGCGCTGAAGCCTCCAGAACGTGAAGACGCTGCACACATATCAGATGATAACCCAGAATCTCCAACAGACAGCTTACAACAATTTCCTACAGACCTGGTAAGCCCTCTTCCCCTGGACTCTGATAACCTTTTAGCAAGATTTCGCAGTATAGTAAGGGACGAAATTACTGTGGCATCACGCAAGCTATCCTCAGACTTGGTGCGGGGTCTTAAAGAGATAGGCCACCGCACTAATCAATTAGAGCAGCGCATGGATTTGGCAACCACAGTCTTAGAGGGTCATGAAGAAGAAGTAGAAAAATTAACAACAGAAATAGAGTCCCTGAGAGACAAGTTGGAAGACGCAGAAAATAGGGCCCGCAGGGACAACTTACGCATCCGCGGTATTCCAGAAACGGTGAATGACCTGCAGGGCACAGCGACGGCTTTCTTTCAGGAACTGGCCCCGGAAATCCCTGTGGACCGGCTTGAGTTCGATTGCATACATAGATCTCTGGCCCCTAAACCCACGGATGGACCCCCAAGAGACGTTATCATAAAGTTCCACTATTACCGCACTAAAGAAAAGCTTTTGCAGGCGGCGAGAGAACAACAAAATCTCTCTTTTCAGGGGAATTCCCTTCAGCTATTCGCTGATCTCTCGCCGGTCACGATTGCCAGACGGCGGGGACTCAAATCGTACTTGCAAATACTGCAACTTACTTCAAATTATCCTTCTCTCATTTGGGTCGTCAATTTCAGGCTACTTTTCCAGCGGAGTTAAAGCTTCATTTCCAGGATCTGCAGCTGGACCTTCCTTCCTCCCAGACGGAGGCGGCGTCCTCCTCCTCCTCCAGACCAGGGCCTTCCAGACCCCCTCGACAAGGCTCCCAACGTTCGCAACCCGGATCCCAAGCTCTCCGAGAATTACAGTCCCAGAAGTTCCATAAATCCAACAATGGTTGAAGGTACTTTTCTTTTATTTGTTTTTGATGACATCTAGCCCCCTTCTGTTGCCCGACCCCGGGCCACGGTCATCCCTGTTTGTTTTTTCTACTGCTTTTACACCTGGAACTTTTAGGTGTGCTGGATAAGGAGCTACTAGTACCCAGTACCCAAACTCTGGTCCTATGCCTTAATAACCTTATAGGTCACCTCACTAAGGTCCGCCCCAATTGTGAGATGGCGGTGTGAGGTGTAAGAAGCGACATGGAAGATAGGCAAATAGACATCCATCAACATGTTTCCAGGAAGAAGACTACCCATGTTTAAAGATGGATTATTTTTTATAATTTTTTTTTTTTTTATAATTTTTATATTTTTTTTTTTTTTTTTAGGTTAAGTCTTCATGATAACTTTTACTACTCAATACAAGAATGTGACTTTAACATTTCTGTTCCTTCCAGGGTTTGACGTGGTGGGGGGAGGGTGAAACCGCAGCTGCAGGAATGCCCTTTTGTGGTGTTCCAATGCGGCGCGAGCAGTTGTATCCGTGCCCTGTACCGCCGATTCCGTTGGGAGGGTGGTGGGGCGCGGTGGGGTTAGATCAATCTCCCTGGTGGTCAGGGGACTGAAGGCCTTTTGGCCATTTGGTCCAGGCCATCGGGGACTAAGTTTTAGTTGTACCTTTTATGTTTTCTAAGGTTTCATCAACAAATGTTTAGTTCAGTTGTTTTGATTCATCTCCACTAAACCTGAGTTTATTGGTTTCTAGTTTCTGCTCTTAACGTACATTTACAAGTCACGATTGATAAATGATAGGCCGGTGGTCCAGTCGGACCAATGCTACCCCCGATGAGTCAGCACTTGGCCGAGACGGCTGTCTCGGCCAATGTCTTACTCAAATGTGGGTCTTTCAGCCCACAAAACAAAGCAATTAAGGTATTGTTGTCTATCCAACTTCAAGATTTTCTTATTACCTCTACCTTACCTGCTTCACTCTTTCTCTTGTGTCTTTTGCTTGTCCCTTTTCTCCTTTCCCTTTCCCCTAGGTCCGCGGGATGTCTGACTGGAAATTTATATAGGAGAAATTCCCTGATCCCATGACCCTTAATTGGCTTACCCTGAATGTTCAGGGTATGAATTCCCCCCAGAAAAGGGTCAAGATCTTCAAATATCTAAAACAACAAAAAATAGATATTGCTTGTTTACAAGAAACCCATTTCTCTACCACTTCTTGCCCTAAATACTTTGCGGCACACTATCCACAGGTATTTCTGGCTAACGCATCCACTAAACACAGAGGTGTTCTGCAGTAAGCAGATAGCAGACCCAAATGGTAGATATTTAATTTTGCAAGGCACGATTCAGGATAATGAGATAACAATCATGTCATATTATGCTCCGAATACCAACCCAGGGCCCTTTCTTACCCACGTCTGCTCCCTGTTACGATCTCACCAAAAAGGAACCCTATTGATGGCAGGAGACTCTAATGTAACGTTGAAGCCCTCCCTTGACAAATACCCACCGGACCATAAACCCCCCCCTGCGGCCACCAAATCCTTTTTGCAGTCCCTACAGAATTCTGACCTAATAGATATATGGCGGGAACTCCATCCCCAAAGTAGGGATTATACCCACTATTCCCATCCTCACCACTCTCACTCTAGGATCGACCATATGTTTGTCCTTCGCAAACACCTTCCCTTAATAGAATAAATTTCTATCCTTGCCGCCCCATGGTCAGATCATGACCCCATCCTGACGGTTTGTCGTTCTTTACTGAGTAATTCACAATTCTCCCCATGGGTGATGAACGACTCCCTTCTATCCCACAAAGAGATTCTTGCTGACATTCATGATGCTTCAGCAGAATATTTTAAAATTAACACAGGATCAGTACCATCCCCAGTTACACTCTGGGAAGCATATAAATCTGTCCTCAGAGGTCACGTTATCCGCATAGCGTCTAGACGTAAAAAAGAGAGAGCAAGGGCTCGACAAGAGCTTGAATTAAAATTAGAGACCGCGACCAAGACCTTCAAACTAAAACCTACTCCCACTAATCGCAAACTCTTAGATAAAGCCCGCACAGACTTAGACCTATGCCTGACTGACGAAGCAGAACGAACCCTACGATGGGCCCGACAAAGGTGGTATATTAAAGCGAATAAACCTAATACAATGCTAGCTAATAGATTACGCACCTTTGCCCCGAAATTTACTCCTATTACTCTTCGCACCCGCCACAATTCCCTAACAGGTAATCCCCAAAAAATCCTGGAGGAATTCAGACATCGCCTTACTAAACTTTATTCGGAACCAGATTATCTTTCAACCCAAGGCCTAGACGCCTTTCTTAAGAATCTATCATTACCGTCCTTGTCTGAAACTCATACATCCCTGATGGACCGAGATATACAGATCTCAGAAGTCCTCCAATGCATTAAGGAGTTGAAGGTGGGCAAGAAGCCTGGACCAGATGGCTTCACGGCACTTTATTACCGGAAAATGGCAGATGTCGTTGCTCCGCATTTGACGAAGATGTATAATTCAGTCAAGGACGGTTGTCACTTCACACCCAATCAACTGACCGCCAATATAGTCATGATACCTAAACCAGATAAGGACCATTCATCTTGGGCCAACTTCCGGCCCATATCACTCATTAATATCGACATGAAAATTTTAACAAAAATCCTGGCCACTCGCCTCAATTCCTTCCTTCCACGCCTAATAAAAAAAGATCAAGTGGGATTTGTCCCACGAAGGCAGGCAGGGGACGCAATAAGACGCCTTCTCCAAATACAACACATAGTTAATAATAGATCCCTTGAAACCATGTTCTTATCATTGGACATCAATAAAGCCTTTGATACATTGTCATGGCCATACCTGATTCAAACGTTAAAGCACTTTGGTTTTGGCACTTCTTTTATGGGCTGGGTCTCAGCCATCTATAATTCCCCTCAAGCCAAAGTGAAGTACTATGGGTTTGAATCATGCACTTTCCCAATTAGAAGGGGCACTCGCCAGGGATGCCCACTCTCTCCATTGTTATTTATTTTAGCATTGGAACCCCTGGCGGAAGCCATTAGATCCCATCCTGATATAACTGGCGTGGATATAGCAGGAACCCCGCATAAATTGTCTATGTTCGCGGATGACATATTAATGACCATCACTAAACTGAGAATCACCCTCCCTAATCTGTTAGCTCTTCTGGAAACCTTTGCCACCTTTTCGGGTCTATCGGTCAACCGTGCTAAATCAAACGCAATGTCGATAAATCTCTCACTATCTGAAATAGAAGCCCTACAGTCACACTTTTCCTTCCAATGGCTGAATTCTTTACCTTATCTTGGTATCCGACTCACCCCAAAATATTCAGGTTTATTCCAAGCTAACTTTCCCACATTACTTAGGAAACTCTCTAATATGCTCTCCTCATGGTCCGCTCTCCCATTGTCCTGGTTCGGTAGGATTACTACCGTTCGCATGTGCTACCTTCCAAAACTGCTTTACTACTTCAGAGTTCTCCCGATCCCAGTCCCCTCCCATATTCTCCGTATACACCAGCACAAGATCATGCAGTTTATTTGGGGCTCCAAGAAACCTAGGATTAAAAAGCAGGTATTATTCGCTCGTAAAATTAATGGAGGTTTGTCAGTACCCAATCTACAAGCTTATTACATAGCGGCAGCCATAGCTCCATTATCTCATCTCCATGAGAAATCCCAGATGCCATTATGGGCACTATGGATATAATAGACTCTCACCCGATACCCTTAGCCTCTCTTCCATGGCTTCCTCGAGAACATCGCCCTAGTGCCATGGGCCCATGCTTGGCCCATTCACTACGGTTATGGGATTCTGTTAAATACTCCGCAGGTTTAATCTCCCCACATCTTCCCCTACTCTCCCTTCTTCACTGTCCACTGTTCCCACTGGGACACGATAATCCGCAGCAATTTCGATGGTGGACTGAGCAAGGCTTTGTGGATGTCCACTCTATGTTTTCCCCAACTAGGATAAAAACATTTGTGGCCCTACGCTCCTCACATGACATCCCCCTAAGGGAACATTTTAGATATATGCAAATACGACATTTCCTACTAACCCTTATCAAATCTCATGACCCCCCATTTACACTAACCCCCTTTGAACATCTTTGCAGAGCACGACCCCAATCCCCTGGTTTGGTTTCATTAATCTACGCAGCCATTATTGGCTCCACAAAACCTCCCATAAGAGCGTATCATCTTCATTGGGAAGCGGAGCTGGGTAAAAAAATTGACCCGGAGGACTGGCAGGCCATGACAATTTCATTATCCAAGTGCTCCAAGAATGTTTTGTTCTTGGAAAGTGCTTACAAAATTCTTTATAGATGGTACTACACCCCAGCCAGAATAGCAAGGTTTATCCCATCTTATTCCCCTTTATGTTTTCAGGGATGCTTACAAGAGGGCACGATGGCACACATTTGGTGGAAGTGCCCTAGGGTATGCAGATTGTGGATCAGAGTGTATGCACTCCTCCAAAACCTCTTCAATACTACCATAAAGAGGGACCCCTTTGAGGCCCTTTTGGGGAAACCAATCCCTGAACTGTTGCGACCAGAGCGACAGTTAGCATCCCATATACTTACTGCAACTAAATTAACTATTGCAAAATCATGGAAAACTTCAGCCCTAAGCTTTGAAGCAGTTAAAAACCGCATTAATGATATCATGGTTAATGAAAAGCTGACAGCAATATTATCAGATACACGTGACAAATTTCTTTGAACATGGCAACCATGGGTAAACTATGCCCACCCCTCCAGATTCGACTCGGCACTACTCTCCTTGTAATGGAAACAAAGGCACCCCATCCCGCGGACCTCTTCCCCCCCCTCTTCCCCCCCCCATCTTTCTGCTCTCCCCACTTTTTCTTCTCTATTATTCTCCTTTCCTTCTTCTCTTTAATCACTAAGTCAGTTCCTTTTTACTCCCATTCTCCATTTTTAGTTTGGGCAACTTTTCCTTTATATATCTTTGATTCCGCAGGTTTACCCCTGACGGAGATATAGTACAGGCTGACAACTGATTTGGAACACTTTTTGCCTCCTCAGTGCTTTATGTATGGATACATGGTCATGTGATATGATTCCTATTTTCCCTTCCTATTATTATATATATATTTTTTTTTTTTGTTCTCTGTACCAAGAATATGCACTCATGTATCCGCATAATGTACATTTATATGTTTTTCCTTTTGTACTATCAACACTCTTCATGTTCAATAAAACCTTTTGTACAAGAAAAGATATAACAAAATATTTACTAAAATGTGAAGGGTGTACTCACTTTTGTGAAATACTGTATACAGTTACCCAGCATGCTATCAGAGCCTGCCTGTCTAGGACAGGCCAGGGCTTCATCAACATCCATGCTGCCATCTGCATAGCCCTACTCCTATCATCCAGAAAGATCTCCAGTTCCCTGACTGGCAGCAGCTGAACACACTGAGCAGCTCTGACTAGTAGATTGCAGCTTCATTGATTACAGTGATCAGAATATGCTTTTGCTTATTAAACCAATTACAACCACACTGACTCCAGAGTGGCAACCACATTTACCAATTTCAAAAACACAACTAATACTAACTTATCTAATTCCTAGCACCTACCTAGGATGGTGCACATCTATATAAATGTATCTAATGAAATGCATTTGCCATTTATTTTAGAAATACTATCTGAAAACATATGTAGCACCCTCTAGTGTGCTACTAGTGTTAGTGCAGGCAAGTTTATTATGGCTCATGGTTAGTTTGTGAGTCAAAAATTGGGTCAGGGTTACTGCCGATCAGGCTGGATGGCTCCACAGAGGCAGGTCTCTGGTACCTCCCCCTGGATCTGGAAGTTTGGAGAAACTTCTAGAAGTTAGTAGGCGGAGGCTCAGGAGAGCTGATCTGCATACTTGAGCGAACTTGGCAAATCCCCAGACAGAATGTATTGGCAGGGTGACTGAGTCAGCCCTAAAATATGGTGCGGCCATGTCAGCAGGGGAGTGAGGTGGAAGATGGAGTGCTGAGGAGTCTGACAGTGGCCTAGGAGGGACCCCTGGGTCTGGGGGGTAGGGGCTACGCCTCCAGGCTGGGCTCGAGTTGGCTTGGGAAGATCCTGACAGCATTACGATTTGGAAAGGCATTTTTCCTAAGGAGCAGCAGGGAGCAAAGAGGACAGAGTGAGTACATAAGCACACAATCAGGGATTCACAAGGGGAAAGATTACCACATGTAGCAAGCTTTAAGGAATACAGCGTTGTGCTTAACCCTTCCTATCCCTTGCCCTGGGAGACCTTCAGGGCAGCCAGGTGGGCTGGTGGACAAGCAGCCAGGAGGGTTGGTAGTTCCTGCAGACAGTAGAGCTGAGAGCAGTTCTACAGAATAGGGGAGATACTTCTATATGCAGCTTGCAATGTATTGTGCTATTTTCTAAGGGGGCTGACAGCTCCTAGTCCTCAAGAGACTTTTGCTTTTGACCATTAAAGACTGCTGAAGGCCAGGGGGGAGAACAGTCCAGTATCTTATACATAGGAAGGAAGTTGTCCCCATCCATTGTTTCAGTCAATGTGGGCATCCCATAACCCCGCTTCTAATAAACTTGGTCGTAATCCCACCCCTCATAAAACAACAAAACTAAGCTCAAAGACTTTCTTGTGTCTGGATGCGAGTGAAAAAACTATTATTGCCTGGCTGTACAGGAATAGGGAAACCAGCAACCAGCAGCCCCTGCGGGGGTAGTGCTGCACATAAAAAGGAGGATTGGATACTGATAGCTTCTGTTTGCATTTTATATAGTCAGTAAAACTCAAATAATTTGCAGGCAATATTTAATATTTTCTTTATATTTATTTACTGCAATAAAATATACTTCAATTATACTGAAATGCAGAACTATTGAAAAGCTATTATCTGCATTGTTTTGTGTAGTCACCCTTACCCCCCCCCCCCCCCCCCCCACCAGTAGAAAAACAACCCTAATCTCCCCCTTCCCAGCTTAATCTCTGAGTAAAGACCATCACAGTACGGACCTTCCTTAGTAGAGACCCCCCAGCCTAACCTTTTGGTACAGACCTCCCCCAATATAGATCCTCCTTCCCAGCCTAACCTTTCAGTTCAGTTCACTCAGTACAGACCCTCCCAGTACAGACCCCCTCTCAGCCTAACCTTTCAGTACAGACCCCCCCCCCCCCCAATATAGATCTTCCCACCCAGCCTAATCTTTCAGTTCAGTCCCCTCAGTACAGACCCCCCCCCATCCTAACCCTTCAGTACAGACCCCCCCCCCCAATATAGAGCCTCCCTCCCAGCCAAACATTCAGTTCAGTCCCCCCAGTACAGACCCTCCCAGTACAGACCCCCCTCCCATCCTAAACTTTCAGTACAGACCCCCCCCAATATAGAGCATCCCTCCCAGCCTAACCTTTCAGTACAGACACCCCCCCCCCTTCCAATATAGAGCCTCCCTCCCAGCCAAACTTTCAGTTCAGTCCCCTCAGTACAGAACCTCCTAGTACAGACCCCCCTCCCATCCTAACCTTTCAGTACAGACCCCCCCCCCCCAATATAGAGCCTCCCTCCCAGCCTAGCCTTTCAGTTCAGTCCCCTCAGTACAGACCCTCTCAGTACAGAGCCCCCTCCCATCCTAACCCCTCAGTACAGACCTCCTTTAGTGAAGATGGTTTAGTGAGGGGGGGTCCTCCCTTTGGCTGTGTCCTGTGACTAGAGCCAAAGAGGAGCCTCCTCTTTGCTCTGAACTGTCGCTGTCAGACAGGCAGAAGCAGTGATGCAATTCCTATGATACTAGCACTATAGCACTCCCTCTGCCTGCCTGCTGAACAGCAACAGTTGTATGGTGCAGCCCAAAAACAATTGCCAGGCAGCTGGCCAGCACACCCCATAAGTATGTCATTGGTCAGCAGTGGCATCAGACGGCTGGTGCAGGCACATCTGCATTGCTGGATTGATGGTCCTCCACACCCAGGAATGAGGGGCATATACTCACTGCACCCTCCTGCTGCTGGGCTGGTTCACTGTTCTGCTGTACTGAGAAGTTCTTACACATCATTACATGAGTAAATGGAAGTCGCGGGGTGGGAGGTAACTTTGTGTTTAAAGTGTTAAAAGTTGGGTCTTTAACCAAAACTGATATACAATCTAAAATCCTGACCAATAATGCATATTTTTTATACCCGTCAATGCCCAAAGTAACCTTTAGCACCTTTCTGATCCCAAATGATACCCTAAAAATGTCACTGTCATTCACCAACTGTAATCATTATTGTTAAAAATGACACAATCATGCCCCTATGTAATAGCACTAGGGCCGGGTGAATGACAATTTAAGTTACAAGCACTGCATTTGGGGTAGAGGGGAGACAAAGAAAAGGGCCATATAAATTTAATCATGTGTTTTTGTATTGTGATGTACATGATCTAATTTATATATTTTCTATATTTGCAGAAATGTCTTTTCTTTATCATGTCAGAAATGCCTGAAGTCAAGTAAACAGGTAAAAAGATTTATTGACTATCATTTTTAAGCTGATATAGGAAGGAATACTCTGTAAATTATGCGCTTTCTCCAGTCCAAAACTGGAGAAAAAAATGTAAATGGGCAGAAAAAGTAGTTATTGACCATATTGATTAGTCAGGTTTCATTTGTTATCCTCTGGAAATAAGCAATATGGTTGGTCACTTTGGGAAACAGCTCCACATTTTATTCTGTTTTTATTACCTCTAGTTTTTATAAATAGATTATTTTAATATTGTAGTCCTGTTTATTGAAATGTATTCATTACATCTGTTGTCAAACTTTGGCAATTGATTTCCTGTAGTGCCACTGCAAGGCCAGAAGAGGGCAATGTGCGCCTTACTGAATGTAATTTGCACAGCTAGGCATGGCAAGGACAGGTTAATTTTTGTTTGATAATGTTGAGCTTCATGCATTAAACCTGGAGGTGAGGAAAAGTACAGGCATGGCTCACAGCAGCCTTTGTGTTTTCTGCTTTCATTGTCTAGCCTACACTGCAGCAAAAGCTGCTGAACTCTTATGCCCTGTACACATGGTCGGACATTGATCGGACATTCCGACAACAATATCCATGGATTCTTTCCAACGGATGTTGGCTCAAACTTGTCTTGCATACACACGGTCGGACAAAGTTGACGGAAAATCCGATCGTTCTGAACGTGGTGACGTAAAACACATACGTGGGGACTATAAACGGGGCAGTAGCCAATAGCTTTCGTCTCTTAATTTATTTTGAACATGCGTGGCACTTTGTGCATCAGATTTGTGTACACACACGATCGGAATTTCCGACAACGGATTTTGTTGTCGGAAAATTTTATAGCCTGCTCTTAAACTTTGTGTGTGGGAAATTCCTATGGAAAATGTGTGATGGAGCCCACACACGGTCGGAATTTCCGACAACAGGGTCCTATCACACATTTTCCATCGGAAAATCCTATCGTGTGTACAGGGCATAAGGGAATCTCTGTGCAGTTCTTCTCTATCAGTGGTTCTTAACTTGAAAAATATATAGAGCCTTAGAGAGGAGGTCCAGCCCCTCCAAGAAAAATTAAAAGTCAACAGCTACAAATACTGCAGCTGCTGACTTTTAATATATTGACACTTGCCTGTCCAGGGAGCCGCGATGTCAGCACCCCAGCCGATCTTTGGATCAGCTGTCGGGTGCAGCCGCCGCCATTCCTGGTTTCCGGCTTCACAGCTGATTCCCCACTGCGCATTCTAATTGGTCCAATGGCGGAGGAAGAAGGATGACCGGTACCTGTCCAAAGGTGGCAAAGGTGGCAAATGTGGCACCAGAGGGGGGGAGAAGACAGATAAGCAGAAGTTCCACTTTTGAGTGGAACTCCGCTTTAAAGTGGATGTAAACCGGAATTTTTTTTTTATCATCATGTAGAGTATACGATTTCCTATCATTTGAGCCCAGTCTTGCCACACAGAGTTAATCCATTTCTGAGCAATCCTCTTTTATTGTTCAGTGAGAAAAATCTTGACAAACTGAGAAAAACTTTGTCACATACTCCCCCTTGCTGTGAGTGACAGGTGATTTACATATCTTATGCACTAGCCTAAGAGACATGCATTATTTTTGAATTCCCTCCCCCACTCTTTTCTTCAGCAGCTCTGCAAGGATTGGCTGTTCCACACCTCAGCATGATTTGGCATGCTGAAGTCATGTGGTTACTTTCCTGTCTTTTCACTGGATATTAGAGATTATAGCAGAAGTTCAGTGTAAGAAATACACAGGAGAAAATGCATATTGACAAGGAGAGTGTAGAGGTGGGCGGGGAGTCTACTGACATCACGACTCCACCCACCAAGCTCCAGACAACAGACCCACCCACAGAATCTGCAGTTTTTCGGGTCTCATAACAGACAGAGGGGAGACATTTGACAGGTAAAGATACATGCAGGAGGCATGTATATCCTTATAGATAACCCCTATTGCAGTAGTTTAGAAAGGATGACATTGGGTTTGCATCCACTTTAAGTGTGAACCCTGACACTTCCAGAGGGCTGCATAATGGCAATGCATTTTTGTGTGTTGCAGTCCATTGCATTGAAATATGCAGCCCAAAATGAATGGCACTTTCACACCAACATTCAAATGTTGGCCCTGCTGCATTTTGTGCTGTGCACCACAACAGACAGAAGAGAAAATGGGAAACAAATGAGCCCCATTATTGTTATAAGTTGGTAATAGTAACTCCCAGCACTGGTGTCAGTGAGTGCGTGAGATGGTGCAGCGTGATGCAGCGGCAGAAAACACATAGAGTCCAGGTGCAATAACACAAATATATTATGACAGAAGTCCAGTAATACAAACAGGCCCAGCAGAAAAGCAACCCGACTGGGAGCGCTCACAAGTAACAGCAAAGCATCAGTAAAGTGGTGGACCAAAGGTGCCGACAGCATCTGTCTCGAGGAGCGGAATGTTGCCTGGCCAGTCTGCACCCAAATGGGAAGGCTTCCAGGAAGGATGATGTGTCCCTGCACTTTCTCTACTCATTCGGAAACTTTTCCTGATGCTAAGCACTGCCCCTGACAGACGGGTGACCTGTCCCTACTCTAGCCACTCGCAAAATGCATGCCAAACCCGGGAGCCAGGGTCTTAAATAGACTCTGCCTGACCCAAGATGCCCACCAAAATCACAAGGGGCGGCAACCATCCAATAGGATAGCTGCCTCCCTGGGACCAAGGAAACAGTAGAGGAACTAGGTTCCTCTCGACTTTCTCCTCTTCCTGCATCGCCGCTGTGGACGAGTGCCATCTGCAGTGGAGAAAGTAGACTGTACCCACCTACAGGTGCAGCAGGAAACCCCAACATTGTTTTCAATGACTGCAATATTTCCCATAACATTGGTGTCAATGACTGCAATAATAATTCCCAGCACTGGTGTTCGTGGGTGTAGTAAGGACCTCCCGGCAATGGTTTCAATGACTGCAATAATATCCCTGAGCAATGGTGTCATTAGGTGGAGCAAGAAACCCCCAGCATTGGTTTTGATGACTACAACAATAAATAATATTATTTAACCCCCGCCACCCTTCTACATTATAAATTATTATGCGTTATAATGGAACCCCTCCTCATTTTGTTTTTTCAGTACAGGGCTACCTTGACACCTTCCCACAGTGTTAGATCAGGCAACGTGACAGCATTAACAGGTCAACACATTTACCTGACTTGACACCTATGGACTTCTTGCTTTGGGGCGTAGTAAAAGATAAGGTTTCTAAGAGGAAGCTCCGACACAGTGGGCAGATTGAAGGAGTTCATCTCACAAGAATTTATGTAAATTGATGCTAACCGGAATTTTTGTTTTGCTGTAAGTCGAGGACAGGATCCAGTAATATTTCAATGTCGATGGATGGCATTTCAAGCACCTAATGCCCCGTACACACGATCGGACATTGATCGGACATTCCGACAACAAAATCCATGGATTTTTTCCAACGGATGTTGGCTCAAACTTGTTTTGCGTACACGCGGTCGCACAAAGTTGTCGGAATTTCCGATCACCAAGAACGCGGTGATGTACACCATGTACGACGAGACTAGAAAAGGCCAGTTCAGAACCTAGCGCGGCACCCTTTGGGCTCCTTTTGCTAATCTCATGTTAGTAAAAGTTTGGGGAGAGACGATTCACGCTTTTTCAGACTCGTGGTTTTCAGATCGTTTTCTGCTGTTCAGTTTGTGCTTGTTGGTTTGTATCTGCTCTTCAGTGCGTGCAGCGAGTTACGCGTGACTCTTGTCATTGTGTTCTTGTTCGTTCGTTACTGTTTTTCAGGTCGCTCTTCACAGGCCTTGCTGTTTTTCAGTGCGTTCTGTTACTTCGTTCTGAGCAGCCGACCGTTTTCTAGCCATATTGCCTATACGTACTCCTCGTAGAGTTCATGCTGTGCGGGGGCTTGGTATTGGGGTCCTGACCTTGACACAAGTCCAGTCCATGAACAGGGTGAGGAGGAGTTCATGGACCAAGAATTGGTTGCTCCAGCGTGACCAGTTCTGTCACATGCCTTTGCTCCGTGAGATCCGTGAGAATAATCCTGATGATTTCAGGAACTTTCTCCGGATGATGGACCACGTATTTCACCGTTTGTTGGCTTTGCTGACCCCCTATATCAGCAGGCAGGATACCTGCATAAGGCAAGCCATCACTCCGGAGCAGAGGCTAGTCGGCACCCTGCAGTACTTGGCGACGGGGAGAAGCCTGCAGGACTTGAAGTTCTCGACAGGCATCTCCCCCCAGGCTCTGGGGATCATTATCCCAGAGATCTGTTCTGCCATCATCCAGGTCCTGCAGAAGGAGTATATTAAGGTAAGATTTATCCTTTAATATCACATTTTATTGTATTTAATGTTTGATAATGTATTGTATTTCTTTCCTCGTTCCCTAATTACCATGATTGGAATACGCTGTGAATGTCCCCTTTGTCTTCATGCATGCTGGATTTTGATGTAATTATTTTTTTTCTCCTTCATACATATTTGCCTTCACTTACCTCCCCAGCATGGTCTCTTGGCCTCCAATATTAGTGCTTTACCCCAAACACCCCCTAAAATGCTTTAAAATGTGATTTGTGCTTTAAATTCAGGCAGAGTGCCGAGGCTTTTTTCTTGGGGGTCCCCAAATCATTTGGAACCCTCCCTCCCCCAGCTGCTAAGTCAGCTGATACCAATTCTCTATCTATCCTCAATCATATATCTGGTGACTTTGCCAAACCCATACACACTATACCCATCTCTTTAGTGGTCAGATTTATGGATGGATTCCCCAAAGCATGTGGTGCAAGGGCCTGCCTGTATACTTTCAAATGGTACTGTTTAAAGTTTTTGTATACTATTATTATCTTGATAGGTAATAGTAGAATTTCCAAATGTGCTCAAATGTGTACAATGTGTATTTATATCTTTGTATTATGACACTTCTTACCTGTCCAGTGGGCTGCCAATAGTGTAACTAAAGAGAGGCTGGCCAAAGTAATACCCATTATTTAGGCATTCATCTCTCAATGAAGTGGAGAGGGTTACCTGTCCAAGAGCCCCCCCCCCCCTAAAATGTTGAAAATGGCCCATGAGGGGGGAGGGGGGGAATCTGATAGGTGTACCTTATACTTTGGTCTTTAAAAACTCCCTCAAATATATGTTATCTTGATGTTGGCCAAGAATGTTTGTGTCTAATCTGCTTTCCCTGTTTATGTGCAAAATGACTCATTTTTTGTTGTTGTTTGACTCTACAGTTTCCTTCCACGCCACAGGAATGGCAGACTGTGGCCTCCCACTTTGCCCAGCGGTGGGACTTTCCTAACTGCGGAGGGGCAATTGATGGGAAACACGTCCACTTTGTCCCACCACCCAACTCGGGGTCATACTATTATAATTACAAGGGGTTCAATAGTATTGTGATGTTGGCGGTGGTGTCGGCTACTTACGAGTTCCTGTATGTGGACGTGGGGAAGAATGGCCGGATGTCCGATGGTGGAGTCATCACCCAGATGGAGTTCTACAGGCGTCCCCAGAATGGCAGCTTGGACTTGCCACCTCCAGAAGACAATGTGGAAGGACTCCCATTCGTCTTCGTAGCAGATGAAGCGTTTGCGCTGGGGGACCATCTTATGCGGCCATTCCCGATGAGGACCCATTGTCACAGAAAACACCAATTAGCACCACAAAAGTGTTGGAGCGTTGAGACAATAATCCACACATTCTTGATTAACAATGTTTTTAATACCAGCACAATCACATGTGCATTTAGAAAAGGTTTTTAAAACAAACCAACATGTTTTGTTGTATAACAATTTTTGGGGTCACATTAGAAAAAGTAGAAATGTCCATTTAAGATAAAACAGGCATGTTTAAAACCAACAAGAAAGACACAAATCTTGAACATACAAAGTTCACATTTGGTAGAACTTGAAGGCAATATCAGACATGAGTATTTACAAACTGTGTTTGATATTGCGTTCAGATGGGGTGAAGTCACCCCAGGAAAAGCCAAATTTGATGCACACAAATTGCCGAATGTCAACATGTGCTAGCTGCCATCATGGGGGATCAAAGCACGTGTTTTTGGGGTGCAACCCCTTCCTCACAGCTACTTTATTATTGAGGAAGGGGTTGCACCCCCAAAACGCGTCCATTGATCTCGTCTTCCTCCTCCTGCTCTGCTTGGCTTGGGTGGATTTCCCCTTCTTCCAGAGGTGGGGGGCCCGTGGTCTCCTCGGATGAGGGGTGTCCTCCGAGTCTTTTCTCCCCTATGTAAAAAAATAGGTATACTTAGCATACAGATATTTGATGGCAGAACTATAAATATGAAACATTGCTTGGAAGTGGGGTACGATTGTCTATTTTGGCAGAGTTCCAAGATGTAGAATTTTTATTGTCCTTTGTCAAGCTTCAATACTTAACCTGTTTTGTACAAGCTTCACAGATGGAGACACCCCTATAGTATACACTGGAGCACCTGTGTGGGGCCCCCTAATAAAAAGGGTGTTACATAGTTACATAGTTACATAGTAGGTGAGGTTGAAAAAAGACACAAGTCCATCAAGTCCAACCTATGTGTTCTTGTGTCCCACACTAGTGCTCCAGAGTCCAGATGTGAAAACTGCTGAGTGTCCTCTCCTTACACAGAATATAGTTAGCATTTCATTCTAGTTACAAACCCATCTACACAACCAAATTATTTTCAGACAAGTAGGCCATAAAAAATGTGGGCAAATGCATATGGCCAAAACAATGGTGATTTCTATGTCGAACGAACAATGTTTTATACGAACAAATAATGTGCCCATGAACATGAAAGTTGCCATTTTAAACTGGATAACAGTTAAGAAAAGCACATGGAGCAGCACGAACGTAATAAACATAAAGAATAGGAACACAGGACAACTACTTACTTTTTTGCAGCACTCTCCGGATCTTTCTGTACTGCTCGTGCTCTCTTAATTTGAGGTCCGACCACCGTTTCCTGAGCTGATCTTTTGATCGTCGTACCCCGAAATTCTGGTGCAGACTCTTGACCACTTTCACCATGATCTTGGCCTTTCTGACATTGGGGTTGGGGTAAGGTCCATACTTCCCGTCATAGTCGGCCCTCTTCAGGATGTTCACCATCTCCAACATCTCCCCAAAGGACATATTTGAGGCCTTAAATCATCTCCTTTTGGATCGTGATGTTTCTGGCTCTGGGCTTTCCTCCCCCTCCTCCTCGTTGCTGTAATTAGCACGCACCTGCTGTGTCTCCGCCATGTGCTATTCCCCCATTGCGCCGAACGAGAAGGGGCGGGGAATAGAATAGAAAAAACGTCAGGGGCGGGCGGAGTTTCACGCATGCGCAGTGTGTATAAAGCGTAACACGTGTGCATAGTACGTACGATCTGTGAGCGGAGGAAGGAGTATCGGAGGCGCCAATCGTGATAACGAAGCTAAGATCTAAACTTGGGCCTATACTGCTTCTAGATCAGTGTTTCTCAACTCCAGTCCTCAAGGCGCACAAGCAGGTCATGTTTTCAGGATATCCACTATTTTGCACAGGTGATTTGATCAGTTTCATTGCCTTAGTAATTACCACAGCCGTTTCATCTGAGGGAAATCCTAAAAACATGACCTGTTGGTGCGCCTTATCGACTGGAGTTGAGAAACACTGTTCTAGATTGAGGGCTATATTGTAACAAGATTAGGAGAGTTTTGCCTGACATTAGGGT
This sequence comes from Lithobates septentrionalis, assembly GCA_037952835.1. Taxonomy (NCBI): domain Eukaryota; kingdom Metazoa; phylum Chordata; class Amphibia; order Anura; family Ranidae; genus Lithobates; species Lithobates septentrionalis. Next base: position 107,174 of record JBBDGP010000518.1, read on the forward strand.
TTGTCTCGTGTTGTGTCTTGCAGATAAAATGGATGGCTTCAATGACCACAACTTCCTCCCCCTGTTCATAGACAAGTACAGGGAGCTGCCCTGTCTGTGGCAGGTGAAACATCCACATTATAATCATAAACAAAAGAGGCAGACAGCGCTGGAGAAACTGCTGGAAATGGTGAAGCCGGTGGTTCCCACAGCAACCATCCCCTTTTTAAAAGCCAAAATTGGTGGCCTGAGGAGCACTTATCTAAGGGAGCGCAAGAAGGTCACGGATTCCCAGAGATCCGGAGCAGGAGCAGATGACATTTATGTCCCCAGGCTGTGGTACTATGAGAGACTGCGATTTCTGTCAGACCAGTCAGGGAATCCCTCTTAACCCTTCCTTCCATCCTATCTTCCACCCCAGCTGAGGCTTCCGATGTCCAACCTGGGACTTCCAGCCAGGAAGAAGTGGAGGAGCCCAGCTGGAGCCAGGTATAGCATTCTTCTACAGATTTCTGGTCAATAAAGAAATTATGTTTACTAGATGTTATTATTGATCACTAATTGCTAATTTAATAAAGTGTTTTACATATCAATAGACAGTAGTGGGCAAAAATAATTGGGACAAGAATAAAAATGCTGGGCTCAGAATGATAGTCTTTTATAGTTGTTAACATTCAATTTGCAACAGTCATGAGATGAAAATTGTGTGTGATTGATGAAGTAAAAACTAAAAGTATGTCCCTTTTTCATACACAGGAAGACCTCAGCCAGGACGAGGCTCTGGAATATGGCACACAGGAGGAGGCTGTGGAATGCGGCAGCCAGGAGGAGGCGAGGGTTAGTGGCAGCCAGAAGGAGGCGGGGCTAAGTGGCAGCCAGGAGAAGCCTGGGACTAGTAGGAGCCTGACAGAATCGCAGGTCCCTTCCCTCCGCCTTCCAAACAAAAGACCCAGGAAGGGGAGTCACGTGCAGGATTCAGCTCTCAGGCTCATTCAGGAGGCTTCTGCGTCCCTCAGAGCCACCCCCACTCCTGAAGAGGCCTTTGCCTGCATGGCTACCACCAAACTGCAGGGCATGCAGGAGGGCCAACGCCAGCTGTGTGAGGACCTTCTTTATAAAGTCTTAACTAAGGGGGTGAGGGGCGAAATCACACCCAATACCCACCTGAGTGAGTTGGAACATCCTCCTCCTCCTCCTGCCACAACTCCACCACCACAGCCACAGTATGGAAGGAAGCGTGGAAGGAAGACCAGAGAGTGATGACCCTGAGTTCAGTCTGGTCTGGCAAAAGATGCAGCCTCTTGTATGACCACAGCCTGGGGACATACATGTCATCTGCTGCTTTCAGGATCTCCGGGACTTCTGGACCAGACTGTACTCCCTTATATATGGACTCCTCAGGCCACCAATTTTGCAGTAAAACAATTGATGTGTACCCTGGGGGCCAAAGGCTTCACCAATTTCTGCTGTTTCTCCAGCGTTGCCTCCCTCTTTGTTTGGTTGTGAGCCCTTAATAAAGGTTTTTTGGTTTCAATTAGACTCGCCTATGTGTGTTTTCCTTCAAAAAAGACAGTTTGTTTGTGAGGAGGCAGGTACATTTCAAAATACAATGTGAAATTAACAAGAGACACCAACACCAAGCAATCTCCTTGAGATTAAATAATACAAGATAATAATGGTGTTGTGGTAACTTGACACACAAAACACACACAAAAATATTCTGGATGTTAAATAACTAAAAAAAAGAAAAAAAAAACAAGATCAGCCTTTAAAAAAATACAAACCAAAAAAAAATAAAACAAATCACATCAGGCTTGAAAAAAAACAAAAAAAAACACAAAAAAAATGATATAGATTTTTGGTCAGATGTGACAAATCATAATATATTGAGGGAATCACAATAAATAAGAAAGAAAGAAGTTTGTGAGAACTCTGTGTGAATATTAGCAGCAAAACTACTTCGTTCTTCCTGCATTATAAAGAAGAAGAGAGTGCGCTGTATTAAACAATTTTAAAGATTGCAGCCTGACGAAAGTGCTCTATCCATTCCGAACGCTAATTTTACCAGACCAAGCTGTTCCGTCTCAAGATTTTTTCTGAGCATGCGTGGCACTTTGTGCCTCGGAATTGTCCACACACGGTCGGAATTGACGCGATCGGATTTTGTAGTCGGAAAATTTTATAGCGTGCTCTCAAACTTTGTGTGATGGAAAAAGTCCGATGGAGCCCACACATGGTCGGAATTTCCGACAACACGCTCCGATCGCACATTTTCCGCCGGAAAATCCGACCGTGTGTACGGGGCATAAGTGATTAAACATTGTCCCAGTGTCAGGAATGGGTTTTAGTGATGTTGCAATAAGAAACTAAACATAACGTGATCAGTACTCTATAAATAATTTTTACCGTGTACTCAATACCTGTAAATGAAATGCTCACAAAAGGAAAAATAAATTAATACAATGAAAAGAAATGCCACGATCTGATCAGTAATGTGTAGCTACTTTTGGCTCACCCTATATAAATGGTTCTTCCTCTTAACATTTTGTCAAAAATGTCTTATGGAGAGTAATAATCATAATTACTATCATCTCTATGTCATACTCCTGGATTGTACTTCTTATTATATGGAAATCTGCTAAATCTGAAATGTTAATATGTTGTCCTTCACAAAGGTAATTTGGAATTCCGCCTTTTTCCTATAGCAGCCAGGAGGAAACAGAAAGTGGAAGAGAAACATGGTCCTTATGTGTGAATGAAAGCTTTTTGTAGAAGCAGGCTCACAAAGCCTACAAAAACAAACAGACGTTTGTGTAAATGGCTTTTTAAAATGCTTGAGAGCGTTCTTTTATAACATGAAAAAGGTTTGATTGAGGTAATAAGATGTTTGAACATGTTCTATTTAGAGGAGAAAACTTGTGTTTGAATAGGTAGTGAAAACTGAAATGCCTACATTACCCCAATGGACGAATGAACACGGCACCTACCCAGAAATGATGGTGTAATGGCAGGTGGCTCAAGCAGGTAAATTATAGTATAAACTGTATAAACCAAGACACCTAAGATTATATGGATTATTACCAACTGACTGCCAATATACAGGTACAGTAGCATAACAGATAAAAGCTAACTCCAGCTTTCAGGCCATGTTTTATGCTACACCCATATTTAAGGTGTTACATGAAAATATGTTTAGAGTCCACAGCTCCCCACCCTCAAACTGTCCCACCACTTCCTTATAGAATCTGGGAGTTTTTATACCCACCAGCTCCTGTCAACCTTGAATTTGGCGTGGCTCCACTCACACAACTGTGTCATCCATTTAAAGAGAGTTATTAATTAAAAAAACTACCACGTGCCACTGCAGCAGAGGGACTCATAGGGCCTAATGGAGCACTTCTTGTGACATGGTGTACATGCACACTGTCCCATCAGTACTCACCTGAGCTGGAGGAAGGGTCAACAGGTACCAGAGCATTGCACATGTGATCTACTGATATAAATAAATGCACAGTTATTATTTTTTGCAATATTTGTGAATTGTTTTTTCAGCAAAAGGTGGAATTCTCATTTATCACATGATCCTATTATTATTATATTATGATCATTATTATTTTTATATGAACACACTAATGCCGTGTACACACGGGCGGACTTTTCGGCATCAAAGGTCCCACGGTCTTTCCGACGGACTTTTGACGGACTTCCGACGGACTTTTGAACGAACGGACTTGCCTACACACGATCACACCAAAGTCTGACGGATTCGTACGTGATGACGTACGACCGAACTAAAATAAAGAAGTTGATAGCCAGTAGCCAATAGCTGCCCTAGCGTGTGTACACGGCATAACATTGTTTTTAAATTAAATTAAAGCGAACTTCACATTTTGGAACTAGAATAGTGCAAAGTATAATATTTTTTTTTATTTAGATATGCCTTAAATAGCCTTCTGAGGAACAAATACAAATGTCAGTCTTAGCAAGAAAAAACATTTACGGTCATAACAGTCTGTAATGAGTCAGTGTGCATGTACGCCATCCAACACTAGTTCCTTTACTAGTTTTTATATAGTGTATACAGTATGGGATCAGTAGTTTACAAAAGAAAGATAACATTTGTTTTGCTTTTTTGTCTCATAGGAAGTATCAAGGACACTGCATTTCCGACAATATCTACAAGTATAGTTGTTCTGTATCTGTACTTGCTTAAAATATTCTTAGCCTGAAAAAAAATGAATGCAGCCACCACATCTCCCAAGCACTGGGAAGCTACAATATATAACTTCTTTGTTCTTAGCTTTAGTGTTCCTTTAAAATTACCCTTTAAAGGATCTAACTTTGGTTACAGAGGCCTTGTCAGGATATAAAGAAAACCCTAAAAGAAGGTGTCCTGCACTAGAGAGCTCTTATACTTCCCTCTCTGGTGGCCTGTGCCTCTTAAAATCACGTACCTGTATGTAATTTTTTTTCTTCGGGTCTGGGGCGCACTCACGTGCCACTGGCGACCTGCTCCCATTGTGATTGGACACAGCGGGAGCCAATCAGTGGGTCCGGCGATCATTCTGAGAGAGGCAGAACGGCGGTCTGCCTATGTAAACAAGGCAAATCGCTGTTCTGCTAGTAAGGAAGACAGAGATCTTGTGTTTCTGCTAAGCAGGAACACGGATCTCTGTTTTCCTACAGTTAAACCATCTCTCACACAGTAAGAAAGCACTCCCAGGGAACACATTTAACCCTTTGATTGCACCTGATAACCCCTTCCCAGCCAGTTCATTTGTAAAGTGACAGTGCATGTTTTTTAGCACTGATCATTGTATTGGTGTCACCGGTTCCCAAAAAAGTGTCACTTAGTGTCAGATTTTTTTTTTTACCAAAAATATGTAGCAGAATACATATTGGCATTAATTGATGAAGAAATTTGAATTTTTACATTTTTTTGTTGGATGTGTTTTAAAGTAGAAAGTAAAAAATATTGATTTTTTTTTTTCAAAATTGTCTGTCTTTTTTTGTTTATAGCGCAAAAAATAAAAACCACAGAGGTGAGCAAATACCACCAATGTTTGTGGGAAAAAAATTTATTTGGGTACAGTGTCGCACGACCGTGCAATTGTCAATTAACGCAACGCAGTTATCGCAAAAAATGGCCTGGTCAGGAAGGGGGGTTAACCTTCCAGAGCTGAAGCGGTAATTCTGACAAGGCCTCTTAAACCAAAGTTAGAACAGTGGTTTTTGATCTTATATGCAGGGCGAATTTGACCATAGCAGAAGCAATGTCCAAAGTTCCATGGTAAACACAGTACTTTTAGATAACATAATGGATACTTATGCACATGCTTAGAGCAGTCCAACTAATATGTTATATGACAGTATGATGGAGGTAGGATTACTGCATATGTCTGCACATCTCCTCTATGCAACTGCATGACTATGCAGCTGTAGGAGTTTACAGCTGTATTCCTTATTAGGGTTGCCACCTTTTCTACAAGCCAAACCCAAACACTTTTGCAGTGCACAGCAAATGGTTTTTTTTTTTGTAGTACAATAAATTCCTTACCTCTGTGTAATGCAATGCACAGCAATTTTTCCTCTGTAGCATACATTATACATGTAATTTTGTGATTAAATAATGTTTCTAATCATATGGAGTTAATCACAAGAGTCCCCCCTTACATCAGAGTCAACAGAGTTTCCCTTTAAACCTAAATCCACAGAGTTCCGCTTTACATCTGATTCCGCAGAGTTTGTTCCCCTTTACATCTAAATCTGCAATTTCCCCTTACATCTAAATCCCCAGAGTTCCCCTATAGATTTGAATCAGCAGAGTTTCCCTTTGCATCTGAATCCCCAGAGTTCCCCTTTGCATTTGAATACGCAGATTTCCCCTTTGCATCTGAATCCACAAACTTCCCTTACACTGCAAGGGGGGACTCTGCAGACGCTGATGTAAGGAATAACTTTGGGGACTCTGATTAAAGCAGAAACACTGAGAACTCTAATGTACGGAGGGGACTCTGATGTAAGGGGGCGAACACTGCAGACTCTGGTAACCAGAGCCCCTACTTAAATCATAGTTCCCAGCATTCCCCTTTAATCAGGGTTTCCAGAGCCCCTCTTACATCAGAGTCTGCAGAGTTCCCCCTTTACATCTGAATCCATAGTGTTCTCCTTTACATCTGAGTCTACAGAATTTTCACTTACACTGTAAGGGCGAGCTCTGTGGAGTCTACAGTAAATGGGAACTCTGATGTAAGGGGTTGTCCGGAAAGACATGGGAATCCTTGTATGGAAAGCAACCAGAATACCCCTGGCTGTGGCCGTGTAGCTGGCGTGCGTGTGACTGTGCATCTGTTCCTGTATCTGATCCTCTGTTGCCGACCCTTGCTGAACCTGACTCTGCCTGAACACTGCCCATACTGACCCTTGACTTGCCATTGGACAATTCTTCTGTGTGCTCCCCTGGATTATCTGCCTTGCTGTTATCGAACCTGGCCTTGCTCCTGACTAGCCCACTGCCTGTTGTCTGTATCTTGATCTGCTCAGATGTTTGTCAATCTGGACTGGCTAACCTTGTCTTAACCTGCATCTTCACCCGCTGACCTGTGCTTGTCCCCAGCCTGGTCCTTCCATCTGTGTGCCCCTATCCAGCCTCCTCTGCATGTTACAATGCACATCTGCACTTGTAGACAGAAGACTTTACAGGCACTTGTGCCCCTCTGTGCTCTGGTGATTCCCTCTTACATTACCAGGGCTATTGAGCCAGAGCTGTAAGAGAGGCCTACCTCTGCATTTCAGACTCCATCTCCAGGTACATTACAGGGGTGCTCTGGGAACCCTGATTAAAAGGGAGCTCTGATGTAAGGGGGAATGCTGTAGACTTTGGTGTAAAGAGGGACTCTGATGTAAGGGGGTCTCTGCTTACCAAAGCCCACCAAGGCGAAGCGGGGGGGGGGGGGGACTGTCAGTGCTTGTTCCGGGCAGTGTGAGAGAGAGTATAACAGACACTCTCGGCTTACAAATGCAACAAGCAACCCTGCCTGGGAGCCACAGTCTGGGCCGAATAATGTGCCCAGGTACCAGGCAGTCTGAAACCCGGGAACATGATTCAAAACCGGGGCTGTCTGGGTCAATCCTGGACAGGTGGCAACAATAATCCTTACAGATTGTTACCCCAGTTGTTAGAGCAAATTTATAAAATCCTCAATAACCTTTGAATATAATTATTTAGATGTCCATGTTAAATCTAGATTGCTTTTCTAAGTCGCCTAACAATATTAAATTATTTTCAGGTAGGTGCATGCTTGTCTTTTTTATGTCAGCACATTGTGTTTTACTAATATACGCCTTTCACATGCTGTCTTGAAAAGCTATTAACCTGCCGTCTGTATGTATGACATAAGGTCAGCTTTTGTTTTCCAGCTGAAAGTGAAGCAGATGCTTCTGCAGCCCCACATGCCAGGGGATTGTTTTTGAAACCTAGTCTGCTTGTGGACCTTCATCCAAGCCATCACATAAACTAAATTATTGAGGTGAGGAAATGCTTGCTGTAATAAAGTGAAATTTTTGTTCCTACCAGTGAAGGTGAAATCAGGTTTGCGAAGACGTTTCCATTGTTGTGTAGCAACAGCAGGATTATTAAAACACTACTGTAAGCAATACACCTAAGGCCAGCCAAGTAATAATTTATCAGTTTATTAGAAACAAAGTTAAAAGGCCAGCCAGGTTGAGACAAATCGTTTTGAAGCTTCAGTATGTTTCCAAGTACAAATACTTGAACTCTTTGCATCATAAACACTGAGTTTGCAAAGTTCTTGCTACCACAGTGCTCTGGTATAAATGGGCCCATAGTCCTTAGATGCCAGTGTACCTACCTATAGTCAGTTAAAGAGGAACGAAACTCTGAAAACCAAGCAAAAGAAGAAAGATAGAGGTCAAAAGACTAGTCACCAGTATTGCCTGTGTTCTCCTAGATGCTGATTTTACTTTTATTACTGAATTACCATGCCTTGTTCTGTACTCTTTTTCCCTGTGTAGACATGTGCGGTTCGTTTAGTTGCAAATAAATATTCGGGCAAATTTTTCGTTATTCGTATATATCCAAATTCCCAAATTACAGTATAAACAAAGTTTACTGAATGCTCCGAATAACGAAACAAAATTCAACTCCGAATAACGAAACAAAATTCAAATGACATGACAAAGCAGTGCACTTTAAAGAGAAAGTGTATGCTGTGACCAAAGAATCGTTTAATTTCATACTGCAGATATATGCAGGAGTACCTAGATCCACTCACATACCATAAAGTGCACTGCTTTTCAGAAGGGACAAAAGTTAAATCTTTTGTGTACTGCTTAGGCACAATTACAATTTCTAAATGCTCTCTATAACACAATGAATCATTACTTTTTAAGTTCAATTCCACTAGGTTTATTTTATGTGACAGATGGACGAGCTGTTACAGTGTTAAGATGTTGGGGTGATAGATGACACTCGGAGAGCCAGTTCTAGAGGTGAAAGTGTGCCACAGGTAGCCCAGCGCAGGAGTCTGATAGGTGACAGATAGATTTTGCAAAATATAGGAAAGATCAGTTTTTTTAGGGATGCTGATCTCTACATTTAGTCCAAGTATTCTTTAAAGGCCAGATTAACCACTTGCCGGAGGCGCTATATCAAAATGATGGCTATAGCATGGTCGGTCAATTCTGGAAGAGCGTCATATGCTGTCCTCCTGTGATCACGCCCCCCCTGCGCACTCGCTGCGGCGCGCACTGGGCGCGCTCTGTGTTCGCTGTGTCCTGCTGACACAGCTAATCACAGATCGGGGTAAGGAGCCAATCACAGTGGTTCTTTACCATATGATCAGCTGTGTCCAATCACAGATGATCACAATGTGTATACACTTGTCGGTTATCGGCAATCCTTTCCTCGCACTGTCACAGCGTAAGGAGAGGAGAGAGCCGGTAACTGGCTAGTACATTTGCACTGGTAATCAGGGCACTGATCATCAGTGTCCTGATAATCAATACAGCCCCAACAGTTCTCATCAGTGATACCAGTTAGTGCCCATCAGTTCTGCAAATCAGTGCCAATCAGTGCCGCCTATCATTGCCCATCAGTGCTGCCTTTTAGTGCCCATCAGTGAGGCCTATCAGTGCCCACCAGTGCCGCATATCATTGCAGCTTCTTCAGTGCCCACCAGTGCTGCCTAATCAGTGCCCGTCAGTGCTGCCTATCAGTGCAGCCTATCAGTGCCCATCCGTGCTGCCTATTAGTGGCCATCAGTGCAGAGCACATTTTTAAAAAAAAATGTTGGTCTTTTTTTCGTTTGTTTAATAAAAAAAAAAAAAAAAACCCCAGTGGTGATTAAATACCACCAAAATAAATCTCTATTTGTGTGAAAAAAATTATAAAAATTTCATATGGGTACAGTGCTGCATGACCACACAATTGTCTTTCAAAGTGCGACAGTGTTGAAAGATGAAAATTGGCCTGGGCAGGAAGGGGGTAAAAGTGTTGAGTAAGCAAGTGGTTAAGATTAATATTTAAAAAAAACATATTTCCCATCACTTTTAAAAGGAAATGGCACCACGTAATTATGCTGTCACAGAGTTGAGGACTACTTGCCCCTGCCAAAGGAAGAAGAAACGTGGAGAAAATCAGGTGACTAGGATGAAGAGCCCAAAAAAAAGGTATGTTTGCAGTAATTAAAATAAAAAATATTACATAGTAGGGAGGGATTTTGGAGGAGAAATTGGAACTGGTAAATGTGACATTTACAGCACATGATCAATCACTGTAAGGTAAAACACATGCACCAGGAAGATGCAATTGCAATCAAAAAGTTTGGTGAATGTCACGTTCACAGCTTTAAAAATATACCCCATGTACATTTCAACTTGCAATTTCATTTTGTTTGCACAAAAAAACACAACTTTTGCAGCTTACAAGAGGTTTACAGCTATGTATGGCAGTTCAGTCAGCCAGAATAAGCCAAGGGAGTCTATACAGTGGGCGTGATAAACTGTATACAGCATGGTGCCCTGCACCACAAATATTTGTGCACACAGACTTGTGTACAGTGCCCAAATATCCTGCAGGAGAGTGATACAGCGAGCTATAGCAGCTCACATCACTGCTTGTTCTCCTCTCCCCATGATCAGGAAATGATTGCCAGGTGAGGAGAACAGAGAAGTGCTGGCAAAAGAACAGCAAAGATCTGCTCACTGCTTGCTCCCTCTGTTGAGTAGTGTAGTAGTTAATGAGGAAGGAAAAGAAGTCCCAGTAGTCACACATCACACAAAACCCTCATGTAAAGAGCGGAAGCAGCTTCAGCCTAGACTACAGCGTGTTATACTGTTGGGATCCGTTCACAAATTTGCACTACGGGAATGTATGCATTAGCAGTAATGACGTGTTGCATGTTCTGATGCAACACACTCAGGCCACACCCCTGACATGTTTCGCCCCATCCATGGGGCTTAGTCATGGGAGGTTAAGCCCAGTAGGCAGGGTGAAACATGTCAGGGGTGTGGCCTTAACAGAGTCTAGGCTAAGGCTGTTTCCACTCTTTACATGAGGGTTTGGTGTGATGTGTGACCATACCTCCCAACATTTTGAGATGGAAAAAGGAACATCTAAATAACTAAAGTATGTAGGCATAGAACACACCCCCCTGATGGAGAATTTTACAAAAAAATTATTCATTATACCCTCAAGTGCTTTTTTTTACCACTTCTATTCCTCTATACTGGCTTTGGAAATTAAAAACTGCAGCGATTTAGAAATTGGATGAAAGGTTTAGCACTGGGAAATACTTTTCGAAAGATTACAAGTGCACTTTATATACAACTTTATAGATCAGGGCAAAATGAGGGACAAATGAGTGGGAGAGAGGGACAGGGGGACTTTGTTCCAAATCAGGGACAGTCCTTCAAAATCAGGCACAGTTGGGAGCTATGAGTGTGGCTCCTGGGACTTTTTTTCCATCCACATTGACTTCTATTGAGCTTAGACGAGCTCTTTCCCTGCCTGCATTCCTAGTGGTTGTCAGCATACAGGGACCTTCTAGAGCCTGAAGCAGCACCCTTAATTTATTTGTATCGGGTCATATTGTAGTAGTTAACTTACAATGCATTAGGGCAGCCCATTCATTTGAATGGGCTTCCTAGTGCACTAAAACACACTAAAAAAGGTGCATGTACCTTTTTTTTTTTTTTTTTTTTAAAGTCAGTGCACCATAGCGCATGGTATGTTGGGTTGCCAATATGAATTAATGGCACTGCAGCATCAGAACATGCAACACACACATTTCCATGATGCATGCATTCTTGCAGTGCAAATATGTGAACAGTATGACACTAGTTAGCAAAGCCTGTGATATAACACATACTGTACAAACTCAGTGGTAAATAGAGCCAAGGGAAGAAGACACAAGAGATATTCACACCAACATCAGCATCAGTTTTGTTTCAGTGCTTGCATACTAGTTATCTTATGTCACAATGCTACAAGAAACCATTGAAAAAAAATCACAGTCACCAAGCTTTTTTGTATTGGCATACTCCTAGGAACAGTCTGAGGCCTTGGAATGGTCCTTGGAATGGTCCTTGGAAAAATGAACACATTACACTTTCTTCAACGTTTTGGCCCCTATGGCTAAACTAGATCACATCACAGTAAATGAAATGAAAGTTCTCAGAAATCCAAGGACAAAGCAAAGGTATTAAAATCCATTACCATATATTCAACAAAGCAAATGGAAACCCTATCTCCTGTCTGGAAATACTGTCACAGCACAAGAAATTTCTGTTCACTGGTATACATCTAAACAACAGAAGAAGAATTCCTCTATGGAGTCAACAGAGACAGATAAGAAAAAATAGCATAGAAGTTACCAATATTGCCTGTGCTAAAAGTTCCACATTTCTATTCTCACCCTGACCCATTAAAAAAAAAAGAAAAATTACAACACAAAATCTCACAGAGTCAAACAAAGACAGGAAAGGGAATTTCCATCTTTGTACTGTATTTCCAGAAGACTGGAGTCCCCCTGGAGCTTATTTCAAATATGTGTATTCCTAAAAATCCAGTAGATAACAGTGATACAGTGGAGGCAACTTAGGTTTCTGCAGTAGATAATGATATCCCAGAAAACAGCAATTGTTCACTTATATTATCATCTCAAAATATTCTGCTGACACTTTTTGTGTTTGTAGCTTCCTCCTAGCAGCTATTGATAAGTAATTTCCCACACTAGGGAGCCTATATCTTCTCTGCTAGAACCCTTAGGAGATATTCATTCCAAGCGCTGGCTACTTGTTAGGCCTACAGCCCTATCAGGGAACTCTTTGTCTGCTAGATACAAAAAAATTACAGGGTTCCATCTCCTGTGGTTGACAACCTGGTCCCTTCAAGGTAGGGCCAACCACTTGGACTCAAGGCCTGCTACTAAGTAAATGGTGCAGACAGGAGACCCATCTCTATCAACATGCTGGCTGGCCCAACTCACAAGGGGATCACTGTCTCTCACTGAGAACAAGATTTCCCAGGTATAAGCCACCCACCTTAGTGGGCAAGGAAGAGATTGAATCCATATTCCTTTCTGTTCTGTTCAAAATGTGAACCAGCATAATTCAGCATAGTAGCTAGGTAATCTTTTCTTAGTTGTATAAAGTTCAGTCCCCTGCCCATGCTTCCTTTAACAAATGTTCCCCAACTTCCCTGATCTGACCCACTCAGAGGTAGGGAGAAGTCCAAAATTCTCCAGAAGGTAAAGCTGTAGTCCAGTATACTACATGGCCTCTGCTATTCAGACCCTCTTCACACCAGATGCATTGGGGCTATGCTGGCAGCTATTTCCACCGCAACCCTAGCGCATAGACATGCCAAATGCCTTGTTTCCTATGGAAAAGTACTTTTTTCCACACAGTGGGCTGTGAATAACAAAGACACTGTAAAGAATAGAACTGTTTTGAAATGTCATACTGTCAGAAACCATGAATCAGACTGAGACAGAAATACAGTTAAATCTCACTTGTTTAACAATAATAAAAGGTAAACAGAGTAAACGTAGTCAAAACATAGCCAGAGTTCAGGAACCGGAACCGATAGTCGGACAAGTCAAAACGTCAGGGAGCCAGAGATGAGCGTAGTAGAACAGCAAGCAGGATCTGGAGCCAGAAGGAATGTCAGCCAAGTAAGTCTTTAACAGGAACACAGTAGGCAGGACTGACGATCAGGATATCATCAACAGGTGAGTCACTGTGGAGAGCTAGGAGCTGGCAATTAGCGGACAGCTGAGCGTCCAGCTCAGAGAAGGAAGGGCTGAGCCCAACCCTGACACACTCACTCCTAACATTTCAATAAAGTTCTGTAAAGAGAAAAGGGTTGATGCTTTGGCACTGTGTCTCCCAGCACAACCCATGCTGGCGTGAATGAGCCCTATTCGTAACAAAACAGTTAAAGGGCTTTTTAAACCAGCCATCATGTACTTCTTTAGTTGCTTGTATTTTAATGAAGTAATTAATTCTCAAAGATCACAGCAAAGACTTCTAAGTTGGGACCTACCGCTCTAAGATTTTATTGTCTCTGTTGTCAACATTGAAACAATTTTCTCCACAATGCCTAAAGATTCAGAGATGAATGAGGGTTTGTTTTAAAGTATCACAAAGTTTCCACACTTGCCTAAAATGCTTGCAATGACACATCAGGCAGTGAGGACAACACTGGCCTCCTCAGTACATAATGGTATCTTTGAGATCAGCAAAGATACGTTTATGTCATAATCAAAGAAAGAAATTCGGGGCACATTGCTGAAAAGAAATGATTACAACAAAACAAAGCATTTATAGTCTAATGCAATATTTAAATCAGCACAGTCTTCTGATAGCACATCGAGGGCTGAAACAACTATCATCTGCTGCTGAGAACACCCCAGGTCATTAGGATATACAGTTACTAGGAACAGATCAGGTTTCATCACTCAAATTGAAGGTTCAAAATACATGCAAAAAGGCAAAGCAAACTGACTGGGCTCAGGTTTTATGTCCAGATACCCATTTCTTTCATGTTAGCTGCAAGGAAAAAAATGACAGATGTGACTTCCAAGAGAACAAAACCTTTCAGACTCTGACATTCCTTAATGGTGCATCCTATGGTGGGCCAATGACAGATAAATCGATATTGGCCTCAGATCCTAAACATTCCAGCACTGATGGTTTCACAGAACAAAATATTGACAGTAGAATAAAAAGATATCATACTTTAAAGTCCAAAGGCACTGACAGAATAAAAGCTAGGTATTTCAGATCCCTCAATCTCCACATTTCAGGAGCAGCACAAGCCTAATTATATTCAGAGCAAAGGATGTCCTACTTTAGGCCTTACACAATTACTATTTTACTAATATAGCAGCCAGGAGCATGTTTACATTTATAGAGCAGGCAATGATCACTTCCACAGCGCGCTAAAGGTACTGCCCTCTCCTCACCTAACTGCCTCAACTATGCTTCACTGTCTCACCTGCAGAGCCCAGACCAACATGGTGGGTGTCTGTGGGTGGAAAAAAGGGAGACCATGAGAGTTAATTTACTGATTTCCTATGATTGATGGGTATTACTGTACATTGCTTCCAGGTCCAGCTGTCACGTTCCCCAGCTGCTGTGGCTAGAAAAGAAGCTAATGCAGAACAACCTGTGCTCCTATAGCTTCAGTGGATAGCAGTTGAGACATCAGGGATTTATTAGGCCCCTGATGTCTCAGTAAAGAGAAGCATCACACCAAAATGATATCACATATCACATTAAAAAAAAAAAAAAAAAAGTTTTTAAAGTCCTCAACGAGATATAAACACATTTAGAAGGTACACCCATGCATGAAGATGGGATTGCACATGTTACATATCCCTGTGAGCATTGGAGTGAAAGCAGTAATTCAAAAATTCATCATTGCCCTTTTAAAAAAGTAAAAAGAAAGCCTCCAATAAAACACATATTCTGTCACAGTAGTGTCTTATGCCCAGCTTGAAATCACCCCCCCCCCCCCCAGTAGTATGCCCTGCCACCCACCCTAAAAGTGGTGTCCTCTGCCACTTTCATATAATCCCACCCCCTACTTGGTGCCACAGGTACTATACTTCCCCCACTGTAGTGTCTTCTGCTCCTTCCTTCCCACACACGCACATCGTGTAGTGTCCTCTGACCCCCTCAAACAGTAGTGTCCTTTACCCCCCTAAAGCAGTGTCCTCTGCCCCCCCATAGCAGTGTCCTCTGCCATCCACCCCCCCCCCCAGTAGTGTCCCATGTCCCCAGTGTCCTCTGCACCAAACCCCTCCTCCCCACAGTAGTGTCCTCTGCAACCTCCTCCCCCCACAGTAGTGTCCTCTTCAACCCCCCCCATGGTAGTGCTCTCTCAAACCCCCCCCCCCCCACCATAGTAGTGTCCTCTCCTCTGCCCCACTCCCTGCATAGCACTATCCTCTGTCCTCCCCCTCCATTAGTGTCCTCTGCCCCTCTATTGCTGTTTCCTCTGTCACTCCCAAAGAAAGAAGTGTTCACAACACACAGCTGTAGGTAGCTCTCGCCTACCTTACATCAGCTCTACATCATAGAGGAGAGAGAGGCAGCACAGTGTTGGATAGAGGGCAGGACTGGGAGCTGCTTTCCTTAACTTTTCATGTTAACAAGTTGATGATAGCTTGCTAGTACCGCCTAGCAACCAATCACCTGCTGGTTAACTTTCAAAGTTAACTAAAGCAGCTCCCAGTCCCGCCCTTCATCCAGCACTGTGCTGCCTCTCACTCAGCTCTGTAAGTGAAGGGAGAACGTTGCCGGCGGAGACGGGGAGAATGGCTCGGCAAAGACCTGATCGTGATCTACCTGTTGGCTTCTCGTGATCAACAGGTAGATCATGATTGACGGGCTGCCGAACTCGGAGCCAGAGGGTGCTACAGTTTTTACAATCAACTTTTGCTGTACCAAAACTAATGTAATAGGAGGACCTTCCTAAACTATCCTAACAATTTGTATCCAAATAGGCAGGCCCTTGTACTACATAGTTGTTGGTAGTTTTAAAGGAGATTGTACAATCGTATTGTAATGTGTGGTGGGCTTAAGGCAGTCTAGAGCATTTTTTGCAGCAACACAACTTAGGCCTTAGATCTGCAGACTGTTGTCGCTAAAGGTCTACTGCTAGATTTAAAAAAAAATACTTTTTCAATGTAATTATTTTTCATATTTTTTTTCAAATATGCTTTTCATAGCCCCAGTGTAAAAACATCTTATCACATCTTTGTGATATACAGTATACCTCATATATTTCTTCATTATTTAGTTTTGTGTTAGCTCCTTTTGCCATATATAAAGTGGTATTAAACGCCAATGTTTTTTACTTTAAAGTGTCTTTAGAACCTTAAGAAGAGGAGGAGCCAGGAGCACCATTGGGGAACTTCAGAAGAGGAGGTTCGGGCCTGCTCTGTGCAATTCTACAGAGCCTGTAAGCATAAATTTGTTTGTTATTTAAAAAAAATAAGACTTTAGAACCATGTTAATACTATCCTAGCATTAGGGTAAAAAACCCTACTAACTGCTCCCCCCATCCTTAAACACATCTCACTGGGGGAGGCCCGTCCATTAGGGGT
The DNA here is from genome assembly GCA_037952835.1 of Lithobates septentrionalis. Taxonomy (NCBI): domain Eukaryota; kingdom Metazoa; phylum Chordata; class Amphibia; order Anura; family Ranidae; genus Lithobates; species Lithobates septentrionalis. The sequence goes on from JBBDGP010000518.1 coordinate 123,790, forward strand.
ACCTGGGCGCCGCCCCTCATCCATGCATCCGGCCCCCATGCAGGACGCTGGATGCATGAATTCCAATGGGGGGGTGTGTGTTTTTTTGAAGCATGTGATTAGCACCACAGGCTCTAATAGGCTTCTAAGAGCACTGCGAACTGAGCCCACCCAGTTGTGTAACAATAGCGAATAATTATTCGCTATTTTCACACTGATTCTCCTCCCATCCAATCAGGAAGTGGGTGTGAGACCCATTTCCCGATTGGCTGAAAGAAGAAGCTTTCCAATTGGCCACCGAGGAGAAGGGAGGAGACGGAAGCCGCCAGATGCCCGTGGAGGAGAGCAGAAGAAGGGGAAACCGAAGCCGCCCGTGATGCCCGTCGTATGTCGCCCGAGTGAAGCGCTGCCCGCCATAGATGGGGTAAGTGCTCTGGCTCATTAGTGTGCCTGCACAGGTGTTCCCCTAGCACCCAGCTTGCTGGGGGGGCACTTGGAAGAAGAAGCTGCAGACAATGCCGGTGACGGGCCGCTAAATAGGAGATAAGGGACATTCTCTATCATTGCACAGAGCAGGCATGTATAACATCTTTTTTATTTTAATTAAAAAAAACATTAGCCTTTAATATAACTTTAACTTAATTACACAATGTCTGCAGCTCCAGTTACTGAAGGAAATGTATCACAATGCCCCAAATGTCTTTAGAGCACATTTTATTCCAGAGAATTACAAGGCTTTTTTTCAAAATGTTAGGGTTGAAGTAACATACAAATAGGGCTTTTGTGCAGAATTTGCATGTTGCGTTCTCTCCTCTGCAGTGTAAATCAAGGTGCATAACATTTCAGTCCCACACAAAGCATTTTAATAGGCTAAGAGAAAAAAAAAAGGTTGGAGTATCGATTTTCTGCACAAGATGCTGCTTTGAAATCAAACAAAGGCCCTTTGATTGGTGCCAATAAGTATACGCCTTTTCTTCCCCCGCTGCAGAGTTATAACGCGTCCATTGCTGATGTGGTTTAAATTCACTTCCTCCACAGCACATTCCAAAATTGAAAATAAAGCATGCCACTGTAACACGTATTTCTTTCTTAAAAGATAACAGTTTGGAGATTTAGATTCCCAGGGCAGTCATAGTTATTTGTTCTGTAAATCCAAAGTCTTGCTCTCAATCACAGTTTAAAATGACTTATTTCTGAACGAAGTAGCAGGTCATGAAGTTGTAAAAATGTATTGGTACAGTACGTGTCGTGCTAATAATTGCACTAAAAAGGACTTATGCTTAAAGGAATGAAAAATATTTTATTGAGCTAGCTAAGGCCACCAAGAACACATTTTTTTGGGGGTGGACTTTGTACAAATTAGACTGCAGTCTCCATTATTTGCAGGACTCCATACTGCATTGTGGTGTCACTGCAACTGCACAACTGGCTTCGATCACGAGTACTTAAAATGTGTCCAGACTATGGATATTGAATTATTTACATATTCTTAACAAGCAGTAAAGGATCTTTTTTTTCTTAAAAAAAAAACTATTCCTGACCTTTCTAGCTGCTTGTACTGTGAAGTAATTCATCCTCAAAAATTATAACAAACAGGGAACTTCATAGAGTGTCTAGGAAACTCTTTAGAATTGTGTTGTGCCTGTACATAACAAATGTCAGTGCGGGTGATAGATTCCTGTTGTGCTGTCTCGCAAACAGTGCAGCAGCCAATGATTGTTTTATGTTGAGTGGGCAATGGGGATTCAGAATCACTAGTTCCCTATCAGTTTCCTGCTTATGTGCTTGATGCCAGGCAGTGGGAAGTTCCATAGCCAATTGACAGCCTGCTATTGGCTCGAGAATTTGCCCACTGTGTTCTGTCAATCACAAGGCGAGAACAGACCTGCCTCAGCTTCCTTATCGTGCTACGCCCACTGTCAGCATCACTGGTGTCTAAGAGGCTGTCAGCTGTGAAGGTGTCAGTGTCCTTAGCAACCAGTGACAGGTGGAGAGAAGAAGGGGTAGCAGTGGCAAACATGCCTCCTGCTACACAGTGTACAGAGAAAGGCACTAGGCCTGTCTCTGTACACTAACTTACAGTTGGTCTTAATTACCGTCAGTTTTGTTAGGTATGAACTGGAGGTAATTATTTTTTACTTTAGTGCAGTAATAGTAACACTTTATAAAGGTGTTACTAAAACCAGTGCCCTGCATTCACTATATCTGGTCTCCCACAGTACACAGAAAATGGAAATGCAATAGTTTTAGTAAAAATAAAATGCCAAATACCTTTTCTCATCAGCAGTGCTGATTGGCCCTGTGCTGATCACATGCACTCTCTCAAGAAAAAAAAAACTGTTCTATCAGGACATGGGGGAGGATCAGAGAAGACAGGATCAAACAGCCTTTTTACACAATGCAGAGGATTAACCCCTTAGGTTCCACAATGAGTATATCAAGCATGCTTTACTGCATATACAGACTGATTTTACTGTTGTGGGTTCAGTAATACTTTAAGAACTCCCTTAAACTGCTGCACAGTTATGATTGTAAACCTACTGAAATTGGCAACAGGGTTTTTTGAATATGGCGCAAGATGTTTTAAAGGGTCATACCTCCAGAAAAGTAAGAAAATTGTTGCTAATCATTTATTGAATTTCCATAAAACACTCTAAAGTCAGGTTTCAGTCAATTTCTATCAGCTTAGAAACACCTATGTGCTTACATTAGAGGGGTGTCAGGCTGCCAAGATTCTGGTGCAATAGAAAGTAATAGAGAAAGAGCTACAGTGCCTTGAAAAAGTATTCATACCCCTTGAAATTTTCCACATTTTGTCACGTTACAACGAACACGTAAATGTATTTTATTGAGATTTTATGTGATAGACCAACACAAAGTGGCACATAATTGTGAAGCGGAAGGAAAACTATATAAGGCTGCTTACACAGGGGCTGTGTACAGTGTTTATGAATGGAGAGAGATTTATAATCCACAAACAATGCCATTGCTGATGCAAATTTAAAATGAATCACAATTTTTTTTGCTTTTTATTATTTCCAAATATTCATAATTTGAGCCCAAAAAATGTGATATGTGTACCAACATCAGAAAGCAAAATGTAATTCCCAAAAATGTGAGGGTAATATTCTACTCTCACCCACAAAAAAAACACCAAATATCACAGAATAAATCAAGAAGAATAACTCTTGAGTAATGTAATTCCATCACCTGTATGTCCAAAGCAATGCAGTATTTATGTATTTTTATGTGTATTTATTATGTGTTATGTGTAGGAGGCTCTCACATGTGGCAGCTCTGTGTCTTAGAGGTTAGAACTTCTGCTTAGTATCCCTGAGGGTCTGGGTTCAAATCCCAAACATGTTGCTTCATGTAGAGAAGTTGTCTCATCTCCCAGGTCCTATAACTATGTCTAAATGTAGTATTTATGTGTAGGAGGGTTCCACCACCATCGTAAGTCTTTTCCAGATACACTATTTAGCCAAAAGTATTGGGACACCTGCCTTTACACACACATGAACTTTAATGGCAGCCCAGTCTTAGTCCGTAGGGTTAAAATTTGATTTGGCCCACCCTTTGCAGCTAGAACAGCTTCTGGGAAGGCTGTCCACAAGGTTTAGTGTGTCTATGGGAATGTTTGATCATTCTTCCAGAAGTGCATTTGTGAGGCCAGGCACTGATGTTGGATGAGAAGGCCTGGCTCGCAGTCTCTACTCTAATTCAGCCAAAGGGTGTTCTATCGGGTTGAGGCCAGGACTCTGTGCAGGCCAGTCGAGTTTCTCCACCCCAAACTTGCTCATCCATGTCTTTATGGACCTTGCTTTGTGCACTGGTGTGCAGTTATGTTGGAACAGGAAGGGGCTTTCCCCAAACTGTTCCCACAAAGTTGGGAGCATGAAATTGTCCAAAATGTCTTGGTATGCTTAAGAGTTCCCTTAACTGGAACTAAGAGGCCAAGCCCAACCCCTGAAAAACAACCCCACATCATAATCCCCCCCCCCCACCAAATCATTTGGACCAGTGCACAAAGCAAGGTCCATAAAGACATGGATGCGTGATTTTGGGGTGGAGGAACTTGATTGGCCTGGACAGAGTCCTGACCTCAACACAACAGAACACCTTGGGGATGAATTAGAGAGGAGACTGTAGGTCAGGCCTCCTCGTCCAACATCAGTGCCTGACCTCACAAATGTACTTGGAAGAATGGTCAAACATTCCCATAGACACACTCCTAAATCTTTTGGACAGCCTTCCCAGAAGAGTTGAAACTGTTAAAGCTGCAAAGGGTGGGCCAAATGAGTTTTGAACCCAATACTAATACTGGGATGCCATTACAGTTCATGTGCGTTTAAAGGCAGGCGTCCCAATACTTAGGCCAATATATTGTATATTGCTTGTGACACTGAGCATGGCTATGGACTTAGGGCTGGTTCACACCACAGAGATGCAGAGAACATGTGTGAGGCTGCCTGGTGGCTAAGTGGGTAGCAGTTCTTTCTAGCAGCACCTGGGATGTTGGTTCAATGCCCCAACATGCTAATCATTGTGTTGAAGTTTATATGTTCTCCCTGTGTGGGTTTCTCACCACAATATAAAGACATGCTGGCATTCTATTTGTCTCCTGTCGAAATAGGTTCTAATGTAAGAAAGTTAATTTTGGACTTTATATTGGAAGCTCATTGCAGCCAGGGACTGATGTTAATGTTTATTAGCACTAATCATGCCCAGGGACTTGGACATTTCAAATTATTAGGGTTTACACTGCACTGGTACATATGCTTAGAAAACTGTTGCTTTGTTTATGTGAATGCAAATGGACTTTGATCTTTGTCTTGTAGTTGGAGATTTGATGCACATAGCCAAGGGCTAACACAGTTGCGAATAGTATTATGTGTTCCTGCTCATCAGGTGCATTCACTTTAGACATACATGAAGAGGCAGATTGAAAGATACTGGTGGGCGTGTACTTCTATTGGGTGTGTCAGTGTGCTAACAATACAACCTCTTATATAAAGGCCTGCAGTAGGAGAGTTAATTTGGCCTGAGAAGGTCAGGTTTTTTGCTGTGATTTGTGAGGGAGAAGGAATGATATTTTGCATATTGACAAATGCCCAACAAATGCCCAACTAGGGATATTTGATGAAATTATTGTGCATTTTTTCAATCAAAAGTGGGTTTATGTGGCCATGCTTTCAATGTTGTGTGTGTATTGTTCCTGTCTGATCATGCAAACATCGTTTGGAAGCATCTGCTGACCTACTCTTTTTTATCTCGTTGTTTAATCTTGTATGCAGCTTACAGCAGAACATGGTCACCAATGTATGTATGTGTGGATTGTGGGCTATTGGTGGGTGTTTTGAATAAGTCTTTTGTAATATTATGTTGGAATGCTTTGTAAGAATGACTGTTAAGTTTGTTTATATAATCTTGCAGATAAAAATGTGATGCGTTGTCCATTATACACTGAAATAAAGCTGTGTCCACTCTAAGGTTTTGTCAAATTTTAGATTGTAAGCTCCTATGAGCAGGGCCCTTAAAATCCCATTGCTAAACGTAGCACCATATATCCTGTCCACATTTTTTTGAAGCTAGTAAATGAATGTACATTTTTTTTTCTGCTGGTAAAATAAAAGTACATTATTGAGCTTTGTTGTGGTGTTTTTTTTTTTCTTCTACTTTTCTTTCTCTTTAGTTTTTGTGGGTGGTGGTTTTGGGAAAGTGCAATATCTCTTATATTTTATTTCAATATGTATTTGTGCACCAAAAAACTAATCTCTTTGTCCTGATTCACATTGATGCTACTTTGAAATCGCGCTACTTCACTTGAAGTAGCACGATTTCAAAGTAGCAAGGTCAACATGATTTCAGGTGCTACTTGATAGACATCCGTGTGGCTTCAAACTATACGAGAACCCCCTAGCGGGGCTTTAAAGCAGCCAGAAAAATGCAATGTTCATGGTTGAAAAAATTCAATTTTATTACTACAAAAAGTATATAAATAGCATAATATAAAAATCACTGAGGATAGGTACTGACTAGTCGAGTCATGACATGATCTGTATGCTTGTATGCTTTGTCTATTACGATGGTATGCCATACTCAGATCATGTCATGACTCGACTAGTCAGTACCTATCCTCAGTGATTTTTATATTATGCTATTTATATACTTTTTGTAGTAATAAAATTGAATTTTTTCAACCATGAACATTGCATTTTTCTGGCTGCTTTAAAGCCCCGCTAGGGGGTTCTCGTATAGTTTTTTGCAATTTTGGGGTGTGCGGCCTATCTGTCTACACTCATGTGAGTGCCCTTGTTATTTATCCGTGTGGCTTCATACACAAATGTCTATTGAAGTTGCACCTGAAATCGGCAAAAGTAGTGCAGGAACTACTTTAACAAATTGGTGTTGCATCGATTGGAACAGTGCCATTGCTGCCAATAGTTATGCGATTTGATCTCTCAAATCGCATGACAAATCGCTCCAATGTAAACCTGGGCTTCTGCACACCTGTAAGTAAATGATAAAGGTGGAATCTTTATGTATAACAGCTGTGGAGAATTGCAGGTAATGAATTCAGCTGATGGATAGGCAGTGTTGTATGTGTCAGCTTTAGTTCACATTGGTGCGATTTGGCATGTCAAAGCGGTGACAATTGCAGTGTTTTAATTGGTGTGACTTTGGGGTGCAATTTGTATTGATATCAGTGCAGAAACCTGCACAGATGTCTCTGAAATTCCCCCTGCAGTCGGGACTGACATGCGGGAATGAAAGTGTGTGATTTCAGCTGAACGATTTCCTCCCTCTGTCAGCGTGAACCAGGGCTCAAACTGGGCCTTTTGTTTTTGTCATTCACCTGCTGCTAACCCAGGGACACAATTTCTTATCGAACGCCTTTAAATATCATAAGTAGAAATACAAATTTGCATATCTGCAAATAAACAAAAATAATACAATTCTAATTGTGGTTGCGATCAAATATTCGCAGCAGCGATCAAAAGAGTGTGGTTTCGCCTTCTGACCCAGAAATAAGTCATTGTAATCAGCCATAAGTTCCTGTGCTGGTCAGGATCTCCATCTAGGTGGACATGGCGAGGTCCCTCTTTAGCAAAGAGGAGGTGCTGCTCATTTTCCGGATAAGGGTATGATATGTACTTGTGCTTAATCAATGCGGGGGTGGATGTGGTAGTTAGATTTGGTGTGGGTGGGGTTCATTGATTTGTTTGGCATCCCCACACATTTGCTTCTGGCCCATGTGCACACATCACTTCCTGCATTTGTTCTGCTGATGTAAATGCAAGTATAAATGAGAGCTACTTTCTATTAAAATATATATGAATTGTTTCACAGTTTGGCGACTTTGGACCTCCGAGTTGCTTGACAAGTTGTACCCCATGATTCTCAATGATAACTAGGGATGGGCCGAACATCCCCCCTGTTCAGAACATGCGAACAGACAAAAAATTTGTGCGAACACCATTAAAGTCTATGGAACACGAACATGAATAATCAAAAGTGCTAATTTTAAAGGTTAAAATGCAAGTTATTGTCATAAAAAGTGTTTGGGGACCCAGGTCCTGCCCCAGGGGTCCTGCCAATTTCGTACCTGGGGGGTGTCTATAGTATAAAGTAAATATATATAATGGCTGCGCTTAGGACAATAGTTAGGTGTGCAGCCCCCCTGAAAGGAGCTTCCCTAGGGATTCTCCAACTAGTTACAGGTATAAATCAATAATGGGGTGTGGCGCTACATATATAGGTTTATAATGGGATGGACAACTATACCGTATGGGAAGGGCTTAGTATTAAAGTAAAATTTAAATTATAAAATTATACCATCACTCAAGTGTTCAGATACGTAGGCCTCTCTGTGTAATAAGGTATACCGTGATGGATACCATGCAGGTAAACATATGGTTCCTTCCAAATTAGTGTATGAGTGAAACTAAAAAACTATAATAGTCCCCTATAAATAATGGTGATGTGCCGTCAGAAAATTCATAAATTAAACATCAGAATTATAACATACTGGGGTTAAACTGTTCAAGGCCATAAACTGCAACCAGTTCAAATCAGTTCAAAAAACCCATAAACATAACATCAAACAAGATCGTGTAGTGTTCATATATCAGTCCATAAATTAATGAGATTTCTACAGAAATCGTGAAAAATTTTTCTCAAAAAACGTGACTGGAGTGCTCTCAATGTTCTTGGTGACTTTTGTGCTCCCCCTCAAGGGTTGCACCCAGGAACCAAGCAAATAAAATACCGGCATGCGTGACGCTAGATGGAGACAGTTCCAAGTGTTTGCACTCCACCTGCGTTCCAACAGCCCATACCCGGAAATGACGTAGCGCGCAGCGCTTGCGCAGTACGAGCCGCCAAAAATAGCCGAAGCTGAACACCTGTGAGTCAGCTGTACAGGGCGCCTGTAACAGGGCCCCTCGCGGGCTCACTTTGCTCGCCACGCTTCGGGCATGGCCTTGCTTCGTTCGGCATATTTTTATTCTAACTCTATGTCCATTTGGATGGTGGGGCTTGAACCTGGACTCAAGGCAGAATGTAGTGGGCAGGCGCCGTGTAGAGCTGACGATCAGCTGTTCAACTTCGGAGACTTTCGGCGGCTCCGTAGTCATTCGTACTGTGCAAACGCAGCACATGCGCAGTACAGGGGGGTCCTTATGCGCCGGGGGAACTTTCTCGGCAAGACACCGGCTATTAATGAATTGTCAGTCCCGACAATACACATAAAAGTTCATTAATAAAAACGGCCCGGGATTCCCCCATAGTCAATTACCAGGCCCTTTGGGTCTGGTATGAATATTAAGGTGAACCCCAAACCAAAATTTAAAAAAAGAAATGGCGTGGGGTCCCCCTCAAAATCTATACCAGACCCTTCAGGTCTGGTATGGATTTTAAGGGGAACCCCACGCCAAAATTTAAAAAAAAATGGCGTGGGGTCCCCCCAAAAATCCATACCAGACCCTTATCCGAGCACGCAACCTGGCAGGCCGCAGGAAAAGAGGGGGGACGAGAAAGCGCCCCCCCCTCCTGAACCGTACCAGGCCACATGCCCTCAACATTGGGAGGGTGCTTTGGGGTAGCCCCCCAAAGCACCTTGTCCCCATGTTGATGGGGACAAGGGCTTCATCCCCACAACCCTTGCCCGGTGGTTGTCGGGGTCTGCGGGCGGGGGGCTTATCAGAATCTGGAAGCCCCCTTTAACAAAGGGACCCCCAGATCCCGCCCCCCCTGTGTGAAATGGTAATGGGGAAAGTACCCCTACCATTTCACAAAAAAAGTGTCAAAAATGTTAAAAATGACGAGACAGTTTTTGACAATTCCTTTATTTAAATGCATCTTCCTTCTTCTATCTTCTTTCTTCTATCTTCTATCTTCCTTCGGTTTCTTCCTCCATCTTCTTCTTCTTCTGGTTCTTCCTTCGGTGTTCTCGTCCGGAATCTTCCGCCGCGGCGTCTTCTTGCCTTCTTCTTCTCGGGCCGCTCTGCATCCACCATGATGGTGTGACGCTTCTTGTCTTCTGACGGTTCTTAAATAAGGGAGGGCGGGGTCACCCGGTGACCCCGCCCCCTCTGGTGTCAAAGGGAATGCCACAGGGAAGTCCCTGTGCATCAGAGGGGGGTGGGGTCACCGGGTGTCCTCGGTTATTTAAGAACTGTCAGAAGATGAGAAGCGTCACACAGCGGGAGCCTCCCATCATGGTGGATGCAGAGCGGCCCGAGAAGAAGAAGGGAAGAAGACGCCGCTGAGGAAGATGCCGGACGAGAACACCGGAGGAAGAACCAGGAGAACCAGAAGAAGAAGGAGATGGAGAAAGAAACCGAAGGAAGATAGAAGAAAGAAGATAGAAGAAAGAAGAAGCATTTAAATAAAGGAATTGTCAAAAACTGTCTCTTATCATTTTTAACGTTTTTGACACTTATTTTGTGAAATGGTAGGGGTACTTTTGTACCCCCTTACCATTTCACACAGGGGGGTGGGATCTGGGGTCCCCTTGTTAAAGGGGGCTTCCAGATTCCGATAAGCCCCCTGCCCGCAGACCCCCACAACCACCGGTCAAGGGTTGTGGGGATGAGGCCCTTGTCCCCATCAACATGGAGACAAGGTGCTTTGGGGGGCTACCCCAAAGCACCCTCCCAATGTTGAGGGCATGTGGCCTGGTACGGTTCAGGAGGGGGGCGCTCTGTCGTCCCCCCTCTTTTCCTGCGGCCTGCCAGGTTGCGCGCTCGGATAAGGGTCTGGTATGGATTTTTGGGGGGACCCCACGTCATTTTTTTTTTTAATTTTGGCGCAGGGTTCCCCTTAAAATCCATACCAATCCATCCAAAGTGAGATATTCAAACATGCTCACCAGAAAACATTTGGACACAGTGTGACCATTAAGCATGGATATATAAATGTGAACCTCTCCAATCAATCGATATGCTAGACTTAATCCAATTGAACTTCTGTCTCCTTTCCCAGTACCAGGCTCTATAAAGACGGCTCCACCAATGAGCTACAAAGAGGCAGATAATCGTGTAATACAATTTTTATTTATAAAGCATAGTTAAAAGCAATAGTTATTGCACTCACATGTTTGCAGTAACAATTAGGCATCAAATAATATGCAGCTCTAGACTGATAGTGTCCAAACCGTTCACTCTGTGACAAGCAGCTTGCGTTCCATCTGGAGTAGTAGCTAAACCCAGAGGCTCCTTCGTGTGTGCGTCTCAAGCCTCTCTTCAAAGCGTGCTGTAGTAGATGTCGAAATTATTAAACTATTCGTGTGCCTATGTGCCTGTGAACTGCATTCACCCATGGCATTAGCCTTTTGTAAATCAACCCTAGTGTGTATCAAGCAGCTGACGGGCCAATAAAAGTCTCAGACTTCAGGTAGCCTCAGACAAAAGATTGCCTCAGCAATTGCACCTACCACATATCTTTTCTAACAGGTTTCCTGTCAGGTAAAAAAAAAAATCAGACACATAAAAATCTATTTGTGTGCCCTTGCCTGAAGGAATTACCATTTTTGTTTTATTGTACTGCCTTAAATAAATAGAGTTGCAATGTTATAGGTTTAGCTATGTTAATAGTTTGGACTTTTTAAATCATGTATTTTGCAAATAGGCTCTTGGGCCTAAACTAAGCAAGTGATATTTTTGGGCACAAGTAGATAATGTCAGGTGAGAATGTTAAAGTTTCTTTGTATGGGTTCTGTGGCAGCTTTATAATTCCTGTCTGGAATGAGTAATAAAGGGAGGTAATTACTTTTTTTATTCCTTGACAAGTTTAACTTCTACATCTAGCTATTACTGTTCTGTAATTTAAAGTGAACCTGTGTCCAGATTATAGAGATTCAAATATTGAAATATTCTTAACAAGCAGTAAAGGAGCTGCAGGTATGGTTAAGCTGTTTTTTTAAAAATGATTTTTAAAACAACATTAGGCAGCTTATTTCTATCGTTAAATAGAAGGTGAAGTTGGGCCTTAACAGGAATTGCCTTGATAAAGATCTTCTAACGTGAACCACGCCAAAATACAAAAAGCACGCCGCTTAAAGTGAACATGTTCACAAACCTTTTTCAGGTTAATGTTTAAAACTGTTTAGTTAAAAGCGCACATAATCCTTTAAAGCACGCATGTCAAACTCAAAAGAAGCAGAGGGACAAAATCTGTGAATTAATCTTCAAAAGGGCCACATTATGTCTCTTGAAGCCACTCCTACTCAGTTCCAGAAAAAAAAAGATCATATCACTTTGGTGTAATTATGGTATTAATAATTAAATTTGACAACATTGTCTCCCAGAGAAAAGGGCTGTAAAATATTTCCTGAAATATTAAACTGCAAAATGATGAAATGTAACCATTATCAATTTGAGAACAGCTGGGGCTTCATTTAGTTTAAATACTTAAACACGCTTAGGGCCAAAAATAAAGAGTGAGAAGGCTCCATGCAGCTCAGGAAACATTAGTTTGATATGTACGCCTTAAAGCTAGATAAAAAAACAGTTGGGGCATAGAGGGCAGCAGATAGAACCACAGCACACAGCGCATCAGACAATTTTGGAAGTGTGCCTGATTCAGAATTTTTTTCAGCCAGCTTAGCTCTGCAAAAGAGCAAACAAAGATCAGAGCACAGGCAGCGGGATAGGTAAGTATTAACAGTTTTTTTTTTTAAACGGCTTGGTTTTTAAAACAATAGCTGCTTTAGCATGCCTGCTGTACCAGCCCTCCCTTATAGGAAATACCCGGGACACCACACCAGAGATGAGCTGTAAACCAGCTTTCCACTGCTGCCACAGCCGCTGACAAAATAGGCCGTGGGTACAGCCCATCAGGATCCAATGTTCATGGTTGTTCCTATGAGAGGGGTGGTAGAAGGGAAGAAGTTAAAGTTTTTTTTTTTAAATAAACATTTAAAGGCTTTTAAATAAACAGCAAGTTCCCAGCTTCTGCACCAGAATAGTCTGTTGACCATAGTACCTATATTGTGTAGCAACAGTTCTGTTCTTTACCTGGTCTGAGTGAAGCCAGCTCAGATTTTCTAATCTCTGTGGCTTTTTTTAAGTGAGAATCTATTCCATACACTGGGCTAATGACAGATCTAGATATAAAAAATAATGCCAGTTTTACCTCAATACTTGGCCACGTTTTTTTATTGCAGTGGCCAGGACGGGGTGGTGATACAGTGCAATTTTATTTAAAATGGTAACTTAAAAAATGAAAATATACATTACAGTTTTACCAACCCATTTGGAATTTTAATGTTCATGCAATTTTGCAATCATCTTTTTTTTTTTAAACCAAAAGAAGAATATTGCTTCCTTGTATTTATGGCTACCGAGGGTGTCCTGTATGGTGTATATGTACCAAATGACCCCAGAACTGTCCTGCTCATTTTTTATTATTACAGCACCAGGACTGACAGGGACTGGTCAACTAAGTAGATGAAGGTATGTAAGTATCTTGAGTGTGAAGAATGTAGGTAAAGTAGGTTGAGGGGGCAAAATTACAAAATGGGTTGTGTGGATACCAAAGTATATACAGTCTATACTATATCCAATTTAATAAAGGACTTTGAAATGATAGACTGAAAAGTTTTCTAACATGTTTTATAGCAAAACTATTTTCAGTTCAAGAAGCTGGGAGAGGGAAGTAAATGAAAAATATCATGTTGACAAATCCCAGCAGAGATATCACTCTTTCTTACACCGACTGTACTGTATGTATACTTGAAATGTATGTGTAGCCTTTTTTTTTAATAGAACAAGAAATGGTTAAAACCTATATCAAGTTATTTTTTCATCTCCCCACTGGGGAGATATAACTTTGCTTTCTGGAGATTGAAAGGGAAATTCCTATTTTAGACTGCTGTAATCGTAACATTTATCCCTATTGGATGATGTAATCTAATCTTTTGCTCTGGGGACAATATTTTTAGATTTCCCCTCAATTTCTGTCTCATTAAAATGGTCAGCAGGGCCAAAACTTTCATAACTAGACTCGGGCGAACTGCTCAAGCTCCTAATGTCTCTGAACTCCCCAGGTACTTTTTTTTTGACAATACTTTTTATTAGATTTGAAAAAGAATAAAACATACAACACAGAGTCTATTGGGCATACCCAGGCTCAACAGGTCACGAGGGCCAAACTAACTATACATAAACATCCAACTATCGATCCACCACCCCAACCCTCCTCCCACTTACTTGTGCAACGCGCCCTTCCACACATAGTAGGATAAAGATATTCCCACTGACCATCAATATCAACATGAAGGTGATACCCCAACCTCCCCCCACATCATCTATCAGATGTACCTTTTAACCAGCATCCCCTCTAGTTAAAACAACTCTAATGAGCTATAGAGCACCTCATCCAACAGTGGACAAATCCACCAGCCACCCCTGCCAGATGTTGTCAAATGTGTTCTTACATCCCTGAGTTGCATGTGTTGCTTTGTAGAAAGGTAATGATTTATTGATTATACCCTTCCAAAATGCAAGTGACAGTGCTTCTGTTTTTTTCCAGTATAATACAATTGATTTGAGTGCAAAAACAAGGTAATAGATAAGACTGTCTTCTGTGCCCTTTTTGGTACCAAATACTCCACCAACCCCAGAAGGCAGACTAGGATGGTTAAAGTGATCGGCACCGACAACTTTTGGTCGACCATGGCGAGGCCTGTTCTGAGTGGAACCTGTCCTGTTAAAACGCTGTATGGTCTTGGCCACCGTGCTGCAGCTCAGTTTCAGGGTCTTTCCAATCTTCTTATAGCCTAGGCCATCTTTATGTAGAGTAACAATTCTTTTTTTCAGATCCTCAGAGAGTTCTTTTCCATGAGTTGCCATGTTGAATTTCCAGTGACCAGTATGAGAGAGAGAGAGAGAGAGCGATAACAAATTTAACACACCTGCTCCCCATTCACACCTGAGACCTTGTAACACTAACGAGTCACATGACACTGGAGAGGGAAAATGGCTAATTCCGCCCAATTTGGACATTTTCACTTAGGGGTCTACTCACTTTTATTGCCATTGGTTTAGACATTAATGGCTGTGTGCCGAGTTATTTTGAGGGGACAGCAGATTTATACTGTTATACAAGCTGTACACTCACTACTTTACATTGTAGCAAAGTGTAATTTCTTCAGTGGTGTCACATGAAAAGATATAATAAAATATTTACAAAAATATGAGGGGTGTACTAACTTTTGTGAGATACTGTACAACTATATAGATCAGACCAAAATGAGGAACAAATGAGGAGGAAAGAGGGACAGAGGGACTTTGATCCAAATGAGGGATAGTCCCTCAAAATCAGGGACAGTTGGGAGGTATGTCTATCCCATTCACTAGAAAATCTAGGGAATCTAGAATGGAAAAGGACCTGGGGGTCCTAGTAGATGACAGGCTCAGCAATGTATGTAGCAGTCCCGAGCCTAATGGTTACATCCAGAGTTATGGAGAGCTGACATCCTTCAGTGTAAAGTGGGTTACCAGGCATGGTGGGTGTAATGCAAGATGAACAGGTTGGCGCCAGACCAAAAAGTGGCGCCAGACACTTTTTGAATGCAAAGAGATTTATTGTGGGAGAGAGGGTTACTGTGGGAGAGAGGGTTAGGGCCAGGACACCCTTAGGTGGATGAAAAGATAATTAGCAGACTCCGAGACTTCTATATGTGGACAGCTATACAGGTGAATGCCTCCAGCCAGACAACACTTCTGTATAGGTAGGGCGCTGTCTCCTATGGCAGCAATCTTGTAACACTCACTAACGGTAATGATGTTCAACTATTTGTAACACAAACAGTTCTCCTTTCCCCACAGTCACTCACTGTGGGTCTTCACTCACCAAGCTCCCAGTCTCTCTCTCACTAGACTTCAGATCCACTAGCCACTACATCCCCTGAGCTCTTCCACTTTAGCACTCATTATCTTCCTTAAGCGTCACCCCTGCTTCCTTGGTGGGTCCCTGGCTTGGCACTCACAGATACTCCTCAAGCTTCACCCCCCGCTGACATGTTAGGTCCCTGGCTTGGCACTCACTGATGCTCCACAATCGTCACCTTTGCTGTCCCGCTGGGTCCCTGACTTGGCACTTGCTGACATTTTCCCACTTCTTGACCGTCCCCGGCTGGCAAGAAGTCTGCACTGGTACTGGCCTCAGCTCACTTGCTGTGGTCTCCGGTAGCAAGGTAGATGGTCCCTTATTGGCGACAGCTTCCCCTCAACCCCCCACCGCAACTGGTTCCCCGGCCAGCGGAACCATTACTTCTATTTGGACTACAAGCCTGCAGTCCCAAGTCCCAACCCTATGCTGCTCTCCTGCTTCTAGATAGGCCCTCAGACAGCCTAGCAGCCAGATGTCCCTGGGATAGGCCTAAGGCTTACGGTCTAGGAGCCCGGGGCAAAATAACACACGTCCACCCAGACAGCCATCCAGGTGGCACAGAACCCTGATCACCTGACTCCACCCAAATAAATAGGCTCTCCCAGCAAGCCAAGGGACTCAAGAAAATCTCTGCCCATTGGCTGAGACACCCCATTCATTCATAATCTGTCCTTGCCATGCCTTTGTCTTATCCAATGTCACCAGATACCGGCCACCTATTGACTGAAGAGAGAAGTGCAGCAATTAGGGGGAAATCAATTGATCTCCTATTAATTGGCCAAAGCAACTATCGCCTGGCAACTAAATTTAATAGCAGCCCTGCCTAAACATCAGGGTGCTACATCTACTACAGTCAGGTCCATAAATATTGGGACATCGACACAATTCTAATCTTTTTGGCTCTATACACCACCACAATGGATTTGAAATGAAACGAACAAGATGTGCTTTAACTGAAGACTTTCAGCTTTAATTTGAGGGTATTTACATCCAAATCAGGTGAACGGTGTAGGAATTACAACAGTTTGTATATGTGCCTCCCACTTTTTAAGGGACCAAAAGTAATGGGACAGATTAACAATCATCCATCAAATTTACACTTTTTAATACTTGGTTGCAAATCCTTTGCAGTCAATTACAGCCTGAAGTCTGGAACGCATAGACATCACCTGACGCTGGGTTTCATCCCTGGTGATGCTCTGCCAGGCCTCTACTGCAACTGTCTTCAGTTCCTGCTTGTTCTTGTGGCATTTTCCCTTCAGTTTTGTCTTCAGCAAGTGAAATGCATGCTAAATCGGATTCAGGTCAGGTGATTGACTTGGCCACTGCATAACATTCCACTTATTTCCCTTAAAAAACTCTTTGGTTGCTTTCGCAGTATGCTTCGAGTCATTGTCCATCTGCACTGTGAAGCGCCGTCCAATGAGTTCTGAAGCATTTTGCTGAATATGAGCAGATAATATTGCCCGAAACACTTCAGAATTCATCCTGCTGCTTTTGTCAGCAGTCACATCATCAATAAATACAAGAGAACCAGTTCCATTGGCAGCCATACATGCCCACGCCATGACACTACCACCACCATGCTTCACTGATGAGGTGGTATGCTTTGGATAATGAGCAGTTCCTTTCTTTTTCCATACTCTTCTCTTCCCATCACTCTGGTACAAGTTGATCTTGGTCTCATCTGTCCATAGGATGTTGTTCCAGAACTGTGAAGGCTTTTTTAGATGTTGCTAGGCAAACTCAAATCTGTCCTTTCTGTTTTTGAGGCTCACCAATGGATTACATCTTGTGGGGAACCCTCTGTATTCACTCTGGTGAAGTCTTCTCTTGATTGTTGACTTTGACACACATACACCTACCTCCTGGAGAGTGTTCTTGATCTGGCCAACTGTTGTGAAGGGTGTTTTCTTCACCAGAGAAAGAATTCTTCGATCATCCACCACAGTTGTTTTCCATGGTCTTCCGGGTCTTTTGGTGTTTCTGAGCTCACCGGTGCGTTCTTTCTTTTTAAGGATGTTCCAAACAGTTGATTTGGTCACACCTAATGTTTTTGCTATCTCTCTGATGGATTTGTTTTGTTTTTTCAGCCTAATAATGGCCTGCTTCACTAATAGTGACAGCTCTTTGGATCTCATATTGAGAGTTGACAGCAACAGATTCCAAATGCAAATAGCACAATTGAAATGAACTCTGGACCTTTTATCTACTCCTTGTAAATGGGATAATGAGGGAATAACACACACCTGGCCATGGAACAGCTGAGCAGCCAAGTGTCCCATTACTTTTGGTCCCTTAAAAAGTGGGAGGCACATATTCAAACTGTTGTAATTCCTACACCGTTCACCTGATTTGGATGTAAATACCCTCAAATTAAAGCTGAAAGTCTGCAGTTAAAGCACATCTTGTTCGTTTCATTTCAAATCCATTGTGGTGGTGTACAGAGCCAAAAAGATTAGAATTGTGTCGATGTCCCAATATTTATGGACCTGACTGTAGTTGGGTATTAGCAAATGCCATATCAATTCTAGTTGAAGATCTACCGGTATGAGTTTTGGACAAATGTAAATAGCTTCTCACCATTGGGTCCTTCCTTTGCCACAGCTAAGTCCGAGCGGCTGAATCAACTCAGGCCAAGAGCTCAGAAGATGATGCTCTAGTGGGATTAGAAGAATCCAATACAGAATCCAGAATTGTATTGAAATCTCCCACCATCAGCAGAGGGAGGTGCATGAAGGGAGCCAATTTACTAACAAAATCATACAGCAGTTGTATTTGGAAAGTAGGTCAAGAGTAAACGTTAACCAACGCAATCTTACACGCGTAGATATCAGCAATTACTATTAAATACCATCTCCCCTGGATGAGAAACAATTTGATGAATGGTATGTGTGTGTCACCGGCGCAAAACCAATATTTCCTATTCCTTTAATAGTGGTTTACTTGGCTGCCGCATCCAGAAAGACTTTTCATAGAAAAGGATTTAGAAGTGCCGTATGTGTGGATGCGCTGCCCCCATTTAAATATTCGTGTACCCTATCTATAAAGTGTAAACTTATTTTCTATACAACATAGATCTATATAAAATCATCACATTAGACCAATAACCTATAACAGACTATATAAAATATATAAACTATAAAAAATCCAATGATATATATCACATATGTGCCAAAGTCCCCAAATAAATGCTTTCAAATCTTCTGTCAATTGCCGTGATTGGCGTGCTCTTGTGTTAATTCAGTATAAAGTGACTTAGTGCTCCACCACCACCTGTGAGATTGGCCACTCACCAGATATTTCTTTAAAATTGCACCTTTGGTTCATTCATAGGGATAACCACTCCACTTAGAGGGAACTTCTTCAATGGTTAAAATTGGACCTTAGTATTCCTCATATAAAATATGGATGAAACGATCATCGCACAATAACGTTTAAAACTTTTTATTGTGTAAAACAAATAAAGACTGTACACTCACATTTCTATGTGCCCTCGAGCCGGCACGGAGCTTTTCCAGCAGTTAGGGACGGGTAAGAGCTGCAGCCCAGTTCGCCTAATGTGTGCTGTGCGACCTCCGTATACCGTTTGCGTTCCTCCCCTCGTCCCCGTTCGCGTCCTCACCAACCACGCTCGTTCCCGGTCACGTGGGTACAAAATCTCCCAGCAGCCTTAGAAATGTGAGTGTACAGTCTTTATTTGTTTTACACAATAAAAAGTTTTAAACGTTATTGTGCGATGATCGTTTCATCCATATTTTATATGAGGAATACTAAGGTCCAATTTTAACCATTGAAGAAGTTCCCTCTAAGTGGAGTAGTTATCCCTATGAATGAACCAAAGGTGCAATTTTAAAGAAATATCTGGTGAGTGGCCAATCTCACAGGTGGTGGTGGAGCACTAAGTCACTTTATACTGAATTAACACAAGAGCACGCCAATCACGGCAATTGACAGAAGATTTGAAAGCATATATTTGGGGACTTTGGCACATATGTGATATATATCATTGGATTTTTTATAGTTTATATATTTTATATAGTCTGTTATAGGTTATTGGTCTAATGTGATGATTTTATATAGATCTATGTTGTATAGAAAATAAGTTTACACTTTATAGATAGGGTACACAAATATTTAAATGGGGGCAGCGCATCCACACATACGGCAATTTGATGAATGGTACTAGGCACAGCCTTACTTTTCAGTATAGCAACCCCATAGGTAGAGTAGGTAGCATGGAATGCTTTAGAAATCCAAAGGCAGCGCAAGGCTAAAATCCTATTACCATCCAGGTGTGTCTCTTGCAGAAACACTACATGAGGTTTCAAGGGTTTCATGTATTGAAACATCAGGGCTCTCCTACATTTACCATTTAATGCCCTGATGTTCCAGGAGATTACATTAAGCATCAACACTGTCATCAGGTAATTTGAAAGTCATAAAACCCCCCTCCAGAAGAGAGGACCACCTTCATATCCCCAATATCCAGGGAATGCTGCCCATGAACAGCACAATATTTGAGAAATAGATGGTTGCACAAATTGAAAACCAACCCAACCCCATATAAACCAACCCCTGCTGCCATGTAAACTGAACTCTAAACTAAACACGCAGCTTCAGCCCTTAACTAGTAGTATAACAGAGAACATGTCCCCAACAGTTTCAAAACCGATCTTCACCATCAGGAGCTCTGGTGAACTACTTAGTACTTAGTACTAAGTACTTAGACCCCACCCCTTTGGTGAGCCTGTGTCATCCCCCAGGGTGACCTGCCTGTATACTTGTCCTGCTTGTCAGTGCGTGCCACTGTATTGCTGTAACTACTGGCCTCCGAGCCTGACTTCAGACTGTGACTGTTAAAGTCACTAGTTTTTAGCAGAAAAGTAGGAGTGCGGGGGGAGGTTAAGAAGTTGATCCAAGCAAACCACAAGTCCTGGAAATTCCTTAAACTTTTGTCAGCTTCGGCTAGTAGTACCCCCATTCTCATAATGCTGTTTAATTCAGCCACCCACTCATTAATTGGAGGGATAGCGGTAGAATTCCAATATCTAGGGATCAAGGCATGACCTGCTAGGATTAAAAGCGAAACAGGCCTTTCTTTAGGTTTTTAATGGACCCTGGTTTCATTGACAGAAGTTTCTGGCCATGTTCTGCTTGTGATCACATGGCTCAGTTGAAATATAGACTTACAAAATGGTCTGATCCTGGGACAGAACCACCATAAGCGGAGATGCGTAACACATCACCGACATCGATTTAGAATTAACGGGATTATCTTTTGAAACATGACAGGGGTTTCAGGTAATCACCCAAGAGAAGGATGCTGTAAAGTTTTGAAATAACGTGTTGGGCGGAGCTAGCGCGCAGCATGTAAGGAGCGTCTGACTGGAGCTCCGTCTGCAGACGATCTATCCTGATAAAATCCTGGCACAGCGGCGCTTGTTTTTTTGGCCATCGGCTGGGGATGTGTGCTGGGATACATCGGGCACCCTCGGGGATGGTAAAATACGGCCCTCCGTGCCCCAAATCCGCCGGTGAGCGGCTGGCGCAATTCGCCTGGGGCTCTCAAAATGGCGCTGGAACACAGGAGGAGGAGGAGGAATGGCCGCCGCTGCAGAGATCCACAGAGACACCGCCTCAGGCATCCTCATCTACAGCAGTGGACAGGGTGAGTCCTAAGCCCCAAAGAGAGGCAGTGTTACACAGGGGAAGATCGCTGGACAGGTTAAAGGATCGCTGGGCGAGAGCTGACAGGGAGGTGGTGGGAGAAGAGGAACCGTCCCTGTCACAGATAATGGCGGCCATTCAGGGAAGCCAAGCAAAGTTATTAGATCACTTTGAGGAACTAAGAATGGAGTTTTCATTCATGAAGCATGATATGCAAAAGCTGAGGGAGAAGGCACAGATTACTGGAAGATACTGTAAGACCCTTAGATACTGCAGCACAGGTGACCAGAAAGACCTTATCTGAACATACTTTAAAGATGGCCGACATGGAAGACCGCATGCGGAGAAACAATATAAGGCTGGTGGGGTTCCCAGAAGGAGTGGAGGGAAAGCACCCAGAGGAATATCTAGAGAAATGGCTGATTGCTAATATGGCGCCTGACACCTTTACAAAGATGTTTGCTATTGAAAGGGCCCATCGAGTTCCAGGCCGGGCCCCTCCAAAGGGAGCCCCCCCCAGGTCTATGATAGCAAAAGTGCTTCACTTCCGGGACCGGGAGAATATCCTAAGGGGAGCCAGAGTGGGCCCTGAGATGACTTCTGATGGAAATCGCATATCAATATACGATATATGATTTCTCTGCCGTTACCCAGAAACAGAGAGCTTCATTTCAACCCATAAAGAAAAGATTGAGGGATCTCAACTTGATCTACAGCATGCTATATCCTGCTAAGCTGCGCATTGTGGAGAATGGGAAAACGCTTTTTTTCACAAATCCTACTGAGGCGTCTGAATGGCTGGACTCTCGTGGTAATCGGAGAAATAGAGCCTCACCTAGATCGCCTTGAGGAAGATGAAAACATGTGGAGCAATTGTTTTCTTTGGGTGAGAGAATACTAACCGGAAAGGATACTGACTGCCTATTTGACTGTATCTTGTGGCATATCTCTCCCTACCTCACCAGTCGCCCCCTCCCCTTTTTTTTCCCCCACCCCCCATTTTTTTTTGTTCGTTCCTTTCTTTTTTGTTCCCTTATGAGGGTTTTTTTGCTGTAACATATTTTTTTCTCCATGCTGAAAATATTGCTGGAACAGGAGATCTGGCACTGTGGATGCAATTTCTTCCTGATGGTTGTCTTTGGGGGGGGAGGGGGAGGGGGAAAGCTGATCCTTTTGGTTCTGTCTCTGGGAAAGTTTTTCATTTGATTTCATTTTTGATTTTTCTTTTTCTGGAGGACTTTTCTATAGATACTAGCGGTCCAAAAAAAAAAAAAGTTTTTTGTTTTATATTGCCGCTGTCCTATGCCAAAAAGATATACAGTGTCTGCAGATGGAACTTGAAGCTGCAATTTACTGAAACAACTTTTTTGCTGGGAGTAAAGTGTTTTTTCCCTATTTGTTAGGGAAAACAGAGTTTTTTATTGACTTATTATTTTTATTGTTTTCTGATGCTAAGTAGCACTGTTACTCCTAAGTAACCTGCCTTATGTGACTAGTTTAAGTCGCATCTCTGCTGCTAATTCATTGTGGTTATGGGAAAAAAGTGCCTGGTATGTTGGGACTGGGTGCAGGGAGGGGGGAGGGAAAGGATCGGAAACTGCAATTTTTGGGGTTTTTTAAGTCTGTCTTTGGTGGGGGTGGTTCATGTTTGCTATAATTACAGGAAATTCTCTCAAAAGCTATGCCTGTATCGCCCTCTGCGAGCACTGGGGGAGGCCTGGAGCCCATTTGGGTGGCTGGATTGGTCAGGTGAACTGGGGAGGTTCGCCTACTACTACAATTATAGATATGGCGGTTAGTCTCAAAATTTTGGCCTGGAACGTACGAGGCCTCAATTCTAAATTCAAGCGCTCCTTGATTTTTGACTATATTAAGAAACACAAGCCCCATATAATTTTATTCCAGGAAACGCATCTACAGGGCTCCAGGGTTCTCTCATTAAAACTAGCACATATTGCCGGGGCCTATCATGCTACCTACTCTTCGTACGCACGGGGAGTTTCCACTCTGGTTACTAAGGCTATTTCGATACATGCGGTTCGGACCGATATTAAAGGGAGGTTTGTGGTATTAGTGATCCAGGTGATGAATAAATTTCTAACGATAGTGAATTTATATGTACCTCCTCCTTTCTCGCTAGCTCATTTGGATGATATGTTACAGATAATTTATGAGGTAGTGAAGGGGAGGATATATATACTAGGGGATTTCAATACTGTGGCAGAGCCAGCTCTGGATAGACTTGGGGCGGTATCCGGCACGGCGGCTCCTTTAGCGGGATGGTTGTCTGCACATGGTTTCAGAGATGTCTGGCGTTTCCATCATTCTGGGGTGCGGGAATATTCCTGCTACTCCGAAACGCATAAGACGCTGTCCAGGGTAGACACCGTCCTGACTGAGGGAGACGGTATGCAATTGGTTCAGGGGGTTTCATATTTGCCCAGAGCTTTATCAGATCATTCCCCCATATTACTGGAACTTAATTTAGGACCGAAGCCGGGTTTAAGGCTATGGCGAATGGAGGCGAGTTGGCTTCAGGAGGAGTATATTAAAATCAAATGTACAGAGGCAATCAAACATTTTTGGGCAGAAAATACTGGCTCCACATCCACACTTCTCCAATGGGAGGCTTTTAAGGCCATGCTGCGAGGGGTGTTCATGACGGAGGTCCGAAGTTTTAAAAAACAACTGGCCTCAGAGGTACAATTTAAAGAGACTGAGGTGACACTGGCGGAAGCTGAATATGTTAGAGACCCCACTGCAGAAAGGTTACTGACTTTACAAACCAGTACAAGGGAGTACAAGACGATCCTCACAGATCGTACCACAAAATTAAATTTGGCACAACGTAGACGCATATTTGAATTTGGAGACAAGAATGGCAGGCTTCTGGCATACCTGGCGAGACCTGACTATATTCCGGTCTATATTAAGTCGGTGTATGATGATTCTAGGATTGAAATATGTGACTCGGCCGCTATCCTAGATATTTTTGCTCGTTTCTATAAAAAACTATATAGCTCTTGTGCCCCCTTGGAACTGGAGAAACTGGGGAAATACATAGCTGAAGTTGAATTACCTAGATTGACAGAAGAAGACAGTACTGCTTTAGAAGCAGGTATTATGGTGGAGGAGGTAGAGAAGGCGATTGCTTCCTTTCCGCCTAGGAAGGCACCTGGACTGGATGGCCTTCCTTCGGAATGGTACAATACTTTTCGATACGGTATGGCCCCACGCCTATTAAAAGTTTTTAATACAGCTAGATCGGATGGTAGACTCCCTTCCTCTATGAGGGAAGCCTTGAGAATGTGATTCGTATCGTCCAATCTCATTGATGAATATGGACACAAAAATCCTTGCAAAAAATACTAGCTGGTAGACTGCAATCAGTCATACTAAATTTAGTGGACGCTGACCAAACTGGTTTTATACAAGGTCGTTGTGCACAGATGAATATTAGGAGACTTTTTATAAACCTTCAGATAGCCCATGACAACTTGGGAACTAGAGTGGTGGCTTCTTTGGATACAAAGAAAGCCTTCGACTCCGTAGAGTGGACATATCTGTTCCACCTCCTCGAGTCATATGGTTTTGGCCCTTGTTTTATCTCTTGGGTGAGGTTACTTTATATGGACCCGCTGGTAAGATTAAGGGTAAATGGTATAGTTTCGGACTCCTTCCCTATTTTTAGAGGTACCAGGCAGGGGTGCCCGCTTTCGCCCCTCCTGTTTGCCTTGGCAATTGAGCCTTTAGCGGTCAAACTGAGAGCCACACCGCAATTGGTAGGACTGAGACTGGGCGATTTTGAGGAGCGAGTTTCGCTTTATGCCGACGACATGTTGCTATACTTACAGGATCCAGGGCCCTCATTATCAGAAGCTTTCTGATTGATTCAAGAATTTGGCGATTATTCTGGATTCCGGATTAATTGGAAAAAATCCTCTATTTTCCCTATTGATGGGGGGGTGGTGATCCCGAGGGATTGTCCCATTCCACTCTCCACTTCTTTTAGGTATTTAGGGGTCGAGATCCAGCTTCCCATCTCGACGTTCTTGGAGAAAAACTTGATGCCGGTTATACAAAATTTTCGGGAGAAGGTACGGAAATGGCAGAATTTACCGATTACCCTATTGGGACGGATAAATTTATTTAAAATGATTTTCCTGACGAAATTTCTTTACATTCTCTCGAACTCTCCGGTTTTTGTGACTCTGAAGGTCTTTAAAAATATAGATTCCATTATTGTGGGTTTCCTTTGGGGCTCTAAAGCACCCAGAGTCTCCTTGGCGATTTTAAAACTGCCAGTTACAATGGGTGGAATGGCGTTACCAGATCTGCGGTCTTACTTTCTGGCGTCGCAATTATCCTTTCTGCACTGGCGACTCTTCCCTTTAACACCCAATGCTACTGCCCTGTTGGAGGCTGCTGTTGCCTCCTCGCAGGAAACACTTCAAAATATGCTGTATAGGAAGGGGATACCAGGGAGAGAGGTGGGATCTGTAATGGCACTACCGGGGAAAGTGTTCTATATATGCTCCAGGCGAAGGAAGGATGATCCATTGTGGTTGTCACCGAATAGTCCCCTATGGTATAATAAGACACTTGCAGAGTTTTTGAAACTAACTGACGGACATAACTCTTGGGCTAGACATGGCATAAAATACCTACATCATATATATCAGGACAATCGCTTCTGTACATTTGCACAGCTGAGAGAGAATTTTGGAAAACCGAGGAACTGGTATTTTCGGTATGTCCAACTACATCATGCTGCGCTTGCGCAGTTTGGCGCTGATGAAATTATGGTTCAGAATACTGACTTAGAGAGGATTCTGATAGATCCGGACCCGAAAAAAAGAATTTCTAGATATTATGGGGCAGTGGGCCCGGGGGTGGTGACTACAACCTCTAGATCTATGGAACGTTGGGTCACGATTATCCCTGAGCTATCGGAGGAAATGTGGCAGGAGGTGTTGGATACATATCTAATATCTGTTGTCTCTTCCACGGATAAAATGATTCAATTTCGGTACCTACATCAACAGTATTATACACCTACTAGACTATATCGAATGCATAGACGGGAATCGGCTATTTGCCATAAGTGTGGGGGGGCGGAGGGTACTTTCCTACACATGACTTGGGAATGTGTAAAGGTGAGACCACTATGGTCACAGGTGACAGAATTCATTTCGGAACAGTTCGACTTACCAAATATTTGCTCCCCCTTAAGGTGTCTCCTAGGGGTGTTAGGACAAGAACAAATGAGTACACACACAAAATTATTTCTGAGAATTTTATTTTTTGGAGTAAGAAAGCTTATTGCCAGAAGATGGATACATGATGAACCGCTGACACTGGGGATGTGGAAAAAAGTAATTAACTCTGATGTCTTGATGTATAAAATGACTTATGAAGCTAGGGGGGCCTCTAAAAAATTTCAAAAAGTATGGTTTAGATGGGTTGACTCTGCTGATACCCTGGAAGGCGAGGGATAAATATTTTGCAGGGAGGCTGTTTTCTATTTCAGGAAGTGAATAGGCACAGGGTGGATGATAGTGAACTCAAATTTTCTGTTTGGGCTGATGAGGGGGTGGTTTTTTTTTTTCGGTTCGTTTATTCTGTGGGCCATTCTACCAAAGACAGACTTATGGGTGGGCGAGGGAGGGATGGGAGAAGTTACTGGTTGTAATATGCTGGTTGTTTTTTTTGTTCTTTTTCTGGTTTAAAAAAAAGCACATATACTGAATGAGTGATAAAGACGGCGAACTCAGGAACCTACATGTATGAGCATTGAAATATGTATGTTCTACTAATGAAGGCTAAATTGTTCAATGTACGCCTCTATTCTGACTTGTATGTCACGTCAATATCAGATGTATTGTATAAATTTTGACTTTGTGCACAATAAAAACATTTGATAAAAAAAAAAAAAAAAAAAAAAAAAAGCTTTGAAATAACGTGGGGGCAGTCTGTTTTCGAGAGGCATAAGCCCACCAATTTGGTCAGGTTTCATTGGTTTGAGTTTTTCATAGAAATGTAGAAGAAAATAGGAGCCACTGTCCATTACGAGGCAAGGAAGATGTAATCTCTTGTAAGGTTTTGATTCCCTTGGGTCCAATGGCTTGTCGGATTGGGAGGGTCTTGCATCCTACCATTATAAAGGGCCTGTGCAATGTGTCCCAGTTGGGAACTCTGGGTTTCCCATGATCAGAGTCATTAAGTCAGGACGGGAGGAGAGGCTGTAGTTTCTAAGTGCTGAGTCCCAAGTGTGTAAATGTGTGTGATGGGGTAGGCAGTTGATTGGGTGAATCCATGGAAGTGAATATAGTGGTAGCAGTTTTATTTCTTGTTTTAAACTAACTCATAATTTCGATTGAGCATGGTGGAATTGTTCTAGGACTCTATGTAAACCTGCTGCTTTGTGGTATAGTTCAAGATGTGGCAAACCTGATCCCCCATCAGCTTTACATTTAACCAACATCTCGTAATGCAGTCAAGCTAGGAAGCATGGCTATTTCAGTAATAGTGATCATGATGAGTGGAAGAAGAGATTGGGGACCCAGATCGGTAGGGTTTGAAAAGTGTAAAGGAACCGTGGGAGGATGTTCATTTTGAGAATGGACATCCTTCCTAGCCAGGAGTGTTTTAGGGTTGACCAGATCTAGGGTCTGGGTTGGGTAGCTGTTAAAATAGGTAGGTAGTTTAAATCGTATAATTTGCTAAGTTGTGTTGGAATCTGTACCCTTAGATATTCGATCGAGCATTGAGACCAGTGAAAAGGAAAACTTTGAGGAGCGTCTAGATGTTAAGGGGCAAGGAGATCTGGAGGCATTGAGATTTAGAGGCAATGATTTTAAATTTGCTGAAGAAACCAAATTGCTCCAGTTCCTGCAGTACAGAAGGGAATGTGATTTGAGGATTGGAGACATAGAGTAACAGATCATCTGCAAACAGACTGAGTTTGCATTGCTCGCCCTTGATTTCAATGCCACGGATCATGTCGTTGGGCCTTAAAGCGTTCGGTAGATGTTCCATGGCAATGCTATAGAACAGCGGGGAAAGGGGACATCCCTGGTGCATTCCATTGGAGATAATTACAAGGGCAGATAAAAGATCATTCATGAAGTTTTTGTTTTACATGTGTGGGGATCCACTGTGCTCTACTGTTAGCTGCTAGTATCACACTGTAATGTAAAATTATGTATGTCACTTCCTGACTTGGGGGTTGTTGTGACAAGATCCTGGAAGGAGGAAGTGGAGAAAGAGAAGGTCTCAGCCACATGTCCTGTCCATGCTACTAACACCAGAGCAGAAGAGATGATTATGCAATTCCAATAGTTTAACTGCAGCAGCCCATAGTTCCTTGAGTGTTTTGCTGAATCCTTATAACAAACCGAGTATTTGTGTCCTATTACTATCTCACATGCACAGTGCCAGATAATTAAGACTGCATTCCAGCCTGTTTGGGTAAAAGCTGGAGGGTCTTCTCATCACTGCAGATTTTGTCTTCTGGTCTCCAATACAAAGACAGACTGCATCTTCCTCAGGGGTCCCTGCAATGGGACTTTGCTACAACATTCATCTGGATTCCTCTCTTTAAATAATTATATATATCCAGGTATAGGTACACAATTCCATCAGGACTCCTATTGGACCCTTTGCTAATAATATCTGTTTATACATTGAATGTATGCACTGTTATTTATCTTTACTTATAAAAAGCTTGTATTATTTATATATTGGTGTGCACCTTTATGCTTATGGTTAATTGTATATGCTGTTTGCAGTAGTCCACTGCTTCCAATTAATTTGATTAGATTAATGATTGATTTCCCAGGAAGTGAATCCCCTCTTCTGTTCACAGAGGCCCAGTCCTGGGTGAAAGCACTGCCAATCAAACCCACTCTTCCACTTAACAAAGGTTTTGGCTCTTATTTACCTACAGGTGTAGAGCAATATCCTGTTTGGGGAGGGCCATTTCTCATAGCTCCCCCCACCCAAAAAAAAACTAAATAAAGACGGCTACAAATGGCATACTAAATGTTTCCATTTTGAATGTGATTGTTTTAGAGACTGTTACATTTTCGAAAAACGGAGCTCATTGGAAACCCAAATCCATAATTTTAAATGTAAATTGGATCACATATGTAGCTATACCAAATTAAATTCTTATTACAAATGAAAACTTCAAAAATTAAGTCTATGGCCAACATTGGAGTCCTTTCCTCCTATGAGTAGGGAATGACCTTTTTTATGATAATTTTAGAAGGTATTTGAGCATTTATCATTCATTCATAATTTCATATTGTGGTCTTCTGATTCCAAGTTTATTTCCTGGCTATTGACACAGGTTTTCTGCAGCTGTTCCTTTTCCTTTGTTATTGATTTCCCTTTGTCTTTAATGATCGTCCTCATTATTATTTCTTTTGTGGAAGACATCTTAATTTACTTCAAACTGTAAACTCAACCACCATACAGCTGTAGCCAATAAGAGAACAGCTGGGAATATCATGTTTTTGTCTACTCAAGGAACATATTACAAAGGAAGCAGGGACCGCATGGAAATATCCATTTACAATTGTGCTTTATATTGAAATTTTTATTTATATTGATACACTGGTGCACTGATTACTTCCTTGCAGAATATGGATTATGAATAATCTTTGGATTGTCTATGAATGTTCTCATTTATGCACATGATCGTATTCCTAGTACTAGTTAGTTATATGTAAAGTGGTTAGAAGCCCTTACATATACCCACTGAAGTGACAAACCTCACGTGACCTCTTTCACAGAGATGAAACAAATCACATTCTGTGTGGTGGTAGTTGTGTGGGGGTCCTGAGATTCTGTGGTGTCCGGATAACCTGTCAGATGTGAGTAATGCTGATGGCAGAGGGAAGGGAGAGGAAAGCGAAATCACACTTGGTGCTTTGGATTAAGGCTAGTACCCACACTATAGAGGGATATACTCTATACTCATTTCAGAGATTTATAACCACTTTAACTGGACATGTTCTATAACGTTGAAGATGTTTCATCACTGATCCAAGTAACTTCCTCAGATATAATGAGCATATATAGAACATACCCCAGACTTTATAGCCACACTGGTTAAATAACAATGGAAGGGAGATGGCAGTGAGGTGCACATTTTGGACACTTGACTTTGAGGACAACTGGTTCACAAGAGACATGAGTGAGGCAATCTACATTAAAGTGGAACAGCTCTGCCTAAACAGGGGTGTTTGCCTTCGACACCATCTGGCATCCACATATAATGCTGTTTTGACATCTCTGTCCTGAGGGTTTGACAACAATTCACACCTAAATATAATCTGAACAATTATTTCAACAAGTATTTTTATAATATGGGTTTTCCTAAAATGCACCATATCAAAGCATAATTGAAAATACTATTGAAAAAGTATGGTTTGTTAGTTGATATTATTTTTATGTGTAATACCTTTCCTTACTTTTCATTTCAGTTTTCTTGTGCAGTAATTTATGTAAACAAAAAATCCTTTCTGGAACACTGTCTCTGCAGAAGACATATCTGGAAACCTAATTTGAATATCCACTTTCTTATCTCTACCTATTTTAAAGCACTGAGGGGAAACCATTGTTTTCCAAGAGTTCCGAATCCTACAGGACATTGCCGTGCAGTGTCCGCATCCCAGAGGCTGTCCCGGAGGATCCAGGACAATTTACAGGATGACAGTGAAACTAGCACTATATTTATTCCAGACAACTTACACCTATAATTTGGGGCTTATTTTCCTCCCACTAGAACAATTGATGGAACTTATTTTAACCTACTGACACTAACCATATGGGGCTTATTTTCTTCCTACTGACACCGACAGTTTGAGATTATTATTCTCCACCAAACACCAATAATATGGGACTTATTTTCCTCTCACTAATACCAAAGATGGGTATTTTTTTTTTTCCCTGACACAAATATGGGACATAATTTTCACCAAATGGCACCAATGATGGGACTTATTTTCCTCCAATTGACACGAATGAAGGGACTTAATTTATCCCACTAACACTAACAATATTGGGCTTTTTTTCTTCCCACTGACACCAAAGATATGTTTGTTTTTACTCCCACTGACACCAACAATGGGGTTTATTTTATCCAACTAACATCACTGATGGGGCTTATTATTATTCCTATTTTCACAAAATGATAAGATGTATTTTATTTCATTGACACCAACAATGGGACCTAATTTTACTCCCAATGACCCCAACAGTGAGACTTAGTTTACTGACACCTTCTCTTTATTGTATTCACAGGCCCTATTTTATCAAGGACATAGCAAATCATATCATAGGGGGAAAGGTGTGCCCCAAATCCTCATGAAGCCGCACCCACTTTATTGGACACATTTTGACCATGCTCCTATGTGCCCAGTGAGTGGCACGCTTCATGCTTTGCATATTTATTCCCTTCGAGGTGACCTTCCTAATTGTTTTTAAATGTTGGCAACGATGAAGAAACATCAGTTGTATGTTTACTACAATAATGTGGCTACTACAATAATTCTAACAATTCTAATAGAAAATCATGCCATTTATCTTTCATCTTCCTCTGTGTATAAGTACTTTTAGATGTTAAAAAAAGGAATGGCATACTGCACTTTAACCTGTGTGCCTGTTGGGGGATTCAATATCACTAGCTTTGATGACCATTGCCACTGGGACCTAAAGTTATAGAAAAATCCAAAGTTTTGAGCTGTCACCAGAAGAGTAAAAACTAGAGGTGAAAACTTTCAATGGGAAGACTTGTTCCATTGACAACTACCCTCTCACTTCTTGATATGTATACAAAAGCAACCCCCCCCCCCCAACAGGATACAGATGAAAAAATATTAATTGTTACTTTAGACATACTCTGAGAATCTGGAGAGTTTAAAACAGTTGCTTATTCAACTTTGTATATCCTAATAAATTTGCATCGCCAGAAAAATCAATAAGTTCATAAAAAAAATATTTTATTTTTTTCTTTTACAAAAAAGTATTAGATTTACATTTGCATAGCAAAAAGACATGTGTTTCGAATACAAAATAGGTTTCAAACAAAGAGTTTTCAAGCATTTGTATGAATGCATTGACAGAGAGGTTTGGAACACAGTAAATGGAAGGTACAGATTGGAGTAGAGTGGGTTGAGTTATTAGTCCTATTTTGATGTGTTCATATGACAGGAGTATCCTCATTGCCTTTTCCTTTACAAATAATTTTAATTGATTTACATTTTCTATCATACTATAAAAAAAAATGGGCTATTTTGGGCGTACCACATCCCTTGTTATTACCACCTCAAAAAAACATGTATGTCAGACTTTAATGGTACCAGAGAGGACAAACACATACTGCAGATATATGAAAAAATGAATTTTATTACAAAGCTTAATATTGTGTCCCTATCAAGTAATATAGGCCATATGTACTATCAATTCACATTTTGCCTATTTTTCCATCTTACAACAAGGGGACAACTGTACCCAGTGGCGGAACTACCGCCATAGCAACCCACGCGGTTGCTATGGGGCCCACAGTCGCTATGGGGCCCCGGCCCGCTGCCGAGTGGGGCCCTCAGCCGGGCCCTCGGCATCGGCAAGCTCCTGTGACTGTCCTGCACAGAAGACAGAATAACCGGCGCCATCCCCGTCCCAGTGGCGTGACATCACTCGGCCGGAGGCGCGATGGGAGGAACAGCGAGAACTACTGCAGCCTGCAACCACGAGGAGCCAGGCAGAGCCGCCGAGGAGGAACCTCAATACACCGGTCCGTGACCCACAGAGAGCCAGAGACAGAGTCAGCGAAGCGATCATTCACATTTCCAGGTAAGGAAGCAAGCAGCACAGCTAAATTAAGCTGATGCAGCCAGTGATGCCATATGGCCGGACTGCATGCTGAAGAAGAATATGAACTGTCTGTGACTGTGATTTTTGTAATATGCAGCATGGCGGGGGGAGGGGGGTAAATATCCTGCACTGTAACTGCTGTATTAATGTCCTGCACTGTAACTGCTGTATTAGGCCCCTTTCACGCGATCGGACCATTCAGGTCCGCCTGTCAGTTTTGACGGCGGACCTGCATGGGCGCTCCATGCTAGTCTATGGAGTGACGGATGTCAGTGGAGACATGTCCGCTGACCCGATCCGATCCGCTAAAAGCAGACGGATGCCCCTACATTCAGATCCGTCCCTGGCGGATCGGATCGGGTGAGATCTGATGAAAACCAACATGCTGTTTGTTTTTGTCCAATCTCTCCATAGAAACCAGCGGCACTCGACAAGCCCCTCCCCGCTCAGTGAGCAGCGAGTGACCGGCCATCTGCCGGCTCAGCGGAGATCAACGGAGAGATCTCCTGCTGACCCGGCGGACCGAGGAGGACTCTGTGGAAGCGGATCCACCTCGTGAAAATGAGGCCTTAATGTCCTGCAGGCTGCACTGGTCACAGTCACTGATGAATGAATTTACTGGTCACAGATGAATGAATTTACTGATCACGGTCACTGAGGAATTAATTTGCTGGTCACGGTCACTGAGGAATGAATTTACTGGTCACAGTCACTGATGAATGAATTTACTAGTCACTGAGGAATGAATTTACTGGTCACGGTCACTGATGAATGAATTTACTGGTCACGGTCACTGAGGAATTAATTTACTGGTGACTGATGAATGAATTTACTGGTCACGGTCATTGAGGAATGAATTTACTGGTCACGGTCTCTGAGGAATAAATTTACTGGTCACTGATGAATGAATTTACTGGTCACTGATGAATGCATTTACTGGTCATGGTCACTGATGAATGAATTTACTGGTCACGGTCACAGATGAATGAATTTACTGGTCACAGTCACTGTGAATGAATTTACTGGTCACGGTCACTAATGAATGAATTTACTTTGTTGTTCGAAATTAATATAAGCTGTTGCCTGGGTACTGTGCCACATGAGTGTGGTAATCTGTTGTTCAATGGAATTTGTTTTTTTTGGGGGGGGGGACTGTTTGCAGTGGGGGGCCCCAAACAACATTTTGCTATGGGGCCCTGTGATTTCTAGTTACGTCCCTGACTGTACCCCATATGCAGGCATTTTCCTAGGAGTTTTATGGTATTGTGGAATTCTCTATAGGTCTAATAAGCATTGATCTTTGTCATTGGCTGATCCTATGCATTTTGTAATATAAAACATTACGTATACAGTGAAATACTTGCTTGGTTTTGTTAGGGAGATCACTGTTTGCAGTGCATATTCTAACAATGACATCAAAGGTGTTAACTATACAACAGTTCATAGAATCAAAGCAGAACAGTTGGTCTAATGGAGTGACTTTGCAAAGAAGTGTAGATGCCTTGTATTGTTTCTGTGACAACAGTGATCGGCAAAACTATACATTATTTAATAACAATTAGGAATAATGATTTTTTTTTTTTAAGAGGTAACTCTTTTCATTATTATTGAAATAAATGGCCCTTTTAGGCAGACTTCTTAATTTCAATCTGAAAGCCTTCGAAAACAATCCATTTCTGACACAGCAGAACCTCTTTGAAATAGTTAGCATCAGGGTGCTTGTTGGTGCACAGCTAGGTGATTCCCTTTTACTGCTTAGTAATGAAGGACTGAAGGGAAGGATCATCTGTGTTTCTTCCTGTGGAGATCTTGTCATTAGAAATGCTAATAAGAGTGCAGGCAGCCTTGAGGGACACACAATGCCAGCTCATGAATACCAAATGAGCACATCGCAATCAGTGTTTGGGGAATTAGTACTGAAGGAATTTGTTACCAGAGAACATACTGCTGCTTTATTTTTGATGGAAGAGAAACAGTTACCATATTAGATGTTCACCCTTTCCGAAAAGGAAGCAGCCATACAAGGAATCAAGAAGTAGATGTGTTATTTGTACTTTTACTGCACTCTGTCAGTGATGTCAAATCTTAACAGAAGCTTTTTCTGGAAATGTAATGAGATGGTTTGAAGTTGCACAGGGGAAAAGACATTGATGTTACAGAATCTTTACCTTCCATCCAATATTGATCCACAGTTCCACGCTGTTGTACAGCAGAAAGTCTGAGAAACAATATACTTGTTAAGACAGCCTTTCTCAACTTTTTAAATACAGAGGAACCCTGAAAATAACTTTCTTGCCTTAGGGAACCCCTACTAATAATTACTGTATTTATAGCTCACGGTACATTAGTGTGATGGCCAGTAGGAAGAATGTTCCTTACATTTGTGTTCATTAAGAAGAATCCTTCGAGAGGTGCGGAAACCGCTGGGGTTACCCTCCAGTATTTCTTGCTACCTGCCAATCCAAGGCAACCCTATGTTTCTCCCATCCACTCTACACAAAGCCTTTGAAAAATGGAGCGCTAAGGGCCTTACCAACATTGCCTCAATGTACCTTAATACACCTGGAGAGTTTAAATCCTTCCAAACCCTATCAAGGGAATTCTCTCTACCAGAGACACGCCTTCTTCCACCACTAATTGGTCAGTTATTTACGCTCATGCTACGGACCTGGGACGGATCCCCTCCAAAAGTCCTTTATTGATACAGTACTACACAGAGAAGAGTCCTCCATTTCCAGCCTATACTCTCACCCTATTGCCCATCAGACTGCCAAATGTCATCTTAAACCATTCCAAAAATGGTCCCAAATATTTGAGGACGAAGACCTTTCGGTGAAAATCCTTGAGGGATGCAACCAAGTACACAAACTTACCATATCCGAAACATGGCGTGAGACGCAATTCAAAATTATCCACAGGGCGTACTGCCCTTTTCGTATCAACAAGGCGGAACCAGCCCAAAAGCGGTGCCCCTGGTGTTCCACGCCACGCCCAACACTACTTCATCGCCTCTGGGAATGCCAACACATCATTACATACTGGGACTCTGGACTGAACTTTATCTACAAGATCACTTAAATAAGGATCACAAGATATTACCTTATATGTCTATTTGGATGTGAATCACCCTTATCCACGCCACCAATAAAGAGTCCGCTTCGCATCTCCCACTGGACGCATATTTGCCTCCTGGTGGCCCGCAGGACAATCATGTCCCATTGGATCTAATCAACACCGCCAAATTTACCGGCGGTGAAAAAAGCCCTCTTAATGCTTTTCTATCTGGAAAGATTA
This sequence comes from Lithobates septentrionalis, assembly GCA_037952835.1. Lineage (NCBI taxonomy): Eukaryota > Metazoa > Chordata > Amphibia > Anura > Ranidae > Lithobates > Lithobates septentrionalis. The sequence goes on from JBBDGP010000518.1 coordinate 160,012, forward strand.
GACACCATCGTACTGAACTTTCGCTCCACCTCACGATTCTTCACGAGATGGTGGAAATTCATGGAACGCACGTTCACCCAAAAGGATCTACAGAATCTCATGCAACCTTTCCGCTACACTGATTGGTATCTCAAACGAGACCTTACAAACACCCTAGGCAACCTTAAATTATCCAACCTATCTGACCCCTCTGAGTTTCTGCCACCCTGAACCATGAAAACAAATCTTTGAAGCTCCTTGACACCTGTGATTTTTCCATACCTTCACCTGTAAACTTCACCCACCGTCACTTATACAGCCAGTTCATTTTTATACTCTAAACGTTGCTTCCGCTCCTAAAGGCACTAAGGTTTGTACTGTCACATCATCCTAATGCTATAATATTGTCATACAGGTAATTACTGTCTACTGATTTTTCTCTATGTTTTAACGTGACTGTATATGAGTCAAAACTCATTTACCATGTACTTATGTAAAAAACCCAATAAACATTTTTCAAAAAAAAAGAAGAATCCTTCCTTTGCAGATAGCTAAAAAGAACATTGGTGTAAGTGGTTACGTATCTGAAAGTCAAAATTGCTCACTGCTGAAGGAACCATTGGCAACCTCTGGAGGAACCCTAAGGCAGTCTTTCTCAACCTTTTTTCAGTCAAGGCATCCATTAAAAATTATGGGCAGTCTTGAAACACCCCATTCTAAAATGTAAAATCTATTCTAATAGTTTTACATAATGCAACAACATCCACACAAGTAGGACACCCAACATTAGAGGTTATTTATTCTTCCAAAGCAAATTAACTTTTGCAAACTGGTACTGACTAGTCTTCCAATGTTTCTCTTCTCCCTCACTCAGCTAACGAGACAAGCGCTGATGGAGAGGGGCAGGGGAGGGTCAAACAAGGATGCTATGCAGGTGACTGACATCCTCCTTATCAACTGATGATGCCACTGCTAGAAGGTTGTAATGAAAAACTGTGGCTTTGCCCAGGCAGCCTGGTTGAAAAGGCTGTCCTAGGGTCACAGAGAACCCTGGTTAAATGAAAGTGCCCACTGACAAAGAAAGGATCAGTCTATAATTTTAATGGTAGGTTTATTTTAACAGTGAGAGACAGAATAACAACAAAGAAGATTTCTGGCTCCCATGTGTCTTCAATAACGAGCTGAGATTAGGAGCACTGTCTTAAAGGGAGTGCTTCTAATCTCAGCTTGTTACCTGTATAAAAGACACCTGTCAACAGAAGCAATCAACCAATCAGATTCCAATCTCTCCACCATGGCCAAGACCAAAGAGCTGTCCAAGGATGTCAGGGACAAGATTGTAGACCTACACAAGGCTGGAATGGGCTACAAGACCATCGCCAAGCAACTTGGTGAGAGGGTGACAACAGTTGGGTTTATTCGCAAATGGAAGAAACACAAAATAACTGTCAATCTCCCTCGGACTGGGGCTCCATGCAAGGTCTCACCTCGTGGAGTTTCAATGATAATGAGAACAGTGAGGAATCAGCCCAGAACTACACGGGAGAATCTTGTCAATGATCTCAAGGCAGCTGGGACCATAGTCACCAAGAAAACAATTGGTAACACACTAAGCCGTGAAGGGCAGCGCAGCGCCCTGCAGCACCCACAAGGTCCCCCCGCTCAAGAAAGCACATGTACAGGCCCGTCTGAAGTTTGCTAATGAACATCTAAATGATTCAGAGGAGAACTGAGTAAAAGTGTTGTGGTCAGATGAGACCAAAATCAAGCTCTTTGGCATCAACTTAGCTCGCCTTGTTTGGAGGAGGAGGAATGCTGCCTAACATTGAGGAGGAAACATTATGCTTTGGGGTTGTTTTTCTGCTAAGGGGACAGGACAACTTCACCACTTCAAAGGGATGATGGACGGGGCCATGTACCATCAAATTTTCAGTGAGAACCTCCTTCCCTCAGCCAGGGCATTGAAAATGGGTATTCCAGCATGACAATGATGACAATGACCCAAATTACACGGCCAAGGCAACAAAGGTGTGGCCCAAGAAGAAGCACATTAAGGTCCTGGAGTGGCCTAGCCAGTCTGCAGACCTTAATCCCATGCAAAATATGTGGAGGGAGCTCATGGTTTGAGTCACCAAACATCAGCCTTAAAACCTTAATGCCTTTATAGAGGATCTGCAAAGAGGAGTGGGACATAATCCCTCCTGAGATGTATTCAAACCTTGTGGCCAACTACAAGAATGGTCTGACCTCTGTGATTGCCAACAAGGTTTTTGCCCCAAATACTAAGTCATGTTTTGCGAAGGGGTCAAATACTTATTTCACTCATTAAAATACAAATCAATTTATAACTTTTTTGAAAAGTGTTTTTCTGGATAGACTGATCATTTCTTTGTCAGTGGGCAAACGTAAAAAAAAACAGCAAATACTTCCTTCCCTCAATGTATGATGATTAATAGCACGCACATCCAAAACCCATCTGCTCTGCAGAGCCACGTGTGCCTCAGAAGCCACTAGCTGGCTATCTTTACTGAACAGACCAAGCAATCCTTTTTATAAAATCTTAATTCAGAATTTATAGTTACAGCTATTTTATTTTTTATTTCTCTGTTGCTGTAGCTCTGGTTCAATTTATGGGCTTTTGTTCAGAAAATGTACATAAGAGAAATGCTTGCTTAGGAGTTCTGATGTCAACTGGTTTTGAATAAAACATTTTTTTCTTTTCTTGATTTTTTTGTCCTTCACTTCTCTTGGGCAGCTTTCTTGCCCACAGGAAATACTGGTTAGCACATTACAGATGCTTTGGATGAACAGGTTATAATGTATATTCATATTGATTTTAATTTTAGCTTATAGGAATTGTTCTGAAGGATTGACATATCTTTGTTTTATTAATGCAATGATACACAAGATCATGTTGTCCCAGGCCATGGGCCTGCCGAGTGTAACCCTTATTAAAAAAATATATACAGTGGGGAAAATAATTATTTGATCCCCTGCAGATTTTGTAAGTTTGCCCACTTACAAAGAAATGAAGGGTCTATAATTTTTATCATAGGTGTATTTTAAATGATAGTGACAGAATATCAACCAAAAATCCAGAAAAAAACACATGATACAAATGCTATAAATTAAGTTGCAGTTCAGTGAGGAAAATAAGTAACTAATCCCCAAACAAAACATGACTTAATAATTGGTGGAGAAACCCTTGTTGGCAAGCACAGAGGTAAGACGTTTCTTGTAGTTGGTTACCAGGTTTGCACACATCCCGGAGGGGTTTTGGTTCTCTTCTTTACAGATGTTCTCTAAATCCTTAAGGTGAAAAAACTTCTGACAGTGACTGGCCCCCCAGCCCCCCTGTTTTACTCACCTGACCCCATTTGATCCCTCGGCAGAGACACGCTATACCTCTCCTCTGCCCCGGTTTCTTGGCTCTTAAATGGATAGATTGATAGCCATTGGCTCCTGCTGCTGTCAATCAAATCCAATGATGCGGGCGCCGGGAGAGGGGCTGAGTCCTACATTCTGCGTCTTTGGATGCAAATGCTGGACTCGGGAGCGCGCCCGAAAGGTAACCCCCCCCCCCCGGGAGAGTGCTTCTCCTGGGGGGTTATACGATGTAGGGAGGAGCTGATAGCATAGCGGGGGGACCCCAGAAGAGGATGATCAGGGCCTCTCTGTGCAAAACGAACTGCACAGTGGAGGTAGGTATGACATGTTTGTTATTTAAAAAAAAATAAAAACAAAGCTTTACAATCACTTTGAGTACACATTTAACAGATGACAAAGGATTCCCAGAGCAATATGGGTTGATAAAGATGGAGCATAGAGGAAGCTCTGTGATTTTTGGGTGCTTTGTCGAATTGAAACTTCAGAAGGAGTTGTCTGATAAAAGAGGTAGCTCTGCTGTGACACATTCGCTTGTGTGTATACATTTCAGCTTGAGCTGTTAACTCTGTAAACAACAGATGTCTTACACCAGAGGAAACATGCAGCCTAAATCTCCCTTAATAAAGTAGGAGCTCTGTTATGTAAAACAGCATATTATTATTTTGATAAAAGCATTCTAAGCACAACTAGTTTGTACACACTAAATAGTTTTGGTTGAGTTTTATTGCAAACAATTTTCACATTCTTCTGCATTGCTATCATTCTGGTGATACAACTTTCGCTTTTAACACTACCCTTTCATTTCTCTGGATAAGGTAGGCATTATCTTGTAGCTAAAAGGCAGCATTGTAACTAAAATGCAGTATTAGCATTATTCATATTTGCCCTGTCTTTTTATAAAAGATACCCTTTTGCTGTTATAGCTGGAAATATTAAGATGGTCCTCTATAGAATACATAGTATGAATATGTTTTCCCCTCAGAAGTGTTTGCTTTCTTATTCATTGAACTGAGTGGATACTGAACACTGCATTAAACAGAAATACAGAAAAACAACTAAATATCCCACTTAAATACATACTGTATACAGTATGTGAACTTTTTTAATGGTTGTAATATTTTCAGCTTTGTAATTCACGCACTGCATAGTCAAACAAGTGACGTTATATACGTTTTTGGCGCTGAAAATCTTGTGCTTGGGTTCTCCGCACCCAATGAGGTTTGCAGGTCCTAAAAGCTAAAGAAGCATGACACTCTATGGGGTGTGTAGCGATGCAATTCATTTAGCACTCTATGTACAAGTCCACATACCTGTGCTTCAGCGCATATTAATGTATAAGAAGAATACTTACCTGTCCGGCAGGTAGTGACTCCAGTCTTTGCTCTGTTGGTATCTGACACTTTAGGGAGTTTTGAACTCGTGTCACCTGCTGCACACTGTTGTCCAGTTGCCAACATCTACATCATTTCAGGACACAGTTTTGATGTAGGGGCCGGCAGATGAAACCACATCACGTGGTGAGTTACTGCTTGTGTCAGTTACCATCAACGGTCATATTTCTGCAACAGAGATATGGAGCCCTGCACCCTGAAAATAAGCATTTTTCTTCTACTTCTACATGGGCCTTGTATTGCAACCTATTTTATCTAACAAGAAGGTCTCTTTAATCCTTAATATACTGAACTGTTCTCATCAACACTGATGAGTGCCAAATGCTACTAGCACTGTGCAGAATGAAATGGTTCCAAGTGTTGAACCCAAAAGCTTCAACACATGATATGGCCTTATTTTTGGGTTAAGCTTTGCCATTTCTAATGTTACTTTTCTACTTTTGGTCTGCTCGTCCGGCAGTAAATCTGTAAATATGAGTCATTGTCTGTCAAGCAGATAGATGACATATGAAGCTGTGCAGGGCAGAAAACCCAAATGTGATCCCTGTATTAACTCCCAATGGGGTTCTATCTGGTAATCATAGGCATGGTGCATTCATAAGTATTCAGAAGAAAAGGTAGCCGGCAACTCCAGAATCCAGTAAAATGAATAATCTTTATAGCTACATATAGGTGGTTAAAAACAGCTGCATGGTGCATTCATAAGTGTGAAAGCACCTTTAAAAATGCATAAAGTTGCATTTTTGATAGATTAACAGAGGGTAATAACTTATAACCCCTGTCAGGTGAACTTTTTGCCATCTGTGTCCCATTGGTGTTGTTTCCCAAAATCAGGCCAAAACAGAAAATGAGAGGAAACCCCTGCAAAGTGTTGGAATCCCTGGTTCTCCTCAGGGTGAACAGAACTAGTATTTATTCCTTTTCTGGGGACAACCCAAATGTAGGTTTTCTTTCACCTTCATTCTCAATCACAACAGCAAGCAGAACAAATAGAGAGGTTGAATCTCCCTAATGGGGACACACCAATACAAACTTCTCAGGTATTCTAATTCCTCTCTACCCTATTCAAAACTGAAAAAATAACTTTTGCCTTTAGTCATACTTTAATTTGTCCACTTCTGTCTGTAAAATTGCCTTCCGCATGGATTTAGATTATAGATTTGAGATGTAATAATTGATACTTCCACAAACAATGGCTCCAGTTGGCCCCTGGTGTAGCTGCACTTAAAATGTGAACAGTTGTGATATGAGGACTCACAAATGCTGCTGTCACATGAATTTTAGGTCTAGTCTGGACCCGACCAGAAAGACCCCAATTCCATTGCCATGAATCATTCTTTCTACCTTCAGCTCTACAGGGGATTTTGTATTACATGTATTGCTCGCAAACACTACTCTTTTGTGAAGTGTCTGATTTATTATGTGTGTTTCTGCCTTGCACAGAAATTTCCAATAAATTATTGGGTGCTTTGTGAGCAGTATATGGAAGCAAAATGCAATCTGACAGCCACTGAAATTAAGTCATTAAATTAAAGCACAGGCAACACATTCTGGAGCTTGGTGTCTGCATAATGATAAACTTTGCTCTGTATAATTCTTCACAATGAAGCCTTCACTGTATAAAGTACATTGATGTGGTCACAGAGGGCTGACTTGCACAGTCTTGCCTGTTATTTTTCACCAAATACAGCATCCTTAAACAAAAGCATTATATGACAGTCTAGCTCATATATGCTACATATGTAATGCAGTAATCTGCCCTAGAGGACAAAGAAAGCTTTATTCACTGTGTCTTAAATCGTTTATGGCTATGGATGACCCTTCAGTATTCCAATCCACGGACAATAGGCGCAATTCAAATAAACTCTAAATGAGATAATATGCCAAGTGATTATTCATGTACCAATGACAGCAGATGCTCCAGACCTGTTTGCCTTATTTATTGTGTTACCATTTAAGACCTAGGCAGACGGGCTGAGTGTCCTTACGATTTAATCAACAATCGCTTCACTTGATGAGAATCTATGTTGAATGCGTTGCCTGAACTCAAAATGGCTGCATAGAGTGAACGCTTCGAATGACAGACCTTAAAAGCATGCAAATGAGTTAAGGTGGCTGGAATAATTAAACTGACAGTCAGAATGACCTATGCATACATGTCGTTTAGTTGAAAGGCTGAGATTATCACCACTGTAACCGTTATATACTGAGCAGAAATGATGAAATGATGAAATGCAAGTCAACTGATTCTGAATGGTAGAACGCTGTGTTCCCTTCAAAGACTGCTGTGGTAATTGATTTATAATTATACTCCTTCTATATTTTTGATGTTTAGCAATCAAATTTGTGTTAGTTGGACAGTATTGTGGTCTTTTCAGTAACTTTCAGCTTATGCAAGCACTTCAATTTCATAGTTCTGCACCTCTGTTAACAAAAATAACTCAGTATTTTACCAGCAGGAAGAATAACGTTCCATAGTGTTAGTATACCATTTACTCTTTTGTTGGAGACCGGTGATTTACAACTCTCTATGGGGGCACATTGAGAGGGAAGTTCTGTGAAGTGCAGGGATTATAGCAACCAATCAAATTCTTTCATACTCATACCTGTAGCAGAAACATTTTCTTTTTGTAGAATTTACTGGTTACACATTAAAGCTGAACTCCAAGGAAAGCAAAAAAAATGCTACCTTGCAGTGAGACTGACCCTGCACTACAAACGTTAAATGCTTGTTTTGTTCTAGGGGGCCATAAAAAGCAGTTTTACGTACTGAATCCTCTAATCCAACAGACTACCTCTAAGAACGGCCTCTTTTTCCCCATGCTCTGCTGATTGCAGGTCCTCTAATGTCATAAAGTTAAATGCAGAGTCCTACATTGGACATGGGGAAGTTGAGAGACAGTTCACCGCTGGAGCGAAGGGGAGTAGTGGAAAGTGTTGGCTGGCATGGGAGCAGAGGATCAGAGAAAGCTGACTAACAGGCTTAATGAAACTAAACATCCACCATCCACTCAAATAAGGTGGTTGGAGGAGTTTCATCTCAAACTTAGTTGTCAAGGTTATATGTGGAAAAAATTAAGAGTGTATCCTTGTATATGTCCATTGCAGTTTTTTTTTTTATTGGAAAAGAATGTAACAAAGAAGGAAGAATATGATTAGGAATGTAATAAGGAGCAGTTAAGAGAGAAGTGGAGTTAGAGAGGAGAGGGAAGGAGGGAAGATGAGAATGGGTATGGAAGGAAAATGGAGTAAGGGGCCCTGGAATGGAGGCAGACTCATTGGGGTTGATTTACTAAAACTGAAGAGTGCAAAATCTGCTGCAGTTGTGCATGATAACCAATCATCTTCTAACTTCAGCTTGTTCAATTAAGCTTCGACAAAAAAACCTGGAAGGTGATTGGATTCTATGCAGAGCTGCACCAGATTTTGCACTCTCCAGGTTTTAGTAAATCAACCCCAATGTGCCCCCAGCCCACACAATACCCCACTCCTTGCAAGGAGTAACAAGAAAGAACCCCAAGACCAAAAAACATTCAATCTATTTTTAGTGCCATAAAGAACTAATTGGTGGGTTACGTTGTGCTGGTAGCACTACACTGAATGGCTGAAGTATATTCAGTGGAAAACAATAGAAAACTTTACATTGGATCCAGTAAAACCATATTTGCGTAAAAGAATCAGATTTGTACTTAAAGTGGTTGTAAACTCCAATCTCTGACTTGTACCTACAGGTAAGCCTACAATAAAGCTTACCTATAGGTACTGTAAATGTCTCCTAAACATGCATCATTTAGGAGATATTTACTGTGTATATGCAGCAGATGACCATAACCCGGGTGGTCGTTCCTTCAGAGTCCTGTGCCGTAAATGGTGGCCCCCTGCACATGCGCGGTAGTGACGTCATCGCTGCTCCGGCAGTCACACAGCCGGAGTTCGCGGACCCGGAAGGAAGATGGGTGAAGATGAAAGCTGCCTCCAGCGGTGACAACGCATTGCTGGAAGGCTTTGTTTTCAAGAAAAGAAAGTCACCCAGCGGGTTACTACCGCTTTAAATGGAGCTGCTTTGCTCCGTGCAGTAGGGATGCATGAGTGTATCCCTTGCTGAATCAGAGCTGAACAGGATGGATATCAGTTTTTTTACATCTGTGCCCATTCATTTTGCTCTATGGGCGGCTGTCTATCAGGCTACCTCCGTTCAAAATTCTGTTTTTCTATATATGAACAGAATGCGTAGCTGTTTGGCTAGCGTTCAGCTGTAAGTAATTTGTATACTCCTCCAAGCATTGGAAATCAAGTCAGAGAGACCATGTGGAAATATAATGATGAATGTGCTCTTGGCTTATTTGTGAATTGATTTTTTCATTTCAGAAAATACATTAATGCATCTTAACCAGTAAGATCAGGCAAAGGGAGATCTTTTTCCAATAATCAGGAATCCATTGTTTCTTTGTGACTTTTTAGAGGTTTTGACTTTTAGAGAGGAAAAAAGTATTAAAATAGTGGTAGGGTGTAGGAGCTTCAATCATAGGCAAGACCACAACAGATGTAATAGTGTTCCTTTCACCAAGATTAAAAATATTTTATGCTGATGATCTGGTGTCCACTAACAGAGAGCCATTCGTAGCTGTTTTCTGGACCCTAAAGCTGATTAAGCCTATACAGTGCCTTGAAAAAGTATTCATTCCCCTTGGAATTTTCCACATTTTGTCATTTTTACAACCAAAAATGTAAATGTTATTATATATATATATATTGGGATTTTATGTGATAGACGAACACAAAGTGGCACACAACTGTGAAGTGGAAGGAAAATGATAAAGGGTTTTCAGAATTTTTTACAAATAAATATCTGAAAAGTGTGGCGTGCATTAGTATTCAGCCCCCTTTACTCTGATACCCCTAACTAAAATCTAGTGGAACTAATTGCCTTCTGAAGTCACCTAATTAGTAAATAGAGTCCACCTGTGTGTAATTTCATCTCAGTATACAGTAAATACAGCTGTTCTGTGAAGCCCTCAGAGGTTTGTTAGAGAACCTTAGTGAACAAACAGCATCATGAAGGCCAAGGAACACACCAGACAGGTCAGGGATAAAGCTGTGGAGAAGTTTAAAGCAGGTTTGGGTTATAACAAAAATATCCCAAGCTTTGTACATCTCACGGAGCACTGTTCAATCTATCATCTGAAAATAGAAAGAGTATGGCACAACTGCAAACCTACCAAGACATGGCCGTCCACCTAAACTGACAGGCCGGGCAAAGAGAGCATTAATCAGAGAAGCAACCAAGAGGCCCATGGTAACTCTGGAGGAGCTGCAGAGATCCACAGCTCAGGTGGGAGAATCTGTCCACAGGACAACTATTAGTCGTGAACTCCACAAATCTAGCCTTTATGGAAGAGGGGCAAGAAGAAAGCCATTGTTGAAAGAAAGCCATAAGAAGTCCCGTTTGCAGTTTGCGAGAAGCCATGTGCGAGACACGGCAAACATGTGGAAGAAGGTGCTCTGGTCAGATGAGACCAAAGTTGAACTTTTTGGCCTAAAAGCAAAATGCTGTGTTTTAACACTGCACATCACGCTGAACACACCATCCCCACCGTAAAACATGGTGTTGGCAGCATCATGTTATGGGGATGCTTTTCTTCAGCAGGGGCAGGGAAGCTGGTCAGAGTTGATGGGAAGACGAATGGAGCCAAATACTGGGCAATCTTAGAAGAAAACCTGTTAGAGTCTGCAAAAGACTTGAGACTGAGGTGGAGGTTCACCTTGCAGGACAACAACCCTAAACATACAGCCAGAGCTACAATGGAATTGTTTAGATCAAAGCATATTCATGTGTTACAATGGCCCAGTCAAAGTCTAGACCTAAATCCAATTGAGAATCTGTGGCTAGACTTGAAAATTGCTGTTCACAGACACCCTCCATCCAATCTGACAGAGCTTGAGCTATTTTGCAAAGAAGAATGGGAAAAAATGTCACTCTCTAGATGTGCAAAGCTGGTAGAGACATACCCAAAAAGTCTTGAAGCTGTAATTGCACTGAAAGGTGGTTCTACATTAACAGGAAACAAATTGTGTTTTTGCAGTCTCTATTTCAGCTGCAATACCAGTGTGTTGTGCCGCATGTGAATGACAGCTCCATTCATTGTAGAGATGAATGAAGACTATCAAATGTTGTGACAACTGAAAGTGACAGATGATGATCTGTGTAGTTCTGATGCCGTGCAGCACTTATGTGAATGATTATCACTGATTAAGTGAGTTTCAAGGATCGCTTAAATGCAGACAGGGTAGGGGCTGACCAAATATACTGGGGAAGGGCGTTCCAGAGGATGGGAGAGGCTCTGGAGAAGTCCTGGAAGTGAGCAGGAGGTCTTGGGAGGAGCAGAGAGGATGATTTGAGCGATATCTGTAGATGAGGTTGGTAATGTAGCTGTGGGTGATGTTGTGGATGGCCTTGTATGTTGTGGTTAGTACCGTAGTTATCGCCGTATAACACGCACTTTTTCCCCCTTAAAATCAGGGGGAAATCGTTGGTGCGTGTTATACGCGGATCCCCGACGATCTCCGCTGATTGTAAGGATAGGAGCGAGCGGAGCCGACATACACAAAGCCGAGTGTACTTCGGCTGGACTCGGCTCCTCTCGCAGTCCCGCTCCTGACTGTGAGCAGAGCCGAGTCTAGCCGTAGTACACTCAGTTTTGTGCATCTCGGCGCCGCTCGTTCCTCTCCTCCGATCGGCGCCAATTTCAAAAGACACAAGGCTGAAAAGACACAAGGCTGAAAAGACACATGGCTGAAAAGACTCAGGCTGAAAAGACACAAGGCTGCAATGACACAGGGAGGCTGCAATAATAACACAGACTGCAAAGACACTGAGAAGGCTGCAATAATGACACAAGGTGCAAAGACATGGGGAAGGCTGCAATGACACAGGCTGCAATAATGACACAGGGCTGCAAAGACACTGGGGAAGGCTGCAGATGAACACTGACAAGACTGCATTGATGGGCATTTAAATGTAAGTTTTTTTCCTTAAACTTCCCTCCTAAAAGTTTTTTTCCTTAAATTTCCCTCCTAAACTTGGGGTGCGTGTTATACGCCGGAGCGTGTTATACGCCGATAAATACGGTATTTTGAATTTTATACAATGGGGTAGGGGAAGCCAGTGAAGAGATTAGCAGAGAGGACCAGAAGTCATGGATCAGTTAGTAAGGTGTATTAGTCTAGCAGCAACATTCACAATAAACAAATGTGTCGAAGGCAGCAGAAAGGTACAAGAGCATGGGTATGGAGTACTGAGCGTTGGTGAGTTTTAGTAAGGCAGTTTCAGTGGAATGTTGTGAGCGGAAGATGGACTGTGGGGGATCAAGAAAGTTGTTATCAGTGAGGTAGGATCTCATACGGTTGTGGACAAGGCCTTCAAGAAACTTGGAGGAAAATGAGAGCAGGGAGATGGGTCCTAAATTATTCAAACAGGTGGGCTCCAGTGAGGGTTTTTTTTAAGTATGAGGGTACCCAGTGCATTTTTGAGTAGGGAGGGAAAGGTGCTGGAGGAGAGAGAGAGGTTGAAGATGAGGGTTAGAGAGTTTAGGATAGAGCAGGAAGGTGGTTTCAGTAATTTTGGGGGGACAAGTGGTGAGGTGAGCGGAGAAAAGGAGTTTGGCAACTTCCTCAGTGGTAACAGGGTTGAAGGGGGAAAGTATTGAGTGCGGTGTTGGACCTGGTGTGTTGGTTTGGGGAGGAATCTGGGCGCTGGATATCTTATCACTAATTGTGTCAATTTTGTTTTTGAAATGATTGTCAATCTCCTGGGCAGTAAGCAAGTTGGTGAGTGAAGGCAGTGGGAGGTGAAGTAAGGAATTACGGGTAGAAAAGGGTTGACAACGTTTGGATGAGAGGGTTTTGAAGAGAGCCAGACCTCCCATATCTGTCAGACATGGCCATGTAAGTGGAGGACCAAATCCGGTGCACATTGAGCTTCTTATCCCTACAGAAAAGAACTCTTGGCGCAATCTACAATGTATTAAAAAGCTCTTCAAATGTTTTGTCAATTGATTTAACACATACACCACTGGGCTTGTACCCATTACAGCAGGTTAGAAAATGCTGGCTTCGCTTTCATGCACATGGGTGCATTTGCCTGTGCAGTGTAAATACCTTTCTGGTGTAGGTGAAGTCCTGGAGCTGTGTACAGCCACCAAAGACATGAATGGGTGAAGGAGGCTTTACACAGTTATGCACTGCTATTATGCACTTCGCCCATTCATATCTACTGGGAGCTCTGTGGAGCTCCAGGACATCATGGGCACCAGAAATATGCAACATATTAATGTTGCACGAGTGAATGCACCCATGTGCATGAAACCTTAAAAACCCGAAACCGGTATCCCTTAAAATGTTGTCACTTTTCAGCAACATTACTAGAGTATTAAGGATACATTTTCCTCCCATGATGCCTAACCATCACTCTACCACATATTAATACCAGAATAACCCACACAAGACACTAATTGGAGTTTAATGGCCATAGCATCTCTTTATTAACAAAATATATTGAGTAAATAACATTCAATACAACATGAATAGAGTCCCAGGGTCCTTATAGGCGTATACTTAGCTGAGTACCTCTGTAAACCTGTAAGGTCCAGGTCCTGTAAAGTAAGGCTCCAACCGCACAAACTGACTTAGAGACAATTTCACCAGTAATTGCAGATACTGCCATGTTCACTGCCGCTGAACCATACAAAATAAGGGTGCCATACCTAGGACAGGTCCCCACCAATTTACCTTTTACCGTACCGACCACCTTCAAGGGCCATGAACCCTACCAGCTGCTATGACTATACATATCATCCTGAAACAATCCACACCAGAAGGACAATAACTATTGAATAAAAATAAAAGGGGAGAGAGGGTGGGAAGATTTCCTGATGGCATCTATGATCCAGCTGAAATCTCTCCAGGGGCCTTCCTGTTGCTTTCCTGTTCTGACTCAACTACAAGGCCATAAGCTTTATCTCCAGCGACATATAGGGCTTACATGACCTAGTGATCTATTTATCCCTTGCATCAATTTAGACAGTTTAACTCGATGAATAAACTCACATGTTGAGGAGACAAATGATGAAGCCTTTTGAATGTTCCGTTTAATGAAGGATACTCATAGGTAGAAAAGTGAGGATGTTGTTAGCCACATGGAAAGATGATTACAGCATGGTGGAGTATTGAACAATGATACCAGAGAGAAGGAAGGGAAGGTGACATACAGAAGTACAGTGGGAGAGAGAATTCAGCTTAGACAAGAGAACACAGCTGAAAGACACTAAGTAATAAGCCAAATAGTGCAACACAGATGAAATGATAATAAATCACATAGTGTAACACAACACTTCCCCTGAAACTCTCCTTGTTTCTGTCTGACCCACCAGTCAAGTATCTACTCCCGACTCCATATTTACTTTAATTAACTGAGTCATGTAGTGCTTACGTCTGTGTCTCTGCTTTTTACTCCGGACCTAACTTTACTAGAAAACAACATTAAAATTGTACAGTCTCTCATTGTAAAAGGTATTCTAGAGGCTTAGTGTGCCTTTAAGCAATGTTTATCTATCAACAGATGATTCAAATATCAGCATATGACAGAAGGCTTTATCACCCCATTCTATTTTTTTATGTGATTTAGCTTGGCTTTTCTTTAATGCCAGCACAGAAAAGTATCATTTATACGTAACTTGATTCTGGCACCATAGCAACTATGTCTTCATATCTGCTTCAGATAAACATAGAAAAATCATTTGCACGGTGTCGCTTCTATTAATAAGATTTGGGGGCAGAAGGTTGTTTAGTGGAAGTAGGATTGTTTCACAAAGTACGTTCTGTCACAGATCAGTACAGAGCTGTCAGCATAGAGCTGCTTGATTGTCTTCTGAAACGGTTTCACAGCTCCCAGGATGGGACACTCTGATTAATAATTTAACGGCTTTCCTGTCACTTTGCCAGTGGCATTTACTTCACTGAAATCCTTAACCCTAAGAAGATTTGTTTACTGAATTTCCACGTGATCCATTCACCAGAGCAAAGGTTTATTTTATGAAACATGCTTTGGATTTTGCAGCATTTTTCAAGAGGAAGGACAGAAGAACTCCCCCTGGGCAGCAGTTACCCTATTCGTTCTGACCCCAACAATAGAAATTGTATATTTTTCCTGGATTAACATATTCCCATGCTATCAGTTTACAGATATGGAAATAGTCTGGTACATTTTTTTTTAAATTCAGTTATGAAATCTGTTCCTCTTAACAGCATACTATTATTTCTCCCAGACTCAATCAATCAAATGAGGAAGCAACAGAACCATCAGGCTCCCAGTTCCAGTTTTTGTGCATATTATTTCATTCACAGCATTGCTTAAAGAGAAACTAAACACTAAGCCTGAAAATGGCTGGCAGAGGACTACTAGTCATCAACAGGGCCGTCTGCCGTCTCTCCCCCTAGGGGCATGGGAGAGTGGGTGATCAGTGTGCGGGTGGGGGGAAATAACTGGAACCAAACTTTTGTGGTTCCCCCTGCAAAGCCAGTTGCAGAGTGAGCCACAAAAGATCATTTCCAGTTATATCCCCCACTAACTGCAATGATCACTACTATATTTCCCTTGCTGCCAGGGCCCCATGTGTGCCCCCTCCCCCCCAGTGTTTCTGGCTTCTCTGCTCTCCTCTCCCACCTGCAATAGCTGCAGGCACTCAGGGGAATCGTCGGGATGGTAAGCTGTGTTTACTATGCTTCAGATTATGAATGTACAGGAGCCTTTGTCTCCTGTTCATTCATCTGCAGTGCAGCTGAGGCTGCAGAAAGGAACTGGGGATTGGGTTTCCTCAGTCCCTTTCTCTATCTCAAACGTGAGACTTCAGGGGTCTGTTTAGACCCCTGATATCTCACCAAAGACCCCCCAAAAGCATTGTGAAAATGTATAAAATTATTAAATTAAAATTAATAAAAAAATGTAAAAAAAAATTGTAAAAAAATCTGACTAAAGTTTTTAATCAGACTAAAAATCTGTGCCCAATATGTAGCACAACTTAGCCACATCTACTGTTTGCTACAGGCACCTCAGGTCACCATCTCGCTGGTAGGGGCCCCAGTGCATTACTTTGCCCAGGGGCCCATGATGCTGTTAAGGTTGGTCCTGGTCATTGGTATTACCTGTGGTTTCTCTGCAGATGTTCTTTCCCCATTATTGATTAGTAACTTACCATGTTTTTTTTCTGCACTTTTAAGACTGAAACACTACACCAGCATGTTCTCTTGTGGTTGGAGAGTTTTAAAAACAGGCAGTTGAGCCCAGTTTTCACCATATCCCAACCGGCCATCCTTAAGCTACAAAGGCAGCTGGACAGAGTTGAATACTTGCTGTGGCTGCTGTACTATGCTTCACCATGCAGTAAGATATATACCCCCTGTCAACTCAATGGGGCCGGGCTTCCTAGGTGCCCTTTTAAAAATGATCCACCATGGATGCTTAAGTAAATGAGCCCAAATAACGTTTCTGCTAAACCAGCTGCTGACAAGACCTGTGTCTGTAATTACATTGTTTAAAAATTAACATAGTTCAATCTCCGTTTCAGTCCTTAGACACAGTTTCCCATTTAAGACCTGAAAGGGGCATATATGGACACCAAACATGTGTTAGTTTCTTCTCGTTGATCCTTGATTTGACCCTAGAGTTGCCACCTCATCCCATTAAACCCGAATACCTTTGAATTACACAGGTTCTGAGGCTAATTAAATGCACATAAGGCACCAAGTGAGTTTAATTACCATCTTAATCAGCCACAGAACCTGTGTAATTAATATGTTTTGGGGTTTAAAGGGATGAGGTGGCAACCATATTTGACCCTATACTGCAACAAAATTTTTTCTGGACTAAAAATCAATGGCACTTTAATCTTAAATCTGCTATTTTGCACTACAAACCAAAGAACCCATGGGAATAATCTGGGCTGTAGAATCTGCCTTCCTAGTAACCAGACAACCTGTACTAACACCATTAGAATTTTTATCAATGTGACAGCCCTATGGTCCGACACTAGTTATCCTTTATCCCAAGCATTGTTCTGAACCTTCTCTCAGTGTGGAGGCAACCATCTTGGTAGAGGCAGGGCTTTCCTTACTCACTTAAGAACCTCCAACAAGGAAAACAGTGAGCAGAGCAGTAGTGACATTACCAAATCTTACTCCAAGTCTTGTGAGACTAACAATCAGAGGCAACGAATTCTTAGATCTCACACTGCAGATATTCAGGTTGTGAGGCTGTAGGCATGGGAGTGCCCAGGCATAGTCACATGCCAAGAAGTACATTGGTATTTCTTAGCAGGAATGCCAGACAAAGGCTTCAAGTAATTTGTGTATGGCTTAGTCACAATTAATTTTTCTGGATGTTCCCTTTAGCATAGTAGATCTTCACTTTATGAATTCAGGTCTACTTTATTGTGCAATGAATGTAGTTAAATATACATATATAGGTACCTGCAATACACACACTGGGCAAACTCACTACGCAGCAGCTAGAATTTAGTCAGTAAAGGACATCAATGACGTCCCAGTAGTTAGGGTCTGATGGCTGTGTTGCCTTTATATTTGATTGTCCTGGAGAGTTGATGGAATTAGCCAGGCTGATATCTAGCACTATGCTTGTTTATGTTGTACAATTTATGTTCGTTTTGCTCATCTGAATTCTAGGATGGTATTGTTCTCCGCTGTGTGTTTGACAAGGTTGTCAAAGGGACATTAAACGCACTGTTGGCTTTTTTGTTGGAAGGGAATACTTTTTGCATACACTAACCTGAGATTTTTTTCTGTTGACCTTTTCTTTCTTTGATTATTGCAGATTTATATTTCTGTTTGTGACTCTAATGTGGAAAATTTAACTCTATGACATAGTACAAGAAGTGAAAGGTATGGGCTTCACAAAGACAGGCAGATAAGGCCAGCAATTAAAATATCAGAGGTTCTAACACTTCCTCACACTATTAAAAATGTTTTTGTCTTTATCCTTGTCCCCGTTTGAAAGATTCCATAGGAAGTGAAGGAAACTCTCTAGAACAGGTATTCGAATGGCAATAATAACCTGACAAAGGTTCTAACTCTTTTCCACACCATCCACAATTAAAATTTGTGGCTGGAGTTGAGCTTTATGCATTAGCTATTGGTAATGTTATAATACAAATGATTATAAAAACATATAATATTTGCCCATGTATTTATTTATTTATTTATGAGCAAATTGTGCTCCCTTTCCCCTGGTATTTAGTATCATCCTTCCCTTTTCCACTTGACTTCTGTAAGATTTACCCCCCTTCATGACCAGGCCATTTTTTGCAATACAGCACTGCATTACTTTAACTGAAAATTGCGCCGTCATGCAACGCTGTACCCAAATAAAAATTATCCCCACACATGGAGATTTCTTTTGGTGATATTTGATCACATCTGGGTTTTTTATTTTTTTGCGCTATAAACAAAAAAAGACAGACAATTTAAAAAATATATATTTTTTTTTACTTCTGCTATAAAACATACTCCATAAAAATTGTCTTTATAAATTTAGGCCAAAATATATTCTGCTACTTATTTTTGGTAAAAAAAAAATCCCAATAAGCGTATATTTGTTGATTTGTGCAAAAGTTATAGCATCTACAAACTATGGTATATATACTGGAATTTCAATTTATTTATTTACTTGTAACGGCGGCATTCAGCAACTTATAGCGGAACCGCGATATTGTGGCGGTCAGTCTGACGCTAACTGACACTTTTGACACTTTGCGGGAACCAGTGACACTAATACAGTGATCAGTGCTAAAAATATGCACTGTCACTGTACTAATGACACTGGCTGGGAAGGGGTTAAATATCTAGGGTGATCAGAGGGTTAAATGTGTGCCTAACCAGAGTTTTTGTGTACTATATGTGCTGCTTTTACTATGGGATCTGATGATTTTTTTCCCCCTACATTGCAGGGAAAGAAAATCCATCACATCCCTGCTGGCAGAAGAGAGCTCTGCCTTGTTCTGTGTCTCTCCTCGCTGATCAGTGGGTGCCAGCGGACATCCATTGGCCAGCGCTCGCTGATCGGCTCGTGCTGGGTCTAACCGCAGCTGCAGCACCGGCGGCGCGCGCCCCCTATCTGGATGTGCCAGATCACATACTAGGAGAGCTCTGCCGCCATACACCTAAGTTTTGCAGTCGGCAAGTGGTTATAGTAACTTCACCATACCATACACCAGTGTTTCTCAACCTTTTTTCAATTAAGGCCCCCTTTAAAATATAGACAGTGTAGAGGCACCCCATTCTAAAATGTAAAAAACAATTCTTTTTTTACATAATGCAGCAACATTCACATGTAGGGCACCCAATGTTAGAGGTGATTTATTCTGACAAAACAAATACACTTTTGCATACTGGCACTGACTAGTAAGTATTCCTATGTTTCTCTTCTCCCTAAATTTATCTCCTTCAGTCAGCTAGTGTGATCCCAGTGCTGATGGAGAGAGACAGAGGAGGGTCAAACAAGGATGCTGTGGAGGCAACAGACATCCTCCATGTCAACTGATGACATCATTGGTTGTTAGGATGCCAGTGTCTAGGAAGTCATAATGGTGCATAATGAAACCCCAAAGGCAGGTTTGATCCATCTGCTGGCTTGTATACAATTTTTGATAAATTTGTAGGCATTTTGCCAAGGCACCCCTGAAGAAACCTCAAAGCACCCCATGGTGCATGGGCACCCTGGTTGAAAAAGGCTGCCATACACCATACCATACCATACAGACCAGAAAATGCTTCAAAATGTCCTGAAGATCAAATTTGGTTTACTGCACTTTCTCGCAGTAGAAATGGCAAAAAAAAAAGGATGTGTATAAGGCAATACCAATTATAACCAATCAGATTTTAGCCTACTAGCAGCACCTAATGCATGGTTTCTGGATGCTAAGGGTTACTGTTCTTTGTTCATAATTGTTTGGAAAAAATTCCATCTCATTGCTTCTGGACATCTTTTCTTGGTGGGAAACAAAAGTTTATGAAGGATTATAGCACTGTGCTTCCTTCTATCTCTCAAATGACAGGAACATATTCGCTGTGATAACATGAAAGGTACTTCTTCTACCGTCGATTGATGTTTTATTTAGCTCAATAAAGGTAATAAATAGGTAAAACATTGCAAATTGTTTTTATGACTGTCAGTGGTTTGATATGAAAGTGCTTTTTGCGTTATTATAATACCTTTCAGTTTGTGTATTGATGATTAGCATATCCGCTCTGAAACAGTGTTGTCACATTTGTCACTGGAAGCTTTCTTATTTCATTTACAGCTCCTGTCATACAGTGCCAGTAGCGTATCCCATTATTCTTTTAAGTCACTCTGGGATATCAGCATGAAAAACAGCACCAACGCTCTTCAAGACCAGGAAGGTAAAAAGCACAAAGCAGAGAGAGTGGCTATTTTATTGTCATTTTTACAACCCACAGAGGTGTCCTGACCAGGAGGCACAGGAGGAGCAAGAGAGGACAGGGGGAGAATACTGCTGAGCAAGTCTCCAGGAGTTCCAAAGAGGCAGCCAAGTGAGCTGGTGAATGTTCACACAGTCGGGAGGACTGGGGGGAAACGCCTAGAGGACTGAGATGCAACAGTCTGGGATGGGTGCAGAGCCAATCTGGAGGATTGTGTTGGCATGGGCAGTGGAAAGGGGCAGCTGCAGCCAGGAGGGCTGGCAGTGCCTGGAGAGGTGGTACTGGAAGCAGTAGCCACATAGACAGATAGCACTGAGGCTTTCTATTTTTTGCTACACCATAGAGGCCCATGGTCCTGCCTGCAAAGGACATCTGCTTTAGGCCTGGCTGAGCCAGTGTCAGGCCTACCAATCAGTGCTAGCTGGTCCGGGAAGTACAATCAAGTGATGTGCTGGGGGTGTATATAGCTGGTCCCAATTTTGACTGTCAATTATCTGGGCATCTCATAAGTTTTCTATCCCTATCCAAGTTAGATTCCCCTCAATAAAATCCAAAAAAAAAAAAAAAGAAGTGCAAGGACTGGTTTCATGTCTCTGGATGCTTGAAAAGTGTGTGCCTGGCTGGGCAGGGTAACAGACGGACTACTACACTCAGCAACCCCTACAGGGGGTACAGCTACAGACATTTAGGAGTATTTTTTTTTTTTATTTCTCTTTTGCGTTCAACACATTTGTACGCACTAATTGAATTATCTACTCAGGTTCCATCAAATGTTCGGAAACAACTTATATTATACCTACAGTACTTCCATGGTATAATGCACTATTTACTGTTGTAAAGAAAATGGTTCAATCAGTGCAAAAATGAACAAATCAAATAACCAATGCAGCTAGCACAAAAAGATCATCACATAATCCCAATAGAGTATTGAAAAACAAGGCGTAGCGCATGAAAAAATGATAAAACAGTTCAATAAAAGTCCAAAAGAAAAAGATGAAGAGGACTAAGGATCCCAGCACACCAAGAGACTTCCACGTGACAGGCAGAATTTAGGAAACAATGGTGACAGACCCTCCACCTCCAGAGCACTTGCTTTGCTCACCTCTATCAAAGGACCACTGAGCTAACAAATGGTCAAATGCACAGGTCCCAAATCAGGGTAAAGAATCTGGATATAGCCAGGAACTCCACTCGATTTTCCCAGGGCATGGCAGCACTCCGGATCTCCTCTCACCCACCCGCCACTCTGTTCAGTCAGAGTGAAGCCACCGCCTTGGGTGTCGGTGGCGTGCCTCTTTTACGCAAGCCGACTGCGCGGCTCACGGATTGGCTGGGAGGTGGAGGCGGTAGGTGTGAGAAGATCCGGAGCGCTGCCATGCCCTGGGAAAATCAAGTGGAGTTTCTGGCTATATCCAGATTCTTTACCCTCATTTGGGACCTGTGCATTTCACCATTTGTTAGCTCAGTGGTCCATTAATAGAGGTGAGCGAAGCGAGTACTCTGGAGGTGGAGGGTCTGTCACTATTGTTTCCTGAATTGTGCCTGTCACGTGGAAGTCTCTTGGTGTTTGCTGGGATCCTTAGTCCTCTTCATCTTTTTCTTTTGGACTTTTATTGGACTATTTACTGTTGTACTTGTCCTAAAACTTGTTTAAATAAAGAATTTATATATAAAAATATTGACAATCTTCACTCAAAAATTCTGTAAATATTGGCTTTGAATATCCAATCATGTGAAAAGCATCTACCTATAATTGTATACAGGAACTTGCTTTTATAGTGACTGGATAATAGAACTGAATCTTTACACAAACCTTTGAATGAAGATTCTCAACTTCTTAAGTAAATCAGCCTCATTGCGTTCTATCAACTCTGAGTACAGAGGTCCACCAGAAGTTTAATTTCCTTGTTCCTTACTTTTACAAAAGGCTACATCAAGTCAAATTTACAGGCAGCCCCTTCTTGGTGAAATACATCCAAAGAGATTTTAAAACTGGAATCCCAAATCTAGGCAAAACACTTTAGATCAGTCTAATGCCGCGTACACACGGTCGGACTTTTCGGCTACAAAAGTCCGACAGCCTGTCCGACAGACTTTCGACGGACTTTTGTCAGACTTTTGGCGGACTTGCAGCAGACTTTCTTACGAATTGACTTGCCTACATACGATCACACAAAAGTCAGACGGATTCGTACGTGATGACGTACACCGGACTAAAATAAGGAAGTTGATAGCCAGTAGCCAATAGCTGCCCTAGCGTGGGTTTTTGTCCGTCGGACTAGCACACAGACGAGCAGATTTCTGGGTCCAGCGTAGTTACGACGTAAAGATTTGAAGCATATTTCAAATCTAAAGTCCGTCAGATTTGATGCTGGAAAAGTCCGCTGAAAGTCCGGGGAAGCCCACACACGATCGGATTGTCAGCCAGCTTTAGTCCGTCGGCGTCCGTCGGACTTTTGTAGACGAAAAGTCCGACCGTGTGTACGCGGCGTAAGGCTCGATTCACACTAATGCGTTTTTTGATGCATTTTGCAGAAATGTAGGGAAATTTTTTAACATAGGTTCCTCTGGAACATGTTCACATCAATGCATTTTTGTGCCTCTGCGTTTTTGGAGAGGGTCGGGGACTTTTTTCCCGCAAAATGCAGTGTTTATCTTGTAATAGAATTCAATGGACCCACATCCAAAATGCAAGTACCGCGTTTTTACCGCAATTTTACCGTGATCTTGCAGTGATTTGTGTTTTTTAAATGTCTTTTTTTTTAAACTGTATATAGCTGGTTGCTAAGGAGGGGGCCGGGAAGCCGGCCGCTGCGTCCTTAACAACCGATGAGTCATCAGCTGTCAGCTGACTTCCCACTCAATGTAAAAAAAAAGAAAAGCCGGCTAAAAAAAAAATTGTGAAAAAAAACAGCGTGGGGTCCCCCCCCAGGTCCATACCAGGCCCTTGGGTCTAGGATGGATTCGGAGGGGACCCCCCATGCCAAAATTTTTTAAAAAATGGAGTGGGGGTCCCCCCAATATCCATACCAGACCCTTATCTGAGCATGCAGCCCAGCAGGTTAGGAAAGGGAGGGTACGAGCGAGCACCCCCCGCCTGAACCATACCAGGCTCTGCTTGTTAAAGGGGGCTTCCAGATTCCGATAAGCCCCCCGCCTGCAAACCCTGACAACCACTGGGCAATTGTTTTCGGGAAGAGCCCCTTGTCTCCATCAACATGGGGGCAAGGTGCTTTGGAGTGGGGGACGCAGAGCCCCCCCTGCTCCAAAGCACCCATCCCCCCATGTTGAGGGCATGCGGTCTGGTATGGTTCAGGAGGGGGGGGGGGCGCTCGCTCGTGCCCTCCCTTTCCTGACCTGTCGGGCTGCATGCTCGGATAAGGGTCTGGTATGGATTTTGGGGGGACCCCCACGCCATTTTTCTTTTAAATTTTGGCATGGGGGTCCCCTCCGAATCCATACTAGATCCAAGGGCCTGGTATGGACCTGGGGGTGGACCCCACACCATTTTTTCTCTTGATTTTTTTTTTAGCCGGCAATTCTTATTTTTTTAAATTGAGCAGGAAGCCCACTGACAACTGATGACTCATTGGTTGTTAAAGATGTGGCGGCCGGCTTCCCGGCCCGCTCCTTAGCAACCGGCTATATACAGTGTAAAAAAAAGCCTAAATGGAGCAGGAGATGGGTATTACAGGTTTACCACAGGAAGTGATGGGAAATGCAAAAGCAAATTTTAGTACTGTAGATTGAAGCTGGCCATGGGTTGCGCGAAAGAAAATCGCTCGATTTCCCCATCATCTCAGTGAGTGTTGACAAGGCAATCCCCCCCTCGCGGAGCTATTGTGTTCTCCCGGCGGGGGAGGGAGCTGTCCAAGCCAGGAGAACATACAGTGATTATTGCTAGCGCATATTGCCACTGGCAATAATTGCATAAAATCTCCAACATTCTGGTTGTACCTGTACCCAAGTTGATCGATCGGTCGGTCAACTTGGGTACATTTGGCCTGCCCATTTTTAGAGGCCTAAGGAAGGAGCATGAATGCTCCGCAAACGCGTAGCCACGCCCCAGCCGCACTACTAGTGACTTCACATCCGCCTCCCGTCCGCCTTCACTCCTGTACCCGGAAGACTCCGGGTTCTTGCTGGGGACACCTCTCCAGGAGCCCATGTATGGGCTTTCCCCCTTTCCATCTCAGCGGGAGTCATGCTGCCTGGATGCTCGGAAAGCAGAGGATAAATGAGCTGCAATTGTACAATTATCCTATGAGTTACTTAAAGTGTTTGTTAACCCCCCCAAAAAACAGATCCTGTTACCTTAAAGCATGTTATACAGTACAGTGCTTGTGCTGTGTAATTTGCCCCCCTGTATCACCTGTAATACCTGTCTGATCCTGCCAGTTTCTACCCTCCCCCGTACACTGATTCCGATGTATCAGGGCTGCTGAGCTCTGACACGGGAGTCAGCATGTGCCTCCGTCATACCCAGCCCTGTTCTGTATCTCCTATGTCCTCTCCCCACTCCCCTCTCTGAGTGCCCGCTTGTGTCAGTGGCCGCCCCCCCCCCCCCCGCTCCTGCTGCTCTCATAGTAAACATTAAAAGCCCCCATCCCCTCTGTATTGGAAGTTCCCCTGTGTTATATCATAAATATGCTTATCTGTACTGATAACACAGCGTCTTCCTACGATCAAGTGACTCCTCAGCTCTCTCTCTCCTCTCCTCCCTGGCGGACATCAGCTGCAGTGCTCGGCCCCACCCACTTGAACTGTCAGCTAGGCTGAGGACAGGAGAGAGGAGGCAACTGATCACAGGAAGACGTTGTGTTAGCAGTACACATAAGCATTTATTATTATTAACAATTTATATAGCGCCAACAGTTTATGCAGCGCTTTACAATGTAGAGGGGGGACAGCACAATTACAGTACTGTTCAATACAGAAGGGACAGCAGGGCCCTCCTCGTAGAGCTTACATTCTAAAGGGAGAAGGTGGTGGTCAAAAGGTAATAGATGCGGGGATTGATTTGATGGGATTGTTAGGTGGGTTGTAGGTAGGTTGTTAGGTGGGTGTGGGATAGGCTTCCCTGAATATTTATGATATAACACAGACACAGTGGAACGTAGTGTTTTAATACAAAGGGGATAGGAGCATTTTATAGAAGTTGCTTAACAACCACTTTAATGTAAGCGCCTGTCTGTTTCCTCTTTTATTATTATTATTTTTTTTCAATTATTTTATTTAAACCACAAAACCACAAAAAGTTATCTCAGTTGCATTGTGTAAACAATAACATTACAGATACATTGGAATGATACATTCAAAAATCAGGATTATAAATTAAATCAGACATGACATTCTCAGCGTATAATGTGTGTGGGTATATTCCATGTACTGTAGCAACTAAGGGCTAAACTATTTTCCAATTTCTAAATTAGCGAAGAGAGAAGAAAAGAAAAAATAACCGAAAAAAGCAGAGGGGAAAAAAGAGAGGGGATAAAAGAGAGGGGAGGGGTAAGGACAAGGAAGGGGGGGGGAAGGGGTTCTGGGTTGGAATGGGTGCCAAGCATCCAGCATCTCTGCATGTTACATCTGTTCTACATTCATGAGCCAAGAGGGTTTAAACCCTCTTCAAAGAGGACAATAATCCCCACATCTCTGAAATATTTTTCTTGTTTATTTTGTGCTGAAAGTGTGAGAGCCTCCATTTTATTGATCTCTTCCACTTTATGAAGCCAGCATCCGACAGTGGTAGGTGCTGAGTTTTTCCAATTGAGAGGAATACAGGCCTTAGCTGCGTTTAGCAAATGTCGCAAAATTGATTTTTCATATTTCTTTGCTGGGATAGTCAAAACCTGTAACAAAAAGAAAGCTCGGTCGTCTGGGTTTTTTTTAGTCTGTGAATTTTTGGATGGCTGCTTTGGCTTGGTATCTTAATAAGTCTGACGGCTGTTTGCGAAGGGATAGGAGGTCTCTTTTAAGCGCCGGTGTTGGGGTGTGTTTATGTTGGGCCTCCACTTTGTGGATGTTGTTGAGAAGGCACGAGAGCTTCTCCTCTCGTTGTCTTTTGAGCCTCGATCTGTGTTTGATGAGAATACCGCTGATAACTGCCTTGTGGGCTTCCCATAAGATCCCTATATCGCAGTCATGTTGTTTGTTTGTCTAGAAGTATATATTCAGATCTTTTTGCATATTCTCAACTACTTTCGGGGTCTGCAAGAGGCTTTCGTTTAACTTCCAGAATATAGTCCTTGAAGAGAACAGATCTGAAAGTTTGTACGTTAGCTTGATTGGTGCGTGGTCTGACCATGTTATCGTATTAATAGCTGAGCTTTGGACAGCCTGTAGTTGTGAGTGCAGGATTAAAATATAGTCTATGCGCGTATAGACTTTGTGAGGAAAGGAATAGAAGGAGTAGTCTTTTTCACGTGGATGCTGTAAACGCCAGATGTCAACCAGTTGGGCTTATGAAGGGATTGCGCCTGGTATCCGATTGTTTTTGGATACCAGGAGTATACATTGGGAAGTAGCGGGACATAAATATCTCCCCCTAATATCAACTGACCTGCGGAAAATTCCAAGAATAAGTCTAACATGCGGCTGAGAAAAAAGTCCTGACAGTCATTAGGGGCATAGATGGTGGTAAATGTCATTTTGGCCTCCCTCAGCAACCCTTTGATTATTATTATTATTAAACAGGATTTATATAGCGCCAACAGTTTGCGCAGCGCTTTACAACATGAGGGCACACATTACACTTACAATACAAATCAATACAGGAGGAATCAGAGGGCTTTGATGAACATGAAGCGGCCTTCAGGGTCCGCTAGGGTGTCGTGGCAGGTCCAGGGAAACCTATTTGTCAACATAGGAAGTTTATTGTCTCTTTAGTGGGTTTCCTGGATATATGACACATCTTTATGTATTTATCGTTTCAGATCATTCAATAGCATTCATCTCTTTTCGGGAACATTTAGCCCTTTGGCATTAGGCAAAATTATCTTAACAATATCCATCTCAAAATAAGATGAGTGAATTGACAAGGGGAAGGTGTGTGGGGGGGGGGGGAGGAAAGGGGAAAAGAAAAAGTAGAAGGTTACAGTATCCGAAGGGTTATGGAAAGAGTAGAAGTGAGGAATTGGAAATAAGAAAAAACAAAAACAAAAATATACAAGTGCTAAATCAGCAAGTAGGTTCAGGGGGGGTGGGGAGGGTCGGGTCACATGCACATAGACACGGCTCCTAAATCTACAATGCCAAAATTTTGCCAACGGTGCACTCCAACCAACGTCTGTGTTGGGGGAGTGCATAAACCTAAGTAGGGGAGGGGGTAGACAGGAGCCTAACAGGAGTGGCCCCTACCTATCTCACCCAGCCTGGCATCAAACATCAACAACAGCAATGGCATGCAATATGAAATTATACATTGTCTAAACAGTAAAAGAATAATAGGCCACCAGCACATCTGTCGTTCGGGGGTTCTACCCAAATCAGCATGGGGCAATCCTCCAACTCGTTATCGGGGCAGAGAGGGCTCAGTCCCTCCCAGAGGGCGCTACTGCGTCTAAAGAGGAGTAACCAATAATGTAGGGAGGTCGGCTATGTTGAGTTAAAATCCCAAAGATCCTCATCAGAAATATTAAGGCTCAGGTGCCACAGAGGTCGCCAGGTAGAAGACCTCACCTATAAGATAGGTCTCCAGCACAATATAGCTTACTACCCGTGCATCCTATTTCTCCCATTAGTTGTGTCTTCGTAGCGCCGTCAAACACCTCACATCATCCCCAGGTAGACTCCCCCATAACTCCAACAGGACAAGTCTCATCAGAGCCCCAGCCCGCCCTCGTCAAACACAGAGGAGGCTGTCAGCGGAGGTAAGGGCAGAAATTCAACATATTTCATAGACGAAAGCAGTGTTAGGATTCCCATCTTCTGGTCTGATGTGTAATACAAATAAATGTGTAGCAGACATTGCCCACCCCTCAGAACAGCACGCAGGCTAGGGTTGCCACCTGTCCGGGATTCACCCGGACAGTACGGGTTTTGAAACATGTGTCCGGGTCTCTGGCCACCTGAGACCCGGGCACATTATTCAGACCCACCGGTGGCTCCCTGTGCGGCGTGCCTTGCCTACACAGGCGGCCCTCTAATTAACTTCCCCCGACGATTTATAGTAATGGAATGCCGCAGTTGTGCGAGGTATCTTTGTTCTCGCATGCCGCCCGTGAGCTCCACTTTTTATGGCAGGGCAGACCCGACATCTCTCCCCGCTGTCCCCAGCTGCAGGACACATACACAGTGCAGAGAAAGTGCTGTGGAGTGAACCCGCCCCTCCTCCTCCTGCTGTGCTGTTTTTCTGTGTACGCAGAGGAGGAGGAGGGGAGGAGAAGGCTCACCATGCTGCCGACAACTCTGCTGGACAGAGATCATCTATCAACTAATCCACAGTGAGTCTTCCAGAGGATGGGGGGCATGAACAAGAGGGTGAGGGGGGAACTAGCCTACAGTTCACTTTGAGTAATGGGGGGGGGGGCAGGGGCATAACTACCACTATAGCGACCCATGCGGGTGCTATGGGGCCCGCAGCCGAGTGGGGCCCAGTGAGGATAAGAGCACCGCCGGCACAGTCTCCCAGCCAGGGGAAGAGAAAGGAAAGGAAGAGGCGAGCTGTCCATATCAGCAGAGAGCTGAATTGCCCGATGTAAGAGCTTTCATTAGAACTTCCAGTGTTCCCGGGGATCACGTCACATAGCTCCACCTTTTGGCCCGGTGCCTTTGATAGACAGAACGCCGATCCAATGTGGGACATGTGACATCATCAAAGGCGTCGGGCCAAGAGGTGGGGCTATGTGACGATGAGCCCCGGGAAGACAGGAAATTCAAATGAAAGCTATTACAGAGGGCAATCCTGCTCTCTGCTGATCCGGGTGGCTTGCCTCTTCCTCTGCATAGGTGGGGCTGTATGGGGCACAGGCAGACCAGGCTGTATTGGGCACAGGTCACGCTGTATTGGACACAGGTCACGCTGCATTGGGCACAGGTCATGCTGTATGTGGCACAGGTCACGCTGCATTGACACTATGGCAGCTGTGGGGGGGGGCTGTTTGCAGGGGGGCCCCATACAACATTTTGCTATGGGGCCCTGCTATTTCTAGTTACGCCCCTGGGGGGGGTATCTTCTAGGGGGCACTTTAATACCTGTGCTACAAGGGGGCTTGGATATGAAATCCAGACCCCTTTGCACATATCCCCTCCCCCAATATTAAAGAGATGTCTGCCACAGAGCGGGTGGCCCTTGGCACCCCACAAGAGATGTGGAAAATTGCTCCAGGTGCCCATACTAGTGCCCCCCTTCCAAGCAAGTTAGTGGAGCAAAGTGTGGATTCCAGGTAACAGGGCGGGTTCACACTATGAAAACACAGGAACGCGCTGTGCGTTCTGTGCGATTCATATGTGACCTGGGTGCAATTTCAGCCCAATTATGTCTGCAGTCTCTTACCATCCCCTGTATCATGTCTGCAGTCTCTGACTACCTCCTGTATCATGTCTGCAGTCTCTGACCATCTCCTCCATCATGTCTCCAGTCTCTGACCATCTCCTGTACTATGTCTGCAGTCTCTGACCATCTCCTGTATCATGTCTGCAGTCTCTGACCATCTCCGGTATCATGTCTGCAGTCTCTGACCATCTCCTGTACTATGTCTGCAGTCTCTGACCACCTCCTGTATCATGTCTGCAGTCTCTGACCATCTCCTGTACTATGTCTGCAGTCTCTGATCATCTCCTGTATCATGTCTACAATATGACCATCTCCTGTAGTATGTCTGCAGTCTCTGACCATCTCATGTACTATGTCTGCAGTCTCTGACCATCTCCTATATCATGTCTGCAGTCTCTGACCATCTCCTGTATCATGTCTGCAGTCTCTGACCATCTCCTGTACTATGTCTGCAGTCTCTGACCATCTCCTGTACTATGTCTGCAGTCTCTGACCATCTCCTGTATCATGTCTGCAGTCTCTGACCATCTTTTGTACTATGTCTGCAGTCTCTGACCATCTCCTGTGTCATGTCACCCAATGTAGTAGGGTAAAGGGGCACTGATATAAAGATTACCTCTTATATCAGTAACCCCCACCTTACCTTAGTGCATTCACTCTCTGGAGGGTGCTCTATAGTGACCAGATTCCCACCCACATTAGAGTTTCCATTTTAAATGCAAATTGGAACTCTGTGGACAATTACATAAACGGGAACTCTGATGTAAAGGGGAATGCAGTGGACTGATATAAGGTGATCTCATCACCAGAACCCTCCCCCCCTTACACCATACATACAGTCCTCACCACTCCCCCTCCTCCCCCTCCCAACCATACACTATCTATCTATCTATCTATCTATCTATCTATCTATCTATCTATCTATCTATCTATCTACCAGGAGACCTCCCCCCACTCCCCAATATTACACTGGGAGGCTCCCCATCAAACATTACACACTACATATACACTATATTGTACATTACACACGCCTGCACTATATGCAATTGTCTACACCCACTGTTCATTGCTGCGCGTGCCGCATTACTACTCCCCTAGGACACACAGAGGTGTCCCAGGTATTTTACAATCTTACAATGTATGCTACAAAAAAAATGGCAAGCCCCACTGAAGTGTTTGGGTTTGGCGCGAAGAAAAGGTGGCAACCCTAATGCAGGCCACAATGTGCGGTGTGTCTGCAGCGGTAACTGCTCCCAGTGTCTCACCTAACATCAACCAGACAGTTATGCCACGTACACACGGTCGGACTTTTCGTCTACAAAAGTCCGACGGACGCCGACGGACAAAATACGGCTGACAATCCGATCGTGTGTGGGCTTCCCCGGACTTTCAGCTGACTTTTCCAGCTGCAAATCTGACGGACTTTAGATTTGAAACATGCTTCAAATCTTTACGTCGTAACTACGCTGGACCCAGAAATCCGTTCGTCTGTATGCTAGTCCGACGGACAAAAACCCACGCTAGGGCAGCTATTGGCTACTGGCTATCAACTTTCTTATTTTAGTCCGGTGTACGTCATCACGTACGAATCCGTCGGACTTTTGTGTGATCGTATGTAGGCAAGTCCGTTCGTTAGAAAGTCTGCCGCAAGTCCGCCAAAAGTCTGTCGAAAGTCTGTCGGACAGGCTGTCGGATTTTTGTAGCTGAAAAGTCCGACCGTGTGTACGCGGCATTAGTTTCACAGTTCGCTGTAGTACCGTCTATAGCCACCCAGCAGAAACATGTAGTTCAAATATTAAGGCACTAAGACCTCCATTAGGGTGTGCAGGCTTTGTCAGCTCTGCTAGAGATGGATGGACGGTTAATAAAACAGTGGCCGAGGATTGTGGAGGACAATGATTGCTCACAGTAATGGTGAAATCACAGGTCTCCCTGTTGTTCTCAGGCAGTGTGAAGAGTGCAGCTTAGTTAAACAGGGAACCCAGAGGGAGGCATGTAAAGCGGTGGTTTGGGGATATGTGCCAAAAATTGTAGCAGGGGTAATAGTGATGCAGACTGGCACCACAGACTCATGCGACCATAAGTAGGAGTTACCTGCATCTTTTATATAGGAAAACATACTGGATAAAGGTGATTCGGGGTGTTATCCAGAAGCTGTTAGAAATGTAACAGAGCATATCGGATTCAGCTGCTGTAGAATCTCAGAGAGACAGTGGGGTCGACAGAGCTGGTCAGAGGGAGAGCGACTCTGTGGAGTAGCCGGCTCGGATCAGGACTCATGTTGGTTTTCTGGTGAGGGCGCCCAGGACCGTCTCCGTGTCCACTGCGGCAAGGCTTGAGAGGTCAGCCAGGGTTTCCCCGAGCCTGCGCGCCCCACTGGCCAGGGGAGGAACATCAGCCAGTTCTGGACGGATACAGGGTTTGCTTCCATGAACGTAAAGAGAGCGGGCGGGTCTCCAGGTGTGCGCAGTGTAAAGGAGCGCTGATCCCTACTGAAGGTGGCCGAGAGGGGGAACCCCCATCTGTATGTGTCAGGAGTCAGGGAGCGTCTCCGCTGGCCGGGCTCCTTGCGCATGCACGGTGGACTGGCGCTTCGCCGCACACCCGTCCGCGGCCTGATGGTGCGGCGCGCGCGGCTGCTCGGCGGTCCCCGTGTGCGCGCCGTCGCCCGTGCGGGTGCCCGGTAGCGCGTCACACTGACGCGCTCGCCGGGCAGGGAGACTATTTCTGACGGCTCCAGCGCCCAGTCGGGTTGCTGGTTCGTCGTCAGCTCTCCCTGATTCCCTGTGCCTGTGATACCCTGATATCTGCCTGTCTCTGTGTACTGAACCTTGGCTTGTTAAACCACTACTCTGCCGGATTGCCCCACTATCTGCCTGTCTCTGTGTACTGAACCTTGGCTTGTTAACCACTACTCTGCCGGATTGCCCCACTATCTACCTGTCTCTGTGTACTGAACCTTGGCTTGTTAACCACTACTCTGCTGGATTGCCCCACTATCTGCCTGCTCTGTGTACTGAACCTTGGCTTGTTAACCACTACTCTACTGGATTGCCTGATGCCCTGACCTCTGCCTGTGTAACGGACTTGTCTCCACCTGATTGCCTGATACCCTGATCTCTGCCTGCATTAACTGACTTCCTACTGTTTAATCTGCCTGCTACACATCTGACCCCTGCTTATAATCACAGTCTTGACTCTGCCTATACTCAGTCCTTATCTCTGGTCCCTCCTACAGATCCCAGAGCACCCGCTTCCAATCTCCAGACCTCCTACCTCCCGGAAGCCCGTGCCTCCACGTGCCCCCAGCTCTCTGTACCCACTTCAGGGGTCTGGGTGCGCGTGGTCGTAAGGGCGAGCCGCTCTCGGCATCTCGGCCTCGGTGAGTATTAGTCCGTGACAGTATGTGGTGTTCGACCGCCGGGCAACATCCAAAACCGGACGCAGCATAGCCCGACGCTGCAAGGTGGCCCTGGAAAGGTCAGGGAGTATTTTGACATGTGCACCGTCAAAGTTCAGTTTCCTGAACTCCCATGTCTTCCTAATGCTACATACACACGTTCGGAATTTCAGCCCGCAAAAGACTGATGAGATTTTATCATGGGAAAATGCGACCGTGTGTATGCTCCATTGGTCTTTTGCTGGCGAAATGCCAGCCAGCTAAAGATTGAGAGCATGCTCTCAATTTTTCAGTCGGGAAAAGTTCCTATCTGAAAATGCGATCGTCTGTGGCAATTCTGACGCACAAAATCCCTACGCATGCTCGGAAACAATTCGACGCTTGCTCAGAAGCATTAAACTTCATTTTCTCGGCTCGTCGTAGTGTTGTACGTCACCGCGTTCTTGACGGTCGTAATTTCAGCGAACTTTTGCGTGACCGTGTGTATGCAAGGCAAACTTGAGTGGAATCCCATCGAAAAAGCCGTCATATCTTTTTCCGACGAGAAATCCGCTCGTGTGTACGCGGCATAAGTACAGTCTCCTTGTGCGTCTACCTGTGCAGCCTGCAGATCACATCTCCCGGCCTAGCAGGGTCATTAGAGCGGGGTCCCAGGACTCTGCTGATCCTGTTAAACTCCACATGGTTAGGGAGGGCGTCTCCGGAGACCCTCTGAAAAATGGCAGTTTACTGTTGCAGCAAAATCTTCGGGGCCTGTCGCTTCAGGTAAACCCCGGATCCACAGGCTATTCTTCCTGCTCCTCTCTTCCATGTCCTCGAGATGGCGCTGCAAGGACACTGCGGCATCCATGTGGGTATCCTGCAGGGATACCAGTGCCGTCACCTGCTAGATTAGGGTCGCCATAGAAGCTTCCACGGTTGTCAGTCTGGTGGAGAGGGATTGAACGTCCTTTCTGACCACCTGTATTTCCTTGCAGTGTTTCTCCTCCAGGCGTCCAATGATAAGTTGCATATCGGATTTAGTCGGGAGGGCCTGAAGGAAGGCTCGGAGTTTAGCGTCCATATGAAGGGAGCAAGGTTGCACTGATGGGCTCCGAGAGGCAGAATGGAGATCCGGCGGGACATCTGATATGATTCTGAAGCCGAAGAGGCAGCCAGCGAGTCCGGGTGTGTGTGTGGACCAGAGGATGTAGGTCGAAAGCCGTGTGGTTCCGCCATCTTGTGATGGAGGCCACCTGGGAGCCGGGGAAGTAACGGTCAATAATGCCACTAGCTTTGCTATTCTTAGCTGCCTGTGTGCCACCCTTCGCCTTGCACTTCCTGACTGAGGGCATGCTGCAAATATTAATGCCTTATAAGCCAGGCTAGGTGGGTGCAGGCTGGGAGCTCAAGCTACATGCGTCCACCTGCTGCCATGTCCAGCCTTTTATTATTATTTTTACTGCTGCCTATGTCTTGCTATCCATTGTCCACCGCACCCTTCACGGAAACTGTAATGTTTCCCCAGCTTTCCAAAACTAAACTAAAAAAGCTATTTGGTTGGAGATAGGCATTAAAAGATGTTGTGGATACTCTTTTCTTTTTACAATACTGAAATTACTCACATGGTTATAATGAAGACAGCCTCACCAACATGTCAGTAAGTCTGAGGACATGATAGGAGTTACATCACTGAACAAAAAGCAAATAGGAATTTGCAATCAAGTTTTCTGATTTCCTTGCCATGTACTGCATGTATATACTATATTTTATTGGGTCATTTTAATAAAACTGAAGTTTCACTTTTAGTGGCCATTTAATACAGCAGTACATCCTGGTGTAAGTTAACTACAGCGTCCAAAATGACAGAAGACTTTTACCTTCAAGGTACAATAATTGAATTGAGAGTTGTACTTCAAGAAACAAACAATTTTTTTAACTTTCTCGAGTATCGCAGTTTTATTTTGTTATTTACTTGCATGAACATTCCGTGGGTACTATGGGACGTTTGATGACAAAATTACTATTTTAATTCCTGTTATTTGAGCCAGTCATTTTTTTTTTATACATCAGCAGACACGTTGACACAGAATCCATTAGCTGAATTTTGTTCTTACAGTTAAAAGTCATTCACAGTTCTACCTCAGTCATGCATGTTTGTTTATTCCGTTTAGAAGGAAAGCCTTTCTGCTAGTCTTGTCTTTTCATTACCGCCAGATGTAATGGCTTTTTATTCCTGTCCTCTCTGCTCAGCATATATGCCCAGATGTTCATGTGAATTGGGATTAGGGGTGAGGTTTTAATAAGGAACAGAAGTAGCTCTGCACGGGTGAAGAAAATGAGTAGGCAGGAGGCCCAAGCACTGAAGAGCTCAAATTTGAGTTCTTCTTGCTTTCTGTAAGGTCCATCAATGCGGTAGCCTTCTCTGGTGCATTACTCTTTATCCACACTGCTAATATAAACGGAGATTAAAATAGCTACATTTCCCTGTCCAGGACAAACTGCTTGTGATAATAGTCATGAGACACCCCTCATGGATTAATTTTCCTTAAGTTTCCCTGTGGGTGATGTGACCCGTGATTCATTTCCTCTCACATTACATCATCTGGGCACGCTAGCTAGTGCTGCTTGCTTTATCTACTCAAAGCTTTGAAGCTGCAGTGCCATAGCCCTCTGGTACTTCATCCAACAACACAAATCAAATACAGTTAGAATTAAGATAAAAAGCTATCTTTACTTACTAGTTTTTTTAATGATGTAGATGCAGAACTTGGTGATCTAAATATCTGGCTGTGTCATACAAAGCTGTCTTTGATCAGGCAGGGAAGAAAGTGGAGTGTAATCTGAATACTTTTGTGCCCTCTTCCTTTTAATTTACTGCTTTCTATTTAAAAGCATTTTTAATAAACATTTTTTTATTTTTGTACACTAGGATTTGTTGATCGGGCTCATTCTATAAAGGACAGAAGAAATATTAAAGGCCATCCAAGAGTGTTATTTAAGCTTTCTGCGGTTACTGGCAAGATAGATCCTGTATAATGACCCTTTATATCACACACATCTAATGACTTCAGCAATGAGATCCAACAGCAGTCTTACGAATGGTGCCTTGCTCATCAATGGATTCTCCACAATGTAAAACAAACAAATAAGAAAAGTGCGAGTTGACTAACTCAAACATCACCTAGAAAAAAGGGACTTTATAGGCTCAATATGGGAGACCACACAAAGAAATATAAAACATACATTTATTTTTAAACATTCAAATACTTGAGTTAAAACATCGGCATGAACTGCCTCTAAAGGATCCAAATATTGACAGAAGCGAAAATAAATGCCCTACTAGAGATACCGGAAGTCTATACATAAATAGCATATACAGCAAGTTAATAAATGTTGATGTAGAGTTTTTATGCATTAGGTCACCAGGTCAACGTTTCGCCAGTTCAAGGCTTCCTCAGGACTCAATATAATAGTGGGAAAGCACTATATATAAAGAATAATACAAACATCAATAACAGAGCATGGTGTATAACAATAATACCAATAAGTATATGAAAATGCTCACATCAATATGGTGGATCACAACGCGTCCATTAGTAAAGCCTGGAGGCAGGCACAGGGGCAGCAGAACGATGCCCTGTGAGTCTTCCATATTGATGTGAGCATTTTCACATAATTATTGGTATATACCATGCTCTGGTATTGAGGTTTGTATTATTCTTTGGTTTGAGTTAGTCAGTCCGCACTTTTCTCATGTTCTTATTCGGATACGGCTTGGGAAAGTCAAAACCTGTTTTCCTTTCCAAAACAATCAAATAGTTTTGGGTCCTTCTTTCAGACAGTAATAACTTCAGTATGTCTTTGAGGAAGTAGATAGGCTACTGCAGGGAATCCTGGCCCTTCAATCCCTATGTTGTCCATGCATGTGGCAATAACTCCTGCAGTCTTCCACCCATAAGTTCCATTTACTACCAGAATTCCATTGATTGGGAAGTTGAAACCAGGCAATAAATTGCTAACTGCATTACAGTTTATTGAATCGAAAAAGTTAAAAGAGTTACGGCAGTTTCACCAAAAGCTACTGGAATTTTCTGCTGGGTTTGATCAGGACAGTTTCCCATCTCTTTGCAGTCAATCAAAGCCACCATTTTATATTTTCCATTGCTTTGCAATTTTGGCAAAAAAATGAATGGAAGGTTTGATCACTTTATCAAATTACCAGGTATGGCCAACTTAAGAAATAAAAGGAGCAGGAAGTGTCAACATTTGTTCCTAGCTGAGCCTGAAATGTACATTATAGTATAGTTGGCCTTATAATTAACCTGAAGTCACCTATGATAAAGTCTGACTTCCACTTTACTACCACATATATCACTGCAGGTACACTTTCAGGTTCATGTAAGCACATCCCTCCCAGTGTTTTCAGTTTGCTTCTTTGCATTCTACTTGGGAGCACAGCCTGTCTGTCCTCCAATGGTCAGATTTGTGCTGACACACTCCTCTCCACAGCCATTCATTGGGAAGACCAGTATACTGCTGTTTTCTGCCTCCTGCTGACATCCCCCCTGCAGCTCTCTAAGTTCCTTATGCAGTCAAAAACAGAGATCATGTGATCACTTATAAAAAAAAGAAAACAAAGGTATTTATAATGTTTTTATACTGTATATACACAAATGTTTGCCTTGCATTTCTATTTTAAACAGAATGGGTTGTTTTACAAAGTAGGGGATCATATATACTTTAAGTCTTCAGGAGCCTATAATGTGAAAATATTGTGTAAACACAAAAAATAACGGGAATACAGTATTTATAAATCTGTGAATTTGACATTCACCAAGCATTAATTGCAGGTAATCTTCAAGGTACATGTGTTTTAATGACAGTGATTGATTTACCACCTATAAATGTTTGATGAAAGCCACTTGTACTGCTTTATAAATATGCCCCTAAGAGGAACTTTAAGTATAAATATGTACCTGTAAACCAAAATTCAGCACTGACTTCACGCATGGCTAGGAACAGACTGCTAAAAATGCCTAATCAACAGTTTAGAGCTTCTGAATACTTCCAAGACAGCACAGTAATGATTACTAGTGCATTGCTTGGATCAGGCAGAACCTAGGACCAGTCTCTTATACCTACAGAGTATAAGGTGTAGTGCACCCGTAGGTGTTGGCTTTGATAGGTATGTAGGTACACCTCTTACCTGAATCTGGTTATACCCTCAAATTCCCATGACACTGTGAGACACACAATGGTAAAAAGCATGGAAACTGATTCAGCAGTTGCTACTCTCTGAAAAGAAAAGAAATAGTTAAAGCAAACAGAACAGGTGTAGCACCCTGCCCCAGTGTGACACCATTTTCATTTTGGCTCTGCTGTACTCAGTGGAGCAACAATCTATTTTCTAGGTCTGGCTAGGTTTCCCTAAGCTTGATGGTTGATTGCTCCTGTCTGCCTGTGGAAGAAGCTTCCAGAAATAGAGTAGGAGAGTTAGCCACTGAGTTATGAATATTTATGTGACCTCGGCCAATCCCTGGGAGCTGGTGCCCATAATGGGCCTGGAAAGAAGATACATTTTTGGGTAATCTGTTCAGCGGTATCATCTCCTGGGGCTGCTGTCCTTGGGAGGCAGCCTGTGTTCTGAAGAGCTGTTGCTAGGCCTCAGCATCTGCTTGGCTGAGGAAATAGAAGAACTTGGACTAAAAGACATTTGCTAGAGGACACTACCTTAGGAAGCTGGGATGTTTAGTACCTCTTTATCACTGAAGAGTGAGACAGCTGTCATTATGAGTAGGACCTTTTCCTAGGACTCCAGGTGTTTATGTGCTATGGGGGTTGAATGCCAGAGGTTGCTGCAAGGTCTGGGACCACTCATACAGAGTCTTAGATTAGCTGGCTATCCCAGCTGGCTCTATCTTCAGCAAAGGCTGCTGCTAAAGTATTTGTGCATGATAATCTGTCTTCCTGTACCTGTTTTGTTTTTTGGAGTATCCTGCACCCTCATCCCTCTTTCATGTTTAAGCACTGCAATAAATCTACAAAAAGACATCCCTTAGTCTGAACCTGTGTTTGTTGGGGTGCTTGGAACTTATGTCTGGGTCTGGCAGCCTTTGAACAGGTAAGAGAGTCCTGGGGGATTTCACAGTAGTTGAAAATGGGGTGCCTCGATGGGGTCTGTAGCTTACGCATGTTTTTGCAAATGTGTGCAGACTAAATCCCTGTTTTTAACGAATAGTGTTGGACAGGCCAACTCGGTTGGTCACAGGCTGGTTGGTAAGCTGAGCCTGGAAATTTCTTTGGTTTTGTTTGACATACGTTGTCCTTCCAGAGCTCCTTGCTGCAAAGATCAGTTATAGGTGGGGGCAGTGGCCAGTTGTTTGTACCTTTTAAAATATTGGTCAGGCAACACACTGCCATAGTGCTATGTGCTGGGTGTTCAGTGTGCCCCTGTGCCTTTAAGGAGGGGTGGGCTCCTTCCAGGCTCACCTGCCCTCTGCCTATCCATTAAAATGTATGTGCTTCCATTGTAAAGACTCTCAGAAGTTAGAGTTAAGACTACAGAAAATGTAGTGCCTTGACGGGGCCTGTAGCTTATGCATGTATTTGCAAATGTGTGCAGACTAATCCTCTGTTTTTAACGCATACTGTTAGACAGGTCGATTCGGTTGATCGCAGGCTGATCGGTAAGTTAAGCTTGGAAATTTCTTCGGTTTTATTTCTCAGTAGCCCCTCTGGGCTACATTTAAAGTGGAATCACGGGGGCGTGGCTTGACGCATGGAGCTGGCGGACGTGTAGTGTCTCAGCTCCCGGATCCCTCGGCTCTACAGGGCTTCTCCACACCGCAGATCGCCGCCTGAACAGACCAAATGGGGAAAGATAAGTACAAAGAGCAGAACGGGACAGGGGGATCCCGTCCTGGGGGTGATTTAGGGCACTTTTTTACCCGTTCTTCGGCCGCAGCACAGTGCCGGCCGGAATCCAAGATGGCACCGGCACCTCCATTCCCGGCCAGCTCTGAGTCAGCCCTGGACTCCCTTACTAGCTCCCAGGCATGCCACCCCACCCCTGGGACACTGGATCGCCCCTCTAGACGCTCCAGGAGCCACTCAAAAACATCCCTGGGAACAGAGGATGGATAGGACTTGGAATCCCAAATGAGATCCCTGCACAGTTATATGCGCTCTCTCCCCACAAAGGCTGACTTTGAACAATGTGTTAAACGCATTGAAAAAACATACAAGCAGGAGATCACTGAGCTTAAAAAGAACATTGGGGCCCGTTTTGAGGACATAGAAAACACCACTACAGGCCTTCATGCAACTGTGCAGTCACATGAGGGAATACTTAATACCCACACAGTCCTGCTGCAACAACTAGCATACCAGCAAGATGACATTGAAAACAGAAACAGAGGGAACAATATCCGCGTGCGCGGAATCCCTAGATCCGTGGAACCCAAAGATTTAAAGGCAGCAGTGACAGTCATCTTCAATCAGTTGTTGCAATTACCCAACGATAACCCCCTTGAACTTGACCGGGTTCACAGGACCTCTGGCCCCAGGAAACCTGACCGCTCATTTGTACGTGATACCCTGTGCAGAGTGCACTTCTATAACATCAAAGAATCCATTATGCGTGCTGCCAGCACTCAGGACCCTATTCTCTTCAACACTACCCCCGTGATGCTTCTACCTGACCTCTCACACCAAACTTTAACCATTCGGAAAGATCTGAAGCCCCTCACACAACTGTTGCAATCTCGCCAGTTAAAGTACCAATATCGCTTTCCCTTCCAGCTGCGGGTTCACCATGACGGCAAGACTGGCATTTTCCGCACTCTGAGACCTCCCCACGTTTCTCAGCACACTGGACTTGTCTCATGTCTATATCCTGGACTGGCCCTTCACACCCACCACCCCAGGACTGCCATATCTATCTCAGTGGCATAAACAAAGCCGCAAACAGAGACCCGGATTCTCCTCACACAAAGATCCCAATGATTGATGTCCATTAGACCAACTGGCCGTTTGTTCCTCCTCTTTTTCAGTGCAGGACTACCTCCTGCATTGGCTCAGGATTCTCAGAGTCTAACCCTCACATGATTCACCTGCTGTTCTTCCCTTTATTGAATACCTTCCATAAGGTTGCTACTGTTATTGGTTATTTTTATACGGAAGGACTTTGCCACATACCCACGGTGGGACTCTTCCACAGAAGGCGCCAGGTGTTACAGTTCAGGACTAGAACGACTAACTCACAATACTGCGAAGTGAACTTACCTCTGTTCAGCAGCCCTGTCCCCTACATCCCCCCTTTTTTTCTGTCCTGATATCAATTCCCCTGCAAACCCCATCATTATCCATTATCGTTTTGCACAATGGACTCTAACTTTTAATTCCCAGGGACACATGCACTTCATAATGCGTGAATGCCCTCCTGGCAAGAGCATACAACATCTATGTTCTCCCATGCTATGTTCTGTTTATGTGTTCTATTTTTTTGTTCATAACCTCTTTCCCCATGACAGGTTATTTTGTTCCTACCTATATCCTGCCCTGTGGTGCCCGGGGGCCCCTCCATGCCTCCCACTAACCCCCCCCCCCCTTAGGCATACTCGGTGCACGTTCCTAGCACAGTTCTTGGTTTTGACGAACTCTCCACTATGCATTTTTATGTATACTGTATGTACACACTTCTGCCCAATTGGTGCCACCTAGTGGCCTATTCATGTAACTCCGTCTATCCTCTACAGTCAGGGCCCCAGACTCCTGTGTTTGTCTATACCATGACAAAGTATATTGCTGCTCTGTCGAAACTGGAGTCTGGGACTTTTTCTATCTATACTTTCACATTCCCTTTTCCTCCAACTATCTTTCTCTAACAATTTCCCACTCACCACCCCCCCTTCCCTCCCACCCCCTTCCTCTCT
Organism: Lithobates septentrionalis; assembly: GCA_037952835.1. NCBI lineage: Eukaryota > Metazoa > Chordata > Amphibia > Anura > Ranidae > Lithobates > Lithobates septentrionalis. Next base: position 202,084 of record JBBDGP010000518.1, read on the forward strand.
TCTGGTTGAGACTGGTCCCCGAGAGACAATCATTACCCTTTATTTTACCGCCCTTAACCCCCTCCCCATTATGGCAGTCACACCACCTCTTAACTGAGCATCATATAACTTCAAGTGCTTTAACACCCCGGAGAAGCGCAGCCAGATTCTATACCACTTCCACAAACAAAGAGCTAACATCCTGCTATTGCAGGAGATGCATTTCCACACTGGCTTGACACCCACAATACGTAACTGCCACAACACGACCTGGTTCCATAGCACTAACCCCTTAGCTAAATCCAAAGGGGTCTCCATTGCATTCCATAGATCCTTTCATTATTATTATTCTTATTATACAGGATTTATATAGCGTCAACAGTTTACGCAGCGCTTTACAACATTAGGGAGGACAGTACAAGTACAATACAATTCAATACAGGAGGAATCAGAGGGCCCTGCTCGTTAGAGCTTACAATCTAGGAGGGAGGGTCAAGTTATACAAAAGGGTAATAGCTGTGGGGGATGAGCTAATGGAGAAAATAGTGCAGTTGTTAGATGGAGGCAGGATAGGCTTCTCTGAAGAGGAAAGTTTTCAGGGATCGCCTAAAAGTGGATACATTTGGAGACAGTCTGACAGATTGGGGTAGGGAATTCCAATGGATGGACGAGGCTCGGGAGAAGTCTTGGAGGCGGATATGGGAGGAGGTGATGAGGGAGCTAGAGAGCAGGAGGTCCTGGGAGGAACAAAGAGGGCGATTAGGTTGGTATTTTGAGACTAGGCTAGTGATGTAGCTGGGGGCAGAGTTGTGCATGGCTTTGTAACTTATTGTTAGCATTTTGAATTTAATTTGTTGGGGGAGTGGCAGCCAATGGAGGGATTGGCACAGAGGGGTAGCAGACACTGAGCGGTTTGTAAGGTGGATGAGTCTGGCAGCAGTATTCATGATGGACTGAAGGGGGGATAGTCTATTTAAAGGTAAGCCAATGAGGAGGGACTTGCAGTAGTCGAGGCGAGAGATACCCAGGGAGTGAATCAGGAGCTTTGTGGTTTCGTTGGTTAGAAAGGGACGTCGTTTAGAGATGTTGCGGAGGTTGAGGCGGCAAGCTTTGGAAAGTGATTGGATGTGGGGCCGAAAGGAGAGTTCAGAATCCAGGATAACACCTAGTACCCTGACAGGTGGATGGTTGTGACATTGCTCTTGACAGACAAGTCAGGGGAAGAGGCACGTGAGGGAGGAAATATTATAAGCTCGGTTTTGGACAAGTTGAATTTGAGGAAGTGGTGTGACATCCATACAGATATGTCGGTTAGTAAGTTAGTGATGCGTGAGGAGACTGATGGAGTGAGTTGAGGGGTGGAGAGATAGATTTGTGTGTCATCAGCGTAGAAATGATATTGAAAGCCGTGAGAGGCTATCAGCTGATCTAGGGAAGAGGTGTAGATTTAAAATAAAAGAGGTCCAAGAACAGACCCTTGGGGGACCCCGACAGAGAAGGGAAGAGGGGTGGAGGAAGTAGAATTGTGACACTGAAGGTGCGTTGGGATAGGTAGGATGAGAGCCACTGAAGAGCACAGTCACGGAGACCAAGGGAGTAAAGTTTTTTGAGGAGGAGGGGGTGGTCAACCGTGTCAAAGGCAGCTGAAAGATCCAGAAGTAGGAGTACAGAATAGTGTCCGTGGGTTTTTGCAGTTAGTAGGTCATTTGTGAGTTTTAAAAGAGCAGTTTCTGTGGAGTGTTGAGGGCGAAATCCAGATTGAAGGAGATCAAGAAGGTTGTTTTTAATGAGGTGGTCACTCAGTTGGTTGTAAACCAGGCGTTCAAGGAGTTCAAGGAGTTTAGAGGAAAAGGGGAGCAAGGAGATAGGGCATAGATTGTTAAGATTGGTAGGGTCCAAGGACTGCTTTTTAAGTATGGGGGTGACCAGTGCATGTTTTAGAGCATTGGGGAAGACGCCAGAGGTGAGGGAGAGATTGAAGATGTGGGTTAGAGAGTGTAGGATGGAGTCAGAGGGCGACCGTAGCATATGAGAGGGAATAGGGTCCAGGGGACAGGTGGGCGATAGAAAGGAGTTTAGCAACTTTGTCTGTAGTAGCAGATTTGAATAGGGGGAGAGTCAGTTGTACCTGTTGACATGGGGTCTTAGCTGGGGGAGATACCTGTAGAGCGGAGATTTCATTGCGGATTGTAGCAATCTTGTTTTTGAAGTGATTGACGATCTGGATTAGAGATTTGGAGGATAAAGTAGAGAGTTGAAGGTAGAGAAGAGTTTACGGGGACTAGATGAGAAGGTGTTAATAAGAGCTGTAAAATAGGTTTGCTTGGCAGTGTGGAGGAAAGAATTGTATTTTTGGAGGGCAGATTTGTATTGGTTGAAGTCTTTGAGAGACTTAGTCTTGTGCCACAGACGCTCAAGAGCGCGACTACGTTTTTTGAGAATTTTAGTTTCATTTGTTTGCCAGGGTTGTAGGGGTCGAGGCCTGATTATGCGTGTAGTGAGGGGAGCGAGCTTGTCCTGGGTGGAGGACTGGGATTTTTTTGTAGATGGACGTGGCTTGGTTGGGGCAGGACAGGGGAAAGATTTTGTCATAGAGGTGGTCAGTAGCAGAATAGAGGAGAGAGGAGTTGAAGTTGTGAAAATTTCTACGGGTGATGGTTAGGCGATTGGAGGGAAAGGTGGTGGAAGACAGGGGGAGGGAGAAACTAATAAGGTGATGGTCGGAGAGAGGAAAAGGATTGTTTGGGAAGTTGCATGGAGTGCATAGGTAGGAGAATACAAGGTCAAGGGTGTTGCCATCAGAGTGAATAGAAACAAAACACTGGCCACCGCCCACACCCATAACTGGCCTTCACAGTAAGGAGCACATGGAGGGCATATACATGTAAGACAAAGACAATTCCATAGCTCAACTCACCAACCAGTCTGCTGACCAACCAAATTAGCCTGTCTAACCGTCTGTTAAAAGCAGGGGTTTAGTTAGCACACATTTGCAAACGCATGTGAAAGCTGCAAGGCCTCGTCAAGGCACCCTGTATTACTTGCAGTCCTAACACTACTAAATTTATAAGTGTCTCCACAGTGGAAGCACATGCATTGAATGGATAGGTGTGAGACAGGTGAGCCTGGAGGCGGCCCTAGCCCCCTTAAAGGGACAGGAGCACACTGGACACCCAGCAAGAGCACAATGGCAGCAAAGGTGTCCAGTGTGTCCCTGACCCACATTTCCGAACAGTAACAAAACACTGGCCACCGCCCACACCCATAACTGGCCTTCACAGTAAGGAGCACATGGAGGGCATATACATGTAAGACAAAGACAATTCCATAGCTCAACTCACCAACCAGTCTGCTGACCAACCAAATTAGCCTGTCTAACCGTCTGTTAAAAGCAGGGGTTTAGTTAGCACACATTTGCAAACGCATGTGAAAGCTGCAAGGCCTCGTCAAGGCACCCTATATTACTTGCAGTCCTAACACTACTAAATTTATAAGTGTCTCCACAGTGGAAGCACATGCATTGAATGGATAGGTGTGAAACAGGTGAGCCTGGAGGCGGCCCTAGCCCCCTTAAAGGGACAGGAGCACACTGGACACCCAGCAAGAGCACAATGGCAGCAAAGGTGTCCAGTGTGTCCCTGACCCACATTTCCGAACAGTAACAAAACACTGGCCACCGCCCACACCCATAACTGGCCTTCACAGTAAGGAGCACATGGAGGGCATATACATGTAAGACAAAGACAATTCCATAGCTCAACTCACCAACCAGTCTGCTGACCAACCAAATTAGCCTGTCTAACCGTCTGTTAAAAGCAGGGGTTTAGTTAGCACACATTTACAAACGCATGTGAAAGCTGCAAGGCCTCGTCAAGGCACCCTGTATTACTTGCAGTCCTAACACTACTAACACTAGAGTGAATAGAAGCCTGTACCCATTGTTTTAGGTCAAATGAAGAGGTTAGACTAATGCCGCGTACACACGAGCGGACTTTACGGCAGACTTTGCCCGGCGGACGAGATTTCGTTGGACAATTCGGTGTGTGTGGGCTCCAGCGGACTTTGTTTTCTCAAAAGTTGGACGGACTTAGATTTGAAGCATGTTTTAAATCAATCTGTCGAAATCGAGTCCCGTCGAAATCGAGTCCGGTCGAAAAGTCTGCTCGTCTGTATGCTAGTTCGATGGACAAAAAGCCACGCTAGGGCAGCTATTGGCTACTGGCTATGAACTTCCTTGTTTTAGTCTGGTCGTCGTCATCACGTACGAATTCAACGGACTTTGGTGGATTGTGTGTAGGCAAGTCCGTTCATTCAGAAAGTCCGTCGTAAAGTACGTCGAAAAGTCCGCCGGGCAAAGTCTGCTGTAAAGTCCGCTCGTGTGTACGCGGCATAAGAAGTTTAGAAGTAGCAGGAGTGTTTGTATTAGCAGGGATGTTGAAATCACCGAGTAGGATTGTGGGAATTTCTGAAGAGAGAAAGTAGGGTAGCCAGGCAGAAAACTCATCAAGGAAAGTTGATAATGGTCCAGGGGGGGGCGGTAGATTACAGCAATTCTTAGTGAAGTAGGAGAGAATAGACATATACAGTGGGCTTCAAATGATGAGAGAGAAAAAGAGGGAGGAGAGTGAATAACCTGGAAGGTGCATTGGGGGGATAGGAGGAATCCCACTCCACCTCCCTTGCGTCCATTAGGTCTAGGGGAGTGAGTCCAGTGAAGGCCACCCTGGGATAGGGAAGCAGGAGAAGGGGTGTCATATTCGTGGAGCCAGGTTTCGGTGAGAGCAAGTAGATTGAAGGAATTAGTGACAAAGAGGTCATGAACAGCAGTGAGTTTGTTGCAGACAGAGCGGGCATTCCAGAGGGCGCAGGAGAGAGGGAGGCAGGGCCGGACTGGGAATAAAAACCAGCCCTGGAAATAATTTCATACCAGCCCCATAGCATTATTATACCAGTCCCATAGCATTTTTATACCAGCCCAACTGCATAATGTCGTTATTTTCTTGTTCACAAAAGGGAAAACCATGCATTTTAAAGCACATTTGAAGAGTGTATTATATATAGATAAGAGAGACATGGAATTTACAAACAGCAGCAATTTTTTATTTTTTTACTGGCAAAAATCATGGCATTTACTGGCACATTTTTTACTGATACTGCAAAAAAAAGGTGCCGTAAATGGCAGGTTTCAGTGCAAATATCAATATTTAAGCTATAAACTGCTATTAGCAATGTGTTAAAGTGGTTGTATAGTCTATTTTTTAACTTTTACCCTACAGGTAAGCCTATAATAAGGCTTACCTGTAGGTAAAAAAAAATCTCCTAAACCTGTAAATAGCGCTGGAGCCGCGATACCCGGAAGACACGCCGAGGCAACATGACAGCTCCCTCGGCGTGGACCAGATAAGATACCGACGCCTCGTTCTAAGGTAAGTATTTCATAATGAGCTAGTATACAGTGCATACTACCTCATTATGCCTTTTGCCTTACAGGGGTAAAAAGAAAAAAAAATGTCAGCGGGTATACAACCGCTTTAAGTTAAACAAAAGTCAAACACCATATTACTCCTCTTACATGAAGGTCAGATTAATATAACCCAGCACAGAGTTCCCCCCATACATCAGGAGGATTCCCCTTTACAGTGCAAGGGAACTCTGACATAAAGGGGAACAATGCAGATCATCATCTAAGCAGGAACTCTGATATAAAAGGGGGGCACTGGTGACCAGAGACCCCACTTATATCAGAGTCCACTGCTTTCCCCTTTACATCAGAGTTCTCACTTACATCAGGGTCTGCAGAATTGCCCTTTACATCAGAGTTCCCCCTTGCACTGTAAGGTGGAATCCTGCAGACTATGATGTAAAGGGGAACTCTGGGAATGTGGGGAGGACTCTGGTGACCAGACACCACCTTCTGCAGAAAGAAAACACTAAGGTAAGGGGGTTTACTGATATAAGGGGGAAACCTATATATCAGTGCCCCCTTACAATATTGTATTGACCCCCCCTCTCAGGTAGGCCTGGCGGCGCTGTCACTGACCTCCTCTCAGGTGCATCGTACAGGGCTCAGTCAGTCGGCTCCAGCTCGGTGGCTCTGGTTTTATCCCATAGTTTCCTCTCCACAGTCCATACATGTCTGACTTCTCCCATGACCCCCATCCCTGCGGCACTCCCACTGTTGACTCCGCTCCAGACTGCAGTCGTGATATAAGACAAGAGATGGTCAGAGGCTGCGGATGGTACAGGAGAGGTCAGAGGCTGGGGATGGTACAGGAGAGGTCAGAGGCTGCGGATGGTACAGGAGAGGTCAGAGGCTGCAGATGGTACAGGAGAGGTCAGAGGCTGCGGATGGTACAGGAGAGGTCAGAGGCTGCGGATGGTACAGGAGAGGTCAGAGGCTGCGGATGGTACAGGAGAGGTCAGAGGCTGCGGATGGTACAGGAGAGGTCAGAGGCTGCGGATGGTACAGGAGAGGTCAGAGGCTGCGGATGGTACAGGAGAGGTCAGAGGCTGCGGATGGTACAGGAGAGGTCAGAGGATGCGGATGGTACAGGAGAGGTCAGAGGATGCGGATGGTACAGGAGAGGTCAGAGGATGCGGATGGTACAGGAGAGGTCAGAGGCTGCGGATGGTACAGGAGAGGTCAGAGGCTGCGGATGCTACAGGAGAGGTCAGAGGCTGCGGATGCTACAGGAGAGGTCAGAGACTGCGGATGCTACAGGAGAGGTCAGAGGCTGCGGATGCTACATGAGAGGTCAGAGGCTGCGGATGCTACAGGAGAGGTCAGAAGCTGCGGATGGTACAGGAGAGGTCAGGTGCTGCGGATGGTACAGGAGAGGTCAGAGGCTGCGGATGGTACAGGAGAGGTCAGAGGCTGCGGAGGGGACGACAGGAGAGGTCAGAGGCTGCGGAGGGGACGACAGGAGAGATCAGAGGCTGCGCGGGGGGGGGGGAAACGACAGGAGAGATCAGAGGCTGTGGGGGGACGACGACAGGAGAGATCAGAGGCTGCGGGGGGGATGTCAGGAGCTGAGGCTGCAGAGGGGATGATAGAAGGTCAGAGGCTAAGGAGGGGACCACAGGAGAGGTCAGAGGCTGCGGGGGGGACGACAGAAGGTAAGAGGCTGCGGGTGGGAGACAGGAGGTCAGAGGCTGAGGAGGGGACAACAGGAGGTCAGAGGCTGCGGGTGGGAGACAGGAGGTCAGAGGCTGAGGAGGGGACGACAGAAGGTAAGAGGCTGCGGGTGGGAGACAGGAGGTCAGGGGCTGAGGAGGGGACGAGAAGAGGTCAGAGGCTGCGGGGAATGTGGACAGGAAGTCAGAGGCTGCAGGGGGGGACAGGTGGTCAGAGGCTGCGGGGGGGACAGGAGGTCAGAGGCTGCGGGGGGGGACAGGAGGTCAGAGGCTGCGGGGGGGGACAGGAGGTCAGAGGCTGCGGGGGGGGACAGGAGGTCAGAGGCTGCGGGGGGGGACAGGAGGTCAGAGGCTGCGGGGGGGACAGGAGGTCAGAGGCTGCGGGGGGGACAGGAGGTCAGAGGCTGCGGGGGGGGCAGGAGGTCAGAGGCTGCAGGGGGGCAGGAGGTCAGAGGCTGCAGGGGGGACAGGAGGTCAGAGGCTGCAGGGGGGACAGGAGGTCAGAGGCTGCAGGGGGGACAGGAGGTCAGAGGCTGCAGGGGGGACAGGAGGTCAGAGGCTGCAGGGGGGACAGGAGGTCAGAGGCTGCAGGGGGGACAGGAGGTCAGAGGCTGCAGGGGGGAGGACAGGAGGTCAGAGGCTGCAGGGGGGGACAGGTGGTCAGAGGCTGCGGGGGGGGACAGGAGGTCAGAGGCTGTGGGGGGACGCAGGAAGAGGCACATGCCACCAGACGAGTCCTCACTGAGTGCTGTAACCGCTTTACTTTTAAAAATGGCGCTGCTCGGCGCCATCGTGTCACTGCGCATGCGCCCGCATTTCCGAAAATTGCCGAGCTTTCTGAGCTTTCCCGAGCACGGCTAACTTCGGAACAGCGCTGGCGCCTGCGCAGTTGCACGTCGGCCCAGCCCCGCAGCCATATTTCTTTCAGGCGCCGCTGCCCTCACAGCGGCCGCAGGGGTAGCCAGACCACCGGCCCACCGGGAGATTTCCCGGTATCCCGGTTGGCCAGTCCAGCCCTGGAGGGAGGCTGGTGTTGGGAAGAAGAGGAATGGAGACTAAATTGCGTAGATTGCGACTACTGCCAGAGTGTGTAGGGTGAAGGGTGTGTTGGGCACAGTTAAATAAGGGAGGCCCAGGGTTTGGGGAAATATCTCCAGCGGTTAAGAGAAGCAGAAGAGTAAGGGAGGTAATATGAGAATATGATTTGTATGAGGAACATGCTTCAGTATCCTGGGGGGTTTGTTAGCAAGTGGGCTTAGAGTTAGAAAGAGGTGATGAGTGCAGTAATAGGGGGAGGGGAGAAGTGAGGGTGATATGTACAGATTGTGGGGTGGAGCAGAGGGGTGAAGAAAAGAGAGTTTGAGGAGAGAGGCAGCAATTGTGAAAAGGAGGAGAGGTAAAGAGAGCATGTTTCAGAGAGGAAGGTGAGATAATTTGGAATTGAGGTCATCTGCAGTCTGCTGTAGTTTGCATTGTGCAAATCGCTGATGTGCAAGAGCAGAAGTACCACTTATTTAAATAACCCCACTTCTTTGGAAGAACCCCTGTATGTGCAGTCCCCTGTATGTGTTTCCCCGTAAAGAAGGCCTTGTTTTTATACTGTGTATTGGGTGTGGATGGAATCTGGCAATTTATCAATTAGGAGGGTATATTAGGAACACAGCTAGCAGAGCATAACTTTCACACCACAATCAAACTGCAAGGGGACTAAAAGGCCAAAATTGTAAAGATAAGGGAACCCATAATTTAGGTAAGACTTAATGGCTAAATAAACATTGAAATAATGTGAGCATGGCAACAGATGGAGTTGAAACAGTGGTGACAAACAGATTTACCATGTCTGACTTCTCCCATGACCCCCATCCCTGCGGCACTCCCACTGTTGACTCCGCTCCAGACTGCAGTCGTGATATAAGACAAGAGATGGTCAGAGGCTGCGGATGGTACAGGAGAGGTCAGAGGCTGCGGATGGTACAGGAGAGGTCAGAGGCTGCGGATGCTACAGAAGAGGTCGGAGGCTGCGGATGCTACAGGAGAGGTCAGAGGCTGCGGATGCTACAGGAGAGGTCAGAGGCTGCGGATGCTACAGGAGAGGTCAGAGGCTGCGGATGCTACAGGAGAGGTCAGAGGCTGCGGATGCTACAGGAGAGGTCAGAGGCTGCGGATGCTACAGGAGAGGTCAGAGGCTGCGGATGCTACAGGAGAGGTCAGAGGCTGCGGAGGGGACGACAGGAGAGGTCAGAGGCTGCGGAGGGGACGACAGGAGAGGTCAGAGGCTGCGGAGGGGACGACAGGAGAGGTCAGAGGCTGCGGAGGGGACGACAGGAGAGGTCAGAGGCTGCAGAGGGGACGACAGGAGAGGTCAGAGGCTGCAGAGGGGACGACAGGAGAGGTCAGAGGCTGCAGAGGGGACGACAGGAGAGGTCAGAGGCTGCGCGGGGGGGGAAACGACAGGAGAGATCAGAGGCTGCAGGGGGGGGGGGGAACGACAGGAGAGATCAGAGGCTGCTGGGGGGGGAATGACAGGAGAGATCAGAGGCTGCGGGGGGGATGTCAGGAACTGAGGCTAAGGAGGGGATGACAGAAGGTCAGAGGCTAAGGAGGGTACCACAGGAGAGGTCAGAGGCTGCGGGTGGGAGACAGGAGGTCAGAGGCTGCGGAGGGGACGACAGGAGGTCAGAGGCTGCGGAGGGGACGACAGGAGGTCAGAGGCTGCGGAGGGGACGACAGGAGGTCAGAGGCTGCGGAGGGGACGACAGGAGGTCAGAGGCTGCGGAGGGGACGACAGGAGGTCAGAGGCTGCGGAGGGGACGACAGGAGGTCAGAGGCTGCGGAGGGGACGACAGGAGGTCAGAGGCTGCGGAGGGGACGACAGGAGGTCAGAGGCTGCGGAGGGGACGACAGGAGGTCAGAGGCTGCGGAGGGGACGACAGGAGGTCAGAGGCTGAGGAGGGGATGAGAAGAGGTCAGAGGCTGCGGGGAGTGCGGACAGGAAGTCAGAGGCTGCAGGGGGGGACAGGTGGTCAGAGGCTGCGGGGGGGGGGGGTAGGAGGTCAGAGGCTGCGGGGGGGAACAGGAGGTCAGAGGCTGCAGGGGGGACAGGAGGTCAGAGGCTGCAGGGGGGACAGGAGGTCAGAGGCTGCAGGGGGGACAGGAGGTCAGAGGCTGCAGGGGGGACAGGAGGTCAGAGGCTGCAGGGGGGACAGGAGGTCAGAGGCTGCAGGGGGGACAGGAGGTCAGAGGCTGCAGGGGGGACAGGAGGTCAGAGGCTGCAGGGGGGGGACAGGAGGTCAGAGGCTGCAGGGGGGGGACAGGAGGTCAGAGGCTGCAGGGGGGGGACAGGAGGTCAGAGGCTGCAGGGGGGGACAGGAGGTCAGAGGCTGCAGGGGGGGACAGGAGGTAAGAGGCTGCAGGGGGGGGACAGGAGGTCAGAGGCTGCAGGGGGGGGGACAGGAGGTCAGAGGCTGCAGGGGGGGGACAGGAGGTCAGAGGCTGCGGAGGGGACGACAGGAGGTCAGAGGCTGAGGAGGGGACGACAGGAGGTCAGAGGCTGAGGAGGGGATGAGAAGAGGTCAGAGGCTGCGGGGAGTGCGGACAGGAAGTCAGAGGCTGCAGGGGGGGACAGGTGGTCAGAGGCTGCGGGGGGGGGGGGGTAGGAGGTCAGAGGCTGCGGGGGGGAAAGGAGGTCAGAGGCTGCAGGGGGGACAGGAGGTCAGAGGCTGCAGGGGGGACAGGAGGTCAGAGGCTGCAGGGGGGACAGGAGGTCAGAGGCTGCAGGGGGGGGGACAGGAGGTCAGAGGCTGCAGGGGGGGGGGACAGGAGGTCAGAGGCTGCAGGGGGGGGAGACAGGAGGTCAGAGGCTGCAGGGGGGGACAGGAGGTCAGAGGCTGCAGGGGGGGACAGGAGGTCAGAGGCTGCAGGGGGGGGACAGGAGGTCAGAGGCTGCAGGGGGGGGACAGGAGGTCAGAGGCTGCAGGGGGGGGACAGGAGGTCAGAGGCTGCAGGGGGGGGGGACAGGAGGTCAGAGGCTGTAGGGGGGGGGGACAGGAGGTCAGAGGCTGCAGGGGGGGGGACAGGAGGTCAGAGGCTGCAGGGGGGGGACAGGAGGTCAGAGGCTGCAGGGGGGGACAGGAGGTCAGAGGCTGCAGGGGGGGACAGGAGGTCAGAGGCTGCAGGGGGGGGACAGGAGGTCAGAGGCTGCAGGGGGGGGACAGGAGGTCAGAGGCTGCAGGGGGGGGGACAGGAGGTCAGAGGCTGCAGGGGGGGACAGGAGGTCAGAGGCTGCAGGGGGGGACAGGAGGTCAGAGGCTGCAGGGGGGGACAGGAGGTCAGAGGCTGCAGGGGGGGGACAGGAGGTCAGAGGCTGCAGGGGGGGACAGGAGGTCAGAGGCTGCAGGGGGGGACAGGAGGTCAGAGGCTGCAGGGGGGGGACAGGAGGTCAGAGGCTGCAGGGGGGGGACAGGAGGTCAGAGGCTGCGGGGGGGGACAGGAGGTCAGAGGCTGCGGGGGGGGACAGGAGGTCAGAGGCTGCGGGGGGGGACAGGTGGTCAGAGGCTGCGGGGGGGGACAGGAGGTCAGAGGCTGCGGGGGGGGACAGGAGGTCAGAGGCTGCGGGGGGGACAGGAGGTCAGAGGCTGCAGGGGGGGCAGGAGGTCAGAGGCTGCAGGGGGGGACAGGAGGTCAGAGGCTGCAGGGGGGGACAGGAGGTCAGAGGCTGCAGGGGGGGACAGGAGGTCAGAGGCTGCAGGGGGGGACAGGAGGTCAGAGGCTGCAGGGGGGGACAGGAGGTCAGAGGCTGCAGGGGGGGACAGGAGGTCAGAGGCTGCGGGGGGGACAGGAGGTCAGAGGCTGCGGGGGGGACAGGAGGTCAGAGGCTGCAGGGGGGACAGGAGGTCAGAGGCTGCAGGGGGGACAGGAGGTCAGAGGCTGCGGGGGGGGGCAGGAGGTCAGAGGCTGCGGGGGGGGCAGGTGGTCAGAGGCTGCGGGGGGGGGGGCAGGTGGTCAGAGGCTGCGGGGGGGGACAGGAGGTCAGAGGCTGTGGGGGGACGCAGGAAGAGGCACATGCCACCAGACGAGTCCTCACTGAGTGCTGTAACCACTTTACTTTTAAAAATGGCGCTGCTCGGCGCCATCGTGTCTCTGCGCATGCGCCCGCATTTCCGAAAATTGCAGAGCGTTTCTGGGCTTTCCCGAGCACGGCTAGCTTCAGAACAGCGCTGGCACCTGCGCAGTTGCACGTCGGCCCAGCCCCGCAGCCATATTTCTTTCAGGCGCCGCTGCCCTCACAGCGGCCGCAGGGGTAGCCAGACCACCGGCCCACCGGGAGATTTCCCGGTATCCCGGTTGGCCAGTCCAGCCCTGGAGGGAGGCTGGTGTTGGGAAGAAGAGAAATGGAGACTAAATTGCGTTGATTGCGACTACTGCCAGAGGGTGTAGGGTGAAGGGCGTGTTGGGCACAGTTAAATAAGGGGGGCTCAGGGTTTGGGGAAATATCTCCAGTGGTTAGGAGAAGCAGAAGAGTAAGGGAGGTAATATGAGAATATGATTTGTATGAGGGACATGCTTCAGTATCCTGGGGGGTTTTGTTAGCAAGTGGGCTTAAAGTTGGAAAGAGGTGATGAGTGCAGTAATAGGGGGAGGGGAGAAGTGAGGGTGATATGTACAGATTGTGGGGTGGAGCAGAGGGGTGAAGAAAAGAGTTTGAGGAGAGAGGCAGCAATTGTGAAAAGGAGGAGAGGTAAAGAGAGCATGTTTCAGAGAGGAAGGTGAGATAATTTGGAATTGAGGTCATCTGCAGTCTGTTGTAGTTTGCATTGTGCAAATCGCTGAAGTGCAAGAGCAGAAGTACCACTTATTTAAATAACCCCACTTCTTTGGAAGAACCCCTGTATGTGCAGTCCCCTGTATGTGTTCCCCCGTAAAGAAGGCCTTGTTTTTATACTGTGTATTGGGTGTGGATAGAATCTGGCAATTTATCAATTAAGAGGGCATATTAGGAACACAGCTAGCAGAGCATAACTTTCACACCACAATCAAACTGCAAGGGGACTAAGAGGCCAAAATTGTAAAGATAAGGGAACCCATAATTTAGGTAAGACTTAATGGCTAAATAAACATTGAAATAATGTGAGCATGGCTACAGATGGAGTTGAACAGTGGTGACAAACAGATTTATCAAATATGCATTTGAGCAGTCAGTCAATGTTCAGTTTAAAGGTATATGGAGGTATAAAACGCAGAGTTACCAAATATGCATTTGAGCAGTCAGTCAATGTTCAGTTTAAAGGTATATGGAGGTATAAACGCAGGTTTACCAAATATGCATTTGAGCAGTCAGTCACTGTTCAGTTTAAAGGTATATGGAGGTATAAACGCAGGTTTACCAAATATGCATTTGAGCAGTCAGTCAATGTTCAGTTTAAAGGTATATGGAGGTATAAACGCAGGTTTACCAAATATGCATTTGAGCAGTCAGTCAATGTTCAGTTTAAAGGTATATGGAGGTATAAACGCAGGTTTACCAAATATGCATTTGAGTAGTCAGTCAATGTTCAGTTTAAAGGTATACGGAGGTATAAACGCAGGTTTACCAAATATGCATTTGAGCAGTCAGTCAATGTTCAGTTTAAAGGTTTATGGAGGTATAAATGCAGGTTTACCTGTGAAGAGAGAAGAAAATGTTCAGATGGATGGATGGTGCAAGAGCAGAAGTGACACTTATTTAAAGAACCCCACTTCTTTGGAAGAACCCCTGTATGTGCAGCCCCCTGTATGTGTTCCCCCGTAAAGAAGGCCTTGTTTTTATACTGTGTGTTGGGTGTGGATAGAATCTGGCAATTAATCAATTAAGAGGGCATATTAGGAACACAACTAGCAGAGCATAACTTTCACACCACAATCAAACTGCAAGGGGACTAAAAGGCCAAAATTGTAAAGATAAGAGAACCCATAATTTAGGTAAGACTTAATGGCTAAATAAACATTGAAATAATGTGAGCATGGCTACAGATGGAGTTGAAACAGTGGTGACAAACAGATTTACCAAATATGCATTTGAGCAGTCAGTCAATTTTCATTTTAAAGGTATATGGAGGTATAAACGCAGGTTTACCAAATATGCATTTGAGCAGTCAGTCAATGTTCAGTTTAAAGGTATATGGAGGTATAAACGCAGGTTTACCAAATATGCATTTGAGCAGTCAGTCAATGTTCAGTTTAAAGATATATGGAGGTATAAACGCAGGTTTACCAAATATGCATTTGAGTAGTCAGTCAATGTTCAGTTTAAAGGTATATGGAGGTATAAACGCAGGTTTACCAAATATGCATTTGAGCAGTCAGTCAATGTTTAGTTTAAAGGTATATGGAGGTATAAACGCAGGTTTACCTGTGAAGAGAGAAGAAAATGTTCAGATGGATGGTGCAAGAGCAGAAGTGCCACTTATTTAAAGAACCCCACTTCTTTGGAAGAACCCCTGTATGTGCAGCCCCCTGAAGCCATCCTGAAGTACTTGATTCCTGTATTGACGATAATGGCCATTTTATTTTTCTCAAATTGAAACTCAATAATTTTCTCTTCACAGTGGCTAACATCTATGCCCCATATGCAGACCAGGCTCGCTTCCTGTCTACCACTCTCACCAGACTATCCACCTTCGGAGGTTCCTGTGTCATCGCCAGAGGTGAGTTCAATGTCGCTCTGTCCCCATCTGCTCACACATCTTCGGGTAAGTCATCCATATCCACAACCTCACTCTCCCACATCAAATTCCTACTACATTTCCACCACCTAGTAGACCTATGATGCATACACCACCCCACAGAAAGGGACTACAGTTATTTCTCCATAGCCCACAACTCTTACAGTAGACTAGATTACTTCTTCATCTCACAATCCCTCCTAGACACCCCATTACAAACCTCCATGGGACATGCTCTATGGTCCAACCACTCCCCTATATAGATAGATAAAGTGATGCGCTCGTATTATCTACTGCCTCAATGTGCTGACAAAACACATCCTAAAGTTAAATACTTTGTTTCAAACTAATTACAAAACATGAGCAATGAGAACCATATAAGATAATTATATAAATACAATGTGTTCAAAATAGTCCTGTGTGATATCCTTGTTAATAGAAGACCTCCCGGGAATTAAATCCAAAAAAATATAAGAAAATTTGTAAAAAGTATATATAAAAAAATATAATCCAAAAAAATAATAAACCAGTGTTCTAGTGAAAAGTATAAAATATATATATAAATTTATATGTGATCCAATATACTTCAATTAAAAGTTAGTGATTGATTCACTGATTGGAAGCAAAATTGATACCTCCTTTACGTTTTGAGTCAGGGCTTTGTTAGTCAGGATGAATCAGCGCTGGCTAGGCTTAGTCTCTTGTGTGCGCCGGCTTTTCTCGGTTACTCTCCGGTTCTAGTGCTCTCCCCCATATGAAATAGAAAGATGGGAAAATACCATTGCGCACATATCAACTAATACATACATGTAGCAGAGACCCCAATAGTTTCACTCACATGTTCTCTATAACATAGATCGCATTCTCCAATATTATGGTCAGTTAACACTCGCCTCCGTGTTGCTCCGTGCTGCTGCTATAAGAATCGCTTGCAGACTGCACACTGACAAGAGCGTCACAGGCTCCTTCTCCCCACGCGTATCGTCACTGTGCATGTGACTTTTTCAAGGGTGCTAGTGAAGCCGCTCTGATCGGTATTTATGGGTTGTGTACTGGTTGCTATAGCAACCCCCCGGAGTGTTTGTTTCATGTATAATGAATTTATACATGAAATAATAATGCGATTTCAGAGAACCATATTGTTTTATTCATTTACATCATTTATCATACTTTTATTAATCTTAACATAAATTCATATATTAAAACACCTTCATTGATTTTTTTTTTTTTTTTTTTTAATCCAACAAGATTTTATTGAGTTTGCAGGGAAAGCATTACAAGCATTGTAGACAGGTTTACACAGCACCTCTTATGCAACACATAATCCAATAGCAAAGTAACAATCTCAATATAACAATCTCAATAAAAGCTTATTCCAATCACAGTCAACCTCTATCCAGGTCTCACCCGGCATTAATACCTAGCAACCTGTCATATACCAGTTCCATAGGTGCTAATCCTGGTACATCTAACCATGGACCCCATATTTTTTCAAATTTTGGCATGCTGCCTCTATGTTGGTAAATCAACTTTTCCATTTTTAGAGTTGTGTTAATACTTTCAGTCCACTCCTTAACAGTCGGTGACCTATCGGACTTCCAGTGAGTCATAATCAGTCTTCTGGCCTGAAAAAGTACTCTATGCACAGCTTCTCTGTTGTGTCCTTCCCATTCGTATTCCTCCAAAGCACCCAAGAGACACGCTCTAGGGTCCTGTGGAAGACCCACATTAAAGATTGAGTTAATATTTTGAACCACTCCTGCCCAATACATGTGCAACTTGGGGCATCTCCACAGCATATGGATCAGGTCTCCATGCTCACGTTTACATCTAGTACATATTGGTTCCGTCAGCCTGTTCATTAAATGTAATCTGTGCGGAGTATAATATGTTCTCAATAGAATATATAGTTGGGTGAGTTTTTGTGACACATTAAGTGAACATTGGTTCACTGCCTGAAAGATCTCCTCCCACTGATCCTCGTCTAGCTGTCCCACCTCTGCCTCCCACCTCTCTCTTACCCTCAAGGGATGACGTCTCATCACGGATTGCAACAGGATGGCATAGCATTGAGAGATAAATCCCTTAGATGAGCCAGCATCCTCCAGAAGGTTGAAAACCGGGGTCGGGGACAAGTGCCATTCCGAGGAGCGGCCCTGTGTCTGTACTGCGTGTCTAAGTTGCATATAGTAGAATAACATTGATGCTGGCAGGTTATACGCTTCTTTTAGATCAGCAAATGTTCGCAACACACCTTTCCTAAATATATGCTTGATATGAATGATTCCAAACTGCTTCCAAAGAGTTCCGCATTGTAATTTAGCTAGTTCCCCATACGTGTCATTGTGCCAAATGGGACTATATTCCGTATATCCATCTACGTTCTGGAGATATTTGGACTTATTCCACACCTTTTGAATTAGACTAAACGTTGGGTATTTTTTATGTGGTTTAGTGAAGGCCAATGCTTCTAAAGCCATGTGTATCGGTCCCTTACCTACTGTATGGATCATTAGCCTGTGGGATGAGTTATGTGACGGGACAAATGTACCAATCAGATGCTGCAATTGGGAGGCCAGGTAGTACAGCCATGGATTGGGCAATGCCAATCCACCACAGTCCTTGGGTCTCTGTAGGTGTTCTAATTTGATCCGGGCGGGACCATTTTTCCAAATAAGGGTTCGGAAAATGGCATTGACCATGTGAAATATTTTTAAGGGGATAACCATAGGGGTATTGTGCAAAAAATAAAGTAACTGTGGCATAAGAATCATTTTCACTAGGTTTACTCTACCTGCTACTGACATTAAAAGAGAATTCCAGGTCTTAATTTTGTCTCTAAAACGCTGTAGGAGTGGAAATATATTTAGATGTATAAAGTCTCGGGGCTGGGACGTGATTTGAATCCCTAAATATTTGAAAGTAGCGGCAATCGGGATGGGGCAAGTGGCGCAGACCTCTTGTGAATCATCTCCATCCAATAAGAGAAGGGCAGACTTTGACCAATTTATATGAAGGCCAGAGAACTTCCCAAATTTAGATATGGTCGACATGGCCTCCTGAAGGGAGGGGCCGGTGTCACCGAGTAGGAGCATGGTGTCATCAGCGTACAGCATAATTTTTTCCTGCATGTCACCGTAGCAGAAGCCTGTAATGCCCAGATTTGCCCTGATCCCGATCGCCAATGGTTCAATAGCCAGTGCAAAGAGGAGAGGAGACAGGGGACATCCCTGTCTCGTACCCCTCCTCAACACAAAGCTTGGAGATAGGTAGCCCTCACAGCGGCCTCCGGCTGACTATAAAGGAGCCTAACCCAAGAAACATACCGGGGGCCAAATCCAAAACTCCGCAAGACTGACCACAGATAATTCCAGTCTATGCTGTCAAACGCCTTAGTGGCATCCAATGACAGCAAGGCCCTGGAACCCATATTGTCTGCTTTGGATTGCATGTTAAGGAATAGCCTTCTCAAATTGACTGCCGTCGATTTATTGGGCATGAAACCAGCTTGGTCTCCATGGACAATTGAAGTAATAACTCCATTTAGTCTAATGGCCAGAGCTTTCGCCAATATTTTCACGTCACTCTGTAGCAGAGAAATCGCCCTGGGATCTACTGGATCCTTACCAGGCTTGAGCAGCAAAACAATATTGGCCTTTGACATTGATATTGGTAGACGGCCTTCCTCCCCGGCTCTATTAAAGACTTTAAGCAACTGGGGTAGTAATTCAGTAGGATACTGTTTATATATTTCTATGGGGATTCCGTCTTCCCCGGGCGCTTTGCAGTTAGGAAAAGATCCAACCGCATCCTGTAGTTCTTCCACTGTAAGGGGATTCTCCAAGAGCCCTCTCTGATCTTTGTTTAATCTAGAGAAATCTATCTGTTCTAAGTATTGTTCTAACTCCTCAGATGTATAAGATGTACCCGGCTTATACAAATCTTCATAAAAAGTGTTTAGTTCCTGCAGCACTTTCTCAGGCGTGTTAACTATGTTACCCGCCTTAGTCCTGATAGCACCTATAGTTGGGGATTTCTGGTACGAATTTGCGATTCTCGCTAGTATGCGGCCTGTTTTCTCGCCCTCCTCAAAAAACGCCTGCTTAGCAAAGAATCTCTTCTTATCGGCCGATGAGGACAGCAGTTGACGGTATGCAGAAAGAGCCGCCTGCCATGCCTCCTTGGTCGAATCAGAAGGATCCGTGACATATAATTGTTCCATCTCCTGTACTCTGGTTTCAAGTTCATTTTTAAGTGCGGAAGAGTCCTGTTTAACCTTATTCATTTCAGCTATTAACACACCCCTCAAATATGCCTTGAAGGCATCCCATTGCCCAATTATCGATTCATTTGGATCCTGGGTGCGGAAAAACTCACACATGCTCCCAACTATCCCCTCGTGTGAGCGGAACAGTTTCAACCAAAAAGCATTGAATTTCCAAGGGGCTTTAGGTAATGTAACTATTGGGGCAATTATAAGCCGTATAACCACTGGTGAGTGATCGGATACACTGCGGGGCCTATGTATCATATCAGAAACAAACGGGAGCATGTTTAAGCTGCACACCCCCAGGTCAATTCTAGATAAACAACCATGGGTTTTGGAAAACCATGTAAATTGTCTAACTCCTGGGTTCCTATGTCTCCAGACATCCACCCAGCCCACCTCTTGCAACAACCGTGCCAGGGGGGTAGCCCTGGAGAGGGCAGAGGCTCCGGGTCCTGGGTGTCTATCTTCCACTGGATTTAAGCAGCAATTAAAGTCCCCCGTTACCAACAGCGGTGCGTCAGGCCTGCCATCCATAAATGTCAGCAGGGACCTAAGCACCGCCGCCGTGAAGGGGGGGGAATATATACCACCGCCAGCACACAAGTCAATGTGCCCAACCTGCAATGGAGAAAAACATAACGACCTTCACTATCAATTTCATTTGCAATTTCTTCAAAGTCCAGGTTACCATGGATCAACACGCTCACCCCCCTGGAATAGGAGGTGTGCGTGGAGTGATAGGCCTTTCCTACCCAGGAGTATCTCAGGAAGCTCACAGTGTCCGCAGTCAAGTGGGTTTCTTGGTAGCAAAGAATTCCGGGGATGTACTTCTTCAAACACATGCGAATCATGGTGCGCTTCAATGGGGAATGTAGTCCCCTAACGTTCCAGGATACTAATGGGATGTCCGCCATGTCTGCTGGTAAGTAAGTAGTGTTGACCGGTACTTTGTGGATCCACTTCTGTAGCGAGGTTCTGCTAGGTTTGCCGTAAGGTTGATGAATTCGTGTCCTGTTGAGATATTCTTCTTTCTGCTTGTAACTCTTATTGCTAGAACTTTCCCCGCTTCAATGGGGGGTGGTGAAAAAGAAAACTTTCTTGTGTTATAAACTGCACATTCTGCCAACATGGCAACTTTAGCAACGTATGCGACATTACATCGCTCTTTTTTACTGAAAATGATCATTTGTAGATTCGACTTTTAATCCAATTCGCGCTCATTGCACTGCTTAGGAATATTCAGTCCCCCAGCCAAGGAACATCTGTCAATACTGGAAATAGAAAATAAGGTATGCTCTGGTTGCCCATCTAGAAAAAAGGAAACAAAATGACGTTTTCTAGTATCTCAGCCCTCTGCAAGTAGCCGGTTTAGTCCTTTCAATCTTCGTCTTGTGGAGCCTGCCGTTTCAATGCCTGCTGATTTCTATCCAACCAGACTGAGGCGTCCTTAGCAGATTCAAAGAATTGTGCTTGGCCTCTCACCACAACCCGAAGCTTCGCCGGATATAACATGGCGTATGGGAGTTGCAGAAGTCGCAGTCTGCGTTTCACGTCTGTGAATTTAGCTCTGCGCCTCTGGACTTCTGCCGAAAAGTCCGGATAGAAAGATACCCGAACACCATTGTGGAGGACATTTGCCTTCTCTCGAGCATGTCTCAACACTGCTTCTCTATCCTTGTAATGTAAAATTCTTGCAAGAATGGATCTTGGAGGGCCCCCTGGTGGAGGAGGGCGTGAGGGCACTCTGTGAGCACGTTCTACCGCAAACATTGGGGAGAATGCATTTTTCCCAAAAAGTTCCATTAGCCAGTTTTCAACATAGGTGGTGGGGTCCCTGCCCTCCACTTTCTCAGGCAACCCCACTATGCGAACATTGTTTCGCCTTAAGCGATTTTCCAAATCCTCTGCATGATCGCATGCATCCCTGGCTAATTGCAGTGCTGTTCTGGTATCTTGTGTCATAGGTGGTAACTGGTCTTCCATGTCACTGACTCTGCTTTCCACAGCCGTGGTGCATTCACGTATCTTTTGCATGTCTTGCCTTAGTAATGACACATCTTCTCTCAGACCCCCAAACTGCTCCTTCAAGGTGTTAACTGAAGCTGTGCAGTTGTTCACAGCTCTGAGTATGTCAGCTAGAGTAGGCTGCATAGCGTCCGGGTCCGCTGAGCTTTGTGGTTCCCCAGATGCAAGGGCCGACTGCTCCCCCTCCTCCTCTCCCCAGAGCACCTGTGTGATGTCTGCCTGCATAGCATGTGTCCCAGCCTGGCTAGATGACTGCTCTGTTCCCAATGCCCCAGCCATTTTCTGAGCATAGTAAATCATGTCTCTAGGGGCGTCTTTACCAGTGATTTTTGGCGTCTTACTTGCTTTAGACCAAGAGTCTTTCTGCTTGTCCTGTCCGCGCGGTGTGTGTTTCACTGAAGACGCCGCGGCGCCATCTTGGATCTCCAGGCCCGTCATCTCAATCTGTCCTTTTCGAAACTTTCCTCTGGTGCAGAGAGCTGGCGGATGATCCCCTGGGGTCTCAGGATCGTGCCCGTGCTGCATAGGGCAAAATAAAGTCGGTATGTGGGCTGGGGAGGATCGGTTACCGGATCACTGCTGGGAGCTGTGGGAGATGCGTCCTCTCACATGCCTGCCTTGGCCACGCCCCACCTTCATTGATAATGCTCTATATTAAAACCTCGTAAAATTTCTCTTCCACATGATTTTAGATAACATAAGAAAAAGATTTCATAAGAAAAAACATTTTTGTTATTAATTTACCTTGATTAGTGCACCTATATTATATTAAAAACCACTTCTGTGCTACCTACTAATACTTTGGTGCGGATACACTCCCTTTAGCGGGTTTTATACGGGATGACCTATATCGATTTTATGCATATACATACTGTGCTGAATATATGCATACTATATACATATACAAACTATATACGTATACATACTGTGCTGAATGTATGCATATAACCACTGAATTTATTAAAACCTAAAACCTATTGAAAAACTAATAAAAAACTAATAAAAAAGAATTTGTAAAAATTAAAAGATCAATTGGTTAAAATCTATTTGTAAAAATGATACCAAATTTTTTTTTCAAGAATCAGCAATGAAGCAGTTAAGATCAAATTCGATGTTTAACCCTTTAGGGACAAGTACCCCCATATTATATATACATTTAGATTCTTGATGGCTTAATTGTCTTATTTTGTTACTGCCTCTCCAATGGGGTTTGTATTTGTCTATTGCCCAGAACTTTAGTAGTGCTGGATTTTTTACATGGTGTGATAAAAAATGTTGTGACACACTATGCTTTGGGTAGCCTTTAATAATGTTTTGTATGTGTTCCCTGATGCATTTCCACATTGGTCTTTTGGTTCTACCCACCGATCAGAGCGGCTTCACTAGCACCCTTGAAAAGGTCACGTGCCCAGTGATGATACACGTGGGGAGAAGGAGCCTGTGACGCTCTTGTCAGTGTGTAGTCTGCAAGCGATTCTTATAGCAGCAGCGCGGAGCAACACGGAGGCGAGTGTTAACTGACCATAACATTGGAGAATGCGATCTATGTTATATAGAACATGTGAGTGAAACTATTGGGGTCTCTGCTACATGTATGTATTAGTTGATATGTGCTTAATGGTATTTTCCCATCTTTCTATTTCATATGGGGGAGAGCACTAGAACCGGAGAGTAACCGAGAAAAGCCGGCGCACACAAGAGACTAAGCCTAGCCACCACTGATTCATCCTGACTAACAAAGCCCTGACTCAAAACGTAAAGGAGGTATCAATTTTGCTTCCAATCAGTGAATCAATCACTAATTTTTAATTGAAGTGTATTGGATCACATATACATTTATATATATATTTTTATACTATTTACTAGAACACTGGTTTATTATTTTTTTTTGGATTATATTTTTTTATATATACTTTTTACAAATGTTCTTATATTTTTTGGATTTAATTCCCGGGAGGTCTTCTATTAACAAGGATATCACACAGGACTATTTTGAACACATTGTATTTATATAATTATCTTATATGGTTCTCATTGCTCATGTTTTGTAATTAGTTTGAAACAAAGTATTTAACTTAACCACTTGCTTACTGGGCACTTAAACCCCCCTCCTGCCCAGACCAATTTTGAGCTTCCAGCGCTGTCGCACTTTGAATGACAATTGCACGGTCATACAACACGGTACCCAAATGAAATTTTTATCATTTTTTTTCCCACAAATAGAGCTTTCTTTTGGTGGTATTTAATCACAGCTGGGGTTTTTATTTTTTGCTAAACAAACAAAAAAAGATGGAAAATTTTGAAAAAAAAAAAAATCATGTTTAATAGTTTGTTATAAAATTTTGCAAACAGGTAATTTTTCTCCTTCATTGATATGCACTGATGAGGCGGCACTGGTGGGCACTGATAGGCTGCACTGATGGGCACGGATAGGCACAGATAAGGCGGCACTGATAGGCACAGATAAGGCGGCACTGATAGGCACAGTTAAGGCGGCACTGATAGGCACAGTTAAGGCGGCACTGATAGGCACAGTTAAGGCGGCACTGATAGGCACAGTTAAGGCGGCACTGATAGGCACAGTTAAGGCGGCACTGATGGGGACAGTTAAGGCGGCACTGATGGCCACGGATGGGCGGCACGGATGGGTGGCACAGATGGGTGGCACAGATAGGTGGCACAGATAGGTGGCACTGATGGGGGGCACTGATGGGGGGCACTGATGGGTGGCACTGATGGGCAGTGATGGGCGGCACTGATGGGCACTTATGGGCACTGGTAGGTGACACTGATGGGCACCGATAGGTTGCACTGATGTGGGTGCTGATGGGTGGCACTGATGTGGGTGCTGATGGGTGGCACTGATGTGGGTGCTGATGGGTGGCACTGATGTGGGTGCTGATGGGTGGCACTGTGGGCACTGATGGGTGGCACTGTGGGCACTGATGGGTGGCACTGTGGGCACTGATGGGTGGCGCTGATTGATGGCACTGTGGGCACTGATGGGTTAATGTGGTGGGCACTGGTAGGCAGCACTGCTGCCTATTGCTTTTTGTTATAAGATCGCCGTGATCGGGACTGATGTCCCGATCACGGCCGCCGGTGATCGGGTTTTTTTTTCCTCCTCACGCTGTCAGCGCGAGGAGGAAAAATAGACGATTACCGGCTCTGTTTACATCACATGATCAGCTGTCATTGGCTGACAGCTGATCATGTGGTAAGGGGTTGGGACCAACCCCTTACTCTGATCTGTGATCAGGCGAGTCTCATAGACTCGCTGATCACCGAGCGCGCCGCGCGCGCCCTGCAGGGGGGCGCGCAGCCTGCTCGTGCACGGGACGACGTCAATGGACGTAGTCCCGGCAATTTAGATCCGCGCTGTTGCCGTCATTTGGCAATGGCCCGGATCTGAAGCAGTTAAGGATGTGTTTTGTCAGCACATTAAGGCAGTAGATAATACGAGCGCATCACTTTATCTATCTATTCATTTACAAGTGGGGTGTCACTGATTGATTGCAGCTGAATTATCTTGATATTTATTTATGTATTCTATTTTATTCTCACATCATTTATAGATATATGTTCACCTCAGCGCTTTAGTAATTTTATCACTTCCCTATATACCTATTCTTTGCCCGCCCCCCACAATCTCGTAGAGGGACATCTTGGCGTCTCAATGGCAATTTACTAAGGGACTCAGTATGTATTGCTGAAGTCACCAAGGCAATTCAACACTTTAGGTCTGATCTCTCCTCTGATAGCACAACCCCTCTCATTCAGTGGGAGGCCCTGAACTGTGTGGTCCGAGGCTCATTCAAAATGGCTCTCGGTTAAAAAAGATTAGATCGGTTGATATCCGATGCCTCTTGGCCACCATTTCGGATTTGGAACCCCTTCACAAACAAACCTTAGATCCACCCACGTTTGTCACCCTCTCAAATGCTCGCTGTGAACTCCTCCAATTATTAGACTCCCACTATCTGATTGCTAGGGACCGAGCCCGCAACTACCATTATTCCATAGCCAATAAATGTGGCCAACACCTGGCACGGGTCATTCACCCCAAACCCCCCCCCCCCGTCCTCCCATCCCCTTCATCACCAAGACCGACCAGACTAAGGTCTTTAATACAAAAGGCATATCCACCTCATTCAGGGACTTTTACTCCCAGTTATAAAATCTCACACAGACAGTCCCACACAGCTCTTCATCCTCCTCCCATGACCCAATGCAGGCCTACATCACAGAAACGGTGCTTCCCACAATTGATCCACAGGAATCCTCGAACCTTGACAGACCCTTGGTGGAACCAGAATTTCTAGGTGCCATCAAGGGACTGAAATTAGGCAAATGTCCGGGTCCAGACGGCTATACCCCTAGATTTTACAAAACATTCGCACCTCTGCTAACACCATTCTTGGCCAGGGCCTTCAATTCCATCAATAGTAATACCCTCCCCTCCAGTGATCTCCTATCAGCCAACATATCTATCCTTCTGAAACCCGGTAAAGATCCATCACAATGTAGTAGCTACTGCCCCATATACCTATTAAATATAGACCTCAAGCTGTTCGCAAAGGTCCTCGCCAACCACCTCTCCCCACTACTGGCAGGGATTATCCACATCAGGTGGGTTTTGTCCCGGGAAGAGAGGCCCAAGACAATACAACTAAAACCATACATCTGATTTCCTATATCCAACGTTACCGCCAACAGACATGTCTCCTGTCTTTTGATGCAGAAAAGGCATTTGACCGGGTCAACTGGCGTTTTCTGCGACTTTGTCTAGAACAAATAGGTCTCGGATCCCTCTTCATCTCTAAAATCATGTCCCTCTACTCACACCCCTCTGCATCGGTCTTGGTGAATGGCACATCATTAGAGGCGTTATACATATCTAATGGCACCCGCCAAGGATGCCCCCTCTCCCCGCTCCTGTTTGTTATTGTAATTGAGCACCTTGCATGTGACATCTGCCAAAACACGTCAATACAAGGTATCCAAACACCCTCCAAACACCATAAACTATCTCTCTACGCAGATGATTTATTCATCTATGCCCGACAGCCCCACACAACCCTCCCCTCACTCTTCTCTGAATTTAAACGCTTCGGCTTACTGAGCAACTTTAAACTCAACATCTCCAAGACAGAGGCCCTCAACATCTCCCTATCCACAAGAACCATGTCCACACTATGCTCCAACTATCCCTTTCAATGGCAGACCAAAGGCATCTCCTATCTAGGTGTAACGATCCTCGTTAATCTCTTTAATCTCTTCACACTAAATTATATCCCCCTCCTCTCCCGTCTCAGAAAGGATTTGGCCTCCTGGGGGGGGGGGGGGTACGGCTCTACCCTGGTTTGGTCGCATTAATACCCTCAAGATGGATACCCTACCCAAATTATTATATCTTTTCCAAACCATTCCAGTTACCATTCCCAAATCCTTTTTCTCTGCCCTACACTCCCTCTCTATCCGTTTTACATGGAATAAGGGACTCTCCAGAGTTAAATACAAGTTGCTCACACGCCCGAAGCAACAGGGCGGCACAGGCTTACCAGACTATGGGCTTTATTATAAAGCCACTCTCATGGCCCATACCCTAGAATGGTTCCCACAACCTTTCCAAAAAGCCTCAGTGATGATCGAACAAGATCTGTCCCCTGTCGATCTACAGGCTCTCCTCTGGGGTTACAAGGGCAACTTCCCTGATCTATCATTCTCCTCACCTCTAACCATAGCTGTCCTTGTGCTCTGGTATAGGAGAGGACTGTGCGAGATTTTCTCTTCAGATCCATCCCCTCTATCACCTCTATTTGACAATCCTGCCTTCCCACAGGGAATTGGGGTTCACGGACTTGCTTCATTTCACCGTTCCTCCTGGCCTCAGGCACACACCTTCATCCACTCGGGAAACGGGACCCTGATCGTCCCAGAAGGGACTCGTGACTGGCTCACTGCCTTACATCTAACAACCTTCACAAAACATTTATTCCTCTCATCGCAGTTCCACCGCCCATTATCTGAATTCGAACATCTAAGTTCCCTCCAGGAGCTACCTAGACATTTACTCTCCCACATTTACAGCTTGATTCAAGCTCTCACCCAAAATGACCTACCCACTTGCACAGGATGTGGTCGACAGACTTGGGAAAGATCCTCTCCAGAGTGGAATGGCAGATTGCATTCCACTTTGCACACAAGTCCTCCATCTCCTGTTACTCGCAAGAGAAGAACTTCAAGATCTTGTCCAGATGGTACAGGGATCCTGCTACACTACAAAAAATATTCCCAGCTACCTCAGACTCCTGCTGGCGATGCAATGCAGCCACAGGCACTTACCTTCATGTCTGGTGGGAGTGTGACCGGATTCGACCCTTCTGGAAACAGGTATTTCAGGTATATGATAAAATATATGAAGAATCTTTACAACTGACCCCTGAGATAGCTCTTCTCTCCATGCTACCAGGATCAATAGCCTCCCAAAAAAGATGTGTATTACACTTTTTTCTATCAGCGGCTCGACAACTCATTCCCCTTCTTTGGAAAACAACCACTACTCCCCCGCTATCTCTTTGGGTCTCCACTATGGATGACATCATGCGAATGGAGGAGATGCTGGCGCTTGACAATAACACCTATGACAAATATAAAATTTTATGGTCTGTCTGGCTGCGCTTCTCCTCCTCAGATACTCTGGCTGGCATGCTTCCTGCCTCCTCAAGCCCAACTCCACCCATACCCTGATCACTGACTAAATTCAGAGGCTGATCCTCAACCGCCAAGTCAATGTCTCTCCTGCCCAGTCTCTACCAGGGGATCCTCTCCCTTCCCCTCCTCCTCCTCTGATCCCTTCTTTCCTTTATCTTTATTCCTACTTTCTCTCCCCCTTATTCTATTTTACTGCTTGACATAAATTGAATGTATGATTATATACAAAATCCTAGGCGCAAGCGCTGCTGTAGGCGATAGCCATTTGGCGCGCTCGATGCCGCTTTTCTGTGAACAATATGGCAATTGTGTTTCTAATATTCTGTTTATCCTGCCAATAAAAATATATTCAACCCTAAAGTGGAATCACAGTATTGGCATTAGAACATCAACAAACATTATATACCGATTCACTTTCTCCTGTCTATTTAAAGTGATTGTAAAGGATATTTTTCTTGCTTTCCAATAAAAAAGATGTTATACGTACCTGTTTTGTGCAAAGACAGGGATTATGGCTGTACCTTAACTCCTCTTCTGCACTCCCCCACCAGCAGTGTCTGCTCCATCTTCCTCTGTGTGCCCCCTCAGCTAACTGTATGCTGAGGGGGGCACCTGTGCAGAAGCACTCCTGAACCAGGCTTTGTGCGCCAATGGGTGTGCAGGGGTGGGTATTACACAGGACGCCGGGCTCAGGAGTGAGTATTGTGCAGAGCTCAGTAGTGCATAGGGTGACCAAGGTGTAGGGTTAAGAAGTGGAAACAAACTCACAGGCCTGTAGAAAAACAAAAATTACTGTCCATCCCAAACCCTCCTTTCCACTGTAGAACTCTTCCCTCAACCTCCCATCCCAGTACAGAACTCTTCCCTTAAACCCCACCAATTCTTCCTCTGTCCCTCTCAGTACAGAGTTCTTTCCCTTACCCTCCCCACTACAAAGCTCTTCCCTCATCCCTCCAACTACAGAGCTTTCCCCCCACCCCCTTCCCCAGTACAGAGCTCTTTCAGCTGCTTTCAGTCTTCAGAATCTTCAGATCTTTCCCTGATCTTCTTCCCAGGCTGAGCTGCAAAGAATTCCCCCCTTTAATGTCATATCCACTATGTAAGCTAATACGTGTGCCTAATTTCTGTACGCTAAACCACAAAGGCAAATTGTGGTGGCCATTTTGGGTTGGTCCAGAGTCCATTGAGCTACATTATTGGCAAGCTGTTAGGAACAGAGTGACCTCTAGTGGCAGAAAAAAGTCCATGTGAGATAGAAAATAATTGCTATCCCTACCTGCACAGGTAACAGCAAATGTGTCTGGAGTGCCTGCAAAGGATTATATAATCTGCTGTAAAAGTTAGTATTTATGTCTTATACTGTAGCATAATTTTTCTTTTATTCACCTTTTCTTAGTGTTTCTGGTGGGTGGTATTGTCTCTTTTCTCCTTTCTTATCTTACTTTTTCCATCTGCAATTAAGTCAAAAGTATATTTTACTTGTCTTCAAACAGACTGTGCTGTAAAGCAGATTTATACACCAATACTCATTAACCAAAGAGGATTATTATTATCAATGGTACATAATTAGGTTATTATTACATTTTCAATACAGCTTGTAACGCTTCAGCAGAAAATTAGCCTTTATGTTGATGGAAATAGGCCATGGTGCTTCAGGAAGAAATGCCTTGGTATTTTTAGACTGCATGAAACAATTGCTTTGGTTTGTATCCATTCAATGAGCTGCAGTCATCAGTAATATGCTAAATCTCAGATGGAATTTAAATGCTTGCTACATCCTTGTAGCACTTGTTCTTACTTTTTTACCATAGAAAGGAAATGGAATAGAAGGGAAGACTATTTGTGTTATTTTCGGTATACCATTAGCATTACAACACATCATTAAATTTTTATATTAAGTATTACATAGCAGGCAAATAAACATTGCCTTTGGGAATGGCCAAATTATTAACCAAAACATAAAAGTGGTAAAGACCAGGACTGCTGCTGACTGCAATCTCTGAGCCAGTAACCCTGAATATATTAAGGCAGGTCCAAGACCAATGCTATGGTGTAGGTTATAACATATGACAGTCAGTCAGTTTCTAACTTTCATTAAAGACTGTCATATAAAAAGTTGATTGGTTGGTCATTCTTTGTTTGGTTCCTTGGGGTTATTGCTTGTAAGTCATTTAAAGCACATGTAAACCTATGATTAAAAATGTCATATATTGCAGCTAACCAATACTTATATGTAGTTGCTGCTTTTGTTCTTTTATTTCTTTTTTTCTTTATTTTCATCTGTTAATACTATTAAACAATATTAAAAACCCTTTCAATTTATATTTATCAGACTAAAGGGGATCAAATAAAAGCTCACTGTTAGGGTTTACATATACTTTTAAAAAAACAGATGAAAGTCTCTTGCAACAGAGGAGGACTGTTAGTGGTAAGTGTCTGTTAAGCCTCGTACACACAATTGGATTTTCCGCAGACAAAACTGCAAGCTTTTGTCCGAAGGGCGTTGGCCCCAAACTTGTCTTGTTTGGTGAGTGTTGATTAGCGCTTTTCATTTCTCAATTTTCATTTCGCTCTTTTCATTTTGCGCTTTTCGGTTCGTTTCTGAACGGACGTTCGTCAACCAGCCATGTTGTCGGAGGAGATAACGTGTTATTTATTATTGGCCTTGGAGTTATTGCTTTGATCCAAGTATAATCCAGGAACAGGAGGAGGAGGATTTCTTGGACCAAAAATTGGTTGTTTTATTAATCGTGACCAATTATGTCACATGCCTTTGCTGCGGGAGCTCCAGGAGAATAATCCAGATGATTTTCGGAATTATCTCCGGATGACGGACCCCTGCTTTCACCAGCCATTGTTGACCCCTATATTAAGACGCAGGACAGCATGAGGCTTTTATTTTATTTTTAGGTTGAATAATGATTTGATTTTGTATATTTTCTATATTTTTGGATGCATATAATGCACTTTTTGGTTAAGCTCTATTGGCAGATAGCAAGTCTAATTTTATTTGTTTTCTTTTTTTTAATGCACAATAAAAAAAATTGTGTAGAATAATACTTGGCTATGTGTTTTACTTCAAATGACAGTTTGGGAGTAGGCAGTTACATTTTAAAAAATACAATGCAAAATTACCAAGGGACACCAACATAGTTGTATCTTTGATCTTAAAAACTACGGGATAATGGTGTTGTGGTAACTTGCACAAAAAAAAACCAAGCATAATAATATTATTCTTGATATCACTAGAAAAAAAAAAGCCATTGAAAATTTATTTGCAATAACTAATCAGTATCAGCAGCAAAGCAGCTTCATTATTATCCCATTAAAGAAGAAGAGAATGTGTGCTGCATTTCGAGATTTTATAATTTGCCACGTCACGAATGTTAATTCTCCGTTACGAACACTAGTTTACAAGACCGACCGCTTCTAGCTCGTCTTTGCTTCCGAGCATGCATGTTTGTACTTTGGACTTTTGTCCGACGGACTTGTGTACACACACTGGGAAAATCCAACAACAGACATTTGTCCGCGGAAAATTTTAAAGCCTGCCATCCAACATTTATCCGCGAAAAATCTGACAACAATTGTCCGATTGATCGTACAAACGGACGGATTTTCCATACATTTTTATTACTAGTTATAAAGAAATATTTGTTTTACAAATAAACATTTAATACAAGGTGTATTTAAGAGAGCATTCCAGCCTGAGAGACCATCGTGTCAACATCGGAAGAAGAGAAGACGAGAAGAAGCCCAGAATCCAAGAAGCCAGAAGTCTGGGCCTCCGCTGGCAAAAGAGCGGCATGAAGATAGCGGAGGAGCCGGCAGAAGAACTGGAACACCGGGAGAAGAGGCCAGAGAGAGCGGAGAAGAACCAACCGGACGACGGGAGAAGAGGAACCGGAGGGACCCCCGAAGTCGGAAGAAGACCCCCGAAGCCGGAAGAAACCCCCCCCCCCGGAGCTGTCTAATAAATTACTTTAAACCTGTGTAGTGTGTTTTATTATTGACACTTTTTCCCTAGGTAAATGGGTAGGGGTACCATGTAGCCCATACTCATTCACATAGGGTGGGGGGCCGGGAATCTGGGGGCCCTCTTATTAAAGGGGGCTCCCGGATTCCGATAAGCCCCCTGCCCGCAGACCCCGACAACCAACGGCCAGGGTTGTCGGGAAGAGGCCCTTGTCCTCATCAACATGGGGACAAGGTGCTTTGTGGTGGGGGGGCCCCACAGGGCGCCCCCTCCCCCAAAGCACCCACCCCCCATGTTGAGGGCATGCGGCCTGGTACGGTTCGGGAGGGGGGGCGCTCGTCCCCACCCCCTTTCCTGACCGGCCGGGCTGCGTGCTCGGATCGGAGTCTGGTATGGATTCTAGGGGGGGACCCTACGCTGTTTTTTCGGCGTAGAGGGTTCCCTTTAAAATCCATACCAGACTTAAGGGCCTGGTATGCCCCGTGCTCGCCGCAATAGGAAAATGTGTTTTTCCTATTGCAGTGAGCGCGAGATGCAATACCCTGCCCTTGCGTCGTATCTGGTCCGTCGGACCAGCATACAGACGAACGAGTCGAACGGGCTTTCCGTCAGGAACTGAGTCCGGTGGACTAAGATTTGAAACATGCTTCAAATCTAGGTACGGCGGACTTTTGGGAAAAAAGTCCGCCGGAGCCTACACACGATCGGATTGTGCGGCGGACTCTGGTCCGCCGGACCAAGTATGCCGGAAAGTCCGCTTGTGTGTACGCGGCATAAAGCACCTCTTGCTGTCTCATAAATGTAAATACTAAATATGCATACTCAATATATGGTATTTACTTGAATTGAAAATAATAATTTAGTAAATTTGGAAAATTGGCAATAAATCACGGAAGAAATTATTTACAAATACAGTATCTCACCAAAATGAGTACACCCCTCACATTTTTGTAAATTATTTATTATATCTTTTCATGTGACAACACTTAAAAAAATGACACTTTGCTGCAATTTAAAGTAGTGAGTGTACAGCTTGTATAAGACTTCATGTACACGGGGCGTTGTTCAACCTCTCCAGAACGATTTAACTTGACAGCTAGAAACCGGCGTCTAAAAACGTCAGTTTAGCTGCATATACATGCCGCGTTTAGTCGCGCTTAGTCGCGTTTAGCCGCGTTTGCGTCTAGAAGCGTTTGTAAAAAATTTTATTTGTTAAAATGAAAAACATCTGTAAATGAAAAGTTGCTAAACACAAGTTACCACCGTGTTTAGCAGCGTTTACAAGCTGTTACAGGCATTTGGCATTTCAAATGCCTCTGAACTCATTTTTTTACGTTCCAAAAAAAGCTTCTAAACTCAACTGCTTAGAAACTACTATAAACAACCCTATGCACATGTACTGATAAGAAAACAGAGAGGAGAGTTCAGGGGCAGCTGAAAAAAATTCCCAACTGCTCCTAAACACCTGTTTACCAGCAGCAGTGTACATGAGGCTTTATGCCCTGTACACACGATCGGACATTTCAACAACAAAATCCATGTTTTTTTCTGACGGATGTTGGCTCAAACTTGTCTTGTATATACACGGTCACACAAATCTTGTCGGAAATTCCGAACGTCAAGAACGCAGTAACGTACAATATGTACGACGAGCCGAGAAAAAGGAAGTTCAATAGCCAGTGGGGCTCTTCTGCTTGATTTCGAGCATGCGTGGAACTTTGTGTGTCGGAATTCTGTACACACGATCGGAATTTCCGACAACGGATTTTGTTGTCGGAAAATTTGAGATCCAGATCTCAAATTTTGTGTGACGGAAATTCCGATGCAAAATGTCCGATGGAGCCTATACACGGTCAGAATTTCCGATAACAAGCTCCCATCGAACTTTTTCCGTCGGAAAATCCGACCGCGTGTACGGGGCATAACAGTGTAAATTTGCTGTCCCCTCAAAACAACTCAAAACACAGCCATTAATGTCTAAACCGCTGACAACAAAAGTGAGTACAGCCCAAAGTGAAAATGTCCAAATTGTGACCAATTAGCCATTTTCCCTCCCCGGTGTTATGTGACTCATTAGTGTTCCAAGGTGTCAGGTGTGAATGGGGAGCAGGTGTGTTAAATTTGGTGTTATCGCTCTCCCTCTCTCATACTGGTCACTGGTAGTTCAACATAGCACCTCATGGCAAAGAACTCTCTGACAATCTGAAAAAAAGAATTGTTGCTCTACATAAAGATGGCCTAGGCTATAAGAAGATTGCCAAGACCTTGAAACTGAGCTGCAGCACGGTGGCCAAGACCATACAGCAATTTAACAGGACAGGTTCCACTCAGAACAGGCCTTGCCATGGTTGACCAAAGAAGTTGAGTGCACATGCTCAGCATGATATCCAGAGGTTGTCTTTGGGAAATAGACGTATGAGTGCTGCCAGCATTGCTACAGAGGTTGAAGGGGTGGGGGGTCAGCCTGTCAGTGCTCAGACCATACGCCGCACACTGCATCAAATTGATCTGCATGGCTGTCGTCCCAGAAGGAATCCTCTTCTAAAGATGATGCACAAGAAACCCTGCAAACAGTTTGCCGTAGACAAGCAGACTAAGGACATGGATTACTGGAACCATGTCCTGTGGTCTGATGAGACCAAAATAAACTTATTTGGTTCAGATGGTGTCAAGCATGTGTGACAGCAACCAAGTGAGGAGTACAAAGACAAATGTGTCTTGCCTACAATCAAGCATGGTGGTGGGAGTGTCATGGTCTGGGGCTGCATGAGTTCTGCCGACACTGGGGGGCTACAGTTCATTGAGGGAACCATGAATGCCAACATTACTGTGACATACTGAAGCAGAGCATGATCCCCTCCCTTCGAAGACTGGGCCCCAGGGCAGTATTCCAACATAAGGACCCCAAACACACCTCCAAGACGACCACTGCCTTGCTAAAGAAGCTGAGGGTAAGAGTGATGGACTGACCAAGCATGTCTCCAGACCTAAAGCCTATTGAGCATCTGTGGGGCATCCTCAAATGGCAGGTGGAGGAGCGCAAGATCTCTAACATCCATCAGCTCTATGATGTCTTCATGAAGAGTGAAAGAGGACTCCAGTGTCAACCTGTGAAGCTCTGGTGAACTCCATGCCCAAGAGAGTTAAGGCTGAAAAATAATGGTGGCCACACAAAATATTGACACTTTGGGCCCAATTTGGACATTTT
The DNA here is from genome assembly GCA_037952835.1 of Lithobates septentrionalis. Taxonomy (NCBI): domain Eukaryota; kingdom Metazoa; phylum Chordata; class Amphibia; order Anura; family Ranidae; genus Lithobates; species Lithobates septentrionalis. Next base: position 237,090 of record JBBDGP010000518.1, read on the forward strand.
TACTTAGGGGTGTACTCACTTTTGTTGCCAGCGGTTTAGACATTAATGGCTGTGTGTTGAGTTATCTTGAGGGGACAGCAAATTTACACTGTTATACAAGCTGTACACTCACTACTTTACATTGTAGCAAAGTGTAATTTTTTTTTAGTGTTGTCACATAAAAAGATATAATAAAATATTTACAAAAAAATGTGAGGAGTGTACTCACTTTTGTGAGATACTGTATATACCAAACCACTCAACGTTCTAATGAAATTACTCTAGTAGGTATCTTAACAATGAACATATCAGCATCTGTGGAAGATATGGCATACTCTTCATCAATATGAGATACTATGGTATGCAAATTAAAACAAGCTGTATAACTTCAGTAACAAATTATGAAAATTAGAAAGCATAGCCATCTTAAAAAAGACAGTATTTACAAGTTGTCACTTCCTTTTGCCTTAATTTAAAAGAAACAAGCCATAATTGGGCATATGCAATATTCTAAATATGAATTATTTTGGTAACTAAATGTGTGCAGGCTTACCTACATGAGACTCCTATTTCTCCATCTGAAGTTTGACAGTTGCTGCCCATCAGCTGCCTGACCTCTCACACAGTACTTTTCTATTATCTGAGAGCCCATATTGTTATGATATGACTTATGTACATTGGCCTTGTAATGGGCTGCTGCTCCCCTGTTCTGATTGGGTGGCGTGAAGTCTGCCAATGGTGTTCTAGAACTAGTAAAAAGTTGGAGTAGTGTAGTTTAAATATCTGAGTCAGCCTCAGACTTCTGTGAATTTTTTGCTCTTAAGGTGTTAAAGAGACCCTCTCACCACTTTATCATAACTACAGTCAATGGAATCTGTCAATCTGTAAAATATTGTTGTTATGCTTCCTCCAGTAACACTTATGGAACTGACCCTGTCCCCTGCGTTTTCCATTATCCACGCCAATATTTTTGTTATTCTATTCCTCTTATGTGCTCTTCTAATGAGGACATTTCAATTTGGGACCTCCCAAGCATTAAACAGAAAACTGTACGTCTCTTCAGTTCTTCCCGTGAGATGGATATTTACAGCAAGAATCACAATATGACAACAAACTTCCAGGAAGCTCCGATGCGGAAGCAAAACTTGAGAACTTGCAGTTTCACTGTGAGAATTAGAGGGGCCAACTGGATGAAGGAAAGTAGGATATCTTTCATCACAGCATTAAAGTTATTTTATTTTTTTGGGTGGTGTGAGCAGGCAGGAACACATACCCAACTGTTGAGAGACTATGGGGCAGTTTGAAATGACAAGGAACAAATGAAAAGGGACCACAAGACGTTATAGGGAGTCATACTTTGCAGAATTCACATGGATGCAGAAACACATTTATGACAAATATTGGCCCTTTGAAATGCATTAATTTTCATTCTGATTTCTGATATACATAATTAAATTCAAATATGAAATTAATACCTTTTTATTCTGAGGCTGTGGCTCACAGATAAGTACTAGGCATGTGCAATTCGTTTCGTTCCGAATTCGTTTTTTAATGAATTTCGACAAATTCGTTAATTCGGGAATATCCGAAATAATGAAAACCCGTTTAACGAATTTTTTCCGAATATTCGTAAATTCGATAAAATTGGACATTCGTAAATTCGGGCATTCGAACATTCGTACATTCGCAATTTACATTCGTACATTCGTGCATTTGTACATTAGTAAATTAGTGAATTCGTAAATTTGTAAATTTGTAAATTTGTAAATTCGAAAATTCGGAAATCTGAAATAATAGTTAACTAATAATAACTTAACTATTAGTAATTACTAGTAACTTTTAATTTATAGGTATTGTAATTTCCTTTTAAATTTGGCTGTTAGTGAACGTAACACGTACAAATTTATCCAAAGTTATGAATGATCCGAAAAAACGGAATGGAACGTAATGAATTAATAATAATAAATAACAATAATAATAATAACAACGTTTTTTTATTATTATTATTGATTATTTATTTGTTCCGTTCCATTTGTTTAGATGCAGCATTCGTTTTGGATAATTCGTAACTTCGGTTAAATTTGTATTTGTTACGTTCACTGACAGTCAAGTTTGAAAGGAAAATACAATACTTATAATTTAATAGTTAGTTACTATTTCAGATTTTTGAATTTTCGGGTTTTTGGATTTTCAAACTTCGAATTTACAAATTTCCGAATTTTCTAATTTACAAATGTACGATTTTACGAATGTATGAATTTACGAATGTACAAATGTAAAAATGTACGAATGAACGAATGTACGAATGAACGAATGTTCGAATTACGAATGAACGAATGTACGAATGAACGAATGTACGAATGAACGCATTTACGAATTTACGAATGAACGAATTTACGAATCGCGATCATAACGAATGACCCGAAAAACGAAAAAAATAATAAACTAATGAAACGAAAACGAAAATAAACGAATTTTTTTGGTTGTGCACATGTCTAATAAGTACCTCCACTCTGTACACTCAGAAAAGGAATGTGTGAGAATAGGCATGCTAGGAAAACAATAACTGTTAAACCTAAAGATGGCAATACACTAGTAGATTTTGTTCAAAAGTTCTTCAAAATTTAGTTTGATTTTTACATTTGTATTTGGAATGAATGTTAATTCCTTACAAAAAACACCTATACTGTTGGAAATTCATTTGTTCAAAATAACAAATGTCATTTGACCCCACTAATGGTTAAAGGTTAAGTTCACCTTTTTTTTCTAAATTCCAGCTCCCCTATGTACCAATATAGCATTAATGTACTTTTTTTGCAAAAACAAAACAGCTTTCTATTTCTACACAGGCTTGTCTCACTCTCTTCATAGCTATTCAAACACACTTCTCCATTACTTCTGCCTTACTTCCTGGACAGACTTTAGGTCATGACAGAGGAAGGAGTTGACCAGTGGTGGGTAGGTGATGCAGGGTGTGTGCTAATGAGGTCAGCTGGTCAACTCCTTCCTGTGCCATGACCTAAGTCTGTCTAGGAAGTAAGACAGAAGTAAAGGATAAGTGTTTTTGAACATCCATAAAGAGAGTGAGATAAGCGTGTGTGCAATAAATGGAAAGCTGTTTTATTTTTGCAAAAGAAGTACATTAATGCTATATTGGTACATAGGGAGCTGGAATTTAGAAAATGAAAAAAAAAAGGTGAACTTAGCCTTTAGGAAATTGAACAAATGTTCTTAAAACAAAAAATTAAATTCTAGTAATGTGTGGCCAGCTTTGGACTTCAGGTCTTCTCTGACCCACCTACTGCCTTAACAATGGTCTAATTTTTTTTCCTTTTAATGAAAAGGATAAAATCATGAAAACAATTTCTTTTGTCTAATATTACACCAGATTCACATCTACATGTTTTAACACCAGTGTTAATTTCAGATCCGAAAATATTTTCGTCTACTAAATTATGACTATTTTAGTCAACTAAAATATGACCAAAACAATTCAGATGACTAAAATATGACTAAAACTAAAATGGCATCTTAGTTGAAAGACTATGACTAAAACTAAATCGAAATTTGATGTAAAAATTAACATCGGTTATATATCACAACGGCTAAATGTGTGTCTGTAGTGCATGTTCAAACCTTAATATCATAAATAATAACATGCTATTAGATTTTTTTTCTACAGGATTATATAATGAGTTTGGAAATTCTAGAGAAATCCTTAAATAATGCATTACAGTTTTAAATAAACTCATTAGTTTTTAGTTGAATAAAATTGTACTGGAGATTTAAGTTAACTAAAATGTACTGGACTCAAATACGACTATAACTAAAACAATTCAAAAGATTCAAATACGCTTAAAACTAAAATGGCATTTTAATTCAAAAGACTATGACTAAAACTAAATCGAAATTTGATGTCAAAACTGTTTAACACACATGTCTTTCCATTGAAATCAAAGAAAATGCATGATGTGCGATGCAACATGCATCACAGTTCTGGTTTAGACATAAGCATGTTGATACAAGTTTTTTGTGATTTCTATGTATAATGCATGTGCTTAAAAACAGAGAGGTGTAAATCTGGTCTAATGGATCTATTTACTCAAGGTTGTATTCAAATGTAATCAAATTGTGGTTACATATGGCAGGAAGTAGGCTCTTAGAACGATAAGCCACTAGCAGGTATTTAGTTGTCAGTAGTAACAATTTATCAGAACTAGTTAAAAATAGATGCATATGTAGAAGATCACATTACTATAGCTGAATGGTATGGGTTTTGTATTTTGCAGACTTACAGTTGCCGCTACAGCACGGTCACAAGTAATAATCATCAGCCCACCACTCAGACACAATCGCTTCAGTCTGACCTTCATTTCCTCTGCCCTAGGCCAGTAACTATAGTTTACTGAACTGCTTCCATCAACAGACTGACTATTTTTCAGAAATGATGACCTAGGCAAGCCAGACCTGGTGCCTGCCTCAATCCTTCAGGCTCATAACACTCAGCTTAGAGGCCCTTCACAGGGAATAGAGCTATCACAGCGTGCACTAATGAATAGATCCACACTGCTCTCTAGGATTTAACTGTGCAACCTTTCTGTGAGCCAACAGTAAATAAAAAAAGCAGAGCTTATTAATGGATTGAAGTTAGAGCAAAGTATAATAAGGATAATACGCTGAAATAAGTGCTTTATATAAAGTGGTCCCTGTTTAGGTAATTCTAGTATATTGTTGAAAGCATAAGTAAGTGTTTTGTAAGTTGAAGGTGTCCCTAGCCCATTGTAGATGGAAGAAAGTGAAGTGATTGTAGAGTGTAATTCATGTTAATGTCACCATGACCCTGCTCGGACACTAAAGAGTTCTAGATTCCAAAAGCAAGTGATCCCCTCACATTTAAATTACCAGGGCAGAAAATCACAAACTCAGTTTTTTCTGTCTTGTGTCCTATATCACTGTTAAGTTCATGTAATTTAAACCTGCTGGTGATGTTCACCTATCTGTATGTCCTGGTGAACTTTCTCACCAAGAAAGGAATAAGGGGAAATCTTACATTTAGGAGTTGTCATGAAAGCAATAGGTAAGGAGAGATCTTTCAAAGAGGAAACATTTTGTGGAGACAACTTTCTCCTCACTTTGGAGAGATTGCCACTCACCTCCTGTTCTGTCTCCAAGACAGGAATTGAAGAGAAAACTCCCCATCAGTATACAGGCAGCATAAAATATACCAATAGGTTCTTTTTTTAAAGTTTTTTACATACAGGAGAGAACATTTTTCAACCCAGCTTACCTTAGATAGCACTGTAGACTCCTTGTCCAGCTCCCCCGCCCCTTCCTATGTGTAAGTGACCCTGTCTGTATTAGGAGTGACTGAGAACCCTAGTCTGATCTGTACTAATCAGACTCACTGTACAACCACACTGGAATATATATATATCTTCTCATACTGTTGTAGACTCTTTACTAGATCATTTGAGATGTGGCTGTATCCCATTGTTCTATTGTGTCTGTCTGCCTTGGGAGAAAAGTGTTATGGAATGTGATGTGGATTAGCTGTGAGGAGGGAGGGGGGAATTTGGAATTCCTCCAACAGCTCTTCCTGCTGATTGGACAGTCTACCCCGCCCTCAATGCAAAGGGAAGGGAGATTGTCCCGAGTGTTACCTCTGTGTACCTGTGTTTCAATAAACAGTTCATGTTCAGCAGCCAAAATGAGTACTGCCTAGTTCTTGGTTGCAAGCGGTTGGAATATCTGATATCTATACTCAGACTGGAAGGAAGCGATATTTGATGGAAGCACTCAAGCGGAGTGTGGGAAGCGATTCCATTACAAATAGTACATTATAAGTAGGGTTGTCCCGATACCGATACTAGTATCGGTATCGGGACCGATACCGAGCATTTGCGCGAGTACTTGTACTCGCACAAATGCTCCCGATGCCTTAGCCGATACCTGGCTGGGATGGGAGAGACAGGAAGTCAGCGGGCGGAGTCAGAAGGCGGAGCGGAGGGCGGAGCTGGGAGCAGAGCGGAGAGCGAGTTTTTCGAGTCTTCAAGTAAGTAGTACAGAGTGCAGGGCACAGCTGCCTCATCCATCGGTAATGGAAGTGACGCTCCGTGTTGCAGTTACACCATCAGTGTAACTGAAAATCCCGACGCCCATCTTAGTACACCCTGCACTCGGACACAGTATGCCAGCAGCGGACATCTTGTTACACCCAGCCCATATAGTTCGGGCTGGGTGTAACAAGATGTCCGCTGCTGCTTTAGTGAGGCCAAGTGCAAGGTGTACCAAGATGGGCGTCGCAGAGGCAGCATAAAAAAAATGAATCCTCTTGTGCCCATAAGTGTCAGCCACCAACCAGTTCTCATCAGTGACATCTGTTACTGCCATCCATCAGTGCCCATTCAGCCAGTGCCACTGCCAGCCATCAGTCAGTGCCAGCCATCAGTGCGTGCCAGCTATCAGTGCATGCCACCTATCAGTGCCCATCAGTGCGTGCCACCTATCAGTGCCCATCAGTAGTGCGTGCCACCTATCAGTGCCCATCAGTAGTGCGTGCCACCTATCAGTGCCCATCAGTGCGTGCCACCTATCAGTGCCCATCAGTGCGTGCCACCTATCAGTGCATGTCACCTATCAGTGCTCATCAGTGCTGCATAATCAGTGCCACCTATTAGTGCTCATCAGTCAGCGCCATCTAGCAGTGCCAGCCATCAGTGTGTGCCACATATCAGTGCCCATTAGTGTGTGCCACCTATCAGTGCATGTCACCTATCAGTGCTCATCAGTGCTGCATAATCAGTGCCACCTATTAGTGCTCATCAGTCAGCGCCATCTAGCAGTGCAAGCCATCAGTGTGTGCCACCTATCAGTGCCCATTAGTGTGTGCCACCTATCAGTGCCCATTAGTGCTACATGACATTAAAAAAAGTATCGGTAATCGGTATCGGCGAGTACTTGAAAAAAAGTATCGGTACTTGTACTCGGTCTTAGAAAAGTGGTATCGGGACAACCCTAATTATAAGAACCATCAATACCAGTGCCCCACAGCTCTATACACAGCCATCATCTCGCAAACCAATGACATTTAAGCATTGGCATAAAAAGATTGTGATATGCAGTTCTGTACATGAGGTCATTCGAACAGAAAATCTCCTTCGGAGCACAATCACTCGTAAAACATGTTGGAAAGAACAACAGCATGGTTGCTAATAAACAAATAATAATAATAACAAATAAAGACAATACTGTATGCATTATATCTGTGCAGCAGGTGGCGCCGCAGTATTAGAGTGCGTATCTATGATCTGATGTAATGGGAGGAAGTACTGTTTTTCCTCTGTGTGCCCTTGTTTGTATCCTGTTCATGTTTCTCATTCTGTAAAGACATGCATTACCACTTCTCCATAAAAGCAAAGCTATTGCTGCAAACAAGAAGCTTCCAGCACATGATTCCAATACCCTGCTAACAGGTTATGGGCCCAGCAGGCACCCAGGCACCCAGGCACCCAGCAAGCACTGGAGCAAAGAATTCTGCAAATCTGTGAGTACTGTATACAAGCTGTTGAATGATGTAAAGTGGTTCAGATGTGAAGTTTTCAATAGAAAAGCTGAACAATGCCAATTACCAGCTGTGGAATTTCAAGCTAGAAATACTTCTGAACAAGGATGAATTATGGCAAGTGCTGAATACAGACAGACCCACAAACAGAAAGATGGAGGACTTGGACAGGAAGGATAGACAGGCAAAAGCAACTATAAGTTTACTAGTGGAAGATAACCAGCTTATCCACATAAGAACAGAGAAAATGGCCAAAGGTATGTGGACTTCATTACGAAAACTGCATGAGCGTTCAAGTAAGAGTTCAAGAAAGCTGTATAAGATGAGACTAGAAGAAGGCCAGCAAATGTGTAAACATGTGAAAGCAATGCTAGAAATCATAGAGCAACTGCGTGCCATTGGTGAGGACATCAAAGATAACCAGATTGTTGCCCTGCTCCCCTGCAGCCTTCCATAGGCATATACTGCTCTCATTAATGCTTTAGAAGCCAGACCCGAGCAGGAACTAACGCTTGAATATGTCAAAGGGAAATAAATTGATGAATATGACAGAAGGAAAGAAAATACGCACCATGATGACAAAGCTCTTAAGCTGTACAAAGGCACAAAGCACAACAAAGAAAGTAGAGCCTGTTTTCACTGTAAAATAACCGGTCTATCTGGAAAACCAAGTACCGAAAGCTAGAGCTATCCACAAAAGAAAGCGTCAGAGCAGCCACAAAGGAAACTGCAGACACTTCATGGAGTGGCACCTTTAAAGTGACACAGAGTGGCAAGCAATGCAGCTGGTGCATAGACTCAGGTGCAACAAGTCACATGACTAGCGATGAGACCTTCTTCACAAACATTGCTTACAGTGCAAAAGACGTTTTCCTTGCAAACGGGAAAAGCATCACTTCAGAAGGTAAAGGCCAGGGCTTCCTGAACTGCATTACACCACAAGGCAAGCAGAGTATCCTTGAAAAGAAAGTGCTGTATGTTCCAGAACTAATAGGTAGCCTTCTATCAGTGAAAAGTCTAGCAAACAGTCTCACCGTTAAGTTCCAGGGTGATGTATGCACAATTCACAATAATAAGCGATTACTCGCAAAAGGAAAATTGGATGATCACCTATACAGGCTCATCACCACAGACCAGCAAGCCAATATAGTCTTTAATGACATACACAGCAAATGTATTCACTTATGGAACAGGCGGCTGGGGCACAGAAGTCTAGAAGCTATACAAGACATTATAAAGAGAGGTTTACCAGAAGATTTGACAATAGCGCCTTGCAAAGTGCTCATGAAATGCCAATGCTGTATTGAAGCAAAAGCCACATGTGCTCCCCTTCCACAGGCATCTCAAAGAAAAACTACCCACCCCCTGCATCTCATACACAGTGACGTATGTGGTCCAATGAAAACTCCCAAGTCAGGCGGGAACAGATATCTACTGATTTTAATTGATGATTATTCCAGGTACACAACCACTTATCAGATGAAACACAAGAATGAAACATCAGAGAAACTTCAAGAGTTTGCTGCTATGTCTAGCAAAAAATTCCAATGCAAACCAAGAATATTACGTACCGACAATGGGGGGAATACTTAATCAAAGAAGTGGCCTCATACCTGAAGAGACAAGGAATAGTAGACCAGACAACCACACCATACACTCCTGAATAAAACAGTGTAGCAGAAAGGAAAATTCGCACTCTTATAGAAATGGCCAGATGCATGTTTTTGGATGCCAACCTACCTCACAAGTACCGGAGAGAAGCAGTCATGACTGCAACCTACCTACAGAACAGACTACCCTCAAGAGCCATTAAAAGTACCCCATTCAAAATTTGGCATGGATCAAAGCCTAGTATAGGGCACATCAAAGTGTTTGGATGTAAAGCATATGCCTATATTCCAAGTGAGAAATGATCCAAGCTGGAGAACAAAGAGATAGAGGGCATTCTAGTAGGCTACAGTGAGCAAACTAAGGGTTACATAATCCTACACCCAAAGACTGACAAAGTGACAATAAGCTGTAGTGTTTATTTTGATGAGAGGCTGTCACCAGAAACACAGATCCCTGAAAGCTGTGAAGTGAATATGCCCAACAAATTATAAGAAAAGGTCGACCAAAGCGAACCTGTGCAGGAGTCAGAAGAAAAGGTTGAACTCATAATGCCTAAATCAAGTTCCCCACCAGATCCTGCTGAACTGCCGGAAGTCAGAAGATCCACTCGGACTACAAAGGGGATACTACCCAGCAAGCTGTCATATACTGTCAAAACACACAGCATACTTGAACCAACATTCTGGGAAGACATGCGAAAAACTGCCAAAACATGAAGCCAATAAATGGAGAAAGGCAGCAGAAGAATTAAAGTCACTTCAAGAAAATAAAACCTGCAGCTAGGGTTACCGCAAAACTATAGGAAGTAAGTGGACTTTCAAAGTAAAGTCAGACGCAGAATGGAATATCCACAAATACAAAGCCAGACTAGTTGCCAAGGGTTACTTACAGAAATTCAGTGAAGATTACGATGAAACATTCGCTCCCGTTGTAAAACACTTCACCATCAGAGCGCTTCTTAGCATAGCAGCCGGAAAGGGCATGCAAGTCAAACACCTAGATGTTAAAACTGCTTTCCTATATGGAGAAATTAAGGAAGATCTGTACATGGAGAAGCCACCAGGGTTTAAGAAAGGAGACAACCTTATGTGTAAATCTGCAATGATGTGAAATGAGAAAGTGAATGAAGTACTTACCAGAGAGGGATTCTCAGGAAGGAAAGCAGACCCCTGTCTCCACTCCAAGAATAAAGAAGATAGATGGATATACATCCTTATCTATGTTTATGACATTATAACCTGTTTTGAACAAGAAGGGGATTATAATCAGATAGTTCACAAGCTAAAAGAAATTTTTGAAATCAAAGAGCTGGAGAACATTAGCTACTATCTGGGAATCCAAATAGAGAGAGAAGAAGATGGAAGTTATCTTCTCAATCAATCTCAGAAAATCTATGAAATCTTGGAACAATTCCATATGCAAGATGTAAAGGAAGTGAAAACTCCTATGGAACCAGGCTATCTAAAGAGCAATGAAGCAGAAAACGTGCTACCCAACAATGACATGTATCACAGAGCAATTGATAAGATGCTATATGTTGTCACTGTGACAAGACCAGACATAGCCGCAGCAGTGGGCATACTATGCAAGAAAGTCTCAGCTCCCTGTCAGCATGACTGGAATGCAGTAAAAACAGTGATACAGTACCTCAAAGGAACAACTCAGATAAAGTTACCAGCAACATCAAATCTAAAACTGGTCAGATATGTTGATGCTGATTGGGCCTTGGACCAAACACATTGACGTCAAGTATTACCTACTGAGGGACAATCAAGAGCAAGGTGTTATTCGCATTAAATACAGCTCATCAGAGGAGATGACTGCCGATGCACTCACCAAGCCTTTGTTGAAGGAATGTCATAGTTATTTCCAGAGGCTGAATATAATTTGACAAAGCACATGCTGTTGAGAAGGGGTGAAAGAACAACAGCATGGTTGCTAATAAACTGACAATACCGTATGCATTATACCTATCTTAGCAGCAGGTGGCATTGCAGTATTATGGAGTGTATCTATTATATGATGCAATGGGAGGAAGTACTGTTTTTCCTCTGTGTGCACTTGTTCATATCTTGTTCCTGTTTCTCATGCTGTAAAGACATGCATTGCTATTTCTCCATAAAAGCAATTATTGCTGCAAACAAGAAGCTTCCAGAGCATGATTTCAATACCCTGCTAACAAGACATAGGTACCCAGTTGAAACCTTCCCATTCAAACAATAAAAACAACAAAAACAAACTGGAGAAATGAAAGGAGTACACAGTAAGGGAAAAGGAGAGCAGAGGGAGTCAGAAAGAGTAGGGAGGGGGGATTGTGCAATGTCTGGGTCTCCGCAAAGGGGAAGTCCTGTCCTGGGTACCCCAGGGCATTCAGAATGAACTGCGCTTAGCATTACCTCTGTAAGCTCAGAATATTACGGGATTCAGAGGAACAGGTGAATTCCATCCAATAGAACCATGTCCTATGACATTATATGTATGAGTCTTGGAGCTGCTAAGTATTTTTACCTTGTCAAAATAGTTTTATTGAGTACAGAGATTATGTACAGATAACATTGAATAATAACATACATTTAGTATAGGGAAGCTCATTTACAATTAAGGAATAGTTAATTCATTAATAATATCGTAAAACAAGACAATATATTCTAACACAAGGCAATATATTTTAAAAGGAAATAAAGAAATAGGAGAGAAAATGAACTTTGGAGTCTTTGTCCATTTCAAAAGAATAGAATTAAATGAGTTATGTAAGTTCTGCTACATCGTTTGCCTTGTTTTATTTCTATTTCTAGACAATAATTGAGATTATTATTTAAATATCAATTAGAGCTTCAATATCATAGAATAATATAGTATAAGGAAAAGAAAGGATAGAAAGTATAGTAGGAAGGGGAGAAGAGAAGAAGGTTAAGGGAAAGAATCCGCGAGGTCAGGCCGAAAGTCACCACAACAACTAGGGCTGAAATATATCCTATATCATGTTATCACAACTACCATGGCAGTAGAACACTCTTGTCTAGGGTTGGCATGGAATATGTAATCCAAGGCTGCCATATTACCTCAAATCTGGGGATCGTGTCCAATTCTATAGCTATCATCTTGGCATGAGTCATATAGTAATTCATTTTAGCTTTTGCTTCATTTATATCTAATGTTGGTGATTTCCAAGATTTTGCTAAAGTCTGTTTAGCTGCTGTGACGAGATATACCAACAATTTGAATTCGGTATGCATTATGAATTCAAGTTTTAAGTTGAGAAGGGCCATTGCTGGATCGAAAGGGATTGTTTTCCCAATAAGGTTAGTTGCAATGTTAAAAATTCCCCTCCAGAATATTTGAGCTAATGAACACGACTACCAGATATGAAGGTATGTGCCAGGGTCCAAACAACCCCGAAAACATTGCGCCGAATAATTTTGCACATATTTTGCTACTCTAGTAGGTACTAGATACCAGCGTGTTCAACCGCCAATATATTAGGGGAAGCTGTTTTTGTTGTTGACCATATTTGTTTCCAATCTGAATTATCAAAAGTACGCTCAAGGTCCTTTTCCCATTTCTGGACATAGGATAATGCTAAGTATTATTTAAATGTATAGCAGCTAGCACCCTATCACACGCTCATATACAGCGGGTAAAATAAGTACTGAACACATCAGCATTTTCCTAGGTAAATATATTTCTAATGGTGCTATTTACATGAAATTTTCAATAAATGTCAGTAACAACCCATGCAATTAATACATACAAAGAAACCAAAACAAATAAGTTCAGAAATTAAGTTATGTGTAATAAAATAGAATGACACAGGAAAAAGTATTGAACACATGAGGAAAGGGTGGTGCAAAAAGGCATGGAAAGCCAAGACACAAACTGAAATCTATCAGTAATCATCAGAAATCAATCCTTCCCCTTGTCAATGCAAATTAATATCAGCTGGTTCAGTCTCAACTGATGGCCTATAAAAAGGTGTCTCATTACCAAGGTGTCACACAAAAATCATCTCATGATGGGTAAAAGAAAAGAGCTCTCTCAAGACCTTTGTAACCTGTTTGTTGCAAAACATACTGATGCTATTGGTTACAGAAGTATTTCTAAACTTCTGAATGTTCCAGTAAGCACTGTTGGGGCCATAATCCAGGAGTGGAAAGAGCATCATTTCACCATAAACGGGCCATGACCAGGTGCTCCTCACAAGAGTGAAAAGAATTATCACAAGAGTTGTCCAAGAGTCAAGGACCACTTGTGGAGAGCTTCATAAAAACTTGGAATTAGCAGGTAAAATTGTTTCAAAGAAAAAAGTAATGCACTCAACCGCCATGGCCTCTATACAGGCTCACTACGCAAAACTCCATTGCTGAAGAAAAAGGATGTTGAAGCTCATTTAAAGTTTGCTACACAACATTTAGACAAACCTGTGAAATACTGGGGGAATTTAGTCTGGTCAGATGAGACTCTTTGGATGCCATAAAACACACCATGTTTGGAAGTCAAATGGCACTGCACATCACCCCAAAAACACCATACCAACAATGAAGTTTGGAGATGGAAACATCATGGTGTGGGGGTTTTTTTTCAGCATAAGGTACTGGAAAACTTTATGTTATTGCAGGAAGGATGAATGGAAAATGTACCAAGACCTTCTTGATAAAAATCTGCTGCCATCTACCAGGATGATGAAAATGAAACGAGTGTGGACATTTCAGCAAGACAATGATCCCAATCTGAAGCCAGGGAAACTCTCAATTGGTTTCAAAGAAAGAAAATAAAGCTGATACAATGGCCCAGCCAATCACCTGACTTGAATCCAATAGAAAATCTATGGAAAGAACTAAAGTTTAGAGTTCGTAGAATAGGCCCATGTAACCTTTAAGATTTGAAGACTGTTTGTGTGGAAGAATGGGCCAAAATCACATTTCTGTGTGCTTTCAACTATAAATGTCTTTTGAAACCCTATGTGCTTGTGTAAATTCCTGCATTCAATTTCCTCAAAGGTCTAGATGTGCTCTCACCTGGATCAATTGACCTTACAATCAAGTGTGGTCAAATGGCGCTTATGCTGTTAATCACTCTTGCGTATACTCCTCCAATAACAGCCATGCTGTGGCATGTGCTTCAAACAATATATAAAATCTTCTTTTCCACTCAAAATGCATGTAAAATTATACGCTACATAGTGCCTTATTCTTAGTGCAACAACTTTATACTTATGCCAATTACACTACTCACTACTATGATACATCACTTGTGCCTTTATTTGTGATCAATACTAAATACTCGTGCAGTGTGTGCTACCTTCATGAGATGAGCTCTCACCTGGCGCCTTTATTTAACAGCTCCAATTAACACAAGATGCTACTTCATAATGTTCCAGGATTCATCTTTCGATCTTATATTCAATGTACTGTCCTGTTATATCCTCTTCCACTTTCTCTCAGTCAGAATACAAAGAAAAATACAGTGTCTTATCCTTCACCACAAACAGGTACTACAACTGTGCAGACTTTTACTCACAAGCAAAGTTGAACACATGCATTTATATCATGCATAAGTGGTATGAGACCATGCCCCCTCCACCAAGTGTACCCTCACCTGGACCCCTGTTTTGGTAATCTTTTACTAAAAAGTACAGTATCCTTTCCTCAGGGCACTCTTCAGTCCTCTCCGCTACATGTAAGGAGTAAAAAAGTGCAATAGTGCTGTATCTCCTTAAAACTTTTATTTTCCAATAGCCAGATTAAAGAAGAAGATCCCTAAATATTTAAGATGATGCAAAGCCCACCTAAATGACTGAGATAGATAAACGTTCAATGCTTCTGATTTTTGAAAGTTGCATCACCTTCAAGGGATCAAACATGTTTCTGGTGCCTTAGAGTGACCACCAATGGTCCCTCATCCAGAAATTGTCCAAAACTCTTGGTGTGAGGAATGGATGAGTTATTGGAGTCATATGTGAGGGACATGAAGCCGATAACATTGGGCCTGTGAGTATGTTCACCACTTGTAAGGTAACCCCATTCGTCAAATGTTTGTATAGGGAATGAGGAGTGTCGTCCTGTAGTATTTGCCTATATCTGGTAATCCAATTCCGCCTAATGTCTTAGGCATGGTCAACAGTTCTTGGTAAATCCTAGGAATGATTAATCATACGAGGTTCCCGAATTCCCTCCTGAGTTGTTTAAGAAAGGTCCCTGGGATGTGAATCGGGGGAGTCTGAAACAACTATAAAAGCCCGGGGGACACCATTATCTTTAGAGCACAACGCCTTCCAAACCATGTTTGCAATTTAGTGGACCATTTAGTGAATTAATTCCTGACTTTTGTCAAGAAGGGTGGGAAATTTGTGAATCAACCTCGGCCGTGAAGAAGATCCCCAAATATTTAAGACGTTGCGAAGCCCACCTAAATGGAAACGGTATCCAAAAGAATCAAATACAGACTGAGATAGAGAAACATTCAATGCTTCTGATTTTTGAAAAGTTGACCTTAAAGTTGGAGATCCAACTATGTGACAGGAGTTCACTCATTAAATTAGTGAGAGAGGTTAGAGGTTGGGTAAGTGGTCCATATAGTGAACTTGGTGTAGAGTTATTCACTTTTAGGTCATCACAGAGGACAAGGGGGCACTCTTTACATCCGAAGGAAAAGAGATTTAATTTCCAAATATGGAAAGACTTGTTCACAGTAAGGGCTGTGAAAATGTGAAACAGACTCCATCAAGAGCTGGTTCTGGCCAGCTCAGTAGATTCTTTTAAAAAACACCTGGATTATTTCCTAAGGATACTAGAATTTATAGGTAAAGTTTATTCAGGGAATATCCGATTGCCTCTTGGGGGATCAGGAAGGAATTTTTTATTTCTCAGCTGGAACAAACTGAATCATGCTTTCTTGGGGTTTATTTTTGCCTTCCTCTGGATCAACTGAGGGTATGTAATAGTGTATATGGAGGTTTTCAATTTGTGTGTGGGGTTTTATTTTTCTCTGTTGTAACTCTATCAAACTCCTTTTCAGTTTCGGTCGGTAGTAAGATAGCTGGTATAACCTTGGAATGGGCCCAGAGAATGACATAAATAGCCCTGGTGCTATTATCTTTGGCCTCTCTGAGTGCTACAAGGCCAATCTGATCTTGGTGAATAATCTTCGGGATCAAAAGTAGCAGCCAATTTGCTAAGATTTTTGTAAACAATTTCAAGTCAACGTTTAGTAAAAAGCTTGGACAGTAATTACTGCATTGAGTAGGATCCTTACCTTTTTTCAGTATTATAGAAATATTTGTTTTGATAATATTAGCAGTATACAACTGCACCTTCTTGAAGAGAGTTAAAGCCCTGGGTGAAAGGGCCTTAGAGTATGCAAGATTAATCTTGCTCTGGGGCTTTGTTAGTCTTAGAGGACTTAAGGGCCCATTCCCTTTCCTCTACAGTGATGGGTTCTCCTAGGGGAAGACTATCTCCAGCTGTTAGTTGCGGGAGGCCAAACTAAGCAAAAAACTAGTTGATACTGTTTAACTTGTTTTGTGGAGGATGAATAGCAGGTAGGGGGCTGAGTAGGAGCGCTCCTTGTAGAAATCTTGGAATCTGCTTGCTACTGCTTCAGAAGCATGTACCAGTCCCCCTGCCAGAGTGAAAACACAGGACATATGTCTTTGCCCTTAAGCCTCTAATAACCTTCTGGGCTTATCTCCCATTCATAAACCTCTGATAAACTTTGATGAAATTCATCTTAATGTTGTGAAGCAGGACTTAATTTAATCTGTCTTGTAGTATTTGAAGTTTGGTAAGGCTGGGTGCACAAGGGCTTAATATCGGCCAGTAACTACCGGTTCAACAGGAACCAGCTGGCATTCGGTTAGTGTGTGCAGCTGTCTTTCTGAAAACCAGCAACCTGCAAGTGCTTATCAGTGTTATCTGGGGGGCAGTCAGAACACAAAAGGACAGCGGAGTTGAAAGCTTGTGTTGGTACGGCGATCTGGGTTGAATGTGTGTACAAGACTTAAGAATTGTTCTGGCTTACAATTTCTTATGTACCATTTCCAATCACTGAATCTCCGTAGGTAGGGACTCTATCTGTTTGATGTTCTTCTTTTTGAGCAGGGCAAACCATGAGAAATCAGGAGCCCATGAATGATGCATTTGTGAGTTTCCCATATCACCATCAATGAAGATGTGGCGTCAGCATGAGTGTGAAAGACCAATAAGGGTTTTAACCATACCCTACTACTTTATCCAAAACGACAGGAAAAAAGATCTAAGTATATATGCGCTTTAAAGCTAAACGTTTCAGCACTCTCACGGACTCCTTCCAAACTGTACTAATGGTCGTCAACCATCTCACAATTAGGAAAAGTTGTTGACATTTTGCATTCTTTATCACCACTCTGTCTCCAGCTTACTGATTACATTGTGAAAGGGCAATTCCTCAATGTTTAGGTCATTTGTGCTTGCAGTGACAAAAGCGCTCATTAGCTTATGATGGAAAGATTGTAATGTAAGGAAAGATTTAGAGTAATTATATTGACAGTAATGTGATAATGTAATAGAACATTTAATGTGATTTAATTAATCACTGGATTAAAAGATATTTCTATATTTAGCTGGAGTTTTTATTGTATGTGGGATGCTTTTGAACATTTACATATTGTACTTACCCCCGCCTCCTCCACCAATCCCTGATTTGTAAAGTTCTCCTTGAGAAAAATGAATCACTTTTATTTCAGCCACATACATTGTAAGGGTTTTCAATTTACTGCAAAACTTTATGTTTTCATGTTTTATAAAAATTCAATTATGACAGTGCAGTTGGTGAAATCTTTTGAAAATTAGAGCTAAGCACATTCTTATATACTTAAAGTGTTACTAAACCCAGGTCACTATATTCATTACTATATCT
Organism: Lithobates septentrionalis; assembly: GCA_037952835.1. Taxonomy (NCBI): domain Eukaryota; kingdom Metazoa; phylum Chordata; class Amphibia; order Anura; family Ranidae; genus Lithobates; species Lithobates septentrionalis. Next base: position 255,133 of record JBBDGP010000518.1, read on the forward strand.
GCTCTCCCACAGTACACAAAACATGGAAATGCAATTATTTTAGTAAATATAAACAGCTAAATACATTTTCTCATCAGCAGTATATAGGAGTCTTGTGACTTCTATCAGTTCCTGGTGAAGCTTGTAGGAGGAGTTTTCATACTGCATTGAGCTGTCCTATGAGGCTGCAGAGCTCCTGACCCTCTGTCGGACATGTCTGGACAGTGCTGATTGGCCCTGTGCTGATCACATGCACTCTCCCAAGAAAAAGAAAAAAACATCTCTAGCAATAAACACCAAACTGAGCATGTGCAGCCTGACTCCAAAGGCTCTGTCTTATCTGGACTTGTCCAGGAGAACAGTGCAGGGAGGGGAGGATCTGTGCATACAAGATCAAGCAGCCTTTTTATACAATGCAGAGGATTAACCCCTTAGGTTCCATAGTGAGTATAACAAGCTTGCATATACAGACTGATTTTACTGTTGTGGGTTTAGTAACACTTTAAATTCAATGTAAACCCAACTAATATATATTTAGCTTGTTGCTTAATAAGGAACTCTTCTTGCAATGAGAAGGCCCTGCGTGAAGTTGATTTTCTCAACAAGAGAACAGCTGGAATCTTGTTCAATTAAAGCTCTTTGACCACTGAGGGACACAAGGAAGAGAGAGATGCTTATGGCCCACAAAACTCCAGTTTGATATGTCTGCTCTAGACGAAGAATACTTTGACACCCTTTCCATGGATATAAGTTGATGCTGCAAATTTGGCCAGGGAAAGAAAATGGGTAGTCGTATTGACCTTAGTGATAAAGAGTGAATCCTCTGCCTTACAACAGCTTACAACATAAGGTTATGCTGTTTTTTCAAACGAGAATCAAGCTGTACTTTGATCCTCAGAGGCTGTTGAGACAGTAGTTCTTTCACATACTAGCCTATCACAAAAAGTGTGTTTTTTTTTTTTTTAATGTCCACTACACTAAGAATATATAAGGAATGTCTCATAAAGCATCAGCATCAATATAGGCGGTGTGACAGTGTTGCGCCTTGTCACGGTGTCAGAAGGATTAGATGTCATTCACATCCTGTTCTCACTTATGCTGGTTGAGGGGCTCTGGAATGTCTGTTTTGAGTGGAGACAACAGGTTTTGGATTGTTCTCCAGGCTTAATAACACCTGGATTGGGTCCACATTTACAGGAAACCTGCATGCCGATTCTGCAGGTGTGCATGTAAGAGACCTGGACTGGACAGCGATTGGTTCAGGTCCTGCCCCACTTCTTGTTAGGATAGAGCCACCACATACCTGCCTTTTGGATCTGTCATTCTGGACACATGTCTCTTGGCTATAGGCCCTCTCCTCCATTCCCAGTCAGAGGCCTCAGTGTTCAGAATAAGGGAATTTCCACTTCTTTTGCGTTTCAACACATTACTGCAGATTTTCTCACATACATCTATATCTCAGCACTTAGATCTCCAAAGAATCACTGACAGAGTCTATAGTGTAGAACACCAGCAGTATAAAATAATTATTTGTCAGTGTAATCCAATCAGGAGGAGCCCCCTGGCCAAAGTATACAATTGGGCAGGCGGATGATCTCCAGTTCTGGGAGGACGTACCCATACATCCTACCAGAAACGCGCACCTGGATCTGTGATCACTGTGCTCAGAAAGACACAGCAGGTCACTGATCATGGGACCAGGCCACTGTGAGCAGCCCTGGTACCATATAATCGCTGTGACCAATCACAGCGATCGCAGTTACAGTAGTAAGCAAGGCTGCCATTTATGACAACTTGCTTACTACTGTGTGAGTTCTGTGATTGGTCAAAGTGATCACATGGCACCAATGCCAATTACAGCAGCCCTGTACCACGTGATAGCTGTGACCCATCACAGGATCCCAGTAGTAAACAAGGTTTCATGAATGATCACCACCACAGAGTAGTACGGTGTCAATATAAAAAAACTCCACTTTTCATGGGACAATATATAACAACCAAAAAATGTAAAAGAAAATGTAAAAAAATAAAATAAAAAAAGATAATTTTTTTTTTACATACTGTCACCAGAGCAAGTGTGGTGACATTGTACCTCTGATGCAATGATTTGTATACAATGGCTGGCTGCTCCGATAGCACTGTATGTAAGCGCTGCCAGCCATTATCTCTGATCACCACCACAGTAGTAAAATGTCACTAAACTAGCACTGTCAGTCAGTCCCTAATCATCGCCACACTAGTCACATTGTTCCTGATCACTGCCACACCAGTCATATTGTCCCTAATCTGTTATAAAAAGAGCATAGGGTCGTGGTGCTTACCTATAAACTAAAGCACTACCTATATGAAAAAGGACCAGGGCTAGAGTTGGACATGTACTAGGAGCTGACCTACATGTATTGCAACCACCAGCCTGGTATTAGGTGGGCCCAGTGTCAAGTGTGGACGAAAAAGCAGGTGAGCACAGGTGAGTATACACAGAGGTAGAATCTGCTCAAAAAGTGCATGTGCTATGTGCATCCAAATAAATAAAAAATAAAAAATTATTAAATAAAAAATTATTAAATTATTCCTTCAGTGGTATAGCAAGAGTATCTATAAGGATGTATAGTGCTATGTGCATAAATTGCATAAAAATCACCAACAAAATTATATATAAAACCTATATGTTTGACCTTTTAAAAAGTATATACCGTATATACTCGAGTATAAGTCGATCCGAGTATAAGTCGAGGCCCTAATTTACCACAAAAATGGGAAAAACTTATTGACCCGAGTATAAGACGAGGGTGAGAAATGCAGAGGGTCAACAATGCCCATCTGCAGCTGTATACCTCCCTGTGTCCTGTGCATATGTGCATGTGTCATGTGTATATGTGCATGTGTCATGTGTCCTGTGTATATGTGTCATGTGCCCTGTGTATATGTGCATGTGTCATGTACCTGTGTATATGTGCATGTGTCATGTACCTGTGTATATGTGTATATGTACCTGTGTCCTGTGTATGTGTGCATGTGTATATGTACCTGTGTGCATGTGTTTGTGTGCATCCTACCTGTGTCCTGTGCATCCTCCGTGTGCCGCTCTGAACAGATCAGGGTGTGCGGCGGCCATTCACTGTTTCAAATCCGCGCCTCATCCTCGTCCATGATAGGCAGAAAACTCAATTTCCCAGCAGTCAGCGGTCAGCCTATCCATACCACGGACGAGGATGAGAGAATGTCCGTGATAGGCTGTACACTGACTGCCTATCACAGACGAAGAGGCGCAGCTTTTGAACAGTGAGAGCCGAGAGCCGCCGCCGAGTGCTATGTAGCACAAGCTGGCCGCCGTCTGCCTGCATGACACGCTGATCATGCAGATAGACGGCGGTGACTCGTGTATAAGTCGAGGGGGGAACTTTCAGCCCCAAAAAAGGGGCTGAAAAATTCGACTTATACACGAGTAAAAGAACTGAGTGGTTAATGCTGCACTTGAAAATAGTATATATGAAAAATGCAAAATGAAAAGATAAATAAAGCTGCCGGCACCAAAATTCCTAAATACTAAACTCAAATCAGTGAAAAACATGGGGTGGGTGCAGTGCTAAATGTGTTGATCCAAAGGGAAAAAGCAAAAAACTGAATAAAATAATATTTAAATTATTCAGTAGTGGTGAAAAATTATGTGAGTGGAAAACTAAGGCAGAGTCCCTATGTCTCAAAACAGGGAAACTGACAAAAGCAGTCCAATGAATCAAATCATGTGGAAAATGAAAAGTGGTATAAGTAAAAAAAATACAAAAGAATCAAAATAATAGCAATAGTGAATCATATAAACCACAAATGTTAGGATATAGTGTCATACACTTTGAAATAATTACACACCAAAAAAGTGATCCCAAAAATTATACAGAAAATCCCTCTTATAAATAGTTCAGTAATAAAAACATGAAAACCTCGAAACAAAACAAAAAAATCTACAAATGAAGTCCCAAATTAATGTGACAGTGAATAAAGGGTATCCATGCAGGTGTAAAAACACATTATAAACCTGATGCCGTGAAGAAAAAAGTAAGGGCCCTTCCTCCAGACAGGCTTGACACCCAGGGTGAGTATGTAGTCTCCTTACACCCAGGAATGACCGCAATGGCGGTCTCGGCAAGCTCAGGGAAATCGGTCTCCCAAATACCTATGTGGATGTCCCGATCTGCTGGATCCTTATCACTGTTCCCAATCTGGCACTCACACACTTACAGCCCACTGTTCTGTCTCCAAGGCCGTCTGACCTGTCCGCACCAATTTCATTTGGGTACAGTGTTGCTTGGCTGAGTAATTGTCATTCAAAATGTGACAGTGCTGAAACCTGAAATATGGCCTGGACAGAAAAGGGGTGAAAGTGTCCATTATTGAGGTGGTTGGTTGAGGTGCACAACACCTGCCACTACACCTGCCAACATGCACAGCCCTTTTAGTCAAGGCACTGCCTATGGTTTAGGGCCCCCTCCCCTGGAGACAAGAGTAGCGTGTGTGTGAACAGACCCTGGGAGAGTGTCTACCTTAGCCTCAAGGAGAAGTAATCTAATCTGACCAGGCCATCACATGAAGAGCTACTAAGAGACTGTGGGGGTTATTTACAAAAACTGGAGAATGTAGACCCTGGTGTAGCTCTGCATACCAAGCTCTAACCAACCAGCTACCAGGTTTTATTATCAAAGCTTAAAGTGTTACTAAACCCACTACAGTAAAATCAGTCTGTATATGCAGCAAAGTTTGCTTGTTATACTCACTGTAGAACCTAAGGGGTTAATACTCCCCATTGTGTAAAAAGGCTGTTTGATCCTGTCTTCTCTTGTTTTCTCTTCCACTGTCCCCAATCCATCTCCTGATAGAACAGAGGCCAGGGGATCAGCTGCACATGCTCAGATTGGTGTGTATTGCTAGAGAGGTTTTTTTTTTCCTTGGGAGGGTGCATGTGATCAGCATTCAGCACAGGGCCAATCAGCTCTGTCCAGACAGAGGGTCAGGGGTCCTGCATTCTTACAGAATAATCAGAGTAGAATGAAAACTCCTCCTACAAGCTTTAACCAGACACCGATAGAAGTCACAAGACTGCTATATACTGCTAATGAGAAAAGGTATTTAGCAGTTTATATTTACTAAAACTTTTGAATTTCCATGTTCTGTGTACTGTGGGAGACCAGATATAGTGAATGCAGGGTCCTGGGTTTAGTAGCACTTTAACTGAACAAGCTGAAGTTATAAGCTGATTGGATATCATGTACAGCTGCACCAGTTTCTGAGTGCTCCAGTTTTAATACATCTCCCCTTGTGATTAGGCAGGAGCCTATGCAGCCCAATTAAGGCTGCTTTCACACTGAGGCGCTTTACAGGCGCTAAAGCGCTAAAAATAGCGCCGGCAAAGCGCCTGTAAAGAGCCTCTCCTCTCACTCCAGTGTGAAAGCCTGAGTGACTTCACACTGGAGTGGTGTGCTGGCAGGACCCTCAAAAAAGTCCTGCAAGCAGCATCTTTGAGGCGCTGTAGGAGCAGTGTATACATCGTTCCTACAGTGCCCCTGCCCATTGAAATCAATGGGCAGCGCTGCTGAAGAGCTGGAAAAGCAGCGGCGCTTTGCGGGCGTATTTAACCCTTTTTCGGTTGTTAGCAGGGGTTAAAAAGCGCCGCAAAAACGACGGTAAAGCGTCGCTAAAAATAGCTGCGATTTACCGCCGATGCCCCCAACGCCCCAGTGTGAAGGTAGCCTAATGTGAGGTAAATGTGTAGCGCTGGTAATATGTATTAGGCACAGGGATACGTCCAAAATATGAGAAGTAAAGGATGTATATACTACAAATATAATCATATATCACTCTAGGAAAAATGTATGTAGTGAAAAGTGTAATCAAACATATGTGTGTAAGTGAAGCAATTAATTAAAAAAATTGCACAATTGGATTTCAAAGTGAAATAAAATCGCACAAAATCGCATGAATGTGTAAATAGATGTAAACACGTTTAATGAAGTAAAAACTTCAATGTTAGCAAGTACTGAAATTAGAGCAATCCATGCAATTTAGAATAAGTTGGAAAGATAAATGGTATATTCAAGTGTTCAAACCAGATATAAATTTCATCAGTGTACTGTATGTAAACGTGTCAAATACAGAAATGTTTAACCAAATAGAGGTAAGGGAACACAGATATATCACTGTGGGTAGAAATAGCATATACACCCAATATGGTTGAGGCAAATCACACCAAATCGCATAAGTTTTTATGCTTCACAGTGATAAAAATCGCACAAAATCCGATAAAATTTGCAGTGAATATAAATCGCAAACTGTGAAGTAAGTACTTCAATGTGAATAAATGATAAGTGTATATAGTGTATGATTCTGGGGGAGATAGAGGAATACAACATACAAACTATATACACTGGATGTCAATGCTGTGCGTGTGATCTAGGATATGCAATACCAAAATAATAGGTGTCAACATTTAGCCCGGGTTCACACATGTGCGGTGCGAATTGAAGCTGCGGTTTCACTGCGCAGAGAAAAATCAGTTGTTCTGCAGCTGCGAATTCAGAAGTAACCCGTGAGTGTCTAATTAGAGATGGGAATTTTGAGCAGGTCAATCGCTTGTTATCTATTTGTGAGGCTGCTTATAAAAAGAATTATTTTTCTGGACACTTCCTGGTTGTCCAGGAGTCTGTATTGTGTGTGTTATGCCGCATACACACGGTCGGACTTTTCGTCTACAAAAGTCCGACGGACGCCAACGGACTAAAGCTGGCTGACAATCCGATCGTGTGTGGGCTTCCCCGGACTTTCAGCGGACTTTTCCAGCCTCAAATCTGACGGACTTTAGATTTGAAACATGCTTCAAATCTAACTACGCCGGACCCAGAAATCCGCTCGTCTGTGTGCTAGTCCGACGGGCAAAAACCCACGCTAGGGCAGCTATTGGCTACTGGCTATCAACTTCCTTATTTTAGTCCAGTGTACGTCATCACGTACGAATCCGTCTGACTTTTGTGTGATCGTATGTAGGCAAGTCCGCTCGTAAGAAAGTCCGCCAAAAGTCCGCCAAAAGTCCGCCAAAAGTCTGTCGAAAGTCTGTCGGACAGGCTGTCGGACTTTTGTAGACGAAAAGTCCGACCGTGTGTACGCGGCATTATTTTTGATAGCAAAATGTGTGCTGCTCTGCCCGTGATAATAATGTTGTTGCTGTAACAGCAGCAATCTTGCTGGAAGTAGAGAAGAGAAGGAGGAGGAGAAGAAGATACTGGGTTCATCCCATAATAGCAAATAGGGAGGAGAGAGGCCAGTTCATGATCCTGTATGAAGACCTCCGTGGGCATGAAGACACATTTTTTAATTACACGCGCATGTCAATAACTAGGTGAGTAATTTATCTGCCAAACAATATTTTTTTTTAAATATTTCCATAGTAGGGAAGGTTTGAAAAAGACACAAGTCCATCAAGTCTAACCTATGTGTGTGATTATATGTCAGTCTTATAATTGTAAAAAGCGTGGTGTTCCTGCCCCCCCCCCCCCCCCAAAATCCATACCAGAACATTATCTGAGCATGCAGCCTAAAAGGCCATGAAAAGGGGGGGGGGCGAGCACCCCCCTCCTGGACCAAACCAGGCCATATGCCCTTAACATGTGTAGTGTGTTTTGTGCCCCCCCCCCCCAAAACACCTTGTCCCCAAGTTGCTGGGGACAAGGTGCTTTGTGTGGGGGGATCCCACGACATTTTGTTGTCCAGTTTGGGACCAGACAATTGTTATTGTAAAATTCAGCTGCCAGTGGCTAAATCTATGTCCAAATGTTGGCACAACTGCAAATGTCGTTATATCTTATTTTTTATGCCACTTCTTTAACATACATTTTTATTTTGATTAAGGATGCAGGCCTTCTTACAAATATTAATGTTCTTAAACACTTACCTTATTTTTCTTTAAAGTGTATGTCAAAATTTGTTTCAGACATGAATCTAATAAAAGACTCATATTTCAATTAGTTATGACGAATTGATCTCCCCTCGCTTGGAGCGTCTGAACACGTGCTACAGACCAAATATCCAGCCTGCTGAAAGATTACTGATCACATTAAGATACTTTTCACCACTGATGTCCTTTGTCATGTTAATTTAGGAGAATGCAATCTTTTTATTTTCGAACTCATCAAACATGTGTCATTCTAAATATATAACCCGACAAAAGTTGGCGTAATAATGATTTGTTCAAGTATCCTTACATTTTAAAAAAATAAAAAAATGTAGCCAACATAAATTAACATTGAACAAAAACAAAAAATGAACATGTCTCTCAAGTAGGCCTCTTGAACATATTTATCAAAAAAGGTGTCATCTTGGTCCTCAACCTTGGACAGACCTCATAAATCACAGATTGTGATATGTTTTTTTTTAAAAGGGGCCTCATTGGAGTAGTGACTGGCGGAAGCCTGGTCATCACTGGCAGTGCTGGGATCAGGCCTAGCCTCGCCATGTTGACTTTTCACATACATACCAGGATTTTGGAGGGGGGGCCTGATTGAAGGAATTGGGGATGGGATGGGATAGGGAATGTTACTGTGTGTAACTTCATATCTGGAGGTTGCCTTTTCAAAGCTAGAAGGATAGGATGGGGGATGATAGGGGTAAGGTTGGTTTTGTTGTTCTGGGTAGTGGACGTATTTGGGGTAGTTAAGGGGAGGTCTTGGTGGTGGCACATATGGCACTTTAAATGAAGCTTCCTCACGTGGCTGTGAGAAGGAGTGCAGCACTTGTTCGATAGTGCTTCGCATTTCAAAGTAGCGCTCAGGTTTGACTTTTTTTATTAGAGGTACAAAACTGAGCGCCAGTATAGTATCCGGACATAAAAAAAAGCATCTACCTTTTCAGACATGTTTTTCAACATTTCAAGTAGGTGCTTACTTATGTCAGGTTGCGATAGAGGTGGTCACCTCCATGGCACTTTGGCTGGCAGAACAATGTCTGCAGGAGCAGAGGAGGGCCCAGGGATAGTCTCTGCCACTGCAGATTGCTCATCTGGGTTTGTTTCCCATAGATTTGAGGAGCTTTGGATTTGTGCCAAATCCTCTGTGCCTTCTTCCAAACTAATCTGGGCTTGCGCCACCTTGTCTGTAAGTAATGCACTGAAAAAAAAAATAAAATAAATACATTTTATTTCTATCTGCTTTTAGGTACCTAGCAACAGGAAATTTTTTTGGAAGTTTGCACTTTGAATTTAAGGTTGGGAAATCAACTATTAGTCGCATTGTTAATGAAACCTGCCTAGTCATATGGGAAGAACTGAAGGATTTGGTTATGAAGAAGCCAAACAAACACAAATGGTTGAAGGTAGCGGAGCTATTCTGGGAGCGTTGCAACTTCCCCAACTGTCTGGGAGCCATTGATGGGAAGCACATCCGCATCCTCAAGCCTTCAGCTAGTGGGAGCCAATATTTTAATTGTAAGAAATTTTTTTCGTTGGTATTAATGGCAGTGGCAGACGCAAATTATAAATTTATTTATATTGATGTGGGTTCTTATGGCAGCAGCTCGGATTCTAGTGTATTTTCACATTCCTCATTTGGCCGCATGCTGCGTGAGAATACACTAGACTTGCCCAATCATTCTCCCCTGCCTGGAACAACAGAGCCTTCCCTCCCACATGTATTTGTAGGAGATGAAGCGTTTGCACTTGCAGAGCACATGCTCAGGCCTTTTTCTAATCGCTCTCTGACAACAGAAAAAAGAGTGTCCAATTATAGGCTCACTAGGGCACGACGAGTAGTTGAATGTGCATTTGGTATACTATGCAATAAGTGGTGATTCATGCATACTTCAATAAATCTCAGTATTGACCATGCTATCAGTGCTGTTAAAGCAGCCTGTGCACTGCACAACTATGTGCGTGAACGTGACGGATATCTATTTGAGGATTCCCTGAGCCATAACATGGAGGTGGCACAGTGGAATGTTACTAGGGGCACCACTAGTGGTACACATATTCGTGGTGAATTCCAAAACTTCTTTATGTCGCCAGCTGGGGAGGTGCCTTGGCAGATGAATTCTATCTAATCATAAAAAGTGTGTATTGGTTAGCATTATATTATCAGGGCCTTTACAAAGTGAAAAGTGTGCTGTAACAAATAATGTTTTTTTTGTAATTTTGGTTTATTTAAATAAAAATAATGTTGTTCACATTTGTGTTGTAAATTCTTTTGCTAACCTAAGCGAATCTTAGCTTATTAATTAATTTAGGGACTCCTCCGTCGCTGTCTGATGCCGTTATGTGCACAATGTTGAGGGCATGTGGCCTGGTATGGATTTGTGGGCAAACGCACGCTGTTGTTTTTTCTAATATTTGAATAAAAATGGACAACATAACTAAACAATAGGACAGCATCTACAGTTAGTGAAAGGGAATAAAGAACTTACATTTGGCAGGCTGAACTTTGGATGAGCACATGCTCCACTCTGGCAAGATGATTCTGGCAATTTCCAGCCATGCACGTTTTTTAACAACGTTGTCCTTATATTTAGGATGCCGGGTGTCATAAATCATCGGTTTCTCCCTCACAAATCTGATCAGCTCCTCGCAATCCACGGATTCCTTTGCCTTTGATGCCACTTTTCTACCTCCTTTTTGTCATGCTTGCTCCGGTCAGCACACCAAAACAGACAGGGGAGGAACTGGAAGAGGGGGAGGTGTAGGAGGAGGGGAGATCATTTATGTTTACACAGCAACACAGCTGCGAATCAGATGCGTGCCCATAGAAGATAATGGCCTTGTAATTCGCACTGCAATGACCAGAAAACGCACATGTTTTTTGTGCAATGTGCAGTGCGAATGCAACGCACATATGTGAACCAGCCTCATTCAAATTAACTTAGTTTAAAATGTCCTGCGAATTGGATGCGTTGTAAGCCGCATCTAATTCGCATAGGTGTGAACGGGGGCTAAAGGTATAACACGATAAGTGATAGGTCAATAGCATGAAAACATCACATGTTGGTAAAAGCAATAAAATGAGTCCCTGATTTGAAGCCACTATAACATGTATGCAGGGTAATCAAAGACAGGTCAATATCTCTTCTTATCTTCTGTGCAATACAATTAGTGATACAATAACACCCAGGGTAGTGCCTCCACCTTCTGAGGGTGAGGGGGGATGGGGTACTCTTACCCTGTGTTGTGGACCCACTCGCCAGCGGCGGTGAATCAATTGAGCATAAACCGGAATGCGGTAAATCTAGATGTATTCCAGGGACAGGGTGTGCAATCTTCTCCTTTGCTGATCAGCTGCGAATTCCAGACTCAACCCACCACAGGCATGTGATAAACGAGGCTCAGGTTCCAAAGATGGAGTGGCCAATCTTCTCCTCTTTTGATCAACGGGCAATTGAAATCCACACATGCGCCAAGACCCTCCGATTAATAATGGTGGTTGCAAAGTATAAAAAAAAAGAAAAAAGAAAAAAACACCTCCACATAGTGTAAATCCAATATCATTGGTATTGTATTAAAAACAGTCCAATATTTCAAGCAGGTATGGACTAATAAAAAAGTTTCAATTGAACGGATAAAAATACGCAGTAAAATGTGTCTAGGTAAGTGTATTAACCCTACGCATTTCGTCTGCAAAGACTTCAACTGGGGTATGCCTTAGACAGTTTGTTTGTTGTGATGCTGATCACCCCTGTGAGGGTAACCTGTGTGCGTTTTTTTAACTTTATTTTCAAATAAAAGTAAGCAAAAAGCCCTGAAAAGTACTTTCAGAAAAAGTGAAAGTGCTTTGCTTAATTCGATGGTTCTCAACTCCTGTCCTCAGGAACCACTAACAGGCCAAAATAACTGAAATACATCACAGGTGTCATCATTTGCTGCTCGAGTACACACAATCAGGTTGTTGGCCAACAAAACCGTGGACTTTTGTCCAAAGGGCCCAAACTTGTCTTGCATACACACGGCACACAATTGTTGGCCAACAATCATGAACATAGTGATGTACTACATGGTTTTTCAGCTCTTTAGCGCCACCCTTTGTGCTCTTTCTGATAATTTCGTGTTAGTAGAAGTTTGGTGAGTGTTGATTCGCGCTTTTCATTTTGCGCTTTTCATTTAGCGCTTTTCATTTCGTACTGTTCATTTCATGCTTTTCAGTTCATTTCTGAACGGCCGTTTGTCAACCAGCCATGTTGCGGAATCTGAGGCGATAACGTGTTATTTATAATTGGCCTTGGAGTTATTCCTTTCAAGTCCAGTCCAGGAACAGGAGGAGGAGGATTTCTTGGACCAAAAATTGGTTGCTTTATTAATCGTGACCAATTATGTCATATGCCTCTGCTGCGGGAGCTCCAGAAGAATAATTCCTAATGATTTTCGGAATTATCTCCGGATGACGGACCCCTGCTTTCACCAACTCTTGGCATTGTTGACCCCCTATATTAAGAAGCAGGACACATGCATGAGGCTTTTATTTTATTTTTTGGTTGAATAATGATTTCATTTGTTATATTTTCTATATTTTTGGATGCATAGAATGCACTTTTTGGTTAAGTTCTATTGGCAGATAGCATGTCTAATTTTATTTGTTTTCTTTTTTTAATGCACAATAACAAAATTGTGGAGAATAATATTTGGCTATGTGTTTTACTTCAAATTACAGTTTGGGAGTAGGCAGGTACATTTAAAAAATAAAAATGTAAAATTAACAAGGGACACCAACATAGTTGTATCTTTGATATAAAAAACTACGGGATAATGGTGTTGTGGTAACTTGACCAAAAAAATAAAAAAACATAATAATATTATTCTTGATATCACTAGAAAAAAAAGCCTTTTTAAATACGTTTGGCAGAACTCCATCAGTATCACCAGCAAAGCAGCTTCATTATTATACCATTAAAGAAGAAGAGAATGTGCGCTGCATTTCGAGATTTCATAATTTGCCACGTCACGAATGTCAATTCTTCATTATGAATGCTAGTTTACAAGACCGACCGCTTCTGGCTCATCCTTGCTTCCGAGCATGCGTGTTTGTACTTTGAACTTTTGTTTGACGGACTTGTGTACACACGCTTGGAAAATCCAACAGACATTTGTCCACGGCAAATTTTAATGCCTGCCATCCAACATTTGTCCGCTGAAAATCCGACAACAATTGTCCGATGGAGCGTACAAACAGTCAGATTTTATGCAAAAGATTGCCGCTCCAATCTCTCAAATCCGTATCAAGACACCCGCCCTAATGGAACTCACAGGTGCTGGCTCTGCACAAGCTTGAGGAAAGAGAAAAATATCCTGGACAGCCGCACACCTTAGAAGGCATCTTTATTGATATGAAGAAATAAAATCCAAATGCAGTCACCTCATGTACAGGGAGGAACAGAATAGATAGCTAACATGTTTCATGCCCCATCATGGCGCTTATTCATATCAATAAAGATGCCTTCTATGGTGTGCGGCCGTGCAGGATATTTTTCTCTTTCCTCAAAGTCGGATTTTACGCCAACAGCCTGTCATCACACATTTCCCGTCGGAAAATGATCATGTGTACGAGGGTTAAGTCCCTAATTTGGGACAATGGCAGAAGGGATCTGGTTTATGAGGCCATAGTGTGCCCTGATGAAGGCTCACAATGGCCATTACCCAACAATTATGGTGGTGCATGCAGATTATAGAGTCTTTTCAGTGAGTTGTTATTATAACATTTACCAAAAACACATTTTTTCATATAAGTTCCACATTTTTCTTGCATGCCCAGCATTTGATATACAGATTCGTTATCTCCTCTTTCTTCCTATCTATATATTGACAAGTGCAACTAATATCTTTGCTGCATAATAAGAAAGGTTATTTAATTTGAAATTGCGTTGTTTTTTTATTCCTGATCCATAGCATGCAGCAGGAGTGAAATGTTGGCATCTGCTCTGTAAACACATGATGTTTATTAGCCAAGATGAGTTGTCCTGTTCCATTCAGAATAACAGGATATCTAATTTACTTTTTGAATCAACCAATAAAAGTCTTTTATTGTTTGCAGCACAGGCTGAAGGAAATCCTGATCAATAAAGGATGAGTTTGCAATTTCTTCTTCCTACTCCCCATGTAACCTGCAGAACTTGAATCAACTTCTTTTCATCTTGCTGCAAAATGTGACAGATTGGTGGCTTTATTTTCTCTGGGTTGCCAGCTCAGTGTCCCAGTATCCTTGGATTAATGTCTAATCATGCATCAATATAACAGCAAATGCCTCCACACCTTTTTAATTGGTATTTATCTTTATGTGTATAATTCTAGCAAAACCAGTCATATATATACATCTCTTTTATGTTATAACAGCTTATGTTCTGAATAGTGACTTTTATGTTTGAGAAGTTCTTTTGTATTAATATTATCATTTCATGAACAAATTTGCCATTATCACCCAAGACATAATCATGTCATATAATTAAAACTGGATTTCTACCAGATTTTCAACCCCATTCCTTTAGTGCAGTGGTCTCCAAACTACAGTCCAGGTGCCCTTTGCTTGCTTTTATCTGGCCCTTGGCGTACTATTTCATTAACTGATACCAACAATCGGGTATAATTCCCCTCACTGACGCCAATGAAGGGGCACAATTCCTCCCAGTTACACAATTCCTCTCAATGACACCAACAATGCGGCACAATTCCTCCCAATGATACCAATGATGAGACATGATTCCTCCCAATGACACCAGCAGAGCGGTCCAATGACACCAGGGCTGCCTATTTGACACCTGTTCCTTAAGAGTTCCCTTCCCTGGAACTAAGGGGCCAAGCCCAACCCCTGAAAAGCAAATCCACACCATAACCCCCCCCCCCCCCCCACCAAATTATTTTGCCCAGTGCATAAAGCAAGGTCCATAAAGACATGGATGAGCGAGTTTGGGGTGGAGGAACTTGACTGGCCTGCACAGAATCCTGACCTCAACCCGATAGAACACAGGATAAATTAGAGTAGAGACTGCAAGCCAGGCCTTCTCGTCCAACATCAGTGCCTGACCTCACTTCTAGAAGAATAGACAAACATTCCCATAGACACACTCCTAAACCTTGTGGACAGCCTTCCCAGAAGAGTTGAAGCTGGTATAGCTGCAAAGGGTGGGCCAACTCAATATTGAACCCTATGGACTAAAGCCTCGTACACACAGTATGATTGTTGGCTAACCGAACTTCTGTTTTTTGTCAACAGGCGTGTGCCAAGATCTTGTCTTGCATACTAACGTTACACAAATTGTCCAGCCACAAACACGTGTTCGTGTTTGGTGAGCATTGATTCTGAGCATGCGTGTTTGTACTTTCGACTTTTGTGTGACAAATTTGTGTACTGAACATCAGAAAATCCGACGTGGAGCTGTCGTTTGACAAAAATTTACTAGCCTATCATCCAACATTTGTTAGCTGAAAATTGGAAAACAATTGTTGAAAGGAACGTACTGACGGTAAGAACTTTGGACAACAGCCTGTCAAACGACAATCCCCTTCTGATTTCTGTACCGTGTGTACGAGGCTTTAGACTGGGATGCCATTAAAGTTCATGTGCATGTAAAAGAAGGCGTCACAATACTTTTGGTAATATCGTTTATATTAGCTAGTGTTTCTGAAAGCAGGGCATATGTAATTTAGGTCTGTGGCAAAATATGGCTTATTGGTCAACTGCACAGGCAAATGTGTTTTAAAAATATAGAAGATATTTTAACTGGCGGCAAAAAAAAAAGAAAAAGCAGTTATCCGGTTTCTGGCAGATGATCAGGTAGGGTTGCCACCTGTCTGGGATTCACCCAGACAGTCTGGGTTTGAAATCCTGTGTCCGGGTTTCAGTCCATCTGAAACCCGGACACATCAGTGGCAGCTCCTCATCACCAGTCCTTCTATCCCCCTCTCCCCTCCTGTCGGCTTCCAGTGCTTTTTATTATATTGGAGGGGTGATGCTTTAACTGGGGTACAGATTGACGTGGGGGGATTATACTGGGGGACAGACTGACTTGGGTCGGATTATACTGAGGGACAGACTGACTTGGGTTGGATTAAACTGGGGGACAGACTGACTTGGGTCGGAATATACTGGGTGACAGACTGACTTGGGGCAGATTATACTGGGGGACAGACTGACTAGGGTCGGATTATACTGGGGACAGACTGACTTGGGGTGGATTATACTGGGGGACAGACTGACTTGGGTCGGATTATACTGGGGGACAGACTGACTTGGGGCGATTATACTGGGGGACAGGCTGACTAGGGTCGGATTATACTGGGGGACAGACTGACTTGGGGCGGATTATACTGGGGGACAGACTGACTTGGATCGGATTATTCTGGGGACAGACTGACTTGGGGCGGATTATACTGGGGACAGACTGACTTGGGGCAGATTATACTGGGGGACAGACTGACTTGTGGCAGATTATACTGGGGACAGACTGATTTGGGGTAGATTATACTGGGGACAGACTGATTTGGGGCAGATTATACTGGGGACAGACTGATTTGGGGCGGATTATACTGGGGGACAGACTGACTTGGGTCAGATTATACTGGGGACAGACTGACTTGGGGTGGATTATACTGGGGGACGGACTGACTTGGGTCGGATTATACTGGGGGACAGACTGACTTGGGTCGGATTATACTGGGGGACAGGCTGACTAGGGTCGGATTATACTGGGGGACAGACTGACTTGGGGCGGATTATACTGGGGGACAGACTGACTTGGATCGGATTATACTGGGAGACAGACTGACTTGGGGTGGATTATACTGGGGGACAGACTGACTTGGGGGGTTATACTGGGGGACAGACTGGCCTGGGGGGGGGGGGATTGCACTGGGGGACAGACTGACCATGTTTGATTTAACTATGCTCCTTAAGCTTCTCCCATTATTAACAAAATTTGGCCACACCCAATGTTCATCACGGGATGCTACATGTGCCACAATACTACTCAAAGGTGTCCCAGGTCTTCTACAATCCTATAGTGTATACAGCAAAAAAAATTAAAAAATTGTTGTGCGCCGCTGAAGTGTTCGGGTTTGGCTTGATGGAAAAGTGGCAACCCTATCAGCAGGTATTTATCTGTTCTTGCAGTGGACAGTATATAAAGAGACAAAACCTGGGGAAATGAGCATGTGTTGAAGTGACGTGCAGTATATTTTATTATTGCACCCTGACATACACTTAGGTTGCTCTTGTATAGGTCTTCACCTTTTTGTAAGGGGATAGCCTGCCAATGCATTTTTAGATATCCAAAGTACTTTGGAGTGCAAGTCACTAAAGAGAGATGTGGTTGTTATATTTGAATATATTATAACAAAAGTTGTAAATCCTCTTTAAGTATTCCACCCCACATTTGTGTGCAGGCGGTGTTCTTGTCCTTGTAACACTGAGCTCACTGTTCACTGGGAAATTATCAGCCGGATGCTCAGGCTTCAGTGTATAATGAGCCTCAGATGATAACAAGGCAGGAAACGTGCTTCCATTTAATGCATCTGGGCTCCCTATTTTGGTTCATATTTGTTTTTTTAATCGTCCACATCCAGCGTTTTTGTGTTTGTGATTCCGCCACCGTTTAACCCTTTGCTTTTTACAGGAAAAGTGGACCTCAATTTGCACAGCATTTTCATTTTTGCAATCGTTTTGACGGAAAAGCCTATGCAAACAAGTTCATACTGACACTATAAAAGTGTTTATTAATTGACTATATACAATATCATGTACATATAAAGCCTTTTTTTTTTCTTATATTCAGCCTGTATATGATATGAAGGTTGACAGATACAGATAACCTATTAAGGCTGCTTTATTTGCCTTTGTTCTTTTCAGAAGCCAATCTGAGCAATGTTATCAATGATTTATGTCACATTTTCTGAGTTTCCACTGATAAACAGTCAGATGAACATGGTAAAGCTTATATAAAATTTTAAGGCTTCATGCACACTAAAGCTCATAAACGGCCGTTTTTGGGAGTTTGGGCGTTTTTTTTTTAACAACCCATAAACTCCCCTCTATGTTATCCTATGTGTCCATGCACACATGGACGTTTTTGGATGTTTATCAGCAGTGGAGTTTATGGGCTGTTTTCTGACGCCATAAAATCACGTTCAGGAGTCGTTTTTCTGACCACAAAAAAACGGCAAACACTCATACACGCTCATAAACGCTATTAAACGTTCAAAAACGTTGCTCACCAGCACGTTTTTGATCCATTGGAAAAAAATAAAAAATAAATAAATGCTGAAAAACGCTAAAAACCACTAATAAACGCTATTGCAAAAACGTTAAAAAACGTTGAAAGACTCACTGCAAAGCTACTGCCGTTTTTATAAAGTTATTTTAACGTCCAGTGTGCATGGAGCCTTATGCCATGTACACACGACCGGACTTTTCGACAGCAAAGGTCCGATGGAACAAATCCGCCGGACAATTTAATTGTGTGTGGGCTTCATCTGACCTTTGCTGTGGAAAAATCAGACGGACTTTAGAAATAGAACATGTTTCAAATCTGTTCGACGGATTCGAGTCCGCTCGAAAAATCCGTTCATCTGTATGCTAGTCCGACGGAAAACAACGACGCTAGGGCAGCTATTGGCTACTGGCTATAAACTTCCTTATTCTAATCCGGTCGTACGTCATCACCTTCGAATCAGTCGGACTTTGGTGTGATCGTGTGTAGGCAAGTTCGTTGCGTCGGAACTCCGTTGGAACTCCGTCGAAAGTTCGTCAAAAAGTCCTTCGGAGTTCAGTCCGTCGAAAGTCTCCTCGTGTGTACACGGCATTAGAATTGCTAGCTCATTTTTTTTTTTGCTGACACTTTGGTGTCTTAACATGGTTGTGGCTGATATTGTGGGAAGGCACTGACAGGGTCTAATCAACTACTGAACTTATATACAGTAACTGACAAGTCTTGGTAATTAAGGCATTGAACCAGTAACCTTGATAATAGACCTCTTTCACTGTGGATATTGAAAGATTAACTCCACTTTTATGAGATCAAAAATAGCAAATAAAAAAAAAAATATAGCAAATTGCTACACAAGTCATATTGTAATTTAATGTTATTTAAAATGATTTTTCCTTTTCAATATGCAGCTGCTGTCATTTTGACTAAAATACAATGCAATGTGGCAGCCTGGAAGTCTTCTGTACCCAGTCTGTATGCAAAACATCCCCAGAAATGTAATTTCCTGCTTCTGGTTTTCCCAGAAGTCTGCACTAAAATACAAATACAATTTTAGGCATACTCTGTGATAGGAATTAGATTTTTGGGTGAGATACTCCCTGAGGGTTAATCACTTCCAAAGGGATTAAATAAATATCTTCACTGTGAAATATAGAAAGCAATGTATAAGCAAAACATGTGTCGTGCCACCCAAAAAATGTGCACAAGAGTCCAAAATTTAGTGATAATAAAAAGGTAATAAAGTCTAATAATTCTTAATAAGTAGTGAATCACTTGATAACATCTGATTGGACAAACGCATGGGGGCGGAGTTTCTAGTGCTGACGTCACACCGCTGCATGATCCTGGGTCAGCAGCGACTTTCTATGTGAGTTTTTTTCTAATCATTGAGTTTGTTTACTTGTATTTTATATCATTTTAATAAACATACCACACTATTGGACATAATTTCTGGTTTGTGGCAAGCTTGTCCGTAGTTGGAGTTTGCCAGAAGGTGCCATGAAATATGGATCGCTGCACTGATTTCACTGGATATTCTTATGAATCACAGGCAGTCTATTGCTCCGGTGAGTGTTGCATTCACAAGAAGTCGGTGGTTGGCTTTCTGAGCACTTGGACACATCAAGTATTTCGTAGAAGATGATCCACAACTCCATACTTGCTCTTAAATATATCCAAATTTATTGATGCTCCATAAAAGACAAGTAGGTACAGAAGATGTTAACGCGTTTCAGCCATAATGGCCTTGTTCACAACAGATATGTACAAAAACAAAAGCATTGCCCCTCCTTTCATTAGTCACAGAAGTTTTCAATTAACTCATTAATGATTAACAAAAATGAAACAATGAGACATCATCAAGTATATTTGTTGTGATGAATGGTCACGTATATTTGTTGTGGTTCATTTTTTTATTCACTACTTATTGAGAATTTTTGGACTTTAATATGTTTTAG
Source organism: Lithobates septentrionalis (assembly GCA_037952835.1). Classification (NCBI taxonomy): domain Eukaryota; kingdom Metazoa; phylum Chordata; class Amphibia; order Anura; family Ranidae; genus Lithobates; species Lithobates septentrionalis. The sequence continues at coordinate 275,274 of JBBDGP010000518.1, forward strand.
TATCACTAATTTATGGGCTCTTTTGTTTGTACACATTTTTTGAGTGGGGCTACAATTTTTTTTACTTATACTTCTTAAGGGATGCAGACACTGCAACTTTCCTCATTAGAACTCTGCCAGGGCATCATCTGATTACATTGAACACAGACATTCCCATTCATTACTCAATTTTCCAAGGACATAGTAGAACATACAACTTTTTTCTTGAGTACAGATAGGACAGATAGGACTCTGCTACAAAGTTTGTTAAGATCCTTGCAATGCACAATACATTGATTTCACAGAGGGGATTTTTTTGTATAAACAAATAAGGACTTTTGAACCAAAGCCAACCAAGTTGACCAAGTTAAATAATGAATCAACAGATACTCATGTTGTCATGTACTATATATTATTCTAAATCTAAATATATATATATATATATGCAGAGTGTTTTCTAAAAAAAAAAAAAAAAGAATAAAAAAAAAACTCAGTTCACTATACTGTGTGTATGACTGCACAGTCATAAAAAACAAGAGTCCAGCACTGAAGAACATTTACCTCTGCTGCCTATGGGAACTCAATGCTTGTTAACTATTCAGATACAGTACAGGAGGTGGGAGAAAGGACGGTTACAATGGGGCCTTTTTGTGGATGGGGCCAGGCACAATTCCCAGTGTACAGTATGCCAATTAATAAGAACTTTGCTTTTTTTAATGGTGGCATTAAGCTAGTCATATCCATTTACATATCTAATAAAAACAGTAAAAAAAAAAGAATAATTTTTCATAGGTAACGGAAGTCTATAGCTATTAATAAAAAAACTATTCCCATTACTTTGAAATCTATTCTGAAAATCATGCTCACTTTTTAAATGAGGGGAATTACATACACCAGGTTTTCTCATTAGTGTATATTTGTTTTGTGTGGGTGATTTTTGTTGCATATTCTTATTTTCAGAAGTTTTGCTGACTGCAAATGTCTTCCTGCTGTATAAGAATAGAAGGAAGTCCTCTCTTGACACTTTCCTCGCTGTAGAGATGAGGTGCAATCCTTAGCGGAAGGCCCAGCCCTTGTTAAGTTTTTACTCTTCTCACCTCTCAAAGCCTTGAGAGTATTTATAAAGATGCCGCGTGACGCACGTGTCCCCAAAGGGTATGAGCCTCCCCTCCTTTCTGCTTTCCTCCACAGTTCCTGACATTGTATGTCCTTGGAAGCCCCAATGCTTCTTAGACCTGAAACTTTCAAACATCATCCAAATCAAATATCAGCTTGGACATCAGTTTGGTAGGACAGCTTATGGCGGCCCTCAAATAGCTGCTCATTTTTGGAAATTGTTTCAGAATGGCACACTCATTATCTTAGGAAGCTTTATCAGAAAATCTTTGCTTTATTATATATTGAGAGGACTGTGATATTTAAATGTGCATGGAAAAAAATTCACAACATTGTCCACATAGTGAATTTGGTACTAAAAAGAGTTCCCCTACAGCAGCTCACTCATCTGTTTACATCAGCCTGCTTATATGGAACTTCCAATCAGATGGACAGACCTGATCGGAAAGTCCATGTGAAAGGACCTTAGCACTCCTAATGCCGCGTACACACGGCCGGACTTCCCGACAGAAAAAGTCCGATGGGAGCTTTCAGTCGGACATTCCGACCGTGTGTATGCCCCATCGGACTTTTTCTGTCGGCATTTCCGACGGACTCAGATATAGAACATGTTCTAAATCTTTCCGTCGGAAATGCCGACGGAGTTTAGCCTGTTGGCAAGTCCGGCCATGTGTACGCGGCATAACTATGTTTCTTGCAATAGAAGAGCAGCTGTTAGGTCTCCTGTTCACACTTGTACATTTTACATGCACTTTAGGTACAGTGTGTTTAAACACCTTAGCTGCTTTAACTGGTAATTGCGCAGTCATGCAACCCTGTACCCAGACAAAATTTATATCATTTTTTCACACAAATAGAGCTTTAATTTGGTGGTATTTGATTACAACTAGGTTTTTTATGTTTTTATATATAAATATATAAAGACCGCAAATTTTGAAAAAAAAAAAAATTTACTTTTTGCTAAAAAAGGTATAAAAAAAAAAAAAAAAACTTCTTCATAAATTTAGGCCAAAATGTATTCTGCTACATGTCCCAGTAAGTATATATTGATTTTTGATTGAAAATGTATACTTTATTTTGCAAGAAAATATACAAAAAACAAATACTTAAACAGGGTACATTCAGTATTGCGACGCAGCGCATAAATACACTACATAACAATACATTGCCAAGCATACAAATAAATTACATTCATCCTGCGGTATGATGCCTAATGTGTTGTGCAGAGTAATAATACCCCGAAACATCACATCATGCATGACGCCGCATTACCCTGAAAGCAGTACTTCAATAACATTTCACAAAAAGTCCGGTCATACAGTCAAATAACATTCAAATGGGCAACGGGTGTGATTGGGGGGGGGGGGGGGGGTGGAGAAGGTGGGGGAGGGAAAAAAGAGTTTATTTGAACTGCCAAAGGATACACGGGGGAGAGGGGGGGGGATGGGGAAATCTTCAGACCTCCTCTTCCTCCTTGAAGTCCATCAAGTGATAGTCTCTGAGCAGACTGTGAACCAGTCTGCGACAGTCCTCGATGGACATCCTCTCCCGCTGGTGGATGAGGGGCTTCCTGGCGCACCATAAAGCGTCCTTAAAGCAACACAGCACCCGCCAGGCACCGTCAATGTCCTCCTGTGAATGAGTTCCACAGAAGAGTCCGTTCAACACACCAAAGTGTGTGATAGCAGTCTGTGGCACAAAGTCTTTGAGTTCAGGTTCCAAGGCCCTCAACAGGTCCTGTGCAAAGGGGCACTCCCAGAAAACATGCAGAGCAGTTTCCTCCTGGATGATGCAAAAGGGGCAGTGCCTGTATCTGCACAGGTTTCTGGCATGCATGAATGTCCTGAGTGGCAACCCCCCTTGGATTGCCATCCATGCCAGATCTTTGTGCCTGTTGGTGAGTCTCTTTGAAGAAACATTCCTCCAGACCACTTTACAAGTGGCTGTAGGGAGGCCTGGAACAGTCTCAACAATGTCCGATGCTCTGATCAACTTGTGGATAGTTTTTGGCTTCCACAAGTCGGGCTTCACTCCATGTAGCCCCAGCTCCTTAATAAACTTGAAGGTGTCCAAGTAGTACCAAGGGGTGTCCCAGTTGTAGGGGATGGAGCTGTCCCATTTGTCCCATCCCAGGGTCCTCCAAAGAGGCAGGAGGAAAAAACGGGACATGGAGTTACCGCCAGAGTCCACAGTTCTGTCAACCAATGTCCTGCGGATGCAGTTACAAGCAAAGCACAACCTCAATAAGGTAGCGATGTCGGGCACGCCCTTACCGCCCTTGAGGGGTTCCTTGAACATAACCGCCCGCTTAACTCTGTCCATTTTGGAGCTCCAGATGAAGTGAAACACCGCCCTGGTGATGGCCTTACAGGTGTTAACCCGAGGGGGCCAGGCCTGGGCGAGGTACTGCAACACAGGGAGGATCTCGCTGCGGAGTACCAGTGTTTTGCCTTCGATGGTGAGTTCTCTGAGGCTCCAAAGTCCAAACTTCTGTCGCATCTTTGACAGTCTTTCCTCCCAGGACTTCAGGGCTGCGCCCTCAGCTCCAAACCAGACCCCAAGGATTTTGATGAAGTCCGTCTTGACGCTGAAGGGAATGGGCGCAGAAGAAGGCAGGAACCACTTTCCGAAGAGCATGACTTCCGACTTCCCGCAATTGACCTTTGCCCCTGAAGCTTGGCCGAAGTCCTCACAGGTCTGGGCGAGTGTGTCGATGGAGCGCCGATCAGCACAGAACACCGTCACGTCGTCCATGTAGAGTGAGCACTTGACCTCCCGTCTGTCCGGTCCTGGTGCGGTGATCCCTCTGATCTCTGGGTTCCATCTGATGCTTCGGGCGAAGAGCTCTATACAACAAACAAAAAGCAGAGGTGAGAGAGGGCAGCCTTGTCTGACCCCAGACAAAATTGGAAAGGGGTCAGTTTTCCAGCCGTTTACCAGCACCAAACTAGAAATGTCAGTGTACATTACATTCACATACGAACAAAACATTTCCCCAAGACCAAACCTGCGCAGAGCTCTGCACATAAACTCATGGGAGACACGGTCAAAGGCCTTCTCCTGGTCAAGACTGACCAGGGCCGCATGCACACGGCAGCCATGAATGTACTGGACCGTGTCCCGGACAAGCGCAAGGCTGTCCGCAATCCTGCGACCAGGAATGCCGCAAGTCTGATCCGGGTGGATGATCTGTCCGATGACAGACTTCAGCCTGTTGGCCAGGACCTTGGCGAGGATTTTGTAGTCCACGTTCAGAAGAGAGATCTGACGCCAATTTTTAAGATCCGATCTCTCCCCCTTCCGCTTATACAAAATCGTGATCATCCCCTCCCTCAGTGACGGAGGCATTCTGCCCTCCACCACCATCTCCTCGTACAGCTCGAGCAGGTCCGGGCCCACGAGATCCCACAGTGCTACATAGAGCTCTACTGGGAGACCATCGCAGCCCGGGGTCCTGCCCCGCCTAAAGGATTTAGCGGCAGAGTGCAGCTCCTCCAACACCAAGGGGGCGTTGACGGTTGATGAACCTGCAGGATCAATTTGGTTAGAGATACCTGACAGGAACCTGTCGGCCGCCTGAGTGTCCATTTCTTTCGGGGAGTAGAGGTTGGTGTAGTAGTCGCTGACCACTTGCATCACAGCCTTCTTCCCCTTCTGGAGTGTTCCGGTCTCGTCACGCAGCTCTGACAAGGGTGTGTGTCCTGAAAAAGAAAGAATTGCGCTTCTCACCTTTCTCAAGATTCTCCACCTTGGCACGGAAGACAATGTGCCTGGATTCTTCCTCGAAGTGTCCTTTCAGGCTCTTCTTAGTGTCCTCCAGGTCCTGCCTAACGTCCCAGCCGCAGTGATGAAGGTCCTGCAGGGACTGCAACTGACGCTGCAGTCTCCTGAGTTCCCTCCTCCTGGCGCACACACGCTGGCGTCCCCTTGCCTGAAAGAAGCTGCGCAGCTTAACCTTCACAAACTCCCACCAGTCACTTACCCTTCCGAAGAATCTCTTTTCCTCCGTCCAGGTGGCATAGGCCTCCCGGAGTTCCCCCATCAGTTCCTCGTTTTCCAGCAGGGTGCTATTCAGCTTCCAGGAACCTGGTCCACGGGCAAAGCCCTCGCCCAGGTCAACCCGAAAGTGAATAGCCCTGTGGTCAGAGAAAAAGCAGGGGACCATGGAGAACTCACGATGCTTGACTGTTCTTGAAGTGAGCACGAAGTCAATCCTGGAACGCACAGATCCATCGGGTCGGCACCACGAATAGTTCACGGTCCCTTTCCCTATGGATCCCACGGCGTCCTGCAAGGAGGCCTCCGAGATCATCTCCTTGAGCAGCCTAGAAGTAGCATCAAGTTTTGCGTATATGCTGGAGCTGCGCCCATCCTCCTCGATCGGACAGTTAAAATCACCGCCGATCACTACTGTTCTGGTGGTGACGAGTTGGGTCCGCAGGGTCTGGAAAAGTTCCAGCATTCTTGTCTGGGGGGGCGTACACGTTGATGAGCCTAACTGGCTCTTCCACCCACGAGCCGTCTATGACCAAAAGACGGCCACAGACTAGCTCATGGATAGAGTCAACCGTGAAGCGCCCACCCCTGACCAGAATGGCTACTCCTGCAGACTTGCAATCGCCACCCCCGGACCAGTAGGAGGGACCAAGGGTCCACTGGGAGGACAGATGAGTGTACCTCCTCAAGGGAGGAAGGGCGCACTCCTGAAGCATGTAGACATCACTCTGCTGACTTGAAAGAAAGGTCAGGACCGCTTGCCTTCTAGATGTATCCTTGATACTCCTCACATTAATGGAAAAGATTGAGATCTCAGCCATAATGAAAAAGGGTATGAGGGTCTAGTTAACAAGGGTCCGAACTTACCTCCCCGGAGGGGGGGGGTGGCTCTTCCGTTGCGTCTTCTGCCTGTCCTGTGTTCTGGGCCAGGCCCAGCTCCTCAAGGACAGACTCCATCATCTGCTGGCTGATGTGGACGTTGGGGGGGAGGTCATGCTCAGGGTCGACCACGATCTCCTCCCCTTCCTCCTCCTCTCCTGCAGACTCTAGGTCCTCCACTACTTGCTCGGGTCCATCGCTGTCACGTTGGACCCCGTTGGGCCGTTTGGTGGAGGTGGCAGGTTCCTCAGCTGTTGGGCTCTCTGGCTTACGTTTCCGGCTTCCTCTTGGGCCACTGGTGGGGGTGGAGGGGGGTAGGAGGGTGGGGAAGTCCTCCAGGGAGGACAGGTTGGGGGGGAGGGGTGGGGAGGGGCTCCTCCGGCACAGAGGGGGTGGGTGGGGGTGTGCTGGAGGTAGGGGATGGGGCAGGGGTAGGGGCAGGAGGGGCAGGAGGGGCGGGAGTGGACTTACCTTTGGCCTTTCGAGGTTCTTTCGGTTTTTCTGGCAGCTTCCTCCCGGATGGCTTACCCTGGCTCACGGCTCCAGCGTAGGTCCGGGTTCTCTGGGGGCAGTGTCTGAAGACATGCTCTGCCAATCCGCAAAGGTTGCAGGCTTTGGACCTCGGACAGTCCTTGGTCTCGTGGCCTGTCACCCTACAGAACTTGCAAGCAAGCTCTGTACAATCCTTACCTATGTGTCCCGGCTGCCCACACTTGTTACAGTTGTAGGGTATGCCGGGATAGAAAAGGATTCCTGCGGAGGATCCCAGGGAGAAGAAAGGCTGCAGGTGCTGGATGTCCCCCGAAGGGTCTTTCCTCAGTTTGCAGAGCACAGACCACTTACCTATCCAGAACCCGTTGGCATCGAAGATTTGGATCGGGTCCTTCACCACGGTGCAGAACCTCTGGAGGTAGGTGGCTATGTCCTTTCCACTGGTATGGGGGTTCCTCATGGCCACTGTCACCCGCTTTTCGTCCCGTGTTATGGGGCAGTTCGCAGTGAACTTCCGGAGAGGGGATTCAAGGCCACTGGTCTTCACCATCTCCCAGTATCTTCTGCAGACCTGAAACGACACAAAAGTTATAAAGAATATACCTCTTGTGAAGGCCTGCACAGAAAGCGTCTCCGCTTTGCTGAACCCCTGTTCCAGGATCATCTTCTTTCCGAAGATCTTCGGGGTCATGTCGGGGACTCTTCCGTCCACCTCCTTCAGCTGCAGCACGACCGTCTGCTTCATCCATGGCTCCAAAGCTGGGAGCCCGTCTGCAGGCTGGTCTGGCTTGGCTGGTCCTGGTCGGCTGGTGCCGGCCGGGGTAGGGGCGGGGGTTGAGGCAGCGGCATTCCCGGGCTCGGAGGAAGTGGCTGGAACGGGGTTCTTCTTCTCTTTTCCGGTCTTCTTTTCGCTCTTCCCCATCGTCAAGGAGTTGGATGTCGCTTCAGATCTTTCTTAGGCGGCTTCCTTCTGGTTCCTCGACGTCTTCGCTCTTTTTCGTAGCCTTTACAAAGGCTCTAGCATCTACTGCCCGGAGGTAGTAATGCGGAGTGGGGGAGGAGGGAAGACCGCAATCTCGTTCCCTGTGGGGGCTAAGCCTCTGACCCAATAGCAGCAAGTAGGTGAAGCTGAATTTAATCAATGATCCTACCAGGCCGAGCAGAGGGTACCCCACAAGGACCAATTGGCTTGGATAGATGCAAGTGGTTCTCAGCGTCCTAGCTGTGAAGCAGAGACACCCCTAAGGGCTAAAGTCGATACTACACTTGATCTTAGCCAAAAGGCCGAGAAGCGAGTAAGTATATATTGATTGGTTTACGTGAAAGTTATAGCATCTACAAACTATGGGATGTACACTGGAGTTTTTTTTTTTATACTACTAATGGCAGTGATCAACCACTTACAGTGAAACTTTGATAGTACGGCGGGCAATCTGACACTTTCTTACACTGGGTGGTAACTGACTAACTGCTGCCACTGACATCACCAATGATACCAATACAGTGATCAGTGATAATACTATACACTGTCACTGTACTAATGACACTGGCTGGGAAGGGGTTAACATCTCGGGTAATCAAGGGGTTAAATGTGTGCTTAAAATTTGTGTAATGTGTGCTGATTTTTACTAAATGTCCCTTTGTTTGACAATCAGTCAACACAGGGCTCTGGGCTGTGATTGGACACAGCCGATCAGCAGGTCCTGGCCAATGATTAATGACAAACTCCCGCATTGTACAATCACAGGGGGTGTCAGCGGGGGAGGGTGGGAGATTGCGCCGTAAAGCCGGAAACAGGCAGCGATGTACCAGTGCGCTGCTCAGTGGCGGCCCATCCATTAGGGGTGCCCGAGTGCCGCTCCCTCTATCCACGGCCGCCAAGCTATCCACCTTCTAGCGATGCGGCGATGCAATGCTCTATCCATCGCCGCCGCCACCCCCTATTAATGCGTCCGGCCCCTTTCAGGATGCCGGGCGCCTGAATTACAGCGGCAGGGGTGGTTTTTTTTAAGCACCTGATTAGAACCAGAGCCTCTAATAGGCTTCAAAATAGGATGGGCTCGTGGCGCAGAGCATTGCGCTAAGAGCCCACCCAGGTGTTACAACAGCGAATGAATATTCGCTGTTGCAACACTGATCCTTCTCCCGGCAAATCGAGAAGCAGGTCTGATACCCATCTACCGATTGGCTGAAAGGACAGGCGATCCTATTGGATGCCTAGAAGAAGAGGAGGAGAGGCACGGTGGAAGTGAGGAGGAGGGAGGAGGAGAAGACACAGGAGGCACTACCCGGTGCTCCGATGCACGCTGCAGCCTGATGTCCGCCGATGCCCTGATCCCCGCCACTCCTTGATCCCCGCTGCTGCCCAATCCCCGCCACTGAGATGGGGTAAGTGGACCGACCGGCAGACAGTGAGCGTGGGGAGGAGGGTTGTGGGGGGCTTTGAGGTGCTGCAGGGGGTGATTGTTTGCCGCTCCCCAAACAGAAAACTACGAGCCGCCACTGACGCTAACCAAATATGTAAATGTATTTTATTGGGATTTTATGTGATAGACCAACGCAAAGTGGCACATAATTGTGAAGTGGAAGGAAAATGATATGTAGTTTTCAAAATGTTTTACAAATAAATATCTGAAAAATGTGGCGTGCATTTGTATTCAGCCCCCTTTACTAAAATACCCCTAACTAAAATCTAGTGGAACCAATTTCCTTCAGAAGTCACCTAATTAGTAAATAGAGTCCACCTGTATGTAAATTAATCTCAGTATAAATACAGATGTTCTGTAAAGCCCTCAGAGATTTGTTAGAGAGCCTTAGTGAACAAACAGCATCATGAAGGCCAAGGAACACTCCAGACAGGTCAGGGATAAAGTTGTGGAGAAGTTTAAAGCAGGGTTAGGTTATAAAAAAATATCCCAAGCTTTGAACATCTCATGGAGCACTGTTCAATCCATCATCTGAAAATGGAAAGAGTATGGCACAACTGCAAATCTACCAAGACATGGCCGTCCACCTAAACTGACAGGCCGGGCATGGAGATCATTAATCAGAGAAGCAGCCAAGAAGCCCATGGTAACTCTGAAGGAGCTGCAGAGATCCACAGCTCAGGTGGGAGAATCTGTCCACAGGACAACTATTAGTCGTGCACTCCACAAATCTAGCTTTTATGGAAGAGTGGCAAGAAGAAAGTCATTGTTTTAAAAAAACCATAAGATGTCTGTTTGCAGTTTGTGAGAAACTATGTGGGGGACACAGCAGAAGGTGCTCTGGTCAGATGAGACCAAAATTGAACTTTTTGGCCTAAAAATGTGTGGCAGAAAACTAACACTGCACATCACCCTGAACACACCATCCGCACCGTGAAACATGGTGGTGGCAGCAACATGTTGTGGTGATGCATTTCTTCAGCAGGGACAGGGAAGCTGATCAGAGTTGATGAGAAGATGGTTGGAGCCAAATACAGGGCAATCTTAGAAGAAAACCTGTTAGAGTCTGCAAAAGACTTGAGACTGGGGGGGAGGTTCACCTTCCAGCATGACAACGACACTAAACATACAGCCAGAGATACAATGGAATGGTTTAGATCAAAGCATCTTCATGTGTTAGAATGGCCCAGTCAAAGTCCAGACATAAATCCAATTGAGAATCTGTGGCAAGACTTGAAAATTGCTGTTTACAGATGCTCTCCATCCAATCTGACAGAGCTTGAGCTATTTTGCAAAGAAGAATGGGCAAAAATGTCACTCACTAGATGTGCAAAGCTGGTAGAGACATCCCCAAAAAGACTTGCAGCTGTAATTGCAGCGAAAGGTGGTTCTACAAAGTATTGACTCAGGGGGGCTGAATACAAATGCACGCCACACTTTTCACATATTTATTTGTAAAAAAAATTGAAAACCATTTATCATTTTCCTTCCACCTCACAATTATGTTCCACTTTGTGTTGGTCTATCACATAAAATTCTAATAAAATACATTTACATTTTTGGTTGTAAAGGGGGTCAAGGGGTGTGAAAGCTTTTTCAAGGCACTGTATGACATACCAAGTGGACTGTACATGAGATCAGCCATCTTGCCCTACAGATAGCTCGTTTACAGAATTAAAGGCAAGAGGTACACACACAACTAACAATCAAAAAATAATATGGTACTGCAGGTTGTCATAGATGATGGTAAGCTGAATGCGTACGGAGTAATCATACACATACATAAACCTGAGTTTTAAAACAGGATGTGTGACTAGCGGAGTCAGAATCTCTCCCAGGTATATGGTATGGAGCTTGGCCAGATGATCACTTGTGAATCATTTGACCGGTAAGTGAAGAGTGAAATGAAGAACCTTTTTTGTAAGTCATTTCTTATTATCATCAGCACTGCTCTATGTAAACAAGCCATATCCTTTCTCAGAGAATGTCCAGCAACATCATAATGGCAGCTGCTGTTTCAGGAAGGCCTGATAATAGAGATAATTCTGTCATCTAGTACTGGGGTTATGCCATCTCCCTGATACTTAGAAACTCCAGAGACTTTAATCTGTCTATTTCTTTGACTATATAATAGATTTTTACTGTTTGCATTGTTTTACTTCACTGATATGAAAGCAGTACCGCTGAAATGTGGCCCATTTTAACCTCCGCAGCTGTGTTGTCCTGTTATGATGAACTGTTATTGCATGAATTTTATTATGATAAGGATGATGAGCATTGAGGGACTGAAATGATGGCCCTCATTTCAGACTAACAAATAAGAAGTTTGTGAACCCCCAGTTTTCTGGGATCATGTTCCAGTGCTGGTCAGCACTGCCCCTGGCTGTGGCAATGTGGCCGTCTGTATGTAGCCTTTTTCATTCAAAATTTGCCTTTTTCATAAGCTAAACTGGTATTAAAGCATGCCCTGCTGCAGCATGGCACACTTTGTTCAGAATAAAATCTTGCATTTTAACATAGTCATAATTTTGGACTAGCAGCTTGTAGGCAGGTGTAGTCTGTTTTCTCCACTGCAGGTGGCGCTCACCCACAGCGGCAGTGCAGAGGGAGAGGAAGTCAAGAGGAACATGAAGCAGGGATTCGGTTGAATGATGGCCACCCATGTGACTCTGGTGGCCATCTTGGGTGTGGCAGAGTCTATTTTGGACCCTGGCTCCTAGGTGTTGCGCACATTTACAAGTGGGTAGTGTAGGGACAAGTCACATGTCTGTCAGGGACAGTATTAGTGGTAGGCAAAGGTTTGAGACAAGTAGAGAAAGCTTGGGGCTCTGCCATTCTCCTTGGACACCTTTCCATTTGGGCTCAGACCAGCAGGGCCACATTACGCCCCTCCAGACAGACACTGTCAGTTCTGCTGAAACCTGCACCGCTACACACTGTGAGTGTTACCGATTGTGAACTGTTTTTCCTTTAATTCAATACAAGTTCCATTATTTGCAACTGGACTAAGTGTGTGTTATTGCCGCTGCACCATGCTGCAGCCACCCACAAGCTAGTATAACTATCTCCACTGCACATAAATAATATGGTTGCCGGACTCATTACACATAAAAAAAGATTATGGTTTGTTGGTGAGTACACTCTCATTTTACCTGCTGTCTCCTCAAATTCTGTGACTTTGGGTTCACAAGCAATATTTGCTTGCTAAGACATTGCATGCCTAACTTGAGGAGGTGGGCTTAGTTGTCCCACATTACCTTGGCATGGATAGGTATGTATGCTTCATTCAGATGAACCATGTGCACAGTGCTTACAATGCTTTTATGAAGAACATGAAGGACAGTTGAAAAAACATCTAAGTATACACCAATCAGCCATAACTTTGTGGCCACTGATAGGTTAAATGATTAACATTGATTATCTTGTTACAATGGCATCTGTAAATGGGTGGGATATATTGGGCAACAAGAAAACATGTTCTCCCTGAAGTCGATGTGTTGAAAGCAGAAAAAATGGGCATTACAGTTTGTTGTCTATAGAGCTATGCAGACCAGCCACGGTACCCATGCTGACCCGTGTCCATAGCCAAAAACACCAACGATGGGCAGAACTGGACCATAGAGCAATAAAAAAAGGTAGCCTGGTCAATGAATCATGTTTTTTTACATCATGTTAATGGCTGGGTGTGTGTGCATCCCTTACCTGGAGAAGAGATGGCACCAGGATGCAGTGGCGTAGCGTGGGGGGTGCGAGGGGGCCGTAGGCCCCGGGCGCAACATTTGGGGGGGTGCGACATCCTGCTCCAGTATGTGTCACCCTCTCTCCATATAGCTAAATTCTGTTCTGTGACCCCGCGCTCCGGCTGCCATGATAATTCTCAGGCCGGCCCCTGGCGCCCTGTGATTGGGCGAAAGGGGTCATGTGCGGCAGGTGGGGCTGGCCTGTCCTCAATCGCGGGGGGAGCGGGGCTGGCCTTCGTTGTGGCCGCCGTCTTCTCCTGCTCCTCCTCTCCGGCCCGCGTCACCAATCATGTCGGCCGTCGCGGAAGGCAGTCTGTGGCCGCTGTCTTCTCCTCCTCTCCTCCTCTCCTCCTCCTCTCCGGCCCAACCCGGGTCCATGATCATCATCACCCCGTCGGCCGTCGTGGCAGGCAGTCTGTGGCCGCTGTCTTCTCCTCCTCTCCTCCTCTCCGGCCCGGGTCACTGATCATCATGTCCCCGCCAGGGCAGGCAGTGTGACAGTCGGCGGCGCAGAGGCAGAGCAGATGGAAGAAAAAAAGGTAAGAGACTCACTCGGCCTCGGCCCGGAGGGAGTAGATATGGTCTGGGGAGAGGGAGCAGCCAGAAAGTTAGTGTATAGTGTAATGTATAGTGTTGTAGGTAGTGTATAATGTATTGTGTGTAGTGTATTGGTCTGTGGGTAGAGTGTTGTATAGCAGTCAGTATGTAGTGTATTGAGTAGTAGTGGTCTGTGGGTAATGTATTGTGTAGTGGTCAGTGTGGTGTGTGGTCAGTGTGTAGTGTAGTGTAGTGGTCAGTGTGTAGTGTAGTGGTGTGTAGTGGTCAGTGTGGTGTGTGGTCGGTGTGTAGTGTAGTGGTCAGTGTGTAGTGTAGTGGTGTGTAGTGGTCAGTGTGGTCGGTGTGTAGTGTAGTGTAGTGGTCAGTGTGTAGTGTAGTGGTGTGTAGTGGTCAGTGTGGTGTGTGGTGGTCAGTGTGTAGTGTAGTGGTTAGTGGTGTGTAGTGGTTAGTGGTGGTCAGTGTGTGGTGTGGTGGTGTGTGGTTAGTGGTGGTCAGTGTGTAGTGGTCAGTGTGGTGTGTAGTGGTCAGTGGTGGTCAGTGTGTAGTGGTCAGTGTGTAGTGGGTAGTGTGTAGTGGTCAGTGTGTAGTGGTTAGTGGTGTGTAGTGTAGTGGTCAGGGTGTAGTGTAGTGGTCAGTGTGGTGTGTGGTCAGTGTGTAGTGGTCAGTGTGTAGTGTAGTAGTCAGTGTGTAGTGGTTAGTGTGTAGTGGTCAGTGTGTAGTGGTCAGTGTGTAGTGTAGTGTGGTCAATGTGTAGTGGTCAGTGTGTAGTGGTTAGTGGTGTGTAGTGGTTAGTGGTCAGTGTGTAGTGGTTAGTGGTGTGTAGTGGTCAGTGTTTAGTATTGTGTAGTGGTCAGTATAGGAATCAGGTAGGTCAGTGTGTGGTGTTTAGTGTAGTGGTCAGTGTGGTGTGTAGTGGTCAGTGGATAGTGTATTGTGTAGTGGGTAGTGTAGTAGTATAGTGTAGTGGTCAGTATAGGAATCAGGTAGGTTGGTGTGGTGTGTAGTGTAGTGGTCAGTGTATAGTGGATTGTGTACTGGATTGTATAGTGTAGTGGTCAGTGTGTAGTGTAGTGGTCGATTTAGGAATCGTGTAGGTTGGTGGGGTGTGTAGTGGTCAGTATAGGAATCAGGTAGGTCAGTGTGTAGTGTAGTGGTCCTTGTAGGAATCAGGTAGGTCAGTGTAAGGGTCAGTATAGGAATGAGATAGGTCAGTGTATTGTATAGTGTAGTAGTATAGTGTAGTGGTCAGTATAGGAATCAGATTAGTGGTCAGGTAGGTCAGTATTATTGTAGGAAGGGAAGGGACTCAGGGAGTGCAAATTGTCCGCAGGTTAGGGGGCGCAAATTACTTGCCTTGACCCGGGCGCTGGCAACCCACGCTACGCCACTGCCAGGATGCAGTATGTGCAAGCCAGCAGAAGCAGTGTGATGCTTTGGGCAATGTTCTGCTGGGAAACCTTGGGTCATGCCATTTATGTGGCTGTTACTTGACATGTACACCCCTTCATGAAAATTATATTTCTTGATGGCAGTGGCCGCCTTCAGCAGGATAATGCGCCCTATCACACTACAAAAATGTTAAAGTGGTAGTAAACTGTAGTTGGTGAAAAAAATATAATTAAATTCCCTGCAAAGCAATATCATAATGTGCTTGCAAACATCGCATACTAACACATTATGAGAAACGTACCTTAAAATAAAGCCCTCTAGAGCTGCGCTGTCACCACTGAAAGGGCTTCCATCTTCCCCCGGTGTTCCTTCCAAGTTCACGGCCTCTAGCTACATGAGTCAGGCTGGGTTCACACTGATACTACACGACAGTCATACGACTATCATCCTACTTTGCTCTGTGACGTCAGTCCTACATTGGTCCTACAGTGGTCCTACATTCATCCAAATTCAAAGAACGGGGATCCGACTTTGATCCCCGACAATACCAGGCACTGTGTCAGGTATGAATCTTTAGGGGGAACTCCACGCAAAATGTTAAAAAAAAAAAAGACATGGGTTCCCCCTCCAAGAGCATACCAGGCCCTTCGGTCTGGTATAGATTTTCAGGGAAACCCCTATCCCAAAAAAATGGTGTGGGGGTCCCCCCAAGATCCATACCAGATCCTTATACGAGCACAAAGCCCGGCAGGTCAGGAAAGGGGGTTGGGGTGAGCGAGCGCCGTACCAGGCCGCATGTCCTCAACATAGGGGGGCTGGGTGCTTTTGGGCAGGGGGGCCCTTTGCCCCCCACCCCAAAGCACCTTGCCCCCATGTTGATGGGGACAAGGGCCTCTTCCCGAAAAACCCTGGCCGTTGGTTGTCGGGGTCTGTGGGCGGGGAGCTTATTGGAATCTGGAAGCCGCCTTTAACAAGGGGGCCCCCCGGATCCCGGCCCCCCACCCTATGTGAATGAGTATGGGGTACATTGTTCCCCGACGCATTCACCTGAAAAAAAAAGTGTCAAAAATAAAACACAGCACGCAGGGTGTTAAAATAATTTATTAAGGCAGCTTTTTTTTTTACCCCATACTCATTCACATAGGGTGGGGGGTCTCGATCTGGGGGCCCTCTTGTTAAAGGGGGCTTCCAGATTCTGATAAGGTGCTTTGGGGTGGGGGGGGGTGCTCGCTCGTCCCCACCCCCTTTCCTGACCTGCCAGGCTGTGTGCTTGGATAAGGTTCTGGTATGGATTTTGGGGGGGACCCCATGCCAGTTTTTTTTTTTTATTTGGCATGGAGTTCCCCTTCAAGATCATCAGAGCACAAGTTGCATGCCAAAGTCAGATCAGTCAAGATGGCGATCCGACTTCAGTGACATTCAATGGGCTGAAGTAGGATCAAAGTCAGACCAAAGTAGTGCAGGGAGCATTTTCAAAGTCGTGCCGACTTGTGTCGGACCAGTTAACACGGTTCTCATAGGGAAACATTGATTTTCACACGTCATGCGACATGAGCTCCCAATGTTGGAGCGTTTGTTGTACCAGTGTGAACCCGGCCTGACACAGCAATTATGTCACTCCTGCGATAGCGCACGGGCTCTGAAGGTCCAGCACTGTATGTTGTGTGATGTCATCGGCTGCATGCACTCCTCCTAAACAATGCAAGTGTAGAAGAAATTTACAGTACCTACATGTAAGCCTTATTATAGGCTTACCTTTAGGTATAAGTGGTGTAACAGAGTTTACTACCACTTTAAAATTAAAGAATGGTTTGAGGAAGACAACAACAAGTTGGGGGTGTTGACTTGGCCTCCAAATAATCCAGATCTCAATCCAATTGAGCATCTGTAGGATGTGCTGTTAAACAAGTCCATGGAGGCCACACTTCACAACTTACAGGACTTATGCCCCGTACACATGATCAGAAATTCTGCTAGCAAAAGTCGGATGTGAGCTTTTGGTCAGAAATTCTGACCGTGTGTATGGTCCATCTGACTTTTGCTGGCAGAATTCCAGCCAGCAAAAGATTGAGAGCAGGTTCTCTATTTTTTGATCGGTTCCTATTCGAAAATGCGTTCGTCTGTATGCAGTTCGGACGCGCAAAAAATCACGCATGCTCAGAAACAATTCGACGCATGTTCGGAAGCATTGAACTTCATTTACTCGGCTCGTCGTAGTGTTGTACATCACCGCGTTCTTGATGGTCCAAAGTTCAGAGAACTTTTGTGTGACAGTGTGTGTGGAAGCCAAACTTGAGTGGAATTCCATTGGAAAAACCATCCAAGTTTTTTCTGACGGAATTTCTGATCTTGTGTATGGGGCATAAAAGTATCTGCTGCTGATGGCTTGGTGCCAGATACCACAGTATACCTTCAGAGGTCTAGTGGAGTCCATACCTCGATGGGTTATGGTGGTTATATAATAAATATGCCTGAGCTTCATCCAAGTGTATTTAAGGGTTAAAGCCAAAGATAGCAAAATAAAACAATATAAAAATGACTAGACCTTGGGCTACTGCACACATTAGGGTGTATGACCCTACAGAGTGAAATACACCTGTTGTGCAGGTGGAGGAATTTTTTTTTTGTGCGTTTTTGCTTTTTTATATGTAATTTTTAACTGTTTTCACATTAGGCATAGGGGTATGGGCATAGGCGTGCGCACAGGGTGTGCCACACCCTAATCCCCCCATGCGCATTAGTGTTATCGTTCTGTGTAGCAACAGGAACATGGGAAAGATCTCCCTCTTACCAGCTCTGCCATAAGAGAAGTGTTTATCCTTTTCTCTTTCACTGTGCCAGCAGGGAGATCAATGTGTCGAGGTCATATATATGTAGATACATACACATGCATGTGTGTTTGAGCTTAAGGGTGCACAACCTAATGCATTAGGCTGCGCACACCTATGGGTATGGGCAGCCAATTTAACCAGATGAAGGACTGTGCCTTCTATACACAGAAGAGAGAATACTTAAATTTGGATTTTCACATGACCATAGATTTAGATGAGTGTAAGGCGCATTTAGGGTTAAGGTTATTTCTTTTCTGTCAGTAATTAGTTAGAGTGGGTGGGGGGAGCACAGAGATCAGCTTTATATTGCTGGCTAAAGCCTCATACACACGATTGGGCTTCAAACAAACTTTTCCGTGGATTTCTTTCCAAAGGGCGTTGGCTGTGAACTTGGTATGCATACACACGGCAGGACTTTTTCAGCCAATTTTCACCAAATCGCGTGGTTTTTCAGCTCTTTACTGCCAAAAAGATCAGACAACAATACAGAAGTTGACCAAAGGGTGGCGGTAAAGAGCTGAAAAACCACGTGATTTTGAGAAAGTTGGCTGAAAAAGTCCTGCTGTGTGTATGCTTAATTAGTTTATGGCCAACGCCCTTTGTACAAAAATCCATGGGAAAGTTTGTACAAAGTCCGATCGTGTGTATGAGGCTTTAGAGTGCAGTATACATTCTATGGATAAAGCATAGGTGTGCACACAGGGTGTGCCAGGTGTGCCTAGCTCCACCCTAAACACCCTGTATGGTGGGTCCCCTGATATTTCACCAAAGCCCCCTAATTGGGCGTCTAAAAAAAATGTGAAAAAATAATAAAAAAAATAAAATTGTAAAAAATCAAATAATAAAAATAAAAAACTACGGACACGTCCACTGCCCTAATGACACCGTCCACTGCTCTATTGACACGGTCAGTATATATACACATGCACATGTGTGTTTGAGCTTTGGGGTGCACACCCTAATGCAATAGGCTGTGCACACCTATGGAATAAAGAGATTATAGTAATGACTTTTTACAGTACACAGATAGAAGATATTTTTTAAACATCCAATTTAGGAAGTGAGAAACATTGACAGGTCAGAATTTAAACTTAAAGAAGGTAATTGTTGAAATCATTTCAGTGCAAAAATATTGAATACATTTTTTCAACCTTGAACATGACAGCTAGAACTAAATTGACAGTCTTACATTCAATTTCATTGTGCATTTAAGTATTTTATGACATGCTACAATATTTACAGTAAATGCAGACAATAAATCAACAACTAATGCCTGCTTCAGCATTCCGATCATCAAACTGTAATTGTACAGACAATCACTTTTGTCTTTTCTGTGTTCCCCTTGAGGTACATTTTCAATATAGCTGAGATGATTTATTTGACTGTAGGTATTTGCTGGATACTACCTGCAAAGGTGATAGAGTAGATCAACGCTTTGTTCTTCCAGCATTATTTTTCATTTGGATCTTCACAGGTTTGAGTCAGGAAATGCAGCTTGCTTTCAGGTCCATTCCTCTTGCATTTGACTTCAGTTTGAGATGCTTCTTGGGTGATTCTGAGTTCCTTCATAGTTGCATTTGACCTGCAGATTATACCTTCTAACCTGCATTTGCATCAACTTGTTTCAAGCCACTTTTGCATTCCTATTGACCTCTATGGAAAGAAAAGAAGTTCTGAAGTGAACAAAACATTGACCTCAACTACAACTTATATTTTTTTGTCTCAGGTTTTGTTAATAGAAGAGCTGGTGATATAAAATGTTGCTCTCCTAAACCATACATCCTTAATATTTTTGTCTGTACTCACTATGTTTTAATCACTATAGTAAAAATACGTCATTTGTTTGACATTGAATACTAGGGTTATGGCAGCAGCTAGCTGCTATAACCCCCTGATATTGTTTTTTAGACATATGCAATTTGTTTAGTTTCAAATTCGTTTAACGAATTTAGACAAATTCATTAATTCGGAAATATCCGAATTTCCATATTTTTCCGAATATTCAGAAATTCGAAAATTCTAAATTTCGGAAATTCAAAAATCCAAAAATAAGAATGAAAACCCAAACATTCAAAAGAACAAAAATCCAAAAATAAGAACAAAAACCCGAAAACTCAAAACTCTGAAATAATAATTAACTATTAATAACTTAACTATTACTAACTACTAAATTATAGGTATTGGAATTTCCTTTCAAATTTGGCTGTTAGTGAATGTAACGAATATGAACCTATCTGAAGTTACGAATTATCCGTAATAACGAATGCCATATCTAAACGAATGGAACGTAACGAATTAATAATAATAAATAACAATAATAATAATAAAAACGTATTATTATTTATTATTATTTAGTTTGTTTAGATGTGGCATTCTTTATTTCGGATAATTCGTAACTTCAGATAAATTTGTATTCGTTATGTTCACTAAAAGCCAAATTTGAAAGGAAATTCCAATACCTAGAATTTAATAGTTAGCTATTATTAGTTAGTTAGTTATTATTTAGAATTTTTAGATTTTTGGATTTTCTTTCTTTCTAACTTTCGGATTTTCCTTTCTTATTTTCGGATTTACGAATTCCGAATTTCTGAATTTTCACATTTTCAAATTCCGAATTTACAAATTTTTGAATTTACGTATTCCGAGTTTTCTAATTTCCGAATTTTCAAATTTTCGAATTCCGAATTTTTACATTTCTGAATTCCGAATTTCCGAATTTCCAAATTTTCGAATTTGCGAATTCCGAATTTACAAATTTACGAATTTTCGAATTTCCGAAAAAAACAAAAAACAAATAAAACGAAAACAAACACATTTTTTGGCAGTGCACATGTCTATTGTTTTTTACTACAGGTGATTCTCTTTCAGATAAAAGTGGTCCCAATTTATTTGCCAAGACTACTGATTTAAACTTTAAAACAAAAAGTTCTAGAAAAGGCCTAGTCAGCAAAGTCCACCTTTATAGCATGTTACATGGTACACCCATATTTAGGGTGTAACATGACACCCGGATGCTCCCCCACCCTAAAACTGCCCCCCACTTACAGGATTATGATGGTTTTTCTCCATGGTACTGTTTAAATTTTGTTAATTTTTAAATATTTCAGAATTTGACAGGTCTGTGTGTGGCTCCTCCCGCATAGCTATGTCATTAATTTACAAGGATTTGTGAATGAATAAACCACTATGGCATTGAACTAGAAGTGTGGCGATTCCACACTACTAGTTCAATGATACTTTCTCCAGCTCTGTGACTGAAAGTCTGTACCTCAATACAGATATGTAGCTGGAGGAACAGACTACAGGATCCTTTGCATTGCACCAGCGATCCACTGTTCATGGTTGCAATGCTTAGTAGGGCAGGCTTATATTCACAATATTAACCACTTGCTTACCGGGCACTTAAACCCCCCTCCTATCCAGGCCAATTTTCAGCTTTCAGCGCTGACGCACTTTGAATGACAATTGCACGGTCATACAACACTGTACCCAAATGAAATTTTTACAATTTTTTCACCACAAATAGAGCTTTCTTTTGGTGGTATTTGATCACCTCTGCGGTTTTTACTTTTTGTTAAAAAAATGTAAAAAACTGAATTTAAAAAAAAAAAAAATGTTATTTTTTTATATTTTGTTATAAAAAATATTAAACGGGTAATTTTTCTCCTTTATTGATGTACGCTGATGCGGCGGCAGTGATGGGCACTGATAGGCGGCAGTGATGGGCACTGATGGGTGGCAGTGATGGGCAGCACTGCCGGGTGGCACTGATTGGCACTACAGGTGGGCATTGATAGGTGGCACTTGTTGGCACTGTTAGGTGGCACTGTGGGCACTGTTAGGTGGCACTGTGGGCACTGTTAGGCGGCACTTGTGGGCACTGTTAGGTGGCCCTGTGGGCACTATTAGGTGGCACTGTGGGCAGTGTTAGGTGGCATATTTAGGAGGCACTGATGAGGCAGATGTGCCTCTTTCACTTGGGGACCGATTTCCCTCACATCCCAGCCGGTGATCGGCTTTTTTTTCTACTCACGCTGTCAGCGTGAGTAAAAAAAAAAAAGGATTACCGATCTTTTGTTTACATCATGTGATCAGCTGTCATTGGCTGACAGCTGATCACATGGTAAGGGGCCGGGATCGGTGATCAGCCGAGTCTCAGTGACTCGGTGATCACAGCACGCCAGGCGCGCGCCCTACAGGGCGCGCGCAGGGAGTGTGCACAGGGGAGGCCGTCATATGATGGCCTCCCGGGAATGCAGGTCCACGCTGTGGCCGTCATTCGGCCATAGCGCGGATGCCAGGAGGTTAATAATTGCTCTTTTTCTCTGAAAATGTGGGCTCATTTATGATCCTTATATAAAAGATAGACTAATCCGTTTTTTATTGCATGCTAATCTCAGATCGAATCTAATGAGTTTACTAAAGTCACGAAAATTCCCCCATGACAGAAATAAAATTTGGCAGTGATGTCATGTGTTGTAATGCATTTGTATTGCATTTTCGAATGATAGCTGTACTGATTAAACGAAAATCGTACGATCTGGCATTGTACGAAAACATTTTTCGCGCATGTCCGATAGAATAATATCGGATGAACGGTCCTGATCGGCTCTTGAAAGCTCTGTACGAACTATCCCATTATTCAGTGTTAATTTAGTTGACTAAGGCCCCTTTCACACTTATACCGTGATTTTGCAGCGTTTTGGGAGCAGTACTACTTTGTACGACTTTGCCACAACTTTGGCATTAACAAATGAAAGCATAAATGGTGTGAGGCTTGTGCTTACAAAGTCGTACTGAAATCGTGTCTATATTATTCAGGTACAATTTGCGCGCTACTTGAGGGTTTAACATTGAGGTCTATGGAGTACAACTCGCATGGAAGTTGGACCAAAGTAGTGCAGGGACTACTTTGAAGTCGGCACGACTTAAAGTCGTGCCAATATGAATGGTAGTCATTGAAAATCATGGAGAATGACTTGTCATACGATTTTGCAGTACAAAATCGTGGGACAAGTCGTATAAGTGTGAAAGGGGCCTTAAATGACTAAAACATTTTAGTCGACTAAATGAATACTATTTTAGTCGACTAAAATACAACTAAAACTAAAACAATTGAGATGACTAAAATACGACTAAAACTAAAAGCCATTTAGTCAAAAGACTAAAATGAGACTAAAACTAAAATGCCATTTTAGTCAAAAGACTATGAATAAAACTAAATTGCAATTACTGAAATGTACTGGAGATTTAGTCGACTAAATACGACTAAAACAATTGCAGAAGACTAAAATGGGGCTAAAACTAAAATGCCATTTTAGTCCTAAGACTAAAATTAACACTGCCATTATTGTACGATCGCTTCAAAAGCGGTATTTTGCGTACGATTTTCTGATCGGCTTAAGGCTGGCCATACATGGTCGAATTGCGAAAGAATTTTCTTTTGAAAATCAGAAATTTTGTGCGTTTTGTGATCCGATGGTGCCACCATTGATTTTGAAATTCGACCAGCCTTCATTTTCACCTCATGTTGCTACAGAAAATAATTTTCGTGCCTGGGAATTTTCTTTTCTTTCTGGGAATTTTCTTTTCTTGCACATGCGCATTTCTTTTTCCATTACAATTCTCGCACGATTCTCCCATCATTCATTAGAAAATAGTTCGTCTTTCAAAAAATTTCCAACATGCCCGATCACTCAAATTTGATGGCCGCACGAAAATCGGCTGTTGCTGCAGCTCACTAATGGTGCGAAATTCGAACGAAAATCCTTAGATAAGATTTTCGGGACAAAATTCTTTCGAAATTTCACCCATGTATGACCTGCTTTACAGTATAAAGCGAACCGAGCATCAAATAAAGTTTGTCATTTAAACACCGAAAACATAATATCAGTGATTTGTGTAACTGAGAATAATAATTTTTTGTACAGTTTAAAAAAAGGAAGCACTGTGTTTATTGATCATTTATATTTTGAGGTATTCACCAATATCATTAATTGCATTTAATTAGAACATTTTAAACAAAGGAGATATTCCCTAAAAACAAAAGTTTCTTTGGCATCTCTCCTACGTTCAGCTGCTTTCCACCGTTACTGCTAACTGTATTACATACCAATGTGGGTGAAACATGTCAGAGGGGCGTGACCAATGGGTTGGGATCTGAGCTGAAGCCTGTCTTTCATTTACCTTACATTGGAGTAGAATACAGTATGTGAGGGTACCTGTATGTCATAATAAATTATGTGCTCTATGTCTGCTAGCACCTGAATATAGAGTGTAAACCTGAGAGACTGATAATGCAGGCTTTAGGTGGCACTGATCTATTATGATATTACATAGCAAATTGCAGATAGGCAGAAAAGTCATAGAGTAATATAGTATAACTATGCATTTTCACATTGTATTTACTAATACATTCATATGAAGTTTGACCACTTCCTTAGCGTTCTATAGGCAAAAGACGGCTACAGCGTGGTAGTCTAGTTCTGGGGAGGGCGTCCATAGACGCACCTCCTGCAGGGAGGGGGCCTCCTGCGCAGGGGGAGGGGCGAGCTCTGTGACCGCTGTGTCCTTCAGACACAGTAAAAGGACCCTGATGAAAGGAACATAATGGAAACCCAGGGCATGGCAAAATTAAAAATCTGAGCTCGGGTATGGAGTTGGCAAGACAGACAGGAGTATACAGTGTTACCAGGTGATGGCGTGATAGAGTGTGGCTCTCACTGGAGTGCAGGGACCAGGCACGTCTGATCTTCATCTGAGTCATTGAAAGTACAGATAGAACTTTTGAAGCAGGACAGCTCACAACGAACAATCTAGGGGACTGCCTCTCTGGGCAACTGCAGGTAGACAGGAATGGACAGAACGCTAGTACACAGTCAGACAGACAGAATCATAACCAGAAGCAATGATATATACATTCAATCAACCAAGAACAGAATTTAAATACAGAGGCAGATCCAAATATACAAAATAAAAGGGCCTAGCCTAAATGTTGAAAAAAATGATAGCTGAATCGAGTTAGCATAGACAAACTCCGAGGGATGCACCAGACTTGGCTGGTGATGGTGGATCCCTTAAATAGCCATAAACACAGAACAGATGAGAAACATATGAAAGGAACAGAAACACAAAATGACATTGCAGCCTTGAAAGGTAAAATATACCAGATTGGAGTCATTAAAGGGGGAAGCACAGATATAGACACTTAAAAACCAGGCCTCTAGAGGTTGACTGTAGATACATCTCTTTATGTTTGTGAGCATCCTGGGAACTGTAGAATGCACACAGGTCTATATCTGTGGCAGACAATTTGCTAAATAAACCTTAAGTGCAGCCCCCAATATGTCTAAAGGGCTGCACGATTGCATCTGTACTTTAAATACAGATAGACTCTAGTAAAGCCCAAAGTAAAAGTTTGCATTTTTACTATATTTTCTACTAATAGCTGCTATGCCAGCACCTTTTAAAAGGCTAGAACTTAAGGCATAGAATTTGCCTAATATGAAACACAGGATTTTCCTGGACCTAGGGAGCCACAGATGGGGGCGTTCAGCTGACCATAGAAGTGAGGGGGATGTATGCCTCTGTTCAGGGCTTTTTTTCAGAGGGAACTTGGTGGAACTCAGTTCCACCACCTCTGGCTCAGACCCTGCTCACCACAATCACTTGTAAACACAGAAGTCTGGTTTCTGTGTTTACAAGTGACAGCTCTGCACTCTGTGTGTAACCCCCCTGAACTCTGCACTCTGTATATAATGCAATCCTGGTATTTAATGCCCCTTTAAGACCCTTCTATTGTTTGTGAAATTTGACTGACCACACCCACTATTTGATGTGATTTGGAGGGTAAGTGTGGATGGAAGGGTTTTGGGGGGTCGTGGTTGAGTTCCAGTGCCTATTGTTTGAGAAAAAACGCCCTGCCTCTGTTCTTCTGCGTTTGAGAAAATACATTGTATGTGTACACATGAGTACAGGGGCGTATAGCCATTCACTTCTATGGACGGCCGTACATCCCTCCTGGGACTCCTCAGGTACGGGAAAACTCTGTGTGTGCTGGCGGTCAGCATGCAGCCCTTGAGTCATGTGTTGGTGGGTGCCAGGATTCTATTTGCACGTAGTAAAGCTATGCTATTGCTCTTGCAATGCATGCCTCTCTGTGCGTCAGACAGGCATGGCACATTGCGTTAACTGTTGTTATGAAATATTGCAAAGCTTTAGTTATTTTGCTGGAAGCTTCAATTTGCATGTTGATTGAAATAAATAAAGGCACCTCTGGGTATCTGCTTTTGAACGCGCAAAGAAGTGACAGGTTTCCATTAACAAAATTGGAGAATATAATGTGTTT
Source organism: Lithobates septentrionalis (assembly GCA_037952835.1). Classification (NCBI taxonomy): domain Eukaryota; kingdom Metazoa; phylum Chordata; class Amphibia; order Anura; family Ranidae; genus Lithobates; species Lithobates septentrionalis. The sequence continues at coordinate 301,027 of JBBDGP010000518.1, forward strand.
TATCTCCACTTCTAGCATTATACATTTTTAAGTGTTCTTATTCTTCATTGTGTTATATGGAGGAATCCTCCTAAATTTATCATTTTAATACTTGTTTGTTGGAGAGCGTATTGCACATACTTGCAGCAAACTTTGATGTAGTTAAGCTCTTAATTTCATACTAAAAGAAAATAAAATTGTTCTAGTTAGTACAGGCTCTTTTTTCTACTTCTAGGTTAATCACACATAGTTTCTAATCACGCTTTAAAGATCTAGTTTCAGGCATGTCTCCACAAGGGTATAGGAATATTGTAGTTTATGTCATTCTTGTCCAAGCTGTTCCAATCTTCGTCTTGGAATAATGTTTAGTACGTTAAATAAATACATTTATTTTTAGCATATAAAATGTTTTTATTGATGAGCTTAATTGATGTCTTCTTGGTGACTTGGAGACTATATATCCTACTATAATATTCTAAATATATGGAGGAGATTCTATCATTGTAGGGTTCCAGCATGGACACTATAGTATACTGTATTTGTCTACCTCAGCCTAATTTATGTTTTGAATACCCTGGTGCTGTAGCAATTATATGAGAATATCAATGTATATCTTGAAATTATTGCTACATCTCTTGTTAAATGAAAGGTATGAGGTGATGAAAGATAGCAAGCAATTGTGCTGCAAGTTTGAAAATGGCTCCCGATGAGTAATCCGATACCTTTGCTTGAAGAAGTGGCTGCGCTCGCGTGCCCGGAAGACAGTGGGCTGAGAGGGCGGAGCGGAGAGCGAGTCCTGGCAGCAGCGAAGAGCAAATCCTGGCAGCAGCGGAAGGTAAGCTGGCTGGGGCAAGGATGTAGGTCGCAGCCGGATGTGCCATCAGAATCGGTGTCCCAAGCCTGCCCATTTGTTAATGGAAGTGACGGCCCGTGTCTCCGTCAGCGATTGAACACTGCAACACCAATCCTGGTACACCCTGCACTCGGCCTCAGTAAGCCTGCAGTCACAAGGCGGCAGCAGGCATCTTGTTACACCCAGCCAATACAGTTCACTGACTATAGGGCGTGGGTGTAACAAGATGTTCGCTGCTGCCTTCTGACTGTAGGCTTTCTGCGGCCAAGTGCAGGGTGTACCAAGATGGGCGTCGCAGCACTTGTATACTCGAGTTGCAAAATCCTCCAAGTTTGAACTGTTATTGTCTCTCATCATTTATTTATCATGCCAGCAATTGCCAATGCAATCAGTGCTGCATTTCAGTGCCACTGCCTGCCCATCAGTTCCACCTATCATTGCCCATAAGTGCCCCCCATCAGTGCCACCTATCAGTGCCCATAAGTGCCACCTATCAGTGCTATTGTCACATGACATTAAAAAAAAGTATCGGTAATCGGTATCGGCAAGTACTTGAAAAAAAGTATCGGTACTTGTACGCGGTCTTAAAAAATTGGTGTCGGTACAACCCTAATTACTGCTGCACAAGGAATTATTAGAAAGCCACTATATGAACAAATACAGGCTCTAGCTCTAAATGTAAACTACTTCTGTATGAAACAAAAAGTTGAAACAACAGATTACTGCAAATTAAAGTGTTTCTTAACCCAAAATAAAAAAAATAGATCCTGGTCCCTTAAAGCAGATTACACAGCACAGTGCTTTTGCTGTGTAATCTGTCCCCCTCTAAACTGTAAAAAAAACCTCCCTGAACCTGCCACTTCCTGTATCCCCCTCTCTGCACTGACCACGAAAATCAGGGCTGCTCAGCCTTGACCACCGTGGTCAGAGTACGCCCCTGCATCATACGCTGCTGTCCCCTCTGCTCTCATCTCTCCCCCCTCACCCCCTCCGTCCTGCCTGTCATCTCCCTCTCTGTGTCTGTCTCCGGCCTGGCCCCGCCCTCCTGCCACTATTATTGTAAAATAAAAACCTAAAATTGTCACTGCCAGTCCCTCTATTAGAGGCTGGCATAGCACACTATGCAAGTAGCTTTCAAAAACGAGTGTTCTAAATACTGTATTTGACAAAAAAATGGGTAGTGGCGCTGCTAAATAGTATGAGATTTAATACATTAGTCTATCAATAAGTCCTTGAAGTGGATACTCAGTATATGTGGAGGGGGAGAGATGAAGAGGGGAGACCTGTATAGATTACTTTAGCAGTCCAAAACAACCTTTGAGGGGGGAGTTGAAAGCAGACTCCAGATATGCAAATGAGAAGAGAAACACAGGCACCTCTAGGTTAAAACTGTAAACATTTTAATGAGATACAGGTGCATTATCCACTTACATGGAGGTTAAGGAAGTAAGGCACGAGTCCATTCACACTGGCGTGGCGTTCACTGCGAAGCGCCGTCCTGAACAGCTGATTTTTCTGCCTTTGAGGGAGAAATCCTAGCCAGCAGGATCTCTGGGACCACGGTGATGAAACTGAGGCTTGGATCATGCCGATGGTGAGGGCTGGAACGCAGCACCGGGCGTGATGATGTCACTGGTGGGTTGCAATGGCGTTTCGGAGCATGTGCACTGGCAGATGGGACTCTTGACTTTGTCAAGCTAGTTAGATTTTGGCTAATAGCCTTATATGTGCCTTGGAACACTGCCATCTATTGGAAAGGATGTGACATGAAATCCAAGCCTCAGTTTCATCGCCGTGGTTCCAGAGATCCTGCTGGCTAGGATTTCTCTCCCACAGACAGAAATATCAGCTGTTCAGAACGCTACTCTGCAGCGAACGCCACGCAGTGTGGATGGACTCGTGCCCTACTTCCTTAACCTCCAGCTTCTGCGGAGAAGATGAGCAGCCACGTGATCTCCCTGGCTGATGTCAGGGGGAGATCACGGCCCCTCCCGCAGAAGACATCCATTGGAGCTGTAAAGTGGCCACGAATTATGTGCCCAGCCTGAAGACAGCTCAATTCGGTATTTAGAACGCTTGTTTTTTAAAACTACTTACATAGTATGCTAGGCCAGTCTCTAAAAGAGGGGCTGGCATAGTATTATATAAATGGGTTAACAACACCTTTAATACATGCTGTTTCTGATTCACTGTTGAAAAGACCAGCATCGTAATCAGTAATTCAAATTCTGACCAGCTTCTGGGGTGATTGTTTCTGGCCTGCTCACTCACTAACACCAAATTTATTTTGCTTTTGGTTACTGAAGCCACTCATCCTAGGGTTGCCTCCGGAATTCACCTGGTCAGTGCGGTTTTGAAGTATGCGTCTGGGTTTCAGTCTACCTGAAACCTGGACATGTTGTTTAGACAGGAATGTGACTTGGAACAGGACTTGACAGGAGGGTGAGGGGGCACTATGTACATGGCATTACTATTCTCTTTTGAGCACCCAAAAGGTGTCCCAGGTCTGTTACAATCCCATAGTGTACACTAAAACATAAATGTACAGTGCATCCCTAAAGTGTTCAGGTTTGGCTTGAAGAAAAAGTGGCCACCCTAGACTCATTAGAAAGGCACATAAGGTAAGAGAAGGCAGGTCAGGGCTAGTGACCACAGAAACTTATGGTCTTGCAGTAAAACAGCAGTTTAGATTTTTTTTTTTATGTCTTAAATAGTTTCTAATCAATCCGTTTATTGCACTGATTGGTGTTTTTATAAAAGCCTAGAGTTCAGGTTTAAGCATGGCATGCATTTATTTTTCATTAAGTCAGCAATATTTTGTGTAGATTAAATCTTTACTATAATGTAAAATGTTTTTTTTTTCCTATTATGCTGTTTGCTCATTTGCTGCCACATGGTAAAAAGGATCTAGCATGGAACTATTTAGTAGCATTTAAAAATGACATATTACATAAACATCAAAGCATTAAGTAGAAAGGACTTAAGACAGATCTGTAGATAAGCTCAGGTGTGGCCCAGTCGTAGTGTGTTGTCTATAGAGATAGCCTTTTAGTTACACTGTTATGTCATATTAAGGTAGGTTTATCTCACTGTAACTTTGTTGACCTGTTGAATGCTACAGTGTAACAACAAGGACGTTATACACAGAATGCAAAATACAATTGCAAGAAAGCCCTTTTGAATGATATAAATTTTGCGAACCCTTTGGAATGACACCAATTTTGTGAACCCTTTGGAATGACATAATTTTTTTTGCATATACAATATAGATCCCAAAAATGTGATCTAACCTTAATATAGGCCATAATAATAAAGACGTGCAACATGCATGCCGTTTTACATTATCATATGACTATATGAACTGTATGTATTATAACATCCCGAAAAGAGAGCAGCTAGACTCAGGTATTCCAATCAATGAGCCATACTTCAAAGATTGCAACAGTGTGAAGTTGTTGAAAAGTAACAGAAGAACAATTTTTTTGAATCTGCTAATCTGTTCATGTGTTATCAGACTCCAATCAGTAAGGCATTTCAGAAAAGTACACTATGGGAAATACTGTTTTACATAAAAAATTGCTGTATGCCACAAAGCTTTCAAAAGACAACGTGTGATAGAATGAGCAAAACATTATATTGTCTAGTAGAAATTTGCAAAAAAAAGAAACCTAAATGTGAATCAAGGTGGAAGGCACATCATGGTTTGGGAGTGCATTGCTAGTGCAGGGCCTGGACAGATAAAGGGAACAATAAATTGCCACTGTATCAAAAGTTTGACAGAAGAATTTAAGGGTAATGGCCTGTTATGTGAAGGATAAAGAAGTTGAGTGATACAACAAGACATTGACTCAAAACACATGAGTAAATCACCGACAGAAAAAAATTGCATTCTAGATGGCCAAACCTCTTATTGAGATGCTGTGGCATAACTTAAAGAGAGTCGTTCATGTAAGATAAAGTAATTATTGCTATATACGTGTACTTTTGGCAAAACCAGTACCTCACATAACCCTTTTTAGATTCTGTTCTACATGTTGTAGGTAAGCAATGGTGTAAAGCAGGGGTGTCCAAACTTTTTTCCAAGAGGGCCAGATTTGATGAATAGAACATGCTTGAGGGCCGACCATTTTGCCTGACATTCTTAAACCATTAAAATTTGGTCTAAGTGTGTCCGTCCGAGCACTAATACACGGCCCAACAAGAATTCTCTTGCCTTTGTGCTGTGTGTGGTGAATAGATGAGCTTGGGCGTGTTATTTGGATATACCGGATTTAATCAGCTTATAACACGCACCTTCACTTTAAAAATGAAGTTTCAGGAAAAAAAATCTTAAATTTTAAATAAAGAACTGTGAAGCAAAATAAGGGTCAGTGCCCATCAATGCAGCCTAATCAGTGCCCATCTGCGGCCCCTACTCCATTGCCATGAATGTGGCCCCCACCGTATGGACATGAATGCAGCCCCCACTGTATTGACATGAATGCAGCCCCCACCGTATTGACATGAATGCAGCCCCCACCGTATTGACATGAATGCAGCCCCCACCATATTGACATGAATGCAGCCCCCACCATATTGACATGAATGCAACCCCCACCGTATTGACATGAATGCAGCCCCCACCACATTAACATGAATGCAGCCCCCACCGTATTGACATGAATGCAACCCCCACCGTATTGACATGAATGCAACCCCCACCGTATTGACATGAATGCAACCCCCACCGTATTGACATGAATGCAACCCCCACCGTATTGACATAAATGCAGCCCCCACCACATTCACATGAATGCAGCCCCCACCGTATTGACATGAATGCAGCCCCCACCACATTCACATGAATGCAGCCCCCACCGTATTGACATGAATGTAGCCCCCACCGTATTGACATGAATGCAGCCCCCACCGTATTGACATGAATGCAGCCCCCACCGTATTGACATGAATGCAGCCCCCACCGTATTGACATGAATGCAGCCCCCACCGTATTGACATGAATGCAGCCCCCACCGTATTGACATGAATGCAGCCCCCACCACATTGACATGAATGCAGCCCCCACCGTATTGACATGAATGCAGCCCCCACCGTATTGACATGAATGCAGCCCCCACCGTTTTGACATGAATGCAGCCCCCACCGTATTGACATGAATGCAGCCCCCACCACATTGACATGAATGCAGCCCCCACCGTATTGACATGAATGCAGCCCCCACCGTATTGACATGAATGCAGCCCCCACCGTATTGACATGAATGCAGCCCCCACCGTATTGACATGAATGCAGCCCCCACCACATTGACATGAATGCAGCCCCCACCGTATTGACATGAATGCAGCCCCCACCACATTCACACGAATGCAGCCCCCACCACATTCACACGAATGCAGCCCTCACCACATTCACACGAATGCAGCCCCCACCACATTCACACGAATGCAGCCCCCACCACATTCACACGAATGCAGCCCCCACCACATTCACACGAATGCAGCCCCCACCACATTCACACGAATGCAGCCCCCACCACATTCACACGAATGCAGCCCCCACCACATTCACATGAATGCAGCCCCCACATTGACATGAATGCAGCCCCCACCACATTCACATGAATGCAGCCCCCACATTCACATGAATGCAGCCCCCACATTCACATGAATGCAGCCCCCACCACATTCACATGAATGCAGCCCCCACATTGACATGAATGCAGCCCCCACCACATTGACATAAATACGGCAGCCCCCACCACATTGACATGAATGCAGACTCACCATTGCCGTCAGTGCAGCCTGATTCATGTCCATCTGCAGCCTTGGAGGAGACAGGGAGGGGGCGGGACGAGCGCCAACAGATATACAGGAGAAATTCCTGTTTACACGGCGGCCTCTTTAATTGAAAGTCTCGCCTCCTATGATGGACAAAACAATTGTCCAATGGCAGCGCAGGAGACGGGACTTCCTTTTACACAGGACGCCGTGTAAACAGGAAATTCTCCTGTATCCTGTATGGCGCTTGTCCCGCCCCCTCCAAGGCAGCCAGCATATCTATCTTTTATGGCCCCCAGCGCTCGGGGATTCGTTGGGGGCCACAAAAGATATATATGTCAAAATTACCAGGCGGGCCGTCCGAAACCAGACCGCGGGCCGCGATTGGCCCGCGGGCCGGACTTTGGACATGCCTGGTGTAAAGCCTTTGTAGCTGCAATTTGCATGTTGTCATTCAACTTTGTGCAACGCTTTGTTTTTGCTGGAAACTGCATCAAAGATGTGGAGAAGTACTTTTTTTCAAACTTCACATTCGCAACACAACTAAAATTTGCAGATGAGAACAAAGCCTGATGCCGCGTACACACGAACAGACTATTCGACCGGACTGGTCCGATGGTCTATCCGACGGACTTTGGGCCTCACTTCCGGCGAACTTTCCGAACAAACGGACTTGCCTACACATGATTACACCAAAGTCCGACTGATTTGTATGTGATGACGTATGATCGGACTAAAATAAGGAAGTTGATAGCCAGTAGCCAATAGCTGCCCTAGCGTCGGTTTTCGTCCGTCGGACTAGCATACAGACGAGCGGACTTTTCGATAGGAACTGGGTCCGACGGAGTTCCGACGTAAAGATTTGAAACATGTTCCAAATCTAAAGTCCGTCAGATTTTCGACCAAAAAAGTCCGCTGCAGGTCTGATGAAGCCCACACACGGTCGAATTGTCTGCCGGACTCGGTCCGTCAGACCAGTCCGGTCGAAAAGTTTCGAGTACAAATCGTGTGTACGCGGCATAAGATTATTATGCCAAAAAGGAGTCGTGCTAAAAAATTAACCATATAAACAGACTGAAATTATATCATATATAAAATTAAAGTCCAAAGTGTAAAAGAAAAAGTCCAATGTTCAAAATAGGAAAAAATAAGAAAAATAAGAACTATCGCCCTCTTCTATATCCAATTACTTGTAGATGTGCAAAAAATCTCCATCACCAGCAAAGGTCATTTGACTCATGAAGCCACCACCAAATGGGAAGAGTACACGCTTACCAGCTGTAGTGTAACCCCCTAATTAAAGAGAAGTCATGTGCGTTTTCATTAGGGCACCCAGCCCTGGATAGCTTAATGGCAGCTCCTCCGGATCCCCCACTGGCGGATGGTTATAGCTGGTTTTCAGTTGGGCATCTCAATCCAATAGAGCACCTTTGGGATGTGGTGGAGCAGGAGATTCGCACCATGCATGTGCAGCTGACAAATCTGTACCAACTGCGTGATTCTATCATGACGATATGGACCAAAATCTCTGAGGAATGTTTCCAACACTTTGTTGAATCTATGCCATAAAGAATTAAGGCAGTTCTGAAGGCAAAAGGGCTCCAATCTGGTACTAGCAAGGTGTACCTAATAAAGTGGTTGATGAGTGTATGTAGGCAGGTGAAGGTTCTGTATGTGCCATTGTTATGAGTGGAGAGGAGTCTGATAAGGAAATCGTCCCCCTTATGAATTCTGTCAGTGTCTCAGAGAAGCGAGCTGACCAATTGAACACTGCAATCTCTCGAGATCTCAGTAAGTCATCTTGACAGGGAATTTTTTCTGTTTTGAAACTTATGCCGCATACACACGATCGCACATTCTGACAACAAAATCCATTTTTTTTTCCGACGGATGTTGGCTCAAACTTGTCTTGCATACACACGGTCACACAAAAGTTGTCGGAAATTCCGATCGCCAAGAGCGCGGTGGCATACAACACGTACAACGAGCCAATAAAAAATGAAGTTCAATAGCCAGTGCGGCTCTTCTGCTTGATTCCAAGCATGCGTGGAACTTTGTGCGTTGGAATTGTGTACGCGCGATCGGAATTTACGACATCGAATTTTGTTGCCGGAAAACTTGAGATCCAGATCTCAAATTTCGTTTGTCAGAAATTCCGACGGAAAATGTCAGATGGAGCCTACACACGGTCGGAATTTCCAACAAGCTCCCATCGAACATTTCCCGACGGAAAATCCGACCGTGTGTACGGGGCATTAGAGTGCTCTATAGTACTGTTTAGTACAGGGGTCTTCAAACTACGGCCCTCCAGTTGTTCAGAAACTACAATTCCCATCATTCCTAGTCATGTCTGTGAATGTCAGAGCTTTACAATGCCTCATGGGATGTGTAGTTCTGCAACAGCCGGAGGGCTGTAGTTTGAGGATCCCTGGTTTAGTAGGATGTCTTGGGATGAGAATAAAAAAAAAAAATAATGGTATTGAAAAAGCCACACTCTCCAGGTTGGACAACTACATGGAATGGATGTCTCCTGTAAAACAAGACTGGCTGCAAAAAAAAGAAAGAAAAAAAAACATATTATATATTTAAACAAAAACTCAAATTATTAGTGATTGAAGAGACTTTTTTTACTTGGATTCCTTAATTTCGACTTTTTTTTACTACATCCAGTGTAGCAGTGTGGTTGTTCTGAGCAGACCCACATTCTTCCTGTTTATTAACAGTATCATGAAAATATACATTGTTCATCTTTCTGGCATACATTCTCTGCAAAAAGCGTTATGTGATAAAATTAAACAGGCCAGCGGGCAGGTTTGCATGTTTTCTTGAACATTCCTAGAATCACGTTGTTAAAAGATCCTGAATGTAAGTAAATCAGATTCAGATCCATTTGGTTATTTTCTGTTTCGTGTCTATCAGTCTATCAAAACAGTTTACACATTGGTATAAAATATAGGGAGTTTAAAACAGTCTGGTGACGCCAGAGCAGTTTCTGCTGTGGCCACATTAATGCATGTAATCTGATAGTACTGGATAAAAAATTAAACACAGCTGTCTTGTGGGTTTACCTTGTGGGGCGACTCATTTGCTCTTTCTACTTACTTTGCACACACACCCTGTCATTCACAGGTCCTTTAAACAAGCTTTCTTAGTGTAATATTGGCAAACCCAGTATCTAAGTCCCCATTGTTTTCATTATCTTGCCCAGCTGTCTTTCCTCTGCCAGTTGTTAGAGGATATTGAACCATCCGCTTTGAAACAACAGCTGGACCAAGGGCACGCAGGCAGCAGGCACAATGAGATGATGCAGGAAGATTTAGAGTGGGAGGTAGGATCAGTGCTAGCGATAAGTACATGTTTCTGTGAAAAAGCCTCAATTATAGAGATATAAAGCTGTAAATCCTGCAGTGTCAAATTAATTTGTGCTCAAAAATATGCTTGCTGTGCATAATTTGTACTTGGAAAGCAAACCTAAAATGTGTGCAATTTTGAGGCTTCAAATAGTAGGTGATGGATGCATTGAGAATCACGTTGAGCAATTCTTAGAAAATTGTTGTAATATGTCTTCTTTGCACGCACCTGCAAGAAAACATATGATTTGGGTATGTCTAAAGGCTCATACAAGTCTCGGAAATTGTTAGTCTGCCAGCACAGCCTGAAAACATATGGGATAGTTTTCCCCCAAATATTGGGCAGGGAGAAGTGATGTCATCACGTTTTAGGCTATTGCTGCCTCTGTATATAATGCAATAGATGGGCAGTGATCTGATTCATAATGTTGGGCGGAGGTTTAGGATTTGGCAAGCACTTCATTAAAGCCGAATTAAACTCTCTCAATCAACATTAACTATTTTTAATCCTTATGCTGCTAGCATTAATAAATAGATAGGAAAGTATATCATATTTGCTTGTTTTAAAGTGGATGCAAACCTTCACATATGGGTTAATGATAGACAGCGTCTGCTCCACCTAAAAATATACTAGATCCCAATGTGATACTCCATGTCTGTAACTTGTACCTTATCTATATCATATAGATATCTATATCCTATTCGATGTGACAAATAAATGATACAACAGTGTGAAACAATATAAAGTGCATATATGGGGGACTAAATGAACCAATGTGAATAAATTCATCAAATAATACAATACATTGAAAATATATATAGTGACAATTTAAAGTGCATATAGTGATAGTTGTGCAAAAGTCTTTTCCTTATAAACAGTGCTGTAGTGCTCCGTGTCCCATAAGTGTCAATGCATCCACCTCATGGGGGCTGTAAAAATCCGCACTCACCAGATTTGCTGGACTCCCTTGCCTTATAGCAAAAGGAGTCTTCTGTGCTCTTAGTTCATTAATGGGGACCAATCCCAATATGATGTCCTCCGGTTGCTCCCTCTATGGTAGGTTACCTCCGATGGTGGTTTCCAGGACAAATTTATGCAATGTGCGGTATGTGGAAAATAAACTCCTCATGGAGTAAAATCCTCAGATGATTTATTATAAAACAGCAGCATACATAATAAAAAATGTTATTAAAAAAAACTGTCAATGTGACAGAACTGGACGTCACATTTATCATTAACCATACCACATTTCTCAAAATAGTACACATTTGGATATACACAGTAGTTGTATTAATTTACACTAATTAAAAAAGATCATGTAAGCATATGAAGGGTGTAATTAGTACGTTTGGACACAAGATGTCCCCATTCAGGCCATCTAAAATGAAACCACTGACACAGGTGGGGAAATAATGGCACATTCATCTAGTGCAGTGGTTCTCAACCTGGGGGTCAAATGATGATTTGCCAGGGGTCACCAAATCCTGGGCTTTTCCTGAAGCCGCTCTCCCAGCCTTTTTGTGCCCGCCCAGCTGGGCTGTCCCTGGAGCCTGTGGCCGCCCACTCAGCCTCTTGGCAGCTGCCCATTCAGTTCATGGCATGGCTGGGGGCAGAGACTAGAGGTCAGCTGACTGGTGAAGAATGTGAAGTGGGAGGGGCTGGAGGAGACCCTAGCTCCTGATTTTGGCATAGGTGTCACTGCTATGAGACACCACAAAGTCGGAGACACAGCGAGTAATGCCGCGTACACACGGTCGGACTTTCCGGCATACTTGGTCCGGCGGACCAGAGTCCGCCGCACAATCCGACCGTGTGTAGGCTCCGGCGGACTTTTTTTTCCCAAAAGTCCGCCGTACCTAGATTTAAAGCATGCTTTAAATCCTAGTCCGCCGGACTCAGTTTCTTACAGAAAGCCCGTTCGTCTGCATGCGTCTGTATGCTGGTCCGACGGACCAGATATGACGCAAGGGCAGAGTACTGCATCTCACGCTCGCTGCAATAGGAAAAACAAATTTTCCTATTGCCGCGAGTGCGGGGCATCCCAGGCCCTTAGGTCTGGTATGGATCTTAAGGGGAACCCCTATGCCGAAAAATCAGCGTGGGGTCCCCCCCAAAATCCATACCAGACCCCGATCCGAGCACGCAGCCCGGCCAGTCAGGAAAGGGGGTGGGGATGAGCGAACGCCCCCCCTCCTGAACCGTACCAGGCCGCATGCCCTCAACATGGGGGGGTGGGTGCTTTGGGGGAGGGGGGCCCTGTGGGCCCCCCCCACCCCAAAGCACCTTGTCCCCATCTTGATGAGGACAAGGGCCTCTTCCCGACAACCCTGGCCGTTGGTTGTCGGGGTCTGCGGGCGGGGGGCTTATCGGAATCCAGGAGCCCCCTATAATAAGAGGGCCCCCAGATCCTGGCCCCCCACCCTATGTGAGTGAGTATGGGGTACATGGTACCCCTACCCATTCACCTAGGGAAAAAGTGTCAATAATAAAACACACTACACAGGTTTTTGAAGTAATTTATTAGACAGCTCCGGGTCTTCTTCCGACTTCGGGGGTCCCTCCGGTTCCTCTTCTCCCGGCGTCCGGTTGGTTCTTCTCCGCTCTCTCTGTCCTCTTCTCCCGATGTTTCAGTTCTTCGGCCGGCTCCTCTGCTGTCTTCATGCCGCTCTCTTGCCAGCGGAGGTCCGGACTTCTGGCTTCTGGGCTTCTTCTCTCTTCTCTTTTTCCCATGTTGACACGATGGTCTCTCTGGCTGGAATGGTCTCTGAGAGCTCCGATGTGACTTATATAGGCGGAGACCCCGCCCCCTTATGCCATCACAGTCCCTGGGCATGCTGAGACTATGACGGCATAAGGAAGCGTGGTCAACACCACCCAGTGACCACGCCCCCTTATGCCGTCACAGTCCCAGCATGCCCAGGGACTGTGACGGCATAAGGGGGCGGGGTCTCCGCCTATATAAGTCATATTGGAGCTCTCAGAGACCATTCCAGCCAGAGAGACCGTCGTGTCAACATGGGGAGAAGAGAGAAGAAGCCCAGAGGCCAGACGTCCGGACCTCCGTTGGCAAGAGAGCGGCATGAAGACAGCGGAGGAGCCGGCCGAAGAACTGGAACACAGGGAGAAGAGGACAGAGAGAGCTGAGAAGAACCAACCGGACGCCGGGAGAAGAGGAACCAGAGGGACCCCCGAAGCCAGAAGAAGACCCCCGAAGCCGGAGGAAGATCCCCCCCCCCCGAAGCTGTTTAATAAAATATTTTAAAAACCTGTGTAGTGTTTTATTTACACTTTTTCCCTGGGTGAATGGGTAGGGGTACCATGTACCCCATACTCATTCACATAGGGTGGGGGGGCCGGGATCTGGGGGCCCTCTTATTATAGGGGGCTCCCGGATTCCGATAAGCCCCCCGCCCGCAGACCCCGACAACCAACGGCCAGGGTTGTCGGGAAGAGGCCCTTGTCTTAATCAAAATGGGGACAAGGTGCTTTGGGGTGGGGGGGCACCGCAGGGCGCCCCCTCCCCCAAAGCACCCCCCCATGTTGAGGGCATGCGGCCTGGTACGGTTCAGGAGGGGGGGCGCTCGCTCATCCCCACCCCCTTTCCTGACCGGCCGGGCTGCGTGCTCGGATCGGGGTCTGGTATGGATTTTGGGGGGACCCCCACGCCAGTTTTTCGGCGTAGGGGGTTCCCCTTAAGGTTCCATACCAGACCTAAGGGCTTGGGATGCCCCCCGCGCTCGCCGCAATAGGAAAATTAGTTTTCCCTATTGCAGCGAGCGCGAGATGCAGTAACCTGCTCCTCCGTCGTATCTGGTCCGTCGGACCAGCATACAGACGAACGGGCTTTCCGTCAGGAACTGAGTCCGGCGGAGTTACGACGTAAGATTTGAAGCAAGTTTCAAATCTAAAGTTCGTTGGATTTCCGACCGAAACGGTCCGTCGGAAGTCCGATGGAGACCACACGCAGTCGGATTGTCCGCCGGATTTGGTCCAGCAGCGTCCGTCGGACTTTTGCAGGTGAAAAGTCCGACCGTGTGTACGCGGCATAAGAATCACAAGCCTACAATATAAATTTCCATGCAAAATAATTGTACCGCTTTCAGCATTAAAAATCTGAAATAATCATACCGCCAGGGAGGTTAATGACCTACAAGCACAGAAGACTCCTTTTGCTATAAGGGAGTCCAGCAAATATGGGGAGTGCGAATCTTTACAGCCCCCATGAGGTGGATGCATTGACACTTATGGGAGCACTACAGCACTGTTTATAAGGAAAAGACTTTTGCACAGCCATCACATATGCACTTTAAATTGTCACTATATATATTTTCCATGTATTGTATTATTTGATTCAATTTATTCACATTGGACATTGGTTCATCTAGTCCCCCATATATGCACTTTATATGGTTTCACACTGTTGTATCATTTATTTGTCACATCGAATAGGATATAGATATCTTATACGATATAGATAAGGTACAAGTTACAGACACGGAGTATCACATTGGGATCCAGTATATTTTTAGGTGGAGCAGGCACTGTCTATCATTAACCTATTCTCAACCTGCCCCTCGGGGAGGACAGCACTGACAGCAGCGGCTCAAATATATTGCCATTTATTACCTAGGCGCAAGTGCTTTACATCAAACCCTCACATATGCCCAGCGAAATGAACAGCCTCAGATGATACGCAGAGATGGAATAAATCTCCCTACATAAGTTTGTTTATATTTGCCTTGCTGTGTTGACAGATCGCGCTGTCCCCAGCATGGGAACTCGATCTTGGTAGCCTCTGGACAGTTCCTTACTTTCTGAAACCCCGTTTGACTATTAACATGACAGACGTTGTTCACTTTTCTTGATTTGACGCTGCTACATGTCCCAGCACCATTGCAACTTTGCATTCAAAGCGAGGCTCAGCCTATTCTGGCCTGCACATGAACAAGATTGAAAGATGACATGTCGAAGGGGTGGAACTGTGGTTTAGGGAAGAAAACATAAATGAGTCTTTAAGGAAGACAGGGCCTTCAGGGAGAAGGAGGAAAACAAGGGAAACAAACAAAAAAAAGGCACGGTAGGCTCAGGCTCAAGTGTAGAGGAGCACTTACTGAAAATTTCCTGATGATGTAGTTCTCTATTTCCCTGATATCACCTTGCATGCAGTCACATCCCTCAGACTGCCTGTTTTGTGCTATCATTATCACTAATTGTTTGCAACTGTAAAGAAAGGGTAGCAATTCTTCAGCTGGCCTTCAGGAAGTTCTTGATTATAAGGTTCAAGTCTACAATAACCAACAACTGTGCTTTTTTTCTCTCCTATTTATAGTAAAAGGTGCCCACTCTATATGTGCAGATTTAATCTCCTAACACTTATCTCTATTTGGTCCTTGTTGATTCCGGTTTTACCTTTTTTTTTTGCATAGTTGAATCCTTGGTTGAATTAATTAAACAGTTTTGGCTGCTGCTGAGTTTATCCTTTGGTATAAAATATATGCTATTCTACGAAATATCAGGAAGAATACTTGGTGTACTGGTTTATACAAACGTAATGTGCTAATAAAATGTCATGCTGGCCTAGCAGTGGAAAAAATATTTTCCCATGGTTTCATCCAAAAGACAGATAAAGAGAGGCTAGGCTATGGTTCCTATAAATATCTATACTGTTGAAATATTAAAATGCAGTGAAGGAAATTATATTTGTTTCATCGTTTTGCTTAAAGGTATTTGAGATGGTTGAATAAAAATTTTAACTTGTAAAATAATTTGACAGTAAGCATTACTATAATGCTTGCAGGGTCCATTCGTTGGGGTCCATGAATTGTCTGGATAGGCGATCTGATTCTAAGTTCCGACAGCCTGTAAGATATATGGCCCTCAAATCTGGAAGATATTTCTGTGCCAATGTCATGATTGGTTCCACCTCTCTCAAGAGGGATTGGCTGTGCGTCCCGCCTTGTCGTTGTATGTAGGACACTGCTGCTGTGTTGTCCAGATGGAGCAGGACTGGGCGACCCTGTATGTGAAGCATACTACTTTCTTGAGAAAGGTTGACACCTGCTGACTCTCATACTCCTGGTCTCTGGCAAGCTGCCTGAAGCAGTTGTTGCAAAGTAGCTTTCCAGGCATAGGGTCATCTCCACCTGACCAACATGCCTTTCGGGCACTGAGCCCTCGGAGGAGAAGCTGTGTGCGTTCTCTTAAGCGTACATTTGTGCCCTTTGTACTGGGGTTGCCAGGACTGGAGGAGTCACTTTCTGCCCTGGAAAAATCCTGACGATTCAGAGGGCCTCTGGACCTCCTAGAGCGGGAGTGTGAGCGGCCGGGACTGCAATAGACAGGGCAGAATGCACTCTTTTTCCTGCATCTTCTTACTTACCCAAAGTTGGCCCTTACATGGTCTTTGTTATGTAGTGTTAGGCTCATGCTGGTGGAAGAATTGAAAGGTGCAAGGGGGACTGCATGGGAACAGAGAGAAATAAGGGAAATGAGAGAAAAAAAAATACATATATACCCCCCTTTTTTTTGTCAAAGAGTAACAATTTTAATAAAATAAATATGGGCAACCCCCCCCCCATCCCCTAGTAAAACATTGCTTCTTGCCCCCCCTTCTATCCTCATTACTAGGATAGCAAGACGTACTTGTCATTGACTGTTCCTCAGAATGAAATGCTGACTCTCTGTATGCCTGAATAGCAAAGGCACCCATTACCTGGCCATTTGTGCTCTGTATATAGAGCACCTGTGAGAGAGAGAAACTCAGCCCTCTCTCACCTCTGTTCTAATCAAAAAACGGCTAGTACAATTGGAGGGAAGCCAACGCCCATCCTCACAAATGGACACATTTAAGCTGGCTACACATCCTACAATCCTCTGCAGAATTTTTCCCTCAGATTTACCAAAACCACACAATATGAGGTCGAACCTTAAAGGGTTTGTAAACCCTCGTGTTTTTTCACCTTAATGCATCCTATGCATTAAGATGAAAAAACACCTGGCAGTCACCGGCCCCCTAGTCCCCCAATTTTACTTACCTGAGCCCCTTCATCTGTATAGTGGGGGCGCACTGTCCCTCTCTCCACGGGGTCCCAGCTCTTGATTGGATAAATTGATAGCAGCGCAGCCATTCATCACAAGGGGTGGGGCCTCTGGATGACGTCATCCGATGGCCACGCCCCCATCGTTATCTAAGGCATGCTTAACATCGGCATGGACAGATCAGTGGGACGCAGCAATCGGAGGAGGGCCGTCGGTGGGAGCGACGGCAGAGGAAGAAGCACACCGGATGAAGAAGAGCGGAAGAAAAAGCGAGAGAAGGAGAAGCCCGGAGGAGGAAGATGCAGGAGAAGATGCAGGAAGACCAGAGGAAGAAGCGGGGAAGAAGATATTTTTTATCAAGATAACTGTCTACTGTATTTTTTTACACTACACTACATTTTTGGTGAATGGATACCCCATACTTATTCACATAGGGGCGGAGGCCGGGATCTGGGGGCCCCCTTGTGAAAGGGGACTTCCAGAGTCCGATAAGCCCCCCGCCCGCAGACCCCGACAACCTCCGGCTAGGGTTGTCGGGAACAGGCCCTTGTCCTCATCAACATGGGGGCAAGGTGCTTTGGGGTGGGGGGGCGCAGAGCCCTTCCTGCCCCAAAGCACCTCCACCCCCCCATGTTGAGGGCATGCGGCCTATTACGATTTGGGGGGGGGCGCTCGCTCACCCCCTCCCTTTCCTAACCTGACGGGCTACATGCTCGGAAAAGGGTCTGGTATGGATTTAGGGGGGTCCCCTCCGAATCCATAATGGACCCGAAGGGCCTGGTATGGACCTGGGGGGGAGCCCATGCCGTTTTTTTTTTTTACAATTTTTTTTGCCAGCAAACCTTTTTTTTTAACATTCAGCTGTCAGCGGTGAAGCCCACTGACAGTTGATGACTCATCGGTTGTTAAGGACGCGGCTGCTGGCTTCCTGGCCCCTCCTTAGCAACCATATACAGTGAATGTACAGCTAAAAAAAAATATCAGTGTGAAAAAGTGTGGCGCTATAAAATTAAAAAGGAATGCATAGTGACATGTGTGACATATCTCAGATCAAAAAAAAAAATATATATAAGCCATTCAATTACATGTGATATAAAAAGACAAAATATCACCTATATAAAATACAAACGGTGTGAACCAAATGTATGAGGAGAAATTATCCAATATCAGTGCAACTTGTGTATACACTATACCATACACTGAATAGCATATATAAACATACAAATCAAACCATGTGTATGACAAGGCATGTGAAAAGTGATAATAACATACAAAATGTGAAGTCCAAAAAAGTGAATTGGAGCCACTGGGAACCAGCAGGTTAAAGTCCACCAACGGTGTAAATGAGAACAAAGAGTGAAGAAGCCACCACCTAGGGTTATAGGGGGCTTACCAGATGTAAATGACTTGGAACGGCATATGCCGGCCAAGTCAAAACAGGCTATGAGACCAGCGGATCACTCAAGTGTATTAATTTGGATGCCCGTGTTGGATTTAAGTTTAGAACGAGGGTAAATGAAAAGGCTATGCAAAAGCAACCAGAATTCCCGAGGAAGGCAACAATGGTAGGGAAAAGCCATCACGTGAAGATCTAAAGGCTTACCAGAGGATGTTGACCTGGAAAGACTTATGTCAACCAAGACAAATAGGCATAGTGACCATCTGGTCGGAAGGATATTCTCCTTTAGTGTGTCCTCAAAAATGCTTCAACTTAGGGCAACTCCTGGGCGTCCACAGTGATTTTCAACAGCCATAGGATTGGTATTTCAATGGAAGGCCACAAACGGGTATTCAAATGCCATGTGAGGAGTAGATGAAAAAAACTCACATAGCGTGATAACGTAGGTACGGGTTTATTAAAAGTATTAAAAACAAACTCACATTTTCGTAGATCATCAACAGAATCAAAAAAAAAACAAGTAGCGGTAATGATGAGGGGACCCTTTGCATGGTAGCCAATCAACTTCTAACTTCAGCTTGTTCAATTAAGCCTTGACAAAAAAAACTTGGAAACTGATTGGTTTCTATGCAGAGCTGCACCAAGATTTTGCACTCTTCAATTTTAACAACTTTCCGGCCACTATATAGCAAAATGACGTTGGCAAAGTGGTTGCGATTTCCTGACTGGACGTCATATGGCGTGGTCAGGATAACAAGCCTCTGCGCACCCCGGGGGCGCGCATCGCGGCGATCATTGTTACGGAGTGTCAGTCTGACACACCGCAACTTTGATCTAGGTAAAGAGTCACTGACGGAGACTCTTTACCACGTGATCAGCCGTGTCCAATCACAGCTGATGACGATGTAAACAGGAAGAGCCATTTATCGGCTTTTTTTCACTCACGTCTGACAGACGCGAGTAGAGGAGGGTCTATCGGCTGCTCCTCTGACAGGGGGGTCAGCACTTATTGTTTATCAGCGCAGCACCCCTCCCTCCGATGCCCACCCAGGACCACCAGGGATGCCACCAGGACAACCAGGGATGGCTACCACTGATGACCATGGGTGGCAATGTGTGCCCACACATGATGCCAATGTGTGCCCATATATGATGCCAATCAGTGCCCACCAGCAATACCTGCCAGTGCCTCCTAATCAATGATGCCAATGTGTGCCCACACATGATGCCAATCAGTGCCCACCAGCAATACCTGCCAGAGCCTCCTAATCAGTGATGCCAATCTGTGCCATCTATCAGTGTCAATCAGTGCCACTCATCAGTGTCCATCAGTGCCACCTATCAGTGCCCATCCATGCCCATCGGTGCCCACCTATCAGCAGTGGCGTCTCCAGCTTTCATATTTAGGGGGGGCACATGGGGGGACAGGGACAAAAATAGGGGGGCAATATAAAATGCATATATATATAGATAGATAGAGATAGAGATAGAGAGATAGAGATAGAGATAGAGAGATAGATGGATGGATAGATGGATGGATGGATAGATGGATGGATAGATGGATGGATAGATGGATGGATAGATAGATATATCTATATATAATTTATCTATCATGGGGCCCTTTACCCCTTTACTACGATCCCACAACATCCCTTTCACATGTTCTGCAGTGAGCTCCCTTCCTACTGTATTGGGGTCCCCCCCAGGGTGACAGAGAACAAGAGATATATGTCACCAGCATACCAAGAAAATATAAGGGTCCAAAGCAGTGGGAGAACTATCAGGGTTGCAAAGGTTGTCTTACCACCAGGCCCTGGTGTTCTGTCACTGTGGGGTTCCCCAGCCTCCTCTTGCTGTCCTGCCCCTGCTATTGACAGCGCTGGTCTGGCATCTCTTGGAATTTACAGGCTGGTTCTCCTGTCCTGAGGATGGGAAAAATCAGTCTGTTTTTTCAGTAACTGAGAGTCCTGGTGGAGTCCTTCCTGCAACTCGCTCTTCTCCCTGCCAATGAGGATGCAGGGGAAGGAGCAGAGCGGGCGGCCGTGGTTGTGTGAGCGCTCGCATTATGCAGTGTCAGCGAGCAGAGGGAGGGGGGAGGAATCACCCGCAGGAGCTGACTGGGGACGTTCTCCCTCTCAATAGACTGTGTTACCCCAGCGGTGGCCCGAGTAAGATGCGGCACATCTGATATGAATACAAACAAAAAGAAATTGCCTTTTTGTAAAAAAAAAAAAAAAAAAAAAAATTTTTTTTGGGGGGGCACATGGGGGGGCCCAGCATAATGTTGGGGGGGTCAGGGCCCCCTCTGGCCCCCCCCTAGGGTCGCCATTGCCTATCAGTGCTCATCATTGCAGCCTGTCAGTGCCCATCAGTGCCACCCATAAGTACCCATCAGTGCTGCCTTTTAGTGCCCATCTGTGCTACCTATGAGTGCCCATCTGTGCCACCTATTAGAGCCCATTTGTGCTGCATATCAGTGCCATCTATCAGTGCCCATCAGTGCCACCTATCAGTGCCCATCACTGTCTCATATCAGTCCCCATCATCAGTGCCACCTCATCAGTGCCACCTCATTGATGCCACCTCATCTGTGCTCATCAGTGCCACCTTATCAGTGCCCGGCAGTGCAGCCCATTGGGGTTGATTTACTAAAGGTAAATAGACTGTACACTTTTGCAAGCACAGTTACATTGTGCAAGTGCAGTTGCTCCAGAGCTTAGTAAATGAGGTAAAACTTCACTTTACAAAGAGTATTCAATCACGTGCAAGGAAAATAAAATACACAGCATTTTTGATTGCGCATGATTGAATGATGCAAGTCAGCAGAGCTTCTGCTCATTTACTAAGCTCTGGAGCAACTGCACTCTGCAAAGTGCACAGTTTATTTGCCTTTAGTAAATTAACCCCATACTGCATAGGCTCTATAAAATCCGATCCTCCTCTAGCTTGTACAATATTAGCCTCCTCTTTGTAATTCACCATTCTGTGCCCCTTTTAAAAATGTGTCATTTGCATTGTCCCTTTGGCCCCTCCAATGTTTTTAAATTCACTCGTTGACCAGGGTGACCTATACACAAGGATATTGATCTGTAATAATGATAGTAATTACAATATTGCAAAGCTGCTGCACTTACATGCCTAATAACAATCTAACGGACTGTGACATTTTTATTGTTAGGTACTTTTTCCTTAAAATTGTGGCCACATATATTGAGTTAGCTGGTTATTTTCTGTTGCATTGTGTTAGACATAAATTATAATTAGCAATGGCATATTACAAAGCTGTTGCCTGTACATGCCTAATAACAATGTATTAGGCCATCCTTTCCCAACCATTTTACCCCAAAGGAACCCTTGAAGTAATTTTAGGTCTCAGGGAATCCCTGTAAAAATGAATTCATGAGGGGTCAGTGGAAACAACGCCTCTGACATTGGTGGGCAGTAAAAATTAAATTATTACAATGAATGTCAGAATGCCATAGACAGCTTCATTGGTGTCATACCATTGGTTCTGCCCAGTGACGTTGGACCTGAAACCATGTGTACCCCATAAGATAGGATGTCAATCAGCCACAGCTTATCCCTAACAACCTCTGGAGGAACCAGAGGGTTGAGAGTCACTGTAGAAGACTGGGATGATTTTAATGTAAGGTACTAAGATTACATCGGAGCCACATAAATGCAGTTAGTTGATTACTTTCTGTTGCATTGTGTTAGACATAAATTAAAAATAGTAATAGAACTTGCACAATGCCATGCACTTATTTTGTATGATAATATGTTGATAGCTTCCACCATGAATCCTCTAATGATACTGCTGGGGCATCTGGTACGTTAATAAAAGTCTCCTTCAGGAGCGGTCTGTCTCCAAATTTGTATACATTGTGTGAAATTATGTGAAATGTTTATCTGTCTTGAAATGTGATCTGCTGAGTAGAAAGGGAGGAAATGCTGGGTGTAATTACATGTGATTGACTATACAATTGAGAATTTCATCTGTTGTCACATCTTGTGTGGCAATGGACACATTATCCTACGAAAGCAGTGCCATTCCTCAGCACCTGACCACTCATTGTGCTGAGAAAATTAACTGGACTGCAGGTGTTTTCTTTTATTCTGAGTAGACAAAACCAACATTTATTCTGAGGATTGTTTTCCGTTGTCTGTGCCAGGAGACTTGCTGGTCAGTTTACTCCCTCTATTATTTACTAATTATGTTGTCAAAGAAGGACCAAAAGCTAAAGCTTAAAGTTTACATATATAAAATAAGAATAAGTAAGGGCCTGTTTACACCAGCCTGGTCTAATGTGGTGTGTTAAACTCACATTCGTTAACCTGCCTTGGTTCACATGTTAACAACTACTGCATTTGAATGAACTGTCCAATGCATCACAACGACCGAATCTCCTGCATGCACATTTTTGGCAGCACACCACAACATAACAAACTTTAGTGTCTTGTTGCACACTGCAAGTAGCGGCGCTTAAAGGGGATAAATCCACCCGCAAAACGCCGCCGGAGCGGCGTTTTGCCGGCTGTATCGCAGCGCTGCCCCATTGATTTCAATGGGGAGCAGCGGTGGAGGAGCGGTGAGTTCACCACTCCTTCAACGCTCCAAAGAAGCTGCTGGCAGGACTTTTTCTGCTGCCCTGCCAGCGCAGCGCTTCAGTGTGAAAGCCCTCGGGTTTTCACACTGGAGTGAATGGAGCAGCTGTTTTAGGGCGGTTTGCAGGTACTATTTTTAAAGCTATAGCGCCTGCATAATGCTCCATTGTGAAACGGGGTCTTAGTCTGTTCCATTCATCTGCAAATCAAAGGGTTTATTTCCTTCTGAATTTTTGGTTTATTTCTATTAGCCATTCATATTTAAACTTTTATTAATTTTGCACATTAATTTCTTTTTAGGACACATAAAAAAAACACATGAAAAATACCTTTATTTCATTTATAAATAGTTTAGCAATGCTTTGTACCAGAAACATTGTGTCATTATAAATGGGGGAAATAAAATGTCTATTTTTTATGTACAATGACATTGATTTTTTTTAAAGCAAGCACTGATTAACGTACGTAGGCTGCGAGTGCACGTGGTCTGCGGTTGCACATGGACTGCGAGTGCACGTGGTCTGCGAGTGCACGTCGGCGGCGAGTACCTGTGTATTGTCTTGTTGGGTACCTGTGTATTGTATTGTTGAGTATTAGTGTCAGTAAGCTAGTTGTTAGGTATTTTGGACAGCGTATAATCCCCAATCCTCATTAAATTAGTAGGTACGATGCCCGGCGGGTGTGGAGATGTGATTCGGTGTACATCTTGCGGCATGTATGCAATCCTTGATCATCTGACCGAGGGTGAATACTGCTGTGCAAAATGTAAGCACATTGTTTCCCTGGAAGACCAGATTCTGAATCTAGGGAAGCAACTGTAAGCACTCAGAAGACCCTCCATACTAAAGGAGAGCCATGAACGTACCTGGCAGGTGCTGGCAGGGGCCAGCACAGAGGCAGGTGGAGAAAAAGAGAAGATAGAAACAAGTAGATGGGTGACAGTCAGGAAGGATAGAGAGAGAAGTGCCAGGGAGGCCGATCCAGGGCTGGAGCATCCCAGTGAGTATGCTCCATTGAGTGACATTGTTGAAACTGGGGGGGGGGGGGAGCGAAGGGAAAGGATAGATAGATTCTGGTGGTAGGGAACTTAATTCTTTGAAGGACAGAGAGGAAATCTGTGACAATGACGTAAAGCGCTGAACTGTATGCTGTCTACAGGGTGCTCGGGTTCGGCACATCACGGATCTGGTGGACAGATTACTGGGAGGGGCTGGGGAAGACCCGGTTGTCATGGCACATGTTGGCACCAATGACAAAGTCTGAGGAAGATGGAGTGTCCTAAAAAATGATTTTAGGGACTGAGGAGCTAAATTGAGGAAAAGGACCTTCAAGGAAGTATTCTCAGGAATACTACCAGTACCTCGAGCCACACCAGAAAGGCAGAGGGAGATTAGGGAAGTAAACAAGTGGCTGAAGAGTGTAGTAAAGAGGGGTTTGGGTTCCTGGAGAACTGGGCCGACTTCTCAGTCGGTCACCAGTTCTATAGAAGGGATGGACTGCACCTAAATGAGGAGGGTGCAGATCTGCTGGGAGTGAAGATGGCCGAAAAGTTAGAGGGGTTTTTAAACTAGGCGACGGGGGGGAGGGTCCAGAGGTAGAGATAGTCAGCAATGAACATATTCCAGAGGGTAATATTGGGGGCATTAGTGGTAGGTTGACTAAATCACATAAATTCGAGGTAAGTATAGTAACAAGTCCTATTTGCAATCTCGGAACACCCAATAAGAGGACAGTATGCGACTGGTCTAAACTATGTGGCATGTTCAGCAATGCCAGGAGCCTGGCGGACAAGATGGGTGAACTAGAGATACTGTTGAACGAGGAGGATTTCGATTTTGTGGGAATTTAAGAGACCTGGTTCAATAGCTCTCATGATTGTCTGGCAACCATTCAAGTGTATTCCCTTTATCGCAGGGATAGAGAGGGTAAAAAAAGGGGGAGGGGTATGCCTATATATCAAGAATAATGTACAAGTAAATGTGAGAGATGACATCAATAAGGGAGCTAGAGAGGTGGTGGAATCCTTATGGGTAGAGCTCCAAAGGGATGAAGCTAAGCGGAAAATAATACTGGGAGTATGCTATAAGCCCGCTAACCTGAGGGAGGAGGGGGAGACAGACCTCCTATCACAATTTGGATTAGCAGCAAGGATGGGAAGTGTTATCATAATGGGGGATTTTATATATATAGGCTGGGCAGGGGGGAACCACACATTCGTCTAAGGCTCACCAGTTCTTAAATGTCTTGCAGGACAATTTCATGGGCCAGATGGTAGACGCACCAACTGGAAACAAGGCGGTACTAGATCTACTCATTACCAACAATACAGACCTGATCACGGATGTGGAAATACAGGGCAATTTAGGAAACAGTGATCACAGGTCAATTGGCTTCAGTATAAATCACACAAATAGGAAACACAAGGGGAACACAAAAACACTGAATTTGAAAAGAGCCAACTTCCCTAAACTACGAACTTTGCTAGAAGATATAAATTGGGATAAAATCTTAGAAACAATGTAATGTAAAAATGCAAATAAAAGCAAAGGAGAAGGCCTTCAAAAAATACAAGGCTGAGGGATCATCATTAGCATTCAGACTTTACAAAGAATCCAACAAGATATGTAAGGGTTCAATTAGGGTGGCTAAGATAGAACATGAAAGACACATAGCGGAGGAGAGCAAACAAAGTCCCAAGAAATTCTTTAAGTATATAAACAGTTAAAAAGGGAGAACAGACCATATTGGCCCCATAAAGAATGAGGAAGGACATCTGGTTACAAAGGTTGGGATGATGGCGAAGGTATTGAATGTATTCTTCTCCTCAGACTTTACGAGGGAATCCGGGGGCTTCAGTAACCAAAACTGCAGTGTTTGTCCTCATGACACATCACAGGAAGAACCCTCATGGCTAACAGAGGACAGAATTAGAAATGGACTTGGGAGACTTAACATTAATAAATCACCGGGACCAGATGGCTAGGTTACTAGGGGAACTCAGTCAAGTAATTTCCAGACCATTGTTCCTAATTTTTACTGACAGTCTACTGACTGGAATGGTACCAGCTGATTGGAGAAAAGCCAGTGTAGCACCAATATTTAAAAAATGGCCAAAATGCATCCCTGGGAATTACAGACCAGTTAGCCTAACATCAATAGTATGCAAGCTCTTGGAGGGGATGATAAGGGACTATTCCTAACTAACCTTCTATGAGGAGGTGAGCTGCCATGTAGATAAAGGAAGGCTCGTGGATGTGGTGTTTCTGGATTTTGCAAAAGCATTTGACACAGTTCCCCATAAACGCCTACTGTACAAAGTAAGGTCCATTGGCATGGACCATAGGGTGAATATATGAATTGAAAACTGGCTACAAGGGCGAGTTCAGAGGGTGGTGATAAATGGCGAATACTCAGAATGGTCAGGGGTGGGAAATGGTCCCAGGGTACTGTGCTGGGACCAATCCTGTTCAATTTGTTTATAAATGACCTGGAGGACGGGGTAAAAAGCTCAATCTCTGTATTTGCAGACGACACTAAGCTAAGCAGGGCAATGACTTCTCCGCAGGATGTGGAAACCTTGCAAGAAGATCTGAATAAATTAATGGGGCTGGCAAGTGCATGGCAAATGAGGTTCAATGTAGAAAAATGTAAAATAATGCATTTGGGTGGCAAAAATATGAATGCAATCTACTCACTAGGGGGTGAACCTCTGGGGAAATCTAGGATGGAGAAGGACCTGGGGGTGATAGTTGATGATAGGCCCAGCAATGGCATGCAATGCCAAGCTGCTGCTAACAAAGCAAACAGAATATTGGCATGCATTAAAAAGGGGATTAACTCCAGGGATAAAGCGATAATTCTCCCACTCTACAAGACATACTCCGGCCTCACTTGGAATATGCTGTCCAGTTCTGGCCACCAGTGCTCAGGAAGGATGTATTGGAAATGGAGCGAGTACAAAGAAGGGCAACAAAGCTAATAAAGGGTCTGGAGGATATTAGTTATGAAGAAAGGTTGCGAGCACTGAACTTTTTCTCTCTGGAAAAGAGACGATTGAGAGGGGATATGATTTCAATTTGCAAATACCCCACAATAGGGATAAAACTTTTTTGCGGAAGAGATTTTAATAAGACACGTGGCCACACACTAAAATTAGAAGAAAAGAAGTTTAACCTTAAACTGCGTAGAGGGTTCTTTATTGTAAGTGCGGCAAGGATGTGGAATTCCCTTCCACAGGCGGTGGTTTCAGTGGGGGGCATCGATAGTTTCAAAAAACATTAGATAAGCACCTGAATGACCGCAACATACAGGGATATACAATGTAATACTTACATATAATCACACATAGGTTGGACTTTATGGACTTGTGTCTTTTTTCAACCTCACTTACTATGTAATTATATATGATTAAAGTAGAATTTTCTTTTGTTACTTTTTGCATAGAAAATAAAATAATTTTTAAAAACAATATCACCCAAAATAACTGACTTTTTGTACACACAGTAAAATCATTTTAATGCTATTTATTGGATGGCATGATTCTACTTTGCATTATTACTACTTGATATTATGCCACCAGTGGGAGTAGGATGCTAGGTTCATCTAATAAATAAAAGACAGCTCAGGGGTGGTCCTCACTGGTTGGTTGGGTTCTCTCTCTCTCTCTCTCTCTTTCTCTCTGTCTGGTATAGCTTACTAGATATATGACAGTGTTTGGACCACTTATTCATACAGTGGGGACGGAAAGTGTTCAGACCCCCTTAAAATTTGCACTCTTTGTTATATTGCAGCCATTTGCTAAAATCATTTAAGTTCTTTTTTCCCTCATTAATGTACACACAGCACCCCATATTGACAGAAAAACACAGAATTGTTGACATTTTTGCAGATTTATTAAAAAAGAAAAACTGAAACATCACATGGTCTTAAGTATTCAGACCCTTTGTTCAGTATTCAGTAGAAGCCCCCTTTTGATCTAATACAGCCATGAGTCTTTTTGGGAAAGATGCAGCAAATTTTTCACACCTGGGTTTGGGGATTCTTTGCCATTCCTACTTGCAGATCCTCTCCAGTTCTGTCAGGTTGGATGGTAAACGTTGGTGGACAGCCATTTTTAGGTCTCTCCAGAGATGCTCAATTGGGTTTAAGTCAGGGCTCTGGCTGGGCCATTCAAGAACAGTCATGGAGTTGCTGTGAAGCCACTCCTTCGTTATTTTAGCTGTGTGCTTAGGGTCATTGTCCTGTTGGAAGGTAAACCTTCAGCCCAGTCTGAGGTGCTGAGCACTCTGGAGAAGGTTTTCGTCCAGGATATCCCTGTACTTGGCTGCATTCAACTTTCCCTTGATTGCAACCAGTCGTCCTGTCCCTTCAGCTGAAAAACACCCCCACAGCATAATGCTGCTACCACCATGCTTCACTGTTGGGACTGTATTGGACTGGTGATGAGCAGTGCCTGGTTTTCACCACACATACCGCTTAGAATTAAGGCCAAAAAGTTCTATCTTGGTCTCATCAGACCAGAGAATCTTATTTCTCACCATCTTGGAGTCCTTCAGGTGTTTTTTTAGCAAACTCCATGCAGGCTTTCATGTGTCTTGCACTGAGGAGAGGCTTCTGTTGGGCCACTCTGCCATAAAGCCCCGACTGGTGGAGGGCTGCAGTGATGGTCGACTTTCTACAACTTTCTCCCATCTCCCGACTGCATCTCTGGAGCTCAGCCACAGTGATCTTTGGGTTCTTCTTTACCTCTCTCACCGAGGCTCTTCTCCCCCGATAGCTCAGTTTGGCCGGATGGCCAGCTCTAGGAAGGGTTCTGGTCATCCCAAACGTCTTCCATTTAAGGATTATGGAGGCCACTGTGCTCTTAGGAACCTTAAGTGCAGCAGAAATTTTTTTGTAACCTTGGCCAGATCTGTGCCTTGCCACAATTCTGTCTCTGAGCTCTTCAGGCAGTTCCTTTGACCTCATGATTCTTATTTGCTCTGACATGCACTGTGAGCCGTAAGGTCTTATATAGACAGGTGTGTGGCTTTCCTAATCAAGTCCAATCAGTATAATCAAACACAGCTGGACTCAAATGAAGGTGTAGAACCATCTCAAGGATGATCAGAAGAAATGGACAGCACCTGAGTTAAATATATGAGTGTTACAGCAAAGTCTCTGAATACTTAGGACCTTGTGATATTTCAGTTTTTCTTTTTTTTAAAAATCTGCAAAAATGTCAACAATTCTGTGTTTTTCTGTCAATATGGGGTGCTGTGTGTACATTAATGAGGAAAAAGAATGAACCTAAATGATTTTAGCAAATGGCTGCAATTTAACAAAGAGTGAAAAATTTAAGGGGGTCTGAATACTTTCCGTCCCCACTGTATGTTTTTTTTTTTTACATGTTCTGTTCTTCTATTAAATTATAGATCTATGTACTGTGTGAAATTAATATACTGTCTGTATTGTTTATTAGTTTTTAGACTTATCAATACTGAAAAGTGGTTCCTGAAGAAGCCCCTTATCTGGGCGAAACTAGTCGATCCATACACACCATACCCTGCACTGATGCACAAAAGAGTTATACTATAAGTCTACAGTGTTGATACAATATGTTTTTTATGAGATTCTATTTTTAACTTTGTATGAATAAAATTTAGAATTTTTTATATTGTACTATGTTTACTATTTTTAGGCACTTTAAATTCCCCTTTTTTACATCATCTCTCCTTTTGGGTCTCTTTATGGTCTTGCTCTCTATAAATATTGCTTTTAGTTTGTGGTGCTCAGATGCAGTGTAGTTCCGCTTTAATATAGATAATTTTTGTATAGATCTACGAGAGTTGTGATGAATGAAAGAGAAAAAAAGCTTTGTTTGTCCTGAAAAAAACAATATGTTTCACTTTATTACCTTAAGCAGTAAAAAGTCATTACCACATAAGCAGGCTTATGGCAGAAATAAAAAAAATGGCTCTGGTCTATAAGGGTTATACAAGTGTGAGCACCAAAGTGTTTTAAATACCCTCACGCTAACATCATCACTCCAGTCTATCTTCTGGATCCTGACAGAACCCATGCTAATTTGTTGCATGTGTTCCTCACCACCTGCATGCTCCACTCTCCTCCACAAATGTCTTCTCTGTTGTCTCTGTTCCTGGACACTTGCACAGTATATGCTGTACTATGGTCACTCAAGGTCAAGGATAATCCAGTCTGCTCAACAGACTTCTCTGTTCTGGAACGGGCCCACTTTGCTTCTTATGCCGCGTACACACGAGCGGACATTACGGCGGACTTTGCCCGGCGGACTTTTCAACGTACTTTCCGACGGACTTTGTGAATGAACGGACTTGCCTACACACAATCCACCAAAGTCCGTCGAATTGGTACGTGATGACGTACGACCGGACTAAAACAAGGAAGTTCATAGCCAGTAGCCAATAGCTGCCCTAGCGTGGCTTTTTGTCCGTCGAACTAGCATACAGACGGCGGACTTTTCGACCGGACTCGATTTCAACGGATAAATTTAAAACAAGTTTTAAATCTAATTCCGTCCAACTTTTGAGAAAACAAAGTCCGCTGGAGCCCACACACATCGAATTGTCCGACGAAATCCAGTCCGCCGGGCAAAGTCCGCCGTAATGTCCGCTCGTGTGTACGCGGCATAACTGTAAATAGCTTCTTAATACTTGATGCTTAAAAAAAAAAAAAAATATTGTGCACCTTGAGATATTTCCTTTATTCCTGACTAAAACCATTTCTGCTGACTCTAGCAGCCCTGCAATATCATTGATAAGCTGTGTCTAGACAGAGTGATGTCAGCTTTTATTATTCCTTGCATTGTCAACTTGGACAAGAAAGACCATTTACTAATAAGGTTTGAAAATGTAAAAGCATGCATCAATCCTCATCGCCCTTCATTACGTGTGTGCATGGTTTGCCTCAGAGTTCAAGGATATCTTGTAATAATAAAAACAGATTTTTTGTCAATCAAGTAATTGGAAATAGGACAACTGCACAAACCCAAAATCATAATGTTTTCCAAAAGCTGTTGCATTCCTGTGTTAAATTTGTAAGATGCGGCGATGAGATCACAATAATTATACCTTTGTAGTAAAGTAATGCAGAATAAGCATAACCCTGTAATACTGCTTCATAGGGAAGTGCAAGCCTTACAGAATCCCAGATGTACTCATTCAATCTAATTATACTTGCTAAAATCAATTTTTTGTTTGAGCTTAGATTTTTTTAAATACGGTAATCTTTAACATATTTTATTAATACTACAATGAAAAAATTAGCATGGAGTATCCAAATCGTGCAGATAAACTAAACAACAGCTGTGTTGATTTTTTTTCTCTGACGTTGTCACCTAGCATGTCCCCCACATAGTATTTGGGGGAAGTGATCATTTCCTAAAAGGTTTATAGCTGGAGAGAGTAATTCCACATTCAAACGTATTTAGAGATTATAGTTAGAAGATCCAGGAATCTTGCTGCTTCTAATCTCCAACAGCTTCCCTCTGCTGTGGGCATGCTGGGTGCTGGGTTCCTGCTGCGTACAAAGACAATGAGTTGCACACATCTAGAGCTTACGTCTCATTTATGAATTTTATGTAGGGAAACATATTTAGGACTTCCAGCTAAGAAAATTATTGGTGTTTAGCTTGCCATATATATTACAACCTGGCTGCACAATCTTTATACAATCTCCTTTAATATTTGCCAAAACTGTGTAATATGAGTATTTTCCCAAGGTACCCATCCAATTAGTACTAAGCAGGTCTTAGCACTACATGGCTGTTAGTGGATATGTAGCGGGTGTCTCACTCTATAACCCGCAAATCTTGCCAAGCTGGCCGGAACAATGTACACAGGTTTTTTCAGCTTAAGTTAGGGAGAGCTGCCTGCTAGCAGCTGTAAGGGGGATATTTCACCCCCCCCTCCTTCTTCCTGTTTTCACTAACTAAGTAATGTAATGTGAGCTGAGACACACAGAGCTGTGCATTCAGCAGCCTCTTTCTTGTGCCCCTATTGGCTGGAAGAAGAAACCAATTAAAAGCAAAGTTACAACAGCCAACGGGAGAGATTGTACTGAACTGCAGGGAGAGCAGCAGTGGATTCTGGGACATGCAGTTTGCACACAAAACGGTCCCATACTGGTATACAGTGAGAAATACAAATTCCAGCAGGCTTTGCTGACAGGAAAGTAAAAGACTCCATTTTGTGTCCTGAGGTAAAGTTCAGTCAGCCTTGAGAGAGGGAAGAGACCAGACCTGAGGGAGAGGTGCTGTCTCTCAGATGATCTCCCCGTGCAATTCAGGCCTCCACTGCGAGGTAGGACATCCAGCCTGAGAGAAGGGGATCCCAGGTGAATATTGAGTCTCATTTCCACCAACGGTGAACCGTTCCAGTGTGAGGGGACCGGTTGGGTCGTCATGAAAGCCTGCCTGTTCCAGGACGTTCGCTTGGGCCCTGATCGCAGGATTTGGTGAGAGGGCATTTCTGCCCATCTGCAGGGAACAGAGACACTGCACTACAGAAAGAGTTATTTGAACACTGTATACAAACATCATTGCTGGTAGTCATCTGACACTTGTAGTACGATAGCTCCCAACTGTCTCTGATTTCGAGGGACTGTCCCTGATTTGGAGCAGTGTCCCTCTGTCCCTCATTCCTCCTCTTCATTTGTCCCTCATTTTGATCTGATCTATATAGTTGTATATAAAATGCACTTTTTATCAATCAAAAAGTGTTTTCCAGCGCTATACCTTTCATTTGATTTTTAAATTGTTGCATTTATAAATTCCAAAAGCCAATATAAAGGAATAGTAGTGGTAAAAAAAAGCATTTGTGGGTTTAACAAATCTTGTTTTTTTTGTACATGTAGCAATAACTCTCGGTGGAGCTGCTGGTTTAAGCGGGCCTGTCCTCTATACTCTTCACCCTCCTTAAATTGTTTAATCCCCTTGACACAAATGTAGTGCAGTGTTGTAATAATATGAGTATCAACTTTAATCCACAATACACACTTATAGCTATATTTACCTCTACCTGGGTTCTGGTGGCTCCACCTGCAGGAGAAACAACAACACTGCACACAAACTTCAATAATAACCAAAAATAACTTCTTTCTTTGAGTAAATAATATGATTATATAAAAGGTTATTATAATGACTATAGTATCACACCAACGTAGTGTAACAGTGTAAGAAATGGTTATGACAATCAGTAACAGACACAAATATATTTAATTATATATATTTATACCCGGGAGCTCCCCCTGCTCTAGACCTTAAAGTCACTATACTTTGTAACTAGATGCAGGGCCCTGCAATGAAAAGGTAGGCCTGACGTCTTCGGTCTTCGCTAGCTTTTATAATTGTAATTCGCAAGGGGTTCCTCCTGGGTGTTGCGCAGTGTAATGTATCACACTAAAACAATTGTAATCCAACAGATTGACTAATGTTTTTATATGATGAAAACGAGCATCTAGCATCCATTCTTGAACCACGCCGTCACACTGTTCCGTTCATCTCCCCACGGGTCTCCGGAACAATCACTTCTGCTGCTCCAGCACACTGTGATGTGATGGCAGGATCCTTGCAGCTGCTCCACTCCTTCGCAAAGTAGGCCTCAACCCTGTGGGACACACACACCCACTGAGTTCTGCTAGCAGGCCATGCGTTCCAGGAACAAGAGAACTAAGATGGCCACTCCTTACCCTTTTATATCCTCCTACAATGCAGTTCAGTTCTCACACTGTCCAGGAGCATTGTAGGTGGGTCAGAGCTAAAGTTCCAAAATAAACAATAAATCACTTCCATGTCACTTCACTTAATCATGAAACGTAAACGTATTGCACCTTTTCAAATGTCCACAAGATGGCACTAACACAACTTATGTACTGTATAACACACATATGAATAGAAACAGAAGTTGTCAGTGCTACATACTCCCCCTGCTTTAAATCTTTGGTCCCCAAAGATATGTAAGACCTTGTTCCTGCTACACATCTTAGCTTCTAAACGAGTACATAGGACTGACAGTAGAGCCTCCCACCAATTCTCAGGTGTTGGAAAGCTACTCTGTGTACCCACCACTGTCACCTTAGTATCAGATACAGATGTGTCAAGGGGTGAAACAGGACTCTTATTGTCCAGGTTGACTGAGGAGGAACTAGGCTCATCAACATTCCTTTTGCTGGTAACCTTTGTTGTTTCAGAACACTTGCCCAATGTATTGTATGTTAGTCTCTTAGGTGGGCGAATGTTCCTCTTTCCCCTTTGCTCTTTTGGTGTGTCCACTATTTCTGGATGGACACTATTTTCTTCTACTTCTGTGGGAGATAAACACTTCTCAGCTTTTTCAGACAATGGCACAAACTCTGGAGCTTCTGGCCTGAGAGCCTCGCTACTCTCCTCGGCTGTTGGTGATGAAACACTCGCTTCAGTTTCGGGTATATTAGATGACCACAACCAGCTAATGTCCATCTCTCTCCCCTCATTGTCTTCAGTTATCAAAGCCCCAGACTGGGACCTAGTTACAGGTCGTTGTACATCTTCTGATGTAGATGATAACTGCTCCTCGGGGATTACCCTGACTCCATCAGTAAGGGGCAAAAGGTGATTCCGATGCCAGTTTTAGTTGGTCCATCACTTCCTTCTGGCCTGATTTCAAATACTGGGAGTCCTAGGAGCTGTTTACATACAATGTATGGCTGTGATCTCCAGCGATTCGCCAACTTGTGTTTGCCAGGAATACCCAAATTCCTTAATAGGACTCGGTCACCGGGTTGAAGATCTTGGACCCTCACTTTGAGGTCAACGTTTCTTTTATTTCTACTCCCTCTGCTGTCTGACATAGTCCGAGCCTTCTCATAAGCAACCTTCAGACTCTTTCTCAGCCTATTTCCATATCCTCGATGAGAAGCCTCTGAGGTGTGATCCAGAGAAGTTACAAAAGCCAGGTCCACTGGTAACCTAGCCTCACGCCCAAACATCAGCCGATAAGGTGAATATCCTGTGACGTCACTCTTGGTGCTGTTATATGCATGCACTAAAGTGGCAATATGCTTACTCCAGTTGGGCTTTTGTTCAGAGGTCAGTGTCCCCAACATATTAAGAAGAGTTCTATTAAACCTCTCCGGCTGAGTGTCTCCTTGCGGATGATAGGGTGTAGTTCTGGACTTTTGAATTCCAATAGATCCAGCAATCTCCTGATAAGTGTACTCTCAAAGTCCCTTCCTTGATCTGAGTGGATCCTCTGTGGTAAGCCGTAATGGACGAAGAACTTCTCCACTAATGTCTTTGCCACTGTGACTGCCTTATGATCTTTTGTGGAGAAAGCTTGAGCATATCTGGTAAAATGGTCTGTGACTACTAAAATGTTTCCTTGCCCGCTCAAGTCAGATTCTAGACACAGGAAGTCTATGCAAACTAGATCCATGGGACCTTGGCTTGATAAATGTCCCATTGGGGCTGCCCATTGTGGCAGAGTCTTTCTCTGGATGCACCTATGGCAGGAGTGACAGTAACTCTCCACTTCTTTCCTCATGTAAGGCCAGTAGAATCTATCTCTTATCAATTGAAGAGTTCTTTCTGACCCCAAATGTCCATGACAATCATGCAGAGTGATTAACACTGTCTCTCTGTGCTTCTCTGGCAGCAACAGTTGCCACTTCTCCTCCGGATCTTCAGAGGGGCCCCTTCGGTAGACCACCCCTTGCAACAACTGCAACTGATCCCACTCTTTATGTAACAGCAGAGCTTCTTTTCGCGCGCTTTTCAAAAGTAAATCAGGGTGTTTACCCTCCAGAGTTTCCAATACCAAGCTGCAGAGTGGATCCTCTTGTTGATCTTTCCTAAGATCTTTCCTAGATAATTTAGGTAAACCCTCTGCAGCAATCTGGGAGACATTGCAGTAATACCTGGGTACTTCTGCCATAGTCACTCCAATCTCTTCAGCTCTGGCTCCACCTTTCCCCTGTTTAACGGCTCCTTCACAAAGGGCTCTTACCCCTTCTGGGGTTAGTTGAGTCCAATCCTCTTGGGAGCTCAGGGGACTGTGGGGTCTTCTTGATAGCGCATCTGCATCTCTGTTGCCCACTCCCGGCCTGTATTTCAGGCTAAAGGAGAATGTTGAGAGAGCAGCCAACCACCTATGGCCTGCGGCGTCCAACTTTGCGGTGGTGAATAAGTATGTAAGGGGGTTGTTATCTGTTTTGACTACAAATTCAGCACCATACAGATAATCTCTCAGCTTGTCCACCACAACCCACTTCAAGGCCAGAAACTCAAGTTTATGAGTTGGGTAGTTCTTCTCAGCAGGAGACAAGCTTCGGCTCACATAAGCAACAAGCCTTAATTGTCCATCGTGATCCTGATAGAGCACTCCGCCCAGCCCATCTCGGCTGGCATCCACGTGCAGTTCATAGGGCTTGGTAGAATCCGCATAAGCTAACACCGGAGCAGTTGTAAGACTCTTCTTCAATAGACTGAATGTCTCTTCACATTCTTGGGTCCACTGATCCATGATGGATTCCTTTTTCTTCCGGGGCCCCTCTTTTTGTCTCCCAGGTTTCTCCGAATCCACATCAGCCTCTTCCTGATTCTTCAGTAGTTCTGTGAGTGGGTGGGCTATCTTTGCGAACCCCTCCACAAACCTCCGGTAATAGGAGCAGAATCCTAGGAATGACCTGAGCTCAGTCACATTTGTGGGTCTTGGCCAAGAGGCAACAGCTTCCAATTTCTCAGGGTCAGTCGCTATCCCTTCTTCAGACACAATGTGCCCCAAATAGTTCACTGAAGTTTGATAGAACTGACATTTCTCCATTGAAAGTTTCAAACCCTCTTCATGCAGCCTCTTTAGAACCTTTTCCAGTCGCTCTTCATGCTCTTCAACAGTTCAGCCAAACACAATGATATCATCCAAGTATACTAAGACCTCAATCAAGTTCATGTCGCCTACTGTCTTCTCCATGAGCCGCTGGAAAGTTCCTGGGGCCCAGACAGACCTTGTGGCATCCGGTTGAATTCATAGAACCCCACGGGAGTGATGAAAGCAGTCTTCTCCTTATCCTCAGGACTCATGGGGATCTGATAATAGCCACTCTTCAGATCTAATACACTGAACCACTTCGCCCCAGACAGGCTCTGTAGGGCATCTTCTATACGGGGGTAGTGTATTGATCAGGAATGGTCCGCCGGTTCAGAGTGCTGTAGTCGATACACAGCCGGAGTGACCCATTTTTCTTCCTCACCACCACTATCGGAGAGGCATATGGACTCCTTGACTCCTGGATAATCCCAGTCCTTTTTAGCTCAGCCAGCTGTTCTCAGAGGTCTTCAAGGTCTCCCAATGGGATCCTCCTGACCCTTTCCCGGAAAGGTTTGTCTTCTTCCAGCCGGATCTTGTGCTCCGCACTCTTGGCATACCCCCACATCAAACTCACTCTTTGAGAAAACTTCCTTCCATCTCATGAGCTGGGCTTTGGCCCTCTCCTTCCAGGCAGGCGTAAGGGAGGTGTTCTTCGAGTAGAAATTCTCTATGGGAATCTCCTCTTCGGATCCCCTTCTTACATCTCTTGACGAAACCGGGGTTGCTTGATTCACCTGCCCAAGTAGCATTCTTGCTGGTATCTTCACAGGCAAGGCTGTCGTGTTCCGAACACTGACCGAGACTCTCCCCCTGCTTCTCTTAAGTGCCTTAGTAGATAACATTTTTGGAAGTATCTCCAGACCCACATTCTCTTCCTGAGTGTCCGTCTCCAAGACAATAAAAGGACCAGGTTGCCTCCAGCTCAACTTAACAGAAGCCCTCATGCATACCACTTCACCCGGTTGTAGTAGTTGTTCACCTCGGTCTAAACGCCAAACTTTTCCCACTCCTGCTGGGGCCTTCTGCTCGTGTACTATGTCCTTGTACACTTGGGTCAGCATGGGATGTACCTTCATGGTCGGGGCACTTTCCTTCTGTACAAGTGGTGTCAGGAGTCTTCTGACCAGATCAGTATTTGTTCCGATGATGAGGGAACTTCTGTGGGCCCCAGGGGGTCGGGGACACACAACCGCCAGGGTGTCGAAAGTCTCCGCCTTTCCAGCCACACTTGGGTCAAAGGTGAGTTTGATAGGGATATATCCCTCATAAGGAAAGTTCTGGGTACCTAGACGCCATATCTCCAATTCTTCCAACTTTTGCAGGGGCAGATGCTTGAGATGCTTCATGTAGAAGTCTTTGTATAATAAGGTCACTTGAGCTCCGGTATCCAACAGTGCCTTGGCGTAGATTCCTTCTACCTGAATTGGTATGATCGGAGAGGGTCCCACTAAGTTGCGGGGAAATTCACCCTGAGTGTTTGGCTTCTTCTGCCTATTAGAGTGCATCTTGACTCCTCGTTTCCATGGACACTCCCTCAACTTCATTCTTCCCCTTTCTCTCAAAACTTTGGGAACTTGGGTTTTGTTGGAGTTGACGACAGTTACAGGGCGCCCAGTTGACTCTTTGACTGGGGCCCTTTGAAGTTTTCTGCCGGCTTTTGACGTTGTACTGCTGCCCTTGGACTTGGGCACACGTTTCCAAAATGCCCAACTCCTCCACAGTTGAAACAAAGTCCAGATCGGCTTCTGAAGGTGGAGTTTGATACTCTTTTCAATTTTTATTGTTCCTTCATTCGCCAGATTTGGGGGTCTCGTGGTCAGCAAAGCCATATTTCCATCAACTGAGCCACCTGAGTCTTAGGAAGCTCAATTTGGGGATCATCCTCCATCAAATTAACTGTTCGGACTCCAACAGTGTGCTTTGGTTCTTGAATGTTCTCCTTCTTCCTTTCTAGAATAGCTTCTTCCTCCCTTACAATCCGAATTAGATCTGGGTACTTCAATATGCCTCCATCTTGGTGGGTTCTTAACTGGAGGGTGATGGGGTCCAAAGGCTGAGCACCCCTTAGGACTTGTTTGGCTCGAATTTCATCCACCTTACAAGGATCTAGTCCCTTCTTCAGTAATATCTGGTGAATGACCTTGTCCAGCCATCTCATATATTCTGACAACTTCCCCCCAGCTTCCTGATAGGTGTGTTCTAATTGGTAAATCAGATCAGAAACCTTTTCAGTATGTCCAAACACATCTTGCAGGATATCTAAGTAGTCTTGGGCTACACAGTTCTGTTTGCTGAGCTTTAGATTTCGAATGGCCTCGGAAGCAGGCCCTTTGAGACTCTCAGTAATCCGCTATTTCTTCTGAGTTTCAGGGATGTCCCACTCATCCAGCACCTGCGTGGTCTGTACCAACCATTCTTCAAAGGTATCCCCTCCTTTGGGTACAGGCCGTTGGCCCGAGAAAATGCCCAGTTTTCGGTACCCAGTCCCTGAATAGGTTGGGTTCCTTTTTTGACATTGGGACACCAAATTTCCCAGGGCTGTGAGGAGTTCTGGCTCAATTGCAGCCGGCACTAACTGTGATGGAACCTTGATTCCTGTGGAACTCATTTGGGAGAAGGTGGCAGGATTTTCCCCTTCTTCCCTTGGGTGGGTCAGGTGGAATTTGGTCTTGTCAGCGAGTTCAACACTTGCACCCTTGAAATTTTCCGGAACTCCCTTCCTCCATTCCAGTAATGCATAGGTGCGGAACGCCTCATGATCAGGCCTTACTGTGACCACTTTGGCTCTTTGTCCTGGGGATAGTGTTTTTACCACTTGGTTGATGTGTTCCTTCTCCCAGATATCTCCCCAGAGTTCCATGGCCACGCTCGCTTCTGAGCGGACGCCTTCCGCCTCACACCACTGTGCCACAGTGGGGGGATCCATTCTAGGGTTCTTAAGAGGGTGCTTGGCTTTAGAGTGACAGTGATCCCGGACGAGCCCCCACATGTAGCAATAACTCTTGGTGGAGCTGCTGGTTTAAGCGGGCCTGTCCTCTATACTCTTCACCCTTCTTAAATTGTTCAATCCCCTTGACACAAATGTAGTGCAGTGTTGTAATAATATGAGTATCAACTTTAACCCACAATACACACTTATAGTTATATTTACCTCTACCTGGGTTCTGGTGGCCCCACCTGCAGGAGAAACAACAACACTGCACACAAACTTCAATAATAACCAAAAATAACTTCTTTCTTTGAGTAAATAATATATTTATATAAAAGGTTATTATAATGACTATACTATCACACCAACGTAGTGTAACAGTATAAGAAATGGTTATGACAATCAGTAACAGACACAAATATATTTAATTATATATATCTATACCCGGGAGCTCCCCCTGCTCTAGACCTTAAAGTCACTATACTTTGTAACTAGATGCAGGGCCCTGCAATGAAAAGGTAGTCCTGACGTCTTCAGTCTTTGCTAGCTTTTATAATTGTAATCCGCAAGGGGTTCCTCCTGGGTGTTGCGCAGTGTAATGTATCACACTAAAACAATTGTAATCCAACAGATTGACTAAGTGTTTTTATATGATGAAAACGAGCATCTAGCATCCGTTCTTGAATACTGAAGTCTATTCAGGTGTAAAGTTCTCCAACTTAACTTGTTCCGTGGGACTATCAGTCCCAGCAACACTCTGTAACAGTTCTAAATGTGTATGTAGTAGTTAAACAAACTTCTGGGTATTAACCCTCTCACCACACAGGATCCGGGCAGATGTATGTCTCTGTTTAAGCAGTTCTCAGTCCGTATGGAGGCACCACCACGCCGTCACACTGTTCCATTCACAAACGACCAGGAGTCATCGGTTATCTCCCCACGGGTCTCCGGAACAATCACTTCTGCTGCTCCAGCATGCTGTGATGTGATGGCAGGATCCTTGCAGCTGCTCCGCTCCTTCGCAAAGTAGGCCTCAACCCTGTGGGACACACACACCCACTGAGTTCTGCTAGCAGGCCACGCGTCCCAGGAACAAGAGAACTAAGATGGCCTCTCCTTACACTTTTATATCCTCCCACAATGCAGTTCAGTTCTCACACTGTCCAGGAGCATTGTGGGTGGGTCAGAGCTAAAGTTCCGAAGTAAACAATAAATCACTTCCATGTCACTTCACTTAATCATGAAACGTAAACGTATTGCACTTTTTCAAATGTCCACAAGATGGCACTAACACAACTTATGTACTGTATAACACACATATGACTAGGAACAGAAGTTGTCAGCGCTACATACAATGCTCCTTTAAGGGGGCGTGGCAAGGGGTGTGTCCTATGCCTGCATACTTTTGCTGATAGGTGTCCCTCATTCCCATCTCAAAAAGTTGGGAGGTATGGTAGTACCACAGGGATAAAGGATAAGGCAATCCATTTCTGGGACATTGTATACAGACATCATTGTCCTCTCACCTTGTTGAACAAAATCCTGTCTGTTTCACTTGATAATCTAGGCCAGTTATGTTGTTTGCTGTACTACCCAGGAGTTAAAGTGCACCAACAAAGGTCACTAGCTGAAGACACCAAAGCTTATCTTTTCTTCAAAAAAAGGACTAAAGCTGTTAGGGCCATACTGATCCGCACACACATCTCTGCATATGTGTTGGGTGTGTGGGACAGTTTATCTATAAAGTTAAGTCATTACTTGCTGAATTATATGGGTGTGTAAAGTTGGGCCTGTGGTGTAAGGGGACAGTAGAGAGAGGCCTGACACAAAGGGAGTCATTCTTCTGCTCTCCTCCTGCCTGGACTCATAGAGCCAATCCGAGTAAAGGTAGCCAATCCGAGTAAAGGTAGCCAATTTTAATGTGAAGTACCATATTGTGCTTTATTTACCATTCAAGTGTGCCTCTGCTCTTTGGGACATTCTAGTGTTTGAAATCCCCTGAAAGCAGCTTGAGATCTATATTGCTCTTAAATCTCAGTTATTGCTCTATGTTGATTACTCAAATATATACTGTTACTGTCTGATATTCTTCCACAGAAATATTGCAGTAAAGGCTAGTTCTGTGTTTTATAATAACGTGTGTGTTTCTCATTGGTCGTTGCACTTACACTATTGCCAGGTGTGCCAGAAGGGGCTGAGACTGTTATTGGGGTTGAGAGGCAGAGTAACCGACTGAACTAACTTAAGAAGCTCCTGTGGGGTATCGCTACAGATATATAGGAGGTTGTACAGTGAGATTGTAACATGTGTGACGAGCTTTGGGAATTTGTCAGCCATTTGACCAATCATCTTCTGGTCACTTTTGCATTGATCATACATTTATGGCAGTGTCCTATGTTGGACAGTTGGCTGAATGTTTTTTCTGTTGCTTAGAGGCTGGATGAGCATCATAATCTGGTGTTTCCAGTGTCCTTAATGCATTTGTGTCTGCCCAGGGCTTTTTTTCTCAGAAAATAGGTGCAGGAACTCTACCATAACCGCCTAACCCCCCCCCCCCCCACACACACACACACACACACATACACACACACACCCGCCAAACTGCATCAAATAGTGGGTGTGGTCAAATTTCACTAACAGTGAGAGGATCCTAAAGGGGCGGTACATCAGAAGTGCATAACGCATGGAGTGTAGAGTTCTGGGGGGGGGGGGTTGTTACACGCAGAGTGCAGAGTTCAGGTGTGCACTGCATACAGAGTGCAAAGTTCAGGTGTGCACTGCATACAAAGTGCAGAGTTCAGGTGTGCACTGCATACAGAGTGCAGAGTTAAGGGGTGTGCTACACACCGAATGCAGAGTTTAGGTGCGCACTGCATACAAAGTACAGAGTTCAGGTGCGCACTGCATGCAGAGTGCAGATTTCAGGTGTGCACTGTGTAGCACTGGTATTTTTAATACAGACGCTATAAGTAAAAATTTAGTTGTCTGAAGCTGTAGTTTAGCTCAGACTGTAATTATTATAAATTCTGGTTCTGTTTCAGCTTGGCTGGTTGTGTGGTTTTCCCCTTGGCCTAGGGATGGCGCCCTATTATTGCGGCCAAGGTTGGAAATTGCATCAGGCTGGGTGTATTGAGTGCCTCCTTGCCCGGAAACAGTGAGTGGGTGTGGTCTGCCTGCTGTGCATTCTGGGAGGGGGCAGACCCTGTGACACGGAGTAGTTCCGACCTGATGGCCCTCCTGGCCTAAGGTGTGTCGCTGCCGTCAAATTGTCTCGAGGCCAGCTGGCCCGAGGCATTGTTACTGAAGGTAGACCCAAAAGTCTTGGGGCTTACCGATCCAGAGATGGTCCTGTGCTGTCTTGCCTGTGGGAAGAAGCCGAACGACTGGAGGATCCAGGGGAAGACTTTTCAGCAGAGGACTGCGCAATAAGGCCGGTGCCTCTAGAGGAGCCTGGAGACTCAGTTGGAGGATGCGTCCCGGGTCACCTACTGTACAGTACCATAGGTTTGAAATAAGGGAACTGGTACTGTGTGATCAAGCCTTGATATTGCAACAAGTCGCTAATTACCCAATCCTGTGGCAGGGGATTGTGTAACAATTATACCAAATCTTAAAGTCTGTGACAGAGACTATGACCGAGCATCGCATTAGGGTCAGTGAGAGAGGTTCAGTGAGGGAGGCCTATCCGGTGGTTGCTGAATCCAGTTGTGGAACTGTTGTCCTCTGGATCAAACTGTTCCTGATCTGCAATTTCAAGGTACCTGAATTCCCCTAAACCTTTCATCCCTCTATTGCATGTGTCTTTCTTAAATAAAGCATTGATGAAAGAGACTGTGTGTGGGAGCTAAAAAACTCTTTAATGGGACCCCTATGACGGATATGGTGTAACAGTAAAGGAACGGCAAGCCCAATTTAAATCAGCAGCTCCTGAGGGGGTAAGTGCTACAACTGTATACAGAATGCAGAATTCAGGAGTGCACTGCATACAGAGTGCAGAATTCAGGGGTGTGCTATACACCGAATGCAGAATTTAGGTGCGCACTGCATACAGAATGCAGAGTTCAGGTGCGCACTATCTACAGAGTGCAGAATTCAGGAGTGCACTGCATACAGAGTGCAGAATTCAGGGGTGTGCTACACACCGAGTACAGAGTTCAGTTTTCTTCCATTGCTGCTTACCTCTGCATCCCCCATCCACATCTTACTTCCATCCTTCTTAAGGTCTGACCTCTGCATGCAACCCCCTTTACTGCCCCAAATTTACCCCCCCCCCCCCCAAAAGCTCCACCATCTTCCACATGTCTTACTTTGTTGCTGTAATAATCTGAAGCACCCAGTGGTCTCTAGTACTTCTCCGCAAGCTGTAAGTGGCTCCGCCTCTCTCACTTGCAAGGAGAATATCCAGTGGGGGTGTCGGCATCCACATTGCACCCCGGGCACCTGTATCACTCTTGTCCCCATCCTGAACTCTGTAGGAGCTGCTCAGCAGATGGAAGCTGTTGGGAGACAAACTGCCAGCCGGACTTCTGTGTTTGCAAGTGATAGCGGTGAGCAGGGAGCAGAGGGCCTGAGACAGAGGTGGTGGAACTGAGTAATGAAGGATCAGCTGAAAAAAAGCCCTGTGTCTGCCTATGCCCCAACCTACATCCAGCACTCTATTTGAATCTCTGGTTGACCCTAAAATCAGACACCATGAAACACCACAGCTACAGCCTCACCTACACACA
Organism: Lithobates septentrionalis; assembly: GCA_037952835.1. NCBI lineage: Eukaryota > Metazoa > Chordata > Amphibia > Anura > Ranidae > Lithobates > Lithobates septentrionalis. Next base: position 345,547 of record JBBDGP010000518.1, read on the forward strand.
TGGTAGTAAGGAGGTCACAAAATGGAGCCACCAGGAGCTGCATGCAGACATCCTATGTAACTCTGTGGGGGTGCAGCGGCTGTATGGACACAGCCGTTCTTTCTGATTTAACAGACGTAAAGGGGTAGGTGTGAGGCACCGAATGCACCCTCTCTGCATTCAGAGGTGCTCACCCACCAATGCATCTGTCAAATTAGAACAAGCAGCTGTGTCTATACATAGGCTGCCTGTGCACACACTCCTGGTGGCTCCAGCTGCATAAACAAACAGCTGATTCACAGTGTATGGGCCACAGTGCATGGGCCACAGTGCCCCTGTAAATGAGATAAATAATAATATAATAATAAAGTACACCAAAACAAAAGCTGTGTGGAAGCAGTGGTCTAATTTCATAGGTCTGCCTCCACTCCCCTCTACTGATTCAGACCTATAGCTCTGCAATTGGCAAAGCTCAAGCTGATTGGAGATCTCAGCAGGGGGTGTTTCAGACCTCTGCAGAGATCCCTGCTTATCCACAAAGTGCAAGGATCCCACTCTAAAGCATGCTGGCAAAGGATAGGCTTTTCTAATCATGCTCTGGCTGATTTATAAAGAAAGTGAACTATAAGACTTAGCTCAACTTTTCTTTTGATGCACCAGGAAATGTATTCAGCTAATTTAAACTGAAAATTCAATTGGCCATTAAAAGGTAAAGGCACCTTTTCCCAAAAAAGGAAAAGGTAATTGAACTCCAAATATCCTGGCTACCCCTCTGGACCTCACAGCACATAGTGGCCTTGATGCTCCATGCGGCCAATGAGATGAGCATTTCAGGCTACTTCTTCTGGTAAGAAGTCCCAAAAGAAAGAAGCACTTCTCAAAAAAATTCACTTTTTTTGAATAAAAAAATAGGACAACAGTAAAGTTAGCCCAATTTTTTTATATTGTGAAAGATAATGTTACGCCAAGTAAATTGATACCCAACATGTCACGCTTCAAAATTGCGCCCGCTCGTGGAATGGCGTCAAACTTTTACCCTCAAAAATCTCCATAGGCGACATTTAAAAAATCTACAGGTTGAATTTTTGAGTTACAGAGGAGGTCTAGGGCTAGAATTATTGCTCTCGCTCTAACGATTGTGGCGATACCTCACATGTGTGCTTTGATCACTGTTTTCATATGCGAGTGCTACTCACGTAGGGGTTCGCTTCTGCGTGTAAGCTCGTCGGGACAGGGCGATTTAAAAAAAAAAAAATTCTTATTTATTTTACTTGATTTTATTTATTTTTTACACTGTTATTTTTTTTTCAATTTGGGTCACTTTTATTCCTATTACAAGGAATGTAATATCCCTTGTAATAGAAAAAAGCATGACAGGTCCTCTTAAATATGAGATCTGGGGTCAAAAAGTCATCAGATCTCATATTTGGACTTAAATGCAATGATAAAAAAAAAATTTTGTCATTTGAAAAATGTGCCTTTAAGACGTATGGGCGGAAGTGACGTTTTGACGTCGCTTCCGCCCTGCAGTGTCATGGAGACGGGTTGGGGCCATCTTACCCTCACTCGTCTCCATGCACAGCAAGTGAGAGGACGTGATCGCCTCCGCCGCTGCCGACGGCTCCGGTAAGCGGCGGAGTTCACCGGATCGCGGCGGGGGGTGCCCTCTCCCACCACCGATAAAAGTGATCTCACGGGGAATCTACCGCAGAGACCACTTTTATCTTGTAGCCGACCGCCGTCCGAACCCAGGGATACTGGGGTTATGGCAGCTAGCTGCTGCCATAACAACGATATCCGTCCCCAAAGTAGGGGCGTACATCGGCATGTGGCGATCGGCAAGAGGTTAAGATGGATACTCACTTCAGGAGCTGTGTATTTCTGTGTATGTGAATAGACCATTACACCAGCACAGTGGCTGGGATATTTGGAGCCTTCAGTTTTTGTGTAAAGGGGAGCTTACACCTTTAAGGGCTCGTTCAGGTGCTTTGATCAATACAAGGGCACATAGAAAACAATTATTTTTTTTGTGTCTTGTTCACGCCATACATGTGCAGTGTTGTGCGTTAGTCAAAATGCAACATGTCTTAATTACTGGAGCATAATGCCTGCCCGCCCACTGGTTTGAAGAGACCATAACTGGTTGATTACTCTTCTTGCCTGACAGTGCTTTGTAACACACATTTTAGCCACTCCTATGGTGTTCTGCCCATTATCTGTTGTCACAGCATGGGGCGGCCAGTCTAAAAGACTCACAAGATAGCTTATTTTAACACTGCTGGTTGAGAGTCTACTTATTTTTGTTTTTATTATAATACAACACAAAGACTCTGCAAAAAGCATAGCTCGTATATGCAATCATACAAAGTAAATACATGCTCATACTTCAATCAGGGAGGATTGGCGAAGGACTTCCAACATCGAATCTCAGTGCATGCTTTCAATCAGAGCTCGTAAACTAGCATATGTAAAAGGGACCAGACCATCCTCTGTCTTTCATCACTTTCAATTATGAGAGCACAGACAAATGGTAAAATTATGCACTGCTGTTCCAGCTTACTTCCCTGCACCTAAGAAGCATGGCCTCTTTTATAGCTCACGTCTGTTAACCATTTGTTGGGAGAGACCTAGCAGCTTTGCAGGCTTGGCATCCTTCTTGTTGAGTGTGCTGGATTCTGCACACAGCTGTTTACTGCTATAGTCACAGAAGTAGCAAGCGGAGTTGAAGGCATTCACTTGTCTGGATATGACAGGGCTTCAGTGAGATGGGAATAAACAGCTGGAGCTGAATGCCTTTCTCAGTCTGAGCTTCTGGAAATCAGCATCACTGTCAGGACTTGCTTCAATGCTTAGTCTCTGGCAGTGCATAGGAACACACAGAAAGATCATGATAGTGTTTGTGTACTTTCAGATCCACCTTGTAACTTTACAATGATTTTTCTTTCTGATTTACTAAATACATAACAATAGGCCTTCATCACTGCTACCTATGTTTTTAGTGAAACTAGGCTTTATCTTTGTTTTAGAAAACTTTACATTTCCACATTACACATTAGCCTGTAGGCAGGGGTAGTATATCCTCCATGCTATTGGTGGCGCTGTGTGCTGTGCCACTGTGCATGGCAAAGTGGAGACTAAGAGGAGCATGGTTCCTCTGCAACTCCTGTAGGTGTCATCAAGGGCTCTGTGGTCTGGATGGACACAGCAGCCCTGAGAGACCTCAGCAGCCATCCTTTGCATAGGCAGTGCTAATAAACAGCAGTGCCCTGCTGGGGTTGGTGTGCATTTTGCAGGTGGCTAGAGTAGGGAAAGGAACCACACTGGTGAGCGACAGAGAGTTATGCTGGCCATACACTATAAAGAAAATCGGCCAAACCCATTTTCGAAAAACGAACGTTCGACCGTGACCGCAAACGATCGTGCCATCATGTAATGGCCGATAAATCGTTCAGTGGACATAAGTAAATAATTTTTTGTTCGTTTTTTTACATATACCTAGTGCAGACAGTTTGGACGGGAAACACATTAACCTTGCAATTTATCGTACGTTCGGCAGAAATTTTCCAAACTTGCCGTTCGTTTTTTTTCCACAAAAACGTCACAAACGATTATCGATTTGTGCCCATTAACTTGCCGAAAAACGAACGAAGTGTCTATACGAACGATTTTTCGGCGGATTTTTCCTATAGTGTATGGCCAGCATAATTCTTTCTCCTTGGGTACCCAGTTCCTGGCCTTGCCCACAAGACAGCTAGTGAATGTTACTGAAAAAATTGTTTTGTATTAGTGATTGATCAGTGGTGTATATAGTCCATGGTCCTTTTACAAATATGCTGATAGTAACACCTGTTAGTCTCTGATACAGTAGGTTGACCAGACATCGTCTTTTTCTGGGGGGAGATTGGAAATTGTCCCAGTTTCTCCAATGGCATCTCAGGCCTGTGGGCCGCCGGATAATCTGCCTAGCAACATTTTGTCTGTTTTTCCTAATTTGCAAGCCTGTGCGTAAAGGAAGAGAAGGCAGGAACAGCAAGAGGAGGAGAAGGGAGGGCTTGGTGTTTCTTAGATGTGTCCTAGTCTCATGATGATGTCACCCACAACTTGTACATTCTACAAATAGAGGGGAAGATGTCACCTTGCTTCTGCAGCACAGACTAAAGGCACACCTGGACAGTTATTTATGCTATATAAGTATGTAGTTATTTACAGTTATTTAAGTTATACTGGGTGACTGGGGTTTACAACTTTATTTTTGGTTACTATTGACCCCTGTATGCTGCTTTACCAATTACCCAGGCACGCTGCAATACTACTGACCACTGCACACTGTGTTACTACTGACTCCTGTATCCTGCGTTACTACTGACCTCTACAAGCTGCTTTTCTACTGATCCCTGCACGCTGTGTTACTACTAACCTCTGAACTCTGTGTTATTTACTACTGAAGCCTGTGCTCTGTGTTAGTACTGTAGCTCTTGCTGACCCCTAAACAGTGCATTACTTAGCACTGCCCCCTACATTTTGCATTGCTTACTACTCACCTCTGCACTGTGCTTTGCCTACTACTGACCCCTGAACTTTGCATTAGTTACTTCTAACCCCTGCACTCTGCGTTACTTACTTCTGACCTCTGTGTTACTTACTATTGACATTGAAGAAATGGCTTCTGGACAGCCGCACTGTGATAAAAGCCTTTATTGTAATGAATAGTCAACTTTCATGTGACATCAAAAGCAGGACAAACTGCTGATGCGTTTCACAACATTATTGTTGCTTAGTCATAGCTAAATGACCACATATTGTTTGACAAATATATACCAGATTCAAACATTTCACATGATGCATTCAATGATTTTAAATTGCAAACACATGTGGCCAAAAAAAGGGTGTGGGGGGGGGGAAGAGATACATAGATACATGCGAGAAAACATGGAAAAAATGTAAAACATGGAAATAGACCACAAAATGAGGCAGGGGGAAGGAATAGCCGGGGCTGAACAGATCTGAAAGCAGTGCAGAGGAGGCAACATTTTCCAGAGAAGAGTCCAGTCTCCATCTCACCTCCTTCCTTCACCGCCATGGACAAAGGGGCTGCTGATCACACGGGGATCACACCCACTTCCCTGTCCCGGTTCCTGGACGGAGACTTCTGGGGGGTAAAGAATGAGCTGCAGAGGTAGATTGCGGAGAACTCCCTCTTCCAGCAGAGGTACGAAGAAGGCTAGGACTGCAATGCTTCTCCTCAGGAAGTGGGTCCTGAGACTCCCTGGCCAATCGAGTCTCAGGACCCCCCCTTCCTGATTGGAGGAGAATCGGAAAGACAATAGTGAATATTAATTCGCTATTGTCACACAACTAAGTGGGTTCCGGGCGCAATGCTCTGCGCCCAGAGCCCACCCTTTTTTAAAGCCAATTAGAGCCTCAGGCTCTAATCATGTGCTTAAAAAAAAGACTTCCATTGGAATACATGCGTCCAGGGCCCTGCATGTAGATAAGGGACCGGGCACATGGATTAGGGAGGAGGCACCCCTGCACCCTGCATGGACAGGCCGCCACTGCTACCCTCGCTGAAAAAACGACATTGATCAGTGGCAAAATTCTACATGCAGAAAGACTGAATTGGGTCTATGTTGGCTGTGAAACTTAACCCTAAAATACTGTGCTCGGCACCCCTTAAAATTCACTGCTCGTCCCGCGTGTACACTCAGGACCCACAGAAGACCTTGTCAGCATTCCACAGGTTTTATACCAAACTTTATCAGATAGCAGTCCCTGAGGACCCAGAGTATTCATTGTCCTTTCTTCGCTAGGTTAAGATCCCTAGATTGGCCGCAGCCCACAGGGAGCTGATGTACTTACCTGTTTTAATAAAGGAAACTCTCCAAGCCATTAAGCAGAGAAAAGCACTCTTTGGTGCCTGGCCCAGATGGGTTTTTGGTGGTGTACTTTCAAAAATGTGTTATTACTGTGTAACGGAACTCCTTCGCACTCCGCTTGAGTGCTTCCGTGAGTGCATTGCTTCCTCCAGTCTGGACCTCCAGATATGAGATATTACAGCCACATATTGAAACCAAGAACCAGGCGAGACTAGCTCAGTTACAAAATGGGAAAACTTTATTTGAAACTCAGACACATACTTTTATATCCCACAGGAGGACATCCCCTCTCCTAAATATATAACTCTAACAATACAAATTGTAACCAGAAACATAATTACAACTGACATACTATGAACATACTATAAACATTACGTTAATTAGCCACCTGGATGACTCAGACGTCTCATTGCAGGTCAGACTTGTCGGCTTCAAGCTCAGAAGGTACAATACACATTAACATAAGTATAAACACAGAACACCTTCAGACAATAGCAGGAGACCTCAGTAGCAGGCTGTCCAGCTCCTACACAGTTCCAGAGGCCAATGTGACCAGCTCTTTCAATTAACATATATATATAGTTGTATATAATTGAACATATGGCTTCCCCTTAAGGGCGGGACTTTAAAGGCATGGACTAAGAGATACAGAATGTCATACAAATTTTCTCAAAAAGAATACACAAAGTACATATAAATAAGAAAATATTCTGTACAATAAAGTTCCAGAGTGCATAGCATTACAGAGAAATCACATTATAGATGTACATACGGGGTGTGAACATCTGATAGTAAAAATGCATACAGTGTTTTCCTACGCGTTACGGAGAAAATAACTCCTTCCTCAGGGATATTCTGATATGCATTGATTTCTAAATGTGGCCGTCTAAAATATAAAAAGAACATATTTTCAGCAACAAAAAAGCATACTTCAGCTGCGTTTCTCCATCCATCCATTCGCAGCAGATGGATCCAAATAGCGTTAAAAGTAAAAAAGTATATCTATGTGCATTGCTTCATACTTACATGCAAAACATACATCCACAGACAGCGCACCACACAAGGATGGCCAGGTGGCCAGAGAGGTGCAGATATATAAAAACAGGAAAAGAGGAGAAGAAGCTTCCTTGTTGCTGGGGGAATATGGGCAAGACGACACCCAGAATGCAGCCGGGACCGCAACAGCTGGAGGCTGGGGAATACGATAGAAAAATTCAAAAAGTAACTACAGTGAACTACAATTATATTAAAATAGTCATGATAATTTTAGCCATTCCAATAAGGTCAAAAACCTCACATATAGAGGTAAGCCTAGAGGTTAGGCAACGCATAAGTCCATGTTAGTACTGATGGGGATCTTCCCAAATGTGTTAATTTATTTTGCATGGGCATGTATCATGCTTCAAAAAATAGATAATAATGAAAAAAAGATAATATAAATGTATATACCTTCAAAAAGTGCTGTGCATGTATGGGGAGAGGCAGAGTGAAATACAGCCGCAGACTTCAGGGGACAGGCAGATTAGAATCCTCAGTTGCAAAAAAGGGAGAGTAGCAGGGATGTGTGCATCAGGTGTCCATATTGCAGATGTGTCTATCTGATAGCAAGGATCTATAGCAACCCAGAGAGACACATTTTCTCAGAGGAACTGGTCTATGAACAATGGACAAAATAGACGCAACATAAACCAAGTAAGCTAAGAGGGATATAGAGTGTAACAAATAAGATTTAAACTCTCATCAAAAGACAGAGAGAAGAGACTGCCAAAAATGTACTTCATCTAGAGTCCTGTGTATTAAGTGTGTTGCCTCATCCGCAGTCATAGCACTAATACTGCACTGTTAGCATTGCTATTAAATACAGAAAAAAAAAACAGAAAAAATTAAAAACAGTAGAACGCCCCAAGCCCTGCCTATAGGACAGGTGTAAGTGATAACAATCACCCACAGCCATCATACCGCTGAGAACGGGGTCCCCCGAGTGTGTGGCGCACGGCGCCACCCCCAGCCCACAACCAAAATGGCGCAGTGGGAGGAGTGACATCATGCGTCGCGCTCCCACCGGCATGCAGGCGCCTGGAAATCCATTGGGCATTGACTGAGAGATGAGTGTTGCGTTTCATTGGCTGGCAGCCACAGTGTCAGTCAGCAGCGAACAGGGATGGTGCAGGGATGCCCGAAGGGAGACTCGGCATCCTGAGCCCCAAGGATGGACCTAAGGGGAAAAAAGTGTGCCCAACAGAAGAATCCAGGAGGCCACAAAAATTAGCCGAATGGACAGAAAACTAAACAGCAACCATCCAGAACGGCCCCTGCATGCTGGGACTGCACACAGGAAGGCTGCACCACCCAATAAGCCCCCCCAGGCCAGAATAGGGTAGAAAGAAAAAAAGGAAGCAAAAGGAAAATGAAAGAATAGGAGAAAGAAAAGAGAAAGGGGGGACAGAAAGCGAGAATAGAGATGAGAAAGCGAGACTAGTCAGCGGTCTGCAACGGAGGTCTGAATGGCATACAAGCCAAACGGCAAGCATAGACGTCAGGATAGATAGGGGAAGTGGCAGAGGGGTATTCATGAATAGATGATGTGGGGATAATTATTTCACACAAACATACAACTTAAAGGAGGCACATGAACTATATATATATTCAATCAATACATCACACATGTAAAACTAGGAAATAAAACCCATAGAATTTATGGATAAATAGCTATATGGTCTCAAAACAAAGGACCTACACATAATTCCATGGGGAGTCTCGTCAAACAGTATGAATAATGTATGGATTGAATCATTTCTCAATTCCACCAGATACAAATCCCTCCAAGAAGGGCCTATAGTTCATGGCCTCATTGAGGCCTGGGAAAGTTGTAGCTTGGAGCAAAAAAATCAATTTTAATTCCTTTTGTAGTAAGATTTTATTCCAGTCTCCCCCCCTGGGACTAGGATGCACTCTATCCAAAACAACAAACCAGATCTTAGGAAATATACTATTGTGTAAGGACAGAACGTGCAGTCCCAGGGGGAGATCTGGAACACATTTCCTCATGCTCCAAATATGTTTGTACATCCTAGAGCATAAATCTACCTTAGTTTTACCCACATAGAAAGAGCCGCAGTCGCAGAGTAGTAAATATACTACCCCCTTGGTTTTGCAGTTGGCAAAATGCGCTGCTTTAAAGGGCCTACCATTCGGCAAAACACACGTGGGTCCCACCTGTAAGAACTGACAAAAGGTGCAGCCCCCACATGTGTATGTGCCTTTATTTTTGCAGGGGTCACCTCGATTTTCGCCTCTGAACTCGCTTTGAACAACACAGTCCCTAATTGATTAATTGATGTTGCATGTTTAAAAGTAAAGAGTGGCTTAGTTGGCACAAATCTGCCCAGGTGAGGGTCCATGGACAGAAGGTGCCAATACTTTTGCACAATGTTACGGATTTCATTGTGTTGATTAGAGTATGGTATTATTATGCGAGTTACATTGTCCTTCTGACCACCATTTTTTGGTTTTTGAGGATATAGTAGTTCATGCCTGGTTTTACCCAAACATTTTTTTATAAGCCCTCTTAAGACATGTTTTTTATCTGTAATTTTTTAGCTTTGATTTGAAAAGTTTTATCATCAGAGCAATTTCTTCTGGTGCGTAGATATTAGCTAAAGGGTATGGAGGTTATAAGTGGACGTGGATGGAAGCTAGAGGCGTGGGGTATCGAGTTTCCTGCTGTTTGTTTCCTGAAGAAACGAGTCTGGATGGCACCTCCCTCACCTCGGAGGACGTGACATCCAGAAAGGTCACCTCATCAGAGTGGTGAGTCATTGTAAAAGTTAAGTTAAATTGGTTCTTATTGAGCCTTGCTAAGAATGCTGACAGCATCTCTGTTGGACCATCCCAAATTAAAAATATGTCATCGATGTATCTTAACCACATCGTAATGTGGTCAGTGTACATCATTAGTTGTCCCCCAGGTACAGATTTGCGTACGATGGGGCACAGCATATCCCCATCGTAACACCCTGCACCTGGAGGTAGTGGGAGCCATCAAACTAAAAGACGTTATGCTTAAGGATGAAGTCCAAAGATTGAACAATAAATTTGCTGTATGGCCATTCATCCTCAATTTGTTGGGATAGGATATGACGGATGGCAGCCAGGCCTAACGTATGCGGGATAGAACTATAGAGCGCCTCAATGTCAATAGTCACTAACGTCGAGTGCTCTGAAATGGATAGGCCATCGAGGATCTTAAGAAAATGAATCGTATCCTTCACATAAGATGGAAGGCTAATTACGAAGGCCTGAGATGTTCGTCAATTAGCTGACTGAGTCTTTCAGAGATGGATACATTGCCCGAAATAATCGGGCGGCCTGGGGGATTGGTGCTGTCCTTATGAATTTTAGGGAGTGCGTAAAACGTTGGGATTCTAGGATGCTCAGTACGTACATATTTCCAGGTGGTGGCTGTTATAATACCCTTTATGCCCGCAGTATCTATTAAATCATAAAATTTGGCATTGAATTTGTCAGTCATACGAGCAGGAATAGGACGATACCAATTCTCATTTCTGAGAATCTTCTTGCACATAGAGGTGTATTGATCATTATTCATAATGACGGTGTTGCCGCCTTTGTCAGATGGCTTGATCACTAGTGAGTGATTTTTTGATAGATTTTTCAAGGCCTGTTTCTCCAAAGGAGTTAGATTTTCTTTAGAATTTACTTTGGATGATAATTTATTTAAATCTCGATATACCAGCTTTAAAAAAGTTGCTGCATTTGGATTCTAGGAGCCAGGAACTGATCTGATTTTTTCTTAAGCATGGTTTGAGGTTTGACTGGCTTCTCATCAGATTCTACGTGGACATCAGCCAGAAGTTTTTCGATGTCAACGCAGTCGATGAGATCTGATTGATCACTTTCCTCAAGGAGGGAAGTGAGCTGGTCAATGGCCCTATTTTCCTCCTTAGTTAATAGTGTCTTTGAGTCAAGATCCGTATTATACATATTTTTCAAAAGGAGTTTCCTTATGAAGAAGTTGAGGTCCCTGACCACGTCAAACTTGTGGAGGTTTTCACTGGGACAGAAGCCCAGCCCCTTCATAAGAACGTCAACTTCATGAGTACTAAGATTATGTGACGATAAGTTAACTATATTCATGGAGGTATTGGGATATACACAACCATTATTTATATTACCTACGTGGTTGTGGGTATGTTGGATATTGTGTTCCCCTTGGTCTTGTTTGGAACTGGGCGATTCGTAAAAGGAGAGAAAATAGGTGCATAGGGTGTTGATACATTGTCCCTCCTATCTGTTAAATGTCTAGAATTGGTGTGATCATGGGCATCTTCGCAAGAGGAGAAAGAGGATAGTTCCATAGCCACACCCACATGTGAGTTACCTGCCACCAAGGAATTGGAACACCCAGAAACCTGTGAGCTCTGTGTTGGATGGGTGTTCTGTCCTCGCATGGATTTTTTAGCCGATTGTTCATGTGGTTCTTCATGGTGCCTCTGTCTCTTGGTGCGTCCCGTCCCTCTTTGTCTGAAAGAAGACTGGTGCTGAGAGATAGATATGTTAGAAGGAGAATGTGAAACGTTACTGCCATATCCTCTAAATGAGTTATAATTCGCTCTACTTTGTGGTTGATAGGTGTGCTATTTATAGGCCTTCCCCTCTCTAAAAGCATTCCTATCTCTTACTATCTTCTTCTCCTTTTTAATCAAAATCCCTTTATTAAATTTTTCTAGACGTTCCGTCAAAGTTTTTTCCCGTTCCTTATAGGAAGCTTGGTTTTGTAGGGGTTGTAGAAGGCCCATAATTTGATCTAGATCTTTGTCTAGGTCACTCATTTGTTTCCTATATGACTCTATTAGATGTTGCATCAATTCTTTAGAGCAGTTGTTTAAGGTTTTCTCCCACTTAGCCTTGAAATCCAAGTCATGGATCTCAAAGGTGGGGAAGATTTGGATCCGAAGCCCAAATGGATTAATATTCTCTCCTATGTAGTTTTCAAATGATTGTATATGCCAATGAAGTGATGATTTTTTTTCCAGTAGTTTGTTTAACCGGAAAAACAAAGAAGTCAAATCTGACTCCAAATGCTCAGTTTGACCAAAACTGGTTAGATAGCCAGTCATGCGTGTATCCCAATCCTTGGCTTTAAAATTCGCCATTAGCAGAGAAAAGAGTAAACACTAACAAAGTACACAATAATGTCGTATAGAAAATATAGAAGGAAGGGCCAACAAATATATAAGTGTCTAGATTGTCTTTATACCAAATAGTTTTCATGATATTACAGCAGAAAACCTCCAAAAAGGACGGGGAAAGGAACAAGGCATTTGCTGCCTAAGTAGATAAATATCAAATATCAATATCAAATTTTTATATATATATAGTTCAGAATCAAACAAACCAAGAATAGTCTTTATATTTTTCCTGGGAGATATTGTGGATAGATATGAATGTCCTATCTGAAGTAATCCACCACATTCTCAGTGTCCATTAAGTGGTGGTCCATCATTAGAGAATGATCTGCTCTCTCCCTAAACCATAGTCAGTGGGTAAGAGGCTTGCTCCTAGTCCTCTGCAGAAGCCCCTATCTTGGTTAGGTCTGTCACAGACTCTAGCCCCCCATTTGGAGAAGTTCTTTAACTCCCTGCGGGCTGGACATAATCTTGATTCAGATATTAATCTGAATGCATTTATCTCAGTGATCCCTAAACCAGAGAAAGCCCCCGGGGATGTTGAGAATTATAGGTCGATCTCTTTGAATAATAACGATCTTAAGTTGTTGACCAACATTTTGGCTGATAGATGCATTTCTTTTATAAATACCTATGTCTATAAGGACTAAGTGGGGTTCCTCCCTGGCAGACAGGGCCCTGATCAAGTTTGACGTGTTGTTAACCTTATTTTGTTACTACAGTCAGGGTGGGTCGGGGGACAGACTCATACAGGTGTGTTGCTTTCTGTTGATTTTCAAAAGGTGTTCGATTCAGTTTTCTGGCCATACCTCTTAGATCTGCTGGAGGCATGGGGATTTGGGGCCAGCTTTCTTACTTGCTTACGGATGCTTTACATGATCTTGGTGGCGAGGGTGCAGCTCGAGAGCTTCTATTCCGACCATATCCTGATCAGCAGGGGCACTAGACAGGGGAGCCCTCTCTTCCCCCTGATATTTACCATAGCAATTGAAACATTAGCAATTGCGATCGTATCAGGTCCGCATATTCACGGGGTAGATTGCGAGTGACAAATTCACAGACGTGCATTATTTTCAGATTACTTTTCATTACTCTTCATTACTCCACTCTTGACTGTCTTCTGAACTTGATCCGCTTTTACATACTTTTGGACAGGTCTCAAGCCTCCGGGTGAATAAACACAAGTCAGTCATGATGAATGTCAATCTCCCTTCGCCCTCAGTATCTTGATTACAGAACATGTTTCTTTTCAACTGGAGAACTGACTTTGTTCCATACTTAGGGAAGGCGGCAGGTGAATCTCTATCTTCCCTATACAAGGAAAATTACCCCCTCTTAATAAGAAATTAGAAGAGAACGTCCAGAGGTGGGCGACTATCAAAATGATGCTGTTGCCCCGTATCTTATTTTCACTCCCTACTTTATTCAGATCTTTCTAAATTTCACTCTAAGCTGAAGAAACCAGATTGGATAGCTTTGGAAAGGACAGAGGTTAATATGTTTACGCTGGAGGTGCAAAGTCGCAAAGCAGAGGATGCCTATTTTGGCTCCTACTTTATCCAACTCTCTAGCTGTCATGTACCTGGGTGTCTTCAAACTGGAATGTTCCTGGTCCCACAGCTGCAGTCCTACCTGTTGTGCCACGGAGGAGCTCTGAAGTTTATTGCAATGTTCTCCCAGCTTGATGCCTTGGGAGAACATTGGGCATTACCTATATATATACCTATATATATATATATATACCTATATATATATATATATATACCTAATCTTTTCTATTCAATTTCATTCTATACGAATTTTGCAAAATGGTTATATATAGCTTACTTTTTCAAATTTGGTCAAATTTTTTGAATGCGGTAGAACTTTTTTCGAATTTGATAATTTTTTCGAATGCGGGCAAATTTTTTCGAATTCGAATACGAAACTAAACGAATCCCAAAAACGAATGTAACGAATGCAACAAATTTAACTAAACAAATTTAGTTAAATAACGAATCGAAACGAAACTAAACACATTTTTTCATCTTGCACATGTCTAGTAATGACCAGATTGTATGTGGGTTCCTTTGGGTCCCTGAGGGTCCCTCAAGGCTGTACCTGACTTCCTCGCCCTTGTGTTTCTCTGGCTGCCAATCATTTGGTAATATGTATCATGTGTGCTGGGAGTGTCCGAAGCTACGGGGTTTTTGGAATAAGGTATTTGCTTTGATACGAAAAGTCTCAGGGATTCCGGTTCCCCGACAACCTTGTATTACTTTATTAAACAAACCAGTCGAGAACCTGTCTCGGTCTATACAAAGACTGATCTTCTTCATGCTTTTGGCTGCTAAACTCACCATAGCCCGTTCCTGGAAGAAATCTTCAGTATGTATATCTCTGTATAGACGAAAGGTGTCTTGAATTGTGTTTAACTTACTTGTGTGGTTAATGACACAACTAAACAATGCAAGGCAGTGTGGAGTCTTTGGGCCAACTATGTTCATGTCAAACTCTAGGGTTCTTGGTCACATTGAGCTTAATCCTTTAGGGTAGGGATAGGCAACCTCAGCCCTCCAGCTGTGGTGAAAGTACAAGTACCATGAGACATTGCAAGACCCTGACAATCACAGGCATGACTCCTAGAAGGCATGATGGGATTTGTAGTTTCACCACAACTGGAGGGCCAAGGTTGTGTACCCCTGCTCTAGGAGCTCTCCACATTTCTTTTCTCTCTGGGTGTAGATCTCTCCTGTTGTTTGTCCTTTGCTTTTCTGCTTTCCCTGTCCTTTCTATTTTTCTGTAAGCAGAGCACCGCCCTGCAATCTGATAAGGTTAAGAACCTTGGCATTTTCTTTGCTTAGTAATTGGAGCTATGGAGTAGGTTTTTATGACTTATTATCGGTACACTTAGTAAATGAAAGGAAAATCGGCATTATGTTCTGCTCTAGTTTTGGGGAGGAGTAGAATGCTATGGTTTAGGTTTTGGACTATCTCCCTTAGATATCATTTTTTTGTTAGCTTTTCACTGCTTTTGACAATCTGTGCCAGGGTTCTGGCTGCTGTAATGTCTGATGAGTTGTTTCTTGATGCATATTTCTTCAGTAAAAATGACTGAAAGTAAGTACATATATGTGATTTCTTTTACCTGCTGAAAGATTTGAAACTCCATTCACATTGCCTTGTTATTCACACAACCATTTCAATAAATCATTAATGGATAAATGTATTTTAGTGCATTTATCTTTCTCGGGGCCCATTGCTCTTCCTCCAGGATTTTGTTATGAAAGCTTTTATCCAAAATGCAACCTCTCAGCAATCTCCACAGTGTGGCCTCACCTGACACCACATAGCAACACTTTAAAATGTTCCCACTTGTACAATTTGTCCCTGGCGCATGTACTGCTCAAATTTAATCCACTCCAATGAATAGGCCATTAGCAGCTCATTACTAAAGTAAATTGAATTTGGTTCACACATGCGCTGGGGAAAAGGTACTGGACTGGGAAGACTTTGAAGTGTCTCTGTACAGCAATTGACAGGCCACACTGCAAAGATCATTAGGGAACTGCATTTTAAGTAAATGTTTTATAACAAAAACATTCAAGAAAGGAGCCCTGAGAAGGATAGGAGCACTGAACCTAATCAAAATAATGGAAATTGGTGCTAAGCTGTGAATCTTCTTTACCTTGCAGATTTTGTGATAGTATCAATGTAGAGAAGATACTTTTTCATTTAGATGCCATTTATATTATGTTAGGGCCATGTCACAAAAGCAGTTTTGTGACAGCGGTTTGTAGTAGCTACAGAATCGCTTTCCGTAGCATTCTTGATGCTAGGAAAAAAGGAATTGTGGTTAGCGTGAGAAAAAAAAATAGGATTTTAACTTTTTATACAGCACTCAAGAACCAAATCACATGAAAAAATCATATACAGGGTGTGTGTGTATATATATATATATATATTTCACTGTAGTTGAGGAAAGCAGCGACCGGTCAGCAGTAGGTGTAATGCAATCTGGTCCTCCCACTGACCATATATAAAGAAAAATCCAGAGGATTGCTGCACATAAGATTTTATTGAACCGATTGTTCAAACAAAGACAAAGTGTTACATAATGTAGCGTTCCATGATTTCCGTTTCAGGCTTACAAGCTCACGCCCTTCATCAGATCAGAACACAGGGTGAGCTTGTAAGCCCGAAATGGAAATCATGGAACGCTACATTATGTAACACTTTGTATTTGTTTGAACAATAGGTTCAAAACATTTTTATGTGCAGCAAGCCACTGTTTTTTCTTATATACAGTATCTCACAAAAGTGAGTACACCCCTCACATTTTTGTAAATATTTTATTCTATCTTTTCATGTGACAACACTGAAGAAATTACACTTTGCTACAATGTAAAGTAGTGAGTGTACAGCTTGTATAACAGTGTAAATTTGCTGTCCCCTCAAGATAAGTCAAAACACAGCCATTAATGTTTAAACCGCTGGCAACAAAAGTGAGTATACCCCTAAGTGAATATGTCCAAATTGGGCCCAACATGTCAATATTTTGTGTGGCCACCATTATTTTCCAGCACTGCCTTAATCCTCTTG
Source organism: Lithobates septentrionalis (assembly GCA_037952835.1). Taxonomy (NCBI): domain Eukaryota; kingdom Metazoa; phylum Chordata; class Amphibia; order Anura; family Ranidae; genus Lithobates; species Lithobates septentrionalis. The sequence continues at coordinate 362,192 of JBBDGP010000518.1, forward strand.
GGCATGGAGTTCACCAGAGCTTCACAGAAGGTGGAGTCCTCTTCCACTCCTCCATGATGACCTCACGGGGCTGGTAGATGTTAGAGACCTTGCGCTCCTCCACCTTCCATTTGAGGATGCCCCACAGATGCTCAATAGGGTTTAGGTCTGTAGACCTGCTTGGCCAGTCCATCACCTTTACCATCAGCTGCTTTAGCAAGGCAGTGGTTGTCTTGGAGGTGTGTTTGGGGTCATTATCATGTTGGAATACTGCCCTGCGGCCCAGTCCCTGAAGGAAGAGGATCATGCTCTGCTTTAGTATGTCACAATACATGTTGGCATTCATGGTTTCCTCAATGAACTGTAGCCCCCCAGTGCCCGCAGCACTCATGCAGCACCAGACCATGACACTCCTACCACCATGCTTGACTGTAGGCAAGACACACTTGTCTTTGTACTTCTCACCTGGCTGCCGCAACACACGCTTGACACCATCTGAACCAAATAAGTTTATCTTGGTCTCATCAGATCACAGGACATGATTCCAGTAATCCATGTCCTTAGTCTGCTTGTCGTCAGCAAACTGCTTGCTTTCTTGTGCATCATCTTTAGAAGAGGCTTCCTTCTGGGATATCCAATTTGATGCAGTGTGCGGCGTATGGTCTGAGCACTGACAGGCTGACCATGACGAGGCCTGTTCTGAGTGGAACCTGTTCTGTTAAACCGCTGTATGGTCTTGGCCACCACACTGAAGCTAAGTTTCTGGGTCTTGGTAATCTTCTTATAGCCTCGGCCATCTTTATGTAGAGCAGCGATTCTTTTTTTTCTACTCCTCAGAGAGTTCTTTGCCATGAGGTGCCATGTTGAACTTCCAGTGATCAGTATGAGAGAGTGAGAGCGTAAACACCAAATTTAACACACCTGCTCCTCATTCAACCTGAGACCTTGTAATACTAACAAATCACATGACACCGGGGAGGGAAAATGGCTAATTGGGCCCAATTTGGACATTTTCACTTAGGGGTGTACTCAGTTTTGTTGCCAGTGGTTTAGACATTAATGGCTGTGTGTTGAGTTTTTTTGAGGGTGCAGAAAATTTACACTCTTATACAAGCTGTACACTCACTACATTACATTGTAGCAAAGTGTAATTTCTTTTGAAAAACTGAAATATCATATGGTCATAAGTATTCATACCCTTTGCTCAGTATTTAGTAGAAGCACCATTTTGATCTAATACAGCCATGAGTCTTTTTGGGAAAGATGCAACAAGTTTTTCACACCTGAATTTGGGGATCCTCTGCCATTCCTCCTTGCAGATCCTCTCCGGTTCTGTCAGGTTGGATGGTAAACGTTGGTGGACAGCCATTTTTAGGTCTCTCCGGAGATGCTCAATTAGGTTTAAGTCAGGGCTCTGGCTGGGCCATTCAAGAACAGTCACGGAGTTGTTGTGAAGCCACTCCTTCACTATTTTAGCTGTGTGCTTAGGGTCATTGTCTTGTTGGAAGGTAAACCTTCGGCCCAGTCTGAGGTCCTGAGCACTCTGGAGAAGGTTTTCATCCAAAATATCCCTGTACTTGGCCTCATTCATCTTTTCCTCGATTGCAACCAGTCGTCCTGTCCCTGCAGCTGAAAAACACCCCCACAGCATGATGCTGCCACCACCATGCTTCACTGTTGGGACTGTACTGGACAGGTGATGAGCAGTGCCTGGTTTTCTCCACACATACCACTTAGAATAAGGCCAAAAAGTTCTATCTTGGTCTCATCAGACCAGAGAATCTTTTTTCTCACCATCTTGGAGTCCTTCAGGTGTTTTTTTAGCAAACTCCATGCGGGCTTTCATGTGTCTTGCACTGAGGAGAGGCTTCCGTCGGGCCACTCTGCCATAAAGCCCCGACTGGTGGAGGGCTGCAGTGATGGTTGACTTTCTACAACTTTCTCCCATGTCTGCATCTCTGGAGCTCAGCCACAGTGATCTTTGGGTTCTTCTTTACCTCTCTCATCAAGGATCTTCTCCCACGATAGCTCAGTTTGGCCGGACGGCCAGCTCTAGGAAGGGTTCTGGTCGTCCCAAACGTCTTCCATTTAAGGATTATGGAGGCCACTGTGCTCTTAGGAACCTTAAGTGCAGCAGATATTTTTTTGTAACCTTGGCCAGATCTGTGCCTTGCCACAATTCTGTCTCTGAGCTCTTCAGGCAGTTCCTTTGACCTCATGATTCTCATTTGCTGTGACATGCACTGTGAGCTGTAAGGTCTTATATAAACAGGTGTGTGGCTTTCCTAATCGAGTCCAATCAGTATAATCAAACACAGCTGGACTCAAATGAAGGTGTAGAACCATCTCAAGGATGATCAGAAGAAATGGACAGCACCTGAGTTAAATATATGAGTGTCACAGCAAAGGGTCTGAATACTTAGGACCATGTGATATTTCAGTTTTTCTTTTTTAATAAACCTGCAAAAATGTCAACAATTCTGTGTTTTTCTGTTAATATGGGGTGCTGTGTATACATTAATGAGGAAAAAATGAACTTAAATGATTTTAGCAAATGGCTGCAATATAACAAAGAGTGAAAAATTTAAGGGGGTCTGAATACTTTCCGTCCCCACTGTAAGTTCAATGTTTGTAGTCTTTCCCCATGGCTGAGATCCTCCAGCCCCTTTATTAGCAGTCTCTGGACTCTTTCCAATTCCAGCGCATCTTTGTTGAGGACTGGTGCCAAGGACTGAACGGCATACTCAAGATTTGGCCGGACCAGACTCTTGTAGATTGGGAGAATTATCGTTTATCTCTGGAGTGAATCCCTTTTTTAATGCATGCCAGTATTCTGTTGGCTTTGCTTGCAGCAGCTTGACATTGCATGCCATTGCTGAGCCTGTAATCTATCAAGTCCCCCAGGTCCTTTTCCATCCTAGATTCCCCCAGAGGTTCCCCCACTAGCGGGTAACTTGCGTTAGTATTTTTAGCACCCAAATGCATTACTTTACATTTTTCAACATTAAACCTCATTTGCCACTTTGTATCATCTGCAGATATTGAGACTGCGCTGTTTATTCCATTCTGTACTGTATATCGTTTATGAATAAATTAAACAGAATTGGTCCCAGGAAAGATCCTTGGGGGACCCCACTTACCACACCGGACCATTCTGAGTACTCGCCATTTATCACGACCCTTTGGACCCTCCCCTGTAACTAGTTTTTAATCCAAATACTCACCCTATGGTCCATGCTGACAGACCTCAGTTTGTAAAGTAAACATTTGTGGGGAACTGTATCAAATGCCTTTGCAAAATCCAGATACACCACATCCACAAGCCTTCCTTTATCTAGAAGGCAGCTCACTTCTTCATAGAACGTTAATAGATTGCTCTGGCAAGAACGATTCTTCATGAATCCGTGCTGATTACCATCAATAATACCGTTTTTATTACTAAAATCTTGCATATAGTCCCTTATCATCCCCTCCATTAGCTTACATACTATCAATGTTAGGCTGACTGGTCTGTAGTTTCCAGGGATTTGTCTCTGCCCTTTTTTAAATATATTTGTATCACAATGGCTTTTCTCCAATCAGCTGGTACCATTCCAGTCAGTAAGCTGTCCAAAAAATTAGGAAAAATGGTCTAGTTATCACCTGGCTGAGTTCCATAAGGCCCCTCGGTGTAAGCCATCTGGTCCTGGTGACTTATTTATGTTAATTTTTTCAAGTATATTTGTGATACTGTCTTCTGTTAGACGTGAGGGTACATTCGGTGACGTGTTACTAACATTACAGTCTTGGTTACTATATACATCTGTTTCCTTTGTGAAAACTGAAAACAATGCATTTAACACCTTTTGCCTTCTCTTTGTCTTTTGTAACCAAATTCCCTTCATCATCCTTTATGGGGCCAATATGTTCTGGCCTCCCTTTCTTACTGTTTATATATTTAACCACTTCCCGCCTGGCCTATAGCAGAATGATGGCCGGGCGGTGGTTCAGTTATGGTATAAAAAAGGGTGAGCAAATATCTGCGCTAACTAAAATGAAACAAAAGGTAAAGCAGCCAGCACAGTTTGTTGATTCATCAAACAAATAAAAGTAAAAGTCCAGAGTGCAGCGCTTCAATGTAATATTAATGATCATATAACAGTTCAATTATAGAGGAGATGAAGATGTTGAGGAACCTCCACCGACTTCAATGTGCACGGAAAAAAGCACACCACACCCAAGTGCTTTCAATCTGCTTACCAGAAAGACATGAAAGATATGCAGTATAATTACAGGGGGCCAGATACAGGTGTCACATTCCAAACTCTGAAGACCGACCAAAAGGGTTCCGAATTCACCAATCTCATATAATTTTCAAAACTCCCAGGGAGGACTTGGCAGGATGTACACTCACCAACAAAGATGTTACCCAATAGGAGGAAAAAGCAATAATAGTGAAGCCCGTAAGGTAAAGAAACACAGTCTTTATTGTAGTCTACTTACAGGAGTAAAAGGACAAACATCATGATATATAGATTCCACGGCTAATAGCGTGCTTGCATCGGCCAGCCTGACATGTTTCATCCCAGAAGGCTATCATCAGAGGCGTGGCCTAACGACGCAAGCACGCCCTTTAATACACAAATCACCATATACCATTCTGCCCCATGATAGGACAGCCCGGCGTTAAAAACAGCTGATGCGAATCTGTGTAATCCCAGGGCACGGCTGCGCATGCGCAGTCTGGCCGTGTCACAGGAAACAAAACAAGTATGACAATCACCTCCAGATCGGCATTAATGTCGACCGGAAGTGACAAAGATGGAGCGCCTCGCGGCGACCCACGTGTCTCAATGGGAACCAAAAGTAATGTGACAACTTCCGGAGGGCGAAAACCAACCAACGCTGACCGGAAGTGATGTCAACGGAATGCACTGAGACCGCGCTTGCGCTCCAAATAACAGGAAACAAGAATACAAAAAACTGGTTATTGACAGGATGGAAACATCATTAGATAAGCCAGACTCCACTTGTCAATAAAACCAATGATGCAATAACCTGTATAATACTTCTAAAATGAAATGTTATCATGTAAACGAAAAGAGATTCTATAAAAACTTGATAAAATGTGGGGAACATTAAAAAAACGTTAAAATTTCACATTAAATTTGAATATTTACAAAATCACATTTACACTGCCCTTTAGTGTTAGACCTTCTAAATTTTAACAGTTGTTGATAAAACAATTCACATCCCAATCCACATTCCTGCCAAAAGGGGTGTAACACTTGAGGTCATATATCCACCTGGTCTCTCTAAATAGTGCCGAGATACACTATGGGGTTGATTTACTAAAGGCCAATAGACTGTGCACCTTGCAAGTGCAGTTGCTCCAGAGCTTAGTAAATGAGGTAAAGTTTTACTTTGCAAAGAATACCCAATCACATGCAAGGAAAATAAAAGAAACAGCATTTTTGCTTGCACATGATTGGTTGATGAAAGTCAGCAGAGCTTCTGCTCATTTACTAAACTCTGGAGCAACTGCTCTTGCCGTGTGCAACTGCACTTTTCAAAGTGCACAGTCTTTTTGCCTTTAGCAAATCAACCCCTATGTTTTGGGAAACCTTTTCTTATGTTTGCTATGTGTTCATTAATCCTTACATTCATAGCACGTGTTGTGCGGCCAACATACTGTAGGCCACATGGACCAATTAATAGGTATACTACATTCTGTAAAGTACAGGTGATGAAGAAAACCCTGCCTGTAGTATAAGATTTAAACTGACAGATTTTTCTACTTCTATCCCTATTAATAGTGCAAATATTGCAATTATGGCATGGAAAATAGCCCTTGGATTTCTGGAAAAAATATACCCTATTAGGGGCATCCAAACTATTGGGTGCTATTTGAAGTCTTAGAGGGGGAACTTCCCTGACTGCACCCAGTATGGCCAATCTTTTTATGGCCAAATGGGAGGAGGATGTCGTCTATTTTGACAGAAGCCCGGAATTGGTCTTCTAGGTTAGATATATAGACGACATCCTCCTCCTATGGGATGGTGACATGATGTCGCTTTCCACGTTTATGGGACAACTCAATGAGAATTCACTGGATATTGTGCTACAATTTGAGAGCAGTACCAATAAGATCAACTTTCTAGATATGAATATTGAAATTAAAGATATTTAATACATCTACCTTTTTTAAGAGTACCGATAGGAAAGGTTATATTGGACAGGGTAGCTGTCATCATCCCTCATGGCTCAAGTCTGTACCAAAGAGCCAGTTCCTCCGCTTGAGGCGGAATTGTACTCTTAAGAAGAACTTTTTTGATCAGGCTGCTATCCTTAAGGAAAAATTCATTGAGAAAGGGTATTCACCTGGTGATTTGAATCTCGTAATTAATGAAGTGGGTGATATGGAAAGGTCTTCTATCCTCCAAAGAAAAGAAAAATCTCCATCAAATGCGACTGACTGTAATTTCTCAATGGTTACGACCTATTCCCAGCAATATTTTGATATTAAAAAAATCATGAATAAACATTGGGGGATTCCTGAAAAACTATAAGGTTCTGGACCTAGTACTTCCGGATCAACCACAGGTTATTTTCAGGGGGGTTCCCCCTCTAAGACTTCAAATAGCACCAAATATTTTGGATGCCCCTAATATGGTATATTTTTTCCAGAAATCCAAGGGCTATTTTCCATGCCATAATTGCAATATTTTCACTATTAATAAGGATAGAAGTAGAAAAATCTGTCAGTTTAAATCTTATACTACAGGCAGGATTTTTGATATTAACACCTTCATCACCTGTACTTCACAGAATGTAGTATACCTATTAATTTGTCCAGTGGCCTATAGTATGTAGGCCGCACAACACGTGCTATGAATGTGAGGATTAATGAACACATAGCAAACATAAGAAAGGGTTTCCCCAAACATAGTGTATCTCGGCACTATTTAGAGTATCACAATAAAAATCCAAAGGGGACCATTTTTGTGGCCATTGATAGGTTTAATCCTCACTGGCGGGGTAGCCTGACCAAAAGGGAAATTTCAAGACTTGAGACCAGGTGAATATATGACCTCAAGTGTTACACCCTTTTTGGCAGGGATGTGGATTGGGATGTGAATTGTTTTATCAGCAACTGTTAAAAATTTTGAAGTTCTAAAGCTAGAGGGCAGTGTAAATGTGATTTTTTTAAATATTCAAATTTTAATGTGAAATTTTAACGTTTTTTTAATGTTCCCCACATTTTATGATGTTTTTATAGTCAGTCTCTTTTCGTTTACATGATACCTGATGGCTGTCCTATCATGTCCCATCATGGGGCAGAACGGTATATGTTGATTTGTTTATTAAAGGGCGTCGTTAGGCCATGCCTCTGATGATAGCCTTCTGGGATGAAACATGTCAGGCTGGCCGATGCAAGCACGCTATTAGCCGCAGAATCTATATATCATGATGTTTGTCCTTTTACTCCTGTAAGTAGACTACAATAAAGACTGTGTTTCTTTACCTTACGGGCTTCACTATTATTACTTTTTCCGCCTATTGGGTAACATCTTTGTTGGTGAGTGTATATCCTGCCAAATCCTCCCTGGGAGTTTTGAAGATTATATGAGATTGGTGAATTTGGAACCCTTTTGGTCGGTCTTCAGAGTTTGGAATGTGACACCTGTATTTGGCCCCCTGTGATTATATTGCATATCTTTCATGTCTTTCTGGTGGTTCAGTTATCCTGACTGGGCGTCATATGACACCCTGCAGGATACCAGCCGCCACGCGCCCGTGGGGGCGCGCATCACGGCGATCGGTGGTGCGGTGTGTCAGACTGACACACCACTACACTGATCTCGGTAAAGGGGCCCGTGATCAGCCGTGTCCAATCACGGCTGATCACGATGTAAACAGGAAGAGCCGGTGATCAGCTTTTCCTCACTCGCGTCTGACATATGTAAGTAGAGGGGAGCCGATCGGCGGCTCTCCTGACAGGGGGGTCTGTGTTGATTGTTTATCAGTGCAACCCCCCTCGGATGCCCACACTAGACCACCAGGGAAGGCGCTAGGACCACCAGGGAAGCCCCCAGCATGTGGATGGCCAGGTACATCCCCCATGGCCATCCACATGTGAAAATCAATGCCCAACATATGCCAATCAGTGCCCACAAATGGGCAGTGACTGGCACCTCTATGGCTCAATAAAAATTAGTGATGCCCAGCAATGCCACCCATCAGTGTCATCAGTGCCACCCATCAGTGTCATCAGTGCCACCTATCAGTGCCCATCTGTGCCCATCAGTGCCCATCCATGCCACCTATCAGTGCCACCTATAAGTACCCATCAGTGCCACCCATAAGTACCCATCAGTGCCGCCTACGAGTGCCCATCAGTGCCGCCTATGAGTGCCCATCAGTGCCACCTATGAGTGCCCATCAGTGCCGCATACTAGTGCAACCTATCAGTGCCCATCAGTGCCACCTATCAGTGCCCATCATCAGTGCCCATCAGTGCCACCTCATCAGTGCCACCTCATCAGTGCCACCTCATCGGTGCCACCTCATTGGTGCCTCCTCATCGATGCCCATCAGTGCTGCCTTATCAGTGCCCATCAGTGCAGCCATATTAGTGCCCATCATTGAAGAAGAAAACGTACTTATTTACAAAAATTTTTAACAGAAACAAAGAAACTTTTTTTTTTCAAAATTTTCGGTCTTTTTTTGTTGCGCAAAAAATAAAAATCGCAGAGGTGATCAAATACCACCAAAAGAAAGCTTTATTTGTCGGAAAAAAATTATAAAAAATTTGTTTGGGTACAGTGTAGCATGACCGCGCAATTATTATTCAATTTGCGACAGCGCTGAAAGCTGAAAATTGGCTTGGGCAGGAAGGTGTATAAGTGCCTGGTATTGAAGTGGTTAAAGAATTTAAAGTGAATTTCATGGTCTATTTTAGCTGCCCTGATTGCGCTCTTACATTTCTTATTGCATTCTTTGTATTGTTGAAATGCTGACAATGACCCCTCAACCTTGTATTTTTTAACCACTTCCCGCCCGGCCTATAGCAGAATGATGGCCGGGCAGTGGTTCTGTTATCCTGACTGGCCGTCTAATGATATCTTTCAGGACAACATGCAGGTGCACAGCGCGGCAATCGGTAGTGCTGTTTGTCACTCTGACACACCGCCTCTCTGAGGCTCCTTACCACGTGATCAGCTGTGACCACAGCGTGAACCAGGAAGTTACGGTAAATGGCTTTCCCTGGTTTGCGCTAACAGGGAGAGCCGATCGGCAGCTCTCCCTGTCAAGGGGGGGGTCTGCGCTGATAATCAGAAAATTATCAGCGCAGCCCCCATGAGAGGTGCCCATCAGTTGCCAATCAGTGCCCATCAAAGTGGCAATCAGTGCCCCATCAGTAATGCTTGTCAGTGCCTTCAGATGCCAATCAGTAATGCCTGTCAGTAGCTCCTCATCAGTACTGCCTATCCAGTGCCATCTATCAGTGCCACCTATCAATGCCCATCAGTGCAGCCTATCAGTGCCACCTATTAGTGCCCGTCAGTGCTGCCTATGAGTGCCCATCAGTGCCACCTATCAGTGCCCATCAGTGCTGCCTATCAGTGCCCATCAGTGCTGCATATCAGTGTCGCCTATCAGTGCCCATCAATTCTACATATCAGTGCCTCCTCATCAGTGCCCATCAGTGCCACCTCATCAGTGCCCATCAGAGCCGCCTCATCAGTGCCCATTAGTGCAGCCTCATCAGTGCCCATCAGTGAAGCAGAAAACAAAATTTTATAACAGAAACGAAGAAAAACTTCAAAAATTTCGGTCTTTTTGAGTTTGTTTAGCAAAAAAAAAAAACCCCAAAAAAAGCGGTGATCAAATACCACCAAAAGAAAACTCTATTTGTGGGAAGAAAATTATAAAAATTTTGTTTTGGTACAGTGTTGTATGACCGCGTAATTGTCATTCAAAGTGCGACAGCACTGAAAGCTGAAAATTGTCCTGGGCAGGAATGGGGGAAATTGCCCTGTATTGAAGTGGCTAAAGGCCTTTTCTTTTGCTTTTATATGCAGGATTAATTTAAGCTCTTTTAAACGTATTTCCCGTTGGAATGCACTGGCCAATACCTTTATTTAGTATGCTCTTAAAGCACTCCCATTTATCCTCTATGTTCTTTGTTCCTAGGACTCTATCCCATCTAATATCGTCTAGCAAAGAGCGCAGTTTAGGGATGTTGGCTCTTTTGAAATTCAGTGTACTTGTATTACCCTTGTGCTTCTTAATTCTGTGATTTATACTGAATCTAATTGACCTATGGTCACTGTTTCCTAAGTTGCTCCATATTTCCACATCCACGACCAGGTCTGTATTGTTAGTAATCAGTAGGTCAAGTAATGAGTTATCTCTTGTTGGTGCGTTCAACTGACCCATGAAATTATCCTGCAAGACATTTTGGAAATGGCAAGAATAAAGGAAAGAGATGATCCAAAATAGTATTTCTTTATTAAATGCATGTACAAAGCTGTAAAACACCTACGCGTTTTGGAAGTTAGTCCTAAGCCATGACTAATGACTAACGTCCAAAATGCTTAGGATGTTTTACAGCTTTGTATATGCATTTAATAAAGAAACTCTATTTTGGATGTCATCCTGAGTGCCGACCATCCCTTTCCAGTACGCTATGCAAAAAATAAGAAAGAGCTGCGCTTAGGATAATGCAGGCAAGGAGAAAAAAGGTTGCTGCCTCCCCTAACAGAGCTCCCCTAACGGGGCTCTGGAGATAAGTAAATAAACAAAAGATGGGGTAAGTGGCGCTACATAAAGGGCTGACAGAATAAAAGGGAGTAGTAAACTCAAAGTAAACCTAAATACAGACAGCTGTGCCCAGACAGTAGCTGGGTTATAAATACTAAAAGTGTGGGGTTAATTAATTATCACCTAAAGGTAAATGTGAGCCATACTAAGTGGATGAAGATGTGTCACATTAACCTAGGTGCAAAACCATATGCACTAATACAAGAAAATAATACATATGGAATGATATTGCTAACTGGTATACCAATAGTATAATGTGATACACAAAGAAGAAATAAAGTGAAAGTATAGCCAATAAAGCCAAAAATAAAGTGAAAGTATAGCCAAAATAACATGAACAGTGTGCCAAAAACCAAAGAACCAAAAAACATCAGGCCGCCATCGAAGAGCGGATAAAGTCTGTAGTATGAATAAAGTTTGTATATAACAGTTCCACATACACAGTGAAGGGGGAGCGCCCGTGTATGAAGTAAACAACATCAGCAGGTGACTTTGAGTGCTTAAAAAAATTCCAGGTGACTTCTGTGCTCCCCCTCCAGGGTTCCTACTCACCAGATCCAATCACCCCTGCAGGGGTAGTGGGCATATAGTGCTCTATGTTGAGATCAATACTGCCTGGTGTCTGTTATAGATGTCCTGGAAGCTTCCTTTTGGTTCCAGATAGGATGGGTATACCCATGGATAAATTCCTCATATAAAAAAGAAAATGGCTCCCATGGTGTAGTAAAATGTAATACGTCCGTTTATTAAAGTAAAAACATGGATAAAACTGCATACATAAAGTCCAAATGCGTGTGTTCCTGTAGCCAGCTAACACACACTGGTAATAAGCATACTGTGCGGTTAAAAAATAGGTACGAACCGAGATAGGGGATAGCAGCAGCTTGCTGCGCTCCAGCTGCGTTCCACCTTCTCGATTACCGGAAGTGTGCGTGGCTCCGTCGTACGCGTTTCAACATTGACGTCGCTGAGGACTCTGCATACTCTGCCATCACAGAGAGTGAGGCAGCGATCCACAGACTACCCACTTTCTTCCTGGTTAGTTTCCAGAAGTAAACACAGCAATCCTCTGGCACTAGGAGGAACCTTGCAGAACACTGGCTTGGGGGTAGCCTGTGTCTGATTGGAAACAGCTTGGGCAGCAATATATAGCCCCAGCTGGATCATTTTGGCACTCCCTGCAGTGTGGGGAGTACATAGGTAGGGAGAGGTATACGCTGGCTAGAGAGAGATAGGCCTTTCCTTAGTAGGAAAAGATTCTTCAGGAACCAGGGCAGAATAAGAATGGTCCAGAGCACCCCTGGAAACTTCTTTAGTTTGAGGAAGGACCTTGTTGCCCAGCCTGCGGCCTGGAGTGGCAAAATCCTTCTTCTATACTAGAAAGAAAGTGAAGAGACTGCGCTAAGAGGATAAAAAATACAAAATCCTAAAGTATGGTGGAAGCTGCAATTCTCCTGTACAATATTAACACAGCAGAGATAAATCAAAAGAAAACCAGAATTGCGCTAAACTGATAAACAATAAGTAATTAATAATCGCGAAAATTTCAATTCAATAAAAAGTCCACCAGTGCTTAAATGATAAAATCCATCAACAAGTGCGATGGCGTCTCCAAACGCTGAGAGATGTTGTGCTGAATCCACCACCAAAATAGAAGAAGTCACTTCTTAGCTGCTTATCAGCTCAGACCAGTGGATGGATAGACGCACCTGCCCCCGGCTGGCCCTCCACACACGGCACTCTACCTCTGAAGGCTGCTTGAAGATATCTAAGCATGCTCAGTGTGCTGGAACCAAGCTGTGTTTACACTACAATGTTTTCCTTGATCCTTTGTAACGGGGGATCATGGCTATCTGGTAAGAAGTGACTTCTTCTATACTGCCAGCACAGCACCCTACTTATGAGTTCACTGTATATCTCTAGTGCATGGAGTGTATTTCCTCCATTGATTTGAGGATGTGATATGTGACTTATGTGGTCTTAATGACAGAAGCTAACAAGATGCCTTCACAGCAATTATGAATCTACGTAATAAAAAAAGTTTTTATATATTTCCATTTTGTGACTTCATACGGCAAGTTCTCTGTGTAACTGATATGCTGTCTTCTGTCATACTTACCTAAATTGTCTGTTTTGCCAATAATATTAATGCTGTTTCCTGTGGTGCTCTTAGTCTAGATTGACATTTAATCAATAATTATAAGTAATATTCAGAGAATCATGCTGGGATGATGCATACTTCAAATAGATAATAGTGGCAATTATTGTTATTATTGACTCATTGTAACAGCCACATTCTTTTGCTATGATAAAAATCAATTCTCTTGTGTGTCATGGAACAGCTAAATGGAATGTGAATGCTCGATATGTCTTTTTTTTTGTTTCCGGAATAACTTACTGGGCTTCATATATATATGTTGATGTAGTTAGCCCTCAGGTGCATGCTTTCTCAAGGGCCCATAACATACTGTATGTGTACAGCAGTGATGCTTCACTCGAAATCTTGGGGCCACATATGGCTTTCCAAACCTTTCTGTGAGGTAGACACAGATAGATGTTAAAATGGGAATGATCAATGAACTCTTTCCCATTATGTGTGTCTCATCAGTACTGTTGACTTTTTTTTGGCTGTAAAAGCTGAGTGCTGTATTTGTAAAGCAGCGTACACACGAGCGGAATGTCCGACAAAAAAATTCAGATGGAAGCTTTTCATCGTCTATTCCGATCGTGTGTAGGCCTCATCGGTCGTATTTTTTCGAAAATTCTGGCGGACCTAGAAATGGAACATGTTCTAAATATTTCCGACAGAACCTATTCCTATCGGGAAAACCGATCGTCTGTATGCTGTTCCGACGGACCAAAAACGACGCATGCTCTGATGCAAGTACGAGACGGAAGCTATTGGCTACTGGCTATTGAACTTCCTTTTTCTAGTCCCGTCAAAAGTGTTGTACATCACCGCGGTTGACTGTGTGTAGGCAAGACCGCTTGAATGTAATTCAGTCGGAGTTCCGTCGGAGAAACCTTCGGAGTTTATTCTGACAGCAAAACCGGTCGTGTGTACGCGGCATAACTCTGGAAAATTCAAATACATACGAAATATAACTAAATGATAGATGATAATTTTTTTTAGTGTATACTTTTATAGAGACTTCTGATGTTTATATGGAAATAAAAGACCACTTTTAGGCCTCATTCACATGGCCGTAAAAAATCCATAAAAATTTCACTGATCATTAAGCAAGGAACAAAAGTTCCTGCGTAAATGATCAGTAAATATCTGTTTTTTTTAAGCATAAAAATAGTCCTGTTCCTTTTTCAGAGGCATAAGTGCAGTGGCCCACAATGCAGGGCGCGGGCCACTGCACTTATTCATGCGTCCGGCCCCCTAATATACATGGGGGGCGCAGGACGCATGGATTCCAATAGGGTTTTTTTTTTTTTGAAGCACGTGATTAGAGCCAGAGGTTCTGATAGACTTCAAAATGTGCTCTGCGCTTCAAACCAAACCAGTTGTTTGACCCATTTCCTGATTGGCTAAAAGGAGAAGTAATCTCATAGGCCTAGGAGGAGGAGGGAGGATGCCACCTGTTGCCATAGATGAAGAAAGTGCGGGGCCAAACGACCGGGGGGAGGGAGGTTGGGAGGTACGGGTGACCCAACGACCCATCAGTGCCAACCAGATGTCCTTCCTCATTCTTTATGGGACCAACGTGGTCTGTCCTCCCTTTTTTACTGTTTACATTTTTAAAGAATTTCTTGGGATTTTTTTTGCTCTTCCCTGCTATGTGTCTTTCATGCTCTATCTTAGCCGTCCTTATTGCACCCTTATGCCCCGTACACACGGTTGGACTTTGTAGGATTTTTTCCCACGGATGTTGGCTCAAACTTGTCTTGCATACACATGGTCACACAAAGTTGTCGGAAAATCCGATCATTCTGAACGCGGTGACATAAAACACATATGTCGGGACTATAAACGGGGCAGTAGCCAATAGCTTTCATCTCTTTATTTATTCTGAGCATGCGTGGCACTTTGTCTGTCGGATTTGTGTACACACGATCGGAATTTCCGACAACGGATTTTGTTGTCGGAAAATTTTATATCCTGCTCTCAAACTTTGTGTGTCGGAAAATCCGATGGAAAATGTGTGATGGAGCCTACACACGGTCGGAATTTCCAACAACAAGGTCCTATCACACATTTTCCGTCGGAAAATCCGACCGTGTGTACGGGGCATTACATTTCTTGTTGCATTCTTTATAAAGTCTGAATGTTGATGATCCCTCAACCTTGTAATTTTTGAAGGCCTTCTCCTTTGCTTTTATATGCATTTTTACATTGGAGTTAAGCCATCTAGGACTTTTGTTCGCTCTTTTAAATTTATTACCCAATGGGATGCATTGGCTAATGCCCTTATTTAATATGCTCTTAAAGCAAACCTATCTCTCCTCAGTGTTCTTTGTTCCTAAGATTTTAACCCAGCTTATGCCTTCTATCAAGGTTTGTAGTTTAGGGAAGTCGGCTCTTTTGAAATTCAGTGTCTTTGTATTCCCCTTATGTTTCCTATTTGTGTAATTTATACTGAAGCCAATTGACCTGTGATCGCTGTTACCTAAATTGCCCCGTATTTCCACATCCGTGATCAGGAATGTATTGTTGGTAATCAGTAGATTCAGTAACGCTTTATTTCTAGTTGGTGCGTCTACCATCTGACCCATAAAATTGTCCTGCAAGACATTTAGGAACTGGCGAGCCTTACATGAATGCGTTGTTGCCTCCGCTCAGTCTATGTCTGGATAATTAAAATCCTTAAAGGCCTTCTCCTTTGCTTTTATTTGCATTTTTACATTACATTGTTTCTAAGATTTTATCCCAATTTATATCTTCTAGCAAAGTTCGTAGTTTAGGGAAGTTGGCTCTTTTCAAATTCAGTGTTTTTGTGTTCCCCTTGTGTTTCCTATTTGTGTGATTTATACTGAAGCCAATTGACCTGTGATCACTGTTTCCTAAATTGCCCTGTATTTCCACATCCGTGATCAGGTCTGTATTGTTGGTAATGAGTAGATCTAGTACCGCCTTGTTTCCAGTTGGTGCGTCTACCATCTGGCCCATGAAATTGTCCTGCAAGACATTTAAGAACTGGTGAGCCTTAGACGAATGTGTGGTTCCCCCCTGCCCAGCCTATATATATATAAAATCCCCCATTATGATAACACTTCCCATCCTTGCTGCTAATCCAAATTGTGATATGAGATCTGTCTCCCCTTCCTACCTCGGGTTAGGGGGCCTATAGCATACTCCCAGTATTATTTTACCCTTAGCTTCATTCCTTTGGAGCTCTACCCATAAGGATTCCACCTCCTCCCTAGCTCCCATAGTGATGTCATGTCTCACATTCACTTGTACATTATTCTTGATATATAGGCATACCCCTCCCCCTTTTTTACCCTCTCTATACTTGCGATAAAAGGTATACCCTTGAATGGTTGCCAGCCAATCATGAGAGCTGTTGACCAGGTCTCTGAAATTCCCACAAAATCCAAATCCTTCTCGTACAACAGTATCTCTAGTTCACCCATCTTGTCCACCAGGCTCCTAGCATTGGTGAACATGCCGCGTAGTTTAGACCGGTCGCATATTATCCTCTTATTGAGTGCTCCGAGATTGCAACTAGGACTTGCTATATTTACCTTGGGTTTATGTGCTTTGGTCAACCTACCACTAATGCCCCTAATACTACCCTCTGGAATATGTTCTGCACTGACTATCTCTACCTCTGCACCCTCCCTCCCCATCGCCTAGTTTAAAAACCCCTCTAACTTTTTGGCCATCTTCATTCCCAGCTGATCTGCACCCTCCTCATTTAGGTGCAGTCCATCCCTTCTATAGTACTGGTTATCGACTGAGAAGTCAGCCAAGTCCTCCAGGAACCCAAATCCCTCCTTACTACACCAGCTCTTCAGCCACTTGTTTACTTCCCTAATCTCCCTCTGCCTTTCTGGTGTGGCTTGATGTACCGGTAGTATTCCTGAGAATACTACCTTGGAGGTCTTTTTCCTCAATTTAGCTCTCAAGTCCCTAAAATCGTTCTTTAGGACACTCCATCTGCCTCTGACTTTGTCATTGGTGCCAACGTGCACCATGACAGCTGGGTCTTCCCCAGCCCCTCCCAGTAATCTGTCCACCAGATCCGTGATGTTCCGAATCTGAGTGCCCGGTAGACAACATACAGTTTGACGCTTCAGGTCTTTGTTACAGATTGGCCTCTCTGACCTTCTAAGAATTGAGTCACCTACCACCAGATTCTGTCTTTCCTTCCCCTTCACTTCCCCCCCACTCACTGGAGGAGTTCTTCCCCCGGCAGCTAGGAGAGTCCCTCAGCTCCAGCAGTGCTGGTCCCTGACTGGTTTCACCAATGTCACTCAATGGAGTGTACTTATTGGGATGCTCCAGCCCTGGATCAGCCTCCCTGGCACTTCCCCCTCTACCCTTCCTGACTGTCACCCATATACTCTTTCCTAGTGCCTGCACCTCTTTGTCTCCACCCGCCTCTGTGCTGGCCCCTGCCAGCACCTGCCATGTACGTTCCTGGCTCTCCTTTAGTATGGAGGGACTTCTCAGTGCTGACAGCTGCTTCCCCAGATTCAGAACCTGGGCTTCCAGGGAAACAATGTGCTTACATTTTGCACAGCAGTAATCACCCTCGATCAGAAGATCGAGGAATGCATACATGCCACAAGATGTACAACGAGTCGCCTCTCCACACCCGCCGGGCATCGTACCTATTAAATTTAATGAGGATTAGGGATTATACCCTGTCCAAATTACCTAACAACTAGCTACCTGACACTAATACTCACAAATGATTTATAAATAAATATATTATAATTAGTGATAAATGAATAATCAATCAATACTAAAACCAGTAACCCCGATGACTTTTAATCAATCAAGTTATATAAACAATATACTAAAATGAATGAATATATTATAATTTATATTTATATTTATTTATAAATAATTTGTGAATGTGATGGGTAGGAATGAGCAGAACACCCCCCCGGTTCGGACCAGAACCTGCGAACGGACCGAACGTTAGAACCCCATTGACGTCTATGGGACTCGAACGTTCAAAATCAAAAGTGCTCAATTTAAAGGCTAATTTGCATGGTATTGTCCTAAAAAGGGTTTGGGGACCCGGGTCATGCCCCAGGGGACATGTATCAATGCAAAAAAACTTTTAAAAAAGGCCGTTTTTTTGGGAGCAGTGATTTTAATGATGCTTAAAGTAAAAAAAAAAAAAGTGAAATATTCCTTTAAATATCATATCTGGGGGGTATCTATAGTATGCCTGTAAAGTGGCACGTGTTTCCAGTGCTTAGAACAGTCCCTGCACAAAATGACATTTTTAAAAGGAAAAAAGTCATTTAAAACTGCTTGCGGCTTTAATGTAATGTCGGGTCCTGGCAATATGGATGAAAATCAGTGAGACAAACGGCATGGGTACCCCCCAGTCCATTACCAGGCCCTTTGGGTCTTGTATGGGTATTAAGGGGAACCCCGCACCCAAATTAATTAAAAAAGGAAAGGTGTGGGACCCCCAGGCCCTATATACTCTGAACAGCAGTATACAGGCGGTGCAAACAAGACAGGGACTGTAGGTTTATTGTTAAGTAGAATCTGTTTGTAATTTTGAACTGGTACATTTTTAACGTGTTTAGCTCCAGCCAAAAAATCTATTTTAAGCTTTTTGGAAAACCTAGGGAAGGGTTATCACCCCTGTGACATTTGTTTTGCTGTCTGTGCTCCTCTTCAGAAGATTTCACCTCACTTTTTGTCCCAATGACAAATGTTTTTTGAAAATTTGGGTTTTTTTGTGAAACAAGGATTGGTGATAAAGCATCAGTGGAAAGGAGAAAAGTTTTTCCCATATTAACTCTTACAGGAGAGAATTTCCCTTCCTAGGGGTAGATTTCATCCCACTTCCTGTTGTCTCCTTCCGTTTGCAAGTAGGAGTCGTTTGTAAGTTGGATGTTTGAAAGTAGGGCCTGCCCTATATACTCAGCAGAAATTTGGGCCTTAGGTGTTGTTGTGGCCACAACACTGTAAGCCCTCACAGGGCCCTGCTGTGAAATATTAGATCAAGAATTGTAATTATATGCCCCTGTTCAACAGGGGCAGAAAAATTGGGCCTTTGGTGGTGGTGGTGGTGGGGGTGCTGGTTCACAACACTGGAACCCCTCACAGATACTCTAGTTGGAGCGCAGGAACTAGCCCTGCTACAAAGAATTGCATCAAAAATTGTAATTACACGCCCCTGTTAAACAGGGGCTGAAAAATTGGGCCTTAGGCACTGGTGCTGGCGCCACAACACTGTAACCCCTCACAGATACTCTAGTTGGAGCGCAGGAACTAGCCCTGCTGCAAAGAATTGTATCAAAAATTGTAATTACACGCCCCTGTTAAACAGGGGCTGAAAAATTGGGCCTTAGGCATTGGTGCTAGTGCCACAACACTCCAAACCCTCACAGATACTCTAGTTGGAGCGCAGGAACTAGCCCTGCTGCAAACAATTGCATCCAAAATTGTAATTACACTTCCCTGTTAAAAAGGGGCTGAAAATTTGGGCCTTAGGCACTGGTTCTGATGCCACAACACTGCAACCCCTCACAGATACTCTAGCTGGAGCGCAGGAACTAGCTCTGCTGCAAAGAATTGCATGAAAAATTGCAATTACATGCCCCTGTTAAACAGGGGCTGAAAAATTGGGCCTTAGGCACTGGTGGCGGGACTGGCGGCGCCCAGAACCAAAAATGTTCTTACAAGCTATCATCATGATCATTGAGGAGGAAGAGGATAATTACTCAGTATAACAGGATAGTCACTCAGCATCAGCATAGGCAGTCTTTGAAGGGATCTGACATTTCAAAAAAAATGTATTCCGTGCAGCTGGTTGTCGGTGCGAACCGGTGGAACGCACGCCATCCACGGAGGTAGACGCAGAGGTGACTCCATATACCACTCTCTATGAGTAGTTAGCAGCCCCAGTTCCGGGATAGGCACTTTTAAATGTAAGGAGCCATTCGGCCACTTTTTATTATATATATTATTATATTTTTATTATTTTTCAATAAACGGTATTATGCTATCCAAGTTTTTTGCTCTCTCTATATATCCTGCCTGTACCCATGAGATGGAAGGTTCCTATCATCACCAGTCCAACTTACGTGAGCAGGCACAATCCTGCAAAAGCACTATTTGACTATGTTTTCTAAGAAAGAGATCAAATAGATCTGGTAAGCAGATCACTTATCCATTCACATTGGGTGTCGATTTGTCTAATTTTCTGGTGAAGGACTATTTAGCTTCTGTCGGAGACATCACTACATTTGGAAGATTCGTTCTTTGCTGTCTGTGGATTTCTATGAATGATTTTTCACTGATTCACATTTTTTTTTATTGTTTGTCACATGGATGGACTTCATTTATTTTTTGTGTCCAGGTGGACAATTTGCAACTACACTTTATTTGTGTCACAATGACTGTATTTTAGTTTAGAATTTCTCACTACATTGTTTGGCCTAGTATATATACCAGCCAATGATCATAGCGCCCCCTACCCCCACTCTCTTTTCACAATCGTTAGGAGTACATCACTTCTTTTAGGGAAGCAGCAGTTTATTTTAACAATTATTTCAGTTTTTGCATAGTTTGGCGCGGAGTTCCATTTATATTTACACTAATTATTATACACAATTTTTTAATTGTGCATTAAAAAAAAAATTAGACATGCTATCTGCCAATAGAACTTAACCAAAAAGTGCAATCTATGCACCCAAAAATATAGAAAATATACCAAATCAAATCATTATTCAACCAAAAAAATAATGTGAAAGCAATAACTCCAATAATAAATAATAAATAACACATTATCTTGTCCGATTCCGCAACATGTCTGGTTGACGAACGGCCGTTCAGAAACATACTGAAAAGCACGAAATAAAAAGCGCTAAATGAAAAACACGAAAAGAAAAGCGCGAATCAACACTCACCAAACTTCTACTAACACGAAATTAGCAGAAGGAGCCCAAAGGGTGGCGCTAAAGAGCTGAAAAACCATGTAGTACGTCTTGTACGTCACTATGTTCTGAATTGTTGGCCAACATTTGTGTGACCGTGTGTATGCAAGACAAGTTTGCGCCAACACCCTTCGGACAAAATTCCACGGTTTTGTTGGCCAACAATCCGATCGTGTTTACGGGGCTTTAGACTTTTTCCATCTGCTTTTATCTGGTGATCTGGCCAGTAACACACCCCCTGTATTAGTCTTTATGTACACTTGGCTGTTATTCAGCACGGCCGCAGGAAACCCCAAAAGCGTTTTTGCTGCATTTTGTGGTTTCCCGCAGCCAGTGGGAAAACGTTCCTATCCTGAACACGATTCTTCCGCGTTCAGAAGGGAGGTTGAACACACCCTATCTGCAGCAGCTACTAAACGATCCTAAAAGCCTATGTGTACATGGACATGGAGTTAAGGTTTAGGAGCTTTGGCAAAAAAACTCCAAAAGCTCCTAAATTCAAGTTTAGGAGCTGTAGTGTACATGAAGCCTTATGCCGTGTATACACTTGCGGACTTTTCAGCATCAAAGGTCCGACGGTCTTTCTGACGGACTTTCGACTGACTTTTGACGGACTTCCGATTGACTTTCGAACAAATGGATTTGCCTACACACGATCACACCAAAGTCCGACGGATTCGTACGTGATGACGTACGACCAGACTAAAATAAGGAAGTTCATAGCCAGTAGCCAATAGCTGCCCTAGCGTCGGTTTTCGTCCGTCGGACTAGCAACCAGATGAACTGGTTGTTTAACCGGACTCAAATCCGTCGGAAAGATTTGAAACATGTTTTAAATCTAAAGTCCGTCTGATTTTCGACCGAAAAAGTCTGCTGCAGGTCCGATGAAGCCCACACACGGTCGGATTGTCCGACGGATTCGTTCCGTCAGACCAGTCTGGTCAAAAAGTCCGCCCGTATATACACAGCATTAGAGAGCCTCCAGTCTGGATGAAGGAGCACAGAGACACCCTTGGACAGCAGCATTGTCAGTCTGGGGGGGGGGGGTTAGTGTTAAATGTATTAGCAGATTTGGATACACTAACAAAACTCCAGCTCACACTTTATAAGCAGTTACAGCAACAGTTTTGTTCCTTTTGGGATAAAGGTTTTACGTAAATAAATAAAAGTTTTTCATTGACAGTGGTAAATGCTTTGTCTCATCCCTCTAACTGCTACATCTGCAGGACAGCCCATTCTTCAAAACAACTTACTGGCTAGATCACCAGGTGAAAATAAAGGAAAAAAAAAGTTTACAAAAAAAAACAAACGAATGCAGCCATCTAAGAATTGTCAAACTTCAATATAATAAATGGTAATAAAAATAAATCTGTGCTTAATGCTGAAACAAAAGTCAGTGCAAAACAAATAAATAAAATGAAGAAATACTATGATATCAGGAATATCTTTTATGCTGTCCTATGCCCAAATCATAAAATCAAATGAAAAGTCCGCAAAAAAGTCCCACAATAATCTTTAAGGTACATCTACTTGTGAAATTCAATGGGATTAAACACCTTCACCAACCTCTGTGCTCCAGCCACCACCATACAGGATTGCTTACCAGAGCCCTCAAAACAAAGGAGGTCTAATATTGCTTTAAATTTCTCTTGGGGGGATGGATGGCTTGCAATCTCTCACAGGAGCACGTTTTTCTCTGTCGCCTGTCCATTTCCATCCGACTGTCATCCGATCTGATCCACTAGGCGGATGGGGAACAGATCCCCATCCATCTGTTTTTTGGCGTCCTAGATTGGATCAGATACTGGTGGGATCGGATCCTGGCTGCTCCTCCATAGAGAACTATGGATGGTCCACCTGAAAAACTGACAAGCGGGCCGTAGTGGAAAAGTGTCTGGTTGGCCGCACATCCGATAAAATCACCTTTATTTGGACATATTCAAAATAGACACCCCACAATGTACAGTTAAGGGAACGTGTTTCATGCCAACATCAGCGCTTTTGACCAAGCTATGACTAAGCTCTGATGTTGGCGTGAAATGCGTTAGTTGTAGTGCTACGTTCCCTCAACTGTAAATTGTGGAGTTTCTATCTTGAATATGTTCAAATCAAGGTGACTTTATCGGATGTTCGGCCGACCAGACTCTTCCTCTACTGTCAAACCTGTGATGAACAGGGCCAGCACCTGCCCGCGTGCAGTGGAGGTGATACAAGTGGAGACCAACCTCGAGCAGTGATCACTTCTTATCTTGACAGGCGGACCCGATTGGTCCGTCAGTGTGAAATGGGCCAAAATCAATAAAAATCTCATGTACATAAGTTTTAACACAATATTACAATTTCAAAAGTCATTTTTAAAATCTGCAGCTTACATTAAATAATATCTGGTAATAAGCTCTTGGGGGAATTGAAACGACTGAAGACCCAAGTGATCTTCCTTCAGGAAACTCACTTCACACCGAAATCCCTTCCCAAATTACCCACCCACCTTTTCAACCAGTGGTTTATCAGCACGTCTCCGACCTCCAAATCTAAAGGGACAGCTATCGCCATACACAAGACATGCCACTTTCAACCCTTGTACCATGTAGCAGACCCCTTGGGCAGATACGTCTTTTTGAAGGGCAGTATCGCTGGTCAGAAATACACATTCGCGACAATTAATGCCCCCGAACGCTGACCAACTCACCTTCATTAACAATACACTGGACCACCTGGCAGATTTTAGAGAAGGCTTCCTAGTTCTAGGAGGTGACTTTAACGTAAGTCTTGACCCTTTGTTAGACATATCCCATGCCCTCACACTCCTATGCATTTCTTAAACACTTCCGCAAGACTATTCAGTCCCATTTACTGACTGATAGCTGGCGGACGCTTCAACCACTAGACCGTGACTTTAGCTACTATTCTAAAGTGCATGACGTATATACTCGCATTGACCACATCTACGTAGACCGTAACATTCTTGAACTCTTAGAGTCTGCGTCCATTGGCTCCATCTCTATTTCCGACCATGCCCAGTCCATCCACAAGATGGCGCAGTTTCTCCTTGATGTGGAATGTGTGCGTGCGCACGGACACCCGGCGGGTAAGCTCCACGCATGCATGGCCATGGGGCAGCACCTGGTTGCGTGCCCCATAGGCCTTCTGCATGTGGACGAGCTCCTGTACGGTTCCCTGTGTGAGCTCCGCTACTCGCGCCGGGACCGCATACCTGCCAGTGACGTCGAGACGCGTGACGTCATCACGCCCTTAGGGGCGTGGCTACGCCGCGCGCCTCGTCGTCTGGGGGATGCCTGATCTCCACACATGGCTGCCCGCTATGCAGCTGATTATGTGGAGTGGACACTGATTGGCTGACGTCCAATCAGCTGTCCTATTTAAAACACAGACACTCCTCTGGCATCTGTCAGTCTTTTGAACTGCTGCCTGGAGGTCTGAGTCTTGAGAGATCACTAAACAGCCACAAGGTAATTTGATTAGATACTTTGTTCCATATACTTGAATACTTACCCTACATGCTTACTCTTCCCTTTTACTATAGCTGAACGACTACTTTGTCTTTCAGCAAAGCATTGGCTTAACTATATGCCTTGTACATTTACAACATCACTCTCTAAACACACAGATCTCCATCGGCCATCCCTTGTGAAAGTGCTGCAACGCCCTGCATTACACTCCTGGTTGCCCACCTTGTGCTATGTGAACCAAAAGCCAGCCTGCTTCCCTGGTTTAAACCGCTGTTCTTTGTCATTTTCTGCTTGTTTTTATGAATCAAATTGATGTAAGTATAATTAGTCCATACTAGACTTTTCTTATACTACTTTTTCAATAATTACTAAAATCGCATATATTGCAAAAATGCAGTCGCATACAATTTATGACGATATAGATATTTTCTACTACTTTTTATTGTCTTTTGATATTTACAGATAGATTTGAGCACCTAATCATAAATCCCTTGATGAAGGAGTAATACATACCTATTTCCGAAACATGTCGGGTCACGTGCTATACACCTCATCCGCCTGATCCTCTACATACAGGCTGCGGGCTGTAGGCACATGGGTGCTATATCCTCTATATGCAATTGAATGTACAGTGTTTGTATTTGCACTTTATACAATTGTATCCTCTACTGTCACCTTTTATATATTGAATGTGTTTAATAAAGATGGCACTCTAGTGCACTTTTATATAAAACAATCTATGAGATAAATACTCATTTTTGGCCAGTACAAATATCCATTAAGGGCGACCTAAATGCACTTATAGTGCATATCTCTTTTTATAGTTATATTTCCGACCATGCCCCGGTAACGATGGCCTTTACCTTGCCATCAGATATGCAGAGAACATGGACATGGCGACTTAACGATAATTTACTAGATGACGCGGTAGTGATGGCTGAGGTCGCAGACACCCTATCCCATTATTTTAAGGAAAACCCAATCGCCGAGCATAATGAGGGGTTGGTCTGGGAAGCTCATAAGGCTGTGGTTAGGGGGACACTGATTTCTCAAGGTTCCAGACTCAAGAAGATACGTCAGGCAGATTTCTTGAGAGTACATACTGCACTTAAGAAGGCAGAACTTAGACACAAAGCTAATGGGAGTCCTGAGGCGTTGAAGGAACTGACAGAGCTGCGGGAACAGTTCCTGCGCCTACTCGACCGTCAAACTCGTAAGCAGTTTAGATTCATAGCACATAAATACTACGAACACGGGAACAAATGCAGTCGAATGCTAGCTTGTGCCCTACGGACGCGGCATGCACAGATGTACATACATAAATTACACAATGCTTCAGGGACCCCGCTCTTACACTCCTCTAAAATTGCTGCGGAGTTCCGAGCTTATTATGCCGCCCTATATAACTTAGATTCCGGACTTCCTCCCGCTTCACGAGACACTAAACAACGTGCGATCCGAAACTACCTGACTGCGGCTGGCCTCCCAGCGCTCACAGACGAACAATCCTTGGACCTAGATCTCCCAATTACTCTTAATGAGCTTTGTGCTACAGTGGACTCCTTGCCCAATGGGAAGAGCCCTGGACCCGATGGATTCACGAGGGCATATTACAAGGTCTTCCTGACTCATCTGGAGACTCCTATGTGTAAAAAACTCTATAGCAGAAGGTGGGACTATCCCCCGGAGGCCCTTCTGGCTCATATCACCGTGATTCCGAAAGAGGGCAAGGATCCCACCATCCCCCAAAGCTATCGTCCAATCTTCCTCCTTAATCTGGACATAAAAATTTTAGCGAAAATACTGGCAAATAGACTTAAACATCTTGTCCCTGAAATTGTCCACCCAGATCAAACGGAATTCATAACGGGTAGGGAGGCCAGAGACAACTCTCTCAGGGCTGTGCACCTCATTCACTGGGCTCGTACCAGCCCAGAACCACAGCCTGCTCTTATATTGTCAACAGACGCTGAAAAAGCGTATGACCGCGTTGACTAATCTTATTTGGTGGAGGTGCTCCGGTCGCTGAGGCTAGGTCCTAGAATGCTGTCCTCCATTATGGCCCTATATTCCACACCCTGCGCCCAGGTCAAGGTAAATGGGACCCTTTCAGCTCGCTTCCCCATTGGTAACGGCACGCGACAGGGGTGTCCTCTTTCACCGCTCCTGTTCGCTTTAGTACTGGAGCCATTTCTCCGCACAGTGCGGGCTAGCCCTGACATTAAAGGCCTTAAAGTGGGTAATACAGAACATAAACTCTCGGTTTCAGATCCCCTGCTCTCATTGCCCAATTTAATGAAGGAACTGAAGCTCTTTAAATCTTTCAAATTTTAAAATAAATTTTTCTAAATCTGAAATTCTCCCCATCTGTCTGGCGCCCCACCTAGTCACGAACCTTAAAACCGCCTTTCCCTTTACTTGGGCTACGTCGTCTATACGATACCTGGGTGTGCAACTCACAGATAGCTTTGACAGCCTATATACCGCCAATTATCTCCCACTGTTAGCTGTGGTCAAAAAGGACCTCTCCCAATGGACACAGAAGGCTTTTACATGGCTGCGGCTTACCCCGCATTCTGTTCTTTTTACAAATGCTACCAATCCCCCTACCTCAACCTTTTTTCGACAGACTGTCCAGCCTACTGTCAGATTTCATATGGAACACACGCAAACCTAGAATAGCCCTTCGGGTTCTACGACGTTCAAAACAGAATGGGGGTCTGGATCTTCCAGACGTCAGACGATATTATAGAGCCATAGCTTTGCAGAGGATGCTTAACTGGCGTTTCCATACTCGCTCGAAACTGTGGGTGTCCTTAGAGAAATGTCTAGCGGGCAGAAACTTATCATATGCTCCCTGGTTGTCCCGGGAGCATAGGGGATTGTCGGAGACGACTTCCCCCTTGGCGACTCAAGTACTGTCGGTCTGGGATAAGATTAACCCGCTGCTGAAACTGGCCCCCCCCAGTGTCCCCGCTGGCTCCACTGGGGGGCTTCCTTTGGTTCCCCCCAGGGGAGCAAATGGGCTTCTTTGAATCTTGGGTAGAAGATGGAGACGCCAGTTGTGGTAAGCTCATGAAGGACGGTAGACTCTTGAGTTATGATGCTTTGCCTATTGGTCGACAGGGCGCACCAATGAACTTTTGGAAGTACAGGCAGTTACACCATTTCTTTCAAATACATGGCAATAAGATTAGAGACCCTGTGCTTCTCACCCACATTGAGCAACTCTTCATTGCAGAAGAACCCATACCGCACTTGGTCTTGGAACTGTACAAATTACTAGGATCAGCGCTCCCTCATACTACACCTGCCTATATAAGGCGCTGGGAGAATGATTTAGGATTGACTTTTACAAAGACGGACTTAACACATTTATATCATCTTACCCACTCATCCTCGATAGAGTCCAAAACCCAGGAGACCAACTTTAAGCTACTGTCCCGATGGTACAGAGTACCAGCGGACCTGACCCGCTTTTACCCCTCCACATCCGAGTTGTGCTGGAGAGGCTGCGGACAGCGAGGTACGTTCTGGGAAGACATACGAAATCAAATAAAAATAGTGATAGAGATAGATGTTCCTTTCTCACTTTCTCCTGCACGTCCCCCCCCGATCCCACTCCGTAAATATAAGAAAAGTGTGCTGCCTCATTTATTGAATGCAGCAAGACGCTTGATTCCAATTTATTGGAAGAAACCCAGGATTCCTACAAGAGATGAGTGGATCAATAGGGTGAGTGAGATCCAGGAGGCTGAGGATTGGGTGGCGACTAATAAAGGCCATAAAGACCAATTTCACAACACTTGGACACCCTGGACCGAATACACTTCAGACTCTGCTAAGGTGCCTTCCAGTTTAGACGTTGCACTGTTGGAATTGGCAGACCCCACACTTAGAGACCTTAGGACAGCGAAGACCCAACCCTCCCGTGATCTACCCATGGACTCCAGAACTTAGTCATGGCGGGTCCGTTGCAGACGCGGAAGACGCTCAACTTTACTTACAGGTAACCTGATCCAACCCTTCTTCACTTTCCACCTTTCTTTTCCCTTCTCCTCCCTTTCTTCATCTTACCGTTCTTTCCCTCTTTATTGTGTTTTACCATTCCTTTTTGTTCACTTATAATGATTACGTGGGAAGCACACATCGGACAATTGGTTAAAAGTCGACTGGTATGGCCCCAATGCCCTCTGAGATGGACCCTGGGTTCTCTAGGAATTCAGCCGACTCCATATGGGCACAAATACCGCTCTGTGGTCTTCGTGGCACGTGTGGGAGCTGGGGGCGGACTGATAGAGGCCTTTGGGCCCCCCCTCTTGCTTCGACTGCGGGCCAACGAACCACGCGCCTCACACACTCCAGAAGGCAGCCCACTTGGGGAACCTTTGGGCTAGTCTCGCAATACTTATATACCCCACAGACACATAACACTTAAGATGCTTCTTTGTTGTCCCTTATGTGGGCCTTCTAGAGTCTTCCCATGATTAGCACTTTTCTTTGTTACATGGTAATATATGTTTTTGTTCAACCTAGGTACCTAATAATTGTCACTTACATGACCCTGCGTGGTCGATGACTATATGACTTACATTTATTGGACATGTCCTGTTATGTGTTGATCTGAAAATAAAAAGTGATTATACAAAAAAATAATAATAATATCTGTTGATCCTGCTGTGAAGATCAGGGTTCAGGCACTTCCTGTTATAGGGTGAAAACTCCTGCGTTGTCAGCTGGTGACATTTTTGCTCAATGAAGACTTCAGGTGATTGTTTCAACCCACAATACACAGGCGTGGTCCGCCGTTGTCACCATCCGAAATCCCACCTCGAGAAATGCCATGCAGCCATCAGTGAAGTGCATGCATGTAGACGGAAAGTTGCTGCAAAAGGCTGCAGGAGATCTGTGGCACTGAAATGCAACCAAGGATGAAAAAAGGGTGAAAGCAAGACTTTTACTTAACTATGGTAATGTTTTATGATGGAAAACTAAATGTTAATGTTTATTTATACTCTAAATTAAGATACTTCTGTGAGAATGAACAAAGAGTGACAACAGGTCCTCTCTGATTTATAAAAATCATTAGCTTGTTGAAGACCAAACTATATAATCTAGGGTTGGGCATAACTGGAATTCTTAAGAACATCTCAATAAAGGAGTTTACCTCTTTTCATAGAATAGAGATATAATCACAGCCCTAACACATGTAGAGAAATACAATCCTGTCTGAACTTGACAGTGCTGGCAGATATCATTATCCAGTTTCTTCATGCTATTAAGCTTTTGTGGATAGCTGAATGCCATGAAGGTAAACAAAACTGAGACAGCTTTTTGCTAGCTGTTCTTAATGCAAAATATAAAATTGCAAGTTTGCTCTTTTCTTCACATAGTGGACTTATATTTTTGCAGTGTGAAATAGATGATTCCACCACCGAATAAATCTGTCACATCATCGCTGACAAGGTTTACTAAAAAGAGAAGTTCGGGATTTAAAAAAAAAAAACCTAATAACTCACCTAGATGGATGCAGCATCGATCCAATTCTGCATCTGTCCCCCACCGGCTCTGCAGTGAAAACTGAGTGATCAAACACCATCTGATCGCTAAGTTTTCCCCTCCAATCTGTCAGTCATCGACTTTCTACTCTCCCCTGCAGCGCTCACTGGAACACTGGGCGGTGGATAGTAAAAAAATAGTAATGCCTGCAGAAGGAAGAGGGTACATATATACCTTTCACTTTTACAACTTGTGTTTTCAAACACCACTGAGATGCAGCTCCCCAGCCTCTGCAGACATTTGACTGGTCAGGTGGTGGAATACCTGTTTTCCCGGTCACACAGTGATTTCTTCTGCCAGCTCGTTTGGCTTGTAGTGGCGTACAAGCTGGCACGAGGAACCACCATGTGGGGCGGGGGTAGCATGTAGGCAGGTGAAGTGTACCCATCACTCTGTAGGTGGTGCTGCGTGCAGAACGTGATACAAAAGAGAAGGCGGTTGAGAGGAGCTTCTGCAGCCTTCCGTAGGTGCCACCAGGCAACTTTGGTGTGGGCAATTCTAATAAATAGCAGTGATCCACTGTGGTTGGTGCTCAGTTTTGAAGTGAATAGAGTAGGGACAGGATCCCTGCTGCTTAGGGACAGCATATTTAACCTTAGGAAAAGGTTCCTGATCAGATGGGACAGACTAGAGGCACCACTCTGTTGAACTTCGGGGCCATAGTTCTGAGAACTAGGACTTTCACCAATAGTGTACTGCTGTTTGCACTGCATTCTGTCTATCAGCCACCCCCTTCTCAGAAGCTGCTCCAGTAACACAAGATTTATCCAACGGATGACCCCTTGCAGCTGGAAACTTGCCATTGTGTGTCAGCATTGTTTGACCCTCCACACCTGTGTGCCTGTGTTCTGGTACCACTGTTTCCATATTGCCTGGAACTATCAAGAAAGGAATAGTTGTCACTGTTACCGCAGACACAATACCAGTGATTGCGGTTGTTGCTTCTGTTATCTGTTATCTTCCACTTAACTAAATAATAATTTTACCACCCTCTGTTGGATTTTGAGTGCCATTCTTTCCTGCTTGTGTGCCAACCACCTGGCCCTGCCCACAATCAGGAATATATACACCCAGAAGTCTTAAGTACTTTTAGCAGTTGGGGAGCAGCATAATGAGGGCATTTCAAGACACGGGCGCCAGAAACGTAAGTATAGAGCCTCTTTCTACAGGTATTACTGTTTGTTGTTTTGACCCTAATATGACAGGGTCACGTTACAGAGTATTTAAATGAATTGCTATCCAATATTTTAAATGTAGTTGGTTAAAAAATGTATTTCCTTTTGACATCCCACTTTTAATGACCAAGCTGATTTCAGATAGACTTGTATTGTAGCTAATAGAGGTGTTTAGTGTCCAGGTATTCTTTTTTTTAGACCCCTTTCACACAGGCGTTTTTCAGGCGCTTTTGGGCTAAAAATAGCACTTGTGAAGAGCCTGAAAAAGGGCTCGCCTGTAGTCTCAGTGTGAAAGCCCGAGTGCTTTCACACTGAGGCGATGCTCTGGGAGGAATTAAAAAAACTCCTGCAAGCAGCATCTTTGTTGAGGTGAAGGAGCGGTGTACCGCTCCTTAAGCGCCCCTGGCCATTGTAATGAATGGGCAGTGCCACCGAACCGCGACGCTTTGCTGGCTGTTTTAACCCTTTTTCAGCTGCTAGCGGGGGTTAAAAGTGCCCCGCTAGCGGCCGAAAGCCTCTGCAAAAACTACGGTAAAGCGTCCCTAAAAATAGTAGCACTTTACCGCCGACGCCCCAGTGTGAAAGCAGCCTAAAAGCAACCCTATCAGGCTACAAAAAAATCCTATGGTATGTCACCTGCAGTAGAAGAGACCCCTTTCACACTGTGGCACTTTTCAGGTGCTTTCAAGCTAAAAAGAAAAGCGCCTGAAAAGCTCACGAAAACCTATTTCCATTAAAATCAATTAATGCTTTCACACTGAGGCAGAGCGCTGGCAGGGTGGTGAAAAAATGCCCCTATCCATTGAAATGAATGAAAAGCTCTTCAAAAGTGCCTGAAAAGCTCTTCAAAAGCGCTCCAGTGTTTTACTGGCAGTTTAGAAGCGCCTCAGTGTGAAAGGGGCCTAATAGTCACCACTACAGTGATTTGTCTCTCCTACCTTCACTTCCTTCCAGTGTCACTTTCAGGAGTGAACCATATATCCTCTAGATACAAGAGTGTCATATGCCTCTGTCCTCCTCTGCATGCTGTGGTATCATTCTCCAAACCACGTGTCAGTGCTGTAAACTGTATTGATGTTGATGGACTATGGAACCACAATGAGCAACTCGATAGTATTGAATGCCAGAGTCTTACTGAGGTTGCAGCACTGGAATAGAAGGGAGAGAGAAGGTAGGAGAGATGGGCCACTGAAGAAGTAATTATAAGAACGCTTCTGTTGCGAAGACTTGTGATAGGACTTTTTTCTTGCCTGACAGGATCACTTTAAATATGTGAAGTGCTCACAGATATTTTTCTACAATTGAAAGACAGCTTCCGTTTTAGCAAACATTCTATAGTCCATCCCTATCACCCTACCCATTCATTTCCTCATCATAAGAGACTTTAAATGCAAATTGACAATGCAGTAGCAGAATATAATGGCTGTCTGTCACCAGCTGAATATTAAAGTTTTGGCCCAATTTTTTTTGGGGGGGATAAAGTATGGAAGAATTAAAAGCGCTATTGGTGTATTTTTTGATACCCGTGTCCCATTGGGGAGATTTCTTCCCATCTTGGAGACAAAAGAGTCAAAAAGTCAATAGAATATTAGAGTGTAATCATGGGAACATTTGTCCCGATGTGGATTTCCTCTTAACTTCCAGTCCTTGAATGACAACTTAAAAATGTTGGATGTCCTCTCACTTTCTGTCTCTATGAAAAGGGTCACCAGGACAAATAAAGTGTCAAATTTTTCCAAGGGGGACTTGGACATTAGTGACAACCTAACAGGGGATCTAACCCTTCCTCAATTTATCCAAAACTAAAAAAAGGTTGGCCTTTACATACACTTAAAAGTGGACCTGAACTCAAAAAAAGGAAGATTTGCAATGTTATAGAAGTAGAGCCCTGAAAAATTTACTTTTTCTCTGGAATTCCTTCTGAATAATAGAGGTACATGCTTTTATATGTGAGGTTGTCTAGGCACTGCTGGTCCTACAGCCTAATAGTTTATTTTTGTAGTGTGAGATGCACAAATCTGCTGCCTCTAGCTGATACCTCAGGAGATTTGGAGTGAGATCTGGTAATGCCACTATTGTGCCTAATTGCAGAAAGCCCTGGCATGATAACAAAGCCCTGCCTCTACCAAAATAGCCACCTCCACATACAGACACTGTGCAGAACAAGACATGGTAAGTCAGTAATATAAGACCAACCACAGGAGGAACACAAGCAATAATGGTAATTGGTCCTTTACCCTCCACCTGCTTTCTTTTTAGCACAGCTTTGAGAGTTTAGTTCCTCTTAAAATGAACTTGCAAGTTGGTTATTTTAGAATACTGCAATAGTCATCAAACTGCAGCCTGGGGGCCAGATGGGGTCCTTTGCTTGCTTTTATCTGGCACTTGGGGCACTATTTTCATCCACTGATTCCAACTATGGGACATAATTCCCCCCACTGACATCAATGAAGGGGCAGAATTCCTCCCAATGACGCCAACAATTGAGCACAATTCCTCCCAATGACACCAACAATGGGGACCAATGACACCAATGATGAGGCACAATTCCTCCCACTGACACCAACAATGGGGCACTATTCCTCCCACTGACACCAAAGATGAGGCATTTTTTAATTCCACTAATGTTGGGACCATTTCTACTACCAATGACCGCAGTCCTGCCCTCCGTTTAAGAGGTTCTAAGGCTCAAGGTTTTTTACCCTAATGCATTTTATGCATTAAAGTAAAAAAATATTTTGGGTACAGCTCCCATCCACCCCCCCCCCCCCCCTTATACTTACCTGAGTCCCATCTTGATCCAGCAACATGCATGAGTGGTCTCTCTCTCCTCATTAGCAGAGGGAACCATTGTCAACCACAGCCAGTAAGCCAATGAGAAGAGAGCGGGACCGCCAACAGGGGACCCAAAAAGAAGAGGATCGGGGCTGCTCTGGGCAAAACCATTCTTTGAATTCTTTCCTATAAAATCACTTTAAAACTGAAGGACAGTAAACTGGCCCTTTGTGCAGAAAGTTTGGAGACCCATGGCATAGAGTAACATTACAGTTTACTTCTGGCTGCTAAAAAAAAATCTGGTTTGTCAGCATTACAGGTGGGAAGAGGAAACCCAATTTGGGCTGAAGCCTGCTTCTCCCGTAATTCTGATAATACAAGTGTGATCTGTATATTCTCATGTCAGGGAGGTCCACTGGTGCATTATTATGGGGGTTCTAATCCTTCCCCTTCCTACTTTGGCCTAAAAAAAACCCCAAAAAAAACAAATTGGTTTAGGTACAAGTTACGTATTGTACTAAAAAATATATGATCATTTAAAGAAGAGCAGAAGGAAAGGAATGTTAGGAATGCATAGCAGGGATGGTCTGAACACCCCACTGGTTCGCAGCAGAACTCCCAAACAGGGGAAATATTCTAACTTGAATGGCGAACCCCATTGAAGTCTATAGGAGCTGAACAGGAAAAGTCAAAAGTGCCCATTTTGAGGGCTTATATGCAAGTAATTGCCCTAAAAGGGGTATAGGGGTTGTTTCAATAAAAATAAAAAATAAATTAAAACAATATTTTTTTCAGGAGCAGTGATTTTAATTATGCCTATAGTGCAGCAATAAAAATGAAAAATTCCTTTAAATATAGTGCCTGGGGGGTCCTCTCAATGTGCCTGTAAATTGGCGCATCTGCAGTATGCAAGTTATGCTGCAGCAAAAATGACATTTTCAAAGAAAAAAAAAGTCCCTTCTGACGACACAGACGGGTGCATGCTGGGCATGTGATGTCACAGGTGGCGGGGCCACCGGGTGACATAGCCAGGCGGTCCCACCCCTTGCCTAAAAAGGAAATGTCAAAAGCACAGAGGAAGCATATGGCAGGAGACCTCCCAGGAGGCGAGAGCGTTTTTTATTTTATTTTTTTTTGGGTCCGGCGGGCGGCGTGATTGGATGGATTTACATCAAGGGATACTATTTTTTAATTTTTTAATAAAGGATTTGTCAAAAACTGTCGCTTGTGTTTACAACTTTTTGTACACTTTTTTGGTGAATGGGTAGTGGTACAATGTACCCATTGACAGCTGATGACTCATCGTTTTTTTATCAGCCCCGCTCCTTAACAACCAGCTTACACTGTGCCCTGATTGGGCAAAGCTTTTCCCAAACAGGGCGCAGAATGCAATTTTGGGTGTTCCGCGAATGGCCGAACAGGCAAATGTTCGGGCCAAACTCATGCTCGGGCCGAACCGTTCGCCCATTCCTAATGCACAGTATTGAAGAGAGTAAAGTATGATTATAAGATGTCTACATAAATAGTACCTGAAAGATTAGAAAATCCACACGAGCACCTTATTGATTTCTGTTGCTAATAATTCAATGCCTTTGCTTGTAAGGAGAGCATCCATGTAAATAGAAGTTCTTATTGTGTAACACTCTTGAGTATCATATTATTAGCGTTATTATTTTTTGCAAAAAAGTTAAGATACGCTTTAAATAACTCCAATGTCAGGAAGGAAGGCGTAATCTCCTTTAGAGTTACAGTACATCCCCTTTTTACAATTACATTTCCTCAGCAGGCATAAATATATTTTTTGAAAATGACCATAATAACAGACATTAAAAGAAAATGTCTGGAAACACACTGGGGGAACTTAGCTTTTTGATGTCATAAAATTGATAGCATGCATTTTCCTCACTGCAGACGCGGGACATCCTCCAGCAGCTAGAACAATCACATCTTTGGTGGTGTTTGGAACACAGAGTGAGGAAGGAAGGACTCTTTTCCTCATCTTAGGACACCCCCTGCTAAAATTAGAAAGCAGCCAATAATGCTATGAAAGTATGAGTCTCAGTAAAGACATTGTTACCTAATGCTCTGGCCATACACCTGCCAGGAAAATGAAACTTTAATGAGGGCATGTCCAGAAAGTAAATACAAAGTAAATGTGCTTCACCATCAAGGTTACATGTAGCAGCAGCTATTCATCTTAAAGAGGAACTGTAGTCTGCTCACATAATTTGTAATTAAAACATCTTTGCCATTCTGAAGCTTCCCTCCAACCACTTTGCATATTATTTTATATATACTGTGATTTTGTACTTGCCAAATATGCTGCAAATATGTTCCCTCTATTAAGAGTGGCTGTAACCATTTAACTGTGGGCAGCTGAAGCTGCTGCCTGTTCACTTCCTGGATTCACACAGACACACATAGGCACATCTCCAGCACTGCATTTCTCATTGGTCCTCTTATGACTCACCCCCCCCCTCCCTTCCTGGCAAACTCTCACGAGAGTGAGAGAGAGAGAGCTGTGCATAATGTCAAAAACCTATGTTTTTTACCAAACATGGGCTGTATAAGGTATTTACTGGCAGAAAAATGTTTTACTATCTAAAAAGGGCTGAAGATTTAATAGATAGGAAGATGAAAAAATGACTGAAGTTCCGCTTTAAGTGTTTGTCAGGTAATGTAATCAAATATGAATGAATCATTAGGATTGCGGTTGCAGTGCACACATATTTACTTGAATGGACCATGTATGGTGGCAGTAATGCCCCGTACACACGATCGGATTTTTCGACAGCAAAACCGTGGATTTTTTTCCGAAGGATGTTGACCCAAACTTGTCTTGCATACACACGGTCACACAAATGTCGGAAATTCCGACCATCAAGAACGCGGTGATGTACAACACGTATGATGAGCCGAGAAAGAGGAAGTTCAATAGCCAGTGTGGCTCCTTCTGCTTGATTCTGAGCATGCGTGAACTTTTGTGCGCTGGACTTGTGTACACACAATCGGACTTTCTGACAACAAGTTTTGTTGTCGGAAAATTTGAGAACCTGCTCTCAAACATTTGTGTGCGGAAATTCCGACAGCAAATGTTCGATGGAGCATACACACAGTCGGACCTTCGGACAAGCTCACATTGAACATTTCCCATCGGAAATTCCGATCGTGTGTACGCGCCATAAGACCCCGAGCAGCTGCACGGTATTGTTTAGGTTGGCAACTGGGGGCAGTAAAACCACAGCTCAGCCACCTGTTTTTACTGTCCTCCAGCCACCTGTATGAATGAGGCTGTTGATGTGCAGAAAGGTATTCGGAAACACACCCAGCCTCTCCAACCTCCTTGAAGTCTCTCACATTCAGAAAACTGATAACAGGTTTATCACAGCCACTATTTTGATTCAGCTGTCTTTTGGAAATTTAAATCTGATTGTCTCCACTGAAACCTAGTAGAGATAGAGAAAGCCATACATGACAGGTTTCAAGCAAGCAGAGATGGCCAAGGCATAAACGAGGAGCTATCTGAATTTTGGGTCCAGTAAATGATAGAAAACACAGATTAAACAGAGCTAAAGTTTTTTTTGTTAGTACTCTGATTTTTTTTAAATGTGTGTCTTGTGGATTTTATAGGTCTCCCCAGGGCTTTTTTTTCTCAAACAATAGGTGTTGGAACTCAACCACGACCCCCAAAACCCCTCCTGCCACACACACCCTCCAAATCACATCAAATAGTGGGTGTGGTCAGTTTCAATTTCACGAACAGTAGGGGTCTTAAAGGGGCATTAAATACCAGGATTTTATACAGAGTGCAGAGTTCAGGGGGGTTACACACAGAGTGCAGAGCTGTCACTTGTAAACACAGAAACCAGACTTCTGGGTTTATAAGTGATTGTGGTGAGCAGGCACCAAAGGGTCTGAGCCAGTGGTGGTGGAACTGAGTTCCACCAAGTTCCCCCTAAAAAAAAGCCCTGGGTCTCCCTCACCCATTGCAGTGGGACCTAGGATTCTCTATGACATTTTGGTTTCAGGTCTGCTGATCACAAGCACTGGCTTTCCAAACCTCCCTGTTAGTGTGTCACTAACAGGGAGAACATAATTGCACAGAACAAAGTGAGCCTTCCCAGTCTTACCTTGTTTTCTCCTTTCTCAGTTGATGGATGCCTACATTTAGAAAAACAAGTAACCACAAGTTATTGATAGAACTGCAGATAAGAAGGTTTAGGGTGGGGATAAAACCATTCTACTGCACAGCCAGTTCCTGGAAAAAAATTATAAACTTTCCACCAGAGAACTTTCTGTAAGGGAATAACTACTTTACTTGCCTCATATGGATGCTTGCACAATTTTTAA
Organism: Lithobates septentrionalis; assembly: GCA_037952835.1. Lineage (NCBI taxonomy): Eukaryota > Metazoa > Chordata > Amphibia > Anura > Ranidae > Lithobates > Lithobates septentrionalis. The sequence goes on from JBBDGP010000518.1 coordinate 400,389, forward strand.
CGTGCAATTCAAACAATTTCTGTCACATATTCCCATTGATGGAGGCTTACCAGGAATCATCTTGTGTGGAAATTCCAACCTAGTGTTAAAACCTAAACTTGACAAATCTCCTGATACTAATGCTATGCTTTGACCAGTCATCACAGCGTTTAACACTATGCTAACGCAGTGCAGGCTCCTGGATCTTTGGCATACACTGGCCCAAGACTATACGCATGATTTGATCTTAAAAGTACCGTGGTCAGATCATCATAAGTTTTGGGTTTCGGGTTGAGCATGAGTTCAACCAAAACCCAGGCTGTTCATAGTTCATTGAACAAACTGGCCATATTGTTTCTTTTTTTTTTTTAATTTAAAGATATGACACAGAAATAAGCATAAAGACAACTTCGCATTGCATATAGACTGAAATGGACAAATCAAGTATAACAGCCAATCAAAACAGTTGCGTGTGAGTGAAGGTCACCATTCAATCTGACTGAAGTCTAATATAGGGAAAACAAACATCTGTGCCCATCACTTTTTGTGTCTTTTTTATTGAGAGAGAAAAATAGGAAGGGGAAAGAAAGAGAAGACAAGGGAGGGAGAGAGAGAGAGAGAGAGAGAGAGAGAGAGAAAAAAATTCAAAGGAGGGGTGGGAGGGGAGGGGCATTTGCCCCCAGGGAGCCAAGATCGTTAACGCTGAACTGCCGGTGGGGATCCTAGACAGTGGATCCTGTCCTGTATTGATGGAATTCGTCGGAGAAGCGAAAGAGGTTCCAATGAAACCATCTGGACTTATGTTCCTCTGACTTATCTCGCAAAGCAGAGGTCAGATCTTCCATTTGCTCAATGACCTTCACCCTTGCCAACCATTGGGCTACCGTTGGCGCAGACTGTTGCTTCCAAAGAGGTGGGATGCTGGCACGAGCAGCATTAAGGAGATGCTTGAGGAGAGATTTGTGGTAACGCTTCCTTGACAGGGGAGTAAGATTTAGGAGAACAGCTGCTGGGTTATCCTGAAGGGAGATATCCGTGAGTTTCTGTACAAGCTTAAGCACCGGCTGCCAAAAAGTTTGGAGCACAGGGCAGTCCCAGAAAATATGTAATAGAGTGCCTGGGTGTAGGCCGCAGCGCCAACAGCGATCAGTTTGTAGGGGATAAATCTTAGCCAGCACGGAAGGAGTTCTATACCAGCGTGTCACTATTTTATAATATCTTGATATTTGCTGCACAGAGATGATTTCTGTGCGAAAAAGAGTGCCATATTGTTTCTAAACAATCAGGAACCTGATGTCTATCATTTTGGGGTAGTAGCAAAACCTCCACTAAATAAAAGGTATCTGGGTGATTTGTTTACAAACAGCAGCTGGCCATGAATCTGTAACACTACTCCTACAAAATGACAGATCCCCACCAACCTCTGTTGTAAACAAACAGGCAATAGGGTTTGAGCTGTGTTCAAAGTTAGCAGACATTTTGCTGGGTTTGCGGAGCCTCCTGCAAATCGTACCTTTCCCAAATCACTAATCCATAATCATAATGACCCTGTAGGTATAACTTGCTCTCTGCTCTTAACCCGTACTAAACCCTTCTCATGATCTCTCAGTGATTCACTGTCCTTTGATGAATATTTTCTCTGAAATGGTACCTCAATCTCCTCACCACTGTCATGCAGAATCATATAGTTCAGCATGCAGCTCAAAAAAAAAAAATTAACTTCTTTAATAACTAAACTTGAGGCTGGGTTCACACTAGTGTGAATTGTATGTGGGTTTTCGCATGACAGGAGATTGTGACTGGCTCTCAATGGAGCAGGTTCACACATCCCCATGGTGGCTGCAGAGTGCATTGCACAGGGGTCCTGTGCGTCTTTGACTGTTTCAGGTCCAAATTCAGGCATAAATTCGGGGCTGATTTGTTCTTGATCAGTGAACAGGGACCCACGAGACCCCTGCTGTGAGCCACATGCGAAGACAGTGTGAACCCGACCTGAAACAGAACTTGACACCACAACATATGCCTCCAAACCCAAACCAGGACAACCTTTAACAATTCAAAAAAATAAAAATAGAACTGCCTTAAACATCTACTTAAAGTGGAGGGCCACCCTGAAAAAAAAAATTACACCAAAAATCCTAAAAAAAATAAAATAAAAACATTTGGAAAAAAAAAAATTTTTAAACTTACCTAAACCCTTGTTGCTAGGCAGTCTTCCTAATCGGCCTCTTCCTTTTCCGCTGCGTCTTCTGCTCCTCGGTGAGCGGCCCCGTTCTCTTCTGGGAACTATGTGTGTTTCCAGAACACCACAGGGCCATTCACAGAGCGCAGCGCCGCTCGCGTGAGCGCAGTAGGAAACTGGCAGTGAAGCCGCAAGGCTGCACTGCCTGTTTCCCTTACCTAGGATGGCGGTGCCGGGACCCGAGAGCCGAGGGACGGGTCGGCCTCGGGCGGCCGACATCGTAGGCACCCAGGACAGGTAAGTACTTATTTAAAGTCAGCAGCTACAGTGTTTGTAGCTGCTGACTTTTATTTTATTTTTTTTTATGGCTGGAATCCCGCTTTAATTGACAAAGCTGAAAAACATATAAGATAGTCCAAACATTCTATACAATAAGGTCGAAATACTTCACTCCTAAACAACTTTTTTGAAAATATTACACTTACTCACGAGCTCAAATTTTTTCACTCTATCTTAGAATCAGATATCACCATCACAGAGGTGAAACAAGCTGTCAAATCTCTGAAAACTGAAAAGTGGCAGGGCCCAGGTAAGCTCCCCTTTCTTTTCTACAAAGAAAAGAGAGGTGGTAGCATCACACTTAACCAGGTATTTCAATGACTCCAACATTGCTTCAGAATTGCTTAGGGCCCACATAATTATGATACCCAAACCCCCAAAAAATCCCCAACTTTGGTCAAACTTTAGACTAATGTCATTATACATTGATGTCAAATTATTTGCCAAAATTTTTGTTTCCAGAACAAATACACATTTAGGCCAATTAACATATAGAGATCAGAATAAATGCACACTCTTAAGCCAAGTAGCGGGACAAATAAGGAAAACAGTATATCTCTCCTATCATGCAAATCTTTGCAAGGTTTTCTTTCTCTAAGTCGACAATCCAAAAGCATTTGATACTATCTCTTGGCCTTAAATGTCCTATGTGTTATGCAAATGGGTTTCAGCAAGAAATGTATCTTTGAACTATACTCCACTCTGCAGGCTGGGGTTTGGATCCCAGCGTTTTGATCTAGAATGGGGCACCAGACAGGGATACCTACAGTCCTTGATACTGTGTCTGATTGGCATGGAATTCTTGGCAACCTACATTTGCTAGAATAGGGATGTCCATGGCATTGAGCTTGCAGGAATATACAAGAAACTGGCTTTATTCACAGATGATATACTTCTATGTATTTTGGCCCCATATGTCTTTGCCGTGTGTTTTGCAATTTTGTATAAATATGTTGCTTTCTCAGGGCTAAAGATAAAAATCCTTTGCAATGACAAAATCACAAACCTGACAACATATTGAAATTTACCTTTATTTTAACTGGACTATACACTTCTTTACCCATACATTTGACACATTATATCAATCCAACTTCCCTGCCATTTTCTACAAAATTCATAACCTGCTTGACTCTTGGAGCTATTTCAGTATCCTCTGGATGGGGAGACTAAATGCAGTTAAAGTGGTGTTCCGACCGAAATTATACTTTTTAAATAAAAATACCCCTATAATACACAAGCTTAATGTATTCTAGTAAAGTTAGTCTGTAAACTAAGGTCTGTTCTCTTTGTTTATAGCAGTAGTTTGTTATTTTATAAACTTACAGCAGGCCGTGGCCATCTTAAGTGTGGGCATCTGAAGCCAGACTGTATTTCTTCCTGGATCTCATCCTTGCAGATCTTGCACATGCTCAGTGCAGCACAAGCAGTGTAATAGGTTTCAGGTCAGGTTTCCATAGCAACGGCAGTGTCAGAGGAAGTTTCCGCCCCTTCCCAGAAGGCATTGCAAACAGGAAATGATGCGATGGACCGCGGCCAGGGAGCAGGAAGTGAAAAATGAATACAGCAGATATACAGTAGGTGCTGAGAAAAAAAATAAAAAAATATCCAATTTGTTTATAGTGCACAGTTTAGTGAGCGATGCTGAAGAGTTGTAAAAGTGGGTGGAACTCCACTTTAAGATGTCTCTACTTCCAAAGCTACTCTGCCACTTTAGAGTTCTGCCCATAGCTATTTTATTTCATACCATTAAGTCCATCCAAAATACTATGCTTTATCAGGGGCCAGGTAAGGCCCAGAATGAATAAATCCACCCTATTTAGACAAAGGCTACAAGGTGGATCAGGTGTACCAGTTATAATAGACTATTACAAGGCTGCATACATAACTCTCTTAGCCCTCTTCCATATGTACACGGAATTTCAATTATGTGATCTACTCAAAACTGTGGACTGTAATATAGTGGCAATTTCTTGTGTCATTTGGATCCCACCAATTCTCTAACTGACTGGCATGAACCACTTTCTTCCCCATTCCTTGAGGACTCTATTATATATTTTGGAAATCTCATTTCTCCACACCTCCCTCTAGCTGGCATCCTGAAGTGTCCACAATTTCCTCCTGAAGTTGAGGACCCTCTGGCATTTAAATGGAGGATTAAAAAAGGCTTCAACACAATTTGCTCATTTCTAACCTTTAAGCAAAGTATACCCTTTTAATATTTTAGAGACTATCATAATCTCAGTGGTGTGGGGCAGCACAGTGGTGGAGTGGGTAGCACTCTAGCCTAGCAGTAAGAAGGGTCGCTGGTTCAAATCCCAACCACGATACTACCTGCCTGGAGTTTGCATGTTCTCCCTGTGCCTGCGTGGGTTTCCTCCGGGTACTCTGGTTTCCTCCCACACTCCAAAAGACATGTTGGTAGGTTAATTGGCTTCTATCTAAATTGGCCCTAGTATATGAATGTGAGTTAGGGACCTTAGATTGTAAGCTCCTTGAGGGTAGGGACTGATGTGAATGTCCAATGTATATGTAAATTGACAGCACTATATAAGTACCTTAAATAAAAATTAAATAAATAATCTCCATCCCAATAGATATTCAACTATATGTAGTGTAATAATTATGTCACCTCTCTACTTAAACTCTGTACCCCACCTTTGATACTTTTACTGCATTTGAATCTAGATACCTTACAGACCTTTATGCGCCTGGCCTGGAAGCTCTTTTTTATACCTCCTTACATTCTCTACTTCCTAAACTTAAATACATGATAAAATGGGAAGAGAAGCTATCCACAGCTAAAAATTCTTTAAATATTCTAGCATTAGAAAATACATTATAAAATAGTCTTCAGATGGTAATTGAAACCAGCCCGAATAACAAAATATGTGCCCTCCTTCATTCTTCTGTCCTGATTCCAGGGCTGCCGCTTGGAAGGGACCATGGTCCCCCCCTGGTGGGCCTTTGGGCAAGCCACCTCTGGATCAGGGCCTATAACTTTATCAACTCTCCTGAATGAGTGGCCACTCAATAAAGTTGAACAAGAAGCAGTTGAACCTTAACCCATTCACGCCAACAGTACGCAAATATGCGACCTCTCGGCGGGTGGGCATTAACACAGAGCAGCTGCATATTTGAGTACCAGATTATAAATGCAGCTGTGCTGAGAGCATGCGCCCTGCACGCTCCCAGCACAGTTACCAGCGGCTAATGGAAAGCTCCAGTTTGCTACTTATGATCAAGAGCTTTCCGATCATGTGACCGCTGTGACAGCCAATCACAGTGTTCACATGATCATAAACCCCACCTCCCGGAATCTGAAACCCCTTAAAGGGCTGGGAGGTGCCGGCGCAAAGATGTTAAACTGCATAAGGGATTTTTACTGTTAGAGCAGTAAGGACGTGGAACTCCCTTCCACAATTAGTGGTTTTAGCAGGTAATGTCATTGATTTAAAAAAATTCTTAGATGAGGCATCTTGTTGAACACAATATACAGGGATATGGGAAGTGGTAGAGACAAATTATGCACACACACCCACACAGTTTGAATTGGGTGGACTGGCGTTTTTATTCAACCTTACCAACTCAAGACCTGGATGAGTCACTATCCGATAGACCAGCTGTAGGAATTCCCCATAAACTTAATAAATTGATCTCTCTCTTACTAAATTGAAAACAACTAGTTCATGGAAATCCCCACATCTGAGTTTTACAGAAGTTGATTACTGGATAAACAGAACCATGAAAATTAAATTTAGCAGTGATTTCTCAGAAAAAAACAACATTCTTTTAAATGTGGACTCCTTGGCTTAATTATATACAGCCAGATTCAATCCCCACCGCTCTGTTATCTATATCAGTGGTCATCAACCTTGTCCTCAGGGCCCACTAACAGGCCAGGTTTGCAAGATAACTGAAATCCCTGACAGGTGATATCATTTGCTGCTCAGTGATTGCAGTATTCTAGTCTGCATCTCCCCAAGGCAATACATAAAACCTGGCCTGTTAGTTGGCCCTGAGGACAGGGTTGATGACCACTGATCTATATAATGCTTCGAGGACCAATATCCTGAATGAAATGGGACAATAAACTTCCCCCTCCTATTTATGCTACTGTCAGGGCTGGGCTCAGCCCTTCCTTCTCTGAGCTGGCCGCTCAGCTGTCAGCTAATTGCCAGCTCCTATCTCTCCACAGTTACTCAGCTGTTGATGATATCCTGCTCGTCAGTCCTGCCTACTTAAGCCGTTCAGCCCAGAGGATCTCTGCCTTCGCCTTAGTCAACATCACAGAGATGCTCTCCTGCATTTGTGTTAAAAGACTTGCTTGGCTGACATCCCTTCTGGCTCCAGATCTTGCTTGCTGTTTTACTACGCTCATCTCTGGCTCCCTGACCTTTGGCTTGTCTGACTATCCGTTCCTGAACTCTGGCTATGTTTTGACTAGTTTCTTCTATTTACTTTTATTAATAAACAAGTGTGATTTAACTGTACTTCTGTCTGATTTCATGGTTTCTGACAGTAGGCAAAGGCCATGAATTCTGAAGATGCAGTCAATCCACTTGTTGGTAATATTTTTTCCAGATTGGATGAACTGGATCACCACATGGATCAGTTTGCCATGGCGTTACAAATGTTCCCGAGTCGCACGGCTCATCTGGAATCTCTCACTGTGGCTGCTCTGGTACAACCTCAGTTGCAGGCCATCCCTGCTTCTGCGCCAGTCTCTGTGTGGACACCCGCCTTGAGTATTACATCTATAAGAGGTATGTCTGGTTTTGCTCCGCTTCCCCAGTGATTTGGGGGCGGTCCAGTTCAATGCAGAGGGTTTCTCAACCAGGTTGAGATATGCTTTGAGATGCTGCCCCAGGCATTTTCCACGGACAGAAGCAAAGAAGGTTTTGTGATATCGTTGCTTTCTGAGAGAGCTTTGGCCTGAGCAAACCCTTTATGGGAGGCGCAAAAACCTGTTGTCTTGAGTTACCCTGAGTTTGTGGCCTCCTTTTAAAAGGGTATTTGACGTTCCCGCACACTCCGCTTCTGCTGCCAAGTGCCTCATGCCCATCAAACAGAGTACGAGAACTGTTGCCGACTGCTCCATTGAATTTCGTACTCTGGCAGCAGAGGTTGCTTGGAACAATGAGGCCCTCGTGGATGCTTTTTCTCATGGTCTCTCGGATTCCATCAAGGATGAGATAGTAGCCCGAGAAATACCCACTGAGCTGGAGAAGTTGATCACATTTGCCATCCTCATTGACTCCAGACTCAGAGAAAGACTCTCTTTTAAGGAGCGCTTGCAGGAAGCCACTTGTAAATTTGCCTCTGAGCTTTGCAGTCCCATTCATGCCTCCCTCACCTCCCATGCCTCCTGGTACCGAACGAGTCGGCCAGTAAAGATGAACCCATGCACTTGGGCTTCACGCGTCTCTGTGGATGAGAGAACCTTTAGGAGGAGGGAAAGATTGTGCATTTATTGTGGCCAGGCAGGTCACTTTTTGAAGTCTTGTCCTACCCGCCCAGGGAAACGCCCGAACCTCGAGGTCCTGTCATGGACAGACCTTAGGTGGCATTGTTTCGTCCCCAGCTATCCAGAAGGATAAGCCCCTGGTTTCGGTCACCCTTTCTTGGGCTGAGTCGTCCGTCGAGATACAGGCTCTAATCAACTCTGGGGCTGCAGGCCTGTTCATTGATGCAGCCTTTGTATTGAAGCACTTGATTCTGCTGCAGCTGCGTGACACTCCACTTGCCATTGAGGCTCTTGATGGGAGATCCCTACAGCCTGCCCATGTGACTCATGAGACGGTTCCGTTGTTCATGGCCGTAGGGGCTCTTCACCATGAGATAATCCAGTTCCAAGTTATTTCCTCACCTAAGTTTCCGCTGGTTATTGGTTATCCTTGCTTACAGAGGCACAACCCCTCTTTTGGCTCCGTACTGAGGTTCTCTCCTGGTCACCACAATGCAGTAAGACATGCTTCCAGAAGGTAGCCAAGGTCCTGTGCACCTCTTCACTCTCCTCCCTGCCGGAGGAGTACCACCTCCAAGCCGGTAGTTTGCCTCCACACAGGCCGTATGATTGCACAATTGACCGTCAACCTGGTGCCATACCCCCTCGTGGCCGGGTTTACCCTTTGTCGGTCTTGGAGGATAAGGCCATGGAGGAGTATGTTGCAGATGCACTTTCTCGAGGTTTCATCCGCAAATCCTTGTCTCCTGTTGGTGCTGGTTTCTTCTTCATGAAGAAGAAGAGTGGTGAACTGAGACCTTGTACTGATTATAGGGGTCTCAATCGTTTCACAGTTAACAATGCCTATCTGATTCTGTTGATTATGGAGTTATTTGACCGCCTCAAGGGAGTATTGGTTTTCACAAAGCTTGATTTGAGAGGGGCATAAAATCTACTTAGGATTAAGGAGGGCAACGAGTGAAAAACTGCGTTTAATACCAGAACAGGCCATTGTAACACCCTGGCAGTTATCCAGGAATTCATTAACGATGTCCTCCAAGATTTGTTGTAGTTATGTGTGGTGGTTTATCTCAATGATATCCTCATATTTTCCAAGTCCCTGGAGAGCCACCACACAGATGTCTGTCGTGTGCTTCAGAAACTAAGAGCGAACAACCTCTATTGTAAATTGTAGAAGTGCGAGTTCCATTGTGAACAGGTTGAATTCCTGGGTTATGTTATTTCCACTGCTGGGTTTTCGATGGACCCAGAGAAACTTTCAGCCGTCCTACAGTGGCCCCGACCCATGGGTTTACGTCCTCTGCAGAGTTTCCTGGGCTTTGCCAACTATTATCTGAAGTTTATTCGTAACTTCTCATCTCTGGTCAAGCCCCTGACGGATATGACCAGAAAGGACAGTAACCCACAGAGTTGGTCTCCGGAGTCTGTTAAGGCCTTTGAGAGTCTCAAGCCTGCCTTTGTTTCTGCTCCTGTGTTGGCACATCCTGATCCTGCGTTACCTTTTATCTTTGAGGTTGATGCTTCTGAGACTGGAGTTGGCGCCCTTCTGTCTCAACGTCCTACCTCTGAGAGCGCTTTGCATCCTTGTGGCTACTTTTCCAAGAAATTATCGCCTGCAGAGTGCAATTACGAGATTGGTGACAGAGAGCTGTTGGCGATCATTTTAGCCCTGAAAGAATGGAGACATCTCCTCGAAGGTACCACTGTGCCGGTTCTCATTCTTACTGACCATAAGAATCTCACATTCTTGTCTGAGGCTAAACGCCTCTCTCCCAGAAGGGCGCGATGGGCTCTTTTCTTGTCAAGTTTCAATTACATTGTCTCATTTTTACGAAGGGACTCAGCCCTTTTTCTCTGACCTGGCCGCTCAGCTATCAGCTAATTGTCAGCTCCTATATCTCCACAGTTACTCAGCTGTTGATGATATCCTGCTCGTAAGTCCTGCCTACTTAAGCCGTTCAGCCCAGAGGATCTCTGCCTTCGCCTTAGTCAACATCACAGAGATGCTCTCCTGCATTCCTGTTAAAAGACTTGCTTGGCTGACATCCCTTTTGGCTCCAGATCCTGCTTGCTGTTTTACTACGCTCATCTCCGGCTTCCTGACGTTTGGCTTGTCTGACTATCCATTCCGGTTCCTGAACTCTGGCTGTTTTCACTACTTTTGTTCAATTTACTTTTATTATTAAACAAGTTTGATTCAACTGTACTTCTGTCTCGGTCTGATTTCATGGTTTCTGACAGCTACCTTCGTTTTTTTGTCGCTGTCTACTTTACGCCTTTTCTGCCTAATCTATGCTCTTTCACCTTTCTGCAAACAGTGGAAGACATTGCATACAAATACACTGGACACAGGTTAGATTATATATACAAATCTTTCACTGCCTTTGACCTTGAACCTGTTGATGTTTCATGATTTCATCTACATAATATAAATCATTGAAACAGAAAAAAACATTGAAAGGACATTCTGACTTTTGTATTGCTGCAGTTTTTTGCTGGATAACATTAGCTGATCTTTGATTGGTTTCGCTTTTTACTTAGAATTCCCCTTTAACAGAGTACATACATCTTACTGTTGTATGATCATTAGATGTCATTTCTATGACCTGCAGTCCATTCATTTACTTCATAAATTAGGGAAATGCCAGCCTTAGATAGTGAACCTTATTTTTTTAAACTACAATCAGTATGGTGGCTCAGTTTCTCTACTAGTGGAAGACACAGTGAAATGTTAAAGCCCCATTAAACTCTGTTTAAATCAGATGATAATTTCGCAGGTACATCAAATAAAAATTAGTTCAAAGTCTCACAGTTCATTTTCTTTAGAAAGCAGGCAAATCGAAAAAGAAAAGTCCTCACCCCCTGCCACTATGCTGCAATGAGGACTCCTGTTCTCTGTATAGAAACAACAATCTCTCTGCAGAGGTTTCCTGCTCTGCCCTGTCAGGTCCATAGTGCTCCAATCTACAAAGCTCACACCCCCTACTGATTGCAGAGTTCTAGCTAGACTCAGCTTTTTTGTTAGTTTTAGAGTGGAGGGGAATTAAAACACCTGTCAGATTTGTATTGCTGTCTGTGTCCCTGTAAGGCTCCATGCACACTGGCTTAAAAAAATCCCTGCTTCTACAAGAATTTTGTGTTCTGCCTGTAGAAGCAGCTCAATGCTATTCTATGTGTCCATACACAGGCATATTTTGAGCTCAACGTTTAAAGACAGGAAAAAACCCTTCTGGTTCATGTTTCTGATTGGAGTTTACTGGCAGAAAAAAACGTAAAACTCTCCTAAACGCGTCTAAACTTTGTACAAATTATTTTCTATATGAGCGTCTTTTTACTGCCATGGGAACAGACGTTTCTTTTTAAGCCCAGTGTGCATGAAGTCTTAGGGAGACTCACCCTCTCTATTTGTCCTGTTTACCATTATCATTGGAAGTGAAAGTGAAAAAAATGGCAAATTTTGTGTTGTCCCCAGAACAAGAATAGAGGAGAAATCTTCCAATGGGAACACTAGTTCTGGTGACCCTGGTGACAATCAGGGATTCCTTCACTTTGGAAGGATTTTCTCTCACTTCCTTTTTGGCTATGGGGCAGGAAGTAAAGGGAAATCTTCCCAATCGGACACAGATGGCAGAAATAAACCTTACAGGAGTTATAACCCTCCCTTGCTCTATCCAAAAATGGGAAAAAACGTTTTGCATTTAATTCTACTAGATATGAGGAGAATACAAGAGCTGTTTACTGATTGCACTTCACACTTAAAATGTGTATGGTTAAACATTGTATTTTTTCACACAATCGGATTTTCCGTTTGGAATTGTTTGATGACAGGCTGTTGGCGGAAAATCCAATCGTTTGTGCGCTCCATCAGACAATGGTTGTCGGATTTTCCGCGGACAAATGTTGGATGGCAGGCTTTAAAATTTTCCACAGACAAATGTCTGTTGTTGGATTTTCCGAGAGTGTGTACACAAGTCCGTCCAAAGTACAAACACGCATGCTCGGAAGCAAGGACGAGCCAGAAGCAGTTATTCTTGTAAACTAGCGTTCGTAATGGAGAATTAACATTCGTGACGTAGCAAATTATGAAATCTAGAAATGCAGCGCAGATTCTCTTCTTCTTTAATGGGATAATAATGAAGCTGCTTTGCTGGTGATACTGATGGAGTTATTGCAAACGAATTTTCAAAGGCTTTTTTTTTCTAGTGATATCAAGAATAATATTATTATGCTTCTTCTTTTTTTTTTTTTTTGCTGCAAGTTACCACAACACCATTATCTCGTAGTTTTTAAGATCATCATAAGTATCATCAAGATACAACTATGTTGGTGTCCCTTGCTAATTTTACATTGTATTTTTTAAAATGTAACTGTCTACTCCCAAACTGTCATTTGAAGTAAACACATAGCCAAGTATTACTCTCCACATTTTTTTTTATTGTGCATTAAAAAAAGAAAACAAATAACATTAGACATGCTATCTGCCAATAGAACTTAACCAAAAAGTGCATTCTAGGTATCCAAAAATATAGAAAATATACCAAATCAAATCATTATTCAACCAAAAAATAAAATAAAAGCCTCATGCATGTATCCTGCTTCTTAATATAGGGGGTCAACAATGCGAAGAGTTGGTGAAAGCAGGGGTCCGTCATCCGGAGATAATTCCGAAAATCATCCGGATTATTCTCCTGGAGCTCCCGCAGCAAAGGCATATGATATAATTGGTCACGATTAATAGAGCAACCAATTTTTGGTCCAAGAAATCATCTTCCTCCTGTTCCTGGACTGGACTTGGGTCAAAGCAATAACTCCAAGGCCAATAATAAATAACATGTTATCTCCTCCGATTTCGCATCATGGCTGGTTGACGAACGGCCATTCAGAAACGAACTGAAAAGTGTGAACCGAAAAGTGCGACCTAAAAACTGCAAACTGAAAAGTGTGAAATGAAAAGTGCGAAATAAAAAAGTGTGAAAAGCGTGAAGTATAAAAAAGCGAATATCCACTCACCAAATTTCTACTAACACGAAATTAGCAGAAGGAGCACAAAGGGTGGCGCCTGACAATTGAACACCCTCTTTTTCGGCTAGTAGTACGTCACTATTTTCGTGTTTGTTGGCCGACAATTGTGTACCGTTTGTATGCAAGACAAATGCAGGCACACACCTTCAGACAAAAGTCTGAGGTTTTGTCTGCGAAAAATCCAATCGTGTGTACGAGGCTTTACCTTCAGGCCTGCTAACATATTCTGACCTGCAGACACCTGCAGCCACGCAGCAGCATCCCAACATTACTTGTAGAGGATGGAGACAAAAACTAACTTTTGAATTGCGGATATACAAGATATGCACCATCTATACAATATCCTCTTAAAATCCTATGAGGCTGTTTAAAGGGGAAGGACTATAATACCCATCTGTCTATAGAGCCATTAGTCTATATGGAAACACCCCCTCCCCATCCCCTCTATACAGGAACTTTATTTACTTGGGAGTATGTCTGTCAGTGTCAGCAGCTGCTAGGCTTGTCCAAGACAACATTGTCTAAATTTTAGGCCTCATGCACACTAGACGTTAAAATAACGTTATAAAAACTCCAGTAGCTTTGCAGTAAGTTTTTCAACTTCTTTAAACTTTTTTCAACATTTTTGCAATAGTGTTTTTTAGCGTTTTTCCGCGTTAGAGTTTCTTAGTGTTTTTTTTTTTAAGAAAATTTTTTTTTTTTTTCAATGAATCAAAAAACATTAAAAAACACTGGTGAGCGTCGTTTTTGAGTGTTTATCAACGTTTATCAGCGTTTATCAGCGTTAGAGCATTTTTAGGCCTCATGTACACTGAACATTAAAATAATGTTATAAAAACGTCAGTAGCTTTGCAGTGAGTTTTTCAATTTTTTTCAACGTTTTTGCAATAGCATTTTTAGCATCCTTTAGTGTTTTTCCGCATTAGCGTTTTAGCGGGTTTTTTTTTTTTGTAAGAAATATTATTATCTTTTCAATGGATCAAGAATGGTAAAAAGCGCTGGTGAGCGCCGTTTTTGAGCGCTTATCGACGTTTATCAGCTTTAGAGCGTTTTTACAGCTGAAAAACGTCTCTCAGAACCCAGTAGTTTTGGCTTTTTTTACTGCTCAAAAACGCTACTGCCCAAAACTGCTGATAACAGCCTATGTGTGCATGGACACATAGGATAACATGAGGGAGAGTTTAATGACTGTAGAAAAAAGCACTGGTGAGCGCCGTTTTTGAGCGTTTATCGACGTTTATCAGCGTTAGAGCATTTTTACAGCTGAAAAACCTCTCTCAGAACCCAGTAGTTTTGGCTTTTTTTACTGCTCAAAAACGCCACTGCCCAAAACTGCTGAAAACAGCCTATGTGTGCATGGACACATAGGGTAACATGAGGGAGAGTTTAACCACTTGAGCCCCGGACCTTTATGCTGCCTAAGGACCAGAGGTCTTTTTCCAATTTGGCACTGCGTCGCTTTAACTGCTAATTGCGCGGTCATGCAATGCTGTACCCAAACGAAATTTGCGTCCTTTTCTTCCCACAAATAGAGCTTTCTTTTGATGGTATTTGATCACCTCTGCGGTTTTTATTTTTTGCGCTATAAACGGAAAAAGACCGAAAATTTTGAAAAAAAATGATATTTTCTACTTTTTGTTCTAAAAAAAATCCAATAAACTAAATTTTAGTCATACATTTAGGCCAAAATGTATTCGGCCACATGTCTTTGGTAAAAAAAATGTCAATAAGCGTATATTTATTGGTTTGCGCAAAAGTTATAGCGTCTACAAACTAGGGTACATTTTCTGGAATTTACACAGCTTTTAGTTTATGACTGCCTATGTCATTTCTTGAGGTGCTAAAATGGCAGGGCAGTACAAAAGCCCCCCAAATGACCCCATTTTGGAAAGTAGACACCCCAAGGAAATTGCTGAGAGGCATGTTGAACCCATTGAATATTTATTTTTTTTGTCCCAAGTGATTGAAAAATGACAAAAAAAAAAAAAATATTTACAAAAAGTGGTCACTAAATGATATATTGCTCACACAGGCCATGGGCCTATGTGGAATTGCACCCCAAAATACATTTAGCTGCTTCTCCTGAGTATGGGGATACCACATGTGTGGGACTTTTTGGGAGCCTAGCCGCGTACGGGGCCCCGAAAACCAATCACCGCCTTCAGGATTTCTAAGGGTGTAAATTTTTGCTTTCACTCTTCACTGCCTATCACAGTTTCGGAGGCCATGGAATGCCAAGATGGCACAAAACCCCCCAAAATGACCCCATTTTGGAAAGTAGACACCCCAAGCTATTTGCTGAGAGGCATATTGAGTCCATGGAATATTTTATATTTTGACACAAGTTGCGGGAAAGTGACACTTTTATTTTTATTTTTTTTTTTTTTTCATAAAGTTGTCACTAAATGATATATTGCTCACACAGGCCATGGGCATATGTGGAATTGCACCCCAAAATACATTTAGCTGCTTCTCCTGAGTATGGGGATACCACATGTGTGGGACTTTTTGGGAGCCTAGCCGCGTACTGGACCCCGAAAACCAATCACTGCCTTCAGGATTTCTAAGGGTGAAAATTTTTGATTTCACTCTTTACTGCCTATCACAGTTTCGGAGGCCATGGAATGCCCAGGTGGCACAAAACCCCCCCAAATGACCCCATTTTGGAAAGTAGACACCCCAAGCTATTTGCTGAAAGGCATGGTGAGTATTTTGCAGCTCTCATTTGTTTTTGAAAATGAAGAAAGACAAGAAAAAACATTTTTTTTTTCTTTTTTCAATTTTCAAAACTTTGTGACAAAAAGTGAGGTCTGCAAAATACTCACTATACCTCTCAGCAAATAGCTTGGGGTGTCTACTTTCCAAAATGGGGTCATTTGGGGGGTTTTGTGCCACCTGGGCATTCCATGGCCTCCGAAACTGTGATAGGCAGTGAAGAGTGAAATCAAAAATTCACGCCCTTAGAAAGCCTGAAGGCGGTGCTTGGTTTTCGGGGTCCCGTACGCGGCTAGGCTCCCAAAAAGTCTCACGCATGTGGTATCCCCGTACTCAGGAGAAGCAGCAGAATGTATTTTGGGGTGTAATTTCACATATTTCCATGGCATGTTTGAGCAATATATCATTTAGTGACAACTTTGTGCAAAAAAAAAAAAAAAAAAAAAAAATTTGTCTCTTTCCCGCAACTTGTGTCGCAATATAAAATATTCCATGGACTCGACATGCCTCTCAGCAAATAGCTTGGGGTGTCTACTTTCCAAAATGGGGTCATTTGGGGGGGTTTTGAACTGTCCTGGCATTTTATGCACAACATTTAGAAGCTTATGTCACACATCACCCACTCTTCTAACCACTTGAAGACAAAGCCCTTTCTGACACTTATTGTTTACATGAAAAAGTTTTTTTTTTTTGCAAAAAAATTACTTTGAACCCCCAAACATTATATATTTTTTTAAAGCAAATGCCCTACAGATTAAAATGGTGGGTGTTTCATTTTTTTTTTTCACACAGTAATTGCGCAGCGATTTTTCAAACGCATTTTTTGGGGAAAAAACACACTTTTTTTAATTTTAATGCACTAAAACACGCTATATTGCCCAAATGTTTGATGAAATAAAAAAGATGATCTTAGGCCGAGTACATGGATACCAAACATGACATGCTTTAAAATTGCGCACAAACGTGCAGTGGCAACAAAATAAATACATGTTTAAAAGCCTTCAAAAGCCTTTACAGGTTACCACTTTAGATTTACAGAGGAGGTCTACTGGAAAAATTACTGCACTCGATCTGGCCTTCGCGGTGATACCTCACATGCATGGTGCAATTGCTGTTTACGTTTGACGACAGACCGCCGCTTGCGTTCGCCTTAGCGCGAGAGCAGGGGGCGACAGGGGTGTTTTTTTTTTTTTTTTTTTTTTTTTTTCTTTATTATTTTTTTGCTTTTTTAATCTTACTTTTAAACTGTTCCTTTCATATTTTTTTTTTAATCATTTTTATTGTTATCTCGGGGAATGTAAATATCCCCTATGATAGCAATAGGTAGTGACAGGTACTCTTTTTTGAAAAATTGTGGTCTATTAGACCCTAGATCTCTCCTCTGCCCTCAAAGCATCTGACCACACCAAGATCGGTGTGATAAAATGCTTCCCCAATTTCCCAATGGCGCTATTTACATCCGGCGAAATCTAAGTCATGAAATACTCGTAGCTTCCGGTTTCTTAGGCCCATAGAGATGTTTGGAGCCACTCTGGTCTCTGATCAGCTCTATGGTCAGCTGGCTGAATCACCGGCTGCATTCTCAGGTTCCCTGTTGAGACAGGAGAGCCAGAGAAAAACACGGAAGACGGTGGGGGGGGGGGGGGCATTCCCTCCCACGGCTTGTAAAAGCAGTCTAGAGGCTAATTAGCCGCTAGGATTGCTTTTACATGAAAGCCGACCGCTGGCTGAAAAGAATGATACCAAGATGATACCTAAACCTGCAGGCATCATTCTGGTATAACCACTCAAAGTCGTGAATGGCGTACCTGAAGACAAAAAATGGTTAACAATGGTTAACAATAAAGCACAGTAAAGTGTAAATAATTACACACCTGAAAAACAAACATGATAAAACATAATAACAATAACAATAAAACATTGCAGAATAGAATACAGTAAAAAAGAGCAGAACAATAGAGAGAGAGAATAGAGAGAGAGAGAACAATAAAACAACTATTTTTTTTTATTTCATATTTTTTTTTTTTTACACTTTTTTTGTAACTAACTTTTATAACGGTACCCGGTTCCAGGTTCGGGTCTCTCAAAATGCGATGGCATTTTGGGAGACCCTGTGAAAGTGCGCCTAGTCTGTGCAATGCTGTACCCTACGCTAATACTCAACTAGTGAATGGTAGCGTTCAAAACATTCACCAATGCAAAGACCAGGATTGTCAGGACAGGAGGGACAATAATAGCGGGTGTCACGCCTATATCCGCGCTAGCTGCAGACACAACATCTTTTTGGGGGCGTTCGCTGGGTAGGGGTACTCGGGAGGACATAAAAATGCCTCTCATGCAGCCGACTGCATTTGGTTGGGGATGTGAATGGGGGAAGTACGGGCGCTGCAGAAGCGGTGGGTTCCCAATTAGGATTGGCGAATGCAGCAGGAAGGGCATTATGGGCACGACGGGCCTGTGTTTGTCTTTCTGGTGGCAGCGGGACACTACTTGTGCTTGCCATCTCGCCAGCTTGAACTGCACTTATGGGACTCGCCACGTCACCACGTGTTACTGCAGTGCTGGTTTGACTACGACCGGGGTGTACTAGGCCGCTGGCGCTTGCCAGTTCACCAAAACGCTACCAAAAAACTGTTAGCGATCGCAGGGATCAGGCCTGACTCTGCGAACGCTGCAGTTATGCTTTTAGTGTTTTGTAAGTGACAGTGATCGATCGATACTGCACTTGGGTGGGCTGGGCCGGGCGGAGGGGCAAAACGCAGGTGCTAGCAGGTATCTGGGCTGATCCCGCTAACACTGCGTTTTTGGGAACCCTAAACTGCTGGTGACGCTAGTATAGATCTGATCGGATCAGATATTGATGCGATCAGATACTATACCACTAAGGGTGGTGTACGGTGCGTGCGTGGGTGTTAGCGGTACTGGCGCTAATCTGACGCTGCCTGGGGCTGGTGCTTGCCAGTTCACCAAAATACTACCAAAAAAACTGTTAGCGATCGCAGGGATCAGGCATGACTCTGTGAACGCTGCAGTTATGCGTTTAGTGTTTTGTAAGTGTCAGTGATCGATCGATACTGCACTTGGGTGGGCTGGGCCGGGCGGAGGCGCAAAACGCAGGTGCTAGCAGGTATCTGGGCTGATCCCGCTAACACTGCGTTTTTGGGAACCCTAAACTGCTGGGGACGCTAGTATAGATCTGATCGGATCAGATATTGATCCGTTCAGATACTATACCACTAAGGGAGGCGTATGCTACGTGCGTGGGTGTTAGCGGTACTGGCGCTAACCTGACGCCTGGGGCTGGTGCTTGCCAGTTCACCAAAATGCTACCAAAAAAACTGTTAGCGATCGCAGGGATCAGGCCTGACTCTGCGAACGCTGCAGTTATGCGTTTAGTGTTTTGTAAGTGACAGTGATCGATCGATACTGCACTTGGGTGGGCTGGGCGGAGGCGCAAAACGCAGGTGCTAGCAGGTATCTGGGCTGATCCCGCTAACACTGCGTTTTTGGGAACCCTAAACTGCTGGGGACGCTAGTATAGTATCTGATCGGATCAGATATTGATCCGATCAGATACTATACCACTAAGGGAGGCGCATGCTGCGTGCGTGGGTGTTAGCGGTACTGGCGCTAATCTGACGCTGCCTGGGGCGACGCATATCACCGCCGGGCGATCGGGGGGCTAAACCTTTATTCGGTAATAAACGGCGGGTGCCCTGACACTATAAAAAATAAACAAACTAACCAGCGTCAACCGTAACGGTTATACGGTGATCAGTGGTGAAAGGGTTAACTAGGGGGCAATCAAGGGGTTAAAACATTTATCAGATAGTATAGGGGGGTCCCTGACGCTATAAAACGCTGACGGCGAACCTAAATATTTACCTCACTAACTAGCGTCACCAGCGACACTAATACAGCGATCAGAAAAATGATCGCTTAGTGACACTGGTGAGGGGGGGTGATCAAGGGGTTAAAACTTTATTAGGGGGGGTTAGGGGGGTACCCTAGACCTACAGGGGGGTAACAGTATCTGTCCCAACACTGTAACTGTCACAAACTGACACCATGCAGTAATCAGAAAAAAAAAAAAAAAAACTGCTGGTGTCAGTTTGTGACAGGGGGGGGGGGGGTGATTGGGGGGGGATCGGGGGGCGATCGGGGGGGGATCGGGGTGTTTTGTGTGCCTGGCATGTTCTACTGTGTGTGTGTGTGTTGGTGCACTCACATTGATGTCTTCTCTCCTCGGGCCGGAACGGAAATTACCGACCCGAGGGGAGATGACATCATTTCCTTTGCTGCTGTTTAGCATACAGCAGCAAAGGAATGATTCGATTGGCCGGCGGCGATCGCGAGGGGGGGGCCACGAACGGATGGTCTCCCCCTCATCACCGATCGCCGCTGGACAAAAGACGACCGCCTCGGGCACCGGGGGGGGGGTCCGATCGGACCCCCCACCCGCGGAAGGCAAATCACGTACACTGTACGTGATTTTGCCTGTCCGTGCCACTTTGCCGACGTACATCGGCGTGAGGCGGTCGTCAAGTGGTTAATGACTGTAGAAAAAAACGTCTACAGCCAACAACAGCTGCTGTAAAAACGTCAAAAAACGTTCAGTGTGCATGAGGCTTTAAGGTTGTAGCTAGGATCTTGGACTTCCACTGGGTTCTTGGCTTCTGCCTAGGTTGCTTGTTGATAATCAATTTTTGTCACTAAAAATAAATGATTATTTTTATGTGCAATTCCCAGGGCCGGCCCAAGACATTGTGCTGCCTGGGACCAAGAATGAAATATGCTGCCCCCCCCCCCCAAAAAAAAAAAAACACGCACACCAAAAGGCCCCGGCATTCATTATTTTATATCATGATAACTAAAGAGGACCTGTCATGGCTCAATACGTGTATATAGGAGTATAAAGAGGACCAGTCATGGCTCAATACATGTATATAGGAGTATAAAGAGAACCTGTCAAGGCTCAATACATGTATATAGGAGAATAAAGAGGACCTGTCATGGCTCAATACATGTATATAGGAGTACAAAGAGGACCAGTCATGGCTCAATACATGTATATAGGAGTATAAAGAGGACCAGTCATGGCTCAATACATGTATATAGGAGAATAAAGAGGACCTGTCAAGGCACTATACATGTATATAGGAGAATAAAGAGGACCTGTCATGGCACTATACATTTACGTAGGAGTATAAAGAGGACCTGTCATGGCTCTATATATGTATGTAGGACCTGTCAAGGCACTATACATGTATATAGGAGAATAAAGAGGACCTGTCATGGCACTATAAATTTACGTAGGAGTATAAAGAGGACCTGTCATGGCTCTATACATGTAATTGTAATGCAATTGTCAGTTAAATCGACGCAGTGCTGTATCGCAAAAAACAATGATTGAAGCGCATTATTTCTATTATTACTTTGTTATATAAAATGAAATATTTCAACTCACCATAATGCAGAATCAGTGGGAGCCCTGAGTGTGTCACTTGCCGCGTCACCTGCCCCACGTTAGAGATTGTCACTTGCCACGTCACCTGCCACACATTGCAGATTGTCACTTGCCACGACATCACCTGCCACACGTTGTGGATTGTTACTTGTTATGTCCCAAAGTGAAGGCAGGCAGCAGAGAGATGATGTAATCTCTCTGCTGCCCGCGGCTGCACAGTGAGGGCGGAACTGCAGTGATGCAGGGCAGGCGGTGAGAGATGATGTCATCTCTCTGCTCCCTTGCCCGCCAGTGTTCTATCAGATAGCTGATTCATGTAATTTTGGCTGCGCATCACCCATGCATAGTAGGCCGGGTAGCGGCTTTCTGATGGCTAGTGGCTATGTGATAGAACACCGGCTCGCTGATTGGCCAGCAAGCCCAATTACCTGCCGACTGGCCCGCCTGCTCACTCAGCCGCCGACTCGCCCGCTGACTGATCCCCCCCATGGCAGCTAGTGTTCTGCCCGAATGATCCTGTCACCTTGGCGCTGGGCTCCTTCACAGTGGCATAAGCAGCGGAGCAGGCGGAATGGGCTTGCTGACGGGCAGCAATTTTCCGCCCCCCTGAAAGTGCCCCTCGGGACCAATGGTACCACTGGGTCCCACGGTAGGGCCGGCCCTGGCAATTCCTGCTCTTAAAGTGTTTTTCCACTTGATTTTCCACCATGCACCAAATGGGCTATGTACTACAGCAACTACCCACCCACTCTCAGCTTGGAATAATAACATCAACTCAAGTTTTCCAATCCATGGAGTATTTACAAGTGTTATATTATTTGCTGTGGTTGATCCTACCTGGTACACAGTGAAATAATTATCGCAGTAATTCACCAAAATTGCTTGTTTGCTGTGTCAACCAACTGCCATCACCAGCCCAAGCAAAGGAAATAATTAAGTGTTTTCTTGGCCAATGATGCAGTGGTAACTTAATTAGATAGCATTACATTTTTAGGTCATTGCTTTGTGACAAGTGTCTTTTCAGTCAGTAATTGGCAGCATGCATTATTCACTAATGCAGAACAGCATGCTGTGTTTGTTGAGATGCTTTAGGAGGCATAATAACAGCACGGCTGCTTTCTCATCTTCTGTTTGCTGCTCACAGTAGGGTACTGATTGGAGAAGGGAGCTTTCACACCTTCCAAGTGTTTTTAGCAGAAAAGCTTTCACCAAAACTGTTTTCCTTTCATCAGTCCGTCATCTGATTCGCAACATCATCCTAGCTCTGAAAGCCAAATGCGATGTATGCCGTCCTTGACCTCAACATGATTAGAAGGGTTCTGTAACTAGCCTAATATGTGATAGACAATGATGTCATTTCCACACATTCCAAAGGAAGTAGGCATAAAGTTATTCAATTAAGTGGATGTTTAACACTTGATGCATTGCTTACATTTTAAATTACAGGAAAGTAAACAAATAAAAACTTTTTAGTAAAAGTTCAGTTACTTGCTTTGCAGTTTTGCATTTGCAGCTTGATACACATTCAGTCATTTTTCCAACTTCCCATCTATTAAATCTTCTGCCCTTGTTGTTTTAACTTTGGATAGTAAAACAATTTTTTTCTGCCAGTAAATACCTTATATAGCCCACTTCCTGATTCTTGTCTGGTCATTAGCCTAGGCTTATGACATCATGCACAGGTCTCTCGTTCACTCTTGTGAGAGTTTGCCAAGAAGGGAAGGGGATGAGTCATAAGAGGGCCAATGAAAGCTGCAGGGCTGCAGAGCTAGAGGTGTGCCTCTGTGTAAATCGAGGAAGTGAACAGGCAGCAGCTTCAGCTGCCCACAGTTAAAATGGCTGCAGCCAGACTTAGTGGAGGGAGATTTCTGCAGCATATTTGGCAAGTACAGAATCACAGTATATTAAAAAATAATATGTAAAGTGGTTGGAGGGAAGCTTCAGAATGGCAAAGATGTTTTTATTACAAATTATGTGAGCAGACTGCAGTTCCTCTTTAAAGTCACCTTATTTGTATTTTCTCCCTATCAGTAAACTCAGATTATGTTTGTTGCTTGTCAGCAGCCATCATTTTTACATACGGATGTACTGATAGTGCAGAGAAGCCCGTAGCAACAGCATGTAATGCATAGTGGAGGGCATACATGACTGTGGTAACAGGGGAGTTAATAGTTTTAGGGGTGTGGTATTAAGTAACCGAGGGGAGGTAGCAAGGAAGGCTTTATAAGGTAACCCCGCCCAAGGGGGTGTAACAGTAGCTGTGGAAAGTTCCCGCCCACCCTCCCCTTTTTTGGTATAGTAGGGTTAACTAAATATGGTTATGGTTCAATTAAAAAAAAAAAAAAAAAGGGGGTTTTGACGAGGTCATTGCAGTGGCGCCGGGCGCGGTGGCGTGCATCTGTAATCCCAGCTGCTTGGGAGGTTGTCGGAGTGCTTGAGTCCAGGAGTTCTAGTCTACCCTGTACTATGTCGATCGGGTGTCCATGCTAAGTTTTTAAAAGGGCGTTGGTCTGGGCAAAAAGCAAGGTAAATGGCAAAAGTAAGAGTCTTTTTGGGGGCTAGCGTTGATATGGCTCATGATGGTGGTTCCCGGTTAACGGAGGTTAGCCGGGAAGTGATAATGGGCACTGCGGTCATTGCTAGTCTCTGAGCCAGCTGGTTGGCTTGATGCCTATTTGATAGATTTGATGGGACCGCAGTGCAAGTCCTGTTATGGACACAGAGGATGATCAAGATATTGCTCAGACCAACGCTTGATAATTAAGCAGGTTGTTTTAACAGATGTTGTTTTTGTTGTTGATGTTTTTCTATTTATGATAGATAATGTTGATATGTTATATTTTTATATTTAAGATTATTTGTTTAATAAATTAGGCCGCTACGGCCTTTTAATACTCCAAGCTTGGTGTGGTTTGAGTCATTGGGGTAACAGGGTAGTAGGTTGCTATTTGGGAAAAAATGACATCTGTAATCCGTCAGTCAAGCATTGTAGCAGCTGACTGAAGGGGGATTTTGTGGTGACACTGGAACTATACATGTTGTTTCCTGTGAACAAAATAAATGAACAGAGTATATTCCCAAACTGTAAAGAACACTTAAAGTGGAACTAAATCTGAGCACCACATACTGAAAACACAATTGAACCACAGTACTGGACACCTTCTCCCCACTTCCTGCCTAGGCCATTTTAATGTTTCCAGCACTGTCACACTTTGGATTACTCAGTCATGCAACACTGTACCCAAATTTCATTTTTATCTTCTTTTAAAACAGATAGAGCTATCTTTTGGTGGTATTTAACTGCTTCCGGACCGCCCACCACATATTTAGTTACTGAGGCAGGGCGGTCCTCCTGTGTGAAATCACATACAGGTACGTGATTTCGAGCAGTGGGTCTGGGGCGCGTGCCACCGGCGACCTGCTCCCACTGTGATTGGCCAATCAGCGGGTCTGGTGATTGTTCACAGGAGAGGCAGACCAGTGGTCAGCCTATGTAAACAAGGCAGACCGCCATTCTGTTGTGAGGGAGGAAGATGGAGATCTTGTGTTTCTGCTAAGCAGAAACACAGATCTCTGTGTTTCTCCAGTCACAGCATTCCCCCCACAGTTAGAAAGCACTCCCTAGGAGCACACTTAACCATTTGACCGCCCCTGATGTTAACCCCTTTCCTGCCAGTGGCATTAGTACAGTTACATTATTTAGCACTGATCGCTGTATTAGGCCCCTTTCACACTTGTACGACTTGTCCTACGACTTGGGACTGCAAAGTCGTATGACAAGTCATTCCCCATGATTTCCAATGACTACCATTCATATTAGTACGACTTCAAGTCGCGCCAACTTCAAAATAGTCCCTCCACTACTTTGCTCCGACTTTGATGTGAGTTATACATGCATTCTCTGAATTTGCGGCAATAATCGCAGCAAAATCGTGGCAAAATCGTGAGACCTTGAAGTTGCGGTAGTGTGAAAGGGGGCCTTAGTGTTACTGGTCCCCAAAAATTGTCAGTTAGGTGTCTGATTTGTCCGCTGCAATGTCGCAGTCCCGCTAAAAATCGCTTATCGCCACAATTAATAGTAAAAATAAATAAATAAATAAAAATTCCTTAAAAATATCCCCTCGTTTTTAGATGCTATAACTTTTGCACAAACCAATCAATATACGCTTATTGGGATTTTTTTACCAAAAATATGTAGCAGAATACTTATTGGCCTAAACTGATGAAGAAAATAGATTTTTTAATTTTTTTTAATTGGATATGTTTTATAGCATAAAGTAAAAAATATTGTTTAAATTTTATCTGCGAACAGCGTCGCATGACCGCGCAATTGTCAGTTAAAGTAACGCAGTGCCGTATCGCAAAAATGGCCTGGTCACGAAAGGGGTGAACCTTCCGGGGCTGAAGTGGTTAATCAGCACTGTGTTTTTTATTTTTTACTATATAAAGGAAAATATACTGAACATTTTGGGGAAAAAAAACACATTTTCTTAGTTTTTGTTATATCAGTTAGAAAAATGTTCTTAAATTTAGGCCAAAATGTATTCTGCTACATTTTTGTGCTAAAAATAGCCCAAATCAGTGTATATTATTTTGTATGTGTGAAAGTTAAATTTGAAAATTGATAAATACTGATGTACTGACAGACTCTTGAGCCTCTACAATGCCAAGACAGTACCAAAAACCCCAAATTACCTATTTTTGGAAAGTAGATCATAGTCATAGAGGGGCCAAAAGGAGAACACGTAAATTACGCATTT
Source organism: Lithobates septentrionalis (assembly GCA_037952835.1). Taxonomy (NCBI): domain Eukaryota; kingdom Metazoa; phylum Chordata; class Amphibia; order Anura; family Ranidae; genus Lithobates; species Lithobates septentrionalis. Next base: position 426,317 of record JBBDGP010000518.1, read on the forward strand.
ATTCTCCTGACTACCTGTCACATTTTTGGAGGCCTTGAGCACCATGACAGTGGATACACCCACAAAATGACCCTATTTTGGAAAGCAAATGTTCCAGTGTATTTTTCAAAGGCATAACGACTTTTTTGAAAATGTAATGTTTTGCCATAATATTTTGGAAAATACAGGAAAGAAAATTAAAATGTATTTTTTTTTTTACACAAAGTTATCAATTAATACGATTTTTCTAACACACGTCAAAACACATTCTGCTACTTCTCCCGAGTATGTGAGACTTTTTTATAGCCTAGCCAGACAGAGGGGTCCGAAATCCAAGGTGCACCTTCAGGCTCTCTACGGACTTGAATTGTGCACTTAATTTCCTGACAAACTATTACATATTTGGAGGCCCTGGAACACCAGGACAGCGTGAACACCAATAAAATGACCACATTTTGGAAAGCAAACACTCCAAGGTATTTTCTAAGAGTCTTTTGAAGACATATTTTTTTGCTGTAAACTTTTGGAAAATGCAGGTTGAAAATGTCAATTTAATAAGATATTTCTTACATACAGCATGGGCATACTTAGAATTTCAAACTCAAAACACATTCTGCTATGATGATACCATGTGTGCGATTTTTCAGTGCCTGAACTGATTATGTACCAGACATTGTATCTTATGTATCACACAAATTGACCAATTGTATCAAGTCCCATGTACTGGTATGGTCACCTCTATACAAGTGGTCAGTAATATACAAGTTGCTTAGTGTAGCATCACCTATGACAGTCCCAATTCCTATGAGCCAAGCAAGCCTAACCTACTGGTACATGGCTGCCCCCAGGAATAATGTGTTCACTGGCCAGAAAGTACAGGAAGCTAAAGAAAGGAAGAACAATATAGTTCCGGTGGTTCCGGGAGTGCAGTTGTCCGCAAGGGATGGTTGGGACTGGTCTCTTACAGCAACAAAGTCAGTGCAGATGGGTCGGTTCAGGCACAGGCGGAAACATAGTCAATAAACACTGGTTCTAGCTTCACTGGTCTGGTGATACTATGGCTTATGTGGTGGTGATTGGAGAACTGGAACTGGCTTTACTATTAGGACTCATGCAAACAGGAGGTTGGGGGGGGGGTAAAACCTTGCAGTTGAGCCATGTTTTTACCACTCCCCAACCACTACCCCCTTTTGATGCAGAGACAGCGGCTGGGGGGTGTACACCTGCCATGGCTGCGATGCTTTGCAGCTGTAGAAGAAATTATGCCTGCCAAGTGAATGGGGTTGCTTGTGCAATACAATGCCTCCTCACTTCCTGTCAAATGCTCTCTGAAGAGTGATCTGAACATAGATGGCTCTTCAGAGAACATTGCACATGTGAAGAAGTCCCTATGGTGACACATCGACTGCTGTGGCAGGGATCAGGGACACTGCGACTGCTGTGGCGGTGATCAGGGACACTGCAAATGATGTGGCCATGATCAGGGATACAGTAACTGGTGTATAGACAGGAAACTCCCTTTGCAAGGCTGCCCTAAGTATCAAAAGACTGTTTCTCACACCAGAGCAATACAGCTCAAAGGACTCCAGTTTGGACTTACATTTACATTGAATAACACAGTATTTGCGCCACTACCCCTGTATGTTTACAGTAACTGGTGTGGCAGTGATCAAGAACAATATGACTGGTAGGGATGAGCCGAACACCCCCCGGTTCGGTTCGCAGCAGAACATGCGAACAGGCAAAAAATTTTTTCGAACACTCAAACACCGTTAAAGTCTATGTGCTAATTTTAGGGGTTAATATACAAGTTATTTTCATAAAAAGTGTTTGGGGACCCAGGTCCTGCCCCAGGGGACATGTATCAATGCAAAAAAAGTTTTAAAAACGGCCGTTTTTTTGGGAGCAGTGATTTTAATAATGTTTAAAGTGAAATATTCCTTTAAATTTTGTACCTGGGGGGTGTCTATAGTATGCCTTTAAAGTGGCGCGTTTTTCTCGTGTTTAGAACAGTCCCTGCACAAAATAACATTTCTAAAGGGAAAAAGTCATTTAAAAGTAATAGCGGCTATAGTGAATTGTCGGGTCTCGGCAATACAGATAAAAGTCATTGAAAAAAACAGCATGGGATCCCCCCAGGCCATTACCAGGCCCTTTGGGTCTGGTATGAATATTAAGGGGAACCCCGAACCAATATTAAAAAAAAAAATTGCGTGGGGGTCCCCCCAAATTCCATACCAGGCCCTTCAGGTCTGGTATGGATATTAGGGGAACCCTGTGCCAATTTTTTTTTTAATGGTGTAGGGGTTCCCCTCAAAATCCATACCAGACCATTTTAAGGGGAACCCCGCGCCAAAATTTAAAAAAATGGCGTGGGGGACCCCCAAAAATCCATACCAGACCCTTATCCGAGCATGCAACCTGGCACGCCGCAGGAAAAGAGGGGGGCGAGAGAGCACCCCCCTCCTGAACCATACCAGGCCACATGCCCTCAACATGGGGAGGGTGCTTTGGGGTAGCCCCCCAAAGCACCTTGTCCCCATGTTGATAGGGACAAGGGCCTCATCCCCACAACCCTTGCCCGGTGGTTGTGGGGGTCTGTGGGCGGGGAGCTTATTGGACTCTAGAAGCACCCTTTAACAAGGGGACCCTCAGATTCCGACCTCCCCCCGTGTGAATTGGTAACGGGGTAAAAATGTACCGCTACCGCTTTGCACAAAAAAAGTCTCCAAATGTTAAAAAAGACAAGACACAGCTTGGGGACAAGTCCTTTATTAAAAAATAAAAAATTGAAAATGTCCCACGAAGTCCATTCATCTTCTTCTCTTGCTCTGCCAATGGACCAAAAAACCCCCAAAAAACAAAGCCGCGACAAACCCGTAAAAGGGTGGCCCTGCCCCCCTCTGACGCGCCGGGAATGCCATGAGGAAGTTCCCGTGCGTCAGAGGGGGGCGGGGTCACCCAGGAACATCACCCTGTGGCCCCACCCTCAGTTATATAAGAACTGTCAAAGAGAAGACGCATCATATGGCGGGTGCCTCCCATGGAGGCGGGTCAGTCGCGGCTTTGTTTGTTTTTTCTTTTTCGATCCGTCAGCGGAGTGAGAGAAGAAGATGAATGGACTTCGTAGGACAGTTTTATTTTTTTATTGTTTAATAAAGGACTTGTCCCAAGCTGTGTCTTGTCTTTTGTACCATTTTGACACTTTTTTGTGAAATGGTAGGGGTACATTTGTACCCCGTTACCATTTCACATGGGGGGAGGTCGGGATCTGGGGGTCCCCTTGTTAAAGGGGGCTTCCAGATTCCGATAAGCCCCCGCCCGCAGACTACCACAACCACAGGGCAAGGGTTGTGGGGATGAGGCCCTTGTTCCCATCAACATGGGGACAAGGTGCTTTGGGGGGCTACCCCAAAGCACCCCCCCCATGTTAAGGGCATGTGGCCTGGTACAGTTCATGAGGGGGGGCGCTCTTTAACTTGCATATTAACCCTTAAAATTAGCATTTTTAATTTTTCCCATAGACAATTTATTATAGCCGCGAGTAGTTTTAAATTACTTTTTTTCCTTTATGCCGCGTACACACGGTCGGACTTTTCGGCTACAAAAGTCCGACAGCCCATCCGACAGACTTTCGACGGACTTTTGGCGGACTTGCGGCGGACTTTATAACGAACGGACTTGCCTACATACGATCACACAAATGTCCGACAGCCTAGTACGCGATGACGTACACCAAGTCCGACGAGACTATAAAACGGAAGTTCAATAGCCCATACGACACCCTTTGGGCTCCTTCTGCTAATCTCGTGTTAGTAGAAGTTTGGTGAGAGACGATTCGCGCTTGTGAGACTCGTATTTTTCAGTTCGTTTTAACTGTTGTTCAGTCTGTGCTTGTGAGGTTTGTATCTGCTTTTCAGTGCGTTTGGTCAGTTAGCATTGAGCAATCTTTGTTTTATTGTCCGCTCGTTGCTGATTTTCAGGTCGCTCTTCACAGGCCTTGCTGTTCTTCAGTGCATTCTGTTAAGTGCGTTCTGACCAGCCGACCGTTTTGAAGCCATGTTACGTGTACGTAATCGTCGTAGAGCTTGTGCATTGTATGTGCTTGGTGCTGTGGTTCATTCTTCAGCCCAAGACCAGTCCATGAACAGGGCAAGGAGGAGTTCATGGACGAAGAATTGGTTGCTCCAGCGTGACCAATTCTGTCACATGCCATTGCTCCGTGAGATCGGTGAGAATAATCCTGAGGATTTCAGGAACTTTCTCCGGATGACAGACTAAAAAAAAAAAAAAAAAAAAAAGTAGTTTAAAAAAATGACACTAAAAAAATTTGTGCCTTTAAGAGAGTGGGCGGAGCCGTCGAATGACGTCGCTCCGGCCGTCACATGGTATGGAGACGGGTGGGGGCCATCTTGGCCTCACTTGTCTCCATACCTCAGCAGGGAAAGGACCCGATCGCCTCCGCCGCTACCGACGGCTCCGGTAAGCGGCGGAAGGCGCGGGAGAGCGGCGGGAGGGGGGGTGGCACCTCTCCCGCCGCCGATAACGGTGATCTCGCGGCGAACCCGCCGCAGAGACCACCATTATCGTGTACAGAATCGCTCACTGTAAAGATGGATATCTCGGTTGTGGCAGCAGCTGCTGCCGTTACCGAGATATCCATCTCCAAAAAAATGACGTATATATACAGTGAGCGGGGCTTAAGTGGTCACGTTATTTTATTTAATGTTTGATAATGTAATGTATTTCTTTACTCAAACACTACTTACCATCATTGCAATATAGTGTGAATGTCCCCTTTTTGTCCTCATGCATGCTGTAATTTTTTCATGTTCTTTTTTGTCCTGCATGTATATTTGCCTTCACTAACCTCCACAGCATGTAATGCTGGGCACATATCCACCTAGTCTACTCACTTTGAATGCATTTTGTCAGCTGCATTGTAGTTTTTTTACCCCAAACTCCATCCAAATAGTGTGTGTGTCATTAACTCGATTTCCAATCCCCTCCCCCCCCTAAACTCCATCCAAATAGTGTGTGTGTCATTAACTCGATTTCCAATCCCCCCCCCCTAAACTCCATCCAAATAGTGTGTGTGTCATTAACTCGATTTCCAATCCCCTCCCCCACTAAACTCCATCCAAATAGTGTGTGTGTCATTAACTCGATTTCCAATCCCCCCCCTAAACTCCATCCAAATAGTGTGTGTGTCATTAACTCGATTTCCAATCCCCCCCCCCTAAACTCCATCCAAATAGTGTGTGTGTCATTAACTCGATTTTCAATCCCCCCCCCCTAAACTCCATCCAAATAGTGTGTGTGTCATTAACTCGATTTCCAATCCCCCCCTAAACTTCATCCAAATAGTGTGTGTGTCATTAACTCGATTTCCAATCCCCCCCCTAAACTCCATCCAAATAGTGTGTGTGTCATTAACTCGATTTCCAATCCCCCCCCATAAACTTCATCCAAATAGTGTGTGTGTCATTAACTTGATTTCCAATCCCCCCCCCCCACCCTAATAATTTGCTATAATGTTCTGTGGTGTTGGTTTTAAATAAGCAAATATATGTTGCACTTTGCAAAATGCATTTGCACTCTGCAAGTGCATTTGCTCCAGGGCTTTAGTAAATGAGCAGAAGCTCTGCTGATTTCCATCATCCAATCATGTGCAAGTCACAAAGTTTTTGGATTAATTGCCCTTGCATGTGATTGGGTACTCCTTGCAACATGAAGCCTTTACCTTACCTCATTTACTAAGCTGTGGAGCAACTGCACTTGCAGAGTGCAACAACTGCACTTTTCAAACTGCACAGTCTTGTAGCCTTTAGTAAATCAAACCCTGAGTGTCCTTAAACTTAATTTCTAATTTCACCACCCCCTTAAATGTAACAATGTGCCATCAGAGGGGGTGAGCAATCTGATAAGTGGGCCTTTTCATATTATTTATTAAATAAGATTTCAATTATTTAATAATATGCTGGGCAATAATGTTTTAAGTGTAATGTTCTTGCAATGTTCTTTTCAAAATTACTGAGTTTTGGTTTCTTGTTTGATTCCCCAGTTTCCTTCAACGCAACAGGAATGGCAGACTGTGGCATCCCATTTTGCCACCCGTTGGGACTTTCCCAACTGTGGAGGGGCTATAGATGGGAAACACGTCCACATCGTGCCACCACCCCATTCGGGGTCATACTATTTTAGTTATAAGGGGTTCCATAGTATTGTCCTAATGGCGGAGGTGTCGGCACAATATGACTTTCTGTATGTGGACGTGGGGAAGAATGGCCGGATGTCGGATGGAGGAGTATTTGCCCAGACGGAGTTCTACCAGCGTCTCCAGAGTGGTGGCCTGGGATTGCCACCTGATGCGGATAACGTGGAAGGACTCCCCTTTGTCTTCATAGCAGATGAAGCCTTCCCTCTGAGCAAGCACCTCATGAGGCCATTCCCTCAAAGGACCCTCACCCCAGAGAGGAGGGTTTTTAATTTCCGGCTGGCCAGAGCAAGAAGGGTTGTTGAGAATGCTTTTGGGATTCTGGGCAGCCGGTTCCGCCTGTTTCAGACATCGATAAACCTTGCGGAATACAAACTTAATTACATAATTTTAGCGTGCTGCATCCTGCACAACTTTTTGAACAAACATTCCCCAAATTATATTTTCCCAGTTGGGCCTGAGGCCGGACTTGTTATTAGTAACAATCTGATGGGCCTGGAACTGTCCGTACTGGCTTGGCCCCCCAAAGTGCCCGTCAAGTTCGTGATCAATATGTTGATTATTTTATGGGTAGGGGGTCCATTGCAATGCCCCAGAATATTTAATTTGTTAAAATAAAAAATCTTGATCAAATCTTGAATTATATTTATTGCTTGCCTTTCTTTTTGGCTTTCTCCTAGGTTATCGTAAAGCACTTGTAGGGCCAAGTGTATTTTCCTTTAGTAAATAAGCACCATTGTCACTGTAAACAACTATTTTAACTTTAAACAAACTGATATTAAGCATTGAAAGAAGAAACCACACATTTTGTTCATTACTAAACAGATTTTTTAATATTCGGTGTACATTCACTTGTGCGTTTGTAAAAAATGTTGATATTCAAAAATATATCTTTATTTAGAAATTTTCAACATTATAATTATGTGATTTTTTTTTTAACATTATTTATTTATTTATTTTGTTTTAACAAACAGGCCTCAATATTTTTTTTTTAGTTTTTTATTTTGTAAAAACATGCCTCTATTTTTTTTTAGTTTTTTATTTTGTAAAAACAGGCCTCTATTTTTTTTGTTTTTTTATTTTGTAAAAACAGGCCTCTATTTTTTTTTAGTTTCTTATTTTGTAAAAACAGGCCTCTATTTTTTTTTTTTTGTTTTTTTATTTTGTAAAAACAGGCCTCTATTTTTTTTTGGTAATAAAAACAACATGTGTACTTTTTTTGGATTATAATTTTTGGAAACAGGCATATCATTTTAAGAATATAAAAGAGAAGGCCCAGAATGGGGTCAGCAAACAAGGAAATGAAGAACATGATCGATGTTTTTTTGGTTGAAAAAGGGCATTTAGATTCTCCCCAAAACATCGATAATGTTCTTCATTTCCTGCTGCATGTGATCCAGCCGATTCCGCATTAAATCAATCTCCCAATTCCAGGCTATTATCTGACCAATTAGGCGTTGTGCTAAAATGTTCACCCAGACCTAAAATTGAATGAAAAAAAGATGTGTTTAGAAATATGCAGCCATACATAGATTACCTTACCATAAGCTGGTGTCTCAGACACTGACCTGGTGGGGTGCCCATGTCGCATACTTCATAAACATCCTCGGGGGTGGCGCTATTGCTTGATTGAAGCACAACCAGATCACCTAAAATAGAGGCGAAAATTTTATTTTCAAAATATGCAGCCATACATAGATTACCGTAAGCTGGTGTGTCAGACACTCACCTGGTGGGGTGCCCATGTCGCCCACCTCTCCTTCCTCCACATCTTCTGTGGGGCTTGGGCTGATTTCCCAATTATGGTGTTGTGGTTGGGGGGATTGGGTTCATCTTGTCTGAGTCTTTTCTGCCCTATGTGAATGAACCAAAATATATACTTAGCACACAGATATTTTAGTAGATGAATAGTAATCTTAAAACATTGTAGTGAAGTGGTGTACAAATTGTCTGTTTGGGCAGAGCTCCTAGTTGAATACCTAATAAAATTTTCTTTAGACACATCTAGATAGATATATATACATCTATATAGATAGATAGATATACATCTATATATATATAGATAGATAGATTAAAAGATATAGGTCTGTAGATATGTAACGAGGTTTATTAAGATTGTTTCAAACTATATAAACTCGTACATTAAAGAAAAGCACATGGAGCAGTATACAAGGTAATAAACAGAATATGAACAAACGACAAGTACTTTACTTTTTTTCAGCACTTTATGGGTCCCTCTATACTGATCCGGCTCCCGGAGTTTGAGGTCGGACCATCTTTTCCGAACCTGATCTTTTGAGCGCCGTAGCCCAAAAGTAAGATGCAATGTCTTCACCACCTTCGCCATTATTTTGGCTTTTCTTAAATTAGGCCGGGCATACGGTCCATACTTCCCATCATAGTCATTTTTTCTCAGAATTGCCACCATTTCCACCATCTCTTTAAAGGACATATTGGAGGCCTTAAATCTCTGCTTCCCAGATCGGGACGTTCCGGCCTCCGGGCTTTCGTCGCTACCTGAGGTAGTACACACCTGCTGTGTCTCCGCCATTGTTCATCCCACTACGCACCGTAGAAAGAATGGGCGGAGAATATTCGTTAAAATAGAATATCAGGGGCGGGCGACGCAGGCGGAGTTTCACACATGCGCAGTGTATAAAGAGAGGTATTACGCATGTGTCGTACGTACGTTCTGTGCGTATAGACAAGGTGCGGAGAATATGAGTTAAAATAGAACGTCAGGGGCGGGCGACGCAGGCGGAGTTTCACACATGCGCAGTGTATAAAGAGAGGCATTACGAATGTGTTGTACGTACGTTCTGTGCGCAGAGACAAGGGGGCTGAAAATATGCGTAAAGAAAGAACGTCAGGGACGGGCAAAGAGTTTCACGCATGCGCAAAGTATAAAACGATCAAGGGGTTAATATGGCGCACAATGGAGGTAGCCGAGTACATATAACTAAAAATGGTGGGGGGAAGGGGGTGGGGGTTCCTGAGAGGGGGAACTTGATGGTGGTAGTTAATGTTTCACAACAAGTTCGGGTATTAGTCCATGTAAGGATAAAATGATGCTGAATAAATGGAAGGCAGCCAGTCTATAAAAGCTAGAAGAAGCTCTGGAACAAATAAAAAAGAAAGAAGGACGGCGCCCTCTAAGTGCAGCATGTATGTTAAAAATATTTATTACAATAGATAAAAACACTCACATTTGAGTTGCTAAAAACCAGCATGTAAAGTAGTTTCATCCGCGTGCTCTCGGGGGATGTGGGTGTCACGGGCCAGTTCAGGGGTTCCTGGGATGTGAGTCCTGTAACCTGGGTCCTGGTAGCTGTTCCGGTGGTGCCGAGGGTCCTCAGAGCCTCCGGGCGGCCAGGATATCGGTCATGGATCCTCCGTGGAGCGCCGTGCTGACCTGCGTCTTCACTTCCGGGAGCGGGGTGAGGCGGGCGGTGCTTCGCGTTCGGAGCATGCGTGCTCCTTCATCAGGCTATGCAAAGTATAAAACGGACTTACGTATTGTGTCGTACATACGTTCTGTGCGTAGATGATAGTGGACCGGAACGCTATAAACGAAGGTAATTTAAAATTTTGAAATTTGGGAAAAACTTTGTAGCAAGCAGCCTATATGGCTTGACAGATTGATGAGGTCTATGTTGGGATAAGATGATGAGGGTTTAGCAGAAACATAAGTGTTTTTTGTCTTGTGTCTTTATCTTTTACAGAAATTATGAGTGCAAAATTTAGGGAGCCTGAATTTCTGTCGGCTTTTATTAATCAGTACAGGGAGATGAGGAATCTGTGGGAGGTCAAACACCCTCAATATTATCTAAAGCATGTAAGGAAGTCGACGCTGGAGAGACTTCTGACATTTGTCCAGACGTTCATCCCAGAAGCAACGATGGAGATGTTGTTATCGAAAATTGGGATCTTGAGGAACATGTATAAGAGGGAGCATAACAAGATCCAGGATTCCATGAGATCAGGAGCATCAGCAGATTATGTAGATGTACCCAGGCTGTGGTACTACAATAAACTACATTTTCTGGATGACCAGACTGAAGCCAGGGCATCACTTTCAACCCTTCCCTCCACCCTTCCCTCCACCCTTTCATACACCCTTCCCTCCACCCCAGCAGAGGCTGATGAGGACCAAGCTGGGTCTTCCATCCTGGAAGAACCGGATGTGACCATCTGGAGTCAGGTAAATTCATTTTAAAAATATTTAGTGTCCTAATATTAATGATGTTAACTAGATGTAATAATTGAATAAAATAATTTTATACTAAAAATGATGTATACATATCAATTGACAGTAGTGGCCAAATATGTTTGTCACCTGCTTTAAAAAATGATGGTGTCTGATTTCTAGACTCTTTTATTACTAGATGTATTAACATTGAATTTGCAAGTCATGAGAAGCAAATTGTGTGTCATTGATGAACCAAAAACAAACAACTAAAACTATGTCCCTTTTTTATACACAGGATGAGGTCAGCCAGGAGGAAAGTGGGGAAAGTGGCAGGCAGGAGGAGGCCGGGCCCAGGGACAGCCAGGAGGAGGCCAGACCCAGTGTCATCCAGGAGGAGGCCGGACCCAGTGTCATCCAGGAGGAGGACGGACCCTGTGTCATCCAGGAGGAGGCAGAACCCTGTGTTATCCAGGAGGAGGCCGGACCCAGTGTCAGGCAGGAGGTGGCTGGGCCCAGTAGGAGCCTGACCCAATCCCAAGTGGCTCCCCTCCGCCTTCCTACAAAAAGGGCCAGGAAAGGGACGGTGACACAGGAGGCATACCTGCGCCTCATGAGAGAGGCCACAAATTTTTTGAAGAGCCCCCCCCCGAAGCTGAAGAGTCCTATGGGTGTTATTTAGCCAGCAGGCTGCTTCAAATGGAGTGGGGCCAACGCCTCATTTGTGAAAAACTGTTTGCTGAAACTATCCACAAGGGGCTGAAGGGCGAGCTAACTGCCAACACACAACTAAATGAGGCAGCACCCCTCCTCCTCCTCCTCCTTCTCCTCCTTCTCCTCCTGCCACAACTCAACCACTAGAGCAACAGCCTCCAAGGAAGGCTGCAGGGAAGGGTGCAGGGCAGCGTGGAGAGAAGGCTGCAGGGAAGAGAAGAAAGTGATGGCCTGGGTTCAGTCTGGTCTGACAGAAGACGCAGGCTGTTGTAGTACCACAGTCTGGGGACATCTATGTCATCTGCTGCTGCTGTTGATCTCTGGGATTACTGGACCAGATTATGCTCCCTCATATATGGACTCCTCAAGATCCCAATTTTCTTGTCCACAGACTTTTGCCAGCATTGACTTCCTCTTTATCTTCTTTTTACCATAAATAAATGGATATTTTAGTTTATGAAAAGACTTTATGTGTTTTAATTAACATCATTGATTTAGAGACAATGTCAAATTAACAAGGGACAACAACCTCCTTGCAAAAACACAACAAACAAATATAATGTTCTAGTGGTAACTTTTACCAAAAAAAAAAAAAAAAAAGTAACCAAAAAAGGTTCTTTGTGTTAACTTTATATACAAAGAAAAAATCCAAATAAAAAAAAAAATAATGGTTCTTTGTGGTAACTTAACCAAAAAAAATAAAAAAAATAATATGTATTTGTGTTAAATTTAAGAACTACAAAAATTAAAAAAAAATGGTTCTTTGTGGTAACTTTACAAACCCCCCCAAAAAAATGTAGATAAAGATAAAATAATTTCGATAAAAATCATTAAAAAAAACTTGATGAAATCTAAAATAAAAGATGACTTCCAAAAAAATAAAAAGTGTAAACATTATTAGTATGGAGATATGGCTTTTAAAAAAAATACTAGATCATTCATGAGATCAAAGAGAAATAATCCAGAAATCAGTTTGGGAGAACTCTGTGTGAATAGAAACAGCAAAACATCTTCGTTCTTATAGCATTATTTAAGAAGACATTAATGCGCTGCATTCAACGATCACAGAATTTGCAGCATGAGGAATGTGCTACCTACAATTCGAACACTAGTTTTACTAGACCGAGTGCTTCCGTTTAGTTTTTGCTTCTGAGCATGCGTTGTTTTTTTGTCCGCCAAACTAGCATACAGACGAGCGGCTTTCTGGGTCCGGCGGAGTTACGACATATAGATTTGCGGCTGGAAAAGTCTGCTGAAAGTCCGGGGAAGCCCACACACGATCGGATTGTCCGCCAGATTTGGTCCGTCGGCGTCCGTCGGACTTTTGTAGACGAAAAGTCTGACCGTGTGTACGCGGAATTAGAAATGTCATTTTGTGCAGGGACTGTTCTAAACACGGGAAAATGCGCTACTTTACAGACATACTATAGACACCCCCCAGGTACGAAATTTAAAGGAATATTTCACTTTTATTGTTTCACTTTAAGCATTATTAAAATCACTGCTCCCGAAAAAACGGCCGTTTTTAAAACTTTTTTTTGCATTCATACATGTCCCCTGAGGCAGGACCCGGGTCTCCAAACACTTTTTATGACAATAACTTGCATATTAACCTTTAAAACTTTTTTTTACACTGATTACTTGTTCACTGTAAAAGCAATCCTTTTAACTGTCACGAATGGCTTCCATTAATGACTCATTGTTTACTTTAGTGATTGCTTTGATTGACCACAGCTATCACATGGTACAGGGCCCTGTATCATGTGATCAATATTACCAATCACCGCGACCACAATAGTAGGTAATACTGTCATGATTGGAAGCCATTCATGATGGCTATTTACTGGTGATCATGTGTTCGCTGTTATTGGTCACACGAAGCAGCAACCCTCTGTGGTTACAATGCATCAGGGCAGCCAGGAAACTTATGGAGATCATTGTAGTAGTGCTGCCTACTGCAGTGACTTCCAGCTTCCACATGGATCCGACAGGTATGGCAAATACATTTGAAACATTAAGAAGAACTCGGAAATCCGTGTTGAAGTCTTTATTGGCTACATGGCAGTGACATTAAAAGAAGTATGGCATAGCTACAATTAAGGCTATTGCTGAAACACCTTTTTTTTTTATGTCACTGCCATGTAGCCAATAAAGATGTCAACACGGATTTCTGAGTTGCCGCCTCTTCTTCTTGTTTCATATTGCCCATAAGTGTGCGGAGGACACTTGGAACCAGAGCACCGGTGAATTTGATTCCAAGCCTAGAAATTTCAGCTCCCTGTAGTGAGCGCTGCGCCTATTTTATGTTGAATGGCAAATACATACTTACATTGGTCCAAGCTGGACCAATGTAACTATGTAAAAATTGCCATACCTGGAATTCAGTTTAACTGAAAATAACTCACTTTTTAAAACAGGGAAACTTTGTGAATTGAACCTTATGTCTTTAAACTCCATTGGTAAGATATGTTCGATCAAAGTTCCTAATTTTACCCACTGCAGTAGTTAACAAAGCTAATAATGGTGTCACACTGTTCTTTGTTCTGACCTTGTAGGAGGGGATGAAAACATAATTGCACTACTGAATTCTGAGAGGTAAGCAGACAGGTTAACCAGTCCAATATTGATCCAATATTAGAATGGCTGGAGATGGCCTTTCAATTTTTCTCCGCCTATTTTTTGATTGTATGAGTTAAAGCTGTGTTCCAGTCACACATTTTTTTTTTAAAGTCAGCAGCTACAAACACTGTATCTGCTGACTTTTAATAGGGACACTTCCCTGTCCAGGGAGCCCGCGATGTCAGCCCCCCCGAGGCCGATCTGTCCATCGGATCGGGTGCCGGCACCGCCATCTTAACAAAGGGAAACAGGCAGTGGAGCCGTGCGGCTTCACTGCCCATTTCCTAATGCGCATACGCGAGTGGCGCGCCACTTTTTGAATGGCCCTGTTGATTTCTGGGACACACACATGTCCCAGAAGACAACGGGGCAGCTCGCCAAAGAGGAGGAAGTGAAGGAACAGTGCCACAGAATAGGAAGAGGCAGATTAGGAAGACTACCTAGCAACAGGGGTTTCTGGTAAGTAAATTTTTTTTTCTCACATTTTTTTTATATATTTTTTTGAGAATATTAATGTAATTATTTATTTTAGGGTGGACCTCCGCTTTAAGAATGCTGATAATTTTTCTGATCAGATTGTGATCATTTGTAAATATCTGCAATGTATTTGCTTTTTAAATTGTGCTAAAAAAAAAAAACTTTTTTGAGTAAGGCCTCTTTCACACGGACGATCCGTATGTCCGTTTTTCATCCTTCCGTTTTCGGATGAAAAACGGACATACATTCATCCCTATGGAGCGTCGGATGTCAGCGGTGACATGTCCGCTGACATCCAACCCGCTCCGATCCGAAAAGTGTAACGGAGGAAAAACCTACTTTTCCATCCGTTTTCGGATCGGATCGGGTGACGACGGACACAACGGTCCGTCATCATCCGATCCCCCATAGTGTGCAGCGATGCACCTGTCATCTTCCTGCTAAGCGGGGATCGGCGGAGCCATCCCCGCTGAGCAAGCGGATGTTCACGGGGCGGATCATGACTGATCTGCCCCGTGTGAAAGAGCCCTAATGCAACAAACAACATGGAATACTAAGGAAACAAAGAACACTCATAAAGGGGAGGGGCAAGGAGGATAGTACTGTGAGTGCACTCAGCGGGAGGAATTGCAGACAAGCGGCTGGTGTCACGGAGGCAACATACTGCATTGATTCAGGTCAGAGATCAGAGCTACAAGCACCCTGAATATGTGAGTAGTGATTTGTTGACATTTTAATAAAGTGTTGGTTTTAAATGATGTTGCGGTCTCCCCGACTTCCAAGGGCCTGATGGTGACCCCCAGAGCCAGGGAGAACTGACATTCCTCCTCAGGGTGCAGATCACTGGGCATGGTGGGTGTAATGCAAGTTACAAACATGGGCGCCAGTCACTTTTTGAATGCAACAAAAAAGATTTTATTGTCTCTTAACAAGAACTGGGGGAGAGAGAGTTTAGGGCCAGGACACCCTTAGGCAAATGCAATAGCAATTGGCAGACTCCACAGACCAAAAATAGTAATAGGCAGACAGCGATACAGGTAGAGGGCCTTTTAGCTGAATGCAGCACACTGTATTTTGTAGAACTGCTGTCTCCTATAGCAACTGAACTTTCAACAGTCAATATAGATCTGCAGACGTAACTCACAGTATCCCGTTGTAGATCTTCTCTCACATCTCGCAGTATCCCGCTGTAGATCTTCACACTGAGCTCCCAGTCTCTCACTAGACTTCCAAGATCCCAGATCCTCTGAGCTCTTCCTCAACTAACCCGCTGTATACTTCTCAAGCTTCACCCATGCTACCTGCTGGGTCCCTGACTTGACTCTGCTGAAGTTTTCCCCCTTCTTCACTGTCCCTGGCTAGTGAAAAAGGCTGCTCTGGTACTTCTTCAGAATTCATGCACTGGTCTCTGATAACAGGAGTGGTTGTCCCTTATGGCAACAGCTTCTCCTTCACCTCTGACAAAATTTGGTTCCCCGTCCGGCTGAACCATTGCAGCTTGATTAGGCTTCCGACCTAAAGCCCCAACCCCATGCTGCTTCTCACTGTCCTAGGTAGGCCTTAGACAGCCTAGCAGCCAGGTGCTCCCAGATAGGCCTCAGGCTTTTGGCCTAGCAACCGGGAGCAATACAACACATGTACACCCAGACAGCTGTCCAGGTGGCTCAGAACTCCGATCACCTGACTCCTCCCGAATAAATAGGCTCTCCCAGTAGTCCATGGGGCCAAAGAGACTGCTACCAATTGGCTGGGACAACCTATCCACTCCTAACCAGAACTCACTATGCCCTTGTCATTCTAAAGCCACGGGCGGCAATGCCACGTAATGACAGAAGAGAGAGGTGAACCAAATTCAGGTTTAGGGCAAAAGTCAGTAGATCACCCTAATAAGGGTCACCAGGCTAGTTACCACCTAGGAGACTAAATTTATGAGCAGCCCTGTTTAGGATCAGGGTGCTGCAATGATATAAGCACTATGGCAGTATTTTTTCTTGCATACACGAATCCCCTAGTAAGAGACATCACCACAGCCAAAGAGGATTGAAGGGAGACCTAACATCCCTACTCATTAGTCCCCTGGTGACTAAAAAGCGAGCGCTGACCAAACGTAATTGTGGGATCACTGGCATAGAGGTGAGAGCACACCCAGAAGGGGAGCACGAGTTGAGTGTTATCACTTGTTTTAGTAGATGAGCACTTTTAAGAATTACACAGAAGGAGTGGTGACCACATACACAACAATTTAAATAGGACCGTTTTTTAAATTTTTTGTTTTTTAAGGATTGCACAGAAGCAGTGGTGACCACATACACAACAATTTAAATTGAACCGTTTTTTTTAAATTTTTTGTTTTTAAAATATTTTTTTCTTTTGAGGTTATACCGTGTAAAAAGGACTGTATGGTTCATATATACTCACTTGTCACTATATTTATAAACACTGATATTGGGATTGTTGTGATTTAATGTGAGATAAGAAGTTGACAATATTGTATATTTTTTTTATATATTTTTTTGTTTTGTTATTTGCACACACGGATTTATTACATGAAGACTTGATGTTATATGTGCAATATAGAGTGATACACAGTATCTGTTTAGAAGGAGGTTTTAGCCCCCGTTCACATCTGCGCGGTTTGACATGCGGTTTGAATAGCAAATCCAAATAGCAGCCTATTGCCGGCAATGAAGATGGCTTGCATATAGCCATTGAGTTCCACCTGGGTTTTACTGAGCTATCATTTTGTGGCAGACCATACTGCTTTTTTTTTTTCAAGAACCTGGGAATGAAAGGAAAATTTAGGTTGCGTGTGCAAACAAAGTAAAACAGGACCAGTATTTGCATAGGTATTTGGAGTAAAGTGCTTTGATCAGCTTACGTGTCAAATAAAAAACAAAATCACATGCAATGACACATTTCATTGAGCTGTGTGCTTACATTTAAATAAATCTTTCTTTTTTCTTTGATTCAGATTGCGTGTGGGTGGGCTTAAAGTGGTATAGCCCCCAAAAAGCACTTGAAATCCTCCCAATAAATTTTTTAAAACTATCTTCCACAGAGGCCACCAGATGATAGGGGGAACATTTAAAAAGGCTATTCTGATATTATGCCATTTACCGGTGGATAGTTGCTGGGAATCCTCAAAAGGTTGTTCTGATGACATGCCGTTTACCAATGGCATTCTGGTGAGTGCATATTGGTGAAGGGGACTGCACCGGAGGCACTTTTATGCATGGAATCACTTTTTGCAACTTTATAGAGTGTATTATTACTTGAGAATTTACCTTTATATAGAGTGTATTATCACCTGTGAATATACCTTCAGTGGATAATTTCAACATTTTTTGGACACGTGTTGCACGTTATGGGCTGTTTGGGACTGGTATTAATAACCTAATATAACAAGGTTACATACTGTATTTATGAAATTATGTTTTATATGTGGCACTGTATACTATATACAGCATTTTAGGGTTGGTCACCTTTGTGCTGGCAGCTTTACCTGAAGTGGTCACTGTGTTTAATCCTTTTGACAGATGATTACATACGTATATTCTTTCAGTCATCCCAGCAGTGGCAATATATTCTATAAGCCAGTCATAGATGGATCAAAATTCAGCCAGTTAAGCTGGCTATAGCCGCAGCAGTGATCATTGTATTCAGAGGTATTCTGGGATGCAAAGGGATGCAAGTAGTCGCAATAGTCTTGCAACATTGCCCTTTTGTTTCCCCCCTCAGGGGAAGCCAAACAGACAGGGTCTCACAGCCTAAATCCTTGCTTGGTCTTTCTGACACTTCCTCTGATGACCCTGGGCAGCTTCCACGACTTATCATATCTGAGCCCTATTTCCCAAGATGCCCCAAACTGGCATCGGCAGGGCTGGCCCTTCCTAGGATCACACCTTGCTGCTACTATGATCTAGAAGACTATAATTCCTAATGACTATACAGCAGGGATCCTCAAACTACGGCCCTCCAGCTGTTGCACACATCCCATGAGGCATTGTAAAACTCTGACATTTACAGACATGACTAGGCATGATGGGAATTGTAGTTCCTGAACACCTGGAGGGCCGCAGTTTGAAGACCCCTGCTATACAGGGTTCCTGAACCTACTCTCATAACTTACCACAGTGACACTCTGTAACCAATCCAGGGAATGACACTGCGCATGCCTGTGCCCTTACCCTACATGGCTTATTATGCTGATGTCCCAGGGTGAATCAGAGTTGACCAGAGATCATCCAGTAAATCTCACTATCATCACAGTGTAAAGCTGTCTGGGGCACATGCCCACCCACCACCTAGGCCCTGCAGAGTGTAGGAGCTGAAAAGTAGTCACATGACCACTTGAATTAAAGAATTAAAAAGGTATATCCTTACTCATTATTGGTTCCTTTCAAGATGGATTTCTTGCCTTGCTTCCTTCACAATGTGACCTTTGCTGAGCTAGAATCATCCATGACTAGCCAATACAACCAGATTGGGGGGGGGGGGGTTGCAACCATTTTGTATGTTGACACCAGAGTCCTACCTTGGTGCAAAGCATACATGACAACTAGTGAAATTTAAAGTCCTATGTTGTTGCAGATCATCCATGGCAAATAGTAAAATTGTATGTATAGTATGCAAAAAAGAGAAAGGGGGCTGTGTAATGACACAGGTGGGACTTTAAATGAGGCGCACATAAAATGCGCCTCCATCCCTAATACAAAATGGTATAAAAGGAAGGTTGGGACTTTAAATGAGGTTCAAGACATGGTGATGGTGGAGATACGTATAAAAAATCAAATGTTTATTGACATGGAGAATGTGTAGGTGTGCATGCAACATAATATACATATACAACATATAACACGCCGCTTGCACACAGCCATGAATTTCACAGCAGGAACACACCATACTGCAGTAGGACCCTCCACCTCTCCATGTACGCTACAAGGTAATTTCAATGGCAGTCGCCATACCACTGAAATAGTCAGTACTATTCTAATACTTAATACAAATTCTTATCTATTTATGTAGATTCCATGGCAGTCTCCATCACCTACCTCCCTTTGTACCATGGCATGTGATATAGAGCGATCTATCTGTTCTGAGAAAGCTCTATGCATTATATTTCAGCTACATGCGGCCCCACTATACCCCAGCTTCCGGGACGGACATCTTTCTGGTTGCTTTGGCCTCACACCCAACACACCCTTACCCTATACCACTTCTCATATGTAAGTACTTTGGATGGGCTTGTTTGCCGCTTCCTTTAACTCATAGTTTCACATCAGATTCAATAATTACTATATATATATTTTTTAGATATTTGGGAGCATCCGCCCCTGATGAGTGTGCAAACACGAAACGCGTCGGGAGATCCAGGATGCCAACATACACTACTACTAGCAACCAACCTTATTCACTGTCCCCTCACCAATCCTGCTTCCATGCATTCATATTATGCTATTTTTATGCAATGTGCCGCATTTAGACATGTGTTTACGTATATGGACTCATGGGAAATGCTCAATAATTCTTATTACTGTCATGTGTTCTTAAGTTGACACTACTCCTTGATGTACCATGTTATATATATGTATTGCCATATTGTCATGAGTTTCCAAGTTGATACGATTATGTGCTGCCTATGTCCATGTTGTATATGTATATTATGTGCTATCCCATGACCCATGCATGCACACCTACACATTCTCCATGTCAATAAACATGTGATTTTTTATACGTATCTCCACCATGTCTTGAACCTCATTTAAAGTCCCAACCTTCTTTTTATGACATGCAGTATGGAGAGCTGCAAAAAAGAAAAGAGCCAACAAAATATAAGTGACAAAATGAAAAAGCAAATTCCCTATGGGTTATAAAAGTGAACTAGCCTTTTTAAAAGATTCTTTTTGTAATTCCAGGTGGATAATTAATGCCTACTCATTTTGGATAGATGTAGTTGAGATACACATTTACCCACATATAGTGAAACAGCTGCAACGTGGCATTATAATTTGTTGTCATCCCTTGACAACAAATTGAGGTTAAATGTTGAAGCAATGCCTTGGTTTGCAGTCTGAAATGAAACACTTACCTTTCAATTCTTGCCTCTGTTGTAAGAAAAAATGTATTCTTTGCTTAGGCTGTTATTCCCGTATTTGCTTGGGCTGCAGCCCTGCTGTGCTGTGAGTTTGATTCATTACGGCTTAGCTCTGATATCATTGCTGTCCTGGGGTTCAGAGCAGTGAGCAGAGTGTGAATAAAACAACATTATTGCCTCATGTCTTCCCTACCGTTTTCCATCGCACTCTAATATCACAAAGTGTGTTTATGTTTGTCTTTGCTGCATTATTAAATCAAGCTTTTAATAATTAATATGGTCATTGCGCCACATGTAGTTATCGCGTGTTTAGTAGTACAGGCAAGGCAAAAACGGAGACAGAATTTGACCCGACTTGGAAATCCAAAGGAGCACAGCAGGCAGATTCGGCTTGTCATGAAGCAGACAGCGGTGTGCCATACTGTAATCTCAACCCTATTAATTCTCAAACACGTAATATCTCTGTAACATGTCACAGCAAAATCTGTCCTAATTACATTCTATAAGGCAGCCATTCTTCACAACTGTTACAAGGCTCTCACACGAAGCATTGCTCTACTAATCATATTTCACCTTCACCAGATGCTGCTGAGATATTACTAGAAAATGATAAACATTTAATGTGCACTGATGGCTTGCAATCTTGCAATTGGGGCTGTTGGGAAATTCTTTTCACATTGCTTCCAGCAGCCCTGGTTTAATTGATATAGTGACAGAACCTTAAAGAAAATCTAAAACTCAACAAGAATTGTATGTATTACAGCTTACAGGCCTTAAATGCGGTGACTTTCTTGGTTTTTTTTTCAGCCTTATTTCCTAAATTTTCATCTGCTAATCCTGCCAGCAAACCTCCCAACATTTTGAGATGGGAATGAGGGACACCTACTAGAAAACGTATGTAGGCATAGGACACCCCCCTGCCACACCCCCTTAAATGACAATTAACCCAAAAAAAAAAGAAAAGAAAAGGTTAATTAAATCTACAAGGGCTTTTTTTTTACCACTACTATTCCTTTATATTGACTTTTAAAATGTACCAGCAATTTGGAATTTGGATGAAAGGTTTAGCACTGGGAAATCTTTTTTGAAAGATAAAAAGTGCATTTTATATACAACTCTATAGATCAGACCAAAATGAGGGACAAATGAGAAGGAATGAGGGACAGAGGGACATTCCCGCTAAATCAGGGACATTTGGGAGCTATGTGCTAATACCACACTTCCTATTTCAGGTGACAATGGTCACTCACTGTATTGTATCTATGGTGCAGTGGCATGGTTACCATTGGCTGCTTTTCTGATTTGGACAACAAATACCTCTTATGCCACGTATGCACGAGCGGAATTTCCGTCTGAAAAATCTTGGATGGTTTTTCCGACAGAATTCCGCTCAAGGTTGGCTTGCATACACACGGTCACACAAAAGTTCGCTGAACTTTCGACCGTCAAGAACGTGGTGACGTACAACACTACGACGAGCCAAGAAAATTAAGTTCAATGCTTCCGAGCATGCGTGCAATTGTTTTCGAGCATGCGTAGGAATTTTGCATGTCGGAATTGGTACAGACGATCGGAATTTCAGATCGGAACTTTTTCCGACCGAAAAATTGAGAACATGCTCTCAATCTTTTGCTGGCTGGAATTCCGCCAGCAAAAGTCCGATGGAGCATACACACAGTCGCATTTTCAGACCAAAAGCTCTCATCTGACTTTTACTGGTGGAATTTTCGCTCATGTGTACGGGGCATTACTCCCTTTATTTTCAATACAAAAGTGGGATGTGTTCTCAGTTCACGGAAGAGAAATGGGAAAGCTGATAACATTGTTTGAGATTTCAGTTTGATGCACAGGAAGTTGAAAGGACAGTGGATTTATTGTCAGGATCAACAGTTTTTTGTACTTCGAGAATATGTTTAATAAGAAAATGAATGCAGCCACTACATCTATGGATTGCTAAGCTGCAATACTGTATGTTACATTTTTGTTCTTAGAATAAGATATATGTCAAAGGAAATTTTTCAGGACATTAACATGGAACCTGCCATCGTTGGCTTATTTTTAACGAGGTTCTAAACCCTTGTGTTTTTTCACCTTAATGCATCGTATGCATTAAGGTGAAAAAACACCTGGCAGTCACTGGCCCCCCAGCCTCCCCGTTTTACTTACCTGAGCCCCTTCATCTCCTCGGCGGGGACACGCTGTCCTTCTCTCCATGGGGTCCCAGCTCTTGATTGTATAGATTAATAGCAGCACAGCCATTGGCTCCCGCTGCTGTCAATCAAATCCAATGACGTGGGCGTCAGGGGGCGGGGCTGAGTCTGGTATTCGTGTCTGTGGATGCAAATGCTGGACTTGGGAGCGCGCCCACAAGGTAACCCTCTCGGGAGAGAGCTTCTCCTAGGGGGTTATCTGATGCAGGGAGGAGCCGCGAGAGCCGCCGGGGGACCCCAGGCGAGGATGTTCAGGGCCACTCTGTGCAAAACGAGCTGCGCAGAGGAGGTAAGTATGATATGTTTGTTATTCTTAAAAAATAAAAAGCGATCCTTTACAATCACTTTAAGTTGCTTGTTCTAGGACTGTTATCCTTAAGCTGGCTTGACTAAATAGTGTAATGTTGACATGAAACATGCATATGCAAATCAGGCATCCTACCACCTGATGTACACAGGCTTGCTCTAGGTTAACGGCTCACCAAGTTGTAAAGGAAGACTAAATATTACAGCTCTGGAGTGCAGGCCTCAAACATAAGAAACAGTGCCAAAAATAATTTCAAACAAAAAGTAAGTCAGTCCACATAGTTAACTTGAATTTGAGTTTTATATAAGTTGTCCCTGATCCTTTGCAGTCTTTTGCCAATATTTTTGTTGTACAAAATCCAAGCTTCCAGGAGACTGCAAAAGGAGTGGAATAGGGTTGCAAATAATTTCTGAATGATCAGAGATAGTTACATAGTTAGTCTGGTTGAAAAAAAAAAATAAGTCCATCCAGTTCAACCGACAGAGAAAATACACACACATAAAACCTCCATATACACAGTAATAATAATAAAGCATGATCCATTTTGCTCCAGTGGGGGGAATCCTTCCTGAATCCCCAAGAGGCGATCTGATATTCTCTGGATCAATTTTACCTTTTTTTCATAATCTACTGAGCTGGCCAGAACCAGCTCTTGAGGGAGTCTATTCCACATTTTCACAGCTCTTACTGTGAAAAAGCCTTTCTGTATTTGGAGATTAAATCTCTTTTGCTCCAGAAGTAAAAAGTCCCCCCTTGTCCTCTGTGATAACCTTAAAATGAATAACTCTACACCAAGTTCACTATATGGATGACTTATATATTTATACATGTTGACCATATCCTGCCTTGATCTCCTCTTCTCAAGAGAGAATAAATCCAGTACAGCTCATTTTTCTTCATATCTGAGCTCCTCCATGCCTCTTATCAGTTTAGTTGCTCTTCTCTGCACTTTCTCCAGTTCCCCAATATCCTTTTTTTGTGAACTGGTGCCCAAAACTGAACTGCATATTCTAGATGTGGTCTTGCTAATGATTTGTACAGGGGCAAAATGATGTCTCTCTCTCTCTCTGCAGTCCATACCTCTTTTATAACAAGAAAGGGTTTTGCTCGCTTTGGAAACCACAGCTTGGCATTGCATTTGCTATTTTCTAAACTTATGATCTACCAGAACACCCAGGTCCTTCTCCACCATTGATTCCCCCAGTTATACCCCCCCCCCCCCCAGTATGTATGATGCGTGCATATTTTTAGCCCCCAAGAGAATAACTTTACATTTATCAACATTAAATCTCATTTGCCACATAGACGCTCAATTAAACAGTGTCTGCAAACACTGACATGGTACTTTTAATGCCAGAGCCTACGGTATATCATTTATAAATAAATTCAAAATATATTCAAAAATAAGGGTCCCAACACTGAACCTTGGGGTACATCTCTAGACCATTCCGAGTATGAATCATTAATCACTACTCTCTGAATGAGGGCTTTTAAACAATTTTCTATCCATTTACAAACTGAATTTTCTAAGCCAGTAGACTTTAATTTGTACATTAGCCATGTGTGGGGAATTGGGTCATATCCAAGTATACTATGTCCACAGCCACTCCTTTGTCTAAATTTTTACTTACTTCCTCATAAAAAATCAGATTTGATTGACAACTTCGATTTTTTGTGAATCCATGCTGACTATTGCTTAATATATTATTTTCTAGCAAAAACTCCTCTATGTGTTCTTTTATTGAACTCTCCATTATCTTCCTGACTATAGGTTCTGACCCCTGTCTGTCCTGTCTGCCCCATTATATTCTAATTCAACATCCTGTAAAGAACCCTCTGAGGTATTGAATGCTGTCTTTTCTTTGGCCTCCCCTATTTGTGGCACCCAGCAATATCCCCAGTAAGGTCAATGATGGGTATGAATCTTGGCAGAGCCAACCTTTCAATGAGTTCATCAACCCTTGGCATGGGGTAGGCATCAAACTTTGATGCCTTCTTCAACTTTCTGAAGTTATTAGAACCTCAGTGAACCATCAAGCTTATTGGGCTACACCAATCAATCGTGGCCTCCTCGATTACCCCAAGGTCTAACATTCCTTGTCCCCCCCCTCAGCTATTGTCTGTCTGCAGACTACAATATGGCTTATGTCAAACTCAACCATTGGGGTCCATGATAATGTAATTTAAACTGTATCTCAAGTGGGGAAAAGGGTATAGCCAATTCCCTGCCTACCTCATAAAATGCCAGAGTCTATTTGACAGGCAAACTCCCTCCGTGACTCTGCTTACAGAAGCACTGTTCCTGTAATGCTCACATGTCCCATGTCTGCTTAGAAGCTGGGAGCGGCAGTGATGTCCGAACGAGATTTTCGTGAATGGTAAACATACATGACAAATGTGAGCAGCACAGGAACAGCACTGTTGTAAGCATGCCAGTGTTTTTCAATGTTTGGTTGACATGCCCCCTCCCCTGCAATCAGTGTGATGCTGCTTGTGTCAGGAAAGCACAGGGAGGATGACACAAGTGCTGTCAATCATATATATGTCTTCTAGAAATGGTGTGGTCAGAAACCGGTGGGTAGTTCAACAGCTCCTTGAAAGATGGGACTATATGTACTTTGTACCCCAGGGAACAGGAGCATCAAATAATCTTTAAAGTGATAGTTCTCCTTTAATGTCTAGGTCATAGACAGGGGGTGAGGAGGTGAAGGGGTTAATATGAGTTAAAAGGAAGCTAAAGGAATTATTATACTTATCACATAGAAATAGCATGGAGGTGTGCAGAAGATGAGAGGGGGAGGGGGGGTTAAATGGTTAAAAAAAAAACAGTCTCACAATCAATTACTACCCCTCACCATGATTCTGCAGCTGCTGATTCCTTCATTTTTAAATCTTCTTTCCCAATTCCTCCCTTTCCTCCATGACAAGAAGGTAAGGGCTCTCAGAGGTAAATACAGGGGGTGTTACATTTGAGTTTGCTGTGATTGGTCATCAAAGCAATCACAGGGTACAGAGCTTCTCCGATTGGCTCTGTACATTGTGTTGGTGATCTGAGGCTTTTACTGACATCTTAGATCACAGTCATTCACAGCCGCACTGATTAGTTGACCATTCATATATGGCACTCCAGAAATACATGTCCACCACTCCACCATTTGGCAATGACGTGGTTAAACATCACCTTTAGAACTGTAGTTGGTTACTTTAGCTTTTATTGCAACTTTATAAAATTGTTACATAATAATATCAAGGTGAAAATGGCAACCTAAATAATTTTGTGCCATCATGGGTTGAAGTGCAAATGAAAATCCTACAATACTTGATCCCCACCTAAGATTATGATCCCTGTACACATCATTTTCAATGACATAAAGAAGACTTCAACAAATTCCTCATCTATACTGAATGTATACTTATGTTCTGTCAACACATCTCCAATGTGTGTACCATTTCTTTGAACACCCACAATAAAAACCATTATAACAAAAAATGCATCAATACACCAAGCAAAGCAAATGATCCATGTGATTTGTCTTTCATTTTGCAGAACACAATGAAAACTGACAAATACAAATATCATATTATTAAAAGCTAGAAATACATAGAGACTATTCAAGGTGGAAATATATTTACATTTAAGAAATAATTCAATATATGCTATTACAGCTTTTAAAAGGAGTGAATGAATGCACATTTGAAATTGATGTACAAGCCTCAGGAAGCCAAGGTTTGTAATATATACATCTATATAAGCTCACTGTGGTTTAAACGTTTATGCAGACTGTCACACAGGTTGGAACAACAGATTCTCTCTACGCCTATAAAGGAAAACCATGATCATAAAGGAGCATATCCCAGTTTTATTAATATAATTGATATTTCCTAAATGTGGTTATTTCAGCTTGTGCCAGGTTTTTTACATGGTATTAGAGTTGTTAACTTGCTTTCATTGATTGTTCTATGTCCCTGAGCTTTACACGGAATATACATCCTATATTTGTTGGCATATTAGATGGTTTTATGTAAATCATATGATGACTGCTTCTGTCAGTGCACCTGGCTTTCATGCAGCTACTTCTGTTGTACGCTGTGTAATCCAGACCTTCTGCTTGGATCTTCTATTGTGTTGGAAAATGTCTTCCTAACATAGCAACTTGCTACATAAAGGATACAGAGAATCAGATTTTTTTTTTTACATATGCTTAGAGGAGCAAATAAATACTAAACCTTGATAAAGATTATAGAGACACTGTGGCCTTGTCCATGCAGGGTACAGTGACTGTCTCTGCAAAGGACGCCTCCTACCCCATTATGCTCACCCTACCGCCCCTTTCAAATTTATTTTTGTCATTGCTGCCACTGAAATCAGCAACTAGGGGGGTTATGATGTCATTTCTATGGTCATGTGACAGTGCCCAGGCCTAGCAATTGTCAGCTAGGCCCAAGCACTGTCACAGTGGAGCAGGTGACATGCTTCCCCATAACATAAAGTGCTGTGTAGTGTTGCTGGCTGTAATAGAGGAAAAAGCAGTGGGAGAGTGCAGGTAGGGTGAGTAAAACTGGGTACGGGGGTAGTTTTTGCAAGGATACGTGCCATTGCTTCAGTGCGCATGTGCCGATGATGTCGGCACATGCAAATACAGGAGATATCTCCTAAACTGTGCAGGTTTAGGAGATATCCGGGGTAGCTACAGGTAAACCTTATTATAGACTTACCTGTAGCAAAAAGTGGTCTGTAAGGGTTTACAATCACTTTAATGCATGTATATACTGTATATAGCCCAAACTTTTTTTTCACATTTTTGGATAGAGTAGGAAATGGTTAAAACCCGTTTTTATTCTTTTATTTTCCCCTTAGGAAGATTTCCCTCACTTCCTTTCACAGAGACACAACAGAAAGTGACAAAACCTCCTGCAAATTGAGACACTTGTCACCAGAACAGGTGTCTACATTGGATAGTTTACCGTTGCTTTTTGTCCTGGTGTAGGGCTGCCACTCATCCCCATTTGCCAGGGACAGTCCCTGTTTGAGGGGTCTGTCCACAGCAAAGGAAATTTCCTGCCATTGTCCCTGGCAAGTGCTCAGGGTCCCAATACTGTGACTGCCTGGGGCTTTTTTCTGCTATATTAATGCTGTTTCAAAAACAGTTACCTTTCCAGCAAATGCCAGAAATGTAACACTCCTATTGGTTGTGCTCTCAACCAAACTATGAATCCATCCAATGGCTGGTGTCATAACTGATCACATGTGCAGCATCATGGCAGTTGTAAACAGAGGCCACAATGGCAGCTTCCTTGGCTGAAAATGATAGGAGGGTTTACTTCCACTCCTGTTGGTTCCTTACTCCTTCTATCTATCAGAGCTGAGGAGGAGTTTCAGAGCACAGGTCTGTGCTACAGGTCTGATTGGCGGCAGATGGAGACAAGAACTGGTAGCTGCTTAATAGAAGATATAGAACATATAGATAAAAAGCAAAAGATATGGTAGGCCTGACCATTTCCTGACACTGTGTCTAAAAATGTTCTGGTAAATGCTGGGATTTCCAACAAAGAATCTGTGGTCCAGCCTGTAGATATACTGTATGTCCTGTAAATGTCCCCTGGGCTGCAGGCATGTAGAGATAGAGAATAGCTGACGTAGGATGTATGGCAGTCATGGTGCTATGTTACACACTCCTGACCCTTGTACTCTCTGTATTATGTACTCAAGACTCCTGCACTCTGTGTGTTATGGACTCCTGTCCCCTGCACACTGTGTGTGATGCACCCCTGACCCCTGTAATCTGTGCTTTTTGCACTCTTGATCCATGTACTTTGCCCATTATGAACTAATGACCCCTTCATGACAAAGAGGCTCAAGCACTTTGGAAACCTAGAAATGCTTTATTTATTTAAAGTGGATGTAAATCCACTTTCCTCCTCCTCCTTTCTAAACTACTGCCGTAGTGGTTATCTATAAGGATATACATGCCTCCTGCATGTATCCTTACCTGTCAAATGTCTTCGCTGTGTCTGTTATGGGACCTGAAAAACTGGCGATTCTGTGGGTGGGTCTATTGTCCGCAGCGCGTCTGTAGATTCCCCGCGTCCACCTCTACACTCCTCTTGTCAACATGCATTTTCTCCTGTGTATTTCTTACACTGAACTTCTGCTATGATCACTAACATCCAGTCAAAACCCAGAAAGGTCACCACATGACTTCAGCATGCCCAATCATGCTTATGTGTGGAGCAGCCAATCCCGGGAGAGCTGGAGAAGAAAGGAGGAGGGGATCTGAAGTACACAGAATGTCTCTCTCAGACTCGTGCATGAGATATGTAAATCACCTGTCACTCACAGCAAGGGGGAGAAACGGACTCCTATTACTCTGTTTATCTTTTTATCTCACTGAAAAAAGATAACAGGACTGCTCAGAGCTGGATTAACCCTTTGTGGCAAGACTGGGCACAGATGACATGAAATCCTATACTGTGCAAGCCTTAATTACAAAACAATTTGGGTTTATATCCACTTTAATTAGTAAAGATTGTTTCTAAACCACAGGAACCGTTTTGCCTTTTCACATTGGAGTTATGGCTGACGGGAGCCTATCCGGAGCGCCACACACTTGCACAACAGTACATGGCTGACAGGATTGGGCTGCGGTATTTTGGTTAATTCTGTGCAGTAGGCTGAGGTTTAATTTAAAGTGGTTGTGAAGGCAAGTTTTTTATCTTAATGCATTCTATGCATTAAAGTCATTGTAAAGTCTTGTTTTTTTTTAGAAAATTAACAAACATATTATACTTACCTGCTTTGTTGAAGTGGATTTGCACAGAGCAGCCTGGATCCTCCTCTTCTCGGGTCCCTTTTCAGTTCTCCTGGCACCTTCCTCGTGTCGAGTCCCCCTACAGCAAGCAGCTTTCTGTGGGGACACCCGAGCTGACCTGCAGCTCTGTGTATCCATTTAGACACAGAGCTGCCATTCGGCCCCTCCCCCTCTCTCTCTCCTGATTGACTAAATTACTTCGACAGCCGTGGGTGCCAATGGCGCCACTGCTGTGTCTCAGCCAGTCAGGAGGGAGAGTCTTGGATGGCGGAGGGACTTGTGGGCAGCGCTAGACAGAGCTGGGGCTTAGGTAAGTATTACGAGGTGCTGGGGAGGCTGCTGCACACAGAAGGCTTTTTATCTTAATGCATAAAATACATTAAGATAAAAAAAACCTTCTGCCTTTACAACTCCTTTAGGATAAAAAAACCTTCTGTGTGCAACAGCAGCCCCAGCACCCTCTAATATTTACTTGAGCCCCATCTCTATCCAGCGATGCACACAAGTGCCTTGGCCATCCAGGACTCTCCCTCCTGATTAGCTGAGACACAGCAACGGTGCCATTGGCTCCCGCTGCTGTCAATCAAAGTCAGTTAGCCAATCAGGAGAGAGAGGGGGCAGGGCTGAACCGGGGGTTCCATGTCTAAATGAACACATGGAGCTGCAGCTCGGCTCGGGTGCCCCCATAGCAAGCTGCTTGCTGTGGGGGCACTCGACAGGAGGGAGGGGCAAGGAGCAGCGAAGTGAGACTCAAGAAGAGGAGGATCTGGGCTGCCCTGTGCAAAACCATTACACAGAGCAGGTACGTATGACTTTACAATCACTTTAACCATATTTCTTAGAGCCCCTAGATGTGTCACATTCTATAACTTACTGGTGATTCTCTAAGCGTAGCTACAAATGAGGCACATTTTTGTGGGTGTAGTTAATAGAAGGTGTGGTCAGTAGAGTGTCCCTGGATTTTATTTTGAAAATCTGGTAACTTTATCCTGGCCAAAAATTAAAATAGGGGGAATCACTCCAGCAAGGACAGGGTTTGGATCCTTCTACTCTATCCAAATCTAATACAATATAATTGTGACTTTATTTTCATGTTGTAATCCTTCCTGTTTTTCTCTGTAACAAAGCACATTCAAATGTTACTGGTTTTATTATTAGTATCTAAAGTTTGCATCCGCAGTCATGGCACTTCTCATTTATTGGTTAAGCAGACTGTTCTCTTGGCTTGTCTATACAACTCCCATTGCTACACCAGCTGCTAAGTGCCATTGGAAATGATTCCACTACACAGCATTGGCATTGGGAGCTGCGCAAGTGTAACGTGACACAGAGCAGCTTTACCAGACATTTTGCAATGTTTGTTATTTGATCTCCTTCAGTGCCATTGTTTTAGATGCCTGTGGAGGGTGCAGCTTGATTTTAAGAAGGGGCCAACAAAATCAAACCCTCTAGTCTTAACATGAATTTTACTTCTGAGTTTAAATTGGGGTCATAGCTGTTTAAATCAGTGGGCACACCTAATAGAAGAACATTACTAACATACCAAGTTTAGCATGGAATTACTTTCTGTAGCGAACCATCCTCTTTACATTCAATAGCATTGCTGCGTTGAAAAACATGTAGTTCCATGCTTAAGGAATATTATAAACAGAAGGTAACCTTTTGATATATTTCAATGTCACTTTACCATCAAACTTCTGTACATGGATTTCCTATTATGTGTTGGATACACCATTTGCCTCTGTTCTCTGTCACCTTTTTGTGTCCCACAGCTTTCAATTCCATCTCTTGCTTGGTAGAATAATAAAAAAAATGTTCCATGGGTCTTATTTGTCTTCTGTACTGATAATGCTTCATATACTTTGCCTGGGGAAAATACTGAGATTTAACAATAAACATCAGACTTTTTATGAAGCAGCTTGGCAGGCTTGTTCAAGGTATAGTCTTAGCAATAGATTATTCTTTTGCAGTAGCGAGATCTAGATGGTGTTTGTAAGCTTTCTCCCTGTCCTTACATGCCCGGGACAAAAGACACATCAAGCAAGTTGGCTCTAAAGTTCTGAAGTTTGTCTGGGTTTAAAGCCTGAGGCTTTTATGTCTTTGACCACAAAATAGGTTTGATCTGAAAAGTTGGTTGACTTTGGTTTACTACTTTATATATTGTAATTATTTGCCATGATTAGTGGTGGCAAAGTTGATAATTTGCCAATCCGTTTTACATTTTCCACAAATGTAACCTTTAAAAAAATCACACCACAATTTAATTTAAAATGTTTGCAAAACTTCATTTTGAATAAATTACCAGGAGGAGTACACAAAGGGTTCAGACCTACTGTCTACTGCCTATTGTCAGACCTGCTGTCAAGGTTTACATGCAGTGAATTCACAACAGTCAACAGTCACCAGCAATATGGTCAGAAGTATGGATGGTGATTAGGCTCCCCTATCACCAATAGAGCATTAATGTACTTAATTTGCAAAAATAAAACAGCTTTCCATTAATTCTACACAGTCTTACCTCACTCTCTTCATAGCTGTTTAAACACACTGCTCGATTACTTCTGCCTTACTTCCTGGTCAGACTTTAGGTCATGACACAGGAAGGAGTTGACCAGCTGATCTCATTAGCACACTCCCTGCATCATCTACCCTCAGCTGGTCAATTCCTTCCTGTGTCATGACCTAAAGTCTGACCAGGAAGTAAGGCAGAAGACCAGGCCTTTTTATGACATTTGTTGTTTACAAGTAAAAATCTGTATTTTTTGCTAGAAAATTACTTAGAACCCCCCAAACAATATATATATTTTTTTTACAGAGACCCTAGAGAATAAAATAGCGGTTGTTGCAATATTATATGTCACATTATATTTGCGCGACGGTTTGGTAAACGCTATTGTTTTGGAAAATATACACCTTAATGAATTAAAAAAAAACACTAAAGTTAGCCCAATTTTTTGTATAATGTGAATGAAAGATGATGTTACATCGACATGACCTAACACATCATGCTTTAACCACTTCAGCCCTGGAAGAATTTACCCCCTTCCTGACCAGAACACTTTTTGTGATTCGGCACTGCGTCGCTTTAACTGACAATTGCGTGGTCGTGCGACATTGTACCCAAACAGAATTGACTTCCTTTTTTTTCCCACAAATAGAGCTTTCTTTTGGTGGTATTTGATTGCCTCTGCGGTTTTATTTTTTGCACTATAAACAAAAACAGCGCGACAATTTTGAAGAAAAACACATTATTTTTTTACTTTTTGCTATAATAAATATCCCCCAAAATATATTAAAAAAAACCTATTTTTTTCCTCAATTTAGGCCGATATGTATTCTTCTACATATTTTTGGTAAAAAAATTGCAATAAGCGTATATTGATTGGTTTGCGCAAAATCTATAGCGTCTACAAAATAGGGGATAGATTTATAGCATTTTGATTATTTTTTTTAAATTATACTAGTAATGACGGCGATCTGCGATTTTTATCGTGACTGCCACATTATGGCGGACACATCAGACAATTTTGACACATTTTTGGGATCATTGGCAATTAATACAACGATCAATGCTATAAAATTGCATTGATTACTGTAAAAATGTCACTGGCAATGAAGGGGTTAACACTAGGGGGCGATCGAGGGGTTAACTGTGTTCCCTAGTAGGTGATTCTAACTGAAGGGGGAGGGGACTGACAGAAGGAAGTGACGGATCGTGGTTCTTAGCTAATAGGAACACACAATCTGTCACTCCTGTCAGAACAGAACAGGGAAGTGTGTTTTTACACACACTCGTCCCTGTTCTGTCTCTTCTGCTCACATCGTGACCGTCGGCCACGAGCACGACACCCCCAATGTGCAGCGGGCGCGTGCCCGCTATTACGACCGCGCGAGCCGGCATATAGCTACGACGGCTCACACAGGGGAGCTAACCTGCCGCAGTATAACTTGGTCAGTTACAATTGCGCACACTCGTGAAATAGCGACAAACTACGGTACTTAAAAATTTCCATAGGCGACGTTTACATTTTTTACAGGTTACCTGTTTAGAGCTACAGAGGAGGTCCTGTGCTAGAATTATTGCTTTTACTTTAATGATTGTGGTGATACCTCACATGTGTAGTTTGAACACCATTTACATATGCAGGTGTGACTTACGTATGCGTTCGCTTCTGCACGCGAGCACAGAGAGATGGGGCGCTTAAAATTTTTACTGTCTATATTTTTTTTTACACTGTCACTTTATTTATTTTCCAGAACTTTTATTCCTTTTACAAGGAATGTAAACATTCCTTATAATAGAAATAAGCATGGCAGGTCCTCTTTATTAAGAGATCTGGGGTCAAAAAGACCTCAGATCTCTCATTTACCTTTAAAAGCAAAGAAAATTTTAATTTTGACTTTAAGAAAAAAAAAAATCCTGTCTATCTGCCTGAGGACTGGAAGTGACATTGGAGGTCGCTCTGGTCCTCCAATGGCATAGAGCCGAGTGGGGGCTATCTTGTCCTCACTCGATTTCCTGCCTAGCCATGGGGGAACCCTCTCCCACCGCCTATTAAAGTGATCTCGCTGCCGCTGGGACCACTTTTAAATGAAATCCGTCCAACTAAGGCAAAAAGCAATACCGGGGTTATGGCAGCTAGCTGCTGCCATAACAATGGTATTTAACATCAAAATTATGACGTACATTCCCAATTAGGCAGTCAGCAAGTGGGGATGATATTGACATAGCCCCCAAATGATCCACAGTGGCTCAAAATTGACATGGTCTAGAACTGTGTTTCTCAACTCCAGTCCTCAAGGCACCCCAACAGGTTATGTTTTCAGGCTTTTCATTATTTTGCACGGGTGATTTGATCAGTTTCACTGCCTTAGTAATTACCAGCCGTTTCATTTGAGGAAAATCCTGAAAACATGACCTGTTGGGGCACCTTGGGGACTGGAGTTGAGAAACACTGGTCTAGAAACATTTAGACAAAATTAAGGTAATAAAAGCATACCAGATGGCTTACATCAAAGGGTCCTCAAAGAGCTGAGCTCTGTTATATCTAAGCCATTGTTTCTTATTTTTAGAGACTCTTTAATGACTGGCATGGTACCACTGGATTGGCGTAAGGCCAATGTGGTGCCTATATTTAAAAAGGAATCAAAGCCTTTACCAAGTAACTACCGACCAGTTAGTTTAACTTCTATAGTCAGGAAGAGACTAGATAATTTAACCACTTCCCGCCCGCCCTATGGCGGATTGACGTCCGGGAAGTGGTTCTGTTATCCTGACTGGACGTCATATGACGTCCAGCAGGATAACATGCCGCAGCGCGCCCCCGGGGGCGCGCATCGCGGCGATCGGTGGATCGGTGTGTCAGTCTGACACAGCGCTACACCGATCTTGGTAAAGATCCTCCGGCGGAGGCTCTTTACCACGTGATCAGCCGTGTCCAATCACGGCTGATCATGCTGTCAATAGGAAGAGCCGTTGATTGGCTCTTCCTCACTCGTGTCTGACAGACGCGAGTAGAGGAGAGCCGATCGGCGGCTCTCCTGGCAGGGGGGGTCTGCGCTGATTGTTTATCAGCGCAACCCCCCCGCAGATCACCACACTGAACCACCAGGGATTGCCACTAGGACCACCAGGGAAGGGGCAACATGTGGATGGCCAGGTATGTACCCCATGGCCATCCACATGTGCCCAGTGTGCCAAATCTGTGCCAATCAGTGCCCACAAATGGGCACTGATTGGCACCATTATGTTGCAGTGATGCCCAGCAATGCTACCCTTAGGGGCATCACTGCAAACAAGCAGTGTCATCAGTGCCACCCATCAGTGTCCATTCATGCCACCTGTCAGTGCCCATCCGTGCCCATCAGTGCCCATCATTGCCCATCTGTGCCAACTATCAGTGCCACCCATAAGTAACCATCAATGCCACCTACGAGTGCCCATCAATGCCACCTATGAGTGCCCATCAGTGCCGCCTATAAGTGCCAATCCGTGCCACCTATGAGTGCCCATCAGTGCCGCATACCAGTGCCACCTATCAGTGCCACCTATCAGTGCCCCCTATCAGTGCCCATCAGTGCCGCCTATCAGTGCCGCCTCATGAGTGCCCATCATCAGTGGCCGTCAGTGCCACCTCATTGGTGCCACCTCATCAGTGCCCATCAGTGCCGCCGTATCAGTGCCCGTCAGTGCAGCCATATCAGTGCCCGTCATTGAAGAAGAAAACGTACTTATTTACAAAAAGTTTTAACAGAAACAAAGAAAAACTTGTTTTTTTTCAAAATTTTCGGTCTTTTTTTGATTTGTTTCGCAAAAAATAAAAACCGCAGAGGTGATCAAATACCACCAAAAGAAAGCTCTATTTGTGGGAACAAAATGATAAAAAATTTGTTTGGGTACAGTGTAGCATGACCGCGCAATTGTCATTCAAATTGCGACAGCGCTGAAAGCTGAAAATTGGCCTGGGCGGGAAGGTGTCTAAGTGCCTGGTATTGAAGGGGTTAAACAAAGAACACATTTTAGCTAGAAAATAAAATTTTAAGCAATAGTCAGTATGGATTCAGGAAAGACCAAAGATGTCAAATAAATCTGATTTCTTTTTAGGAGGAAGTAAGCAAAAAGTTAGACAAAGGAGTGGCTGTGGACGTGGTATAGTTGGATTTTACCAAAGCATTTGACAAAGTTTACCACACAGACATGGCTAATGTGTAAATTAAAGTCTACAGGCTTAGTTTTCAGTTCAGTTCATAAATGAATAGAAAACTGACTAAAAGCGTATTCAGAGTAGTGATGAATAATTCTTACTCTGAATGGTCTAAGGTTATACCCCAAGGTTCAGTATTGGGACCTTTACATTTTAACATATTTATAAATGATATAGGGTCTGGGATTTATAGTACCATTTCAGTTTTTGCAGATGATACCAAACTACAAGCCAACCTCAATGCACTATTTAATTTTAGCAACTATGTGGCAAATGAGGTTTAATATTGATAAATGTAAAGTTATGCACTTGGGGGCTAAAAACATGCATGCATCATACATTCTAGGAGGAAAACAGCTGAGGGAGTCAATGGTGGAGAAGGATCTGGGTGTTATGGTAGATCTTAGACCTTAGAATAGCATGCAATGCAAACAGCAGTTTCCAAAGTGAGCAAAATCCTTTCTTGTATTAAGAGAAGTGTCAATCCGGAGAAGAACTGGCAGATATGCCAATATCCAATATGACCACGCTAATTTGCGCATGCGCATTAGCGATTGACGCACAGCGGCAAACGTACCTTCGCGACGCCAAACGCACGTACGCATAGTGTGCTAATTACCAGTGTTTACTGTCCTATATAAGGACACCAGTTGCCCTCACAAGTTGCTGCATTATCGTCAGCCTTGTATCTTGTGTTCCTGTGTCCCTGTGCCTTGTGCTTCTGTTTGATTACCTGTTACTGACTCTGCTTACCCCTGACCTGCTCCGGCTTCTCTCCTGGCTCTGAACCTGGCTTGCTTCTCGGACCTGCTTCTGCCTGTTCCAGATTGACATCCTGTGTTTGACCCCAGCTTGATCTCAACTACGCTTCCTGCCTCTGCTCCTGACTGACTTCCGGTGTTTGAACCTTGGCCTTGCTTCTGACATTGCTTTCTGCTTACCCATCTGTTAAGATCAGCCAGTATCTCCAGAGAATCATTGACTGTGACCACCTTCTCTGCTCCAGGGTGTCCCACATCTGGAACCATCAGACAACTTCATCTGCAGGCAACCGGTGCATCTCTGGGCATAGCATCCTCTGTCACCAACTACTCTGCACTCAGCCACAGGGGGAGCCCTCTCGTCACCTCAGCCTCCAGTCTGGTACGTGACAAGAAGTATGGACACCAGAGAGGGAGAGAAATCCTTTTGCTCCTGTACAAATCATTAGTAAGACCTCATCTGGAATATGAATTTCAGTTTTGGTCACCGGTTCATAAAAAGAACTGGAAACTGGAAAAAGTGCAGAGAAGGGCAACCAAACTGATAAGAGGCATGGAAGAGCTTAGCTATGAGGAAAGATTATCTGAAGTGAATTTGTTCTCTCTTGATTAAGGGGGATATAATCAACATGTTGTCACGGTACTACTTACATTGAGCCCACAGGCGAGCAGGTGACACGGGATTCCCCAGGGCATGGAGTCTAAGGGCCAGCCGGTATTCTGCCAGGGACCCCCTCACAAGGGTTTGGGCTTAGCTGCGTAGCTTCCTGTGTAGCTGCCGAGTATGGTTTGGAGTTCCCCTATGTGCCCCAGGATATAATGCAGGTGATTGAAACTAACCGGTAACTTTGGTACAGTGAGGCTGTTTGGGACTACTTGTCTGTGCCTAAGCCTTTCCGAAAGCCTGGATGTTCTGTTAAGATGGATGAACGTTTTAGTGGATGTTTCATGCACTGGAATTTTGGTTGGCACATCTATGCTGACAAAGTGGTCATTTGCAGGCCCGGAAAAGATGATGTTGTCTATTTCATCACCACAGTGGATAAAACGGGAAAGACACTGACTTTGCCAGATCCCCAGTTCTATTGGTGATTCTGGACAAAAGAACTTTGCAAGTAGTTAGCTAGTTAGTGTCAGTGTATAGAGATCTTCGTGATTAAAATATAATGTTCATCTTGACGCCTTCAAACCCAAGGACTTCTCTTCGCTAGCTGGACTTGTTCATTTATAGAGATTATACAGGGATGGACTCCTTAAAGCGGAGTTCCACCCAAAAGTGGAACTTCCGCTCATCGGATTCCTCCCCCCCTCCGGTGTCACAGTTGGCACCTTTCAGGGGGGAGGGGGGTGCAGATACCTGTCTAAGACAGGTATCTGCACCCACTTCCGGGAATAGACTCCCATGGGAGTCACGCCCCCTCCCGCACTCCCCCGCTGTCTCCTGGGAAAGACACAGGTCCCAGGAGATACCGGGGACCATTGAGAAAGCGCAGCACGACTCGCGCATGCGCAGTAGGGAATCGGGAAGTGAAGCCGCAACGCTTCACTTCCTGATTCCCTCACTGAGAATGGCGGCGGCAAGACCCGAGGATCGAGGGACGGTTCGGTCTTGGGTGCCGACATCGCTGGACCCCGGGACAGGTGAGTGACCTTATTTTAAAAGTCAGCAGCTGCAGTATTTGCAGCTGCTGACATCTAAAAAAAAAATTTTCGCGGGACTCCCGCTTTAAGATTTTCTTTTTTTGATACTAGATAATGGGAAGAGAGGCTCATTTTCTTTAAAAATGAGGCTTTGCTCCTGATATTGTGCAGTATATATATGTGTGTGTTTAATAAGTTTTCCTTTTCAGGAATTATGGGATCTCCTATCAAGCTGGGAGGCTTTTCAGCTAGATAGATAGTAAGGTTGTGTACAATCATAGAATGGTTTTGTTTGCGGATGTGAACATAATGTTTTATAGATATAGATGTCAGTCTTATCACATCTTTCCACTGTCTTTTCCTCTCTCTTTGTCTATCCAAGTTATAAGAAACTCAAATACCTACTCCAAGGCTTGGGAGTTACTGTTACTGTTTTTGGACAGACGTTGGGGACAACGTCTATTGTAGTGGGGGGAGTATGTAGCGCTTGTATATTTGCGATCTACCATATGTTAGGTAAATTTAGTAACTTGTTCGTTAAGAAGGTTAGGTTTGCCTCTGTTCCAGCTTGGCTGACATTGTGTGTGTTTCCATACTGGCCGATGGGTGTCGCTGTTATCACTGGTCAGTGTTGGAAAGGCAACGTGTCAAAGCGTATGGATGCTCTTCTGTCCCGGAGACAACTCGGTGGAGTTGGTCCTCCGAGTTGCATTCTGGGCGAGGGTATTTATGGGACAGACGCCATATTGTGGGGTTCGTTTTACAGCCACCTGCTGGCCCTCCACGCCGACAGGTATGCGTTAGAGAGCAATCTCGTGGTCCTCCGTTCCGGAGGCCCACATCGCTGCGGCGCAAGGGTGGGCCCAGAAGCTTGTCTGGGGCCTACCACAGCAGCCGAGGAATGGTCCTGAGCTGTCTATCCAGAGGGAAGAAGCTGGACAACCAAGGAGATTCCAGGGGAGGACCCGTCATGGAAGGATCAAGCAGCGTGCTGGTCTGGAGAGGGGCCTGGTGACTCGGTTGGAGGACGTATCCTAAAAGTAACTATACAGCATAGTGTTGCCGAGTTGGCTTAAAGGTCCAAGCACTGTGACTGACGTTCATTGCAGAAAGACAGATACATCCTGTGGCAGAGGATTGTACAGGTTTATCCCAAACAAGTCTGTGGCAGAGACTTTTGTTCGTGCTACGTACTGGCTGCTAGGCTAGTGAGAGAGGCCTATCCAGGCGAGCAGAGAGTGTGTCCCACGAGGGGAGCGCATTCTATTGTAATATCCAAATTCTACCAGGACATTTGTCAAGAATCCTACAAGAAGATATTTGAGTTTCTTCTGCTGTTTCCCTTCTGCCTCTTTCCTGCTACTTCCTTAGTAAATCGTTTAATAAAGCATTGAAAACGTATTCAAGTGTTGGTGTGTGCATCGTCCAGAGGTAAACTCAACGGAACCCTAGACCCGGTGCCGGTGAAACAGAGGGAAGGAGAGTGAAGGTAACAAGCCT
This sequence comes from Lithobates septentrionalis, assembly GCA_037952835.1. NCBI lineage: Eukaryota > Metazoa > Chordata > Amphibia > Anura > Ranidae > Lithobates > Lithobates septentrionalis. The sequence continues at coordinate 466,535 of JBBDGP010000518.1, forward strand.
GCTTAAACTAGCAGCTCCACCGAGAGTTAGTGCTACAATAGTCTTGCTCTTACAATTTTTTTTCATACGAAAATCGCACTAATGAAGCGAAAATCGGAGTTCACATCCGACAAAAATTTTATAGTCTGCACATCCAACGATAATACCAAATTCAACACACCTACTCCCCGTTCACACCTGAGACCTTGTAACACTAACTAGTTACATGACACCGGGGAGGGAAAATGGCTAATTGGGCCCAAAACCATGAATGCCAACATGCACTGTGACATACTGAAGCAAAGCCTGATCCCCTCACTTCGGAGACTGGACAGCAGGCCAGTATTCCAACATAACGAACCCCAAACACACATCAAAGACGACCACTGCCTTGCTAAAGAAGCTGAGGGTAAAGGTGATGGACTGGCCAAGTATGTCTCCAGACCTAAACCCTATTGAGCATCTGTGGGGCATCCTCAAATGGAAGGTGGTGGAGCGCAAGGTCTCTAACATCCACCAGCTCCGTGATGTCGTCATGGAGGAGTGGAAGAGGACTCCAGTGGCAACCTGTGAAGCTCTGGTGAATTCCATGCCCAAGAGGGTTAAGGCAGTGCTGGAAAATAATGGTGGCCACACAAAATATTGACACTTTGGGCCCAATTCGGACGTTTTCACTTAGGGGTGTACTCACTTTTGTTGCCAACGGTTTAGACATTAATGGCTGTATGTTGAGTTGTTTTGAAGGGACAGCAAATTTACACTGTTATACAAGCTGTACACTCACTACTTTACATTGTAGAAAAGTGTAATTTCTTCAGTGTTGTCACATGAAAAGATATAATAAATTTTTACAAAAATGTGAGGGGTGTACTCACTTTTGTGAGATACTGTATACAGTTCAGTTTAGGACATCAGTTCACAAAAAGGATGTTGGGGAACTGGAGACAGAATATTGAAGGCCAACTAATTTAATAAGGTGTATGGAGGACTTCAGTTAAGAAGATCGGTGGTTGATCTAGTGTAGTACCACCTCTGAAGAAGCCCCTGGATTGTATTGGGTCCCCCTGCTCTGCACCTGTGAAAACTCAAAGGAGACCCTTCCCTACACTTTACCAAGCACCTGACTCTCAATGTGAGCTCGGGAGCTCTGTCCTGTTCAGGAGATGTATGGGCCTATGGACTTAGCACAGCCAGTGGCCAATCAGTTTTTTTTTGCCCTATTGCTAGGATTAGGCCCAGTCCAGGCTGCACAGAAGCAGCCAGTCACAGTCCTCCAGTGCCTCCTACTCTACCTGGGCTGTAACTCATAAAGGGAGAAGAAGGGGGGGGGGGGGGACACAGTCATGTGCAGCTGGAGTGGAGATGTGCTGCTGGGCAAAAATGAAATAGTCCAGCTGGTGCTACATTGGTAAACTTGGTGCAAAATTGTTCACTTTAAGGTAATTGCAAATGACAATAGGGCGTTTATTTGGAGTAGTTTCATTACAGTAAGAGCTGTGAAAATGTGTAACATGCTTTCAAAGGAGCTAGTTCTCAAGTTCTTAAACTTGTGAGTTCTTAAACTCAATAGAAGGTTTTCCCTATTGGGGAAAATTGAACTACACTTTATAAGGGTTTTTGCCTTCTTCTGGATCAAGCCCTTCCTTCTCTGAGCTGGCTGCTCAGCTGTCGGCTAATTGCCAGCTCCTATCTCTCGCCACAGTTACTCAGCTGTTGATGATATCCTTCTCATCTGTCCTGCCTACTTAAGCCACCCAGTCCTTGGCATTGGTCAGCATCAAAGAAACTTTCTCCTGTGATCCTGTTCAAGACTTGCTTTGCTGACATCCCTTCTGGCTCCAGATCCTGCTTGCTGTTCCACTACATTGATCCCTGACTTCTGGCTTGGCTGACTATCCGTTCCGGTTACTGAACTTTGGCTATGTTTTGACTACGTTTGTTCTTTTTACTTTTATTATTAAACAAGTGTGATTTAACTGTACTTCTGTCTCGGCCTGATTTCATGGTTTCTGACAGGGTTTAGGATTCTGAGGTTGCAGGCTGGTTGACCTTGATGGCCATGTGTCTTTTTTAAAATTATATATGTAACTGAGACTGACAGCATGCAGATCAGGAAAGAAAAAATGAGATGATAACTTTGAAGCTGCCTACTTTCTCCAGTTAGTGGCTAAGAAGATATTAAAGCCATTGGATCAATAGTAGCCAAAAAAAATTGTATTTTTAGATAGAAAAGTCATTAATTCTAACCTCTTTTTCAGGTTCTCTGAATGAAAAAATATAACAACACAAACATTATTGTCAGAGACAGTATAATTCAGGGAGGAAAAAAAAGTGCAAAACTTGGACCTGTTTCTGATCATTATGGCTGGTTGGAAAATATCATTAAGCGTTTCCAGTGACATGTGTTTTTGTTTGAGTCATGCAAAATCTGGGATTTCATTTACTGCCTATGAGCCTTTTATTTCAGCCTCTTTCCATGTGTCTTTAGAACCAATAGGTATAGCTTCAAGGGAGGAAACCCAGTTCATAATTGAGGGCTGCCTTTGATCCCAGATAATCCCAGTTTGCCTCATTCTGTCAGTCAGGCTTGCACTTGGCAAGCAGAAATTTTACTGGAGTCATTCTCTTATTTAATACTGTTCCTTCTGCAACAGGCAGCATTTTTTTCTTCCTCCTGAAGCATTTCAAAGCTCATATCTCTGCACCCTTCTGATGCGTTTAACAGAGACTGAATTCAGGCAGGTGCTACAAATCTTCTAAGGCAAAAGCCGCTAAATGTAAATGCAGGGTTGCTCTGACAAGCCGTTCATGCGAGGATAAAAGACTTCAAGCAGACAAGATGTTTTTCAGACCTGCAAAGAAGGCGAGTGGAGGAATAAAAGAATTAAAATATAGGAGAAAATACAAAGATGATATGAAACTAGATCTGCTCATGAAAACACTGATGATCTGCCGGGGAAATTGGCCTACTGTTTAATAAAGACATTTCTTTCAATTTTCTCGCATCTTGGGGGAATGCTCAATGATGTCATACCTGTGTAATACCAAAAATGACATCACATTCTGAGCTCCATAGATAATTGAAACAAGCTCTTTAGAATTGTCTTGGTTGTGGTCATCAAAATGAAACTTCAACTAAACAGTTCAACAGAGTTAAAGGATATTTTAACCCAGTCACTATAATCAACAATCTTTACCATGCTAATGTTGTTTTTAAGTTGTTTGTAATCTGCTTTCCTCATTAACCACTTCCCGACCAGCCAATGTCATTATACTGCAGCAAGGTGACTCAAAATCGTCGGCACGTGCACTCGTTTTTTGCACTCCTATTGGCCAGCGTGGGAGCCAATCAGCGGGTCTCGATGTCCATCAGCCACCCTTGATCGTTCCCCGCAGTGACAGAACGGGGATATGCATGTGTAAACAAGGCAAATCTCCATTCTGACAGGGGAGATCACACTGATCCTGTCTCTCTGCAATGCAGGAAGACAGATCTGTGTGTTTCCCCAGTCACACAGTCCCCCATACAATTAGAAAACACAAACAGGGAACACATTTAATCCCTTGATCGCCCCTGATGTTAACCCCTTCCCTGCCAGTGTCATTAGTACAATAACAGTGCATATTTTTAGCACTGATTACTGTAATAATGTCACTGGTTCCCAAAAAAAGTGTAAAAAATGTCAGCTATGTGTGTGATCTCTCCGCCGCAATGTCACAGTCCCGCTAAAAATCACTGATCGACGCCATTACTAGTAAAAAATAAATAATAAAAATGCCATAAATCTATCCCCTCTTTTGTAGATGCGATAAGTTTTGTGCAAACCAATCAATATACACTTATTGCATATATCGGCCTAAGCTGATGAATACATTTTTTTTACAATTTTTTGGAAATGTTTTATGGCAGAAAGTAAAAAATGGCGCTCTTTTTTTGTTTATAGCGCAAAAAATAAAAACCGAGGTGATAAAGGTGATAGAGGTGATAAAATACCACCAAAAGAAAGCTCTATTTATGGGAAAAAAAGGACATCAAATTTGTTTGGGTACAGCTTTGCACAACCGTGCTATTGTCAGTTAAAGCGACGCAGTGCCGTATTGCAAAAAATGGCCTGGTCAGGAAGTGGGTAAATCCTTTCAGGGCTGAAGTGGTTAAAATGATTCCTAATGAAGTTCCTTGTTCAGACCTCCTGTTATGGGTTTACAACTGTCTCCTGATCTTGCAGGGCATTGTCAACCTGTCACACTTGCAACCAGTTGAGACTACAGCCGGCCATACATGGATCGGAATTCGGCCAGTTCAGCAGCGACCAGATGAGTTCCGATCCATCTATGGGCAGGTTGATTGCACTCAAGTCAATCCATTGATTAATTTGGGTACAACCAGCCTGTCAGGTTTTTAACATTTGATTACTGCCGGCAGCTATAGCCGCTAGCAGTAATCATTGTGCTCTGTTGGCTGAGAAGCCTCCCCACTTTCCCCCTGCTGGCAGACCGCAAGAGCAATTCCCCTATTAACACTGACTGTGTTGATTGGGGAATTTACCAATTTTCTTTCCTTTCAATTGTGGAACCTATGGGCTGCTTAAATTGGGAGTAAATTCCCATTTCTGACATTTCCAAAAGGTTTGAATGAGGAATTGGAGGTTCATAAGATCATATAGTGTGACTGACTATCCCTTTATGATTTTTACCATTAGTGTCATGCTGCAATTTACACAACTGATCTGTATATTCATTACATATCTTCTTTAATCAATGGTCCAGCATCAGTACACTTGTATGTATATACACAGTGTGTACATGTATGTATTCATATAACTGTGTGGCGGTCCTGGTTTTATAGGTAAGGCATCAGGAGTCATCTTTTCTTGCCTTCCTTTTAATTTGTGAATATGCATACACAATTTCTCTGGGCCCCTGCATATATAATTCAGATTTCTTAAAAGTTTCACTTTTCTTCATTTCTTTTGGAATTTTTTTATTTTATATATTATTACTTTTTGGTCAGGTTGCTGATTGATGTATTCCACCCTGATCAATCCTACTGGAACCAAGACTCCATAGGAGTACTGGACTCGGAGCCTCTCTCTTATACCTTAAAGTTCCCTTCTGACCGTGGATCCTCATTTCCAGGTTTAGGGTTTGATGAACCTGAACTTAGAGCGCAATGAGATTCTTTTTTCTTGTTAACACCTATAGGTAAGCTCATAATAAGGTTTACCTATAGGTGCTGTAAATATCTCCTAAACGTGCACTGTTTAGAAGATATTTACTGTATATGCAGCTGATGATATCATCTGCGCATGCGCTCTGAAGGAACAGCTACCCATGCATGAGAGTGATGTCATCGCGGCTCTGGCCAGTCACACAGCCGGGGTCTGTGGATCAGGAAAGAAGACTAGTGAAGATGGAAGCGGCCTCCAGCGGTGACAGCGCATTACTGGAAGGCTTTGTTTCAGGTAAGTTACACACAATTTGCTAGTATGCAATGCACACTAGCACATTATGGTTTTACCTTGCAGGTCAGAAAGAAAAAAAAGTCACCTAGCGGTTGATTACCGCTTTAAGCGATCCATTAATATCTTTATCAGGTAGCCTGTCCAGAGCAGTGATGTGCAGTTGACGCTGGAGCGAGTGCTTATGGACAAGAATAGGCTGATTGAGGCTGGTGCAGATCAGCAGTCTTGAGATGCAAGGAAAAATTGAAAGATTTAATATTTCTTTTTACATATACATAAACTGCTTTTTTGACAACATTTGTACTTCTATTTGATCCCTTTTGTGAATAATATACCTCTTCCATGCTAGAGGGTGACACCTTTATTTCCTATTGTAGCTTTTGCAGCTACCAAATAAGCATCATAATACTGGCTTCCTACACTCCCATCATTCCGTAAGATGCCCTAACACCTAGTCTTCCAGCTCCCAGTGCCTGAAAACATGTTGGATGGCAGTACTATGCAATGCAGTAGAGTCTGATTGGCTCAGTGCAGAATTTATAATCTCTTGTTGATATCAAATTGTAGGCAGGTTGCCTATTGTAGTCTATTTAACTGCTGTCCCAGCTGGCAATGTTAGTGTTTCCGGGTTTTTCTTGGCGGGCTTCTTGGGTCAGAACACTGGTTCTGTGTCATTATAAAAGGGACAGGGGTCCGGATCCTGGGATCATCATCGTCTTTGCTGCTGATGCAGTTACCAGAGTCCATCCTGCCGGTCTGCGATGCCGAGTCTGGAGTTCCTGCTGATAAAAGCCTGGCTTCAGGAGCCTTCCACAGCATAGGGGTATTGCTGGGACTTGCAGTCCGCCCTGAAGACACCAGCTACTGGATACTTCCAAGATGGCCTTTGCCAAGTATGGACCCTTACTGCTGCAGGTGCGCTGGGGCAGCCACAAACCTGAGTTAGGGACTAGGTTAGGAAAGAACTGTGTTACTGTTGTCTGCAATGCTCAAGTTATTCAAGTAAAGTGTTGAAACTTTGTCTTTGCCTGGTCTGAAGTTACTAAAGAGGTGTAATGCAAGTAACCAACACTTGTAGTCTACAGCCTCGGTCAGTTAAAGCACATTGGGGTATGAAGACAGCTTTGAAGGAGTTAACAGAGTGTGGAGTACAAACAAGTGGTTACCAAGGGTAACGAAGGTTTCACAAGCAGCCTGTCATGAAGTGTATTCCTGTGACAGGTGGGACAGCCTCTTGCACTAAGAGAGTTGTTGTAGACACTCTCTCTGTGAGCGGTCCGTCTCCCATAGCATCAGTAGTAGATCAGAGCTGCAGAGGTCCTTAAAGCTGAGTTCCACCCATTTTTACAACTTTATCTTAAAGGAAAGACCACCCCTCCACCACTCGTTGTTGAATAACTATTTTTTTTTGTTTTGTACCTTTTCTAAAGTACTGAGTGTACTTCCGTCCTACCTCGGCCGTGGCCCAGGGCGTCTTTTCCTCCTGCTCTCCCGCTGCCTTCTGGGACCTGTGTGTGTCCCAGAAGAAGATGGGGCCATTCAGAAAGCGCCACGCGACTTGTGCATGTGCAGTAGGAAAGCTGAAGGCTCCACTGCCGGTTTCCTTTAGTTACAATGGTGGCACCTGCACCCGAGCCAATGGCTCCCTGGACAGGTGTGTGTCCTTATTAAAAGTCAGCAGCTACAGTGTTTGCAGCCAGAACACCGCTTTAACCTGTACACAGGTACGGAAGAGGAAGAGTTAAGTGAGTGCACACAGGGAGTTCGCTATAGATGCTCGGGGGGGGACCCCATACTGTTACTGGGAGTGAGGAAGCAGAGATACACTGGACAGGTGGAGTTGGCATTGGCTTGGTGTGTCCCTCCTAAATGCAACAAGTGACAGTAGTGTTAACTAGAGTTTAGTCATATGTTTAAGTGTACAGCCATCTTTGTGCTAGAGGTCCACCTCAAGGTTGAGTTATCCCTGAAAAGACCTCCACCCCATCCCAGGGCATTGGTGAGCACAGCACAAGTAAAGCAACCCCATGTGTCAGACAGTGACCCTATCCAAGGTGCCTAGCACAGCTCAGAAGAACCCACCTCGGGGTAGGCCTACTATGTGACTCACACTTGGCATCCAACAAGGAGGGAAACATGGAGGACGTGTCACCAACCTACCCTATAAACTGTGTAGGAGATTGTGGAAAGATAGGACAATGGTATTTTATAGTTAGTTTATTTATTTATTGCAGGTACTTATATAGTACCATCAATTTACACAGCTCTTTACCTATATATTGTACATTCACATGAGTCCCTACCCATGAGGAGCTTACAATCTAGGGTCCCTAACTCACATTTATACATACATATAATAGGGTCAATTTATACAGGAGCCAATTAACCTACCAGCAAGTCTTTGGAGTGTGGGAGGAAACCAGAATACCCAGGGGAACCCCACACAAGCACAGGGAGAACATGTAAACTCCATGCAGGTAGTGCCATGGTTGGTATTCAAACCGACGACCCTAGTGTTGCTAGGCAAAAGGGCTAACCATTTGACCACCGTGCTGCTCATAGTTATCCAAATATTACAAAAAAAATGTAATGATTTCAAATTATTCATCACAGATCAGTCTATTTGTGGAATTCCATTTTAAGATAAACCTGTAAAAATAAGTTATGAAACATTGAAACTACCTCCAAATGGCTGCATGTCAGTCTAATTTCTTGCAGAGCACCTCCAAAGCTTGAAAACTGTAGAGCTTGGATATGTAGATAGCAATCAGCTCACACAGTCACTGCAGTTTGGTCGATGACGTCACCCTGGATTCAAAGCTGACAGATTATGTTGCTGCAGCCATGAATCTTTCATTTAGTGACAGGAGTGCGGCATGTAAACATCGCTGGTTGGTGTGATTATGGATTACATCACTGGACATCATGATTGACATGGATTGATATGGATTACATCAATGGATGCTATGATTGACATGGATTTACTTCTAGGGACATTAATAATATTTGTTTGTGTTTTATTGTAATGAAATGATTTTTCATGGTGTGTGTGTTTATTTACTTTGAACTCTTTGTGGGAATAGCTAACGGGTACTGATATTCCCTTGGGAGGGGACAAATATCTGGGTACCCCCCTTATTATAAAGAGTCTTTTAGATTCCACAATAAGTGCCCTCAAAATTACCTCCACCTTTTTTCTGGGGCACCAGAGCCCCTTGCCCTCAATGGCACATTTTGAATGTGTGCATAGTGTGCGGGGCCCTGAAGGGGGAGTGACCCACTGTGCTCTAACGCCCACATAGAGGATCTGCCACGCTCCCCTCCATTTTTATGTGCCCCTCCAATACTCATTCCCCACAGCACAAATTGAACACAGTGAGTGATTGATTGAGATTGCTCCTGTGTTTATTATTCACTGAAGCATAGTACTTCTGTTCATTCATCGGCAGTGAAGCTGAGGCTGCAGAGAAATGGACCGAGGACTGAAAAAAGAGACATCGGGGTCTATTTATACCCCTGATTTTTTGCTAAAGCCCCCCCCCCCCCAAAAAAAGGAAAAAGTAATAAAAATGACCCTGTAAATTAAAAAAAAAAAAAAAACACAGTAAAGCATACTGAAGTGTGCGCCAGAGTAAAGGCCATGTTTATGCACACAGGGATGCACGAGTGTTCCATGCATCCCTGTGCAGGCAGTCCCATTGATGCATGTACACAGCTGCTGCTCTTGATTTAACATCCATGTGGGTGCATGTCACTGAACTCACGCTTTCTGCATTTGGGGCTGCACACCCGCACTCACATGGATGTCAGATTGGGAGCATGACATGAATGGGATGGCCTGCATGGGAATGCACGGAACATGCAATGTTCTCATATAATCTGCTCCCACATAATGTGCCCTGCTCCCACATAATGTACGCTGCTCCCACGTAATGTGCTGTGCTCCCTTATAATGTGCCCTGACCCCATGTAATGTGTCCTGCTCTCATGTATTGTGCCCTGCTCCCACGTAATGTGCCCTGCTCCCATGTAATGTGTCTTGATGTGTGCTTTGTAATGTGCCCTGTTCCCATGTAATGTGCCCCGCCTACATGTAATGTGTCCTGCTCCCATGTAATATGGCCTGCCCCATGTAATATGCCCTGCTGCCCCTCCTTCATGTAATGTGCTTGCTGCCCTCCCCCCATGTAATGTGTAATGTGCCCTGCCTCCCCCATGTATGGTGCCCTGCTCCTCACCAGGCAGTGTGCCCTTCTGACCCCCTGTATCACACCCTACTGCCCCCCATACTCTGCTTATCTCAAGTTGGACCCAGAATTGGGCATCTGTGCAGAAAAAAGCCACCACAAGTTTCCCACTAAATAGGTATATTTCAATATTGATTCTATTATTTAATGCTATTTCTAGCAAAAAAAATGTTGTTATATCAACAGCTTGCTGATCACACCAATGTTCCATGAGCTGTAGATATTAACTTTATTTTAGGGGGTCCCTAAGCTCTCAAAATGTTTGCCAAGGGTTCCTCCAAGGTAAAAAGGTTGAGAAACCTTGATCTATATATGCCGAATAGGATATAGGTCCACTTTAACAGGATGTTGTCACTTTTAACAATGCTACAATCATGGATTATGCATTGAAAGACCTTTGGTCTGTGGAGGGAAAAAAACATAATGCTTAAGTAATATCCTAGCTACCAAACAATATCTTTGATATATACCAGGGGTCTCCAAAGTTTCCAAACAAAGGGCCAGTTTACTATCCCTCAGACTCAAGAGGGGGCCGGACTGTGACCAGTGGGAGTAGAAAATGTCCTGGGGTCGTTAATCATGCTCTATCATTGGTGTCATTGGGAAGAATAGTGCCCCATCATTGGTGTCAGTGGGAAGAATAGTACCCCAAGGCCCAGATAAAGGCAAGCAGAGGGCCGCATCTAGTCCCTGGGCCGCAGTTCGGAGACCACTGGTTTATACTTTTGGTGTATATGAATAACCTATCTCATATTGAGCACTTTGTGCTCAATTGCTACTTATCTCAAAACCTGACCTGCAGTCTTTGCTACTAATAATTTTAGTGGCAGGTGACTGAAGCCCTGTAGGAGGTAGTGATGTGCGAAACTGCAGTATGTTAGGCATTATGACACAGGAATGTGTCATAATAACATAAATGCACTTTTTCTGCTTCTACTCTGGAAAGCACCAGTCCTGATATTATTGGTAAGTCAATCTTAATTTAAAAGTGTTTTCTTTTTTTTCCAATTAGGTGGAAAAACAGTGCCCTGTGTATGACCAACAAATTGTTTTACCTGTACTTCCACCACGATCAGCTGTTGTCTATGACTGAGCACTCAGAGCTGCTGGGGCTTTTGCAGCTGACACAGCCCTGGTCTTAGTGTTCTGTAGTTTACAATTGTTCTACTGAGGCTAGTTGGTGCATTGAGCCAGAAAATTCTGAAATAGTGGTAAGCATTGAAGCAACTACAGAATTGCCCGTAGAGGCATGGAGAAGAGCCGCTTGGTGGGATAGGAGCAGCACAATTCTCACCAGTCATAAACAAGACACTAGTGGAGGTGTTTCCATGTATTCTGTTAAATAGACTAGCTAAATTTCGTTTTTTGCAACTTTATTTGTGTACACGTTACACCCGCATGTTGGCAGACTGGACTCTATATTAAAAATGATGTAATTTGTAATATAGTAAATGATGTTGACTCTTCAGACAGGCCGTGAGCCACGTGGAATTCTTAGGTCTTGTCCAGAGTCAATAAAAGAAAATCTGTTTCTGACCTAAATAGTTCCACAATGCCCGATGTCAAGCTCATTGGCTTTGCCCCGCTAGCGAAACAGATCCAGCACAGTGTTAAAATAAGTCTTCAACTTCAAGTATTTTATGTCTCAAAATCTCAAGTTTCAGAATTATAAAACTCTCCGTGCCAGCATTTTCATTCCTGCAGAAACCTGAGTTTTGGTTCATGAAAAGACATTAGGGCCTAGGAATTTTGGCCATTTTCTTCTCATTTCATGATTCTTTATTGAAAGCCGAGAGTACATTCTCTAACACAAAGGAAGGTAGAGGAGTACGCAGATGATTCATGCTGCCTCCTGCTGCACTGTGCAGATTGTGTTTCCAAGCTCGGCAAGTGGATATAATCAGACGAGCAGGAAGTGGCCTGTTTACTGGCAGGCGGCAGATTTAGACTGCTCAGGAGTGACGGAGAAAGTAATGATGAATAAAAAAGGCTCCAAATCTTAAAGCAGAACTAAACTCTCTAAGTCAACATTATCTATTTGTAATCCTGATGCGGCTATCATTAGTAAATAGATAGGAATGTATACTGTATTTACTCTTTTTACATTTTTTTTTACATTTCTTCAGTTGCTTCCTGGTTTCTGGCATAGGCCAAAATTATGTCATACACACCATGAGTCTTCATAGGATTTTTTTATTTCTTTCATCTGGAGGAGGGGAGGAAGGATTTTCTCAGCTAAGCACACCCACCTGCCTGCATGCCTGAGGTAAGGGCAGATGAATTCCAGGAAGTAAATGCTAGATGAATCATTTGCTCCTACTTAAGATGATGTCTTGAAATGCTAGGGGGGTGTTTTTCAAAGTGATAGCTCAACAAAATAAAACATGGAGACATGGATGGATGGATGAATGAGTTTGATGGATGGATGGATGGATGGATAGATGGATGGATGGATGAATGAGTTTGCTTTGAATATTAAAAATGAAATAAATAATTTTCAATTTGTGGTACTCAGATACAGTTTAGTTCTGCTTTAATATGCTTTGGTTTTATTGCCTTTGTTAACTCAGTTCATTGGTGCATATATTCAGTTTTCAGTCTTTTCTAATTTCTTTTAGTATATTTTCCTATAAATACTTATATGGACAACTTCCCTTCCTCTCAGGTGTCACATATCTGCATATGTTTTTTTGTTTTGCACCCAAATATTACTTAATATATAGCACTGTGTAATATGTTGGTGCTATAAGCATAATGTGGTTAGCACTTCCACCTGACAGGGCTAGGATCATGGGTTCAAATCCCAACCTTAGCACTACTTGCCTCCAGTTTTCATGTTCTCCCTGTGCCTGTTTAGGTATCTTCTGGGTACTCCAGTTTCCTACTGCAATCCAAAGACATGCTGATAGGTTAATTGGCTCTACTATGTGTATGCATGAATGTGAGCTAGGGACCTTGGAGTGTAAGCTTCTTGAGGACAGGGACTGCTGCGAACGTACATTATATATGTAAAGCACTATGTAAATTGTTGGTGTTATATAAATATATATATATATATACCGTATATACTCGAGTATATGCCGAGGCACCTAATTTTACCACAAAAAGCTGGGAAAACTTATTGACTCAAGTATAAGCCTAGGGTGAGAAATGCGCTGTAAGTGGAAAACAATGCCCATTTGCAGCCTCACTGTGCCCATTTGCATGCCTCACTGTGCCCATTTGCAGCCATAGGTCCCCCGAACTTCAAACTCGGTAGTTAAGGGTTCCTAGATGCCCCCTAGCTGGAGCCAAAAATTTGGGGTCTCTGGACCCAAAGGGTCCCGATATGACATTGCTGCAGATGGACACAGTTGACCGAATTTGGGGCCCCGTATCTCGGGGCCATTTGGTGCTGGGAACCCCAAATTTGGTGTGCAAACCCAGTGAAATTGGCACTACGACATAACCAAAGCTGGGGTTCCTAGCACCAAGTGGCCCCGAGATACGGGGCCACAAATTCAGTTCAGAAAATGTTAAGCACTTTTCTGCAGCAGAGAATGACATTTTCCGAACGGACTTTGAGGCCCCATATCTCGGGGCCGCTTGGTGCTAGGAACCCCAGCTTTGGCTATGTTGTAGTGCTAGACCCACTGTGTTTGCACACTAGGGGTTCTTAGCACCAAGTGGGTCAGATATTTTCAATCAATCAGTGAGGACTAGGAACACTAGTTCCAGTGACCTTGTTGAAATCAGGGATTCCCTCGCTTTCCTGTCCCTGTTTCTGCTTCGGCACAGGAAGTAAAGAGAAATCTCCCTAATAGGACACAGATAGCAAAAAATAAATAAATTGAGGTTATAACCCTCCCTTACTCTTTCCAAACCTGGCTTGTAGCGTTAGTTTAAAGCCCAACTCCATGATTTGAGACATTTACTGTATATATCTAAGTGAAAGAGCTCTCCACTCCAAGCTACTGCTCCCCAGCGCTGAAGAGACAGCCCTAGGGCAGGGACTGTCATTACTTTGTCTATAGACAGTTTTCTACATGACTGAGGGACCCCCAGAATGCAGAGGCTCCGGTTATCTATAAAACTTTAAACACTTGACCCATCCCCCCTTCCAAAATGACCAGACAACATATTTTATTTCAAGTCGAATGGCCATACCAGCCTTTTTATTACAAACCATTAAATGCAACATTCACAAGAAAACAAGTTTAATGGATATAATACAGTCAATACATAACAAACCAATCTTAGCTTATGCCCGGTTTAAAGTCTTTGAAGGCCTATATACGATTTGATCGAACGATATACGATTAACCGGTTGTATCTACCACCCAATAAAAGGCCCCCAGCCACAACTACACTGGCTCAGGGACAATTAACCACTTATGTACTTCCAGATACAACCTAATTAATACCCCGATGTTATTACCATATTGTTAGGAAGGGACACCCATACCTCAGATGGACCCAACCCACAATTTTCCATAATTATTTACCCAGCACCACCTTAAAATACTCAATAGACCCCCTGCCTGCTGCTATTGCAAGAAAACATAAGGACCAAGAAATTGAATGGCAAGCTAATAACATAAGAATCAAAAACCCACTACAAATACCCCAGCATCTTGAGAAAGTAGGAGGCTCGCCCAAATAAAAACAAACGGGAGAAAACTGATGCTGTGATGAGATTCAACTGAGCTCTGACACGATCCCCCCTCCTCTCTACCCACTACAGGACACACCCTCTGCCTTGAACTCTTCAATCTGCTAAGCAGACTGCATCATTCTAAATCACCCCACTAATACTCCGCCTCTTCTGCAGGCCCCAGTCATGCTGGCCCTCCTCCTAGTTTCCCTCAGCTCCAGGCCATATACTATAAATGTGGATGCTTGTGATTTATCCAGTGTGTGACAGCTTTTCCTTCTATTTCCTGTATGCAAACCTTAATCCAAGAAATTTCCAGCTGGTCGTGTCATAAGTGGGGTCCTCTTTTCTATCCTGTTTCTCTTCCACTTGGGCGATGGGCAGTTCTCAATGCTCAAGGGAAAGGTGCTCATATTTTATGAAGCATTGTACTGTGAGTTCAGACTTTCATGATGACATATGAACATGGGACGGTCATCCATAACAGCTTGAACTCACAGTAAGTTGGTTGGAAGACGCTGGAAGTCACTCAACCCAAATGGTCTACTGGGGAACAGCACCAGAGAGAGATCAAGTATTACAGCAAATGCTACATTTTTCCTTCCTACAGATGTTAAAGAAGTTAAAGTGTTAGGAAATAGTTGAAGAGTTGCAAGTTCAGCTTTTTGGTGGTCCTGAGGGGCAGGGTGCTTGGGTTATGCCCTGTACATATGGGCGGACTTTTCGGCAACAAAGGTCCGACAGTCTTTCCGACGGAAGTTCGAACGATCGGACTTGCCTACACACGATCACACCAAAGTCCGATGGATTTGTACGTGATGACTTACGACCGGACTAAAATAAGGAAGTTCATAGCCAGTAGTCAATAGTTGCCCTAGCATTGGTTTTCGTCCGTCAGACTAGCATACAGACGAGCGGATTTTTTGCAAGGAACTGGATCCGGGGGAGTTCCAACGTAAAGATTTGAAACATGTTCCAAATCTAAAGTCCATCAGACTTTTCGACAGAAACAGTCCGCTGAAGGTCCGATGAAGCCCACACACGGTCAGATTGTCCGCCAGATTCGGTCCGTCGGACCATTCCGGTTGAAAAGTCTGCTCGTGTGTACAGGACATTAGGGTGACACTGGGGGGCATGGGAGCAAACACAAAAAAACCTGGCCCTGAAGGCTAATGTACTAATGGTGAAATACACGGGCACTTTTTCAAAAGTTCAGATTTTGGGTTATTCAGATGATTAGGATACCAGTGATAATAAGGATTCATCTACCAGAACAGCCAGATAAAGAAGATAAATACCAAAATGAATATTAGAGCCATCCAGCAGGTAGGCTGTAGTTCCCAAGCAAAGCAAAACTTTCACGTTTAAATGAAGTGCATCTTGATGAATCATTTATCAAATTTGCAGTGTTATCAAAGAATACTTCTTACGCCCATAGTAGATTATTTTATTATTATTTCTGTGCAGCGTAGGAGAACTAAAGGGTAATTCTGTGGGGGAGACAAAATACTTGCAAATGCGTTGTTCTGTAGATATTCATGTGCAGAACTGTAATAAGGGACTTAATAAGTAATCGTTCATTTCTTCTCTCCCTCTGAAGGAATAGCCCAGATTGCCTGTTGTTGTATTATTTGTTCTTTCTGCTTAGCTCTGGTTCAGCTTACAGTTCTATCAACAGTATATTATAGTTATTGGAAATCTTAGGTTGGCTTTTATTTCTAAGTTAAAAAATCATAAAAGTGAAAAATATATATACCGGAAACTTTAAGATGGCTTTTATTTCTAAGTTATAAAATTATAATAGCCTTTGCTTAGTTCAGTTCATGCTTTGACACAAAAAAATGTATAATTACAAAGAACACAGGTAATATTAAAGTGTATGTCAGGGCAAAACTAATCATTGTGGTTCCAAGATAACAACTAGGAGGGCTAATATGACTCCTTGAGATAACACGGGACAGCTCTAAATTTCTGAAATGATCAACAGTGTTTTTTCTTTTTTTTATATATATTTAACGGCCCAAAAGGGAGCAAATCCGACAAATACTTTGTTAGGGTTTACATACACTTCAAATGACCCTATCATCACAGGGTCACTTCTACCCAATGTCACAAACAAAACGTCTCCTGCGCTTGGGAGTGGGCTCACTCAGAAAGAATATGCTAAATCTCCATCACAGTTCTATAAGGATAAGTCTTGTCTTGCTGCCCTCTAAGGACTGGGGAAGTATCAAATTCTGGAAGCACAAGAAAAAGATCAATTGGCGCACCGACCTAGTGCATTATCCTAAACCATTTATTTGTATTTTTTTATATAAAATGATAAGTATCGTACTCACGTATTTACAATAGAATAAGAGCTTGTCTCATGGTAAGAAAAAGAGAAAAAGGGCGCACCGACTTAGTGCATTATACTTAAACCATATTTTTTTATTTACAAAATGATAAGTATCATACTCAGAAATTTACAATAGAATAAAAGCTTGTCTCATGGTACATCAAAGTTCATCACGTGGTACTGTAGTGTTCAGTCCATAGTGCATCGAATTTTAGGACAGGAGGTGAAGATCCAATAGCTGACGCATTCTAGGTTCAATCTCTTCCTCAGAGCCAGGCTAGCCTATTGGATCTTCATTTAAAACACGCATGATCAGAATCAAGGAATGAGCCGGAAGAGTTCGGTCTTGTTAAGTACCGCTCGTAATCTAGAATTAACATTCGTGATGCGGCAGATGATGAAATGTCTAAATGCAGCGCACATTCTCATCTTCTTTAATGGGATAATAATGAAGCTGCTTTGTTGGTGATACTGATGTAGTTATGGAAAACATATTTTAAAAGGCATTTGTTTTGTAGTGATATAAATAATATTAATATTATGATTGTTGTTAATTTTTTTACGTTTTTAAGATCAAAGATACAACTATGTTGGTGTCCCTTATTAATTTTCCATTGTGTTGTTTTTAATGTAACTGCCTACTCCCAAACTGTCATTTGACGAGAAACACATAGCCAAGTATTATTCTACACAATTTTTTTATTATGCAGAAAAAAAAAACAACACAAATTAAATTAGAGATGCTATCTGCCATCCAAATAAAAATAACTTAACAAAAAAGTGATAATAATAATATAAATAAAATATAACAAAACATTAACAAAAAAACACACAATTGAATTGAAATTAGAAAGGGGGTGGGGGTGATAATCCCCAGACCAGCGTGGTTGTTGGGGTTCTTGTGGCTGGTATTGCCACTGACTGGCCTTTCAGATTTCAAAATCTGAAATGTGTTTTCAGAAATTTCGCCCCTCATCCCCTTGTTGAGGAGTGTTGTGGGGATGTGGCTCTTGTCCCCATCGTTGTGAGAGTGCAAGGCAATATTTTTTGGTGAGTGCAGCTCCATAAGAGTGGATCACAATAACATTTGGTGTGGTGGAAGAAAGTTTTATTGCATAGGAAGATTGCTTTATTCACTCTTTTGACACACAGTACTTTGCATGGACTTTTTTCATCATTTTTCCATATAATATTGCCACTATTCCTATTTTAAATATTATTTACACATTATTTTATACAAGTCGGCAGCTTTAGGTAATTTTTGGTCTTGCACAGGAGCGCAGTGGTGGATTTTCAAGTCTTGTTGCGCAGAACTTGATTACCAACTTTTTAATATAAGAAGGACAGACAACAGTAGTTCAACTGAATTATGAGTTTATGAGCTCAAAAAAATATTAAACAGGGTCAGCTAGAAATTGCTGCCAAGACACTACCCCTCTACCCACAAAATAGCTCATGTATTTCTGGAGTAAATCACAGCAATTTGGGAGGGCAAGCCAGCACGGGCATTTTCGATAGCCGTCATCATGCCCACAGACGGACGAGCTGCAGCCTCTCCAGCTGGGCCTGGCACTGCAGGGTTCATGTCACTTGGCAGGGAGGCTAGGTAGCTGGTAGCATTCCTCCTTAAAACATTGTGTAGGATGCAGCAGCACAGGACCACATGATTGATTTTGTAGAGTGCCAGGTTGATGGGAGTCAAACACAGCCGGAAACGTTCGGATAAGATGCCAAAGACATTTTCGACCTCCCTTCTGGCACGAGAGAGTCAGTAATTAAAGATTCTCTGCTCGGGGTTGAGGTTCCTCATAAGAAACGGCTTCATCAGATGTTCCCCCCAGAGTAAACACCTCATCTGCCACAAAGACAAAATTGAGGCCCTCCACATTCTCATCAGCAGGTGGCAAGTTTAAGGTGCCATTCTGGAGCCGCCTGTAGAACTCTGTCTGCATGATCACTCCTCCATCAGAGTTGTTCTTCCAAATGTCCAAATACAGAAACGCATAGTTGGCCGACAACAGCTACCGTCACTATGCTGCAAAAGCCCTTATAATTAAAGTAATAGGAGCCAGAGTTCCGGACGTGCTTCCCATCAATAGCACCACCACAGTTGGGAAATTCCATTGGTGATGAAACTGGGCTGCAACATCCTGCCATTGCTCTGGGTTGGAAGGAAACTGTGGATGAAAAAAATAAAATATACATTACTACTTCTGCGCATAACATTGCAACCAGATTTGATACAAACATGCTTAGCCAACATAAGGATACACTTTTTTTTTATTTATTTTTTTATTCTTTTTATTAAATTTTAACACAAACAGACATAAATGACCCAAAGGCAACATGCCTTCGAGGTTGGCCTCGCAGGGCCTAAAACAGGACTAACATAGTTCAACCTAACTCCCACCCCTCCCTCCCCCCACCCACCATCCCAACAAGTCGTCATACATAGAAACAGGTAATGAGATAATGACCGTTTTGTGCACCTTATAAATAAAACACATATTATCAAGTTCAAATCCTTCTACTATCTAATATCTTATGTCAAGAAAGTAAACCCGCTCAAATTTGTCAGCAGAGTCCACAGCTTTTGTATCAAATTATCAATGCAATAAATACTGAACTCTACAGCTGAGTAACTTATTGTTTATTAGCTTATCCTACTGTAGCCGTAGAATCCAGCCAGGCCTGCCAGACCTTGTTGAACTTCTTATTACAACCTCTAGCTCTATAAGTCGCTTTATATAAAGGAATGACTGAGTTCACCAGTTTTTTCCAGTAGGACAATGTGGGAGCAGCAGTTTTTTTCCAATTCAACAGTATGGCCTTTCTACCATAAAATAACGTAATATTTAACAAGGTACGATGTGCTCGAGATGGAACCACCTCCTCCACTAACCCAATGAGGCAGACTCTAGGTGTCAGTGGAACTGGGATTCTAAGTACTTCCGCCAGACATTCAGTGACGCCCGACCAGAAAATCTGAACCTATGAGCAAGTCCAAAAAATATGCTCTGCATCTGCTGGGGCATGAGAGCATCTCCAACACTGGCTGGTAGCCATGGGATATATGCGAGACAACCGAGCTGGTGTAAAATATACACGGTGAAGAAACTTAAAATGAATTAGACGGTCTCTTGCTGAGGCTAGATGTTGAAACGGATGGTCCCACGTGTCCTCCCAGTCCTCTCAGTAATTTCTTTCTCCCAACGTTCTCTGCACCTGACAATTCCTAAAGGTGTTTTGTTAAATAGAGATTTGTACACTGATGACAGAGGCTTAGCCAATTCCTCTTCTGTTAAGAGGTTCTCCAATTCAGAAGGTAAATATTCAATTCTCTGGTCTTTAAATTGCTCCTGAAAAGCATGGCGCAACTGTAAATAATGGAAGAAAAAAGAGTTGGGTAGGTTGTGCCGGGCCTTTAACTGATCAAATGAACAAAGCTCCCCCTCCCTAGTAATGTCGTTCAATATTTTAACACCTTTGTATGCCCAGATCATGGGGTCAGGAAAGGAGAACAAATGTGGAAATTTTGGGTTCATCCACAAAGGGGCCGAAGGAGTTACTCCCGAATAGCTAGGGGACCTCAAGGTAGTAGTAACTTCCCATGCCTTAATAGTAGACTTCATTGAATCCGTCAGGGGGAGACAATTATTTGAGCCCCTATGGAGGGCCAACTTTAAACTTTCATACGACCCCAGATGTGCTGCCTCTACAACCGTAGCAGAATCACCACTATCCGCTATCAATCATCGCCTGGCAAACACCATCTGACCCGCCAAATAGTACTTTTGCTAGTCGGGCAATGCCAGACCACCCTGACCCCAAGGCTCCTGCAGAATTTTGATGCTTATACGTGGCGATTGTGGTGACCATAATTAGGAGCCTATGATACTGTCTATTGATTGAAAAAAGGATTTTGGGATCCACAAAGGGGAATGGCGTAGGAAATGCAAAATCACTGATAGGAATAACATTAGGATACACTTAAAAGAGTATTTAACGACAAAAGTGGAAGGTCAACTTATCTGATCCCCCCCCGGTGGCCCATTAGACAACTTTTATGGGGGGGGTAATGGGTAGACATTTTGGACAGGTAACCTTCTCCACTTCCATGAGAGCTGGTTGCAGAAATAATCAGTGATACTTTGGCCAGCCCCTCCTTACTTACACTATTGCCAGTGGACAGGTAAGAAGTGTCATAAGCTAAAGCTGGATACACACTGTCCAAATTGCAGCACATTTTTACATTATCATTTAACCAATCAATATAATAGGAGAGAAAACTAAGAAGTTTCAATTTGTAGGTAATCAGGTAGGCCCTTGCACTACATGGTTTGTGTAATTTATAATGACATTTGACCACAAAAGAGGGGTAGTGTGTATGGGTTTTTAAAAGTCAGCAGATAGAGTATTTCGATCAGTTGACAGCATTTTTTGGGGGGGTGGAGGGGTTCAAAATGAGTTTGGCCATAATAAGGCCTCTTGCACTCTGCCCGATTTGGATCACACAAGTAACATGTGAACACATTTTAGGGGTTGTTTAGGGTAAGCCCCAAAATGTAGCTGACAAAAAACATTGTTAAATTACCAGCCTAGGTGTGTATGGGCCCAGGTTAGCATGCTGGGGAGGTTATTGTAGAAAAATATGCATGTAGGCCAAAAAAGGAGCTGTAAAATCTTATAGCATGCATGAGGACAAAGAGGATATTCACAGCATATTACAATAATTATGTAATCACGACATTAAATAAAAACATTAGCAAATAGAAATACATAGAATGTGATCTTAAAGAAAAAAAAACTACCCTAATATAGTCCTTCTGCAGCACATGAATGATGGCCGAGCAGTTCTCTGAAATAATGACTCCCAGAGCCTGGGGGGAGATCCCAGTAGTAAATTTCAGATCCTGGAGGCTTCACCCCATCGCCAAGTACCACAAGGTGGCTATGAGCCTTTGCTCAGAAGTGATGGAAAGCCTCATACATGTATCCTGCTTTTTAATATAGGGGGTCACCAATGCCAAGAGGTGGTGAAAGCAGGGGTCGGTCATCCGGAGATAATTACGAAAATCATCCAGATTCTGCTCCTGGAGTTCCCGCAGCAAAGTCATATGGCATAATTGCTCACAATTGAGCAGCCAATTTTTGGTCCAAGAACTCCTCTTCATCCTATTACTGGAAAGGACTTGGGTCAAAGCAATGACTCCTAGCCCAATAACACATTCTCTCCTCTTATTTTGCAACATGGCTGGTTGACGAACGAGTGATCAGGAACGATCTGAAAATCGCAAATCAACACTCACCAATCTTCTACTAACACGAAATTAGCAGAAGGAGCCCAAAGGATGGCACTCGAGAAATTAACTTCCTCTTTATACTCTCATACATAGTATGTCACTACGTTCGTGTTTGGCGAACGACGATTTGTGTATCGTTAGTATGCTAGATAAAATCCTGCACACGCGTTTTTGACAAAAATCAGACACTCGGTTGAACGACAATCGAACCGTGTGTACAAGGCTTAAAGTGGTTGTAAACTCTCCCCAACAACTTTGTCCCATGTGAATCAGCATAAAAAAACCCTAATGAACACTGCTTGTAGATATCTCCCTACTTGCTTAGTATTGTTGTAATCCTTTTTGTTCTTTAGAATGACTTCACTGAGCATGCCCAGATCTCCCCTGATTTACGGCACACTGTGTTTACTTGTCTGTCTATTATCAGGACTTCTAGGGCACAACACAGAAATCCCAGGAGACTGCATATCACTCGGAGCTTCCTACTATACCCCATGTGACCATGTGACATCACATGCAGTGTAAACTTGGACAACAGACAGCATTACTGCAGCCTTATCAGCTGAAGCTGATAAGACTGACACAGGCAAACACTAGTTAAAGCGGGATTCCGGCCAGCTAAAAAAATTTTTTAAAGTCAACAGCTACAAACAATGTAGCTGCTAACTTTAAATAAGTAGACTTACCTGTCCTGGGTGCCCGCGATGTCGGCCGCCCGAGGCCGACCCGTCCCTCGGCTCTTGGGTCCCAGCACCGCCATCCTAGGTAAGGGAAACAGGCAGTGGAGCCTTGCGGCTTCACTGCCAGTTTCCTACTGCGCACGCGCGAGCGGCGCGGCGATCTGTGAATGGCCCTGTGGTGTTCTGGGAACACACACAGTTCCCAGAAGACAACGGGGCCACTCAACGAGGAGAAGAACACACCACGGAATAGGAAGAGGCAGATTAGGAAGACTAATGACGTCAGAACGTACTGACGAAACCGGTCGGACGTAAACGAACGTGACACGCCACTTCCGCTCGTATCTGGTTTTCCTGCTTTTTTGTTTGTTTGTTTGCCCACATGAACCCTTATGTGGGTAATGTGGTTTTAAGCCGTTTTTAGCCTATTAAATATTTTGGCTTATTTCACCATGGGAGCTTTTTATTCATTTTTTCCACATTCTTAAACATCTACGGTCTCTGTGACCCACCTTGGAAAGTCCGGTCGCATGCATCCAAGTAGCCTTAGCGCTAATCAAGACACCTGAGTTCCAGCACCTGAGTTCCAGCATCTGCACCTAGCCATGACCAGGAGAAGCCCTGTTGGTCGTCCCCAAAAGCGTGTCTGACTCCTGTCATGGGAGTCACCTCCATCTGGTGAGTAGGCTGCGTGGCTGGTGATGGTGACTGAATACTGTTATCCGATGCTTTGCTGTACCCAAGGAAGATTTGCCCAGAAGCTTAATCCATCCAGAAGCTCTGTTTTTCATTATTTGAACATTTTGATTTATGATTGATTCATTATATTTCTCATACACATTGGTATTTGGATATTATTTGGGACTTTTCTTTAATTAATTCTTTCACCTTGTACATTTCCATTATTTTGATTATTTTCATTATTTAATGTTTTCACTATGATGATTTAGTGTTATATTCAGTTGGCAGACATTATCTCACAATTTTCATGATTTTTGTTTTCACAACATGTTGTTTTCACATAGAGTGATTTTGCACTTGCACTTTAATAGGAGCGCGGTTTGTAATTAGATAGCTAATTATTTTTCCAGATTAGGAAGACTGCCTAGCAACAAGGGTTTAGGTAAGTATAAAACAATTTTTTTTTTTCCAAATGTTTTTTTTTTTATTTTTTTAGGATTTTTGGTGGAATTTTTTTTTCCAGGGTGGCCCTCCACTTGAATCAGCACAAGTAAATACTATGAGATAAAACAATTCAGCTATGAGCAGGGAAACAGGGTTGCCATAGTATTGTTGGATTGAGAAGGAGGCTTGGTTAACAGTACAGGAAGTGCTCAATGTAAGGGCGGAAATACACTCTACTGTGGACTCAGAAAACAATACTTAAGATGGCGCTGCCTAACCCCTGGAAACAAGATTTTTAAACTTTCTTTAAACAGTAAGTAATATGCAATTTGGGCTGGATTACAGTGGCTATAGATTGATAATTACTTATTATAATGGACTAAATGAAAAGCAGCATCAGAGTGGGAGGGTTTACTTCCTCTTTAAAATCAAATGATATCACCTCCCCAGGTGCATCAC
This sequence comes from Lithobates septentrionalis, assembly GCA_037952835.1. Taxonomy (NCBI): domain Eukaryota; kingdom Metazoa; phylum Chordata; class Amphibia; order Anura; family Ranidae; genus Lithobates; species Lithobates septentrionalis. The sequence goes on from JBBDGP010000518.1 coordinate 490,761, forward strand.
ACTTTTAGTGTTGGCCTTATTTGCATACATCCAAACGATGATCCCTATTATTAACAGCTGATGTTTAGTGTTTAAGCTATTTTCTTGAATGGGACGCATAGAAACAGCAAATTGGCTAAGAAACCTTCCAACTGCAGGCCTAAAATGTTATAGAACAGTATGGTTTCTGTCAAATAATCGAAGGCAAAGAGTATTTCATTCTATTAAAACACCCGTAAAATATATGTACATGAAAGCCCTCTTAGACTCAGAAAGGTGTTTGACATTTATGCATGAAAGTTTGTGTAGCTCTGATTAAGTACAATAAATGAAACCGCTAAATGTGATTTGCTTTCTGTGTTTTTATTACCCCTGTTCTTCAGGCAATTATCAAAAAGCAGCCAGACTGAGAGAGGCTAATCTCCAGAAACGCACTTTGGGAACTCCTAGGGCCAATATCCAATAACGTTAAATTATAATTTAACCGATTTAGAAAATTCATGTATTACATTTACAAATGTACTTGTGAAAGTGCTAGCAGTCTAGAAGAGATTAATATACTTCAGACAACATTTTGATGCTGTGGGGACGGATGTTTTGTCACACATACAGGGAACTTCATATATGACCCCAAAGAAGGAAATTGTGTTCAGTTTCTCATCAATGTGAATTAGTTCTTGTAAGCTTACTGTCCCTCCAAAGATGCTTCACACAATCTGATTGTGAAACCTCCTTTAGATTAAAAAAAATAACATAGCAATTTTGCCTGCATACTGGCAAATTACCACCAAATTAAATCCCCCACCAGTTTTCTTTGGGTTTGGCAGCTGACAGACTTCTTGATGGTACCTGACATAGACGGAACCAGTGGTAGGCAGAACTTGCTGCTGGAGGCCCCAACAAACAAACGAGAGGTGATTCAACCCAAAAGCCTTAAAGCGAAACTCAACCTAATTGTTTCCCAAAACAGTAACTACATTCAAGGCATGCCATGAATGCTTCTTGTGTCCTCAACTAAACTGCACATGTACCGAAATTTATACCAATAGGTAATAAATAATACACAAAATACAATTGATTAATGAATTAAGTGCAATATATATCCTGTGTACATATGCATAAACAATTCTAGAAGTAGAAGTATAAATATGTATGTATATATATATATATATATATATATATATATATATATATATATAAACACTATATTGCCAAAAGTATTGGGGCGCCTGCCTTTACACGCACATGAACTTTAATGGCAACCCAGTCTTGGTCCGTAAGATTCAATACCGAGTTAGACCACCCTTTGCAGCTTTAACAGCTTCAACTCTTCTGGGGAAGCTGTCCACAAGGTTTAGGAGTGTGTCTATGGGAATGTTTGACCATTCTTCCAGAAACGCAGTTGTGAGGTCAGGCACTGATGTTGGACAAGAAGACCTGGCTCGCAGTCTCTGCACTAATTTATCCCAAAAGTGTTCTATCAGGTTGAGGTGCAGGCCAGTCAAGTTCCTCCATCCCAAACTCCCTCATCCATGTCTTTATGGACCTTGCTTTGTGCACTTGTTCGCAGTCATGTTGGAACAGGAAGGGGCCATCCCAAAACTGTTCCCACAAAGTTGGGAGCATGAAATTGTCCAAAATGTCTTGGTATGCTGACGCCTTCAGAGTTCCCCTCACTGGAACTAAGGGGCCAAGCCTAACCCCTGAAAAACAACCCCACACCATAATCCTCCCTCCACCAAATGATTTGGAGGGATGGCCCAATACTTTTGGCAATGTAATATGGATGAGCAATTTTGGGGTGGAGGAACTTGACTGGCCTGCACAGAGTGCTGACCTTAACCGATAGACCACCTTTGGAATGAATTAGAGCGGAGACTGCGAGCCAGGCATTCTCGCCCAACATCAGCGCCTGACCTCACAAGTGCCCTTCTGGAAGAATGGTCAAACATTCCCATGTACACCCACCATCCATTTCCTGTATAATATTCATTAAACCGAAGCAAGATAAAGAGTATAGCTATGGGGATAATGATCGAGAATAGATCTGAAGATCCACAAACATACAAGAGTACATAATTAGCCTACACATCTGAATTGTTGGTGCTAATCTCCAGCACTTCATTAAGGCCTCCAGTGGGCATACTAGTAGTTCAATGTAAAAATACAGAACGTCTGCCTCTGGAGTCTGGAGAATCTTTTGTATCCTGGCATGTTCAATGGAATGGCTTCAATAGTGTCCGGCCCTTGGTGTCTTTGTTATGATAGATCGAAAATGACGAGGCACGCTATGTTTATACTACCCTGCTATTTAAATCTTTAATGTTCACCAAATCTAGTGTGCATCGTGCAGATAGTGCGGCCTACATAAAAAAGGCTTTTTTATGTTTTGTTGGTGATATTTTTGTTTCACGCAACTGTGGGTTCATTGAATAATTTTTAAAATGATGTTATTAATTATGGGGCTACAAAATCCCTTAATACTGATGGGGTTTTTGTTTCTACAGGAAATGGTGAAAATGACTTAGGCCCCTTTCACACTGGGGCGCTTTGCAGGCGTTACATCGCTAAAAATAGCACCTGCAAAGCGCCCTGAAACAGCTGTGTCTCACACTGGAGCGGTGCGCTTGCAGTATGGGAAAAAAATACCTGCAAGCAGCATCTTTGGAGCAGTGAAGGAGCGGTGTATACAATCAATGAAATGAAATGAAATCAATGGGACAGCGCGGCGCTTTGCGGTCGGTTTTAACCCTTCTTCGGCCACTAGCAGGGGTTAAAATTGCCCTGCTAGTGCCCGAATAGCGCCGCTAAAACGACGGTAAATCAGCGCTAAAAATAGCGCTGTTTTATCACCGACACCGCTCCGGCCTCAGTGTGAAAGGGGCCTTAGGGAGGGTGTTTATGGAACTTAAACATGCAATGAGATTGGAGATTGGAAAGGGGGAGTATGGCTTGGGGGCAAAGCCTGCTGTGATGTAATCACGCTAACTGGAAGTCGGCCATTTTATGAGTTCCATGTGGGATCTTGATGTTTTTATGAAGCGCTGGTGAATTTTATATTTATGTAAGTATACTACTAGTCTTTTTTAAATAAAAGTTTACAGTTTAACTTTACGTGGAGTATCTGATCTTGTTTGGTGAGTGTTGCGGAGGAATCCCTTGATGGAGAGCGATCTTACCTTTGAAGAGTAACACTAATGCCCTGTACACATGATCGGACATTGATCGGACATTCCGACAACAAAATCCATGGATTTTTTCCGACGGATGTTGGCTCAAACTTGTCTTGCATACACACGGTCGCACAAAGTTGTTGGAAAATCCGATCGTTCTGAACACGGTGATGTAAAACACGTATGTCGGGACTATAAACGGGGCAGTAGCCAATAGCTTTCGTCTCTTAATTTATTCTGAGCATGCGTGGCACTTTGTGCGTCGGATTTGTGTACACACGATCGGAATTTAACCGATCGGATTTTGTTGTCAGAAAATTTTATATCCTGCTCTCGAACTTTGTGTGTCGAAAAAGTCCGATGGAGCCCACACACGATCGGAATTTCCGACAACACAATCCGATCGCACTTTTTACGTCGGAAAATCCAACCGTATGTACAGGGCATAAGGAGCACTGGTGGCCTATATGGCTTATGTTCAGATGCACATTTTGACTCCTATAATATGAGAGTCATTGGAGCCTGTTAAGCGGATTTTAAGTCTCAAATGTTGGGTGGAGCACTACGAAGAGGTGTCATATTTTGGATAACTTTACAAGACTGGTACACACTAATAGTTTTTTTTATTCAACCCAGCGGGTTGATCGTAAAAAAGCTGACCGCTCCGGTCGGAGCCGCTGTACTAACAATCTCATATTAGTACAGCGATCTCCCCCGCTGAGCTGTTGTGTTCTGACAGGGGGACGGCCCCCCCGCCAGAACACTCGGTCAGCACTCTCAGCCATTGGCATTGTTAGTGTTCCAGTGCATCAGCTTATCGCTTGGCAGGCATATACACGCAGACATCTCAAGTCTCCCGCGAGGTGCGGGAGTCTCCCACATTTCAGCTGCGGCTCCCGGACACCCGCTAGTGGGGGGCAATATCCCAGCTGCAGGGCTGATCCAGGGCCACAGGCTTACCTACTCTCCAGGCATTGGGAGGAGAGAGGCACCTGGAGCTTGTCAGTGGCTGTGCCTCGTCCTCTACCCCTCCCCTACCTGGCGGCTATGTGACCAGTGGCATAGCATGTGGGGAGGCAGGCAGGGCTACCGCCCTAGGGCTGGGTGCAAAACTTAAAGGGGCGCTGGTGTACTGTCCCCAGTGTGATGGCCATGTAGCGGGGGGCAAATAGGCCCGGGGCTGGTGGCACTACGGCAGCAATTAGCACCCCTTGGGGTGCAGGGGGCCGCCGGCCGGGTATACATCGCCACACACGGCAGTACTCAGTGAGCCAAGGGCAGATAGGCTGGTGGGCCCAAGAGAGCCCAGGACTCAAAAGAAGAGCTCCCCCAGCACCGCCTCCTCCTCCTTGACACCGCCCTGGAAGAGGCGAGAAGCAGCGGGGCGGGCACAGCATACAGTACCCCGCGCTTCCAGAGCAACATGGATTGCTCCAACTTCCTCCACTCTCTAGCATCACGTGAAGCCGGAGCAAGGACAGGCTGACTTGGGGCACAGAGGATGGCCAGGAGCAGCTGAAAGGATCAAAGTGGATGCTCACAAGAAGACAGACTGGCATGGAATGGAAGGTACTGTATCATCATCAAACACACACAGACTCTGGTACAAAGTGACAGAGGAGGGATTGCAGATAGGGACAGGGCTAGGGATCTCTCTCATCTCCCTCCTCACTCCCCTCTCTCACTCTTAGCACCTCCCTCTCTCAGGACTTCCCTCTCTCAGCACCCCCTCTCTCAGCACCTCCCTCTCTCAGCACCCCCTCTCTCAGCACCCCCTTCTCTCAGCCCTCCCCTCTCTCAGCACCCCCCTCTCTCAGCACCCCCCTCTCTCAGCCTCAGCACCCCCCTCTCCCAGCCCTTCCCTTTCTCAGCACCCCCCTCTCTCAGCCCTTCCCTCTCTCAGCACCCCACTCTCAGCACCTCCCTTTCTCAGCAACCCCTCTCTCAACACCCCCCTCTCCCAGCACCCCCCTCTCTCAGCCTCAGCACAGGCCTCTCCCAGCTCTCCCCTCTCTTTGCACCCCCTCTCTCAGCCCTTCCCTCTCTCAGCACCCCACTCTCAGCACCTCCCTCTCTCAGCAACCCCTCTCTCAACACCCCACTCTCCCAGCCCTCCCCTCTTTTAGCACCCCCTCTCTCAGTACCTCCCTCTCTCAGCCCTCCCCTCTCTCAAGCACCCCCTGCTCTCAGCACCCCCCTCTCCCATCCCTCCCCTCTCTCAGCACCCCCCTCTTTCAGCCCTGTCCTCTCTCAGCACCCCCCCTCAGCCCTCCCCTCTCTCAGCCTTCCCCTCTCTCAGGACCCCTCTCTCAGCACCCCCTCTCTCAGCCCCCCCTCCTCTCAGCACCCCCCTCTCTCAGCCCTCCCCTCTCTCAGTACCCCCCTCTCTCAGCACCTCCCTCTCTCAGCCTCAGCACCCCCCTCTCCCAGCCCTCCCCTCTCTCAGCACCCCACTCTCTCAGCCCTTCCCTCTCTCAGCACCCCACTCTCAGCACCTCCCTCTCTTAGCAACCCCTCTCTCAACACCCCCCTCTCCCAGCCCTCCCCTCTCTCAGCACCCCCTCTCTCAGCACCCCCCTCTCCCAGCCCTCCCCTCTCTCAGCACCCCCCTCTTTCAGCCCTGTCCTCTCTCAGCACCTACCCCCTCAGCCCTCCCCTCTCTCAGCCTTCCCCTCTCAGGATCCCTCTCTCAGCACCTCCATCTCTCAGCCGTCCCCTCTCTCAGCCCCCCCTCCTCTCAGCACCCCCTCTCTCAGCACCCCCCTCTCTCAGCACCCCCTCTCTCAGCTCTCCCCTCTCTCAGCACCCCCCTCTCTCAGCACACCCTTCTCCCAGCCCTCCTCTCTCTCAACACCTCCCTCTCTCAGCACCCCCTCTCTCAAGCACCCCCTCTCTCAGCACCCCCTCTAACAGCACCCCCCTCTCCTAGCCCTCCCCTCTCTCAGCACCCCTGTCAGAGATAGTACTTACCGAGGCCGAGATGCCGAGAGCGGTTTCGCCTTTGCGACTAAGCGCAGTCCGCCCCCTGGAGTTGGGACAGGGGGTGAACGGCACAAAGAGGCACAAGCTCCCCAATGGACCGTAGGTGGCTTGCTGGTGAGGTCTTGTAGAGAGGAGCCGCTGTGTAGGTACTGGTAAGCGGGTGCAGACAGAGGCAACCGGCAAGAGGTCCAGAGCTGGGCAGAGGGTCAAACACTGAAAAGGTGCTATGGCACTACAGGATCTGCAAGGTAAGGTGACAAGATCAAGAAAGTCCAGGTACAAGCAAGGGGTCAGGCTGGGAGACAGGAGACAGTCCAGGTAACAGGCCGAGGGTCAAACACAGGAGATTGGTGGGAATCCGATAAGCAGGCAAAGGTCAGGTCCAGGAGAGAGGCAAGAGAAGTCCAAAGGCAAATCCGGGTCACAACAGGTAGTCAGGCAGAGATTCAGGATACAGGTTCAGGTACTACAGGAAGCTGAGACAAACCAGCAATTTGTTTGATCCCCTGAGCGCCTTTTATAGGCTGCCCAGGAATCACGTTGGGTGTGCACCAGTGCGCGTGCGCGAGCGCCGTAACGCCGAGCTGCGAACGCGCATGCGCCGAAACGCCGTTCCGCCGGGAATACGAGAAAAACGACCGGACCGGAACGAAGGCTTCTTCTGACAGTGCCCCCCCCCCCCGAGGGGTGGCCTCTGGACACCCAAGGTTGACATCAGTTCTGGATGTTCTCGGTGAAAAGCTCAGAAGGATACCCCTTCCATTTGATTAAATATTGTAGCTGTCTGCCATTTTTTCTGCAACTTAGAATTTTTTCTACCTCAAACTCGTCTTCTCCGTCGATTAGAACCGGTGGTGGTGGAGGCTTTTCTCTGTCAGGAAAAGGACTGGGAGCCATAGGTTTTAAGAGGGATGCATGGAAGACTGGGTGTACCTTGTAAGCATCAGGAAGGGCTAATTCAAAAGCGACTGGGTTGATTACCCTCTTTATTTTAAAAGGACCTATAAATTTTGGCTCCAGTTTCCGAGAGGGAATTGGCAGTCTGAGATGGATAGTTGATAGCCATACTTCTTCGCCTACTTTGAAGGCCGGGTTCTCCTTCCTTCCCTTGTTGTAGTACTTTCGGTAGTCATCCTGAGCCTTTTGCATCGCTGCTTTGATCTTTTGAAAATTTAACTGGATAGAGTTTACTCGGTCTTGCACTGCAGGGACGGATAATTCAGGGATGGAAACTGGAAGAAAGGAAGGGTGAAATCCAAAATTGGACCAGAAAGGTGTCTGGTTGGTAGCGGAATGGATGGAGTTGTTATATGCAAATTCTGCATAAGGTAGGAGGGAGGACCATTCATCCTGGGAATCGGAACAGAAGCATCGGAGGTATTGCTCTAGGGTTTGATTTGTCCTCTCCGTCTGGCCGTTACTTTGAGGATGATAAGCAGAAGACAAGCAAATCTTTATTTCCAAGGTCTTGCATAATTCCTTCCAAAACTTTGAAGTGAATTGAACCCCTCTGTCAGAGGTGATGCTCACTGGGGTACCATGAAGCCTGATAATTTCTTTAAGAAACATGCTAGCAGTAGCAGAGGCAGAGGCAGTACCCACCATAGGCAGAAAGTGTGCCATTTTTGAGAGTCGGTCAATCACGACAAAGATAGTTGTGAATCCCCCTGATGGAGGTAAATCCACAATAAAGTCCATGGAGATTTCCGCCCATGGGCGTTCAGGGATAGACAAGGGTTTGAGCAGACCCCATGACCTTGTATTTGAGCCCTTGCTACGCTGGCACGGGATGCAGGATGAAACATAGTCTTTGCAGTCTTGTCTCCAGCCTGGCCACCAAAAGAAACGTGAGATCAATTCCATGGTCTTTTGTGACCCAAAATGGCCTGCTAGCTTGTGGTCATGGAAGGACTGTAGGGTTAGGAGCCTTGATTCCAGCGGGACGAAGATTTTTCCATGAGACCAAAATAAATCATTGCGTTTCTCCATAGAAGTTACTTGGGGTTCAGAGCATTGAGCAGATGTGGATTTGATTGCGGACATTAGGTCTCCTTGAGTAACCAGAAGGAAATTTTGCGGAGACAAGATGGTACTTGGCTCTGTTACCTGGGAAGTTTCATGGAACATCCTTGAAAGTGCGTCCGCTTTTCCGTTCTTTGAACCTGGCCTATAAGATATGTGGAAATTAAATCGGGAAAAGAAGAGAGCCCATCGGGCCTGCCTGGGTCTTAGACGTTTAGCAGTTCGCAGGTACTCCAGGTTTTTGTGGTCAGTAAAGATCATGATAGGATTGGACGCCCCCTCCAGCAGATATCTCCACTCCTCTAAGGCAAATTTGATGGCCAGTAACTCTCTATCGCCTACATCGTAGTTTCTCTCGGGAATGCTTAATTTCCGGGATGCAAAAGCCACGGGATGTAATAGAGCCTTGAGTCCTTGTCTCTGTGAGAGGATGGCACCAGTAGCGGTCTCTGAGGCATCAACTTCCAGAATAAAAGGCAGGGCTGGATCCGGGTGTCGTAAGACTGGTGCAGACGAGAATAGTGCTTTCAATTTTAGAAATGCTTCCTGGGCCTCTAAGGACCATTGAAAACGACTATGCTGGCGTGTCAGTTGAGTAATGGGAGCCACGATAGTTGAAAATCCTACAATGAATCTCCGGTAGAAGTTGGAGAAACCTAAGAAGCGTTGTACCCCTTTTTTGTCTACAGGGGCTGGCCATTCCTGGATTGCTTTGACCTTCTGGGGGTCCATTGCAACGCCGTCAGTCGAAATTATAAATCCCAAGAATTGCACTGTAGTTTTCTCAAATTCACATTTCTCTGCCTTGAGGTATAATTTGTGTTTTCTGAGAATCGAGAGAACTAGTTTAACATGCACCCGATGGAGTTCCAGGGTGGTTGAAAAAATGAGAATGTCGTCAAGGTAGACTACTAGAAAGTTGTCAAGATGTTCACGAAAGATATCGTTCACTAAGTGTTGGAACGTGGCCGGGGCATTACAGAGTCCAAACGGCATTACCAGGTACTCATAATGTCCAAACCTGGATCTAAAGGCTGTCTTCCATTCATCGCCTGCTCGGATCCGGATGAGATTGTAGGCGCCACGCAAGTCTAGTTTGGAAAAGATGCGGGCGGATCTGAAGCGTTGGAATAATTCCGGGATGAGAGGAAGCGGGTACCGATTCTTGATGGTAATTTTATTTAATTCCCTGTAATCGATGCAAGGTCGGAGGGATCCATCTTTTTTTTCTACAAAGAAAATACCAGCTCCAGCCGGTGATGAGGAGGAGCGAATGAACCCTTTCTCAAGATTTTCGTCAATGTATGTTTTAAGAGCCTTTAATTCTGTTTCGGACAGAGGGAAAATGCGGCCAAAAGGAATTTCAGCACCCGGCAACAGGTCTATGGGGCAGTCGTAAGGCCGATGAGGTGGTAGACAGTCTGCCTGTTGTTTGTCAAATACATCTTTGAATTCCAGGTAGCTCTCAGGTACATGTTGCAGATTATTGGACGTGGTTGCAATGGTGGAAACAGAAGCTGGGGCCGGGAGAAGGCAATGTCTGGAGCAATATTGAGATGAGAAAGAGACTTCTCTCCTATTCCAGTTAATCTGTGGTTCGTGGGCTTGAAGCCATGGGAGTCCCAGGATTATGGGGAACATTGGAGAAGAGATAATATCGAAGCGGAGGTATTCCTGGTGGCCAGTATCAGTGGTGGTAAGGATGGGTCTGGTTTCTTGCGTGATGGGCCCTGAGCGGGGAAGAGACCCATCGGCTAGGTGGATCCGTAGACTTTGGTTCTTCGTGGTCAAAGGAACATGCAAGCTTGCGGCTAATGATGCATCCAAAAAACAGCTACACGCTCCAGAGTCAATTATAGCGGGTAGGTGAACCTCCTTTTCCGGGAGCTGTAAGGAGACAAAAAGAGTAACGTAAGGTTGAGAAGACCCGATAACTTGTTGATTAATAGCAGGCCGTAAGCAGGACTTACTGGGTCTCACGGGGCAAGAACGAAGGAAGTGTCCAGAACCCCCACAGTAAAGGCACAGATTGCCCTGGCGTCTACGTAGTCTTTCCTCCGAAGTGAGTGGGGCACGGACTAGGCCAAGCTGCATTGGTTCAGCTTCAGGAGTGGTAGGAACCGGTGGAGCTGTGTAAGGTGGATGGACAGGAGTCGATTTAGGCATCGTCCAGGTAGGGCGAGAAGTCTGAAAGCGCTCTGTGCGTCGCTCACGCATGCGACGATCCAATTTAGTGGTAATTTGGATGAGGTCTTCCAAAGAATCAGGGGTCTCAATCCTGGCCAGCTCATCCTTCAGTGCTTCAGACAGCCCTTGACGGAACTGATATTTAAGGGCAGGTTCATTCCAGCTAGTATCGGCTGAACTTTTCCGGAATTCTACAATGTAGTCCTCTACAGGCCTACGTCCTTGGCTCAGGTTATGCAGTAAGGTTTCGGCCATGGCCGTGCGCTGGGGGTCGTCGTAAAGTTGTGCCATACCTTCGAAGAAGGCATCTACTGAATTCAGGATAGGGTTCCTCTGTTCCATTAGGCTGTGAGCCCAAGCTTGTGGTTCATCGGCCAAGAGAGAAATGATGAACCCAACTTTTACCACCTCTGACGAAAAGGTCCTAGGTTGCAGAGCCAAATACAAGGAGCAAGCGTTTTTAAAGGCCCTGAACTTCTTGCGATTGCCGGAGAAGCGCTCTGGTGTGGGAACCCTGGGTTCTGGAGCGGCCATGACCACGGTGGGATTAGTTGGCATCTGAGGAGAGGAAGCTCCACTGGGAGGTACAGAAGCCGCGGCAGGAGCTGGAGATGGTCCGGAAAGCTGCTGAAGGCGGCCATCAATTTGGGCGTAGCCGTCTTGCAATTTCTGGACGGCCTCAGTGAGGGCCGAGACCTGCTGACACAGGATCTCCAATGGGGAACGCGCTCTGTCGGCCTCAGACATGGCTGGTTTGTACTGTCAGAGATAGTACTTACCGAGGCCGAAATGCCGAGAGCGGTTTCGCCTTTGCGACTAAGCGCAGTCCGCCCCCTGGAGTTGGGACAGGGGGTGAACGGCACAAAGAGGCACAAGCTCCCCAATGGACCGTAGGTGGCTTGCTGGTGAGGTCTTGTAGAGAGGAGCCGCTGTGTAGGTACTGGTAGGCGGGTGCAGACAGAGGCAACCGGCAAGAGGTCCAGAGCTGGGCAGAGGGTCAAACACTGGAAAGGTGCTATGGCACTACAGGATCTGCAAGGTAAGGTGACAAGATCAAGAAAGTCCAGGTACAAGCAAGGGGTCAGGCTGGGAGACAGGAGACAGTCCAGGTAACAGGCCGAGGGTCAAACACAGGAGATTGGTGGGAATCCGATAAGCAGGCAAAGGTCAGGTCCAGGAGAGAGGCAAGAGAAGTCCAAAGGCAAATCCGGGTCACAACAGGTAGTCAGGCAGAGATTCAGGATACAGGTTCAGGTACTACAGGAAGCTGAGACAAACCAGCAATTTGTTTGATCCCCTGAGCGCCTTTTATAGGCTGCCCAGGAATCACGTTGGGTGTGCACCAGTGCGCGTGCGCGAGCGCCGTAACGCCGAGCCGCGAACGCGCATGCGCCGAAACGCCGTTCCGCCGGGAATACGAGAAAAACGACCGGACCGGAACGAAGGCTTCTTCTGACAACCCCCTCTCTCAGCCCTCCCTTCTCTCAGCACCCCCTCTTTCAGCCCTCCCCTCTCTCTGTACCCCCTCTTTCAGCGCCCCCTCTCTCAGCCTTTCCCTCTCTCAGCACCTCCATCTCTCAGCCTCAGCACCCCCCTCTCTCAGCACCCCTCTCTCTCAGCACCCCCCTCTCTCAGCACCCCTCTCTCTCAGCACACCCCTCTCTCAGTCATCCCCTCTCTTAGCACCCCCCTCTCTCAGCCCTCTCCTCTCTCAGCCCTACCCTCTCTCAGCCCCACTTCTCTCTCTCAGCCCTCCTACCTGTTTCAAGCAAACACTGCACATACTGACTACTACCACCATGACCACTTCCAATCACTGTAGTGGTGGTCATGGTGGTTAAATTGGGGGGGGGGGGGGGGTGCACTGAGCGCCACCTCCCTGAAATGAGTTTTCGCAGGTTGGGATGTCTGTACACGTGGGATGCTGACAGACACAGAGAATAATACACTTTTCTACCAGACTATATCCACTATTGATGGGCTTGTACATTTTATACAAAATGTGAGTGTGATGATTTAATTTTTATTTTGAGTTACAATAAAAGGGCAAACTGCGCTAGAGTCCCCCTTCTTTTTCCAACTGTAGATTAAACAGAGGCTAGGATGGCAGCTTCCTGGGCTGTAAAGGATAAGAAGGTTTAGTTCCAACTTTAAGCCTCATTCACACCATGGCACAGAGACGTCAGTTTTTCTGCATGTGTTTTGCAAGGGCACAAACAAAAAAAAACAATTCTTCTCTGTGTGCCCTGTTCACACCACAACACTGGTATCACATGCAGATTTTTTCTGTGCGGGAATCTGCAACATGTATGCAGTTTTCTGCATGGGGAAAAATAAGGACTTGACATCAACATTGGTGTGAATACTGCACATAACTGACGGGCATAAAAACTGATATCAGCATGCATGAAAACTGATGTAAACTGATGTCTTTGCAAGTGAAAATCTGCTTGGTTTTCCCATCATTTTTTATGAGCGTATGGTGTGAACGAGCCCTGACTGTTTCCCAAAACAGTTACATTCAAGGCATGCCTTGACTGATAACTGTTATAGATGAAATCAAAAATGGGGTACCATTTCTTTCACTGACAGCAACAATGGAGCACTATTCCTCCCCCTAATACCAAAGATGGGGCACTGTTTACTCCCACTGGTGCCAGAAAAATTTTCTATTCCCGCTGGCCCCAGTCCGGCCCCTCTAAAGTCTGAAGGACAGTAAACTGGCCCTTTGTTTAGAAAGTTTGGAGACTCCTAATTTAGAATATCAGTATTTGGTTCTTGTACATATGTAAACTACAGCTTGGGGGTTTATGTTCCTTTTAATCAGAAACCTCATTTCTTAAAGCATAGCTCTTTAGTTCTTTGGTTGTTTTTCTCTTAGTATTTAATTTGAAGCCATGAATTTACCTTGACTCAGTTAAGTACAGAGAAAGTGCATTAACCCACTTGTTGATGGAAGGCACAGCAGTAATGTATACTACTAGTCTTTTTTAAATAAAAGTTTACAGTTTAACTTTACGTGGAGTATCTGATCTTGTTTGGTGAGTGTTGCGGAGGAATCCCTTGATGGAGAGCGATCTTACCTTTGAAGAGTAACACTAATGCCCTGTACACATGATCGGACATTGATCGGACATTCCGACAACAAAATCCATGGATTTTTTCCGACGGATGTTGGCTCAAACTTGTCTTGCATACACACGGTCGCACAAAGTTGTTGGAAAATCCGATCGCTCTGAACACGGTGATGTAAAACACGTATGTCGGGACTATAAACGGGGCAGTAGCCAATAGCTTTCGTCTCTTAATTTATTCTGAGCATGCGTGGCACTTTGTGCGTCGGATTTGTGTACACACGATCGGAATTTAACCGATCGGATTTTGTTGTCAGAAAATTTTATATCCTGCTCTCGAACTTTGTGTGTCGAAAAAGTCCGATGGAGCCCACACACGATCGGAATTTCCGACAACACAATCCGATCGCACTTTTTACGTCGGAAAATCCAACCGTATGTACAGGGCATAAGGAGCACTGGTGGCCTATATGGCTTATGTTCAGATGCACATTTTGACTCCTATAATATGAGAGTCATTGGAGCCTGTTAAGCGGATTTTAAGTCTCAAATGTTGGGTGGAGCACTACGAAGAGGTGTCATATTTTGGATAACTTTACAAGACTGGTACACACTAATAGTTTTTTTTATTCAACCCAGCGGGTTGATCGTAAAAAAGCTGACCGCTCCGGTCGGAGCCGCTGTACTAACAATCTCATATTAGTACAGCGATCTCCCCCGCTGAGCTGTTGTGTTCTGACAGGGGGACGGCCCCCCCGCCAGAACACTCGGTCAGCACTCTCAGCCATTGGCATTGTTAGTGTTCATCAGCTTATCGCTTGGCAGGCATATACACGCAGACATCTCAAGTCTCCCGCGAGGTGCGGGAGTCTCCCACATTTCAGCTGCGGCTCCCGGACACCCGCTAGTGGGGGGCAATATCCCAGCTGCAGGGCTGATCCAGGGCCACAGGCTTACCTACTCTCCAGGCATTGGGAGGAGAGAGGCACCTGGAGCTTGTCAGTGGCTGTGCCTCGTCCTCTACCCCTCCCCTACCTGGCGGCTATGTGACCAGTGGCATAGCATGTGGGGAGGCAGGCAGGGCTACCGCCCTAGGGCTGGGTGCAAAACTTAAAGGGGCGCTGGTGTACTGTCCCCAGTGTGATGGCCATGTAGCGGGGGGCAAATAGGCCCGGGGCTGGTGGCACTACGGCAGCAATTAGCACCCCTTGGGGTGCAGGGGGCCGCCGACCGGGTATACATCGCCACACACGGCAGTACTCAGTGAGCCAAGGGCAGATAGGCTGGTGGGCCCAAGAGAGCCCAGGACTCAAAAGAAGAGCTCCCCCAGCACCGCCTCCTCCTCCTTGACACCGCCCTGGAAGAGGCGAGAAGCAGCGGGGCGGGCACAGCATACAGTACCCCGCGCTTCCAGAGCAACATGGATTGCTCCAACTTCCTCCACTCTCTAGCATCACGTGAAGCCGGAGCAAGGACAGGCTGACTTGGGGCACAGAGGATGGCCAGGAGCAGCTGAAAGGATCAAAGTGGATGCTCACAAGAAGACAGACTGGCATGGAATGGAAGGTACTGTATCATCATCAAACACACACAGACTCTGGTACAAAGTGACAGAGGAGGGATTGCAGATAGGGACAGGGCTAGGGATCTCTCTCATCTCCCTCCTCACTCCCCTCTCTCACTCTTAGCACCTCCCTCTCTCAGGACTTCCCTCTCTCAGCACCCCCTCTCTCAGCACCTCCCTCTCTCAGCACCCCCTCTCTCAGCACCCCCTTCTCTCAGCCCTCCCCTCTCTCAGCACCCCCCTCTCTCAGCACCCCCCTCTCTCAGCCTCAGCACCCCCCTCTCCCAGCCCTTCCCTCTCTCAGCACCCCCCTCTCTCAGCCCTTCCCTCTCTCAGCACCCCACTCTCAGCACCTCCCTTTCTCAGCAACCCCTCTCTCAACACCCCCCTCTCCCAGCACCCCCCTCTCTCAGCCTCAGCACAGGCCTCTCCCAGCTCTCCCCTCTCTTTGCACCCCCTCTCTCAGCCCTTCCCTCTCTCAGCACCCCACTCTCAGCACCTCCCTCTCTCAGCAACCCCTCTCTCAACACCCCACTCTCCCAGCCCTCCCCTCTTTTAGCACCCCCTCTCTCAGTACCTCCCTCTCTCAGCCCTCCCCTCTCTCAAGCACCCCCTGCTCTCAGCACCCCCCTCTCCCATCCCTCCCCTCTCTCAGCACCCCCCTCTTTCAGCCCTGTCCTCTCTCAGCACCCCCCCTCAGCCCTCCCCTCTCTCAGCCTTCCCCTCTCTCAGGACCCCTCTCTCAGCACCCCCTCTCTCAGCCCCCCCTCCTCTCAGCACCCCCCTCTCTCAGCCCTCCCCTCTCTCAGTACCCCCCTCTCTCAGCACCTCCCTCTCTCAGCCTCAGCACCCCCCTCTCCCAGCCCTCCCCTCTCTCAGCACCCCACTCTCTCAGCCCTTCCCTCTCTCAGCACCCCACTCTCAGCACCTCCCTCTCTCAGCAACCCCTCTCTCAACACCCCCCTCTCCCAGCCCTCCCCTCTCTCAGCACCCCCTCTCTCAACACCCCCCTCTCCCAGCCCTCCCCTCTCTCAGCACCCCCTCTCTCAGCACCCCCCTCTCCCAGCCCTCCCCTCTCTCAGCACCCCCCTCTTTCAGCCCTGTCCTCTCTCAGCACCTACCCCCTCAGCCCTCCCCTCTCTCAGCCTTCCCCTCTCAGGATCCCTCTCTCAGCACCTCCATCTCTCAGCCGTCCCCTCTCTCAGCCCCCCCTCCTCTCAGCACCCCCTCTCTCAGCACCCCCCTCTCTCAGCACCCCCTCTCTCAGCTCTCCCCTCTCTCAGCACCCCCCTCTCTCAGCACACCCTTCTCCCAGCCCTCCTCTCTCTCAACACCTCCCTCTCTCAGCACCCCCTCTCTCAAGCACCCCCTCTCTCAGCACCCCCTCTAACAGCACCCCCCTCTCCTAGCCCTCCCCTCTCTCAGCACCCCCTCTCTCAGCCCTCCCTTCTCTCAGCACCCCCTCTTTCAGCCCTCCCCTCTCTCTGTACCCCCTCTTTCAGCGCCCCCTCTCTCAGCCCTTCCCTCTCTCAGCACCTCCATCTCTCAGCCTCAGCACCCCCCTCTCTCAGCACCCCCCTCTCTCAGCACCCCTCTCTCTCAGCACCCCCCTCTCTCAGCACCCCTCTCTCTCAGCACACCCCTCTCTCAGTCATCCCCTCTCTTAGCACCCCCCTCTCTCAGCCCTCTCCTCTCTCAGCCCTACCCTCTCTCAGCCCCACTTCTCTCTCTCAGCCCTCCTACCTGTTTCAAGCAAACACTGCACATACTGACTACTACCACCATGACCACTTCCAATCACTGTAGTGGTGGTCATGGTGGTTAAATTGGGGGGGGGGGGGGGTGCACTGAGCGCCACCTCCCTGAAATGAGTTTTCGCAGGTTGGGATGTCTGTACACGTGGGATGCTGACAGACACAGAGAATAATACACTTTTCTACCAGACTATATCCACTATTGATGGGCTTGTACATTTTATACAAAATGTGAGTGTGATGATTTAATTTTTATTTTGAGTTACAATAAAAGGGCAAACTGCGCTAGGGTCCCCCTTCTTTTTCCAACTGTAGATTAAACAGAGGCTAGGATGGCAGCTTCCTGGGCTGTAAAGGATAAGAAGGTTTAGTTCCAACTTTAAGCCTCATTCACACCATGGCACAGAGACGTCAGTTTTTCTGCATGTGTTTTGCAAGGGCACAAACAAAAAAAAAACAATTCTTCTCTGTGTGCCCTGTTCACACCACAACACTGGTATCACATGCAGATTTTTTCTGTGCGGGAATCTGCAACATGTATGCAGTTTTCTGCATGGGGAAAAATAAGGACTTGACATCAACATTGGTGTGAATACTGCACATAACTGACGGTCATAAAAACTGATATCAGCATGCATGAAAACTGATGTAAACTGATGTCTTTGCAAGTGAAAATCTGCTTGGTTTTCCCATCATTTTTTATGAGCGTATGGTGTGAACGAGCCCTGACTGTTTCCCAAAACAGTTACATTCAAGGCATGCCTTGACTGATAACTGTTATAGATGAAATCAAAAATGGGGTACCATTTCTTTCACTGACAGCAACAATGGAGCACTATTCCTCCCCCTAATACCAAAGATGGGGCACTGTTTACTCCCACTGGTGCCAGAAAAATTTTCTATTCCCGCTGGCCCCAGTCCGGCCCCTCTAAAGTCTGAAGGACAGTAAACTGGCCCTTTGTTTAGAAAGTTTGGAGACTCCTAATTTAGAATATCAGTATTTGGTTCTTGTACATATGTAAACTACAGCTTGGGGGTTTATGTTCCTTTTAATCAGAAACCTCATTTCTTAAAGCATAGCTCTTTAGTTCTTTGGTTGTTTTTCTCTTAGTATTTAATTTGAAGCCATGAATTTACCTTGACTCAGTTAAGTACAGAGAAAGTGCATTAACCCACTTGTTGATGGAAGGCACAGCAGTAATGGGGTTACATAAACAGTGGCCGCGCCAGCATGAGCTGCCTAGAGATCTCATAACCTTGTGCCTGTTTTTTCAGCCTCCCTTTTCCTGCTTTCTTGGAGAAATTCAAGAAAGGCGTATAGCTCGATGCCTTCAAAAAGCAGTATCTTCACCACAGGACCACAAACTTACCTTTTTCTTCATTGTGAGAAAGTGAATTAAATTTCAACCATTCTCCAAACAAACTTAGAAATTCCTTCCCATTTCAGCAAGGCGGTAATCATGGGGCTCTGTACTTTGCAAATTAATAGTTTGAGCATGTAGAAACGCAACATGATACTGCGCGTCTCTGCTCGCTGGCAATGAAGAGTTAGAGTGGAGGAGGGGTGACAGCAATCCTTCAATCCATCGTTTGAAGCTAAAAAGTCATCACACCAGTACAGGGCCCCAAGGGTTAAACTGGGGCAGCAGGCTTTGTGCTGAACATGTGTATATATATATATATGTATATATATATATATATATATATATATATATATATATATATATATATATATATATATATATATATATATATATATATATATATATATATATATATATATATATATATATTCATAAAACAAATACTATATTTAGTTATTGTAAAGTCTTTAGAAAACTAATATGTAGACCATACAATATACAGTATAACTGCTGATAAAGAAGTTTTTCCAACATGGTATTATCCTTTTAAGGCAGCTAAATCAACAGTAACAATAATCCATCACTTTCACACTCATTGCCCATGCTGTGTATTCATTACAGGCCATAATCCCTTCCAAGCAGACAGTTACTGTGTGAAAAGAAAAAAGACTAGTCAGCTTTGTTTCTCTGTATCATAAAAGATGTATGTGTTCCTCTCCTTTATGTATGGGTCTCTTTATCACCTATAAAAGTACTATTACTGTGAACCTTGCTATCCATAAGTATTTAAAGTGTCTCTAAACCCAAGAATAAATATGTAATATATTGCCACAAGAGGAAGAAGAGGGGAAGTTCCGTGGGACTAAACGATACCAAACAAGAGGGAGGGGGAGAAAAAAGAGAAAAGGGAGAAAGGTATAATAATATATACGATTGAACAATGCAAACTAAAAATAACAATGTTTTATTGACTTAAAGATTTTTTTAAAAAACCTTATAGAGGGGTCAACATGGTAGTTATCACAAAGGGCTTGAGCGAAAAATAATGCAGGGGCCCAAAACTGCCTACTTAGAGACACAATGAATAAATAATGAACAGTACCCCAAAGCGTTTCAACATTATACGTCTTCTTCAGGGGGTAAGCATCAGTTGCAAATTTGTTGAGGATCTACAAAATATATACAAATCAGTATATATACTGTATTAGGTGATACATGTAGACAAAACCACAAGCATATTTGATAATGCAATTTTATGAACTCACCTTCAAATGATAAATAAACACATGAAAATATACATGGTTGAGATATACTGGGTGTCTCAGTCTAGGCAGCAAATAAAAAGGTCACTCCAAGTCCAATCATTGCACAAGGGATGGATGGAGCAGCAAGTGGTGGCCAGTCTCAAAAGGTGCATAAGAGAAAAAAAACACCAACTATGGTATAGAAATGGAAATAGGAAAGAAAAAAACGCGCTGCAGAGCAAAATGTAAGAAAGGACAAATTGATAGCTGCACTTTAAAACACACCAATATCTGTGCACAACCTAAGGAATATAAAATATAAAAAGTGCGCTTACAATGTGGGAAAACAAAAATAGATGCAAATAATTAAATGTGCAACACAAGATGTATGGAGAAGCAAAAATAGATGCAAATAATTGAATGTGCAACACAAGGTGTATGGAGAACAAACTGATAACTGCATACATTAACTAATGTGTACAAATAAAAATATCTAAAATGTAAAGTGGAAATAGGACCTGTGAGGGTATACACATAAAAAATGAATACAATGTGATTGGATAAAAACGTGAGAAACTAGAAAGTCCCAGTCCATAGACAGAATCATGAAGAGTTCATCATTGAAAAGCGCTTTCATCCACTTGTCAACAATCAAGATCCCTATGGATGGATCAATGGGGAGAAAAGGTATGCAAGGTGACACAGACTCCACCGGCAGTGACTCCAACAGGTAGAAATAAAGTAAAGATGGACCCTTACCCTCCGCGTTGGACCCCCTCGCTGGCAGGGTCTATCGAGCATGCAGACTTTGCCCTCTGCAGGGACCGTGTTGAGATGATCTCCGTGTCAGCTGACAGGAACGCTGCCTCCGGTCCGGGCCAGTCCAAGTAATGCGTCTGGGGAGGGGGGGAGAGAGGACTCTCTTGTTCCCAGTATGATATAAGGAAAGAAGCATAAGAGCGGGGCTCCAATAGTGTAAAATCGTTACACGTTTATTAATAAAAATACAGGCCAAACCGGAGAGTGCACGCTCCGTCAGGCAATAAAAACAATAGAAAACCAGCCGGCATAAATAAAGCAGTAACCCGTGCAGAACATGGGGCAATCGTGACGGCTTACAACACGTAGTCACGCCCTACATGTTTCGTCATTAGTTGACGTCTTTGAAGAATTATTTGCATCTATTTTTGTTTTCCCACATTGTAAGCGCACTTTTTATATTTTATATTCCTATGGTATAGAAATAGAGATCAGATTCCATCAGAAAAGGATATATAAAGGATATATAATAATGTCTGCTGGGACATTGTATTCTGACAGCAGCTCTCTCCGCTGTCAGAATACACTGATCGGTGGCTGCAGAATTATTTTTCCAACAAGCCCATACTACAAAAATTGATCTAATGAACAACTTCTGTTGAACAGGCACAGCCACACATTTTATAATTCAGCCTGTCCCCAATGAACTGGATGAAATTCGTTCCATATTCAGTATGGCCAGCTTTAGGCTATAATAATAAACCCCCCAGCATTGGTAATCTGTAGCAGGCTGTAACAACAGTGATTTACTTACCCAAGCATACGCTCCTGCTCTGGTGCCTCTCCACCTCTCGGCTGCAACTTTGCCTCTGCTGCCAGCTGAGGATCACTCTGACAATTACTGCTTTTTTCAGTGCCAAGTGCTGGAGTGAAGAGAGCGTTGCAGCACACCAAACAAAGCTGCCCAGCTGCATGTCACTGGCAGCTGCATCAGGACACCGTCCAAGTAGCTGTACCCGATGCAGACCGTTCCCCAGGAATGCCACTGTGGTGGACCAATGTCAACATCAGTATTAGTTGATTGATTAAGTTCTGAAAGGATATGGAAATCGTAAAGATAAACTTTTTTGGAGGAATTTTATTAGGGTTTATTTTACAGCATGGATCGTGAATATTTAAAATTAAACTCCAGGCAGGAGTAACAAACACAAATGAATGCAGCTACGTATTTGTTATACCATAAAATGTATTTTCTTAAATGCAAGCAGGGTAAGTACTGGAATGTGACGTAGTAAATCTTTATGTATTTCCTATACATCACAACTGAGAGGTAGAAACAACACAAGGAGCCAATCAGCTGAGAAGGGACATGCTGATAGGAGGAGAAAGCAGAGTGATGGAGAAAAGAACTACTACTAAGATCTACTCAGATAGTCTGTGCTTCTTTTTACCAGTACTAGTTTTAATAAAATGTCTCTGAATGAAGGACCTCGCTGCTGGACTACATCATAGTGCACTGACATGGTCATCAGGAAAAGAACAGCTTGGGTGGGTAGTATCAGTCCTTAGGCTGGTCCAGCAGCTCTCGGGAAGGTCCAGGCATGAGACTGACTGGTGAAATGAAAATAGCCAGTTAACTGGGGGGATTGCTGCATCTAAATGTAAGTGTGACCTGTAATAGTAATACATGCTTATAGTTATCTGATGACATATTAGTACATTACCTCCAGTTTTAAACCAGTATTTTTTAAAGTAAGATTGTTTTCTTCTGCATTTTTTAACTTGCATAATAATTTGTCATCTGGAAATGAAATAGCTGTATATCGGGTTTTTTTCTTCGCCTTCATTTCTTGTTACTTTGTCTGGAAAATCAGTGATGAGAAATTGGCAGAAGCAGGCCGTTTTGTCTATGCAGTACTCTGTGATCATCTGGAGAATAGCCAAGTATCGAAGCTTTCAACATATGGGATGCAAGATTTACCGGTGTATGCTTAACATTACAATCTGTTCCTCAAAGCTCCAAGTTCACTTTTTACTTACCTGATTTCCTTGTCAGCCCACCTGCTGTTTTGCTTCTGCACTGAATGCCAATTATGAAGCAACTCTAGTCAAGATAAAAACGACCAGTGGTTTTACATATCAGGTTAAGTCCACTTTTTTTATTATGAGCAGTACTGGTAAAATACTGAAGCTTCCAGCTAAAAAACTGCATAGCTGAGGGTAAGCCTAAAATTGAAGGAGAGGGGTCATTGCTGGGTGGAACTGTATTGTGTGTCATGATAAATCACCTGTTGTCTCAAACACAAAGAAGCAGGACAACTTACAGGGCAGATTTACTTTGACAGCCCCAAAAGACATTGGGTTGGATTTACTAAAGGCAAATAGACTGTGAACTTTGGAAGTCTAGTTGCAGTCATTTTCCCTAGAACTTAGTCAATGTGGTAAAGCTCTGCTGATTACTTATCTTATTTTTTATTTATTTTTCTTGCACCTGATTGGGCTTTCTTTATAAAGTCAAGTTTCACAACATTCACCGAGCTCTGGGGAAAATCAAACCGCACAGTTTATTTGACTTTAGTAAATCAACCTCATGGAGTGTTATTGTTGCCTCCAAAAGCCAACAAAAACAGAGAATAGTTATTAACTATGAATTTTGGGGTTTACCTGGAGGTCTACCTAAAAAGAAAATATTCCACCAGTTCGGTCCTACATAATTAGTTGAACTGTGCATGTTTTGTATGCATGCACTCTTTAAGGGTGCACTCACACTTGGCATGGTTGAACGTAACTGTGCCTACGTTGACTGTACCTACCCATTTCACCACTGGTCTGCACTCATACTGGGCTATAAGCAAGTGTTCCCAGACAAATTTACAACGTCACCTCTGCCAACCAGACCAGTGGTCTCTGCTCTTGTGCTCAGTGATCTAATAAGAGTTCTTTTCTCAGGCACGGTTTGTACTCACACTGAAGCAAACCATACTGGACCACAAGTGAACTGTGCCCTAGACCACCTATTCCAATTTGCCCCACAGTGCACTTAACCATTCTCGGGCCCAGTTTGGAGCACTCACACTACACAAACAAATCAGACCAAGGAGGCAAACTGTGCCCGGGCATGTAAGGAAACAATTCCAGATAGCTGCACTTCCAAAAATCCTTTTATTGAAGCTTCATATGACAAGTGGTGGACAGATGGAACAGAGGACAAAGAGGTATGTTAGCACTTAGTCATTACCATCACATGGAGCGGCTTTTCTTGTTTCATTGACGATCGTCCTGTGCCCGGGCATGGTTGAAACTGCCAGTGTGAGTGCACCCTAAAAGAAGCCTGTCCTGTCAGTAGGCATTGCTGTGTCACACATTTCTTAGAGCATGCCTCCTCAAAGTAAACAGCAGAGGAGAAGCAGCAAGAGGAGACAGCAGAGTAGAACCTGCAAAGCATGCAGGGAATAATGTATATTTTCTGGAGTCCTCATTTGGTTACAGAACACAAGTAATGCATTCATTGCATTTAAGTAATACATTCAAATGTATAGAGTAGTTTCACAGAGGTTCTTGAAAGAAAGTTCTTGAAAAAAAAATGTGTGTGTTTATATACAGTAGCATTTAGTCTTCATAGTACTTCAAAATGATACCTTTACCTATTCTGTGTCTGTTCGTAGTCTGAGTAATATTACACATGTTTGCAAGCTCCAGATTATAAACGTAGCTCTTCCCCTGCAAGGGGCCACTTGGTTGATTGAGTTCTCTGTTCTTGACTCGACACAGTGGATAACCTCCTGGCTCACCTGGTTATATGAAAACTGCTGCCAGCCCTTATAAAAACACAAGCATAGATACCTTTAACTCAACTGTGAATTAGTACCAGGAAATAGGCAGCAGACCATTTAGTGGTAAATTAACTCAATGTATTGGTACAGGTTAGAGTAAATGGTGGTATAAGCATAAATGAGCAGATAGAGGGTAGATTCAGACACTGTGCTAGACAGTATAATCACTAAGTCAAAGTAACTTAGAATAGAGTTCTGTACCACTTTACTGATATTAACCCATTAGTCAGCAAAATCAGCAATAAACAGAACATAGAAGCAATAACTGCAGTGTGGATAAGAACACTATTACTGATTTAGAGTGCACTCTAGGAGAATGTCTAGGATACAAAAAGGGTACGCCACTTGCCCCCATCTATAGCTGGCTATCACAGTAAGAAGCATTGGAAGGCTAACAACAGTTATAAACAAGGCCAAGGATAAATCCAAGGAAAAAAACAAGCTTAACTTACCGACCAGCCCGCAGACAGCCAAGTAAACTTGTCTAACAGTATGCATTAAAAGCAGGGGTTTAGACTGCACACATTTGCAAATGCATGCATAAGCCACAGAGCCTTGTCAAGGCACCCTGGTATCTGCGGTACCTAACACTAACTTATAAGTGTCCCCACAGTGGAGGCACATGCATTCTGATGGATAGGTGAGAGCAGGTGGACTGAAGGGGAGCCACCCCTTCTTAAAGGTAAGGGGCACACTGAACACCCAGCATATAGCACAATGGCTGCAAAGGTGTCAGTGCTTTGCCTGACCACTTGCCCCCATCTATAGCTCTGACATCTTTGCAGCCAGGTATTACTGCAGGAAGATGAAGTCTGTAACTGGGCCCCCTGGACATCCACTGAGCCCTGTGCTCCAGGTTGCCTTGCAAAAGATTCGGCTCTTAGTAAAGCTCACCGCACGTTAAACTCGGATTGTACAACCTCCTTTAGATCTACCAACAACTATGTAGTGCAAGGGCCAGCCTGATTGGATACAAATTGATTGGATGGTTTAGGAAGGCCCCTGTATTATATAGTTTTAGTGACGCTAAAGTTGATTTTATAGCGATTGCATGGTCATTTTGTAATATGTATGGTGACCCCTAGGCTACTCCTAAATAGACAGAGATCTCAATGTAGGAAAGTCATTCAAAAATCTGCTTGTCCGCAATGAAGTACCTAGAGCAGCCTTCCTCAGTCAGGGTTTTGTGGGACCCTAGGGTTGCTCCAGAGGTTCCTTGAGTATGAAGCAATTTCTTCCACTAAGATAAGAAGGGGTTTATTTCCAATGACCACAAATGTATGGAGCATTCTTCTCCTTGACCATCACTCTAATGTACAGTGAGCTGTAGGGGCAATAATCATTAGCAGGGGTTCCCTGAGACCGGAACATTATTTCAAGGGTTCCTCCATATAAAAAAGGTTGAGATTCCTCTGCTTTATAGCTGGGAAATCTGTGTGCAAACAGAGCTTCTGATAGCTTGGGGTTCTTTTAGTGCCTCCAGGGAGATCGGAAATGGTTTCTATTGCAGTGGTGGCATCATTTGAGATTATCTGGCCATTTATGGAGAGTGCAGCAGTAAATGTGGCAGGTTACTGTGAGGAATACTAATGACATGATAAAGTAAATATGATTTTAAAAGACTATTGCGATATAGTATCTTAAGCAAGCGATAGCTGTTTGCTTCATATGCTTTGGATATAACAGTAAATGTCTAACTTGCCATCCCTTTTTCCTGATGTCAGCACGTGGACTGGTTCAAGCTATAATTGTTTATTCTCTGATGGGGAAGTTTGAGGAAATGTTTGCTTGACCTCTCACTCTCAGTCGTTAATCGTCTTTATGTTTACATCACACCTGCCTTCCATTGTAACGCTCTCTTGTCATGCACACTTATTCACTGACCCAGCACATGCAGATTACAGGTTGTATTCCTCTGCTTGAGGCCATGTGGTATACAGGAGTGTGACTTATGTCTCATCCTAGGACTTCCAACAAGTGAGCCAAACCCTTTCTGTGTTGGGTTGCAGTCCATAGCTGTTGGTGTATTATAGGGCTCATTCGCATATACTGCAGTGACCATACCTCACAATTTTCTGAAATGTTAAAGAGGGACACTTTTTAGCATGCAGTATGTAGGCAAAGGACATGTCCCTGCCACAGCCCCGGTTACATGGACCCCCAAAGATCTAATATGCAGTAAATGGGTTGGCTAAGCCACACAAATACTTTTTTTCCTTTATATTGGCTTTTCAAATTAACAAATGTAGTAATATAGAGGTTGGATAAAGAATTTAATGTAGCATAACACTTTTGGTAGAAAATAATATATTTTGTATTGAGATGTACACATCTGACCAAAAAGAGACAATTTAGGCTTCGTGAGGGACAGAGAGATTTGGTCTCAAAAGAACGGCAGTCCCCCAAATGAGGGACATTTGGGAGCTATAGCAGTGATTGGTGTTTTTCTGCTCTCGATCAGTGCCAGTCACCTCAATGGCACATAGAAAAAAGTTGCTTTCTATGTGCCCTGTCCACGACACAATGCTGGTGTAATGTGTGGTGTGGGGCATTGCATTTTCCTGCAGCATACTGGATAGTACCCAAGGTCACCACCGCCCAAGCTGCTGCGTGGAGACCTGAATGCTCCATTGTACATTTCCAATAAAGTAAAAAAATGTAAACAGAGTTTTGTGTTGTAAAGCTCAAAGTGCAACTCGTCACTGCTGCTACATAGCACCTACCACCCGCACGCTACAATGTAGTACAGGGTAGTGTGAACCAACCCTAAGTGAAAGCCAACTTAGACATTGTAGATAGAATACCAATATAATTTATTAAAGCGTAACAAGGGCAAGGAAATAAGTAATCATTGCATGATCTCAAATAATGCCTTTTAAAACCCAGTTAAACTCACCTGGCAATGTCCTTCATCAGTAAAGTAAATTACTCTCGATGTTGTGGAGGTGGGATTTAGTTGTTTAGCAGCAGACAACTAAGCAGGGCTGACACCATTTCTTGTAAATTTCACTTCAAAAGATCCTGTGTTTTGTCAGACCACAGCTGAAAATAAAGAGCAGAGTACATTTCTCACAGATCATTTGGAATTGTTCAACACCTGCAGGATCTTTAAAGGGATAAAACATTGGGTAAAGTACATGTATTGCAGGGATGCGCTGCATATTTCATATATGTTATTTTGCAAGTTATTTAAAAAGATCCTTCATAATTTTTGCTTATGTGTTTTTTAACTATTGCAAATAATAAACACAAAAAAAAAAATGAAAGAAAGAAAGAAAGAAAGAAAGAAAGAAAGAAAGAAAGAAAGAAAGAAAGAAAGGGTTTAAACACTTAATACAAACTGATTTCAAACAAGTAACTGTAATGGCTCGTTTAGACTTGTGGTTATGGGGGCATTAAAAACACGAGGCTGGGCCACGTATTAGTGTCCCCCAACCATCCTCACTAAAGCTGCAAAGACAGCAGGTGTTTCCATGGCATGATTGTGATGCTTTGCATCCATGGCAAAAACTATCACCAAACCCCATGCTGCAACCATGTGCATTGCATGCAGTTGACAAGCAGTTGCAGTACGGCCCCTTTATTCTTAAATGCCATGAATTAATTGGTTTAATTTTTGCTGCGAAGCAAAGCATTGCAGCCACTGCATATGTACAGCCCCGAACAACTGCATGTCCTTCTTTAGGTGGGTGGTAGAAACAAGGGAACTCTGTTCACCATCTTTTCCTGTTGCCTCTCCCAAACAGGAATCTCCCCAATGGGACATAGACAGCAAAGAATGAACTGACAGAGGTTTTAAAGTGGAACTAAACACAGCATTTAAAATGTTTCCCAAATCAAAGCTGATATTACACATGCTAGCTAACTGTACATTTTCAATATAACATACTGTACTATGTTCATTTTCTTTATTTTTCTTTGGGCAGTGCATGTGCATTGTCAGCACCATTCTCCGCACACTTGTGGTGTGCCAAGTTTTTCTGTGGAGTTTCGGGCGTTACGTCAATCCCCTCTCTCCATCACAAGGGCTTGCAATCACAAACCTAAAGAGGGACTCACTGTGATGACAGCAGAGAAGGGTGGTGACATGCTTCAGGAATTGACCCATGGTGGCACCAACTTCAGCATGTTGGGCGGGGCCAACTTCGTCCTGCATATGTAGGGGTACCTTTCCCTGTGAATGTGCTCACCAAAGCCCAGGACCAGACAGAGATTGAGGTCATGTGAATGTCCAACATTAAAGCAGTTCCCCGACTTAGATATGAGCCGTAACACTGTGTACAGTAAAAAAAAGTACAGAGTTCCTCCGAAAAATGCTGTCCCATGTCACTACACACTGTAACTTGAAGTAGGCTGCATTAAGATCAATGCTGCTGAGCCCACAACCTCTCCACCAATCCCTTGTACCTCTGTTACCTCACTCCCAGTAATAGAATGGGGCCCAACTGTGCACCTAGCACAGACCTCATGCTTGCACTTGTTAAGGCCTTCACTCTTGTACCAATGGGACCATTTCTTGGATCTCCGCAACCCGGGTTCAGTTCCAGTTGCTACTGGTAACCACCCGCTAGGGAGGGAGCCAGAACATCGACTGTACTGTATCTGTTAACCTATTGAGTAAACCTTCTGTAGAAGTAGAGCTTCATACACCACATGTGCTTTACTGACCCAGGTTCTTTTGATATGCCAAAACCAACATGCACCCCTTTAAATAACTTCAGACCAGGTTTAGAACGGCTGATGCAACTTTACTGAAATGCTTCGTAATACAGTGCAAAATGAACAGTAATGTCATAACGTCCTTAACTACCTTTAGCTGGCTGCCCAGGTGTACCTCAGAAAGGTAGTAGTCCATATTGGCATTCTTTAGGTCTTGGTTGTTTTCTGGAAGCCCAGTGCCTCCAATGGACTTAGTTACATTGGTACATAGTTAGTCTGGTTGAAAAAAGACACAAGTCCATCTAGTTCAACAAATAAAAGGAAAAAAAATAAAAATAAATCTTACAATCCTGTATACACAATCCCATACCCCCATTTGATTCTGAGGAAGGCAAAACAAACCCAGCCCCCCAAGTATAATCAAATTTGCTCCAGCAGGGGGAAAAAAAATCATTCCTGATCCCCCAAGAGGCAATTGGATATTCCCTGGATCAACTTTACCTATGAATGTTAGTATCCAGTTACAGTACCTTGAAAAATTATTCATACCCCTTGAAATTTTCCACATTATGTTACAACCAAAAACGTAAATGTATTTTATTGGGATTTCATGTGATAGACCAACACAAATTGTGAAGTGGAAGGAAAAAAATAAATGTTTTTAAAAATTGCTTACAAATAAATATGTGAAAACTGTGGCATGCATTGTATCCACCCCTCCTAAGGCTCCTTTCACACTGGGGCGGTTTGCAGGCGTTATTGCGCTAAAAATAGCGCCTCCGCTGTTTGTTCAGTGTGAAAGCCCGAGGGCTTTCACACTGAAGCGGTGCGCTGGCGGAAGAAAAAATCTCCTGCGAGCCGCATCTTTGGAGCGGTGAAGGAGCGGTGTATTCACCGCTCCTAAACCGCTCCTGCCCATTGAAATCAATGGGACAGCACGGCTATACCGCGGCAATACCACGGCAATACCGCGGCTATGGCCGCGCTGTACGAGTAGTTTTAACCCTTTTTCGGCCGCCAGCGGGGGGTTAAAACCGAAGCCGAATACCGCAGTAAACAGCGCTAAAAATATCACTGTTTTACCGCCGACGCCCCCTACCGCCCCAGTGTGAAAGGGGCCTAAGTCAATACTTTGTAGAACCACCTTTCACTGCAATTACAGCTGCAAGTCTTTTTGGGTATGTCTTGCACATCTAAAGAGTGAAAGTTTTGCCCATTCTTCTTTGCAAAATAGCTTAAGCTCTGTCAGATTGGATGGAGAGCGTCTGTGAACAGCAATTTTCAAGTCTTGCCACAAATTCTCAATTGGATTTAGATCTGGACTTTGACTGGGCCATTCTAACACATGAATATGCTTTGCTATAAACCATTTCATTGTAGCTCTGGCTGTATGTTTAGGGTCGTCATCCTGCTGGAAGGTGAACCTGCACCCCAGTCTCAAGTCTTTTGCAGACCCTAACAGGTTTTCTTCTAGGATTGCCCTGTATTTAGCTCTATCCATCTTCCCATCAACTCTGACCAGCTTCCCTGTCCCTGCTGAAGAAAAGCATCCCCACAACATGATGCTGCCACCACCATGTTTCACAGTGGGGATGGTGTGTTCAGGGTAATGTGTAGTGTTAGTTTTTTGCCACACATAGCGTTTTGCTTTTAGGCCAAAAAGTTCAATTTTGATTTCATCTGACCAGAGCAATTTCTACCCAATGTTTGCTGTGTCCCTTACATGACTTCTCACAAACTGCAAACGGGACTTCTTATGGCTTTCTTTCAACACTGGCTTTCTTCTTGTCACTCTTCCATAAAGGCCAGATTTGTGGAGTGCACGACTAATTGTTGTCCTGTGGACAGATTCTCCCACCTGAGCTGTTGATCTCTGCAGCTCCTCCAGAAATTTTAGTTAGGGATATCAGTAAAGGAGTAAAGGAGGCTGAATACAAATGCACGCCACACTTTTCAGATACCGTATTTATTTGTAAAAAAAAAATTGAAAACCATTTATCAATTTCCTTCCACTTCACAATTAGGTGCCCCTTTGTGTTGGTCTATCACATAAAAGCTCAATAAAATACATGTATGTTTTTGGTTGTAACATGACAAAAGGTGGAATATTTACGGGGTATGAATACTTTTTCAAGGCACTGCATATTATGTACATTTAGGAAATAATCCAGGCCTTTTTTAAAGCAATCTACTGAGCTGGGCAGAACCAGCTCTTGAGGGAGTCTATTCCTCATTTTCACAACTCTTATGCCCTGTACACACGATCGGACATTGATCGGACATTCCGACAAAAAAATCCATGGATTTTTTCTGACGGATGTTGGCTCAAACTTGTTTTGCATACACACGGTCGCGCAAAGTTGTCTGAAAATCCGATCGCTCTGAACGCGGTGACGTAAAACACGTACGTCGGGACTATAAACGGGGCAGTAGCCAATAACTTTCGTCTCTTAATTTATTCTGAACATGCGTGGCACTTTGTGCGTCGGAATTGTCCACACACGCTCGGAATTTACGCAAACGGATTTTGTTGTCGGAAAATTTTATAGCCTCCTCTCAAACTTTGTGTGTTGGAAATTCTGATGGAAAAAGTCCGATGGAGCCCACACACGGTCGAAATTTCTGACAACAAGCTTCGATCGCACATATTCCGTCGGAAAGTCCGACCGTGTGTACAGGGCATTACTGTGAAGAAGCCTTTCCATATTTGGAGATTACATCTCTTTTCCTCCAGACCTAAACAGGTAACCCCTTGTCCTCTGTGATGACCTTAAAGTGAAAAACTCAACACCAAGTTCACTATATGGACTACTTATGAACTGCATATTCCAGATGAGGCCTTACTAATTATTTGTACTGACCAATGTGGCCCGTTCTACGACCCTGAACCAAGCCTTCCCCCATATTTTATACTATTAGTAAGTAGGCTGGATCCATACATACAATTTAATTGTATTGTTTCCTTATGCCTGTAAAAGTCCAGTGGAATATGTTCAAAAGTTTTTTTGTTGTCATTGATTGCCTGAGCCGGTATTTTAATGCTAATGGCCACGGAAGGGAAAAGAGTTGGAAGACACCCACTGTGTTGGCTTATCTTGGTGGGGAACTTTAGCAATCAAATGAAATTATCCAACCCTGGTGCTATTTCTCTATAGAAGTCTGAACAACAAGGACTCAATAGACCAACATGGGGATGAATAGGCAACAAGCTTATTATGTCCAGATTCCAATAAGTATTTGTACTAAGGCAGGCAGGTTTTGTTGGAGACTCATTTCAGAATGAAGCCTGCTGACTGGTGTGTCTGTAAGAACAGTTCATAAACAGCTGAAGGTAAATGAAAGCAGACCGCATACTAACAAGCCGCATTTGAACATTCTTAGTAAAAATAAATACAATACTTCTAAAGATCATACAGGCATAGTGGGAATAAAACAATGAATACAATTTTTAAATGTATTATTTTATTATATCATTGCTCTGTACTGCAGAGTCAAAAAGGTAGTGGCACATTTTAGTTTAGCAAAGATCAGCTTAAGAATAAACAGTTGAGATTGAAATTAAGAACCTATATAAAATGTTAAAGTGATATTAAACCCCCATTTTTTTAAGCACTTTTAGCAGCTGATATAATCGCCTACTGAGTATTCAGCTTCTTTATCTTTTAATTCTTGCCCATGTTCCAGTTTAAAGTGGTGCCATGACTGCTACCCCAGGGTTCGCGTTTCAGGGTGGCTGTTTTCTCTTGCAGCATCCTATTGAGCCACCCTTGCCTGCAGGAACTAGAGTTGTGTCTCCTACATTGTGTACATCGATAGAAACACACAGCCCCAGGAGCCTAGGGTGGCAAGGGGCTCCCCTATTCCTCCCTTCTCCAAACAGACTGGCCCCAGACTGCACTGTCCACTGTTAATTAGTTACATAGTTTTCCAGGTTGAAAAAAGACAAAAAGTTTATCTAGTTCAACCAATAGAAAAAAAAACTCTGTTAACGCTTTTCTGTGAAGACCAGAAGTTCAAGGAAACAGCACAGAGAGCAGGGAAGCTGTAAATTGCAAGTGCTGAGAAAGCACAGAGGGATTCGGCACCCTTATCCAAGATGGTAGCGCCAGCATCCGATAGCCGATTCAAGAATCAACTTGGGTGAGGATACTGCAGGATCCCTGAACAGGTAAGTGCCCTAATAGTAAAAGTCAGTAGTTACAGTATTTGTATTTGTGTGTGTAAACTAAAAATCGCTGAGGGTTGATATACTACTTTAACCACTTCAGCCCCGGAAGGATTTGCCCCCTTAATGACTAGCCCATTTTTTGCGATTCTGCACTGCGTCGCTTTAACTGACAATTGCGCAGTTGTGCGATGTTGTACCCAAAAAAAATTTACCCCCTTTTTTCCCCAGAAATAGAGCTTGCTTTTGGTGGTATTTGATCACTTCTGCAGTTTTTATTTTTTGCACTATAAACAAAAAAATAGTGACAATTTTGAAAAAAACACAATATTTGGTACTTTTTGCTATAATAAATACCCAAAAAAACCAAATTTCTTGATCAGTTTAGGCCGATATGTATTCTTCTACATATTTTTGGTAAAAAAAAAAACCGCAATAAGCGTATATTGATTGGTTTGCACAAAAGTTATATATAGTTATATACCGTACGTCTATAAAATAGGGGCTAGATTTATGGCATTTTTCTTTTTTTATTTTTTTTTTACTAGTAATGGCGATGTTCTGCGATTTTTATCGGGACTGCAACATTGCGATGGACACATCAGACACTTTTGACACTTTTTTGGGACCAGTGACATTTATACAGCGATCGGGGCTAAAAACTAAAAATAGCCACTGATTACTGTATAAATGGCACTGGCAGGGAAGGGGTTAACACTAGGGGGCGATCAAGGGGTTAACTGTGTTCCCTTATGTGTGTTCTAACTGTAGGGGGAATGTGGCTGACTAGCGGAGGAGAGAGATCATTGTTCCTACTTAGTAGGAACACACGATCTCTCTCCTCTCCCCTGACAGAACCGGGGCACGCGTCTGCCTGCTACAGCGTTTTAAATAGCTGACGTACAGCTATGACAGCTCACACAGGGGAGCCAACCTGACGCAGTATAACTGTGGCGGCTGGTTGGGAAGGGGTTAAAGAAGTCCCATAGATTTTTTTTGTATAATCTGTTTTTTTTGTTAATTTTGCACATATATAATTTTTAGACATTTTATTAAACACTTTTCATAATCATTGCATTACAGAGGTCACGATCACAATAATTACATTTTTTTCAGCTTTTCAATAATGTATGAAAGTATGTTTGAAAAAAATGTTTTTATGTAGGTGTTAGCACTTTTGCCTTACAGCATTGGGTTTTGCAGTTTGTATTCCAATCAGAACCCTATCTGCATGGAGTTTGCATGTTCTCCTAGTGCAGTGATTCTCAAACTGTGTGCCGTGGCATGAGATTTGCAGGTGTGCCCTGGGAGTTTTGAAAAATATTTCAAATTGCTAGCGTTTTGAATCCTTGAACATATTGAAAAATTTAATGGTAAATCAATGTCGCAAAAGTTAAAAAAGTAACATATATAAAAAGGCAATCTCTGTCAGTCTGTCATTCATTGGTTCCTTTCGTAACGAGAGAATTGTGCGAGATCTCAGGAGAACTCGATCGCTCTACTTATATTGACGATGAAATTCTCGCTTGTTTGTCGACTTTGGAGCCTCGCTTCAATTTGATTTGCTCTCAAAAGCAGGCACATCCTTCACATTAAGTTCATAATTCAATTTATACGTAAAAATAAATACGTTCTTCACAACAAAAATTGTTAAATCTTTTCAGGTGATATTTTTTAGATCTTTTTGATGCAACGCAAGACAAAAAAGTTTGAGAAACAATGTCCTAGTGCTTGTGTGGATTTCCTATGGGTATTCCAGTTTCCTCCCACACTCCAAAGACATGTTGGTAGGGTAACTGGTTCCTTTCCAAATTAGCCCTAGTGAGTATGTATGCATATGAGATAGGGATTTTAGATTGCAAGCTCCTTGGGGCAGGAACTGATGTGAATATAGAGTATGTAAATCTTTGGGTAAATTGATGAAGTTACTGTATTTAAGTACAGTAAAACCTTGGTTTAAGAGTAACTTGGTTTGAGAGCGTTTTGCAAGACAAGCTACATTTTTTAATACATTTGACTTTATATACAAGCGATGTCTTGATATACAAGTAACGTCATCTTACAACTGAGTATAAAACAGAACAGAGGCGCCTCTAAGGCCCCTTTCACACTGTCGGACCATTCAGGTCCGCCTGTTAGTTTTGTCGGCGGACCTGAACAGGCGCTCCATGCTATTCTAGGGAGCGACGTATGTCAGCGGTGACATGTCCGCTGACATCCGACCCGGTCCGATCCGCTAAAATCAGACACTGCGCTCCACGAGAGCTTCAAGCCTCGATTTCAGTTCGCTCTACTGCAGACTAGTCTTTCCGGTCACAATTGCAGACTGACAGCGGTGAGAGCCGGCGGTGCAGAGGATGGTCTATGTGGATAGCTTTCCCCCGGATGCCTGCATAATTAAATGTGCCTGTTTTAATCATCAACCATGTGATTTGCTAAATCTTAGACCTTGATTAAATGTAACCATATTGCTACACTTAGAGGCGCCTCTCTTCTCTTTTATACCCTGTAGCTCCTGCTGGATTTTGCTTCTAATCCCCTTGTGGAGGCTTCCATTTGTGGATGGACATTTTATGGTTACACAACCTGGTCACATTGCTATAATCTTTTTATATGGACTATAAACTGAAGGACTTATGAAAAAATGGTTGTGGAACGAATCATCTGAATTTCCATTATTTCTTATGGGGAAATTCGCTTTGATATACAACGGCTTTGAATTACAAGCATGTTTCTGGAACTAATTATGTTTGCAATCCAAGGTTTTAGTAATGAATAATGTAAAGTTTGTAATTATATATGTACATGGGGATAGCCATATTTGCCTTAGTTTGGTAGTTTATGAACTGATTAATCCTGAGTGCAGGGCTGATTAAAAAGTGAACTGAAAAGTCATCTAAACAAATATTCAGTATGTGTCTTTTATGACCTCTTCTGTCAACTGTAGATTCGTGGAGGAAATAACCAAGCACACACACCAAAAAATGTACTTTAATTCTACCTGATCGCTTTTTATTTGGATAGCAGAGGGTTACTGCGTCTCTCTTGGTCTAAAGTAAGTGACAGCTGCTGAGCTCCCAGCTGGAGAGTGAAATATGCCATTTGGATGTCACATATGCCCCACCCTCTTTCTTTCTCTGCAAGAATTGGCATAAAATGCATCACTGTGTACTGTGAAGACATAATGAATTTTCTTTGTCCTTATTATTCCTTTATCTCTCTGCTGGAAGATGCACCTAGCGGCATCACCTTATAGCATTCTCCCTGGCATGTCTCTGCTATGTAGCCACATGCACATTGCCATCTGGCTCTGCCCTCTGGCACTCCCTTCACACTGACACAGCTGAGCAGCAGATGTGCCATGTAGACTGCACTCCAATGAGCTAAATTCAGCCTCTACCAGCAGGGCTCGCCTGGGAGTGTGTTTAAACCTCAGCTCACTGTTGGAACTGTTACACTTAGCTGCTTTTTAAACAACGGTTATCATGATTTGTTTACTGATGCTGGTCAGAGACAGCTTGATTTTTTTGGGGGACAAATGCAGAGCCCATTTGAGGATTTTTATAAAGATCTTTGCATTTTTAATACTGACGGGTAAATACAACTGATTTTGAACTGCAAAACGGATTTATTAGGCAAATTAGGGTCAACATTGGACGCACATCTATTGCAAATCACGTTATCTTATCAACATCTTCAACCTCCTATTTAGCAAATAATTTGTGGCAGTTGAATGTCTATTTGCCCAATCCTGGGTAGCCAGCTGAGGCAGGTTTGAAAAGGTATACGACAGATCTATCACCTTTAAGCCCTCATTCACACTGAACATGGCTTTGAAATCGAGTTCATTTCAGTCCGACTTCGTGGGCGACTTGAAAGACACCTGTGTGGGTTCATGCACAGATGTCTATTGAAATCGACCCCGAAGTCGCCAAAAGTAGTGCAGAAACTACTTTTGGAAATTGGTGCGGTGCCACAAAGTCAGCGTCACACCGATTGGGACGCTCCTATTGCTGGAAATAGGCTCAGATTTGACATACAATTTGACCTGTCAAATCGTGCCGAGATGTGAATGGGGGCTGAGGGTACGTTCACACTGAAATGTGAGTTTGAAATCGTTTGAGTTCAGCTAAACTCAATTTCAAATTCGCATTTAGTGTGAGTTCGGGGGTGACTTCAAAGACATCTGTGTGGATTCATGCACAGTTGTCTATTGTAGTAGCCAAAAGTAGTGCATGAACTACTTTTGGAAATCGGTGCAGTGCTGCAAAGTTTGGGACAGTGCTGTTGCCAGCAATTGGCTGCGATTTGTCATGAGATTTGACATGTATTGACTTGCTTAATGTAAGTTCAACCTTTAGCAAAAAAATGAAAAGGTGAGCTAACACCTTATACTGCTCCCCATCCCGGCTTCCATTGCGCTTACCTCCATAGGTGTATCAAAACTATGTCTATAGTAAAAATGTGGGACTTTTGAGGCACAAAGTTTTAGTAAAATTTATAACATTTTATTTAATTTCTTTTAAAATTCAACATCTAATAAAACAGTCATTTCCAACTACTGCAGTGATTTATATAACAAGTCTTTCCACTCAACGCGTTTCATGGACATGGTCCTCCTCATCAGGAGCTAGCAGACTTGATTTTCTGCCATCTAAAAAGAGTGACAAAATTGATCTTAAATAATTATATCAATATAGCACATTTCATACATCATGCCATAACTTCTCCCCATCAAGGACTGCAACGTGTACCCAGATATTCCTCACAGTTCACCTATGTATGGCACAGTGGTCCCAAGAGGAAACTCCCTCCCCCTTCTCCTCCTCCTCCAACTTTCAACCTCCAGTTTGATTAATCCTATTTAATGATTTGCTAATTTTCATAATTAGTGGGTGCTAAAATTACTACCCAATTTTTTTCCATTTACTTAATTATTAATTAATTTATTTGTATTTAGAAATGGGCTGTGTATACCCTCCTCCCAAAGAGCTCCATCGGGGATTGAGTTACACGTATCTTGATTCTAGACATATATCCTTAACTCAACATTCAATATTTACCTTCTGTATTGCAGCCATAAATTTGATTTAAACATTTAGGTAATTTATGCCATCGTGGTGAAACAGGTAGTCCATTAGTTCACTTGTCAAAAGTTGACAAGTGAACGCCTCTCATAGGTTTACTTTGGGTTCCTCAAATTGAGTCTATACAATATCCATGATTTAAATTTAATCTCAATTCCTCACTTTTACTCAATGATAATAATAATAATATTGTAAAAACAATCACTCAATAATAGTGATAGTAATGTTATAACAACAACAACTACAATGATAAACAGAGTAACATTTCTCTGTATAACTACCCTACCTTTGTACAGCATTTAGCCAATATTAATACAAACCTATCATAGAGATAAGGAAAGGTGACGGTAAGGCTAATTGTGGATATTTCAAACACAGCAAGTTCCCATACTGACAGTTATATGCTGTCTCATTTGAGTAGAAATTAACGCAATGTGCAAATTAAACACGGAAATAGATAAACTATCAATTATTAAAGAGCTTTGTTGCTGAAAAAATAGCCCTCCAGAGGCATGTCCTACCTGTATCTATTCCACACTGCAAAATGAGTCTTCAACCTGGCTGCAAAGAGGGGAGAGAGAGATGTGTCCTGGAATCACCAGCGCCATATAAGAGATATACCAAATTTAGGGATGTGGCATATACATTGAATTACTTTTGATCGAATCATTTACCTCCGTAGGTGATGAGCTGTCCCTGCCCACGCAGCTGGTGTGGCTGTCCAGGGATTCTTCTCCTTCTTTTCTTAGGTCTTTCAGCATGGATCAAAGCAATTGAAATGGGTAAATCGGTCACATGCCATTACTGACCAATCAGAATCACTCTGATCAGTCCTGGAAGCCCTACAGAAAGAAGGGGAAGAAAAGCAGGGATTTAAAATTCCTAGACCAGTGCACTGACTGCATGGGCACTGACAGGGGAGAGGAGATGGAAGGGGGGGGTTAGCAAACATCAGGTTTTTTTTCCAGCAGTAGGCATTGAAAAAAGAGCCCTTTCTCCTCAGATTCACCTGGTCACCAATCCAGTGCTGTTCTTTCTCTGGGGTAGGCAACCTCGGCCCTCCAGCTGTGGTGAAACTACAAATCCCACCATGCCTCTGCCTCTAGGAGTCATGCCTGTGATTGTTAGGGTCTTACAATGTCTTATGGGACTAGTTTCAAAACAGCTGGAGGGCCGAGGTTGCCTACCCCTGCCCTACGCCATTCAGCCCACTTCCTGTGAGCTCATTTACCAATTCGCAATCTCCATGTTAGGCCTTGTTGCCCAGTTAGCAATCCCCATATCCTGCCTTGTTGCTAGGACACTAAAATTATTTTCACTCCTGTAATGCTGGGAGTGAGCATCTGATGTTTTTTTTTATTATTGATTGATTGAGGACTGAACTGAAGAAATTAGAACTGGTTGGGTTTGTCTTATTGGTTATTAACTGGCACACATGAGCATGTTCACCTCTAGTATCTATAGCAACTAATTAGGAGTACAGGAAAATGACGTTTGGTAGGTTGCTATGGATTGTCACACTTTTCACGAAGAACTTTGCTATTTATTTAACCGCTTCAATACCCGGCCATAGTCAAATGACGTCCACAGATGGGATCTCCCATCCTGGGT
This sequence comes from Lithobates septentrionalis, assembly GCA_037952835.1. Lineage (NCBI taxonomy): Eukaryota > Metazoa > Chordata > Amphibia > Anura > Ranidae > Lithobates > Lithobates septentrionalis. Next base: position 530,218 of record JBBDGP010000518.1, read on the forward strand.
GGGCGTCATATGACGGCCTCGGCTTTCCGCCGCTACTGCGGGCCCCTGGGGGCCCGCAGAGCGGCGATCGGGGTACCGTTGTGTCCCTCAGGACACAGCCGTTCCCCGATGGGGGTATTGAAGCGGCGGCGGCGGCGGGCGGCGGGCGGCGGAGCGTCGGTAACGGCGGATGCAGAGCGGCATTGGGAAGCGTGTATGAGGCGGGTTCCGGCGGAAGAGGAGTGATCAGAGCGGTGATCGGGGCTGAGGCTTTTCCCCTGGATACAGCTCAGCCCCGATCACTGTAGCCAATGACATGGCTCTGCATCACATGACCGGCTGTGTCCAATCACAGCCGGTCACTAATGTAAACAAACACACAGTCACACAGTAACTGCTGTTGCTGGGCTCTTCTCCTCACACACCGATCCAGTGTGAGGAGAAGAGATCAGCTAACAGTGAGTTACTAATTACATGTACTACTGTGCCCAGATCGCCCCTCCTAAATAAAGAGTACCTGTCACCTCAGTACCTGTCACCTCAGTACCTGTCACCTCAGTACCTGTCACCTCAGAGTACCTGTCACCTCAAAGTACCTGTCATCTCAGAGTACCTGTCCATCACCTGCCACCAGAGTACCCGCCACCTCATCACCTGCCACCAGAGTACCCGCCACCTCATCACCTGCCACCAGAGTACCCGCCACCTCATCACCTGCCACCAGAGTACTTGCCACCTCATCACCTGCCACCAGAGTACTTGCCACCAGAGTACCCGCCACCTCACCACCAGAGTACCTGCCACCAGAGTACCCGCCACCTCATCACCTGCCACCAGAGTACCTGCCACCTCATCACCTGCCACCAGAGTACCTGCCACCTCATCACCTGCCACCTCATCACCTGCCACCAGAGTACCTGCCACCTCATCACCTGCCACCAGAGTACCCGCCACCTCATCACCTGCCACCAGAGTACCTGCCACCTCATCACCTGCCACCAGAGTACCCGCCACCTCATCACCTGCCACCAGAGTACCCGCCACCTCATCACCTGCCACCAGAGTACCCGCCACCTCATCATCTGCCACCAGAGTACCCGCCACCTCATCACTTGCCACCAGAGTACATACAGCCAGTCAGCCACTATGTCCAGAAAGATGTACACCCCAGAAGAGGCATACCAGATCCTGAGTCTGACCGATGAGAGCAACGGGGAGCTCTCACCGCTCAGTTCAGATTCTGGTTCTGATTCGGAATATGAGCCCCCCGAAGGCAGCACATCTGGATCAGATTTAGAGGAGGAAGTAGTCCGTCCAAAAAGACGACGATCTGAAAACCAGGCAGCTACCAGCAGTGCCAGCGGCGGTAGACCCCAGGAGGAAAGACCCAGCACAAGTGGACGCCAAAGAAGTAGGGCCCAAACCCATCTTCCAGATTCCTTGGCAAACCCATTGTGGCTGCCTTCTACCACAGGGTCAGCCACGATCCCCCCTTTTACAGCACAGTCGGGTGTGCAGGTCAACACTGCAGGATTTACACAAATGGATTTTTTTAATTTATTTTTCCCAAACGATTGGATTCAAGGCATCGTGGACCAAACTAATCTGTTTGCCCAACAATTTATTGCAGCCAACCCCAGCTCCAGCTATGCCCGCCCTTTTGAGTGGAGACCGCTAACAGTAGTGGAGCTAAAATTGTTTTTAGGCCTAACCCTGAACATGGGGCTTACAAAAAAAAATGAAATTCATAAGTATTGGTCGACCAGACCCATCCACCATATGCCAATTTTTTCAGCAGCCATGTCCAGGTCCCGATACGAAATCATAATGCGCTTCTTGCATTTCAATGACAACTCACAGTGCCCCCCCCGAAATCACCCAAACTTTGACAAATTATATAAAGTTCGCCCCCTAATTAATTTTTTTTCCCAGAAGTTTGCCGAAGTTTATGTCCCTGAAAAAAATATATCTGTGGACGAATCCCTGGTGCATTTCACAGGCCGGCTGGGAATCAAACAATATATACCCAGTAAGAGGGCGAGGTATGGCTTGAAGCTTAACAAGCTTTGTGAAAGTGCCACCGGTTATGTGTACGCATTCCGCGTGTACGAAGGGAAAGATTCCCAGCTCCAGCCCCCTGAGTGTCCCTCGTATATGGGAATAAGTGGGAAAATTGTTTGGGAGTTGGCATTCCCACTCCTCCAAAAGGGGTACCATATTTATATGGATAATTATTATACGAGTTTGCCCCTTCTCCGCCACCTACATCTCAAACAAACTTTGGCCTGTGGTACAACTAGAAAAAACCGAAAGGGCTTCCCACAGTGTCTTGTCACCACAAACATTCCAAGGGGGGAATCGAGAAGCTTGAGGAACGAAGAAGTGTTGGCTGTGAAGTGGAGGGATAGAAAAGACGTGTACATCATGTCCACCATCCACGATGACACCTCGGTGGAACTTCACAGAAGACGCGGTACCGTTCGCAAGCCTACCTGTATCACTGAGTACAATAAATACATGGGGGGGGTGGATTTAAACGATCAGTTGTTGCAGCCCTATCTTTCAACAAGAAAATCATTATTCTGGTACAAAAAAGTCGCAATTTACTTTTTTCATTTGGCCCTTTTAAATTCTTTCATAATATACCAAAAATCCACAGAAACACCCACCACCTTAATAAAGTTTATTGAAGACATTGTCACTGCCCTGATTTATCAGCAAGTATCCCCCCCAGAAAGCATTCGCTCCGATTCTGTCAGCAGACTACATGAGCGCCATTTCCCAGACCATATTCCACCAACAGGATCCGGAAGACGACGCCAAAAAAAATGTCGGGTGTGCACCAAAAGAGGAATTAGGAAAGATACGAGCTTCCATTGTACTGACTGTCCCTCCCAACCTGGCCTTTGCATCGGAGAATGCTTCAGGCGATATCACACTCTGGAAAATTATTAGTCCATATTTCTAATACTGCCATTTCCCCGTTTTTAATTTCTGTCCTGAATATTTACCTTCCTCAACCAACCATATTATTGCCTTCCATGTGAACCGACCCTGGCCTGTTTCTCGACTATGCCTCTGCCTACCGTCTGCATTGTTTTTCCGCCATGTTTTTGCCTTTCACGTGAACTGACCCTGGACTGTATCGACTATGCCTCTGTCTACCGTCTATTTCTGCCTTTTACCTGCACTGACCTCGGCCTGTTGACCATGTTTTTGCCTGCCCCTTGGATTGATCTTTCACCCTCCTACACAGGGGTCTCACATATGTGAGGGGCTCCAGAATAGTGTTCGGAGTTCAGAAAACCAGTTTTTGGTTTTCTGTGTTCCCATAACAGGGTCTGGTTGCCCGGAGGCTTCAAAGCGATTTGGGTGGGAGAAGCCTCTACCCCTGTCCCCATTCTTTCCTGACCAATGCCCTAAGCTTGATGGTACTGCCTGCTCCCTGGACAAATACTCTGGCTGTGCTGACCATACCTCTGCCTGCTGCATGTACTAACTATGGACAGTATTCCTGCCTGCTGCATGGATGATCCTTTGATCCTTTTGCTGCTGCTGACCACATCCCTGCCTGCTATCTGGACTAATGCTTTGGCTGTGCTGACATCTCTACCTGTACTGACTATTCTTGCCTGCTGCCTGTTTTGCTGTCGCTGTCCACGTTCCTGCCTGCTGCCTGGACCGATGCTCTTCTCTGTGGACCACTGCACTACTAAAACTGCAGGTAATCTTTTCTTTACCCTTTACTCAACAGAATGTATTTTGGTTTGTAATTGGCTTCTACAGTACATGCTATGTGTTAGAAATATGAAGGGCCTTCAACAATGTGATAGGTTGGCAGGAATTTATGTGTAATGTATGCTCCTAGAACAACTGACAGTGCTACTTGGATGTTGGGCCTCTGTATGTGGCCAGACTATGTAAAAGTCTCACACATTTGGTATCGCCACACTCAGGAGGAGTAGCAGAATGTATTTTGGGGTGTCATTTTTGCTATGTACATGCTATGTGTTGGAAATATCTTATGAATGGACAACTTTGTGTAAAAAAAATGCGTTTTCATTTTTTTTCCACAGTTTCCAAAAACTTCAGGAAAAAAATGAACCATTCAAAAGACTAATTATGCCTCATAGATTATACGTTGGGGTGTTAGCTTTCCAAAATGGGGTCATTTTGTGGGCGTTTCCGTTGTCCTGGTGCTCTAGGGCCTTCAAACATGTAATAGGTGGTTGAGAAATGAGATGTGTAATTTATGCTCCTAGAATGCCTGGAGCTGCTACTTCAATGTTGGGCCTCTGTATGTGGCCAGGCTGTGTAAAAGTCTCACACATTTGGTATCGCTACACTCAGGAGGAGTAGCAGAATGTATTTTGGGGTGTCATTTTTGCTATGTACATGCTATGTGTTGTAAATATCTTATGAATGGACAACTTTGTGTAAAAAAAAATGCGTTTTCATTTTTTTCCCACAGTTTCCAAAAACTTCGGGAAAAATATGAACCATTCAAAAGACTAATTATGCCTCATAGATTATACGTTGGGGTGTTAGCTTTCCAAAATGGGGTCATTTTGTGGGTGTTTCCATTGTCCCGGTGCTCCAGGGCCTTCAAAATTGTAATAGGTGATTGAGAAATGAGATGTGTAATTTATGCTCCTAGAATGCCTGGAGCTGCTACTTCAATGTTGGGCCTCTGTATGTGACCAGGCTGTGTAAAAGTCTCACACATTTGGTATCGCCACACTCAGGAGGAGTAGCAGAATGTATTTTGGGGTGTCATTTTTGCTATGTACATGCTATGTATTGGAAATATCTTATGAATGGACAACTTTGTGTAAAAAAAATGCGTTTTAATTTTTTTTCCACAGTTTCCAAAAACTTCAGGAAAAAAATGAACCATTCAAAAGACTAATTATGCCTCATAGATTATACGTTGGGGTGTTAGCTTTCCAAAATGGGGTCATTTTGTGGGCGTTTCCGTTGTCCTGGTGCTCTAGGGCCTTCAAACATGTAATAGGTGGTTGAGAAATGAGATGTGTAATTTATGCTCCTAGAATGCCTGGAGCTGCTACTTCAATGTTGGGCCTCTGTATGTGGCCAGGCTGTGTAAAAGTCTCACACATTTGGTATCGCTACACTCAGGAGGAGTAGCAGAATGTATTTTGGGGTGTCATTTTTGCTATGTACATGCTATGTGTTGGAAATATCTTATGAATGGACAACTTTGTGTAAAAAAAAATGCGTTTTCATTTTTTTCCCACAGTTTCCAAAAACTTCGGGAAAAATATGAACCATTCAAAAGACTAATTATGCCTCATAGATTATACGTTGGGGTGTTAGCTTTCCAAAATGGGGTCATTTTGTGGGTGTTTCCATTGTCCTGGTGCTCCAGGGCCTTCAAAATTGTAATAGGTGGTTGAGAAATGAGATGTGTAATTTATGCTCCTAGAATGCCTGAAGCTGCTACTTCAATGTTGGGCCTCTGTATGTGGCCAGGCTGTGTAAAAGTCTCACACATTTGGTATCGCCATACTCAGGAGGAGTAGCAGAATGTATTTTGGGGTGTCATTTTTGCTATGTACATGCTATGTGTTGTAAATATCTTATGAATGGACAACTTTGTGTAAAAAAAATGCGTTTTCATTTTTTTTTCCACAGTTTCCAAAAACTTCGGGAAAAAAATGAACCATTCAAAAGACTAATTATGCCTCATAGATTATACGTTGGGGTGTTAGCTTTCCAAAATGGGGTCATTTTGTGGGCGTTTCCGTTGTCCTGGTGCTCCAGGGCCTTCAAAAGTGTGATAGGTTGTCATCATATGAGATGTGCAATTTATGCTCGTAAAATGCCTGACGGTGCTAGTTGGATTTTAGACCTCTGTATGTGGCCAGGCTGTGTAAAAGTCTCACACATGTGGTATCACTATACTCAGGAGGAGTAGCAGAATGTATTTTGGGGTGTCATTGCAAGTATGCATGTGCTGTGTGAGAGAAATAACTTGTTATTATGACAATTTTGTGCAAAAAAAAAAAAAAAAAAAAAAAAAAAAAAAATTTCCAAGAATTGTGGGAAAAAATTACAACTTCAAAAAGCTCACCATGCCTCTTGCTAAATACCTTGGAATGTCTGCTTTCCAAAAAGGGGTAATTTGGGGGGTATTTGTACTTTCCTGGCTTGTTAGGGCCTCAAGAAATGAGATAGGCCTTCAGTACATCAGGTGTGATCAGATGTGATCATTTTTCAATGATTTGCACCATAGCTTGTAGACTCTATAACTTTCACAGAGACCAAATAATATACACTAATTTGGGTTATTTTTACTAAAGATATGTAGCAGTATACATTTTGGCCCAAATTTATGAAGAAAAATTACTTATTTGCAAAATTTTACAATAAAAACTAAAAAAAAGTGTTTTTTTTTCAAAAATTTCTCTCTTTTTTCGCTTATATTGCAAAAAATAAAAAAAACAGCAGTGATTAAATACCACTAAAAGAAAGCTATGTTTGTGAGAAAAAAATGATAAAAATTTGGTTTGGGTACAGTGTAGCATGACTGAGTAATTGTCATTCAAAGTGTGAGAGCGCTGAAAGCTAAAATTTGGTCTGGGAAGGAAGGGTGTATAAAAGCCCTGTATTGAAGTGGTTAACAAGCTCATTAGTCTTAATATGGGAAAATTCTTTTTACCTAAAACAAAGTAGTGTTCCTCCTTTTATCTCCAATGTCTGAAGGAACCTACAGACACTAATTGCAGAAAATAAACAGTCATTGTACAAACATGCACGTTCACAATGAGCAAAGCTCAAAACAAGCAAGTGCAATGACTATAACCAGTCAGACTGGGTGAACATTCTCCTTTGTCAGCAGCATTTTTTCTCTTTTTTAGACACCCAGATATATTTTGGAATCATCAGCTAGTAAATGAATACTAAGGGATGGGACTGGATAGAGCATCTGTAGCTGACAGCTGTACATTCAGTTGCATACTCCTCACATGTAAGGAATATTTAAAATAGACGGACTATAGTTTTAATTTAAACAAATACCTTGTATCTCTATAAGCTAGTGGGTCAACTGTTTTTTATTTTAGAATTTTAAACATAATTTGGATTTTTAACTGATACCAGCAGGGTTCAACTGTCCTTTTGGGAGACTACTTCCGCTCTACCTATACAGAGTCAGGGAAGACCCGTGTTATACAGCCTGCACACAGTACACATCTGGACATTCCTTTACATTTTTCTATTATATTGCAATGATTACCGATTCTAAACAATAAATTGGGGAGGTCTGCATATGTATACTCAATTAGTGCATAAGCAGGACCAGATTATCTACAGGGATCCCCTTTTATTCAAATAATTTATTTTTGGCTTATTTCTCCTAACCTGGCTTACAATATTGTGACAATGTCTAAATATGATTACATGCAATGACTGTTTCTGCTGATGGGGACAAATAGGAAAATGAACCCTCTTTGTCTTTAACACCTACAGGTCGAGTCCTGCTGTATTTAAAGCAGATCTTGCACTCCCTGCAAATGTAACCTAAACGCTGTATATGCCCAGTATATACAGTAGATATTCCCCAGAGCTCAACCATAACAAAGATGTGTGTTTTTAGGGCCTTGACAAGGTACTCATGGCTCATTTTCTGAAAATAGTCAAAAATATTGGACATATTCAGAAATGCAGAGCTAAATATCTGTTGACACCTTGTATGGTAGTATGAAATAGTTTGTTAAAAAAAAAAGAAAAAAAGAGCGTCTCTAGAAATCACAAAATACAGCCAATTAACAGGTTTGACTATTTCTCCTAATGCGAAACTCCATACAATTATAATAGAAGCAACTGAATGTAGCTTTGTATTCTGCAACTCACCCCTTAATGCATTCATTAAATGCAAGCAGTATAAGTACCTGGCTTATATCATCACATTGCAGTCCGAACGGACTTTCGGCGGACTTCCGACGGATTCCCAACAAACGGACTTGCCTACACACGATCACACCAAAGTCCGATGGATTCGTACGTGATGACGTACGACCGGACTAAAATAAGGAAGTTCATAGCCAGTAGCCAATAGCTGCCCTAGCGTCGGTTTTTGTCCGTCGGACTAGCATACAGACGAGTGGACTTTTCGACCGGACTCGAGTCCGTCGGAAAGATTTGAAACATGTTCCAAATCTAAAGTCCGTCAGATTTTCGACCGAAAAAGTCTGCTGCAGGTCTGATGAAGCCCACACACGGTCGAATTGTCCGCCGGATCAGTCCAGTCGAAAAGTCCGCTCGCGTGTACGCGGCATCACTCATTCATTTATCTGGATTCATCCATCTGAGTGGTGTTCCTTGTTTTTTCCCCTTGCTCTTTATGACGTGTTCATTTATGTCATGTGTTTGTGAGTATAACATATGTTGCTTTTTTTTATCAATACATTTTATTATGGTAATGCCCTAGCTCAGTGCACCCTCTCTTTTTTGTTGTTGTTTTTCAGTACTTATAAGGATACCTATTGTCCTGAGGGGGCAGCCAGGCATATTGGTTCTGATGAAGATTTGATACAAATTAGCCTCAAAGCATAACACTCGAGCGCAGGAAATTTTTTGGAATCCTTCACCAGCTAAAACAGTTGATATATGTACATTTGCGTTTTTAGCTGTATGCCTGGAGTTCAAACGAGAGAGCAACTAATGTGCAGTCCAACCCCGACACACTTACAAACTCGAAATGGGAAATGGGTAAAAAGAAAACTGCAGCAAAGCTGGAGTTATTACATTGCGTTAAACGAGATATTTGTTTCATTTGAAACATGAAATGTGACTGAGTGCTTTCACAACAGCTCAACTTTTCTCCATTTTTTTTTATAAATCATCGTTTAAGTATGTAAGCCGCTCAGCTTTATCATGCTGGCAGACAGCAGCAGCACATCAACCAGAGCTGAGAGCTACAAAATCAAAAGGAAGAGCAGCATTTCTATCATCAGAGGCTAAGTTGTGGCTGTAGACAATGGAAAGCTCACTTTGCATCATGGGAGATGAGCAATTTGTTACTGCTTGTTCCGGCCTAGTCAGCTGTGGCATGCTGAATTGGAAAACACAGGACATAAAATTTAAAGTGCCTGTCCATTCCAAAACTTTTTTTTTAGTGTTATATTTTAATGCTTTCCGGGGCTGTATTTGAAAGAATTCCCTTCACTTCCTATTCTGCTGACAGTGGTTTGGGCCGTTCACAATTGTGCGGACAATGGCGTTTTGTGCATTGGAAATCCACCAATCTTTGTAAGGGCACAAAGAAAACAATTGTTTTCTATGTTCCCTGTTCACATTAGGCGAAGAAATGTTACCAGCACACCCACCAAGGTTTTCTCAAGGAAGGGTCTAAAGCTTTATTCTCGTATTCACATGGTACACATAACCCAAATAGCAAGGATAACTTACCACTAGTTGACACTTTTCCAATTTGTTTAAAATTTGTGTTAAAAGTCACTAGCAAGAGCAAAGTTGAAGTGGTGAGTATCCAGCAATAGCTCTGCAAGTCTACAGCATGAAAATTCAGTCACAGTGACCCCTGTGGTGGGATGACTATCGCACAACATAACTGAACCAGAACTTGCAGCAGACTTGCAGAATGTTTGCAAACAAAGTTGATCTGGAGTCATGCAATGCAGATTTGCTGCAATTGTGCAACAAGTGTGTGAAGCCTGGCAAGTCTAGCAGTAGCTTAGCAAGTCATTTTCAAACTTGCAGCACAATTGCTTGCTATCTGGGAGGGCAACGTTTTGGAACCACACAGGTCCCCCCTCATCAGTCAGGTGTGTTTGGATCTGTTCACACTAGAATGCAACATGACTGCAGTTTTCTGCTCTGCAGCTCTATGTCGCACCCTGTGTTTTTATAACCCAGTTATTACATGGTAAAAGTAGCAGTGACATCATCACTGTGCAGAAAATAGCCTGTACAGAAAGCAAAGCTGTGGGAGGGAGCTAATAGGCTCCACCCACCACAGGAAACTGCAAGAGGAGGCAGATACAAGACCAGTCACCCTGCACAAGTAGAAAGAGCAGCAGTGATTGGTCTTTTTTACAGGAAGCTCACACACAAAGGCAACATTTCATACTTAACTATTGCACAGATCTTAAATACAACTTCAAAGCAACCCAATATTCAAGTATGATTACACGTGGCTCTTGTATTTAGACAATATATGCTTATCCTGAAGTTCAGCTTTAATAAAGTATTTGAAGGCACTTATTTTTCCATTTGCCCCTGCCAATGCGAGGTGGGCACCTGAATGTGGTATTCTGCCAATCCAAACAACTTGTAAAGTAGGACATGGTAACAGAGGAAAGCACAGAGGACCAAGGAGGACCATGAAATGGTGTGAATAGGAGAATTACTAGAGTTGGGCAGAGCTAGAAGTATTATTATACATTGTAAGTTCCCTGCATGAGACCCAACGAGAAACAATAAAACAATATTTTTTTTCACATAAATAGTTGTAGTTTTCTGAAATTCTAATTGGGTTATGTTATATGGCCCCGTCTCAGACAGAAATAGCACTTAGAGGAATTCTGTTTTAGGTAACCCAGTAATTTCACACTTTACTCTTTAATGTTTATAGCACAATACTTGGCCAGAGAACAATATGCCTAAGTGTTTATACCTGGCTCATAGTGGCTTGTGCTTGAATACATTTTTATTGAGAAAGATTTTACAGCATGAATGGATTTTACGTTTGTTGCTTTGACAAACGAGCTGCCGAGAAGGGACTTGTCACCTTGCATGTGAGCTCACTGGTCAGCGCTACAGATTATTAGGGCTTGTAAACACGGAGCCTGCATGAGTGAATAAAAAGCAAATGAAGTTTATGTTGCGAAAGCTTATATAGCTCATATCTTAAATCACAGATGCCATGTTAAATGCTGCCCTGGGTAGGGTGTGGTGCCCTATGGAGGAATACAGATGAAGTGGAATTGCAGCATCAGACATTGGAGGACTGTGAAGTCCGTGTATACTTTAACACGGTGCAAAATTATCTTCATGGCACAAGTGTGTAGAGAACCTTCTGGTGCCCAAGACTTTATCCCTATGATCTTTATCTAAAGAATGAAAAGCAAGGCATATATCTTAAATTGCATTGTTACACTGCAGTTTTTTCACTAACCTAAGCTAGCATACACATGATCAACCAGCAAAATGTTATCTATGGGCGGTCCTACTCGTACCACTCTGTCCAACATCCTTCAATCAAAGCAAGGCAGAAAATTGTCAGCCAAACGGTGAATGCAGCCAATCAGGTGCATCCGCTGTTATGACTTCGGATGCGGACACAGTAGCTGGCAATAGGAGACTCATCCATCCAAGCTGTTTAGCAAGGAGGGGGGAGTAGATAGAGTTATCTTGTTGAGCCCGGGTGTCTGAGAAAGAGAAATCTAAGGCTGGCCATAGATGGAGTGATATTTAATAGATTCCCCCATCAACACAGATAGAGTTGACAGGGAAATCCTTCCTGCTGAACCATTGTATTCTCCAAGAGGAGGGGCGGGGGAAGCCATCCCCGCCGGAATAAGACAGTGAATATTGCTAGGGGCTATAACAGCCATAATAATTATGCAAAATCTGGCAAACTGGTTGTACTCAAGTTGGTCGATTGATCAAGTAGGGTGCATTCAGCCTGCCCATACATGGTTCGAATCTTGTCTGGTTCTTGGCTGGTTCGAACTGTCTATGGCTGGCTTAAGAATGTATGGCCAGCCTTAGCCAGAGTGTGAATGTAGCTCATGTGATGGAGCCATATGGAAAAATCATTCTAATCCCAGTCACATAGGCAATTTCTTTAGAACACTAAGTGCTTTCATAGCAATCATGTAGATGTTCCTAAATAATCAAATTTTAATTGGTAGCTGTATTAATCTCTGTGCATCCAGACAGCTCTGGGCCTTAAATCAGTCGTGCGGAATGCTTTGACTAAAGTTACACCCCTGAATAGGGATACTTTTAAAGCAAAGCAACAGTCTGTGAGTAGATCCAAATCAGATAAAAGTTTATTTTAACATACACACGTATGGGTAGTCAGAAAGACTTCCAACCACATCCAACACCATATAGTTTTTTTGTACTCTGCGATCAAGATAATAAGCAAGTGCAACATTATTGGTCATCATATTGGTTAAACAACATAGCCATCCAATCATTAGTTAATATTCTCTTAGTAACATAAACACTCATGCCCTGGCAACATGAATTTATAGAATTTCCATATTCTCAATGTTTCTGAAAAATCCCCCTTATAGACATACCCTCAAGTCATAAGACCTGGGCAGTCATAAGATGATGACACAGTAATATTTCTACTTCATACTTATATATATATACTTATAATATTTCATACTTACCCAGATATAAAGCTCTATTAAAATTATATAAACACATCTTTAAAATGGTGGTCAAATCTCTGAAATGTCCCACACTGTTACAACCCAGATAGCAAGGATAACTTGCCACAAATTTGTGGCAGTGTTGAATTTTAAGTCTTATTAACTTGCTGCACATTTTCACTGGCAAGTTGTAGACTTGCAGAGCACTTGAAGCACAAGTTCTAGTTGTCACTTTTCCAATTTGCAGCAAATTTGCATGGCAAGCATCTAGCAAGAGAAAAGTTGCAATGGTGAGTCTACAGCAAGAGCTCTGCAAGTCTACAGCATTAAAATTCAGCCACAGTGACCCCTGTGGTGGGATGACTATTGCACAACATAACTGAACGAGAACTTGCAGCAGATTTGCAAAAAGATTGAGTCGAAAATCCAGTTGATTTGGAGTCATGCAATGCGGACTTGCTGCAATTGTGCAACAAACTTGTGAAGCCTGGCAAGTCTAGCAAGCCAATTTCAAACTTGCAGCACAATTGCTTGCTATCTGGGAAAATGGCGGGAGAGAAGGTGATTCAGTAAGGATCATACCGAAATTCTCTATACACCCTTTAACACAATAAAAAGAGATGTATGTTTTTTTTTGTTTTTTTTTTAAGAATCATACTTACCTAGGTGGATGCAGCATCAGTCCGTTGCTGCATCTGTCCCCAGCGCCTCTAACACTGAGAACCGAGAGATCAAACACCGCCAATCGCTCAGTTCTCACAGCTCCCTGAGCATGCTCAATGGCCTGCTCCTACCCCCTCACCACAGGCAGTCTTTCGATCCAGCACATTGCTTGCAGTGATTTGGTCACAAAAATTAGTAGAAAGCAGGACACGTCAAGGCTGTCTAAAGCATGATATTTGGTAATTCTGATAGAAATTAACAACTGAAAGTCTCCAAGCTATTGGAATACCACATGAGAGGAGATGCTGATGGTTACTTGCAGAAAGGAATGAGACTTTTACCTGCTGGCTGAGTCAGGGAGATGACTGCAATGTGGTAGCGCAATTCATGTAGCAGATGGGTTTCATAAATTGTAGCGGTTGCTGTAAAGTCTAGGTAAAAAATTTTTTTTAAAAATCAGGGAAGTTACTTGCATTTAATTGAAAAAGTGTTCCTTGTGCTGGTGCCAGCTGTCATAGTGGCAATCTGAAGTCCTCTGCCCCCCCCCCCCCCCCCCATCCCATACCTTGGAGCTGTAATCTTCCAGTGCTGCAGGGGTTAATGCCAGTGCTAGACCCGTGACAGGCACCCATCAAGAGTGCCGAATATGCCCCCCCTTTCTGCCCCTCCTCCTCCATTTACTGAAGCTGCACTACAGCTTCCATGAATGAAAAGCAATCTATGAATGGAGGAGGTGGACCTTTCATTCCCACACCCGCCCTTCATTCATAGATCACTTTTAATGGTGCACTATGCTTCCTATATAATTTCCTTATGATACACATATGTTCATAAGTATGTGTAGAAAGCATCCTAGTGGTTCAACATGTACTGGACCCACATAGACACTCCTGCACATAGGGCACAAATTTTTTGAAACATGAAATCAATGTTTCAATTGTAGCACTACCTCCGAAGGGGACACTAATTTTAATTGGTTCTTTCCCAACTAGTACCGGGGCTTCCCATCCCCGCAAGCACCAGTCAATTAACACCAGCATCAATAATACAGTCTAAGGAATGTCTTTTTGTAATTTATTGCTTGAAGGAGAGGGGGCTTGGGGCATGGGATACTCCAAAACATTCAACACTCAAAGATTAAAGGACAAGCTTATCCAAGAGTAATAGTGAGAGTTGAATTGTCTAAGGCCTCACAATTGAAGACCATGGGGCGAGTCTTTTTGACATCTAGTTACCTTGCACTGATGCACAGCTGCCAATACCCAGTGCAGCTTTCAGAGCAGTACACAGTCACAGGTCCCCTGTGGTGAGGCTTTTTTAATCAGCTCCAAGTAAAGTCCATCAAGGCCCTCAGCCATGACACCACTGAGGCATCAAGAGTAATTGTACAGCCCATGGGCAGCAGCCCCTTTGGCTCTGGGGTTCTTCTGGGGAGAAGGAACCCTGCTCTCCAGTGTCTCAGACCATTTATCACCATTCAATTCTCTTTCTGGACACTCCACTCCAAGCATTGGCTCAAACCTGATAAATATTCAAGCTGGTTGTTTTTAATCTCCCAATCTAAGTTGTGGAAGCTTCTTCCAGAGGTAGAGGCAAGCAATCAAACTCCCAGCTTGTGAAACCCCTGAGCAGACCAGGCCAAAGAACTACTGTTCCCTTGATTACAGAAGAAGCCAACAACTAGATTCACCTAGCATCCCACTAACAGGGTGCTACAGGAAATATTGCTCAAAATGATGATGAAGTAACCTGAAAAGAGAGATGGCGATGAAGCACAATGAAAAGCGATACAGAAAAATGTGACAAAATAAATGTTTATAATGGACACTTTATATCCAAAAGGTTTAAGGGTGGATACTGATATAAATTATTTTATTGATAATTCCTAATATAACTAGTTTTTAAAATCTTTGATATGTTCCATGTTATTTTAAATATAACATTTGCATACTGTGGTATTATATATGTGGTAGGTGCTTTTTCAATGAGTTACGCCAGTCCGGCCGGTAAGCTCACAGACTGACCCGTCCTGCTGGTAACCACAACAGCGATGAGAGGTGATACAAGTGCATCGCTCCACGCTACGTGTTTCGTAATAGAGTTACGTCGTCCAGGGATGACATAACTCTATTACGAAACGCGTAGTGCTGAGCGATGGATCAGTCTGTGAGCTTACCGGCCAGTGCTACAGACATCTCAGGCACTTATTTTACTACTATCATGTGAGTGCAATACTGTATCTATTTTTAAATAAAGGTTTAAGGTTTTACACTATTGGAGAGCCTTTTATCTTTCATGGTGCATCCATTTATTTGCGTGTTGGTGTCAATACGTGCCAGTTTGAAACACCTATGCTCCGGTGGCAACGTTCTGGTTTTGTCATTACATCCTAAAGACCTTGGCTCATCGGTTGTGGTCCAGAGGAATGATTCCTATTCAGGCTTTCTCTGATCCTCTGTAGTGGGGGATCATGAGTCTCTGGTAAGCGGCCATTTTTTCACTTGTGGTGGTGGATCGAGCACTATCTTCACAACAGCAAGGATTACATAGCTTTTTAATGGACTTTTTCACATTATTGTATTTATTTACCACATGGGTGATTTAGTCATTTATGTGTGTGGATTCACGTTTATATTTATTTATATTTACCCATTATTTTTATTATTTTCAATTGTTCCAACATCATTTATTTTATACTGTTTGGGGTTATGACACTTTGAAATGCTTACACTTTGTATGATATGCATCCAGGGATTTTTTGCTGAAATGGCGATTATTTATATGCATGTACGTTTTTAGCGCAATTCCATTTTTTTTTCCACCTGAGTATATAAGGACTCTGCACACCTGTATCCTCAGACAGACTGCAGGCACCTAGTAAAATCCAGACACAGGATTAAAAGTTCTGATCCAGAACTACAGAATCCGGAGAAAACTAAAAACACCGCTTTCTCCGTTCAGAAGTGATAGTAACCCTTAATGCAAATCCTGTGTCATATTCTCCTCCATTTTCACAGTGATAGGGTCTCGCAAACATTATATGCAAACATTTTACATGCTTATTCGTGGATATGTGCAATTTATTAGGTAAAGTGTCTATAAATAGGTTAACTGTAAAATAAAACGATTTGAATGTAGACCGATTTCCACCCTGTCAGCTCTTGAGAGGCCTATGATGGCAAGATGCACCGACCAGGAGTGATGTCAGTACATTCTTGGTCTCCATCGATAGTAACCCAGAAGGTAGGATAGAATTTAATTAACAAGAAAAGCTTTCTCCTACTTGGTATTTCAGTACCAGATACTGGTGCTACTTAAATAACTTCTCATGCCATTGTATTTAATTTATTGTTGTTAAATAAATGTGGAGTCAAACTAGGAGAGTGTTTGTCTCATGAGATCACTTACAGAATATTGAAAGATTTTGACGACTGGAGAAGGAGAGGGGATGAGATGATCAAACCAAGATACAAGCAAGCTCCTTCAGACCTTCCATATTAGAGGTTACAATGTGTCTGGTGAGTATGTTTGATTGCTTTCATGGTGGAGAAGGAGGCACACATGTAGCTTGTGGGAGAAGTTTGTTGTGTTTTCTGAACTTTTTTTTTATCCCATTGCTTTGTTTATGTGTATGGGACACGTTTCCCACTTCAGCACATAATAATGTTGTTTTAGATATATTATTTTGACATATTTGGGTTTTTTTTTTCACAAATGATTTAATAATTTCGTAGACATGATATATATGAATTTAATATGTTTAAACACTTATTTTTTATTTGTATATATAAGAAGATATTGTTTAAAAAACAATACAAAAACACTAAACGTGAAAATAATACAAGGGGAAGTGAGGAGGAGAGCTTTCAGTACGTGATAATCATTTATTTCACAGATCACTGAACGAGACACACACTAAACCTGTCCCATTTAGATATTAAGTAACACCAATGGCTGCCAACGGTGAGTCAGCACACTGATTCAATACCCTGCAGTGATTCTCAGAAATTTGATCTAGACTATATTATTAGTCTAAAGAAAACTTCAGGTGTGTAAAGGTTATTGATGCAGGGAGCCCTTATATGAAAGGATACGGCTTCTCAGGAAACTGGAACCAGGCAGCTATTCATTATGGTGATTTATTTCTATTTGATTTTCCTTTCATCAGAATTTTCGCAGTTTTGAAAAGGGGGAAGGTAATTGTATTCCACCATGTCCTACCTTGTATTTCTTGGTTTTGAAATGGAGTTTCAATAAGGTTCTTATTTTGAAGTAAAAATATATATATTGTTGCCAACCCATGAAAATGTTGCTGGACATCATTCCGGGGTAGGTTCGTGTAATGGCCATATTATGGACATAGTCTTACAGAGTTCCACACAGTAATATAATTTACATACCGGTACTTACAAACAAAAAAGTTTGTATACCAGCTTGATATATGTATACACCAAGCACGTATCACATAGGTTCATAAGATACTTTTGCTCATTAAATTCATCACTGCGGTTTAGAACTTTGAAATGAAGTAAATCTAAATGTTATAATTTGTCATAACATTTTCAGAGTTTTAACATGTAGTAATTTTTATAATTATATTTACTAAAAAGATAAGTACATAAGAGATTAAAAAAAAAAAATCTCATATGCACTCACTGGAGATCGCAACTGTCTAGAGTTTGGCTAGCCCCTGACAATTCCCCCTTTTCATGTGATTTCTAGACGGAGGCGTCTGATGCCACCCTTGTTCTCTGTCACACAGCTGAGAGGATCGTGCTTTCCATGCAGTCCACACTGATACTGTGTAACACCAGAGACCAGATGTGTGTCCAGTCCGCCCAGCAGTAGTGGCTCTTGTGAGCCCTGGCTTGCCGCCTCTGTGGGGATCAGCACCATGGCCAAAATTTGTGAAGCACCTTAGACTCTCCCTTCTCTGTTTCATCCACCCAATTACACTCAATGCCTGGATTTCTTGACTAACAAATCCAATCCTCGGGACTTAAGGAGGTGGGAGCCCATCTCTCGTGACACATGTGTGCAATGTCCTTGTTGAAGAGACAAATGTTCTAAATTTATCAAAACTGCTCCCCTGAAACTCCTGAAGAAGGAAATACACATTACAGAGGGAATTGAGTCTCTCTGTATTCCGAAACATGTAGAGTATCACGTGTTGCCGTACCCTCACCCCAGTAGGCCATTATCGGAATTTGCTGGGATGACGTATTACAGCACCTTAGCAGTTTGATTATATTGTTCATTGTATCTTCCACTTTCTTGATTTTATATCATAGATATTTTTGTATACTCTGTAATTAATAAAAACCTTTGTATTCAATTTTAACTATACTTGTGTACTTGACCTTTGCACCACCCTTCCATTTTCCGGTGATACACTGCCCATATTATCCCCTTTGGGGCACATTTTTTCCTCTGGTTTCCACCCTTGTTCTTAGGCCAGCCATAGACAGTTTTGAATCATGTGTGGGAAGGCGGAATATACAAAGTGTGTGGATGGATCTGGGTGGGCTAATGTTCGCCTGGTCTGTGCACAATGCACAGATGTACATGCTCTAAGCATTAGGTTGTGGTGCACTGCATTGACAAAAATTGTATAGGTGCAATTTTTCAGACATTGAGATGCCTTGAGGGCCTATTCAAAATGATGGACCTGGTTCAGTGGCCTGATTATCTAGAGAAGCCATTCTCAACTTGGGTTCTGTGGAATCCTGGGGTTACTCCAAAGGTTGCTAGGGATTCCCCGATCTGTGACTGACTGCCCTAAAATTTGATAGTGCCTTCAGTTTCCAGGGCCAACACCATTTGGCAGAGCCAGTGGCTTGACAGCTATGATATTTTCCGCTGTCTATAAGGGTGGCATTCTGACCATCACTATAAGACGGACATTCTTCCTACCAACCACCAATATAAGGAGAATATTCCCACTGACCCACCAATGAATTGGTTTTAGCAAGAGTTCCTGGAGACCTGAATATTATTTCAAGGGTTTCTAAAAAGTCTGAGAAAGGCTGATGTAGAGGCTAAGGATCAGGGACCTTCTGGAGACGATATTAATGGCAGGAAATTTCAAAATGGAACATGCTGGTGAACAAAATAAGAATGAGCAGTACGCCTAAATGCAGTCAATTTGTGTTTCCTATGTTTATTTAGATGTCATGTTTTCATGTTCGATTGGATTGTATTTGCATCCTGTTTTATTGCTTAATATTCCATATTTGTAATATTTTTTTTTTTTTTACACATACAGAGAACAGACATTCCTTTAACTAGGCAAGAACAGAGCTGGAGTTACTGGGAGTCCTTAAATGTTGCATGGAACTGTTTAGCAGATTATTATTTGTTCTCTACAAGTTACAAGCAACACCAATACATAATAAAAGCAACTGAACATCTGCAATGTATATTTCACCATTCCCATGAATTATGTCTTTTCTTAATAAAGAGGTAATTGTATTCCACCATGTCCTACCTTGTATTTCTTGGTTTTAAAGTTGAGTTTCAATAAGATTCTTATTTTGAATGAAAAATATATATTGTTGCCAACCCATAAAATGTTGATGAACATCATTCAGGGGTAGGTTCTAGTAATGGCCATATTAGTCTTACAGTTCCACACAATAAAATAATTTACATACTTACAAACAAAAAAAGTTTGTATAACAGCTTGATATATGTATACACCAAGCACATATCACATGGGTTCAGAAGATACTTTTTCTCATTAAATTCATCACTGCAGTGATGAATTTTGAAATGAAGTAAATCGGAATGTTATAATTTGTCATAACATTTTAGAGTTTTAACATGTACTAAATCTTATAATCATATTTACTAAAAACAGAGGGAACATAAGAGATTAAAAAAAAAAATCCCATGCGCTCACTGGAGATCGCAAACTGCTATAGCTTAGCTAACCCCTGCCAATTCCCCCTTTTCATGTGATTCTAGACGGAGGGGTCTAATGCTATCCTTGTTCTTAGGCCAGCCATAGACGGTTTTGAATCGTGTGCGGGAAGGCTGAATGTACCAATTGATCAACCCGTGGTTGCAGGAAAGAAATTCGCACTGTCTATTGCCTGCCTTTGTCTTGGCCTGGAGACATACAGGGGATTATTTACTAAACCTGGAGAGTGCAAAACCTGGTGCAGCTCTGCATAGAAACCAATCAGCTTCCAGGTTTTAGGCTGGGCTCACACTGGAACTGGCTGCGGATCGCACAGGAGCGCTGTGCGTCCCTGTTCCCCGTTTCAGGGATGAATCAGGGCCGAATTCAGGAGCCAAAGACTCACAGCGTTTCTGTGCAATGCGCTCTGCAGCCGCAACGGAGATATGTGAACCGGCTCCATAGGGACCAGAATTAGCAAGCTCCCAGGTCCCTTGGGACCCTTACTAGCTGTCTGCCCTCTTATTAAGGGCAGACTTTACATTTATACAATGTCCAGCAGCCATTCCTCTCCACTGCCCATCTATGGATCTATGGCGTGGACACATCTCTCCGTGAGCACATGTTAGGGTTCTTCCCACCCTCCACCAAGATTATCATGCTGGATCTGGGCTTACTTTTCTTCAGTGTTAAGCCTCCATTCAGTGTAGAGTAAACAATCAGTGGTTTTACACATGTCGGTATGAATTTTTGCCTTTATTGGAGTTTTGTGGTGTAACAAGACCAGACTCCCCACCCCTAGACACTTAGTTGTCTTTTCACCTGGATGCTACTGTCTTTCCTCATCCTGACTCCTGGCCAACTCATGATTCCCCCCCGAGATGGAAGTTTGTTGTGTTATTGGTGACTTACCACCAAGCATAAACAGGTAGTACTGTTGTATAACTGTAATCGTACATTTTGTGTCCTCACATTCACTTTGGATTAAAGTGTGTAAACGCTAACAATGAACTTGTTTTTCCAGTTGTCATTGCTCTGCTGAAAGTACTTCTGCAAGGCTTACAATGAGTGTGGGAACTGGCCTTGGGTGCCCCAGCTTGTAAGGATTCATCCCACATGCACAGCAAAAAAAGGAAAAAGCAGTTCGAATGCAGTGTGTTCAGCAGCTTATTTTCTTTGTTGCAATAGGCTTCTCTAATTTTCCCCCTCATATACACATACAGTGCACTACAATGCACAGACGTACATACTCTAAGCATTAGGTTGTGGTGCACTGCTTTGGCAATGATTGTATTGGTGCAATTTTTTAGGTATTGAGATGCGTTGAGGGCCTATTCAAAATGATGGACCTGGTTCAGTGGCCTGAATATTTAGAGAAGCCATTCTCAACCAGGGTTCCATGCTCAGAGATTGCATGCGAGCAGCACCTGCAGTGCGGGTGCGAATCACATGCAATGTCTGAGATCACGCTAGTATGAACAGGCTTGACGGTGCTTTCAGTTTCCAGGGCCAACACCATTTGGCAGAGCCAGTGGCATGGCACCAATGATCTTTGCAGCTGTCTATAAGGGTGGCATTCTGACCACCACTGTAAGTGGGACATTCTTCCTACTGACCACCAATGTAAGGAGATTTTTCCCCCCTGACCTACCAATGAATTGGTTTTAGTAGGTGTTCCTGGAGACCTGAATATTATTTCAAGGGTTCCTAAAAAGTCTGAGAAAGGCTGATTTAGAGGGTCAGGAACAGGGACCTTCCAGAGACTAGGTGATTGGCAGGGAATTTCAAAATGGGGCTTGCTGGTGAACAAAATAAGAATGGACAGTAGACCTAAAATGCAGTCAATTTGTGTTTGCTATGTTTATTTAAATGTTATGTTTTCATGTTTGATTCGATTCTATTTGCATCCTGTTTTATTGCATAATATTTCATATTTGTAATATTTTTTTTTTCACATACAGAGTACATTCCTTTAGCTAGCCAAAGGCAGAGCTGGGCTTACAGGGAGTCCTTAAATGTTGCATGGAACTGTTTAGCATATTACTCTTTGCTCTCTACAAGTTACAACAATACATAATAAAAGCAACTGAGCATCTGCCATGCATATTTCACCATTCCCATGAATTATGTCTTTTCTTAATAAAGAGCACTAAATTTAGTGTCCCATTAACAGAAATTGTATGCAGAAGTATTGCGTCATCCATGGAGCTCTCAAGGTACAGATGACATAATTGAAAAATCTTTATTCGATGGCAGCCTCATGCATGCACCATGTATCCTACAGGACCAGAATTAGCAAGCTCCCAGATCCCTTGGGTGGTGATGTCACCTTTTACAAGCTGCCTGCCCTCACCCTGTCTGTGATTGGCTTTTCTTTATTTTTTTCCATTGATGCATGGATATTATATCCTCCTAATGCTGACACAGTCAAGGAGAAAAGAAAACAGGGAAGGAAAGTGCCAGAGAAGGCATAACCTACCAGCTGTTCTGCTTTCAGTTTTGATTTATTCTGTCTACATAATGTTCTCAATATGTGCTAAAAGATAAAGGCTTTTATATACTTCAAGAATAAGAGCCAAACCAAAAGTTGGGTGCTAAAGTCTATACCAAATGTACTAGGAAGATAAGCCATATGAACACTTGAAAAGCAGCAAAGTGCATGAGGGTGTATGCCAGTGGCATAGTGATTGCTTGTTGTTTTCTTTATGTGTTATTGCTTTGTGCAAGAAAAAAGAGATTTACATAGATTTCTATGAAAGAATGGCATAATGGGGGTCATTTACTATAGCGCCGTGCACTTAAATTATTGCAATTGGGCTAATTAGCGCTAAAACAGAATTCACTATAGCGCTGGTAAAAAAAATACTCCCAAAATCAAATTTACTATAGCTCCCAGAAAACAGATAAAGCCCAAACCCTTACTCTGCTAGAACCTGGAGTAGTGCACATGGAAATATTATTTAGAGCATGATATGATCGCCTAAATGGTACTGAAATATGTGATATATTGTTTAAAGATAATCTGCTTTTAAACTACTTGAAAAATGATATATACACTGAAATATCTTTAAAAGTCTGATAAGAAAAAAATTCCCCATCTCTGTACAACTAGGTGCCAGCACAACTGAGCATGCTCAGACATGCAAACTACTCTCATTCTCCCATGCCTTTTTACAGGGTGCTATAGTAAATAACGAAAATAGCGTTGGGCTAAAATGCGTTATTGAGAGTGAAAATTCGCACTATATAGCCTAAGGCAAGTTTCAGCCATTGATTATAATGGCACAATTGTAACTTCCTCCCAAAAAAATACTTTAAAGCAGAACTCTGGGATTTTAAAAAAATCCCCCATTAGTACACCCCCACACAAAACAGTTACTACATTTGTGAAATTTCTTACCGTTTAAGAGAGATGTGTGATTGAATTTTCAGGAAGTCAGCTCTGTGATTCAAAAAATGCATCATCTTTTCTGGCAGGGAGATCTCTTAGAACAGTGATTGCATCATATCCTCTTCTCTCTCTAACTGTAATCAGACTACATTTCCCATGAATCCTTGGGATGTGAGTGAATTTGGGAGGTACACTAGGCTTGTACATGTAAATGTGAACTCGCCTACTACAACATAAATCACACCCCTCATTCTGCGGCCAGCAAGCCATACATAACACATGGTATTAAGGGTAACAGCCTTATAAATGCAAACCAGTGCCACGTGTCAGTGTCCACCAGAGCCAAATGTCAGGGATCACCAGAGCCGAATGTCAGGGACCACCAGTGCCAAATGTCAGGGACCACCAGTGCCAAATGTCAGTGAACAACAGTGCCAAATGTTAGGGACCACCAGAGCCTCATGTCAGTCCCACCGGTGCCGCATGTCAGTCCCACCAGTGCCACTTGTCAGTCCCCCCAGTGTCGCATGTCAGTCCCACCAGTGCAGCTTGTCAGTTTTACCAGTGCAGCTTGTCAGTCTCACCAGTGCAGCTTGTCAGTCCCACCAGTGCAGCTTGTCAGTCCCACCAGTGCGCTAGTCAGTCCCACCAGTGCCACTTATCAGTCCCACCAGTGCCGCATGTCAGTCCCACCAGTGCCGCTTGTCAGTCCCACCAGTGCCATTTGTCAGTCCCACCAGTGCAGCTTGTCAGTCCCACCAGTGCAGCTTGTCAGTCCCACCAGTGCCTCTTGTCAGTCCCACCAGTGCGGCATGTCAGTCCCACAAGTGCTGCTTGTCAGTCCCATAAGTGACCACCAGAGCCAAATGTCAGGGACCACCAGAGCCGAATGTCAGGGACCACCAGTGCCGAATGTCAGTGAACAACAGTCGCGAATGTCAGGGACCACCAGTGCCTCATGTCAGTCCGACCAGTGCTGCATGTCAGTCCCACCAGTGCCGCTTGTCAGTCCCTCCAGTGTCGCATGTCAGTCCCACCAGTGCAGCTTGTCAGTCTCCCCTGTGCAGCTTGTCAGTCCCACCAGTGCAGCTTGTCAGTCCCACCAGTGCCGCTTGTCAGTCCCACCAGTGCCGCTTATCAGTCCCACCAGTGCCGCTTGTCTGTACCACCAGTGCCGTTTGTCAGTCCCACCAGTGCAGCTTGTCAGTCCCACCAGTGCTGCTTGTCAGTCCCAACAAGTGCCGCTTGTCAGTCCCAACAAGTGCTGCTTGTCAGTCTCACCAGTGCCGCTTGTCAGTCCCACTAGTGCTGCTTATCAGTCCCACCAGTGCCGAATGTCAGTCCCACCAGTGCCGATTGTCAGTCCCACCAGTGCCACTTGTCAGTCCCACCAGTGCAGCTTGTCAGTCCCAACAAGTGCCACTTGTCAGTTTCACCAGTGCCGCTTGTCAGTCCCAGCAGTGCAGCTTCTCAGTCCCACCAGTGCCTCTTGTCAGTCCCACCAGTGCCGCATGTCAGTCCCACCAGTGCTGCTTGTTAGTCCCATAAGTGCAGCTTGTCACTCTCACCAGTGCCACTTGTCAGTCCCACTAGCGCAGCTTGTCAGTCCCACCAGGGCAGCTTGTCAGTACCACCACTGCAGCTTGTCAGTCCCACCAGTGCCGTTTGTCAGTTCCACCAGTGCAGCTTGTCAGTCCCACCAGAGCAGCTGGTCAGTCCCACCAGTGCTGCTTGTCAGTCCCACCAGTGCAGCTTGTCAGTCCCACCAGTGCAGAGCGGAGATTTTTATAAGAAATCACTTGTATGACACAGCAGGGATGTCCCACTGTGTCAGGTATAGTATACAACTACACAGCGGGGATGTCCCACTATGTCAGGTATAGTATACTAGAACACCACTCGCTGATGTCCCCCCCCCCCCCCCCCGGTATTATGATTGACAGCACACTGTGCCAATAATGGCACAATAGTACAACAGTACGCTGTCAATCATAATAACAGCAGGGGGCAGGACATCAGCGAGCGGTGTTCTAGTGTACTATACCTGACATAGTGGGACATCCCTGCTGTGTCATACAAGTCATTTCTGATAATAATCCCTGCTCTGCACAGAGATAGCAGGTGGGGGTGGCAGCGGAGGGGGGCGGAGACTGTCAGGGAGCAGAGGAGGGAGGAGAGAGGAGAAGGAGGTCACTTCCTTCATGGGTGGCACAGACTAAGGGCTGGGAGACCCCCTCTGCCCACAACATGTCTGCTTCCTTCCTGCTTGTTTTCAGAGGACTACAAGAGGGCGTGTCAGACCGCTGGCTGAGCTTAGGAGAGGGATAGCAGCCAGTGGTCTTACAAACAGGATGTCAGCAGGCAATAACGTTTTTTCAGCAAGTTCAGCAGCCTATTGCAGAGGAACTACAGAGCTCAGAAGAACATGGATGGCAAAGTTGGTGAAGGTAGGAGATCAGCAACAATGACATGGAAAAAAACATTTGGCTGGAGTTCTGCTTTAATGTTGAGATGAACTGTATCTTTCTCTCAAATAAATTGTCCTTGCAACAATGTTGCTTCTTCTTCATCTCTTTTGTTTTTAAGAGTGCTAGAATGTGTAATGTTTTCATGTTTTGTTAAAATTTTTCTCTGTCACTTTCACTTGTTGCTGTCCATCTCACAAAAATCTTTACCCAAACATGTGTCTTTACAAATCACAAACATTGCTGATGCAAATTTAAAATGAGTCACAATTATGTGCTGTTTAGTATTTCCAAATGATCAGAACTTGAGCCCAAAAATGTAATATGTGTACCAATATCAGAAATCAAAATGTCATTCTCAAAATTCAGAGGGTAACTTCACTATTCTACACTCACACACCAAGAGCCACCTAATATCACAGAACAAATTAAGAAGCATAACTCCTGACTGATGTAATTCCACCACCTATAGGTATATGTCCAAAGAAATGCAGTATTTATGTGTATTTATGTGTAGGAGCGTTCCACCACCATTGAAAATCGTGTCATATGTTTTCCATGGGCAAGGACAATAATCAGCCTTAACATTTCCCCACCAACACTAATTGCAGCCTCTTACCAAGCAAAAACCAGCCAATTTTGAGATGGTTCAGAATGCTGACAGTAATCAGCCATACCCAGCCTTCAAAACAGGTTGTTTAATGGCTCTCCGGCCTTCCACAGTACATCTGCATTGATTAACTTATTGCACCCCAAGAGTTAGGACTGTTTGACAGCACAGAGACGCAGACTCTATCCATGTGTCAGCACAGTGGCTAACTGGTTAGCACTCCTGCTTAGCAGCCCTGGGGTCTATGGTTTAAATCCCAAGCATGCCACTTCATGTAGAGAAGTGGCCTGTCCTCCCTATGTTGTTAAACATAACTGCTGACTCAGTTCCTTCCATAAATTATGTCTAAATGTAGTATTTGTGTGTAGGAGGGTTCCACCACCATTGCAAATCGTGTCATATGTTTTCCATGGGCAAGGACAATAATCAGCCTTAACATTTCCCCACTAGCACTAGTGCAGGTTTCTGCACAGATGTCAATGTAAATCACAGCCCGAAATCGCAAAAAGTAGTACAGAAACTACTTTTTGAAAAAGGTGCAGCGCCGCAGATGCGAAGTCGCACTGATTAGGATGGTGCCAATGATGGCAATTATTAGCAGATTTTACATGTGATTTGACATGTCAAATCGCATGTCAAAACGCTCCAGTGTGAACCAGGGCTTAATTAAGTTTTTGTAATGGTTTAGATGAAAATGAAGCTTCATGCTAATTCCAAACATAAGAGTGTGTTGATTTTGTTTGTGCGCTGCCTTTTTTGTGTTTGTAATAATTTTATCTGTTTTTGCTTTTAATCCTGAACATCAACTTTTTAGGGGTTTGGGGTAAGGAGTTCTGATCCTCAAAAATGTTTGTCATGGTTATTAGCTTGATTTGTATCTCTACTTTTCTAATGTGATTTGTTTAATGTGTCTAATTTTTTAGTGTTTTACCCTTGTAGATTGTAAGCTCTTTTGAGCAGGGCCCTTTTAACTATATTGTCAAATGCTGGAGCATCATTTCCATGCCTTTTTATTTTTTGGCCCAAGTATATTAATGTAACAAATGTTTATACTAATGTTAAAATAAAAAGTTGATTCTTTTTTGCTTGCTTCTGATATGCAAGGTAAGTGTGGGCGGTGTCTTGTTCTCTGGGTTGGGGGGGTGTGCTAGTTAGCTTGGTTTATTGTGGGGGGGGAACTGTTGTGTGTAGTGATACTTCGCTCACATTCACCTTCTGGACATGCACACACGTCACTGCCTCTTTCTTTGCACATTAGACTTCCTGCATTTGTACATGTTCCTGTAAATACATTATCTAAGATGTATATATGTTCTAAGCTCATTTTTAAAGGAGCATTGATTGTAAACAGTTGGTTCAGAGCGCTTGCAAATATGCGGCCTCCCGGTAGCTGGGCCTTGGCACAGAGTGGATGCATATTTGCATGTAATAGCGCCATCAGCCCCGCCCCACTTCTCAGAATGGCAAACCCCTTAAAGGGCCGGTGCAAAGGGGTGAAGGATGCTTAAAGTGGAAACAGAAAAGGGAAATTTTAGATTCAAAAGAGTGTCTGGGGCTCCCCTTTGTCTGCCTGTAAAGTGTTGCATTTGTCCCGAGTCTGGAACCTGCTGCAGCAATAATGACATATTTAAACACCAAAAAATGACATTTGAATAGCTTTCTCTGGCTGCAAGCCATTTCTGGCAATATAACCACAACACAAGCAGACCACATGGGTCTGTCTCAGGCCCTGAAGGACTCATGGGTTAAAATCCCACAGAGGTATTCTAAAAAGATTACATTGCTGAAAAAAAAGTGAATGCCAATTAGCCACAGCAGCATATGCTGAAAATAGTCCAAGGCCAATTAGTCAATGCACTTTAGTTTGGTTGATTCTATTATATTAACTCTTCAAATGCATGCAATGGTATGTAAGTATCCAATAATATTATAGTGTGGAATTCTAAAAATCACACACTAGTTAATGGTTTACATTTTTTGTTTGTTTATTTTAATTCGCTTGTACACTAGAAAAATAAACACAGCTGGTGGTTTGGCTGGGATTTGAACTCATAACTTGAATGCTTAGGAGACATCTGAGCAGACCACCAAGCCATTGGTCTAAGTACGCTGAGACCTGCATAGTAGTGTAGTATGATTAAAGCGTAACTCCACTTTTGTTGAGAAAAAAACATTCCCCTCTGGGTGATCTATTTACGTTGCAAGGATTATAACAAACTTTGTTGCAGATTCCTAAATTTTGTTATTCTTTTTTTAGAATCAAAATGAACTTTATTGAGAAATCAATAATAAAGAAACAGTACAGAGTTACATATCGATACATATTATGCTGAAGCACTTTGCATTTAGTATACAACACCATCGGCACATAATCACATTACATCCGCATAAGATTCAGTTGGAACAATGGAATACACTTAGTCACGGAGTAACTGAAACAACCAAGGCCCCAGGTATGAGGACCCAGCCCATTCACTACCGCAGCCAATTTACAGAAGTAAGCCGTCCATAATTAGGTCTACAGGGGCTAAACATGGAACAGCTAGCCATGGTGCCCAATTTTTTTTGAATTTTGTTGCACTACCCCTGAGCTGGTAGATACATTTTTCCAGCCTTATAGTGTCGCCCATTTGCATCAACCACTCCTTCATCGTGGGGGGATCTGTTGATTTCCAGTGCCTCAAAATAATTTCCTGGCCTGGAAAAAGGCCCTAGCTATAGCTAGTCTAGAGGTCTCCTCCACGGAACTTCATCTATAATTCCCAACAGGCATAAATTAGGGTGTTCTACGAGATAATTCTGAAATACTCTGTTAATAATCCCTACCACCTCCTTCCAATATATATGCAGTTTGGGGCACCTCCACAACACATGGATCAAGTCACCATGATTCCTCATGCATCTAGTACAAGATGGATCATCACACACCCTCATTCTCACCAGTCTAGCCGGTGTATAGTGTACACGTAAAAGCACATATATTTAGGATAACCTTTGGGCCACATTCAAAGAACACAGAGGAACTGCGGCAAGAGTCCTCCTCAAAAGTCCATTGGTCCTCCTCAAATACTCCGACATCCCTTTCCCATCTGGATATCACCGCTGCGGTGCTGTCAAGCAGGGATTTATTGAGTAACATAGAGTAGCTGCAGAAGATAAACACCTTGTAAGAGGTCACCTCCCGCATGTAATTGAAAATTGGCGTGGGACTCTGTGTCCAAGAGTCAATTTCCAGTTGGGCCTTAACATAATGCTGAAGCTGGAAATAATAAAATAACATGGATGAGGGGAATGCAAATTCCAGCTGTAGAGCATGGAAGGGGCGTAGCTTGCCATCCCTAAATATTTGAGTCATATGTGTAATCCCATATTGTTTCCATTTTGTGCTATATTGTAGTTTCTCCAACTCCACTTTATTCCCCTATATTTGGCTGAACCTGGTTTATCCCTCAACTTGTTGTACTGCTCTGACCTTATTCCATACTTTCTGCATCAAATTGTAAGTGGGGTACAGCTTATTTGATTTAGCAAACTGCAATGCTTCCAGGCCCTCTGCAACCTCACCCCCAGTGGCAATCCGGAGAAGTTGCGCCGTTGAGTCTACCAAGGTTCAATACCGGCGCTTTACCTGGTCCTAGAACTCTGGCTATGTGTTGTAATTGCGAGGCTAGATAGTAAAGCCATGGGTTTGGCAGAGCCAACCCACCTGCCTCCTTGGGTCGCTGCAGCTGTTCCAGTTTCACTCTGGTAGTCGAATTGTGCCAGATGAGAGACCGGAAGATTGAATTAATGATGCGAAACTGCTTCAGTGGAACAACCATCGGAGAATTGTGGAGTATGTATAGGATCTGTGGCATTAGGATCATTTTGATCAAGTTTATGCTACCTACCGGGGAGATTTTCAATAGGGACCACACCTTGACCCGATCCCGGCAATGGTTTAGTAACAGGGACAGGTTCAAGGTGATATATTTCAGATGGTGGGGTGTGACCTGTACACCTGAATATCTGAACTCAGAAGATACAGGGATATCCATTAGGGATACTGATTGTGGGTCTGGTTTCTTATCTAACATCATGAGGGACGACATGGTCCAGTTGATCACTAAACCAGAGTAGTGGCCAAACCTTTGAATGACCCCCATGTCCTTCCTCAGGGAAGACGACGTGTCTCCCAATAGGAGCATGGTGTCATCTGCATACAGCATCAGCTTTTCATGCAGCTCTCCATACCGAAACCCCTGGACTCAAGAATTAGAGCGAATACAGGCTACAAATGGCTCGATAGTGAGCGCAAACAAAAGAGGAGATAGAGGGCATCCCTGTCTTGTGCCTCTAAATAGGCTAAAGTATGGAGATACTCTCCCTGACTCTCAGATTGCTCCCTTTGGGGAACTATATAATAATTGAACCCATGTGATATATTTCTTCCCTAGCCCAAATTTGTGAAGTATAGCCCAGAGGTATGACCATTCAATACTATCAAAGGCCTTGTGGGTGTCAAGAGAGAGCAAAGCTCTATCCCCCTATGTTATCAGACCTGGACTGTATGTTGATAACTAGCCTGTGTAGATTTATAGTAGTAGATTTCTGAGGCATAAACCCTGCTTGATCAGAATGAATTATGGAGAATATTACCTTGTTCAATCTTATGGCCAACACCTTCGCCAATATTTTCACATCTGTTTGAAGAAGGGATATCAGCCTATAGGAGCCGGGGTCCAAGGGGTCCTTTATTAGTAAGACTTAGACTATAATGGCTTAACCACTTGCCGACCACCTCACGCAGATATACTGCGGCAGAATGGCACGGGCAGGCAAAATCACGTACCTGGTACGTGATCTGCCTCCTGCGGGCGGGGGGTCTGATCGGACCCAGCCCCGGTGCCCGAGGCGGTCGGCTTCTGTCCGGGAACGATCAGAGGTGAGGGGGAGACCATCCATTCATGGCCCCCCCACCTCGCGATCGCTCCCAGCCAATGGGATTCTTCCTCTGCTGCTGTATAGTAAACAGCAGCAGAGGAAGTGATGTCATTTCTCCTCGGATTGGTATTTTCCGTTCCGGCGCAGAGGAGAGAAGAAATCTGAGTAAGTTGCACAACACAACACATACAGTAGAACACGCCAGGCACACATTACACCCCCCATCACCCCCCAATCACCCCCTGATCACCCCCCAATCACACACACACGCCCCCCTCCCCCCCCCCCCCCCCGTGACACTGACACCAAGCAGTTTTTTTTCTGATTACTGCATTGGTGTCAGTTTGTAACAGTTAGTGTGGTAGGGCAGTTAGTGGTAGCCCCCTTTAGGTCTAGGGTACCCCCTAACCCCCCTAATAAAGTTTTAACCCTTTGATCACCCCCCCCCCCCCCCCCCCGTCGCCAGTGTCACTAAGCGATCATTTTTCTGATTGCTGTATTAGTGTCACTGGTGACGCTAGTTAGTGAGGTAAATATATATGTTCGCCGTCAGCGTTTTATAGTGTCAGGGACCCCCATATATTACCTAATAAAGGTTTTAACCCCTTGATTGCCCCCTAGTTAACCCTTTCACCAGTGATCACCGTATAACTGTTAAGGGTGACGCTGGTTAGTTAGTTTATTTTTTATAGTGTCAGGGCACCCGCCGTTTATTACCTAATAAAGGTTTAGCCCCCTGATCGCCCGGCGGTGATATGCGTCGCCCCAGGCAGTGTCAGGTTAACGCCAGTACCGCTAACACCCACACACGCAGCATACGCCTCCCTTAGTGGTATAGTATCTGATCGGATCAATATCTGATCCGATCAGATCTATACTAGCGTCCCCAGCAGTTTAGGGTTCCCAAAAACGCAGTGTTAGCGGGATCAGCCCAGATACCTGCTAGCACCTGCGTTTTGCCCCCCCCGGCCGGCCCAGCCCAGCCCAGCCCACCCAAGTGCAGTATCGATTGATCACTTTCACTTACAAAACACTAAACACACATAACTGCAGCGTTCGCAGAGTCAGGCTTGATCCCTGCGATCGCTAACAGTTTTTTTGGTAGCGTTTTGGTGAACTGGCAAGCACCATCCCCAGGCAGCGTCAGGTTAGTGCCAGTAGCGCTAACACCCACGCACGCACCGTACACCTCCCTTAGTGGTATAGTATCTGATCGGATCAATATCTGATCCAATCAGATCTATACTAGCGTCCCCAGCAGTTTAGGGTTCCCAAAAACGCAGTGTTAGCGGGATCAGCCCAGATACCTGCTAGCACCTGCGTTTTGCCCCTCCGCCCGGCCCAGCCCAGCCCACCCAAGTGCAGTATCGATCGATCACTGTCACTTACAAAACACTAAACACACATAACTGCAGTGTTCGCAGAGTCAGGCGTGATCCCTGTGATCGCTAACAGTTTTTTTGGTAGCGTTTTGGTGAACTGGCAACACTAGCCCCAGGCAGCGTCAGGTTAGTGCCAGTAGCGCTAACACCCACGCACGCACCATACACCTCCCTTAGTGGTATAGTATCTGAACGGATCAATATCTGATCCGATCAGATCTATACTAGCGTCCCCAGCAGTTTAGGGTTCCCAAAAACGCAGTGTTAGCGGGATCAGCCCAGATACCTGCTAGCAACTGCGTTTTGCCCCTCCACCCAGCCCAGCCCAGCCCACCCAAGTGCAGTATCGATCGATCACTGTCACTTACAAAACACTAAACGCATAACTGCAGCATTCGCAGAGTCAGGCCTGATCCCTGCGATCGCTAGCAGTTTTTTTTGGTAGTGTTTTGGTGAACTGGCAAGCACCAGCGGCCTAGTACACCCCGGTCATAGTCAAACCAGCACTGCAGTAACACTTGGTAACGAGGCGAGTCCCATAAGTGCAGTTCAAGCTGGTGAGGTGGCAAGCACAAGTAGTGTCCCGCTGCCACCAAGAAGAAGACAAACACAGGCCCGTCGTGCCCATAATGCCCTTCCTGCTGCATTCGCCAATCCTAATAATTGGGAACCCACCACTTCTGCAGCACCCGTACTTCCCCCATTCACATCCCCAACCAAATGCAGTTGGCTGCATGAGGCATTTTCTTTATGTCCTCCCGAGTACCCCTACCCAACAAACCCGAAAAAGATGTCATATCTGCAGCAAGCGCAGATATAGACATGACACCCGCTATTATTTTCCCTCCTGTCCTGACAATCCTGGTCTTTGCATTGGTGAATGTTTTGAACGCTACCATACACTAGTTGAGTATTAGCGTAGGGTACAGCATTGCACAGACTAGGCACACTAACACAGGGTCTCCCAAGATGCCATCGCATTTTGAGAGACCCGAATCTGGAACCAGTTACAGTTAAAAAAGTTACAGCTACAAAAAAAAGTGTAAAAAAAAACCACAAAAAATTCTACAAAATTTAAAAAAAATAGTTGTCGTTTTATTATTCTCTCTCTCTCTATTCTATCTCTATTGTTCTGCTATTTTTTTACTGTATTCTATTCTGCAATGTTTTATTGTTATTATTTTTTATCATGTTTGCTTTTCAGGTATGCAATTTTTTATACTTTACTGTTTACTGTGTTTTATTGTTAACCTTCTTTTTGTCTTCAGGTACACCATTCACGACTTTGAGTGGTTATAACAGAATTATGCCTGCAGGTTTAGGTATCATCTTGGTATCATTCTTTTCAGCCAGTGGTCGGCTTTCATGTAAAAGCAATCCTAGTGGCTAATTAGCCTCTAGACTGCTTTTACAAGCAGTGGGAGGGAATGCCCCCCCACCGTCTTCCATGTTTTTCTCTGGCTCTCCTGTCTCAACAGGGAACCTGAGAATGCAGCCGGTGATTCAGCCAGCTGACCATAGAGCTGATCAGAGACCAGAGTGGCTCCAAACATCTCTATGGCCTAAGAAACCGGAAGCTACGAGCATTTCATGACTTAGATTTCGCCGGATGTAAACAGCGCCATTGGGAAATTGGGAAAGCATTTTATCACACCGATCTTGGTGTGGTCAGATGCTTTGAGGGCAGAGGAGAGATCTAGGGTCTAATAGACCCCAATTTTTTCAAAAAAGAGTACCTGTCACTACCTATTGCTATCATAGGGGATATTTACATTCCCTGAGATAACAATAAAAATGATTTAAAAAAAATAAAAATGAAAGGAACAGTTTAAAAATAAGATAAAAAAAGGAAAAAAAAATATTAAAGAAAAAAAAAAAGCACCCCTGTCCCCCCCTGCTCTCGTGCAAAGGCGTACGCAAGCGTCGGTCTGGCGTCAAATGTAAACAGCAATTGCACCATGCATGTGAGGTATCACCGCGAAGGTCAGATCGAGGGCAGTAATTTCAGCAGTAGATCTCCTCTGTAAATCTAAAGTGGTAACCTGTAAAGGCTTTTAAAGGCTTTTAAAAATGTATTTAGTTTGTCACCACTGCGCAATTTTAAAGCATGTGCGCAATTTTAAAGCATGTCATGTTTGGTATCCATGTACTCGGCCTAAGATCATCTTTTTTATTTCATCAAACATTTGGGCAATATAGTGTGTTTTAGTGCATTAAAATTTTAAAAAGTGTGTTTTTTCCCAAAAAAATGCGTTTGAAAAATCGCTGCGCAAATACTGTGTGAAAAAAAAAATGAAACACCCACCATTTTAATCTGTAGGGCATTAGCTTTAAAAAAATATATAATGTTTGGGGGTTCAAAGTAATTTTCTTGCAAAAAAATTATTTTTTCATGTAAACAAAAAGTGTCAGAAAGGGCTTTGTCTTCAAGTGGTTAGAAGAGTGGGTGATGTGTGACATAAGCTTCTAAATGTTGGGCATAAAATGCCAGGACAGTTCAAAACCCCCCTAAATGACCCCATTTTGGAAAGTAGACACCCCAAGCTATTTGCTGAGAGGCATGTCGA
The DNA here is from genome assembly GCA_037952835.1 of Lithobates septentrionalis. Taxonomy (NCBI): domain Eukaryota; kingdom Metazoa; phylum Chordata; class Amphibia; order Anura; family Ranidae; genus Lithobates; species Lithobates septentrionalis. The sequence goes on from JBBDGP010000518.1 coordinate 565,470, forward strand.
GTCCATGGAATATTTTATATTGTGACACAAGTTGCGGGAAAAAGACACTTTTTTTTTTTGCACAAAGTTGTCACTAAATGATATATTGCTCAAACATGCCATGGGAATATGTGAAATTAGACCCCAAAATACATTCTGTTGCTTCTCCTGAGTACAGGGATACCACATGTGTGAGACTTTTTGGGAGCCTAGCCGCGTACGAGACCCCAAAAACCAAGCACCGCAAGCTATTTGCTGAGAGATATAGTGAGTATTTTTTGAAAATTGAAAAAAGAAAAAAATTTTTTTTCTTGTCTTTCTTCATTTAAAAAACAAATGAGAGCTGCAAAATACTCACCATGCCTCTCAGCAAATAGCTTGGGGTGTCTACTTTCCAAAATGGGGTCATTTGGGGGGGGGTTTGTGCCACCTGGGCATTCCATGGCCTCCGAAACTGTGATAGGCAGTGAAGAGTGAAATCAAAAATTTACACCCGTAGAAATCCTGAAGGCGGTGCTTGGTTTTCGGGGTCCTGTACGCGGCTAGGCTCCCAAAAAGTCCCACACATGTGGTATCCCCATACTCAGGAGAAGCAGCTATATTTATTTTGGGGTGCAATTCCACATATGCCCATGGCCTGTGTAAACAATATATCATTTAGTGACAACTTTGTGCAAAAAAAAATGTGTCACTTTCCCGCAACTTGTGTCAAAATATAAAATATTCCATGGACTCAACATGCCTCTCAGCAAATAGCTTGGGGTGTCTACTTTCCAAAATTGGGTCATTTGGGGGAGGGGGTGTTGTGCCATCTGGGCATTTTATGGCCTTCAAAACTGTGATAGGTAGTGAGGAGTGAAATCAAAAATTCACACCCTTAGAAATCCTGAAGGCGGTGATTGGTTTTCGGGGCCCCGTACGCGGCTAGGCTCCCAAAAAGTCCCACACATGTGGTATCCCCATACTCAGGAGAAGCAGCTAAATGTATTTTGGGGTGCAATTCCACATATGCCCATGGCCTGTGTGAGCAATATATCATTTAGTGACTTTGAAAAGCATGAAAACTGTCTTTCCCCAGGGTTTTTACTCCTCCACGGATCACATCAACCCACTTCATCAATTTTTTCAAGGCTGTGGGACACACTACTCTCCCCTGCACCACAGGGGGGTGCTTGTCCAATAAGGGGTCTAAGTAGCAATTAAAGTCACCCAGGATTTACATCAGCACATCTGGATGACCCAGTTGGTACTCTAATACCACCCTCAACTCTTGATGGTTATATGGAGGTGGAACAAATGCAAGTACACGTTTCAAGGAAAATAGGCGGCAGTACAAAATTACATATCTCCCCTCCTCGTCCACCACACAGTCAAGTTCCTGGAAGTCAAGTGACCCGTGTATCAAAACACTCACCCCCCCGAGAAAAGAAGGTGTGAGTGGAGTGATAGATCTTACCCACCTATAATTCAGGCAAGACATGGAATCAGGTGTGAGGTGAGTCTCCTGCAAAGCACAGATAGGAGGGAGATATTTGTGTAGAGATGTAGATACCATACCCCACTTGAGGGGGTCACCCAACGCTCTAACGTTCCAAGACACTACAGGTATTGTAGTGATCATCCCACATGAAAGATATGTACACCAGGATATATATTAGGCATCACTTTGCATAGTACCAAATGCCCTTCCCTCCCTCCCCAGTCCCATCAGCCTAGTAGCAGCAAGGTTCAGAGTATGCAGTGAAAAGTCCAAAATGACTCAATACTGCAAGGTTGACTTCTCTGTACTGCTCTAGAAAGATAGTTCCAAACAAGTGGAACCATTGAGTGCAACGGCACTCCAAATTCAGTGTGTATAATCCATTGGTTCGCCGCATGAGTCAGGACCCAAGGCATATATTGCAAGGCCCTGGTCTCTGCAGAGACCCATATGCCATTCCGGATGTAACTTGCTAAAAAGCAAAGAACCACTGACCTAGAGCACCTGTACTACATTAGTACACTCTATATACCGAAAGAGTCATAACATCCCATGCATGAAGTACTACATGGAGAACAAGACACTGTGCTGTCTGTTTTATGGTCACAGCTGCATGTGTCAGTACATTAGATGCTAGCTTCTCTAATCACTTTATTAATTTGTTCCAGTTACCCTAATCTTCTACTTTATATTCTAGCAGCACCAGTCACTCCATAATGCCGGCAGCTGCAAAAGCGCAGATATTTGCTGCCAACTCATAACATTTGCATTTTTGTTGCAGCGAGAACATATAATCCTGTTTTGGTGGCTGGTATCGCTGATTTCTCTTGAAGCCTCTGGGAAAACACTTGATCTATTCTTATTTATATGAGAGAGAAGGCAGCATGCAGTAAACACGAAGGCTGATTAATAACTGGGGCAAAGGAAGCATTGAGAGGTTGCCCATGGCAACCAGTCAAATGTTCTCTATACTTCTCTACCCCGGAGTAGAATAATGACAGCTGGAGTCTCGCTGGTTGCTGTGGGCAACCTCTACTGTTTCTTTTTTCCATTCTTGTAAATTGGTCCCACTGTTCAGCAAGGCGAGTTATTTTTCCTTCACAACTGAGAATGCAAGCAACCTATATTTCAGAATTAACCATCCATCAAGAAAGGTTATACGAGTTTTCAGTGCATGCTAATTAAGTAAACATTGTACACAGAGTATCTACATGTTACTTCACTCACTCAGTTTGTTTTTTTGTCTGTTTTTATTTTTTTGGGGCGAAATACAAGTTACACCAGCAAGTCCGTTGTGATGTACTAACACATTTGCATTAAGCTGGACAAGCACCACATTTTTCCACTCAGAGCACCACAGTGCTCTCTTCATTATCATGCACTGCAATGCATGTATGTCTGAGGTGTGCTGACTAAGTGTGTTAGGGTGTCATTGAAACTGCATGTCACCACAAGTTTCCAATGTTTGTATGGTGCGTTGCAGTAACACATGTGTTACTGAAATGCACCACAACCGATGTGTGTGATTGGGTTTGGCTCACAGCAAGTAGCTTCTTCTAATTCATTTTTGAACCTGAGGGCTGCCAAGTCATTCTTCAATAACAAGCTGATATACAAAAGTGAAATTTAAATTTAAAGTTAGAGTTATTTCTAATCACTACTGCTTTAAGTACCAGAAAATAATACCTATACTGGCAATCATATACTTTTTATTGATCGAGGGTGCATTACTCGACACACCAAGGCCACTGGTATTAAAACTTTGTTTTTATTCAAATTATATAAAATGTATTGACTGTGTGTATGTGTTTATTTTAGGATTAGTGTTTATTGATTGGCAGATGGCATGAGCAATGATTTTTGTAGATACAGTCACCAGAAGTAAAGTAAAAGAAGGAATCCCTCCTTTACTGAATATACATGACTTGAGCAAGTCCTCGATATCTAGTGATTCTGGCAAGTCTGGCTGTCCGCTGAAGGAACTGAGTCAATTGGACCCTAAACCAAACCAGGTTATCCACTAAGAACTCATTCTGGTCTTGACTAGTATTTACTGTAGCTCCTGTGATCAGAACACCTCCAATGTGTAAACTAGGGCACACACTGTGATATCAGCCTCAGGACTAAGGGGTTCCTCACAGTCTAGGCTTATACTATCAATGACTGGTTTTGCAACCATGTGGGGATAGTTTTGTCCCCTCCATTTTCTTTTTATTTCTTTCACATATTATTTGGTGCACAGTTAGCTTTTCACTCCTGATGAAGCTCATCATTTAAGAGAAACATGTAGAGTATTTTTTGGGAGCACCTTATTATTTCTTTGGGGAAAAGCATGTTTTTTTGGGGAGGGTGTTTTTTGAGATTACTGGCAGGCAGTTGGCAATTGTTAGGCTTCTAGAAATACTATGTTTTAGACAGAGCTTATTATCAAAAGTGAATCTTTTAGCTGGAGGAGTTGACCCTAGTTTTGGAGGTAGTATAGTATTACCTCTGGTCTAGGCAGGAACTAGAGATATGTTAGTTATTGGCAGTTGTAGCCTACACTGTGAGGAACCCTTTGATATTGGGGCTGTCATGACAGGTTATACCCGAGTTTATACTTTTATACTTTTACGTTTTAGGAGGAGTTCTAATCACAGGAGATACAGTAAATACTAGTCAAGACCAGTATGAATTCCTAGTGGATAGCCTGGGTTGGTTCAGGGTCAGACAGACTCAGTGCTTTCAGTGGACAGGCAGACTAGCCAGTCATTGACAGTATAAGAGTAGACTGTGAGGAACCCCTTAGTACTGAGGCTGAAATCACAGTGTGTGCCCAAGTTTACACGTAGGAGGGGTTCTGATCACAGGAGCTACAGTAAATACTAGTCAAGACCAGAATAAGTTCTTAGTGGATAGCCTGGTTTGGTTTAGGGTCCAAATGACTCAGTACCTTAAGCGGACAGCCAGACTTGCCAGAATCCCTAGACATAAAGGCTGGGAGTTGCTCAAAAGTGGGTACCAAAAGTGTAGCGCTTAAATATGAAGCAAAATACTACAATGAAATATAAAACAGACGGGAAATAAACCCCAATGGTCACTAATAAAAAAGCAAAAATACAAATGCAAATAAACCCAGTGACTGGTGATAAGTGTCCAAAAAAAGTCCAAGTGAACAAAGTATGAAAAAAAAAAAATGAAACAGTATTATTAGGGAGTCCAAAATGAGTCCAAAAACTTTGTGTAAAAATCATAACAGTGAACACAATGTGAACTTGAAGTAGAGAGTGCCACCACCAAACTCAGGGAGGCTTACCAGAGCGTTCGGACACACAAGAATGTATGTTCTGTGGGTCAAACAGGCTTGTGTTGTATGTACAACCAATAGAACTGGACACTGGGATCCTCTGAAGGCTCCAACAGGAACTCGCAGCTGTCCTCAAGGTAGGTGGTAGTGGTGGTATTTCTCATGGAGTTGGTAACCAGGTGATCGTAGATATGACAGATGAATTCTGACTCCAACAAGACTGCTTCCTTATATGCATGGCTCTGAGAAGACGACAGTCACAATAGGACAATCCAGAGATGACAATAAATCGAATCAGTCCCTTATTCTTCAGCGGAACCAAATTGACCTCCCAGCATCCTTCCCACACATAAGACTTTCCTACTCAGAAAACCCACCACTGCTGAGTTTTATCGATGATGGAAAACTGAGGATTGTCTGCAGAGTATTAATTAGACCCTGGGTCATTTGTGTTATTTAGAATATATTTGTCCCTAATAATACTGTTTCATTATTCATTTTTTCATACTTTGTTCACTTGGACTTTTTTTGATCACTTATCACCAGTCACTGGGTTTATTTGCATTTGTATTTTTGCTTTTCTATTAGTGACCATTTGGGGTTTATTTCCCATCTGTTTTATATTTCATTGTTGTATTTTGCTTCATATTTAAGTGCTACACTTTTGGTACCCGCTTTTATTGCACTTATTTATTTGCCGTGTTAGCTGCTATTTTCTAGGCAGCGCAGAATTATTTGTTACATTTTTCTCGCTGGGAGTTGCTCAAGTCATGTATATTTAGTAAAGGAGGGATTACTTATTTTTCTTTACTTCTGGTGACTGTATCTAAAAAAATCATTTCTCATGCCGTCTGCCAATCAATAAACACGAATCCTCCCTTGAAGTAAACACATACACACAGTCAATACATTTTATAATATTTGAGTAAATGCTAAGTTTTTATACCAGTGGCCTTGAGCCATAGCCAATTTTTAAAGGAAATATACAGTCAGCGTGTTACTTTCTGTAAAAGCTATTACAGCAGTGGGAGATTTGCAGTATTGACCTATACACAATCCAACTTGATAACTCACAAACTCCACTAGAAAGCCTGCCACTATAGACCTTCAGCATGGTGCTTTGCATTCTGTATAATTTGTAACCCTTCCATCACTTGCTAAATCAGTGATTACCAGGAAGGGTGTGGGTTGCTTTTTAACCCATACACACTGGCACATTGCTTGGAGGTCATCAGCAGTACCTGCACCCTCAAGGGTACTTCTTAAAATCTAAAGGGATACAATATAAAAGTTAAAATATTTTTTTTAAGTTAATAGTTTATTAGGTATCAAACTATATACAAAAACAAAGGTTTCATTTTATTTCCTTTAAAAGGCAGCACAATGGATTATTTTAAAAGCAAAGAAAACATTCAAAGGTAAAAAATGTACACACTTTAAGAGCCGGTTCACACTACAGCGACTTGAGATCCGACTTGTCAGACCTCAAGTTGCCCCAAGTCACTGGACATAAGAAATTCCATTAAAGTGAATGAGAGCCGTCTTAATGTACACTACTGAAGTTGCTCCAACTTCAGAAAAGGTTAAAAAAGTACCCATAGATTTCAATGGAAGTTGCCTCCAAGTCGGATCTCCATCTATATTGAAGCGACTTTACAGGAAAAAGAAAATAATTTACCCATGTACTTCCCACGTTTACCCAGGCAACCCCCTCCCTCCCACAGAGCTGATTATTCTGTGATTGGCCACAGCCAAAGTCACTTGTCCTGGAGGCAACTTTAAGTGACGTTGTAAGTTGCGCAAAGTCACGCTGAAGTCACCTCCAAACCGCCTTGACCCTGTGTGAACCGGCACTTAGGGGTACTTGGTAAACATTTGTTGTACTAATAAAGGTAAATAATGTAATAAAGGTAAAAAAAAACTGCCTAAACTGATGTACACCTCTAATTTAAAGGCTTTGGTTCAAGTTCAGGAAAGAACCCTTAACAATAGGAGGTATTCATTTTTTTATATGCTTTTTAACTACTTCACATCCTGGCTATTGTCAAATGACGTCCGCAGGAGGGATCTGCCATCTTGGGCGGGCGTCATATGATGTCTTGGGCTTCCCGGCCGTCTCGGGAGCTGGTGCGTGTGCCCGGCGGCCTCGATGTCCGCCGGGCTCCGGCGATTGCCAGTAACAGAGCCGGGATGTGGATCGGTGTGTGTAAACACACAGATCCACGTCCTGTCAGGGGAGAGGAGACCGATCGTGTGTTCCCAGTACAGAGGAACACTGATCGGTCTCCTCCCCTTGTGAGTCCCCTCCCCCTACAGTTAGAATCACTCCCTAGGTAACACATTTACCCCTTGATCGCCTCCTAGTGTTAACCTCTTCCCTGCCAGTGACATTTATACAGTAATCAGTGCATTTTTATAGCACTGATCGCTGTATAAATGTGAATGGTCCCAAGATAGTGTCAAAAGTGTCCGATGTGTCCGCCGCAATGTCACAGTCATGATAAAAATCGCAGATCGCCGCCATTACTAGTAAAATAAATAAATAAATAAAAATGCCATAAATCTATTCCCTATTTTGTAGACGCTATAACTTTTGCACAAACCAATCAATATATGCTTATTACGATTTTTTTACCAAAAATATGTAGAAGAATACATATTGGCCTAAACTGAGGAAAATATGTGTTTTTTTTTAAAAAAATGGGATATTTATTATAGCAAAAAGTTAAAAATATTGTGTTTTTTTTCAAACTTGTCATTCTTCTTTTTTTATAGCGCAAGAAATAAAAAACGCAGAGGTGATCAAATACCACCAAAAGAAAGCTCTATTTTGTGGGAAAAAATGATAATAATTTCATTTGGGTACAGTGTTGCATGACCGTGCAATTGTCATTCAAAATGTGACAGCGCTGAAAACTGAAAATTGCCTGGGCAGGAAGGGGGTGAAAATGCCCGGTATTGAAGTGGTTAAACTGGAGTTCCACCCACTTTTACAACTCTTCAGCATTCCTCACTAAACTGTGCACTGTAAACAAAATGGATAAATATTTTTTTTTTCCTCAGCACTTACTGTATATCTGCTGTATTAATTTTTCACTTCCTCCTCCCTGGCCGCGGCCCATCGCATCATTTCCTGTTTGCAATGCCTTCTGGGAAGGGGCGGCAACTTCCTCTGACACTGCCATTGCTATGGAAACCTGACCTGAAACCTATTACACTGCATGTGCTGCACTAAGCATGTGCGAGATCTGCAAGGATGAGATCCAGGAAGAAATACAGTCTGGCTTCAGATGCCCAGACTTAAGATGGCCACGGCCTGCTGTAAGTTTATAAAATAACAAACTACTGCTATAAACTAACAAAACAGACCTTAGTTTACAGACTAACTTTACTAGAATACATTAAGCTTGTGTATTATAGGGGTATTTTTATTTAAAAAGTATAATTTCAGCCGGAACACCACTTTAAGGGACTCCTTTTTTTGGCAGTTAGCAGTTTAATAGCAATGAAAGTATGCAAGGTTGCATGGAATAATATATTTAAAACAGGTAGACACAAAACTCTGATTCTAAACAGTTTAATGTACTCTGGAAAAAAAATATGTAAAATCTACATTCTCAATTGAGATGTAGGCTGGCCATACACGGAGCAAATTTCATCTGAATCCTGATGGACCACCACAAAATTCGCTTGGTGGGTGGACCTGTCAGCCACCTCTTGTCTGACATTCCTCAATTGAAAAATTAAATAAGCCAGGCTAAAAATGGTTGGTCAAACAATGCATGCATCCAACCAGATGCAGGCACTATTCAGGTATTTTAACAGCTGACGGAGCTGGCTGCCAAAATACAATAGCCGCAACAGATGATTCGTCACTGTGTAGCATGAATGGAGGAATCTGTTTGATTTTTTTTCTGTTCACATGCCTGTGTGCATGAGGCCTTACCATTAAAAAGCAATACTTGGGCTCCAGTCCAAAGATTTTGCCTCGGCTGAGATGATGTCAACTTTTATCAGCTTTCTGTTATACAGTTGTAGATAAAAATGTACTAGTGTCAGAACTGTTGAGTTCCAAGTTTCATTACTACACAATGGCAATATGAATTTAGGAAGTATAGATGATTTTTATATTGTTTTTATATGAATTAAAGAAAATGAATTGCTGGCAAAATCAGGTATGTGCTGTACTTGCTGAAAATGTTCTTAATCTCAAAAAAGAAAACTAACACAGCTAACACATGTAGAAACTGCTAATTGCCAGTATATTACATGTTTGTTCTTAGGTTTGGTTATTCATAACTTGCTTAAAAGAATACATTTAGTGCATGCACAATATTTATAGCTGATCGATTTGTTGAGAACTCTTTGGAAGAGATGTTCAGTCAGGTTGGAATGAGATATTCTTTTGTGAATTGAGCCCAGTATGAGCCCAGTATGTGCCAGTATGTGCCATGGTATTACATCTGAATGTACAGTAGGACATCTAATTGGCCTCATGAGCTGACAGCCTGAGTACTGCTGTACAGGAGCTTATAAATGATTGATATTAAATAAATTGTAGACATTTAAAATATAGTGCCTTGCAAAAGTATTCAACCCTTGGCTTTTTACCTATTTTGTTAAATTACAGCCTTTAGTTCAATGTTTTTTTTAATCTGAATTATATGTGATGGATCAGAAGACAATAGTCTAAGTCGGTGAAGTAAAATTAGAAAAAAATATAAATAAAGCTATTTTTCAGAAATCAAAAACTGATAATTGGCATGTGCGTATGTATTCACCCCCATTGTTATGAAGCCCATAAAAAGCTCTGGTGCAACCAATTACCTTCAGAAGTCACATAATTAGTGAAATGATGTCCACCTGTGTGCAATCTAAGTGTCACATGATCTGTCATTACATATACACATCTTTTTGAAAGGCCCCAGAGGCTTCAACACCTAAGCAAGAGGCACCACTACCCAAACACTGCCATGAAGACCAAGGAACTCTCCAAACAAGTAAGGGACAATGTTGTTGAGAAGTACAAGTCAGGGTTAGGTTATAAAAAAATATCCAAATCTTTGATGATCCCTAGGAGCACCATCAAATCTATCATAACCAAATGGAAAGAACATGGCACAACAGCAAACCTGCCAAGAGACGACTGCAAACCAAAACTAACAGACCGGGCAAGGAGGGCATTAATCAGAGAGGCAGCACACAGAGACCTAAGGTAACCCTGGAGGGGCTGAAGAGTTCCACAGCAGAGACTGGAGTATCTGTACATAGGACGACAATAAGCCGTACGCTCCATAGAGTTGGGCTTTATGGCAGAATGTCTAGAAGAAAGCCATTACTTTCAGCAAAAAACAAAATGGCACGTTTTGAGTTTGCAAAAAGGCATGTGGGAGACTCCCAAAATGTATGGAGGAAGGTGCTCTGGTCTGATGAGACTAAAATTGAACTTTTTGGCCATCAAAGAAAACGCTATCTGGCGCAAACCCAACACATCACATCACCCAAAGAACACCATCCACACAGTGAAACATGGTGGTGGCAGAATCATACTGTGGGGATGTTTTTCAGCAGTTGGGACTGGGAAACTGGTCAGAGTTGAGGGAAAGATGGATGGTGCTAAATACTGGGATATTCTTGAGCAAAACCTGTACCACTCTGTGTGTGATTTGAAGCTAGTACGGAGGTTCGTCTTCCAGCAGGACAATAACCCCAAACACACTGCCAAAGCAACACTTGAGTGGTTTAAGGGGAAATATGTAATATGTTGGAATGTCCTAGACCTCAATCCAATAGAAAATCTGTGGTCAGACTTAAAGATTGCTGTTCACAAGCACAAACCATCCAACTTGAAGGAGCTGGAGCAGTTTTGCAAAGCGACTTATAGCTGTGATAGCCACAAAAGGTGGCTCTACAAAATATTGACTTTAGGGGGGTGAATAGTTATGAATGACTTTTCTATTATTTTGTCCTATTTGTTGTTTGCTTCACAATAAAAAATAAATAAAAATTTTCAAAGTTGTGGGCATGTTCTGTAAATTAAATGATGCAAATCCTCAAACAATCCATGTTAATTCCAGGTTGTGAGGCAACAAATCACGAAAAATGCCAAGGGGGGTGAATACTTTTGCAAGGCACTGTATATCTAATGATTTACTTAATACATGCATATGGCATTCACTGATATTTTTTTAAATATTTCCCTGGAGTTAAACTTAAAATTATACACACTTCAGGTGATTGTGACATTTCTTAATAGCTATATCATGCTGTCAAGGGTGGTCAATGTCTAGTTTTACCTCCAGTGTGACAGATTTAGTTTCAGACTGTATTGTATGTTTTACTATATGATACAGAATGTTCCACTCTTTGTTTAACATATCATTTCATAGACAACAATTGACAGTGCATTCATATGTACAGAAAGTCTAGCTGGCATTTGGGCATGCTGGTAGAAGAAGTGACATGGTAACGATGACATAGGTATGGGTGATATCTGCATGCCACATGTTTGTGAACAATGTTAAAGTGGATGCATCCCATCAGCTACATTTTGTTATGTGGTGCCTCATGCAGCAATCTGTTCCCTAAAGAAAATAATAGATTACTGGCAGCAGACGTGTTGTTCTTTGCAGTATAAACGCTTGGTCAGTTACCGGTTTAGTGATTAGGCGTTAGGTTGGACCAAATCAGGCATGACAGGCCTTTGTATTTGCTTACAGATCTCATTCAAGCAAACATAGGAGAAAAGCGGTTGGGTTATTTTTTTTTACTTTTACATTTGATCCTCTTCATTTACTCTCTAAGTACATTGTGACAGGCCAGGAAACATGGGTTGACCAGGATTGATAGCTCCAGGCACTGCTGTGTGTTAAATTGTGTTTGTTTTACAAGGACAACAAATACAGCATTCATGAAATCAATCATTGTTAAATAATAAAAAATATTTCATAATTAATATATTTAAATATGCCAATCACATGGCAGCAACTCAATGCATTTAGGCATCTAGATGTGGTGAAGACGACCTGCTGAAGTTCAAACCGATCATCAGATCAGAGAAGAAAGGGGATTTAAGTGACTTTGAACGTGGCATGGTTGTTGGTGCCAGACGGGCTGGTCTGAGTATTTCAAAAACTGTTGATCTACTGGGATTTTCATGCACAACCATCTCTCGGGTTTACAGAGAATTGCCCGAAAAAGAGAAAATATCCAGTGAGTTGCAGTTGTGTGGATAAAAATGCCTTGTTGATGTCCGAGGATAATGGGCAGACTGGTCCGAGATGATAGAAAGACAACAGTAACTCAAATAACCACTTGTTGTAACCAAGGTATGCAGAATACCATCTATGAACGCATCAAACCTTGAAACAGATGGACTACAGCAGCAGAAGACCAAACCAGGTGCTATTCCTGTCAGCTAAGAACAGGAAACTGAGGCTACAATTCACACAGGTTCACCGAAATTGGACAACAGAGGATTGGAAAAAATATTGCCTGGTCTCATGAGCCGCGATTTCAGCTGCAACATTCAGATTGTAGGGTCAGAATTTGGTGTAAACAAAATGAAAGCATGGATCCATCCTGCCTTGTATCAACGGTTCAGGCTGGTGGTGTAATGATGTGGGGGATATTTTCTTGGCACACTTTGGGCCCCTTAGTACAAATTGAGCATCATTTAAACACCACGGCCTACCTGAGTATTGTTGCTGACCATGTCCATCCCTTTATGACTACAGTGTACACATCTTCCGATGGCTCCTTCCAGCAGGATAATGCACCATGTCACAAAGTTCAAATCATCTCATCACTGGTTTCTTGAACATGACAATGAGGTCACTGTACTCCAATGGCCTCCACAGTCACCAGATCTCAATCCAATAGAGCACCTTTGAGATGTGGTGGAACGAGAGACTCGTATCATGGATGTACAGCTGACAAATCTGCAGCAACTGTGTGATGCTATCATGTCAATATGGAACAAAATCTCTGAGGAATGTTTCAAACACATTGTTGAGAGTATGTCACAAAAAATTAAGGCAGTTCTGAAGACAAGAGGGGGTCCAACCCAGTACTGGCACGATGTACCTAATAAAGTGGCCAGTGACCCTGTCTGTTGGGACACGGTACCCGATCTCTCTTTGGTGCATTTTCACTTTCACATACAGCTCTTCTTCCCATCCTATTCTGTAACTGGTCAGTGAAAGGAGAAGTAGCACACAGAGGAGCTCATCTCTGCGTCACCTTGCTTTTTTCTTCTATCAGCATTATGTAGAAAAGCAATTGGCTTATACCACATAAAATTCAGGTACTTACACTGCTTATATTAAAAACATATATTGGTTCAGCTTGGCTTAATGTCGGTTTTTATATCTGATACCTGGAGGGCCCTGGGGATGCTGAAAGTCACTGTAGTAGTCCAAGCTACATACTGCACCAGCGGCTTTCCCTCTGCACACTGAACACAGATAGTTGCTTGCTCAGCACTGTTGCCATCTAGAGAATGCCTTGTGTTTTCTTTCTCTGAATACAAGGCATTCTCTGATTGGATGACGTGAAGAGGAGGAGTGGATGATGTCACAATCTTTATCTCGTCCAATTAAAGAATGTCTTGTATTCAGAGACACACAAGGGGGGATATTTATTAAAACTGGTGCACACAGAATCTGGTGCAGCTGTGCATAGTAACCAATTAGCTTCTAACTTCAGCTTGTTCAGTAAAATTTTTACAATAAAACCTGGAAGCTGATTGGTTACTATGCATAGCTGCACCAAATTCTGTGTGCGCCAGCTTTAGTAAATCTACCCCAGTCTATTCTCTGAATGGGGGCAGTGTTGTGCATGCTACTTCCAGTGTGCAGAGGGGAAGCCATTGGTGCAGCACTGGGTAGATCATGGCTACCACAACTGCAGTGATTTTCACTATTGCTATTTGCTAACAGACTTCCAGATATCTGATATAAATACTTACACCGAGCCAAGCTGGACCGATTTAAGCATGGAAAAATGATTTCTTGGAGTTCCACTTTAAGGTGATATTATTGAATACAGAGCTGTATTCATTTGTGTCTTCTTTTTAATCTTTCTAGAATTTGAAGGTCTTGTCTAAACATACAAGGCATATGGTCTAGTTCTTTTAGCTAGGCAAGCCACTTTATAGTAATATATATACAGTATCTCACAAAAGTGAGTACACCCCTCACATTTTTGTAAATATTTTATTATATCTTTTCATGTGACAACACTGAAGAAATTACACTGTTACAATGTAAAAAAGTGGATGTACAGCTTGTATAACAGTGTAAATTTGCTGTCCCCTCAAAATAACTCAACACACAGCCATTAATGTCTAAACTGCTGGCAACAAAAGTGAGTACACTCCTAAGTGAAAATGTCCAATTGGGCCCAATTAGCCATTTTCCCTACCCAGTGTAATGTAACTCGTTAGTGTTACAAGGTCTCAGGTGTGAATGGGGAGCAGGTGTGTTAAATTTGGTGTTATCGCTCTCACTCTCTCGTACTGGTCACTGGAAGTGACAACATGGCACCTCATGGCAAAGAACTCTCTGAGGATCTGAAAAAAAGAATTGTTGCTCTACATAAAGATGGCCTAGGCTATAAGAAGATTGCCAAGACCTTGAAACTGAGCTGCAGTACGGTGACCAAGACCATACAGCGGTTTAACAGGACAGGTTCCACTCAGAACAGGCCTCGCCATGGTCGACCAAAGAAGTTGAGTGCACGTGCTCAGCGTCATATCCAGAGGTTGTCTTTGGGAAATAGATGTATGAGTGCTGCCAGCATTGCTGCAGAGGTTGAAGGGGTTGTGGTTCAGCCTGTCAGTGCTCAGACCATATGCCACACACTATATCAAATTGGTCTGCATGGCTGTTGTCCCAGAAGGAAGCCTCTTCTAAAGATGATGCACAAGAAAGCCCACAAACAGTTTGCTGAAGACAAGCAGACTATGGACATGGATTACTGGAACCATGTCCTGTGGTCTGATAAGACCAAGATAAACTTATTTGGTTCACATGGTGTCAAGTGTGTGTGGCGGCAACCAGGTAAGGAGTACAAAGACAAGTGTGTCTTGCCTACAGTCAAGCATGGTGGTGGGACTGGCATGGTCTGGGGCTGCATGAGTGCTGCCGGGACTGGGGAGCTACAGTTCCTTGAGGGAACCATGAATGCCAACATGTATTGTGACATACTGAAGCAGAGCATGATCCCCTCCCTTCAGAGACTGGGCCGCAGGGCAGTATTCCAACATGATAACGACCCCAAACACACCTCCAAGGCGACCACTGCCTTGCTAAAGAAGCTGAGGGTAAAGGTGTTGGACTGGCCAAGCATGTCTCCAGACCTAAACCCTATTGAGCATCTGTGGGGTATTCTCAAACAGAAGGTGGAGGAGTACAAGGTCTCTAATATCCACCAGCTCCGTGATGTCATCATGGAGGAGTGGAAGAGAACTCCAGTGGCAACCTGTGAAGCTTTGGTGAAGTCCATACCTAAGAGGGTTAAGGCAGTGCTTGAAAATAATGGTGGCCACGCAAAATATTGACACTTTGAGCCCAATTTGGACATTTTCACTTAGGGGTGTACTCACTTTTGTTGCCAGTGGTTTAAACATTAATGGCTGAGTGTTGAGTTATTTTGAGGGGACAGCAAATGTACACTGTTATACAAGCTGTACATTCATTACTTTACATTGTAGCAAAGTGTAACTTCTTCAGTGTTGCCACATGAAGAGATATAATAAAATATTTACAAAAATGGGAGGGGTGTACTTACTTTGAGATACTGTACATATGTATTACAGGAATAGGGAGTATATTAGGTAAACTAACAGACTAGAGGCAGCAACATTTATATGTTCTGACTGCCTTATTCCGATATTTCCAACAGAGTAAACTCAAATAATACCCCTGGCTCCATTCTGAAAAAGAAGCGGATGCAACGGAAAATCTCATTCAAAAGATCAGATAACTGGTGTTTGCTCACATGCTTATTTAGTTTCATACGTGTCATTTCAACTTTTGAAAGAAAAGTTGAAACACATGTTTTTACCTCTGATCACTCTAAAGACTTTATTCAAAACCTCTGCATGAGAGAATGTTTTTGTCATGTTTTTGTCATGTTTTAGGTGTGTTTTACATTCTTATGGAATTTGCATTTCGATTGAAATCCCACCAAAGATGCATCAAGCAGGGGGGGGTGTAAATGTTTTCTAAGAATCCATATGACTGAAGAAACAATCTAATCTGATGTAAGTAATGTGTGAAGTGTTCTATGTAAAGATAGCATTGAAGTTCTACCTGCACTTATCTACCTATTGTGTTTAAATGTGTCTGTAGCCTGGAGTATACTGTATCTCCCAGTATGCAATTTCCTTACTTGCCCAATCACACTTAAGCATTGTTAAAAACACATAAAGTAGCCCTTGGGCCCTAAGCATTTTTTACACAGCACCTTTTTTACTTATGTTTTGCATTTCAATGCACCTACCATGACTTTTACTTACGTTTCCTAACAAAAATACTAGTTTTCTGGTTACCGTGACTTCATTATTTTGGTCTGTAATCTAGAGCAAGTATACAGATAAGAACCTATGACTTTAATCTGACTTTTTTTTGATGAGCATAGGACAGTTTAGACTAGCAGTTTTAGGAGGACAACAATGGCAGACTCATCTCTCTTCCATGAAATTACTTAGCTGTATTGTATCTATTATATCTGTACTGTATTTTATTGTTTTAGGTAATACCTCAAAAAAACAGGGATTTTTCTAATCTATTATTTTCTAAAGACACGAAAATGCACTAAAAGTGTGTTTATGATGGTCTTTGTGCTTCTTTGTACATTGCCAGTCTGCAGTATGCAGTGTATATTGGACATGCAGTGTTGCCTGCAGAAAGGATTTGCGTATAAGGGGTAGGGTATAAAAGAAAGTACTGGGAGTGAAAGTGTAAAGAGGTGACAAAAGTGGAGGACAGGAAGAGAAATTACAAAGCAGAATAAAAAGTTGAAGAGGCATGTCAGTCTACCTATTTATAATTGACACTAATGCTCATCTCTGGACGATTGCTGGTACTTAAAGTTTATGTAAAGTCGAAACATTTTTTAGTAGTTTTGTATAGGGTAGGGGATGAAAAAGCCTCCATCAGTTTTTTTTTTTTTGCTGTGTTCTGTTGGGGGAGATTTCTCTTCACTTTTTCTCCCAGAAACACAATAAAAATACGAGGTGATCTCTCCAAAGTGAGAGAACATTGGGGGTTATTTACTAAAGGTAAATCCACTTTGCACTACAAGTGCAAACTACAAGTGCAAAGTGCACTGAAAGTCCACTTGGAAGTGCAGTCGCTGTAGATCTGAGGGGGACATGCAAGGACAATAAAAAACAGCATTTTAGCTTTTACGTGATTGGATAATAAAATCAGCAGAGCTTCCCCTCATTTCAGATCTACCCCTCAGAATTACAGCGACTGCACTTCCAAGTGCACTTTTAGTGCAATTTCAAGTGCACTTTGCAAAGTGGATTTGCCCTTTGTAAATAACCCCCATTCTGTCTTAAGCTGGACATTCGTTGTTGGGGGGGGGGGGGGGGAATGACCTTCCAGGCAGGCTGTATAGGGCCAGGGAATGGGGGCCTTGCCAGGTAGCATGCACAGGGTCCCATGACTTCCCCTCCCTGGTCACATCACCAACAACATCCCCACACTGCATCCTTCTCTGACCACCAATCAAACAACAACCCCTTCTCACACTGCATCTTTCCCTTCACCAACAACATCACTACTCACATTGAATCCTTCCCCGGCCATCTCAATCAAATAGTTTTTATTAATTTATCATTATACAACAAAAAAGAAAGACTCACAAACAAACAATACGTTTCCCATGAATTACCCCCACCCTAAAAAAAAAAAAGTGTCGAAAAAAAAAAATCCACATTTGTGCTCACAAGTTTACATTTGCGCTCTCCATCTCACTAACAACATCCCCTACTCACACTGCATCCCTCCCCGGCCATCTCACCAGTAACATCCCTACTCACACTGCATCCCTCCCCTGCCATCTCACCAGTAACATCCCTACTCACACTGCATCTCTTCCCGCTCACATCACCAACAACATCTCTATCCACACTGCATCCCTCCCCGGCCATCTCACCAATAACATCCCTACTCACACTGCATCCTCCCCGGCCATCTCACCAATAACATCCCTACTCACACTGCATCCCTCCCCGGCCATCTCACCAGTAACATCCCTACTCACACTGCATCCCTCCCCTGCCATCTCACCAGTAACATCCCTACTCACACTGCATCCCTCCCCGGCCATCTCACCAGTAACATCCCTACTCACACTGCATCCCTCCCCTGCCATCTCACCAGTAACATCCCTACTCACACTGCATCCCTCCCCTGCCAACTCACCAGTAACATCCCTACTCACACTGCATCCCTCCCCGCTCACATCACCAACAACATCTCTACCCACACTGTATCCCTCTCCAGCCATCTCATCAACATCCCCTACTCACCCTGCATCCCTCCAGGGTCATCTTACCAACAACATCTCTACCCACACTGCATCCCTCTCCAGCCATCTTATCAACCACTTCCCTTACTCACCCTGCATCCCTCCAGGGTCATCTTACCAACAACATCTCTACCCACACTGCATCCCTCTCCAGCCATCTTATCAACCACTTCCCTTACTCACCCTGCATCCCTCCAGGGTCATCTTACCAACAACATCTCTACCCACACTGCATCCCTCTCCAGCCATCTTATCAACAACATCCCCTACTCACCCTGCATCCCTCCAGGGTCATCTTACCAACAACATCCCTTACTCACACTGCATCCCCCCAGGGCCAGCTTACCAACTACATCCCTATTCACATTGCATTCCTCCCCAGTTAACTCCCCAACAATACCCCTACTTACACTGCATCCCTCCCTGGTCATCACACCAACAACATCCCTATCCCTACTCACATTGTATCTCTCCCCGGCCATCTCACCAACAATATCCCCTACTCACACTGCATCCCTCCAAGGTCATCTCACCAGCAACATCCCTATTCACATTGCATTCCTCCCTGGTCATTTTAACATCTCAATCCCTACTCACACTGCATCCCTCCGTGGTCACATCACCAACAACATCTCTACTCACACTGCATCCCTCCAAGGTCATCTCAGCAACAACATCCCTATCCCTACTCACGTTGTATCTCTCCTCGGCCATCTTACCAACAATATCCCCTACTCACACTGCATCCACTTCTCCTCACCAACAATATCATCTCCCTTGCAGCTCAAATTGCATAACCTCCAGCCTCCTCACCAATAACATCCCCACCACTTACTGTATCCCTCCCTGGTCAAGTCACCAACAACATCCCCTCTCCTCTCACACTGGCCACCTTATCAACAAAATTTCATCCTGGTCATCTCACCAACAACACCCCCCCCCCCCCCCACACTCACATTGAATATGCCCCTGCCACCTCACTAACAAACCAACCACATCCCGGCCTCTCATACTGCACACTACACACCTTCCTGGCACCTCACCAATGATATCCATCCCACTCACACTACACACCTTCCTGGCACCTCACCAATGATATCCACCCCACTTCCACTGCATGCCTCCCCGACACCTCACCAATAATATCCACCTTGTTCACACTGCATGTCTCCCGGGCCACCTCACCAACAACATACCCCCACTCACACTGAATATCCCCCAGCCATCTTCGTAACAAACCAACAACATCCTGGCTTCTCACACTGCAAACCCCTAACGCCCCTCACCAACAACCTCCTCCCTGCTCACACTGCATCATACCCCCCAACTTTGTGAGATGGGAATGAGGGACACCTATCAGCAAAAGTATGCAGGCATAGGACATTCTCCTTGCCACGCCCCCTTAAAGGAGAACTGTACAAAAAACAAGATTGGTTAAACCCACAAGTGCTTTTTTTTACCACTACTATTCCTTTATATTGGCTTTTGGAATTTACAAATGCAGCAATTTAGAAATCAGATGAAAGGTTTAGTGCTGGAAAACACTTTTTGAAAGATAAAAAGTGCATTTTATATACATTTATATAGATCAGACCAAAATGAGGGACAAATGAGAAGGCATGAGGGACAGAGGGACATTGTTCCAAATCAGGGACAGTCCATCGAAATCAGGGACAGTTGGGAGCTTTGCTGCATGTCTCCCCGACCCCTTTCCTCCTTCCCCCCGCTTACACTGAACTCCCCGACAACCTTAACCAACAAACACCGCTGCACTGTACAGTATGTACTGTATTTAGCTGCACTATCTCTGTCACAATTGCATCCTTTTTACCACTATTGGCCCCTCACCCCTCCCCAAACTCAGGCTCGTTGAATTCGGAAAGTTCCCAGATATGCATATGACTGTTCTGGATAATTATCCTTTTTCATAAAGTATAATGCTGGCTGATATGTCAGGAGCTTATAAATAAAATCTAAAGACAATAATAATATAAAATATTTGCAATAAAACCCTTGAAACAAATAACATAAAACTTCTAATTGTATTGCTTGCTGTAGGGTATACTAGAAGTATTTCTTTCCTAGTGACAAGTAAGCGGTGATATACAGCTTCACATTATGGAGATGTTTATTTATTACATTACATACACTAGCTAAAGAGCTCATTAAATTATGCAAATGACAAAATACATTTGCACACAAACAGTTGGTGATGCTGGAACACCTGTTATCTATTTGTTTGTTTCAATACAGGAATTCCATAACTTATTGCTGGTCGCAGCCTATTGCTTACTGGTGTCTGAGTAAGAGACGCTACCCAGTGTACTCATTTTGGTAAGGATATGGTGCTAATCTACACATATGTAGCCTTATTTATACAAATTATTATTATTATTACAACATTCGCAATGCCTCCTCTTCCATCTTTCCTTTAAAACACATCTGTCACATGGTCCTTCAAAACTGTGACACCAGAGATGCACAAAGGCACCCTCCAGTACCACGTTGTACCTTTCGTTTTCTTTTTTGCCTGCAGCACCCCAAAAATCGTATGCAAATTTTGACTTTCTCAAAAGTCTCAACTTGTACAGCGTTAGACATAACTCCGATGCCCCGTACACACGATCAGAAATTCCGTCAGAAAAAACTTGGATGGTTTTTCCGACGGAATTCCGCTCAAGCTTGGTTTGCATACGCACGGTCACACAAAAGTTCTCTGAACTTTCGACCGTCAAGAACGCGGTGACGTACAACACTACGACGAGCCGAGAAAATTAAGTTCAATGCTTCCGAGCATGCGTCGAATTGTTTCCGAGCATGCGTGATTTTTTTGCGCGTCCGAATTGCATACAGACGAACGCATTTTCGGATAGGAACTTTTTCCGACCGAAAAATAGAGAACATGCTCTTAATCTTTTGCTGGCTGGAATTCTGCCAGCAAAAGTCTGATGGAGCATACTGGGCATTACGTTTAGGAGATTACCATGGCAGTTTGCAGTGTTCCTTGTGCTTTAAAGCCAGATAATTCATAATAAAGATGAATTGATTGATAGAGTGAATGAATGTGAGGTTGGTGTTGCTATCTGTGTTCTGATAACGTTATCAGTCTTTTTAAAATTTTCTATATGGTGGAATTATTTATAATGAAGTAATTATTATTCTGTTTTTGTTCCTCCTTGAAGAATCCTTTCTGGGCTGGCCGCCCTGATTTTTTTTCTCCAAAAAAAACCTCTTTTTTCAGATAATTCATAATAAAGATGGTCTAGAAATAAAAGTTTATAACTGGCCTAAAACAATTATATAGATGCAGGACTTCAAACTTTTGTGATCTGCTTACATTGTTTAGTTCAGCAGCAAAGTCAAGCCTGAGGGTCAGTATAATAATCAGGCAGCTAACATTTTCAGAAGCATGGCAGCCCTGATATTTATTACACTCATGACATCTTCACTTTAAAGTGGTTGTAAACCTCTGAAATGAAAAATGAACACAGTACAGTATATCTTTCTATAGTGTGTACTTGCCCTAATCTATAGCACTTAGTGTGGTTCATGTCTGCTCTCTCCTCTGCTAACTGGATGAGACATTTCTGACAGTTTGTCCTGATACAAGACAATCCCGGGACATGGTCCTGTCCCCACCCCATCCCCTTCAGCACACAGAAGGCAAGCGATTAATAGCCTCAGCTGTGCATGTTTACCTAAGAGATCATGTAGGTGGAGGGGGGTATCCATCCACCCTCCACTCAGGTGTCAAATTACACTCAGCTTTGTGCTGTGCAATGTGTGTGAGGTCAAATCCCCGCCCCCCCCCCCTCCTGCAAGCTGAGAAACACCTTTTGATCTGTCTAGTGCAGACGGCTGTAGAAGAGAGAGGGCTGCAGATAAATAGGTACAGCTTATGTAGGAGGATTTGTTACATCACTGTGTATTGCCTGAGGTTAGTCAGTTCAGTTGGTATACGCAAGGATTTTTTTTACCACTTTAATGGCTGTTTAAACAAGTTCATAGACTTGTACTAAAAGGGGAAACGAACAATGCAGTCAAAACTAAGCAGAAAACTTGAAGCCCACTTCACTTTTTTCAGGGAAAAAAGGTGCCGATAATGGCAATCGAACGCATGCGTGATTTTGCTGCAATTTTACTGCTAATTGCATAGGTCATATGACTCAAAAACCACATCAAAAACACAGCATGGGTGCGTTTTTGATGCGTTTTGATGCATTTTTGTAGCGTTTTCAATGCATTTCAATAGGGTGGTGCATTACACTGCAGTGGAAGTGCAATGCACCAGTGTGAAGACATACATAGAAGTTAAAGGGATGCATTTTTCTTGGACTTTTCTTGTGTTTTTTTAGGATCCATTCACACCTGAGCATAGTGGAATCGCGCGATTCCAGAATCGCGACAAACCATTGGACATGTTTGAGATGCTATTGTGTCTTAATGGCACCCCAAACGTAGTGCGATTTTGCCACAATTGAGCGACAATTTGGTACATGAGCTTCTTTGGAGGGGGGATTATGGTGGGGGTTGGGCTTGGCCCCTTAGTTTCAGTGAAAGAAAATCTTAAGGCGTCAGCATATAAAGACATTTTGAACAATTTCATGCTCCCAACTTTGTGGGAACAGTTTGGGGATGACCCCTTCCTGTTCCAACATGACTGCGTACCAGTGCACAAACAAGGTTCATAAAGACATGGATTAGCGAGTTTACGGTTGAGGAACTTGACTGGCCTACACAGAGCCCTGACCTCAATAGAACACCTTTGGGATGAATTAGAGTGGAGACTGCAAGCCAGGCCTTCTCGTCCAACATGAGTGTTTGACCTCACAAATGCGCTACTGGAAGAATGGTCAAACATTCCCATAGACACACTTCTAAACCTTGTGGATAGCCTTCCCAGAAGAGTTGAAGTTTTTATAGCTGCAAAGGGAAGGCCAACTCAATATTGAACCCTAAGGACTAAAACTGGGATGCCATTAAAGGTCATGTGCATGTAAAGGCAGGCGTCCCAATACTTTTGACAATATAGTGCAGCCCTCAAATTTTCCACTGGCCTACGTAGTGGAAAATGAGGGCTGGCGAGCGTGCACTGCTGGAAGGCGGGGTTGAATGGGAGCCCTTCTCCCAGCGATCGCCATGGAGGAAGAAGATTGCCGGTTAGATCACAGAGTGGGGATAGCCCGCTGCCTGTAACCGCTTACATTAGAATTGTGGTCCGCTCACCGTCACACACAGCCCCGCCTCCTGACCCAATGCCTGTGACAGACAGAACACCGGTCCAATGCTGGGATGTGTTCTGTCTATCATAGGCGTCGGGTCAGGAGGCGGGGCTGTGTGTTACGGGGAGCGGACGGCAATTCTAATGTAAGTGGTTACAGCAGGCTATCCACGCTCTGTGATCCGGTCAGCAAACCTCTTCCCCCACTCGCTCTGCCAATGTGATGATCCGACCGCCCTCTCTACTTCCTCTGCACAGGTCACGCTGCAATCATGGACACAGGTGAGGCTGCAATGGTGGGCACAGGTGAGGCTGCAATGGTGGGCACAGGTCAATCTGCAATGATGGCACAGGTCACGCTGCGATGGTGGGCACAGGCCATGCTGCAATGGTGGGCACAGGTGAGGCTGCAATAATGGGCACAGGTGAGGCTGCAATGGTGGGCACAGGTGAGGCTGCAATGGTGGGCACAGGTCAATCTGCAATGATGGCACAGGTCACGCTGTGATGGTGGGCACAGGCCATGCTGCAATGGTGGGCACAGGTGAGGCTGCAATAATGGGCACAGGTGAGGCTGCAATGGTGGACACAGGTGAGGCTGCAATGGTGGGCACAGGTGAGGCTGCAATGATGGGCACAGGTCACACTGCAATGATGGGCACAGGTCACGCTGCAATGGTGAGCACAGGTGAGGCTGCAATGATGGGCACAGATCATGCTGCAATGGTGGGCACAGGTGAGTCTGCAATGGTGGGCACAGGTCATACTGCAATGATGGGCACAGGTCACGCTGCAATGATGGGCACAGGTCATGGTGCATTGAAGGGCACAAATGAGGCTGCATTGATGGGCACAGGTGAGGCTGCATTGATGGGCACTGGTGAGGCTGCATAAAACATTTAAGTGTGATTTCATGAGATAATTTATGAGGGCGCGCTTAGGTGTGGAATTAGGGGCGATGCAGGTTAGGGATTGGGTGGGGCAACTGGTGGCGAGAAACCCCTAAGGCAGTGATGGCGAACCTTGGCACCCCAGATGTTTAGAAACTACATTTGCCATGATGCTCATGCACTCTGCAGTGTAGTTGAGCATCGAGGGAAATGTAGTTCCAAAACATCTATAGACACACACAATTTACAGTAAACAAATTGCATGTAGAAATAGATCTAAAAAAAAAAAACGACTGTAAGTAACTGGCCTATGAGTCATAGTGAGAACAATGACTGTTATTTTAAAATGCATGTTAAATGTTATGAGTCCCCGTGGAGGAGCCTGACATTTATCGGTAAATGCCCTCTACTCCCCATCTATATTAGAATAAATATAAGCTTTATGCCAAGACATATACATCATCTTTTCTTTAGATTTCCAGAACTATTCTAGTAATAAATCAATGTACTTTTTAATTTACTTATGAATGGCAGTAGTAGTGGAACATGTACTTTTTAGAAAAAATGAGTTTTTAGCTAGTGTGTGACTGGTACTGGATAGAAGCGCATGGTATCAAATGGCTAGTAGAACATTGCTTGCATTTCAAAGCAGAAACATGGATAGCTTGAACTGACAATTGTTTCACCTATTCTTTTCTTCTCCACCTCTATGCTTGCCTCTTTTCTAAGCCCCTCTTTGTATATTGGTCTCTTCGTGTTTTTTTGCCCTGTAGGCTTAATTAATGATTATATAAAATCAAAATGATTTTGATAAGATACATTTAATAATTTTCTTTCCTTCTACTTGTGCAAAGCATTTCTCGCTTTGTCCACTTGCACAGTGGGCTTAAAAAAGCCATTAGAATATAAACTGGCAACTGCATGTCTCAAATGTTAATATATTTTCCAAGTAAGTAACCTTTGCCTAGAAGTGTAAAGTGATCCCTGGGCGTTGTGTGCCTAGAAGGTTATGTTAAAAAATCTTCTTTGTTCTGTATTGTTAATGGAAATCTATGTGTACGGCAATATGCACATAGAGAACCGCATCAATGTATGCATTGAGCAGTTTAGTGAAACCTTCAAAGCGTATTAAAGAAGAGTTCTATTGGAGACTGTCTCAAATCCTCCAGTGCAACCTACTATGTAGAGTAGATGAATCTAAGGAAACTTTTTTTCTAAAATGTTTCAACATCCATTGCACAAGATTCTAATTATCTAATTATTAGTTCATAACCACTGGGTTCTTAGGAGACCCATTCTCCCCTTAACACACTCACAATGTTCAGTGTATGTCCGAGAGTTCTCCGACAGGCAATAAGGAAATGAGGTGGTCAATCTCTGCAACATCAACAGAAAGTATTGGAAATTACCTCATTATGTTCCAACCACTTGATCTATGTGGTATGAGGCTATAGTTCATACCCTATTTTTAAAGAAAACTGGACTGAGAGAAATATGTTGGCTGCTGCTGTAAAGCTGATCCAATTGCTTTAGCACTTTCTAAGTCATTGACCTGGACAATTTAAAGGCTAACTCCTTCTTTTAAACCATGTCGCATATTACACCCATATTTATGGTGTAACATGTAAAGCTAGCCATAGACGGTTTGAATCTCGACTGGTTCAGCAGGGACCGGTCGAGATTCAAACCATGTATGGGCAGGCTAGAAAGTATAACAAGTAATTCTGCGCTGCCCAAAAAGGCAAATAAGCAGCTAACACGGCTAATAGGATATAAGCATATAACAGTAAAACAAAAATATAGCGCTACACATATGTATGGGCAGGCTGAATGTACTCAAGTTGATCGATCAATCGATCAACTTGGGTACAACCAGCCTGTCAGCTTTTACATGCGATTATTGCTAGTGGCTAATATTGCCGCTAGCATTAATCTCAGTGGCTCCGCGGGAAAGAAAATCCCTCCATCTATGGCCGGCTTTACATCGTGGCAAGTACAACCCCCAGAATACCCCCTGTTCCTGTGACATTGAGCAGGGAATCTTCTCCCTTGAAGAAGCTGTCTCTTTTGAAATCAGCAGGGCTGTGCGGGGATCCACTCATTTAGCCACATCATTCGTTCACAGAGAGAATTGTGAATGAACTACAAGTCCTGCATGCAACCACAGCAAATTGACTTGTAGATCTCAGTGGAACATACGTTCAGTAATTACCACACTCCATTGACACTTCTTCCAGCTTTCCAAATGAAAGTCTGTTCCTTCGTACTAACATAAAGACGAAGGAAGAGGCTGCAGGCACCCGGCATTGCTTGCAGGCTCTTACAGAAAATAATAATAAATGCACATTTTTCCTGTAAAAATATGTGCATTTATTTTATTTTTTTATAAAGGTGAACTTAGCCTTGAAGTGTATCTAAGCCCTGGTTCACACTGGGGCAGCCTGACTTGCAGTGAGGTGACCTGCACACGACTTCAGCAGCGGCTTGCAAAATGACTTTTGTATAGAAGTCAATGCAAGTCGCCCTGAAGTCCTCCCAAAGTAGTACAGGAACCTTTTTCTAAGTCGGAGCGACTTGAGTCGTTACTATTAGAATGGTTGCATAGTACAGAACAGAACGCGACTTGTCAGGCGGCTAAGTCGCCTGACAAGTCGCCCCTGTGTGAACCGGGGCTCAAGCTAAAACTTTTTGTTTTAGTTTTGGACAGAATGCAGAAGTGTTAAAATCCTTATCAGATTTTTCCTGCTGTCCCCACACACCAGATTCATCTTTTCTATTAGCTTTGGTGACCTTTGTCACTGGTGTAGCAAATAATGGGAAATACTAATTTTAAAATTGTCACTGGAAGAAGAGGTAAAGGGTATCTCTTTCAAATAGAGGCATCTGCAATCAGTAAAGTCTGCAGATTGATAAGCTCGAGCTCCGACTCACCAGCAGGTTAGTTGGACCTCTGCAGACCAATGTCCACACAAAAATCCTTAATTTGCCAAACAGGCTGTGACTGTTTTATAAAACAAGTTTTAAGCCCCCTTTCACACTGGGGTGTTTTTCAGGTGCTTTTGGGCTAAAAAAAGCTCCTGTAAAGCACCTTAAAAATACCTGAAAACCCCCCCCCCCCCCCCTCAGCCCCAGTGTGAGAGTCCGAGTGTTTTTTTTTCACTGGGGCGGTGTGCTTGCAGGACGAGAAAAAAAAAGTCCTGCAAGCAGCATGTATTTGGCTCTCCTAAACCACCCCTGCCATTAAAATCAATGGCCTGCAAAGTGATTCGGCAGCGGCGCTTTGCGGGCACTTTTAACCCTTTTTCGGCCGCTAGTGGGGGTTAAAAGAGCCCCGCTAGCGGCCGAAAACCACAGCTTAAACGACAGTAAAGCGCCACTAAAACTAGCGGCACTTTACTGCAGACGCCCCCCGCCCCTCCGATGTGAAAGTGTCCTAAGAATTTAAATCTTTTTTTGTATATAGCCGTAATTTGGCTTTTAAAAAAGGTTTCAAGCAGTTCCATTCTGTGTGTCTAAGAATATTAAAAATAATGCAGTTCCTCTTTAAGGTTCTTAGGATTGTTGCAAACAGTTAGGGCATTGTGAGGTTTAGGAATCCAAAATAGCTGCTGACAATTGTGGCATTGTGAGTTTACATCTTTCATGATTGCATGTGTCCCTTGTACCAAGGCAAAATAATCTCCTGTCAGTTACAAGACCAAAATCAGTTCAGGGACAGTGGATGAGATTGCTGGTATTGCAGTGGCACGAACATAATATCACTGAACAACAAAACCTTGAACAGTTTTGTTAAAGAAAATATTTTAGAGCTTATGGCATTCATTTGTTCTTGTCCTTAGCTAAACTGCTTTAGGTTTCACATCAATGGGCATTCTTATCAAACACTGTGTTTTCCATTTAAGAAACAGTTGAGTTTGACCTGCTTCCTCTGCAGTTCAAATGCACCATAAAAGAGCCTACAGAAACGTAAAAGCAAGTCAAACGTAGCCTCTGAACTGCCATGTGCACTTCTCAACGACAGTCAATGGGATTTTGCTGAACTACGTTTGGTGTACATTCCATATCAACGCCCATCAATATGAGTCCTTAACCTCCCTGGCGGTATGGTTATTTCATATTTTTTATGCTGAAAGCGGTACAATTATTTTGCATGGAAATGTGGCGTTTTATATTGTAGGCCTGTAATTCTTAGGAATAACTCACCTAAATCTGTTCAAACCAGAATCTAGTAGACATCTCGGGTATGATAACGTTTGAAACACAAAATCATAAATTATAATATAATAAATAACTATAAATAATTATACCAAATAGTAATATAATAATAATAAAAATTATTCTATAATGTAATCAAATCGAAAACACTGAAATTTGCTCAGTTGCAGAATTGTCGCTGTCATTACTTTTCAGTGTTTGATGATGGATCTCCCCACAAATCACTAGCACTCAATTCTGCGAGTGATTCAAATTTATTATCGCTGTTTTCTAGCTGGTCTAAAACTACTTTTGATGTAAAGGGTGCAGTTTTGGTTGCTATGGACAATCTCCAATTTCCAGGCAGAAAGAACAGTTTTTATAATATAAAACTGCATGCAGGGCACTGGAGAAACCACTAGGGACAAAAGGGATGTGAAATAATTTCATACAGTAATGTAATCTGTAAGATTACAGTATACTGTATGTATTGTGTGTGTTTCACTTTTTGAATTTGGCGCCGCTCTCCGTCCCCGTGCGTCGCAACGCTCGTAGGGAACGGAGCTCGGCTCCGTGATGAATCGAGCGGAGGACGAGCCGCTCAAACTGCGGGGAGACATCGCAAGATCCAGGGGACAAGGTAAGTAAGCTCTTCCTGGATTCTGTGATGCGATCTCAAGTCTAGCTCGGGGTTACCGCTTTTGGTTCTGAAATTTCACCCCAAGCCAGACTTGGGAATACCGCCAGGGAGGTTAAAGTGGTTGTAAACCCTCTCACTTACCCAGTGAAGTGAATATCTGCAGTCTTCTCTTCTCTACAGCCATTTAAAAGTGATTTGTAATAAAAATTCTTCTGCATCTGTAAAGAGCAGAGAGGAGGGGGTGGAGAGCTGCAGTTACAGTGTGTGAGAGCTGATTGGAGGAAGGGACACACCCCCCTCCAACACACTGCACAGGAATGAAGGCACATGCAGAGTTGTGTTCTGAATAGACAGGCTGTGTGATGAGCTCCCTCCCCATCACAAAGGTATCTCATGTGTCTGGAAAACTTCTTAGAAATGACTCATGCTGATAACAGAGGAACCAAGCACCAGTAAGAAACGGCACTTAGAGCTTTAGGGATAGACAAGCAAACACTACAGATATATGTGCTTTGTTCAGATATCATGAATGAGGTTTACAGCCATTTTAAAGCAGAGCTTCACCCAAAAGGTGAAGTTTCACTTTAAGTCCCCCCCCCCTGCCATATTGGGTAGATCATTTGTTGAAGGGGAAGTGGGTACCTAGCTTTGACAGGTACCTGCCCCCACTTCTGCTCTGATTGTCTTACCCTATCCCTCCCCACAGTCTTCTGGGGGACGTCACTGGTTCCAGAGAGTTGCGGGACCATTCACAAAGCACAATGTGCCTCGCTCATGTGCAGTGGGCAGCTGACTGTGAAGCCACAAGCAGGTGCAGGGAACCCGAAGGCTAGTGAAGAACTAGCCCGGGTGAGGACGGTGCTGGATCCCTGGACAGGTAAGTGTACTTTTATTAAAAGTCAGCAGCTACAGGATTTGTAGCTGCAGACATTTAACTTTTTTACAAAGTGAAGAACCATTTTAAGCATTTCACGACAATAAACTCATTGTACAGTAAAACCTTGGATTACGAGCATAATTTGTTCCCGAAACATGCTTGTAATCCAAAGCACTTGTATATCAAAGAAAATTTCCCCATAAGAAATATTGGAAACTCAAATGATTCATTCCACAGCCATTTATTCATAGATCTTTCAGTTTATAGTCCATATAAAAAGATAGCAATGTGACCAGGTTGTGTAACTATAAAATGTCCATTCACAAATGGAAGCCTCCACACAAGGGGATTAGAAGCAAAATCCAGCAGGAGCTACAGAGTATAAAAGAGAAGAGAGGCGCCTCTAAGTGTAGCAATATGTTGCTAAATGTTGTACCTTCATTAAATGTAACCATATTGCTACACTTAGAGGCGTCTCTCTTCTCTTTTACACTCAGTTGTGATGTGATGCTACTTGTATATCAAGACATCGCTTGTATATCAAGTCAAAATTTATTTAAAAATGTTGCTTGTCTTGCAAAACTCTCTCAAACCAAGTTACTAACAAACCAAGGTTTTACTGTAAATGTGTTTACTTCTATGATCTATAATAAGCTATTTTAAGCATCACAAGGGCTCATTATATTATTCCTGATATTTTCCAGCATGTTGGAATATCTCTGGGATCATTCAGGGAGTGTTTCCTTTTCTCTATAACAAAAACACAATCCCTTTTCTATATATACATATATGCCATCCAAACGTTGGCTGAGTGGAGAACAAATATTAGGGCACGGCTCAACATCCTCTATCCTAATCCAGCCTCTTGCCATTATGGCCAGCCTGACTGTTTTTTATCTGAATGTGCCCAATGTACTGGATCATTGCAAGGTATTATCTTAAATAGGCCCCGTTTACTTCTACCCAGTTACATCCCCTTTAACATCAAAGAGAGCAAGCGAGACACTGCACTTTCATTGTTTGGGTTTATAAAGAGGTGGCCTTATACAATTACAGCTTAGTCATTCCTGACGTCTATAGTTGCTCATCATCTGGGGAGCAATTAAACAATGGTCCCACCAGTGTGCGACTTGGTGGACGGCTTAGTCACAAGACTAGCGAGATATGTGTCATATGTTTATTGTAATGCAGACTAGACTGTTATAAAGAAACTTAAATAACAGTATGTATATAGAGATATATTACTGCATTATTGTTATTATAATACAGGATTTATCTATTGCCACCAGTTTGCATAGCACATTATAGAATAAAGGGAGATGGTGCATTTACAATACAATTCTACAAGTCGGTTAGGAGGGCCTCCCTCATCAGAGGAAGGGTAAAGTCATAAAAAAAGGTATAAAAGTATAAGAGAACTATAACACAGTTGTATATTTCAGGCAGAGTTCTCTTTGATGAGTAAGCTTTAGGTGGCTGCATTCGGACTTGAATGTAACAAAGGAACAATATTTGGCTGTGCTCCAAAAGATCAAAAGGAAAAAAGGAAACCTTTGGAAATAATAGAGCAACACACAATTATAGTACAAAAGATCTACTTAGGTATTAGTAGCACCTTATCCACTGATTTGTTAAATACCAAGTCAGCACAGTAATGTTTGCAGATATTGTAAAGTGTTGTAAAAAATATATTTTTTTAATATTTTTTCAGGTGGAAGAGAGAGTTTTGTGTTAATATATAATAAGTTCAATAAGTTTAAAAGGAAAGTGCTGTTTGCATCTAGATAGATAGATAGATAGATAGATAGATAGATAGATAGATAGATAGATAGATAGATAGATAGATAGATAGATAGATAGATAGATAGATAGATAGATAGAACTATATAGATATATATACAGTGCCTTGATTTTATGTGATAAACCAACACAAAGTGGCACATAATTATCAAGTGGAAGGTAAATGATAAATAGTTTTCACATTTTTTTACAAATAAATATCTGAAAAGTGTGGCGTGCATTTGTATTCAGCCCCCTTTACTCTGATACCCCTAACTAAAATCTAGTGGAACCAATTGCCTTCAGATGTCACCTGATTAGTAAATAGAGTCCACCTGTGTGTAATTTAATCTCAGTATAAATACAGCTGTTCTGTGAAGCCCTCAGAGGTTTGCTAGAGAACCTTACTGACCAAACAACATCATGAAGGCCAAGGAACACACCAGACAGTTCAGGGATAAAGTTGTGGAGAAGTTTAAAACAGGGTTAGGTTATAAAAAAATATCCCAAGCTTTGAACATCTCACAGAGCACTGTTCAATCCATCATCCAAAAATAGAAAGAGTATGGCACAACTGCAAACCTACCAACACATGGATGTGCACCTAAACTGACAGGCCGGGCAAGGACAGCCTTAATCAGAGAAGCAGCCAAGAGGCCCATGGTAACTCTGGAGGAGCTGTACTCCACAAATCTGGCCTTTATGGAAGAGTGGCAAGAAGAAAGCCATTGATGAAAGAAAGCCATAAGAAGTCCTATTTGCAGTTTGCGAGAAGCCATGTGGGGACACAGCAAACATGTGGAAGAAGGTGCTCTGGTCAGATGAGACCAAAATTAAACTTTTTGGCAAAAAAGCAAAACGCTATGTGTGGTGGAACACTAACACTGCACATCACCCTGAACACACCATCCCTACCATGAAACATGGTGGTGGCAGCATCATGTTGTGGGGATGCTTTTCTTCAGCAGGGACGGGGAAGCTTGTCAGAGTTAATGGGAAGATGGATGGAGCCAAATATAGGGCAATCTTAGAAGAAAACCTGTTAGAGTCTGCAAAAGATTTGAGACTGGGTCGGAGCTTCACCTTCCAGCAGGACAGCTACCCTAAACATACAGCCAGAGCTACAATGGAATGGTTAAGATCAAAGCATATTCATGTCTTAGAATGGCCCAGTCAAAGTCCAGACCTTAATCCAATTGAGAATCTGTGGCAAGACTTGAAAATTGCTGTTCACAGACGCTCTCCATCCAATCTGAAGAGCTTGAAGAAGGAGGTATCTGCAGAACAGAGGTATAGGAAGAATAAATCGCAATGTGGACAGCAAAATTCTGGGGATAAGAACATGAGCTCAGTGCAGCCACAGTGTCAGTCTTCATAATAGTCAGGCTGGATGGTGAGCCACCCTTTCCAGCTTTGTGGGTTGTAAGGAGTTTACTCAATGATTCCTACATTTACTGCATCTTTGTATCCTTCATTAAATAGAAGTTTACGGGCTCCCAAAAGCTGCTTAAAATCTCTCTTTCATCGCACCACTTCCTCTGAGAAAGGGCAGTTTTCAAGACCCCACTGTTGTTATCTCCTCAGTGGGCCTGTTAACCTGTGATGTCTTTACAACTGAGTTATTTTTAAATGACAGAACATTATGTCTGTCCAGAGAAGTAGATATTTAGCAAAGTCCCACAGGAAGGGCACAGCTTCCTGGTTATCCACAGTTCTGTACAGATGTCAAATCCTGTCGCAGGATTTTTTACACTTTGGGCACAGTTTTAATAATAATAATAGACCAAACTACTTTTTGACCTTGGTGCACCCATTTTTATTATGCTATTCAGGACAGTGGCAGGTCCAGTAATTATGCATATGTATGTCTTGTTTGTATCCAGAGGCGTAACTAGAATCTTCAGGGCCCCGATGCAAGAAACCATTAAGGGCCCCCCCTGACCCCCGGATAGGGCTCTTTTCTCCGAGCCCGATGGCGGAACACCAGGGTCCGGTCGCAAGTGGGTGGCTGCATGTAAAGGAATAGATTTCTCCCCCCCCCCCGCTTCTCCTCCTCTCCCTCCCACATGCATTCAGTGGCTGCAGGAGGAAAATGGAGAGATGGGTTCCTCTATGTCGGTGTTTCTCAATCTTTTTCCAGTCAGGGCACCCTTGAAGTGGCTGCACTGCAACCACCCTGCAACTGTGTGCATTGCATGCAGTTGCAGCATAGTGATGATGCATTTAAGGGGTTAAAACAGGCGGTCAGGAGGCAACATATTGCCTCTTTACCGGCTGTCAAATGCCTCTGAAAAGCGATCTGAGCATGGATCACTTTTCAGAGGAACAACATTTTTTTTTGCTGGTACTATGAACAAGCAAAAAAAAAAAAAATTGGTTCTAATGGGACACATATAGGGGGTCAGGATTAAAAGCGCATACATAAAATGTGCATATATACATGTAAACACACATACATACACACACACACACATACACATACATACATAAATACACACACATATAAACCAGTGGCAGATGGTGCTCAAAATTTTTTGGGGGGCGCAAGCAAACTGAAAAATTCTTTAAAAAACGCATCAATTGCAGCCTCACTGTGCACATCAATTGCCACCACTGTGCCCATCATATGCAGCCACTGTGCCCATCAAACGCAGCCACTGTGCCCATCAATTGCCGCCACTGTGCCCATCAAACGCAGCCACTGTGCCCATCAATTGCCGCCACTGTGCCCATCAAACGCAGCCACTGTGCCCATCAAACGCAGCCACTGTGCCCATCAAACGCAGTCTCTGTGCCCATCAAACGCAGCCACTGTGCCTATCAATTGCCACCACTGTGCCTATGAAACGCAGCCACTGTGCCATCAAATGCTGCCACTGTGACCCCCTGCCCGCTCGCAGTCTGCCCGGCACTTACCCTGTCTTGGTGGGGCAGCGGGTGACGTCGACGAGCGGGGTCCTTCATGCGTCTCCTCCCATCCTCTCCTCCTGATAGGCATCCAATAGCGGCGCCTGTCGTTTCAGCTAATCAGGTGACGTGTAACAGACCCGAGCACCTGATTGGTGGAGAGGCGGTTCAGTGTTAGGAAAGCGAATATTTATTCGCTTTTCTAACACACCTGGGTGGACTGTGAGTGCCAAGCATGGCACTCGCAGTTCACCTATTTTGAAGCTTTAAAACACCCCTGCCGATGTAATTGAGGCGCCCGGCGTCCAAAAAGGGGCCAGGCGTCTGAATAGGGGGGGCAATGGCGGCCATAGATAGATTCACACTATGCATGAATCTATCTATTTGTGATAGAGGGGTGCCTGGAGAGAGGGGGCGGCGCCCATGGGCCCCTATGGATGCACCGCTACTACATACATACACACACATGCATATATACATAGATGCACACACACTCACACACATACATACATGCACACACACATGCACATGCACATACACACATACATGCACATACACGCACACACACACACATACATACACACACACACACACACATACACACACACACACACACATACACACACACATACAGTAGATAAAAAAACGGCAGAACTTTACCTTAGCTCTTCCTGTCGGGTACTGCACTGTAGGGGGAGACAAAGAGCACAGCACTGTGCTTTCACTTTGTAATCAATGTGAGCAGCTCCCTGCACAGTGCCGAATACAGTTCGGCTTAGGATCGGGCAGCTTGTCTCCGCTCCCCTATCAAAGTAGTGTATACAGGGGGCCCTCAAGGGCCCCCTGCAGCAAGGGGCCCGGTCGCCATGGCAACCTCAGCGACCCCTATAATTCCGCCACTGTTTGTATCCCAATATGATAAAGCCAGCTTCTCCAATTAGTCTTCCATGCAACATGGTCATTTGCTCACCCCATATATACTGTACCTCTGATAGAACCTGGAAACTATTTAAAGTGTAACTATGGGCAAAATAAAATTAAATTACATACAGTATATGGTGCAGTCTGCCGCTTGCATTAACACAGCAGTCTTCTCTGAATCCCCCTGTTATATGGTTTTACTACTTGTAGATCCTGCCTGTAGATCCATTAGTTCTCTACTTTCTGGGTGGCAAGGCTGTCTTTTCTGTAGTGAAATTGCTGCAGTTTTATCAGCTTGTGGACAGGGTATTACTCCATTGACTTAGTAAGTGACAAGCATATTAAAGCCTAGTTCCAGGCCAGCCAACACTACAGACATTGACAGCAACAGGTTTATTTTGCTCTGGTAAAGAGGTTTAAACCATATGAAGTTAAAGCGTAACTAAACCATCCTCTCTTTGAGGCTGGGCCCAAAATTCTGGCTGAAATCGGACCTGAAGCGGTGAATGGAGACGCGCCAGACTCCTGCTGGTGTTCCAGTGTGAACCCAGCCTTAAAGTGAAGGAAGCTGCCATCTTAGCCTCTGTTTAACCACTTGCCGACCGCTGCACTGCGATATACGTCGGCACAATGGCAGCGGTGGGCAAATGGGTGTACCTGTACGTCCCCTTTAATTGGCTGGGCTAGTGCGTGTGCCCGCCGCGTACAGTGTGACCGTACCCACCGGACCCGCGGACTCTATGTCCGTCCGTGTCCCGGCGATCCTGTCACGGAGCCGCAGAATGGGGAGATGCCTTTGTAAACAAGGCATTTCCCCGTTCTTTCTTGTGACATGACAGCGATCACTGCTCCCTGTCATCGAGAGCAGTGATTTCTGTCATGTCAGTGATAGCCCATCCCCCCTTCACAGTTAGAATCACTCCCTAGGACACACTTAACCCCTTGATCGCCCCCTAGTGTTGCCAGGGTCATTTACACAGTAATCAGTGCATTTTTATAGCACCGATCGCTGTATAAATGACAATGGTCCCAAAATTGTGTCAAAAGTGTCCAATGTGTCCGCCATAATGTCGCAGTCATGATAAAAATCGCAGATTGCCGCCATTACTAATAAAATAATAAAAATTAAAATGCCATAAAACAATCCCCTATTCTGTAGACGCCATAACTATTGTGCAAACCAATCAATAAACGCTTATTATCATTTTTTTACCAAAAATATGTAGAAGAATACATATCAGCCTAAACTGAGGAAAAAAATTTGTTTTTTATATATTTTTGGGGGATATTTATTATAGCAAAAAGTTAAAAAGATAGTTTTTTTTTTCAAAATTGACACTTTCTTTGTTTATAGCGCAAAAAATAAAAACCGCAGAGGTGATCCAATACCACCAAAAGAAAGCTCTATTTGTGGGAAAAAAAGGACGTCAATTTTGTTTGAGTGTAACGTCGCAGGGCTGCGCAGTTGTCAGTTAAAGCGTCGCAGTGCTGAATCGGAAAAAATGCTCTGGTCAGGAAGGGGGTCAAATCTTCTGGGGTTGAAGCAGTTAATCAGCAGTTGCCATGATGCTGCACACACTGTATATTAAGCTATGACATCAACTGTTTGATGGCTTGACATTTCAGTTTAGAGATAAGCACACTAGTAACTGTATCAGTTATCATTCAAGGCATGGCTTAAAGTGGAACTATACTTACTGTACCTTCACCCTAGCGCTCCTATGTCCCGGAGCTGCCTGCCAGCATCTGTCATCTTTGGCTGAATGGCTTCCGGTACCGTTCTCGGGCCATTTTAATTGGCCAGGCTGAAGTGACATCACTTAGTGTACAGTGGCAGGCAGACAGGTAAGAGACTTTAATGCACAAGAGACATTCTGTTCTGCATTAAAAATCCTGCCTGTTCCCCAACTTTTTTTGTACCTAAAGTTTTTTTTACAAGAAATTGTACCTAAAGTTTTGCTTAAAATATTGGGGAAACACTTGAATCGATGGGTTTAGTTCTGCTTTAAACTGACCGTTGTAAGCATCACTGGGGTTGTTATATGGTTTGTTGCAATCCCTGTAATTTGTCCTGGACAGCTTGGTCTGTCTGTAAGTGTGGAGAAAATAAAAATAAAGGCATGTGAATAAAATAATAATAATAATTTATATACTATAAGCTATCAATACCAGATATTAACCACATACATTTACCAGATTGCAATGTTTTTAGCTACAATGAGTCCTCAAATCTATGACATTTTCCATTTCTTCCAACCTTCTAATAAGGGGGGACACCTTTTAGCACAGAGCAGTGTTTCTTAACCTTTTTTCAGTCAAAGAACCCTTTAAAATTATGGACAGTCTTGAGGCAACCCATTCTAATATGTAAAGAAACTATTCTAATAGCTTTACATAATGCAGCAACATCCACACCTAGGACCCCCTATGATAGAGGTAATTTAGTCTTCCAAAGCAAATACACTTTGGCACACTGGATGCTGTGGAAACAACACACATCCTCCTTATTAACTGATGGCATTGGTTGTTAGGATGCCAATGTCTAGAAAGTCGTAATGATGCATAATGAAAACCCATGGCTTTGTGTAACTAAAACGCAGGCTTAATCAACCTGCTGGCTTGTATACAATATTTGATACATTTTTAGGCATTTTGCCAAGGCTTATCTGAAGAAGCCTCAAGGTACCCCAGGGTTGAAAAGACTGGCACAGACTATAGAGGCAAAGGCCATACCGCTGTCACACCCTCATTTATGTTGCCCATGAAGAATTAACATGCACAAAAGTGATTGGTAATCTCACAGCTTGTTTTTCAGCCTCTAGTTTCTTTTGTACTGGCTGTTTCCATGACCTGTTTAGGGTTGAATAGGTATAGTGTTTCTAGTGCATTTTGTAGAAGTCTGTACGTCAGACCAAAATGAGGGAAAAATGAGGAGGAATGATGGAGAGAGGCATTTGAGTTCAAAAGATGGACAGTCCCTCCAAATGAGGGAAAGTTTGGAGCTATGCATTCTCAAATGCCTCACTGGATAATGATATTTCTACATGCAGTGGTAGAAATTGAAGGATTTAGTAGATTTTGATGAACATTTGCCAGTAATTATATATAATTAAAATAAACAACTCTTTGAAATTATTTGAGACTATATTATTTAGTAAAAATGGAAAGAAACCTGCAGAGTTACATGCATTTATTCTGTAGGGTGTTGCATTAAAAGGATGTTAGGCATAAAGACTATAGCTTTGCCATGAAAAACTACTGAGCTCATAAAGTTGTCTATATGAATAGGGGTGGTAAATCAGGTGCTGCCTCTGTATAAACTGACATATGAAGCCTCTACTAAATGTGAAAAAAATATTGGCAAACTGGGTTAGTGCCACAAATACATATGGACCTCAATGAGTTCCACCAATGAGATTCATGCATACATCCTACATCAGCCAACATACATCCCATAGCACCTTGCATTTTTTGCTGTCACCACAGAAACTCAAGGACCTGTATATTAGATAGAACATATGTATTCTATTCATTGATTTTTTCAAGTAGGAAAATATATATGCTAAAAATGCTTTATGAAACCATAATTGTTTAATGATCGGTTGGGATCATTCCCTTTCTTTCGATTGCTTATTGCCTATTTCTGATAATAGGAAACTTAAAAATATGTTGCAATGCATACTTTCCATTGAGATCAATTATATGCTTAGTAATTACCGTACTTACTCTCATATACCGACTAATTACTAATCACTCTAACAGTACATAAGTACTGTTTGATCTGTTACATCAGTTTATGTACACTTGTTATTGCTACCAATTTAAAGTGGCAGTACAGGCTACATATAAGCCTGCTTAAAAAACTCTGCTTCCCTCCCACTTCTACTCCTTTAGTTCTGGTAGAAAAAGTCTGTGTAAACACCTTATTTCAATCTGCTCCGGTGCATTCACATGATGCAGAGGTTCCTTGATTTTTGTCCACTGGCTTCCATTCCCCATCCATTGACCACGCTCCTTTCTCTCTCCTGCAGCAGCTGTTCATTGACACAGGGGAGCCGTTACTTATGCATTATATGACCGGAGCAGATTGAAAAAAATCTTTTTTACCAACACTATACAACTTAGGTAGAAAAGGAGGGGAACAGTGTTTTTAAGCAAAAATTATATGTATTCTTCCATTAAAAAAAAAAAAAAAGATTTTAGGTCCCTTTATATGGAATGTTCTTCCAGGGCTGCATTAGGTGAGCATTACATTCTTTATTGAAACGACCTGTTGGTCATAACCCAAATGTGTCAGAGGTGGCTCTTCCCTTGCTTTTCTCCAGACAAGTCATCTTCATTTACATTCACCCAACCACAACTCATAAACACTTCCCCCCTAAGCCAATCAATATTCCTAGTGGCAGGGTGACATAAACTACATTGGGATACAAGATAAAAGTCCTGCTTCAAACTAAAGTTTCCATACACCAGTAGAATTTTGTTTTAAAATTTTCGAAGGACCAGGATAGAAAATTTTTCTCCCAACAAATACATTTCTAACTATGAGTGTGGTTTACATTTGGTAAAAACCTGTTTAATACATCTGGAATTCCATTCAAATAGATCTGGATGAAACTTTAAGGTGATATTAAAGCTTCAATTTTTTAAATTAAACTAATAAACATTGTATACTTACCTGCTCTATGCAATGGTTTTGCACAGAGCAGCCCAGATCCTTCTCTTTCGGAGTCCCCTGCTGACATT
Source organism: Lithobates septentrionalis (assembly GCA_037952835.1). NCBI lineage: Eukaryota > Metazoa > Chordata > Amphibia > Anura > Ranidae > Lithobates > Lithobates septentrionalis. The sequence goes on from JBBDGP010000518.1 coordinate 605,935, forward strand.
CCTGGTTCCTCCTCTTTGGAGAATGCCACCGTAGAAAGCCGCTTTCTATGGGGGAACTTGTGCAAGCTTGCTCCTGAGCCGCATTGTCTGCGTCTATAGACACAGAAAGGCTGGCTCGGCCCCCACCCCCACTCCCTCATCACAGGATTTAATTGACAGCAATGGCAGGCAATGGCTCCTGCTGCTATCAATCTGCCTAGTGAGGAGGAAGAGAGCAGAGAGAGACACTGCTCTCATGCATGGCACTGGGTTGAATTCAGGCTCAGGTAAGTATAAGACAGACAGAGAAAATAATGCTATATGAAGATGATGCTTTGCTACTGCTTGGGAATACTACATCCTACCTTACAAGCAGTAATGGACACAATTTGGATGTATGGTATATACTCAGGACTCATAATTAGCCTTGACTGCCTTGATGCTACTGGATGGAGACGTTTAAATATTTGGGGATACAGATTACTTAGATTCTTAGAGATTTGTGTTGAGTTAATATAATGCCTCTTCTTACTTGGTTTCAGAATAAAATAACAATTTTGAAAAAGCTGAAACTATCAGTTGCTGGCAAAACTAATGTTATAAAAAAATATTCTTATGATTGAAAATATTTAGGGTGGTGAACTCTATTTTTTGCAAACACTGCTGTGAAAAGCGTATCCCATCCACCTAGGATTCAATTATAGTAACTACAGCAGCCTAATAATAGTGGTGGTCTTGCTCTTCTTAACTCTTGGCTCTATTACATGGCTGCACAGCTGCAGCATCTGGTAGGCTCCAAAGCCCCAGACCCAGACGACCCTCCTCCTAGCTCCACAACTTCAATATATTTTTTTTTACACTCCAGTACTCTGTCCCCTTATGACTTGAGTCATTGACATTTGGGAAATCAAACAATTTTTCAAAATATAACCTCCTTCAAAAATTTGGAACAGAGCAAAACATCTTCAACGGGTTACAAAGTTCGCTTGTTATAGCCCTATCTGGCGAAATAACAAGTTTGCAGAGCTGGAATAATTACAATATGGTGATCGCTGGAGGGTATTTGGGGTTACACATCTTCTCCGTATCTTGCGGGTTGGTACCTTTTTGCCCTTTTCAGACCTTCAGACTAACTTTAACTTGCCCCGAGTATGTACTTCTACTATGTGCAATTACTCTATGCAGTTAGGGCGCAAAAAGATTTGAGTGAGTGGAGTATATCACCTACCCCATTATTTAATTTAATCCAATCCAATTAAATCTTAAAGGGGTTCATATCTCAATGCCATGCATAGAAGGAATTTCTTAATGATTAAAGGTTATAGTGCAATAAAAAAAAGGATGTAGGCCCTGTAACAGGGGATCAAGGGAGAAGGCTCTTAAATTTGTTTTAGTCAGCTCCCTTAATGTTCCTCAAATCTCTCACAACTGTATATTTTATTGTGTACTCATTATACTCTATGTAGGCTACATAGGATGGGGATTCAGGCAGATCCACTTTGCTTTAGATACGCTTAACATTTTGTTTCAGACTACTATTCCACTTCACTGAAAATGCTATATATTGGGTATTCTGGAGGAGGTGAGGCCTCAGGAATTTATAAGGGAGGCAATTACAAACCTGAAAGCTTACATTTAAAGAAATGGATTAGGAATGTTGGAGACGCTCTTAGATTTGAACAATATATTTACTAATGTGGAGGCAGCCCAGATAAATGTGAAACATTTTGGGCAAACTGGTTAGACACACCAAGCCTAAGGCCACTGGAATTATGGCGAGATGATTGGCGTGCACACGCGCACCCCGTGACAGGTGTTGGAGTCAAATTAACCATTTAAACTGGGCCAGTGCTCAGGATCAGTGCTGTCTTGTGTTCAGTGTTCCAGTGCTAACCTGCAACCTATTACTCTCCAGCTATTGACCCGGCTTACCTTGACTACTCCTGAATTCTGCCTGTACCAACCCTGGCATGTCCCTGACCTTCGTTTCTGCCTGTGCCTATTACCGCTACTTTGCTGATTTGTTACTGACCTGGATTGTACCGTGACTTCGCTCCTGCTTCCGCATCAGTACCTGATCTGTCTGCTTGTGTATGACCCGGCGTGTCTGACCCTGTCTATGTTCCAGTCCCTACTGGAGTTCCAAGCTGCAAGCATCTGCCTGCTCTCTCTCTGCCTGCTACCTGCCTGTGGTTCAGCTGTCTGCTGTCACCAGTGCCAGCCTGCTCCTGCCTATGAAGGGGCACGAATATGTGCTAGCGCAATGTGTGATAGGACATGTAGTCCTGAAAACTGTGCTCAGATGGCTTGAGAATAGTTTTAGAAAGCACCCCCTGCCTGGAAGTTTATGTAAGTGGCAAGGGGGAAGAATAAGTATGAAGATATTAATAAGCAGTAATGTGAGTCTTTCTGCAATTTATTGAAAGGAATCATTGACTGACCTGTGCTATAATAAACTACAGCAAGGTGTTCTAGGTAAAAATGTTTAGTACAAATTTGATGGTGAACAATGAAATACAATGGATACTGTGAGAAATTTTAAACTGAATAATAAAAAAATAACATATTCATGATCACTAATCAGTCCATAAGAGGAGTACCCAGCTTTTTACCACATGATCATCACATGCAGATGGGCCCTACCTACATACAGGGTCTCATCAAGCTTGCTCTCTACCTAAACCCACACTCTGGCCACGTGCATGAACACAGGTCCTAGACCTTCCCACCACATCCCCCGGTCACAATTCACATTAACCCCCTAACACTCATGGTACTCTCACATAGGCCTATGCTTTCCGTGGTCTGGATAGAAGCCCCAGTAGTCCAACCGATCACCTGGGGCCCACTGGGACCTGGACCACATGATGCATGATGCATGACACGTGATGCATGAATTCCCTCTCCTCTAGGCTGAGGTCTCCTTTTCCCCCCATAACCACCTACTTCTGAGCCAACCTGGCCTTGCACCAGTAAAATCACATAACACTTCTCTCCAGGCCATGGCTGTACTTAACTCATCATTCTCAGTATAACATCTCACAGAGGCTTCTCGGTTGCAGAGATAACTTCTTCACTTGTATTAATATTAAGCATGTAAAAACTTTACGTGACCTCAATAACCCAGGAGGCTGCAGGTGTGTGGATCATTATATCTTAAAGTTATTATGGAAAAAATAAATATCTAATTGGAGGGGTGGGGTGGAGAAATAATGCTAAGTGGAGGGCAATGGTCTGTTTTAAGCTTTGCTTTAGTTTCTCTGGTCTTTGAGAACTGCGGTGTCAGAAGATGTTGCCATTTATCTATACAGAGCCATGACCTTGGGCTTCAACACCTGCAGGCTTTTACTGGTTCCAGAAATGAAGGCATGGAGCAACTCCCACAAATAGCAACTAAAATGTGACGATAATGAGATTTTCCTTGAAAACAAGAAGTACAATTAAGACATTGTTCATGACATAACCTTATAAAATAAACTCTTCACTTAATGTACTGTTCCTCATCATCCTGCCTTCTTTTCATGTTTCCTGTTGAAAGTTATCTCGGTTTCTGGGAACAGGGTTAATCTAGTGTGGCTCTGACTCCCTGCCAAAGCAGAGTCCCAGCACTTAGAATAGGCAGTTGCGAGTTTGATGTACTTTCACATGAACCCGTAAGGCCATTGCGTTGTTACCATTGACATGTAACCCTGGTGACGCCAGCTCTTAAATGCGGCAATCATTTGTACATCAAAATACAGAACATGGAAGAAGTATGATTTATGCACAGCTGACGCTTTGGAAACATTGTCATTGATCCTATGTAAGCTGGGGCTTTCCTTAATTATGCTGTAAAACTGTATGTTTGCTGAGCTGAGGTCATTCATGGTATATGGGATCTCTGTACCTATAATGACAGTGATGTGCCCTTGTGCAAGGGCATGCTTCATGCCTCCAGTTGAGTTTTGAAATAGAATCTCCATCGGTCTTAAAAGTTGGACACAGCTTCTGCGTTGTTGATTATTATCAGAGAAAGTTTATAATAATTTCTCATCACAAAAACCAGCCCATGTATGAGTACCTGCAGGCGAGCAGCATGTCTAAAACCTCCAGCATTGCGTCTGGTTTTCGATGTTTTCAAGTGAGGAGGCCCTTCTAGGGGAGCAATTCATCCAAACAAGCACTATAATCTCAATGCAGGTTGATGCTGCCAGTGGTAATTACGGTTTATATATGTATTTAGGTTGATTCGTGTGGTATTTAGGTTAAAGGGAATGTATCATTTTTCCAAGGTTTCTTTTAGAGATAATAAAGAAAAAGGAATCGCGCTAAATAAATGAAAAATGTTGCATAAATTAAGCAGTGACAAAATTTAAACATCAATTGATACACAAAATAAATGTGAAAAATAAATCCTCGTGAAAACTACGTGTGGTCCAAAAAATAAACTGAAATGAAAAAAAAGTGGCTCTGAAACACCAATAAGAAAATATATAAAAAAAGTCCAAGTGATTAACAAATGTTCATCTGTGAAAAACAGGAAAGGAACCACCACCAGAAATAGAAGGGGTCACTCCTTACCGGATGGCCACGATCCCCCACTACAGAGGATCATAGCTCGCAGGTACACCTTAACACTGGCAATAGGAACCCATATCAGCATCACACCATCAACATCAACAGTGAGCTCGTGGAAGGGACGCACCATAAAACGAAAGATGCAACTCACATAGCGTTTTACGCTATGTGAGTTGCATCTTTCGTTTTATTTATTTTGTTATTTTGTGTTATTTTGTGTATCAATTGATGTTTAAATTTTGTCACTGCTTAATTTATGCAACATTTTTTCATTTATTTAGCGCGATTGCTTTTTCTTTATTATTTGCATTAACAATTGATGTTTTATTGTTAGAATTGCTGCTTTATTCACTGATATTTTTCACATCCCAATACCTTATAGCCCAGTTTCTCCCCAATTTTTTCTTTTAGAGATATACATAAACGTAAAAGGGATCAGGTTGATAAAAGTAATCTTACCATTGTGTACTACTGTCCAACAGATTGATACAAGTAATCTTTTCATTGTTTACTACTGCCTAAAAAAACCTTGTTTCAATTTATAAAATTTTGTAATAATGTAATGCTATCTCCAAAAGGGCCACTGATTGCCGCAGGTTCTTTTACCCGATTAGTGTAGAGGCAACCGCCATTCTCTCTGGCTCAATGATCAATCTAGGGTATTTTTTGTTGTGCTTTATTGCAAATTAAACCTGGGTCAGGTGGTCTCAACTCTTCCATATTGTGTTACCTTCATCTAGCCTGAAGCCGCCACATACATATTCCCGATTTGAGGCCTGTTATCCAGAATAAATAAAATGTCCAGTCCAGTTGCATTTTAACTCCATAAACATTGCAGTACATTGACACTTCAGAGTCCACAGTCTAAAGCACTCTGTTCTTTCTCATCACTTGTTCTACAGAGGTCACTCAAGTGCAGAACACTTAAAGGTTTTCTGAACAGTAAAGCCATCTTGGCCAGATGTCTTTTTAGCAATAGGTGTTACGCACACAGGGTGTCCTTCTTTACACACAAAAGAGATCCTCCATAGGCCCAGTGGCTAAACCCAGTCACCGAACCTGCTAGGTGAGGGTCAAGGGGGGTTCATAGTTTCTCTGTCTGCTCCTAAGGGTCCTCTTTCACCGCACTGGCAGTTCAGCCCTGCAGAGGGCTCTTTAGATCAGCTCCAGCTCAGCACTATGTCTCTGCAGATGAGTGGTCTTCCTACCCCCATAACCTAAGTGCACCGGGCCCCACCCACAGCTGGCATATAAAGGGGCACCCATTACATTACTACAGGAGTGGTTAACAATTAAAGGGGACTAACACCTGAAAACAAGCCTGTTGTGATGGGTCCCCTCCCACAGTTCTGCTGTCTAAACAAGGTTTGTGCAGCCTAGTGCTGATGTCACCGCTCCTATGTTATATGTGGACTTGTAAAGGCATTTTGTGAAGACAAAGTGAATTTATATCCTTTGTGGCTATTAGGGAATATGTTTAAAAACGTTAATTAATGTTTTCTTTGCTTTGGATCTCCATTTAACCATTTTCCAATCGCCTACTGCAGATATACTGTGGCAGAGAGGCCCCACTGTGCCGGATCACGTACATGTACTTGCTATAGTTCTTTTGGGTAGGGGGTGCACTACCGCTGCCCTGGCTGTTCTGTCATTTGCTACAGTACATGCCGATCAACGGGTCCCAGCCAATGATTTATGGCCAGCACCCACTGATCGATTGAGTGAATGACAGGAGAGAGCTCTGTGTTAGTAAACAACACAGGGCTCTCTACAGACAGCAGCAATGTGCCGTTTTTTTTTTTCTTCCTGTAAAGCAGGGAGTAAAAACCAGGGCATTGTTTAGTGAAAACAGCCCACAGCACACACAGTAAACATTGATAGGCACATAGTTAACCCTTTTATTGTTCCTAAATGTTAACCCCTTCCCAGTCAGTGTCATTAGTACAGTGACAGTGTATATTATTAGCACTGTTCACTGTATTAGTGTCACTGGAGATGTCAGTGTCGCTAAAAATGCATTCACACCTCTGCGTTTTGAATCACCGGTAGATTTCAAATTGCTTAGGTGTGAATGACAAATCGCAAAAAAGCACATTTGAGATGCCATTCATTCACCCCCATCGCGTGAAGCATGTTGCCCAAAAGTAGCTCCTGAATGTTTTTTGGGCGACAAGCTTCACGCGATTGCAGCACGATTTATCGTGGCAGAATGGTGCTTAGGTGCTACTCAAATGAATGCCATCTCAAATGTGCATTCTGTGATTTGTCATTCACACATCGGCGCTTTGGAATCGCGAGCAGAATTGTGGCAAATCTGCCAGTGATTCAAAATTCCGAGGTGTGAATGCAGCCTTATGCCCCGTACACACGGTCGGATTTTCCGACGGAAAATGTGTGATAGGACCTTGTTGTCGGAAATTTCGACCGTGTGCAGGCTCCATCACACATTTTCCATCGGAATTTCCGACACACAACATTTGAGAGCAGGATATAAAATTTTCCGACAACAAAATCCGTTGTGTACACAAATCCGATGCACAAAGTTCCACGCATGCTCAGAATAAATAAAGAGATGAAAGCTATTGGCTACTGCCCCCAGTGCCCCGTTTATAGTCCCGACGTACGTGTTTTACGTCACCGCGTTCAGAATGATCGGATTTTCCGACAACTTTGTGTGACCGTGTGTATGCAAGACAAGTTTGAGCCAACATCCGTCGGAAAAAATCCTAGGATTTTGTTGTCAGAGTGTCCGATCAATGTCCGACCGTGTGTACGGGGCATAAGTCAGTTCCCAGCCAGCATCAGTTAGTTAGATTGGCTGCCGCACTATAACAGTCCCAAGTCACTAATTAAAGCCAATAATAATATAAAAAAAATTCCAGTATATATACCATTGTTTCTAGACGCTATAATTTCCACGCAAACCAATTAGTATATACTTATTGTGATTTTTTTTAACAAAAACATGTAGCAGAAAACATTTTGGCCTACATTTATCAAAAATTTTGTTTTTTTCTATTTTTTATTGGATATGTTTTATAGCGAAAGTAAAAAATATTGTTTTTTTTGTTGTTTTTTTTTTACATTTTCGGTCTTTTTTTTTGTTTATATAATAAAAAAAAAAAAACCCAGTGGTGATCAAATACCATTAAAAGAAAGCTCTATTTGTGTGAAAAAAAATTATTAAAGATATATTCAATTTGGGTACAGCGTTGCATGACTACGCAATTGCCAGTTAACCGCTTGCCGTCCAGCGCACGACGATATACGTCGGCACAATGGCACGGCTGCGCAAATGGGCGTACCTGTACGTCCCCTTTAAATCGCGGGTTAGTGGGTGCACGCCGCACCTCGCACCATGATAGCATGCCCACAGGTCCCGCGGACTCGATGTCCACCAGTGGCCACCATGTAAACAATGCATTTCCCTGTTCTGCCTAGCAACATGACAGGGATTTACTGCTCCCAGTGATCGAGAGTGGTGATCTCTGTCATATTCTAGTGAACCCATCCCCCCTACAATTAGAACACACTGAGGGAACACATTTAACTCCTTGATCGCCCCCTAGTGTTTAACCCCTTCCGTGCCAGTGACATTTACACAGTAATCAGTGCATTTTTATAGCACTGATCGCTGTGTAAATGTCACTGGTCCCAAAATAGTGTCAAAAGTGTTCGATCTGTCCGCTGCAATGTTGCAGTCACGATAAAAATTGCAAATCACCGCCATTACTAATAAAAAAATAATAATAATAAAAATGCCATAAATCTATCCCCTATTTTGTAGATGCGGTAACTTTTGCGCAAACCAATCAATATACGCTTATTGCGATTTTTTTTTTTTACCAAAATTATGTAGAAGAATACATATCGGCCTAAACTGAGGAAGAAATTTGATATTTTTTAATTTTTTTGCGATATTTATTATAGCAAAAAGTAAAAAATATTGCTTTTTTGTCAAAATTGTCGCTCTTTTTTTGATCATAGCGCAAAAAATAAAAAACGCAGAGGTGATCAAATGACATCAAAAGAAAGCTCTATTTGTGGGAAAAAAAGGACATCAATTTTGTTTGGGTGCAATGTTGTACGACCACGCAAATGTCAGTTAAAATAACGCAGTGCCGTATCGCAAAAAATGCTCCGGTCAGGAAGGGGGTAAATCCTTCTGAGGCTGAAGTGGTTAAAGTAACGCTGTACTGAATAGCAAAAAATGGCCTAGTCATGAAGGAGGTAAAACCTCTGGAGCTTAAGTGGTTAAAGTATTAACCTGCAGCAACAGCCGATTTTCATGCGGCAATCAAATTTGAGTAATCGGACATGTTGGAAATGTTTTGATAAATGAACGATTTTCTAATCAACGATGGGAGAATCATGCGAGAAATGTGATCAAAAAAGAAATGCGCATGTGCAAGAAAAGAAATTTCCCAGAAAGAAAAAAAGATTCCCAGCCACGAAAATTATTTTCTGTAGCATCATGAGGTGAAATTGAAGGCTTGGTTAGTCGAATTTCAAAATCAATGGTGGCACCATCAGATCACAAAACGAAATCTTCTAATTTTCAAAAGAAAATTCTTTCGAAATTCGACCATGTATGGCCTGCATTAGACCTCATACACACTATTAGATTTTCTGCAGATTTCTGTCTTCAGATTTACCAAAACCATATAATATGAGGTCAAACCTTAAGAGTTTAAATTTGTATGCAATCAGGCAGGACCTTGTGCTACATGATTTTGGTAAATCTGAAGACAAAAATCTTCAGAAAATCTAATAGTGTGTATGGGGCTATAGAGAGGATTAATCTGCCCAACGGGGGGCACAGACAGCAATAAACAGGTGTTCTAGCCCTTCTCCACTCCATCCAAAACAAAAAAAAATGTTGCCTTTAAATATACTTTACAGCCTTATTTACAACAGATGAACTGGGGCTACGCTGGCAGCTATTTCCAGCACAACCCCAATGCACTGACAAGGCAAAATGCTTTGTTTCTTATGGCGTCAGTTCACGATGCATTCAGTATTTTATTTAAATTTTTTTAGTGCATCATTCTGCAATGCAAGCCACTGCATTCCAATCCTGCTATGGTGAGTAGAACTGTATTGAAATGTCACCCAAGACATTTCAATAAAGCTCTGTGCAAAATTAAACAGTGTGATGTGATGGCTCAAGGCTAACCGTTGACCTACTATTGTGGTGGGGCATTAAGGAGCCACTGGCTGACACACATACAAACTTGTAGCTTCAGGGTCTTAGTATGGTGACTACATTTTTCTTTTTTAGGGCTGGGGCATTAGGGAGCCACTGGCTGACACACATACAAGCTTGTAGCTTCAGGCTGGGTTCACACTGGTCCGACAAAGGCTCCGACATTGGGAGCTCATGTCGCATGACATGTGAAAATCAATGTTTCCCTATGGGAGCCATGTTAACTGGTCCGACACAAGTTGGTCCGACTTTGAAAATGCTCCCTGTACTACTTTGGTCCAACTTTGATCCTACTTCAGCCCATTGACTATCATTGAAGTAGGATCAATGTCGGATCCTTGTCCTAACCATCCGACTTTGGCATCCGACATTGTGTTATTTCCTGCCCCCTGCTGTAGCCCCTCCCATTGTGTGTTAGTTTTGATTGGTCAAAGGACAAGTGTACTATCTGAAAAGTCAGATCAAAGTAGTATCCTGTTCATGAAAGTCAGATAGATGTAGGACCAATGTTGGATCAATGTAGGACCAATGTAGGACTGATGTCGCAGAGCAAAGTAGGATGAAAGTCGTACTACTGTCGTGTAGTATAGTGTGAACCCAACCTTAGGGTCTTAGTATGGTGACTACATTTTTCTTTTTTAGGGCTGGGGCATTAAGGAGCCACTGACTGACACACATACAAGCTTGTAGCTTCAGGGTCTTAGTATGGTGACTTCAATTTTCTTTTTTAGGGCTGTGTGAATTAGCCCTAAAAAAAGAAAAATGTAGTCACCATACTAAGACCCTGAAGCTACAAGCTTGTATGTGTGTCAGCCAGTGGCCCCTTAATGCCCCACCACAATAGTAGGTCAACGGTCAGCCTTGAGCTGGTCATACACTGATTGAAATTCAACAAGTTCAGCAGGTACCAGCCAATATTTAATGAGTGTTTGGCTGTCCCTGCTCAACAGAAGTTGAACATTTGACCGACTTCTGTTGACGGGACATTTCGTAAAATGTTTCTGAATCTGTGGCTGCAGCCAATCAGCTACAGCCGCTCATCAATGTATTCTGCTGGTACTCCTCCAATCACCTCATTTGTGTAGAGGAATTTGGGGGGGGGGGGTTGGCTAGAGAAAAAAAAAGACAAAATAACAGTGTATGGCCATCTTTGGTTTGAACTGTGTCATAAACTATTGTCATATTCTGCAAAATGTCAGATTATGTCAAATGATCAACCTCTGTTGAGCAGGGCTGGCCAAACACTTAAACACTCACAAAAATTGTCCTGTACCTGCTGAACCAGGTATCATTACAATGCAATTTAAACTTCAATTCTCCCACTCCAGTAATGTTATCAGTATTTGACTAAGATGAAAATGACACATTTCTTTGGAACTGCAATGCGCACACGTAATGGGAAGTTAATGTATAAGCATACCTGTCCGTGCTTAGTGGGTTGTCTTGGAATACATATCCTCGCTCACATAGCAGAAGGTCTTGCTGTAGCTGTACATGAAAACTGAAGAGTCAAAAACAGTCTGTGAGCCACCACACTAATGATTACTGCAGACAAGCAAGAGACCGCTCGCTGTTTAATTAATAACGCTAATTAGCCTATTTCCATTAATTTGTTTTGCTCTCATTTAGCAGCTCCTTTGTATCATGTCTCGGTGGTGTTGAAGTTGTCAGTGTACATGGCAGGTGGTCCCCTACACATAAGCTGATCACTGGCAGGGTTGGCTCTCAGCAGACTGCTCTGATCAACATTTCCCTCAGACAGTTTGACACCTATCTCTGAATATATTACCCTCAGAGGAAGTTATACCGTCTCTGTATGGAAACCCATGATGGGGCAAATGGGAATTAGCCAGTGATAGGGTTAACAGACATTAGTGCCAGTTTGTTTAGTCTTTCAAACAAAAGCTTAATAACTTCCACACATGTCATTGGTGTATTTTTTTAAAACTGTACTTGCTACTTTTGCCATTTTAAAGCAGAACTGCAGCCAAAAATAACATGCTAAATATGAATATAGACCAAAAAAATTACAAAACTTGCTTTTGCTGCAATATTTACCTTCAATGCAGAGATTTCCAGCACAGTAATTTTTTCTGCCATGTCCTTAGTCTGATATCCGGTATTATTCAACGCACTTCCTGTGTGAGCCCAAGTTGTTGGCAGGTGCAGTTAGCTTGCCTGTTGCTAGAGGGCTCTTTTGCCATTACGGCATGCTAAGATGAAGGTTGTAAGCAGGCGTTAGCTCCCCTTTTAGAGAAATCCCTCTAGTGATGTGATGGGTGGAGTTAGTGCCTATACAAGTGCCAGCTATGGGTAGGGTAACAGTGTAAATTTGCTGTCCCCTCAAAATAACTCAACACACAGCCATTAATGTCTAAACCACTGGCAATAAAAGTGAGTACACCCCTAAATGAAAATGTCCAAATTGGGCCCAATTAGCCATTTTCCCTCCCCTGGGTCATGTGACTCATTAGTGTTACAAGGTCTCAGGTGTGAATGGGGAGCAGGTGTGTTAAATATCGTGTTATCGCTCTCACTCTCTCATACTGGTCACTGGAAGTTCCACATGGCACCTCATGGCAAAGAACTCTCTGAGGATCTTAAAAAAAGAATTGTTGCTCTATAAAGATGGCCTGGGCTATAAGAAGATTGCCAAGACCCTGAAACTGAGCTGCAGCACGGTGGCCAAGACCATACAGCAGTTTAACAGGACAGGTTTCACTCAGAACAGGCCTCGCTATGGTCGACCAAGGAAATTGAGTGCACGTGCTTAGCATCATATCCAGAGGTTTCCTTTGGGAAATAGACGTATGAGTGCTGCCAGCATTGATGCAGAGGTTGAAGGGGTGGGGGGTCAGCCTGTCAGTGCTCAGACCATACGCCACACACTGCATCAAATTGGTCTGCATAACTGTCATTACAGAAGGAAGCCTCTTCTAAAGATGATGAACAAGAAAGGCTGCAAACAAACAAGACAAGCAGACTAAGGACATTGATTACTGGAACCATGTCCTGTGGTCTGATGAGACCAAGATAAACTTATTTAGTTCAGATGGTGTCAAGCGTGTGTGGCGGCAACCAAGTGAGGAGTACAAAGACAAGTGTGTCTTGCCTACAGTCAAGCATGGTGGTGGTAGTGTCATAGTCTGGGGCTGCATGAGTGCTGCCGGCACTGGGGAGCTACAGTTCATTGAGGGAACCATCAATGCCAACATGTACTGTGAGCAGAGCATGATCCCCTCCCTTCGGAGACTGGGCCGCAGAGCAGTATTCCAACATGATAACGAGCCCAAACACACCTCCAGGACGACCACTGCCTTGCTAAAGAAGCTGAGGGTAAAGGTGATGGATTGGCCAAGCATGTCCCCAGACCTAAACTCTATTGAGCATCTTTGGGGCATCCTCAAACATAAGGTGGAGGAGCGAAAGGTCTCTAACATTCACCAGCTCCGTGGTGTCATCATGGAGGAGTGGAAGAGGACTCCAGTGGCAACCTGTGAAGCTCTGGTGAACTCCATGCCCAAGAGGGTTAAGGCAGTGCTGGAAAATAATAGTGGGCACACAAAATATTGACACTTTGGGCCCAATTTGGACATTTGCACTTAGGGGTGTACTCACCTTTGTTGCCAGCAATTTAGACATCAATGGCTGTGTGCTGAGTTATTTTAAGGGGACAGCAAATTTACACTGTTATACAAGCCGTACACTCACTACTTTACATTGTAGCAAAGTGTAATTTCTTCAGTGTTGTCACATGAAAAGACAGAATAAAATATTTACAAAAATGTGAGGGGTGTACTCACTTTTGTGAGATACTGTATGTCCAAATGGTGGTTATAAAGGCAGGGGAATGGGCGCTCTATCCAAGAAGAGGCAGGAAATTTCTGGTATATCCTGGCGCCAATATCTGCCCAATCACAAGTCCCCTAACAAGGTGGTCCTAGTCCCATCCAAGTGACTGGACAGTGAAAGGAGAAGCAGCACAGTGTTGGGCTTATCTATTTGTTACTCTGCTTTCTCATCTTATAAGCATGCTTCTTGCTAGCATGTGAACTGATTGGCCACTCGTGATTTTTCCTATTGCCCACTGTACAGGGACAGCAGAAAGCAGGAGGCTGATATCAGGACAAAATTACTTACACTGATGGCATTTAAAATACATTTAATGGTTTTACAGAGGTGCATTATTTTGTCTCTTTTACTTCAATTTTAAGTTGAAACTGCTATTTATCTGAACATGTTTTGGGAGACCATTGCTAAATTTTACTGAACAAGGCTACTTATTGACATTAGATGATTATTGCCTGACTATTGTTGAATGATTGTATGTGTATCAGCAGTATGTGGCCACTGGAGACAATCCATGCAGGACTGAAAATGTTGTCCTCCAGAGATAAGGATAGTACCAGTGGTCTATGCTAAATACATAAACATGCTTGCTAAGTTAAAACAAGTGTGCATGCTTAGTCATGGAGTAGGTGCATCTTCTTACCACCATCTCATGTCTATGAAAAGTTTAATGCATCTTTTATAGGAAAATGATGTACAACTGTGTAGAAACCAAATGTGTCACCAGGGTCATCAACACTAGTGATTGTGAAATTAAAAAGGCAAAGTGCTCCCAGCACAAAAAAAAGTAAAGGCCTATGCTAACAGGCTTTTTTTGGGGGAATGCAAAAGCAGCTTGAAGCAGGTAGATACAGCTTAGAAGCAGGTCAAAAAGAGGTCAAATGCATCTGCCAATTAATTTTGAATATTCTAGGAAGTGTCTCAAACTGATCTCAAATTCAACAAGAATGGACCAGCTGCAATTGCCAATCAACACAAGCCCCATCAATACAATTTCTTGGCTAACCATAAGCCCACATGGACCACCAAGACCTATAAATATCTCCTTCATTATCAAACAGCTGAAAGATGAACAAGAGCAGCAACAATATACCTATTGTATAATGTTTTGGCAAGACTGCTAAAAGCAATAGACATTTGGTACCAATACCAGATGGCCAGTTGGTCAGATTGGGCCATCACAATGAATAAACTTCAGCAAATAATATAAAGTGTTAGGCAGCATAGCCTACCCATGTATAGCCACTTTAATTCCTACAGTCATCAACAATGAAGCATGTATGTCATCGCCCAAGGATTTACTGAGAGCATAGTCTTCTGCTTTAAGTTCTGAACACCAGGAATCTCAGAACAGATATCACCTCCAAAATGTCTCATAATGATTGCAGTACAACTGAAACAGTAATCTTTCTGGATGTGGACAATAATTTCAGTAGACAGCTGTGTGCCTCCATTGCTAGAGGAAAATGATTTGGTGAGTAAGAACCAGTTGTCAGTACTTCATCGTTTTTAAAGGTACTGCGCATTGAATATCAGTGTAAGGTAAGTGACACAACAAAAAGTAAACAAGACTTGTGACAGTGAGAGAAGAAAAAGTAAGCCAGAGTGACAGTGACAATAGAGAAAATAAATCATGGTGGCCGAAATATGGAGGCTGTTGTTGTTGCTTCACCTGCTTGACACTTGGGTGTCTGTTGTACTGGTAGAACTGAGAATGCCAGTGAAAGCAAATGTGTCTTGTACACACAGAGAACTGGTTCACATTATTGATAGTAAGTGTAGCTGCACAGATTTACAAAGGCCAATCTTGACTGTCAGCTGTAAGTCCTGAATGGCAAAGCACAGAGAGGCGAACGGAGACACAACACCAAAACTGATGCCTATCATGAGACACTGACGTGGCAGGGAGTCTCTGTACTTTCCAGGGGCACCAAAAAACAGCATTTGAAAGAGTATGCATTCATATTTACAGCAAACTGTGCATCAAGGTGTATTAAGGTGTCCAAAATTGTAAAAATCAAGATACCTAGATTTGGGCTTTAATCTGTTGCTGCCATGTTCATCAACTTTTCCCTTTGAGTCTTCCTGGAGTGGTCACAACCTCTCGTTACACGATATTGTGACAGCCACCCCTCCTCTGAGAACTACATAGTGTGGTTCTTAGAATCAGGGAATACCCTTGGCCTATATTTTCACGTATGCCCATATGCTATTCATGAAGTTAGGACACTAGCAGCCTTTAGTATTTAGGTAGTGGAATAGCTGTGCAAAAGATGAAAGCCGAGGTATAAATCAGAGATATTAGTACATAGGCTGTATTACCTGATTCAGTTTACATTCAAATCACATGAGCATAGAAACACCCATTTGGGAAATTGCACATTTGGGTAGAAATGTGCTGTGGGTAGAAGAAGACAAATTACAAGCAAAGAAACACCCTGTGTATAAAAAAAAAAAAAAAAAAAAAAAAAAAATGGATATGTACCTTAGATGAGAAAGAAATGGGTCCGACTGGTCCTATAAAATAATAATATAACAATTGGTCCAAGGATTGCATCCCATTGCCTTATAAATTTTCCTAATTTAACCTAAATGGTTCAAGTGGATAAAGGGGGCAGAAGAAAAGGAACAAGAAATACACGGGATAGGGGGATAAGCCCCTGACAACCTAGCGAAAGATGACGAGGGAGAAGATAAATGAAAGGTCCATAAGGAGGTGGTGGAAGCGCCAGGTGGAAAAGACGGCACTATCAGTAAATGCCAATCAAGGATGCTTTGTAAAAAGTCATTGCCATCCTGCCAAAGACCAGATCAAGTATGACCAACCAGGAGGTCACCTTCTGTTTCATTATACTGGACCAACCGTCATTGGATGCAATATCTCTATATATTCTGAGGAATATATAAAAACCGTTTAGGGATATTAGAGTCAAATTAGGGAAATAAGAGATTGCTTCCATAGGGCTGGGATACATGCCTGAGCTGCATGTAGAAGATGTACCATTAGTGAGGATGTCATCCCTCGCGTTTACTTGCAAATCCTTTTTGACATACAGGCATACCCCTCTCCCTTTCCTACCCTCCCTGTCCCTACGATATAGGGAATACCCCTGAACGGTTGCCAGCCAATCGTGTGAACTGTCAAACCAAGTTTATGAAATTCCCACAAAATCAAAATCCTCCTCATACATTAGCAGCTCATGTTCTCTCATTTTGATAGCTAGACTTCTGTCGTTGATGTACAAGCCTTGAAATTTTGTACCGTCACATACTATTTCCTTGGTATGAGGCTGCAATTTGAAATTGGTGACTTGATAAGGCTCTACTGAGCGAAACGCGGTCATGGTGAATGCTTGACTGGCAGATGTAAGGACTCCACTCTCTTCCTCCCACTTAGCCCTTGATGTCATCTCCTATCGCCGAGTGAGTTCAGCTTGTCCAGGTCCCGGTCTCCCCTGCCTGCAGCTAGTTCTGGTGTGAGGTGAAGAAGTCACCTCAGCCGGTTCTCCAAGGGCTGTGTGATGGACGGTGTCTTTATCCTGTACCCAATCTCCGTCTGTGCCACGAGCAGCATCATTACAGCCTTCTAGTACTTCAGAGCAGACACCACGGCCGCTAGCTTCAGCACTCTTCTCCACCAGCCACACGATCACCGGTGCGTCTCCATCTAGTGGCAAGTAGGCTCTTCCAGCCAGGGGCATTTTTTTCTATGAGAGGATCTCACAGCCACACGTATATTGCATTCCTGAAAGAATTTGCTTTGGAGTTCCCATCCATCCCACCTGTAAGGTTGTTTATCTTTCAGCTTGTGGTCCAATAAACATTTTTATGCTTTCATGCAAGCTGGTTGTTCTACAATTAATTTTAACAATTGTGCCACTAAAAGCAACCATATGTCCTAAGCCAGGGATATGCAATTAGCGGACTTCCAGCTGTTGCAAAACTACAAGTCCCATCATGCCTTTGCCTCTGGGTGTCATGCTTGTGTCTGTCAAAATCTTGCTATGCATCATGGGACTTGTAGTTCTGCAACAGCTGGAGGTACGCTATATGCATATCCCTGTCCTAAGCACTTATAAGAGAACGTTTAATGTGTATTTCAATTTGGGTTTGCCAACTTACTTACCTTGGGTTTTGGTAATCTAGTCACCCACCACCACCAATATTACCTGCTGAGTCTTGCTCAATGCTGGCTAGCTCTACATCTGGACCTCCAGATGTCGTTCACTTATTTATTTCAGGTGCTTAATAGCACTGTCAATTTAAACTGTGCTTTACGTATATTGTACATTCACATAAGTCCCTGTCCTCAAGGAGCTTACAATCTAAGGTCCCTAATTCACATATAATAGGGACAATTTAGACAGGATTCAATTAACCTACTAGCATGTCTTTGAAGTGTGGGAGGAAACCCATGCAGGCACAGAGAGAACATGCAAACTCCAGGCAGGTAGTGTCATGGCTGAGATTCAAACCAATGACCTGAGTGCTGCTAGGCAGATGTGCTAACCACTTAGCCACTGTGCTGCTCATCTCTTTCCCATTTTTGTATGTCGGGTGGTACATGTTCCATTGGGGGAGATACCAGAAGTTCGTAAAACTGCCCTCTTTACCCTTTTGTCTTAAATTGTATTGTAACTGTCTATCTCCTTTTATTTTGTAAAATGCTGAGTAAACTGTTGGTGCTATATAAATCCTGTATAATAATAATATGAATCATTGCGCTTCTAGAAAGGTGAAGTTTGGGTTCTCTTAATGTCGAATTTGTAGGGATGGGATGCTGTTCAATGTGTTTTGTAAATATCCAAAGCTTTTAGAATTGCAACACGGTCCGTAGTGATACCAGCAATGGGTTAAGAGAGTATGTTATACATTTTTTATCAAGCAATACTTGCTGCAGTACTTTTCTAGGCTGCAGTGCGGTTTTTGTTGAAATTGATATATTACATATAATTATATGTATGTGACTCAAAATGAAAGCAATGTTTGGACTCCCTTCTAACCCAGTTTAACTCATGCTAAAGAAAAGTTTAAGTTTCCAGACAACAAGGAAGAGATACTGCAGCTGCTGAGCCCCCTGCACAGACGTATGTGCCTCAAGCGGGGAGGATGCTGGTGACAGGGGCACTGCTATGTAGTGGTGACTGGGTCCGCGGCAGACAGCAAGATTGACAGCAGATGAGGTTCTATGGGAAAATCACTCCCATTAAACATATCTGCACACAGTAAATTCAAGCCTTTTCCAAAAGAACGAAGAAAAAAAACATTTCCCAAGTGCCATTGACGTCTTTTGTGATTTCTGCAGTAGATTCCCATAAACACTGGGGAATTTATTTATGCAAACATTTAATTTCCAGTTATAAGGGTGAAAAGATTGAGCCACACAGTCTAGGCTTTTAGGGACTCTTTTCTTCAGTTGAACAACTACCAAACTTACTATTAGAGAAATACGTGTCTGCAATTGACCGCTGTCTAAAAATGCTTATTAGCTGGCTGTATCTAGTTGCAATAATATTTAGGATCCAAACCGAAAAGTGGAGTGGGAACTTGTTAGCTTAATATTTGTTACAGGTTAGTGACCCAGAAAGTAATTAAAGTACATGTATGCCTCATATACATGTGACAATCTAAATAGGTCCCAAATCCTGTTAGTATGTGATATACAAGCCTCATAAAGTTATTAAAAAAAAAAAAAAACTTCCTTTCCCTCCCCTGAGCCAAATGCTTCCCTGGGCCTCATGCACTCACCTTCCAGACACTGCAGCTCACAGTGGGAGGGTTTCATCAGCAGAGACCGTGCTGTCACTCCAGAAAGCAGAGGGGAGGAGTGGCCAGGTGCTGATTGACTGACACTGCTGATAGTCACACCCCCAGCAACATCTCTTCAATTCACTGTAGGTCAAGCAGGCACAGCCTACATGGAGGTGACAACTCTGCTCTGTTTGGGGAGCAGTGTTGTCACATCACAGGAAGCTGCTTGAGGAATACATGAGCAGAATCAACAAATGCAATTGCAATTTAGTGCTGCACAACATGTTTTTAAATGAGTGTACTTGCCTACTGGGCTCTTTTACCCCATTTCCAGCTTTCAGCGCTGTCACACTTTGAGTGACAATTGTGCAGTCATGCAACGCTGTACCATACAAATTTTTTTTTATTTTTTTGAGACAGATAGAGCTTTCTTTTGGCGATATTTATTCATCACATCAATGAAAAAAAGACCAAAAATGTTTGTATATAAGTCATTTTTTTCCTTCACTGATGTGCGCTGATGAGGCTGCACTGATGGGCACTGATAGGGCGGCACTGTTAAGGAGGCACTAATATGCAGCACTGATGGGCACTGATAGGCAGCACTGATATCCAGCACTGATTAGCACTGATAGGTGGCATTGATGGGCACTAAATGCATACTTACTTTGGTCAAAGCTTTACCAATGGGACCAAGGCCACTATTAGAAATTGTGGGGTTCCATACAGCCTGCCTGACAGGGCGCCCCCTCCATACAGCCCTTCCTGTCAGGGCTGACCCCCCACACAGAAAAGGGACATGAAATGGCTTATTGTGCACACATAGCAATCGCATCAGCTGCAGCTCCCTGCAATTAAATAAAAGTTCTTGGGGCCTCATCAGTTAAGCAGCAGGGGCTAGGGATAGAGAGGGGCCTGTTTACTTATTTTCAGGATCAGGCAAAGCAATCCTCTATGCTGTGGCTCAGACAATTAAATGGGCTGACGCATCAGATTGATATAGAAGAAGAGGATGGAACTTTAATTTAATTCTCGGGAGCCACAGCACAGAGGATTATTCCGCTTGCATCCAAAAATGAGTAAATAGCCTCCTCCCTGTTCCTGGCCCCTGCTGCTGAACTAATGTGGCCTGGGTAACATTCATGTATTTACTGGGAGCCATGGCTGAAGTCCCTTCTCTGCCCCCCAGCCCCCTGCTGAACTGATGGAGCTCATCCCGGTACAGGAGGGCTGGTTCTGCCCTAAATATAATTATGCAATCATAGGGTGATTGTAAACCCTTATGTAAACCCAATGAAATGACTAGCTTTAGGTGATACACAGTTATACTAAGTCTAGAATTTATACAACTTTTCAACTTTTCGCAGGGGCGTTGAAATAATGTCACATACTGCAAAGCTCAGAGAGCTAAGTGTAATCTTAGACCTGAGTGGAGGGAAGTGACACACCATCTTCTACACAATCTCGTAGGAAAACATAAACAGCTGAGGTTGTCAATCACAGGCTGTGTGCTGGAGCTCCCCTCCCCCACCCCCCTCCATCCCTTGGAGTTGGCACAACCTGTCAGAAATTACTCATGCACATAGCAGAGGAACAAGACTGCAGACAGAAATTACACTCAGTTTTTTGTACTAACTACACAGTATAGAAGGATATGCTTTGTTCCTTTTTTCATGTCAGGGCTAGCCAGAGAGCTAGCATTTTCAGAAGGATGTCAACAATGGCAATGTACATATCATAACTATCACAAGTTTTATCTAAGGTTTTCAATAAAAAGGCAGTATAAAGACACTCACGGCTTGTGACGGACGCAGTATCAGACCACTGTCACCTTCACCAACAAATTGCTGGCCATACTCACAACGCGTTGTCACTAATAAGCCACAATGACGCTCTCAGCCTCTCCTTGCACAAAGATTTTCCAGCTCGCGGAACCATAATCCAAGTGACTGAGAGTGATTGTCAATGGGTATGATTAACTACACAGTTAACCCTTTAAACCCCAAGCTTCCACCAGATGGCTTCAGAATAACAGAAATGACAAGTATGACTTTAAATAAACATCTGTAACACACACTGTCACCACAGACAGGTATGTCCAGAGATTTACACTAAAGTTGTACTCTTCAAGAGACAAGGATTCTTTAAAGAGGAGTTCCACCCAAAAGTGGAACATCCGCTCATCATCTGATCCCCCCCCCCCTCCGGTGCTACAATTGGCACCTTTCGGGGGGGACAGGATACCTGTCTTTGTCTTTGACAGGTATCCTTTCTCACTTCTGGGAGCCTCAGCCGCGGGTATTAACGTCACCGCCCGGGCTCCCTCCTCCTCCCTCCTCCTTCCCCTGTCGCCGGGCCAGAGAAGAGAGGAGTGAGCCTCGTACATGCGCAGTAGGGTTCCTGGCGTGAAACCAAAAGGCTACACTGCCAGGTACCCCTAAACGCAATGGTGGCGGCAGCACCCGACAGCTGATGTAAACATCAGCTGTGGTGCTGACATCGCTGGACTCCAGGACAGGTAAGTGTCCTATTATTAAAAGGCAGCAGCTACAGGATGTGTAGCTGCTGGTTTTTAATTTTTTTTTTTTTTTTTTGGATGGACCTCCACTTTAAGTTCTGCATTAGTGCATTAGAGACAATATTAACAATTTTGAAATATTGTTTAATTTTAAAAAAAGACAGGTAAACAAAAAAAAAATGGTGCAAACAAAAAATTAACAGAAAACGGTATTAGAAAGGAAAAAGAGACAACAATACAACAGAAAACCAAAAAGGGTTGAAGAATGAGAAATACTTATCAAGTCCTGAAGCAAGACGGTACAGGTGTTCCTTGCTTTAAAGGTAAAGGAGAGCTGTTAAGTGTGGTTGCAGTCCCTCGTTTCTGGACTTTGAGGGGGGGGTGTTGACAGAAATTATTTGGCCAATCACCAGGTCTGAGGTGTGGCCAATGGGATATCACCGTGTTTATGATCGTGCCACAGATCCAGTTTCCTATAGGTGCGCTAATATCTTTGAATACCTACAGGTTCCAATCTGCTAACTTGTATAATATTGTCCAGCATGAAACTACCTTTTGAATGAATATAAATATGAGGGGTGTTGGATGTCTAGTTCACCTAGGAGTGGTTATGTGTTCTACAGGAGCCTTCTAATATAGTGGTGTTTGAGCTAAAAGCGGAGTTCCAGTGGTTTGTTTGTTTATTAAAAGTCAGCAGCTACAAAAACTGTAGCTGCTGACTTTTAATAAACACACATTCACCTGTCCCACGATCCAGTGGTGCAGTCACCGCAGCCGTGTTCTCCCCGTGTCCTCCCTCTGCGGTGCTGGCATCTCTACTATGGGCACCCGGCTGTGACAGCTTGCGGCTTCACAGCCAGGTGCTCACTGCGCATGCGTGAGTGGCGCTGCGCTCTGTGACTGGTCCCGAAGTCTTCTAGGATCTGTCATGTGTCCAAGAAGACTTTAGGAAGGAGAACTTATGATCGCCTAAGGTGATCGGAACGGAAGTGGGAGCCGGTACCTGTCAAAATCGAGTACCTGCCCCCCCCCCCCCAAAAGCTCAGTTTCACAAACAGGAGTCGGGGAGGAGGCCTTAAAGTGGAAGTTCCACTTTTGGGTGGAACTCCGCTTTAAAATGCTGCTGATTAATTGAAATTGGTAAATATGTCCTTATCCTGGATGTACTCTTATTATTTTAGGATGTGAAATACACTGAGGTTTGGATGGTTCAGAATGAGATAGACAGAAATGTGTATTCTCTAATGGCTCCAGCGACAGTATTTACCACTAGGAATTAGTGGAAAGGATATCTACTTGCTTTTCCAATTAGTAAAGCTCGCGAGACGTGTATTGGGGTTAGATTCTGCTAATCCTATCAAAGTACCGATAAGGGTGTTTGGCATTCAGCTAAAAGTTTGTTGATTGTATAAACTGAATGGGGGTCACTGCTGCTCTGTCTCTTATTCTGACAAAATGTCATGGGTGACCTGAGACCTGAATAACATGCAATAAAATAGGAAATTCTGGACAGCCGCACTCCAAAAATTGCATTTTATTCAAAAAACAGGATAGCGTTTCACACTATAAACAGTGCTTAATCATAGCTATTATTAAGCACTGTTTATAGAGTGAAACGCGTCAGCTTTTCTGTCCGTTCTGCTGTGGCATGTATTTTTGATCCTGTTTTTTTAATAAAAGGAAATTTTTGGAGTGCGGCTGTCCAGAATTTCTTCCTTCTTTATTGCTATATGCATTTCCAGCACTTTGTGGCTTCTAAACTGGAGGAGAGGTTTTATCCCATTTTTGGCTGACCTACCTGGAGCGGTGATATTCCCTTCCCTACCTGAACAACATGACCACCACACACAGCTTTTCGTGTGCCCAGTGTGCATTACCATTGTATGACTTACTTCTTTTTTTGATAGGGTGCCCTCTCTGATAGAATGATGGATTTCATTTCAATAGTAGCTGCTATTCTGATTCCATTTTTTATTAATTAACCCCAGTCGAGCTCCTAACAAAGAACTTATCCCCGGAGGCCATAAACCACATCACCTTACATAGTTACATAGTTACATAGTAGGTGAGGTTGAAAAAAGACACAAGTCCATCAAGTCCAACCTATGTGTGTGATTATGTGTCAGTATTACATTACATATCCCTGTATGTTGCGGTCATTCAGGTGATTATCTAATAGTTTCTTGAAGTTATCAATGCTCCCTGCTGAGACCACCGCCTGTGGAAGGGAATTCCACATCCTTGCCGCTCTTACAGTAAAGAACCCTCTACGTAGTTTAAGGTTAAACCTCTTTTCTTCTATTTGTAATGAGTGGCCACGAGTCTTATTAAACTCTCTTCTGCGAAAAAGTTTTATCCCTATTGTGGGGTCACCAGTACAGTATTTGTAAATTGAAATCATATCCCCTCTCAAGCGTCTCTTCTCCAGAGAGAATAAGTTCAGCGCTCGCAACCTTTCCTCATAACTAAGATCCTCCAGACCCTTTATTAGCTTTGTTGCCCTTCTTTGTACTCGCTCCATTTCCAGTACATCCTTCCTGAGGACTGGTGCCCAGAACTGGACAGCATACTCAAGGTGCGGCCGGACCAGAGTCTTGTAGAGCGGGAGAATTATCGTTTTATCTCTGGAGTTGATCCCCCTTTTAATGCATGCCAATATTCTGTTTGCTTTATTAGCAGCAGCTTGGCATTGCATGCCATTGCTGAGCCTATCATCTACTAGGACCCCCGAGCAGAGGTGGCTCTAGGCTTTGTGAGGCCTTAGGCAAAACTTACACATGAGGCCCCACAGACTGGGACGCTTCGTGATGAGGCCGCCATTCCTCAGGCTGCGGGCAGTATCTGTTTTGTCCATCAGCTCCTAAGCCACAGAGTCCCAGTGGGGGTAGGCGGAGCCGCCGGCGTCAACTTCAGTGATTGAGAACAGGCAAATTAGGCGGCCGCGAGGCCCCTGTGAGTGCGAGGCCTTAGGCGACCGCCTAAATTGCCTAATTAGAGAGCCGCCTCTGCCTCCGGGTCCTTTTCCATCCTAGATTCCCCCAGAGGTTCTCCCCCCAGTGTATAGATTGCATTCATATTTTTGCCACCCAAATGCATTATTTTACATTTTTCTACATTGAACCTCATTTGCCATGTAGTCGCCCACCCCATTAATTTGTTCAGGTCTTTTTGCAAGGTTTCCACATTGTGCGGAGAAGTTATTGCCCTGCTTAGCTTAGTATTGTCTGCAAATACAGAGATTGAACTGTTTATCCCATCCTCCAGGTCGTTTGTAAACAAATTAAATAGGATTGGTCCCAGCACAGAACCCTGGGGAACCCCACTACCCACCCCTGACCATTCTGAGTACTCCCCATTTATCACCACCCTCTGAACTTGCCCTTGTAGCCAGTTTTCAATCCATGTACTCACCCTATGGTCCATGCCAACGGACCTTATTTTGTACAGTAGACGTTTATGGGGAACTGTGTCAAATGCTTTTGCAAAATCCAGATACACCACGTCTACGGGCCTTCCTTTATCTAGATGGCAACTCACCTCCTCATAGAAGGTTAATAGATTGGTTTGGCAAGAACGATTCTTCAGGAATCCATGCTGATTACTGCTAATGATATCGTTCTTATTACTAAAATCTTGTATATAGTCCCTTATCATCCCCTCCAAGAGTTTACATACTATTGATGTTAGGCTAACGGGTCTGTAATTCCCAGGGATGTATTTTGGGCCCTTTTTAAATATTGGTGCTACATTGGCTTTTCTCCAATCAGCTGGTACCATTCCAGTCAATAGACTGTCTGTAAAAATTAGGAACAACGGTCTGGCAATCACTTGACTGAGTTCCCTAAGTACCCTCGGATGCAAGCCATCTGATCCCGGTGATTTATTAATGTTAAGTTTCTCAAGTCTAATTTTAATTCCGTCCTCTGTTAACCATGGAGGTGCTTCCTGTGTTGTGTCATGAGGATAAACACTGCAGTTTTGGTTACTGAAGCCCCCCGATTCCCTCGTGAAGACTGAGGAGAAGAATAAATTCAATACCTTTGCCATCTCCCCATCCTTTGTAACCAGATGTCCTTCCTCATTCTTTATGGGGCCAATATGGTCTGTCCTCCCTTTTTTACTGTTTACATACTTAAAGAATTTCTTGGGATTTATTTTGCTCTCCTCCGCTATGTGTCTTTCATGTTCTATCTTAGCCGTCCTAATTGCACCCTTACATTTCTTATTACATTCTTTATAAAGTCTGAATGCTGAGGATGATCCCTCAACCTTGTATTTTTTTAAGGCCTTCTCCTTTGCTTTTATATGCATTTTTACATTGGAGTTAAGCCATCCAGGATTTTTGTTCGCTCTTTTAAATTTATTACCTTTCCCACCTTCTCTTTTTCTTCTCTACCATGAAACAGTTTTATTCTATGAGAACATATGCAGACTTGAAGAGTATTGAAGCCTACTTATGGGAAGTCCAGATATTAACATTTCTAGATAGGCAGAGACAGCACAGGCCTTTGATGCTTCACATGGGATAGATAAAAGTTATTTTTTTTTACATTATAATAAAATGATTTGGAACTCTAGAGGGATTACAGAAAATATGGTTAAAAAGTAGAAATTTCCATTACTGGTTTGGAATGGCTAAATACCTATTTCTAGCAGGAGAAACAATTTGTTTTAACAGCTTTGTCATATGTAAAAATTATTGTATGTTTTAACCTACCAGCTGCTATAATTAGTCTTATAAAACCACAAGCAACATGTCTGAACAGGCACCTTCATATAAATATATATTGGTTACCTTTTCTTCTAGAGGGCCTTAGGAGACCCAAAACCGAGGGTGCCCAATTATATACATAGAATTTTAATCTAGAAAGTTGGTGCCTAGCCTCATGCCTTCTATTTGTCTCAGTGACCATTGTGACTAATGCCCCGTACACGCGATCGGATTTTCCGACAACAAATGTTGGATGTGAGCTTATTGGCTGAAAGTCCGACCGTGTGTATGCTCCATCGAACATTTGTTGTCGGACTTTCCGCCAACAAATGTTGGCTAGCAGGTTCTCAAATTTTCCGCCAACAAAAAACTTTGTTGTCGCAATTTCCGATCGTGTGTACACAAGTCCGGCGCACAAAAGTTCACGCATGCTCGGAATCAACCAGAAGGAGCCGCACTGGCTATTGAACTTCCTTTTTCTCGGCTCGTCGTACGTCTTGTACGTCACCACGTTCCCATGTTCGTAATTGTTGGCCAACATTTGGGTGACCGTGTGTATGCAAGACAAGTTGGAGCTAACAACCTTCGAACAAAATTCCACAGTTTTGTTGTCGGAAAGTCCGATCGTGTGTATGGGGTAATAGGCTAACAAGAGAAATCCAATATAGTTCTCTATCCATGATAAATAGTTTTTAAAGGGTGCCGTAACTAGAAAAAAAAATGCAGCCCTAGACATAATGAACCAGAGGGCCCAGCTGTCAGGAGTGGGGATATTTTAAGCCAGCCATACCTGGATCAATTTCCCCTTCCATGCTTGGAACAACACTTGGAAGAAGGAATCTCCCCTGCCCGCTACTGTATTCCGACAGCCAGCACCTGGAGATGTCAGATTACCCAAACAATGACTGCATCTGATTGGATGCAGTCACTGTTTGGCCAACTATTTCCTACACAGCTACTATGACAAAAGTCTATTGAAAAGCTGACTTTTTTCAAGCTAGGTGTTGCTGACAGTGCCACCTAAGGCTCAAATTTCAGCCAATTCAGCAGGGATCACCCAAAATTTAAACTGCACATGGCATGCTTAAAGTGATAATAAAGTCTCTTTTTTTATCTTAAATAACAAACATGTTACACTTACCTGCTCTGTGTAGCTGTTTTGCACAGAGCAGCCCCAATCCTCCTCTTCTCTGGTCCCCCCGCTGGCGCTCCTGGCCCCTCCTTCCTGCCAAGTCCCCTCAGAGCAAGTAGCCTGCAATGGGGGTACCCGAGCTGTGGCTCTGCATGTCCATTCACACACAGAGCCGCGGCTCGGCCCCACCCCCTCTCCTGATTGGCTTAGTGGCTGTGATTGACAGTCAATGGCTCCCGCTGCTGTCTCAGACAATGAGGAGAGAGAGTCCCCAGAGAGCCAAGGCTCTCCTGGACATCGCTGGATCAAGAGGGGGCTCAGGTAAGTATTAGGGGAGCTGGGGGGGGGGGGGGCTGCTGCACACAAAAGATTTTTTACCTTTATGCATAGAATGCATGAAGGTAGAAAACCTTGAGCCTTTAGAACCACTTTAAAGTGTAGGTGAACTCTGTGAATACATTTCTCATACTTGCTTCTTTTTCTTTTGTTAAATATACCATTGGGTTTTATTAAAAGTATACAAGTGCAAAAAAACAGCTGTTCATCCAGTCAAAAATCTTGTGAGCTGATAATTTCTGGTATGCTCTGCCTCTAAACTGTTATCAGTTAGCATTGTTCCATGTTAGCTCCATGGACTACAAAACACCTCCCACTGCTACAGAGATGGGGGGAGGGTGTTATGTGTTCTAGGGTGATAACGCTGCTCAGTACAGTTGTCACCCTAGAACAGGAAGTGAGTTAATGAGTTAATGGCACAATTGCCAGGTTAAAGAAAAATAGGTGTGAAAAAAGAAAGTCATTGTAGCCACCACATCTAAGGGCCAGTAAGCTGCAAAAATATCAATTTTTGTTTTGGGGTTTCGATACACTTTAGGACTGAAAGTGATGGGAAATCCAAAATTTGAGTTGTCACCAGAACAGAAATTAAAAGGAGATCCTCAAGTGAGGACAACTGTTCGGTGACAACTGTCTAACAGAGGATTTCCCTCACTGCTGTGTCTACAAGATAAGAAGTGAAGGGAGATCTCCCCATGTCGAAAATCATGACTGTCCTTTTACTGGGGTTTTAACTGTTCCCTACTTAATCCGGAATGAAAAATCACCTGAAATGTTGTATTCTGCACATTTTAAAGAACTTTATTGCAATAAAAAATTCTCCTTTTCCATCTGTTGAAATGTTCACACAGCACGATGTGCCAAGGTTGGGTTTTATGGGACTTTTTGTTGCTCTGGAATGCAAGATCTATGTTGAAGTTGTCCCATACCTCCCAACTGTCCCTGATTTCGAGGGACTGTCCCTGATTTGGAGCAATGTCCCTCTGTCCCTCATTCCTCCTCATTTGTCCCTCATTTTGGTCTGATCTGTATAGATGTATATAAAATGCACTTTTTATCTTTCATAAAGTGTTTCCCAGTGCTAAACCTTTCATCTGATTTCTAAATTGCTGCATTTGTACATTTTAAAAGCCAATATAAAGGAATAGTAGTGGTTAAAAAAACACTTGTGGATTTAATTAACCTTTTTTGGGGTTAATTCTCCTTTAAGGGGGTGTGGCAGGGGGCTTGTCCTATGCCTACATACTTTTGCTAGTAGGTGTCCCTCATTCCCATCTCAAAATGTTGGGAGGTATGGTTGTCCGTTCATACTAGAAGGGGTTACAAGCAGCTTCAGAAAGAGAGTATGACAATGTCTGTCCATCTTTCTGTGCATTACATATTCCTGTAAGTTCCACGTTCCTGTATGATACAGTCACCAGGTAGTGAATACTTTTCACAGCTGATTAACTATAATACAACTCCCTCCTCATTGGCTTACCTTTGAATAGGCTATCCCCTATTCAGTCCATCACGAATCCTGCTGCCAGACTCATCCACCTTACAAATCACTCAGTGTCTGCTACTTCTCTCTGCCAATCCCTCCGCTGGCTGCCACTTACCCAATTAATTAAATTCAAAACATAACAATAACTTACAAAGCCATCCACAACTCGGCCCCCAACTACATCACTAACCTAGTCTCAAAATACCAACCAAATAGTTCTCTTCATTCCTCCCAAGACCTCTTGCTCTCTAGTTCCCTTGTCACCTCATCTCATATTCGCCTCCAGGACTTCTTTTGCGCCTCTCCCATCCTTTGGAGTTTCCTACCCCAATCCGACTATCTCCAACTCTACTTTTAGACGATCCCTGAAAACTTTTCTCTTCAGAGAAGCCTATTCTCCCCACACTGTTGGCAGACAACACAGGCAGCATCTGCAAATAAGTGCTGAGAATCGCCAGCCGATATAGATTTTTTTTTTTTATAGGGGGTAACCTTGTGTGGCACCACTGGGTCCTCCGGGTGGACCAGTGATAAACTTTTATAAAGCCTCTGTGAAACATCCCAGGAGGATTTGATTTTTCACTGCTTAAATAATGACAGGTAACAGGCCTTCAAGCTCACTAAATTTTTGTAGAATATTAAAATAAAAGATAAAAATCAAGTTTTCTGTTGAATTATAGAATGGTAACGCTAATACATTGTGCTGCTGATACCAGACCAAGCAGCTCACTAAATATATGTATAAAGAGAAAAAAAGAGAAAAAAAAGAGTTGGCTGCTGAATTATTAAACAATAACATCTACAGTAGAACATACATTCAGCACATTTTCCTTTTCAACTTTTAAAGTAGCACTTGAAAGTTTAATTGAACTTTTTTTTCCCTTAAAAATCAGTACAAGGGACTCTACTTACATACAATGAGAAGTGTCCTTTGTGCTTGTCGCTGCTGTCTTAGTTGAAATTTCCCCCATAGCCCCACAGTTGTACTATAGCTTCCCTGAAAAGTGATCTATGAATGGAGTACGGCAGATAAATGAAAGATCTGCCACCTCCATTCATAGATCGTTTCCCATTGATGAAAGTTATAGTATAGCTTCTATGAATGGAGGACAGAGGGGAGAGGGCAGCATAGTCAGCACTGTTGATGAGTGCTTATGGCAGATCCAGCGGGTTAATTAACTCCCGCAGCACTTGAAGATTACCTCTGCAAAGGATTACCTCTGCAACTAAGACAGCAGCTACCAGCACAAAGGACAATTATCATAGAATGTACGTAAAATCCCTTGTGCTGAACTAAAAAAAAAAAAAACTAAACTAAGTGATATTAAAGACTTTCTTTAAAAAAAAAAATAATAAACATGTTTTAGTGGTTTTGCACAGAGCAGCCCCAATCCTCCTTTTCTCGGGTCCCTCACTGGCACTCCAGGCCCCTCCCTCGTGCTGAATACCCACAGAGCAAGCAGCTTGCTATGGGGTCACCAAAGCAGGCTCATACCCAAGCCGTGTCCATTCACACACAGAGCCGCGGCTCGGCCCTGCATCCTCTCTCTCTTTTATTGGCTGTCTCAGCCAATGAAGAGAGAGAGTCCCCGGAGAGCCGAGGCTCTCATGCACATCACTGGTTCAAGATGGGGCCCAGCTAAGTATTAGGGGGGGGACTGCTGCACAGAGAAGGTTAAAAAAACAGACAAGTTAAAAAAAAAACCTTGAGCCTTTAGAACCACTTTAAGCCAGCTATCGATGGATTGAAATTTATCTGGTTCAGCAGGAACCAGCCGAATTTTGATCCATCAATGGGCAGGCTGGTGGTCTTGAAGTCGATCTATTGATCTTCTTCATTAAATCCTGCTATAGCCACCAGTAGTGATCATTGTATTCTGACGGTTGAGAAACCTCCCACTACCAGAATATAATAGTGCAGCGGGGGGAACACGAGCAATTGTATAATGTATGGCCTGCTCTAAGCTTTAAGCATTTCATTGTGCTGCATTGCAATTTACAGTAGGGGGGGTTCAAACCAGCCGTAGAGGACCAAGCTGTCAGGAGTGGGAAAAATTTAGGGCTGCCATACACAGTACTGATCCACACTAACATCCTGGATGGAAGAATCTCCGTTGCCAGCTAGTGTATTCAGGCATCCGTGGCAGCCTGAATACAATGACAGTGACTGAGTCTGATAGGATGCAGTCAAGGTTCAGCCAGTAATTTTCTCCTGCATATTACGAGGCAGGAGAGGCAGGAGACGCACTGGGGCACCACTGTACATCAGAAATGTCAGTGCATTTTGCTTTGTTCCTTCTTTCATGTACCTGTTGCTAGGCAACTGTAAAGGGTGCATATTGAGTAAGTATATAATGTGTAGGCCAACATATATAGCATTGCGTCTTAAAAAAAAAAAAATATATATATATATATACCCTGGGTACAGAGAACACAATAGTTAAATAGTTTATAGTTAAAAAAAAGAATATTTAACTTTATTCTTTAATAAAAAAAACTATTGTATTATTAATATATTTGAAAAACAAAAACAGACCCCTATGTATCTACATACAATTACCTTAAAACCAGAAATATACATTTAAATCTTCACATTGTCTTTGTCAAATAGTCTCTAATATATAAATTTTTTTTTAAATTTTTTTTTAACAGAAAAGTTTATTAGACAGTTCAGCATCACAATACAATCAACTTTTAGGAGTACAGCAGCATACAGGTCAGAGACAAGAATAAAGCAATTTCCTAAAGGGAGTGTTCCTCCCATCCCGCGTCATCTAGCCCAGGAGTGACAAATCCCTACTTATCTTTAGTAAGCAGTCCTAACCAGCATCACTGTGTCACTTCACATACCCTAATGCCGCGTACACACGAGCGGACTTTCCGTCAGAGTAGACTCTGACAGTCTTTCCGACTGAGTTCCGACTGAGTTCCGCTGAAACGGACTTGCCTACACACGATCACACCAAAGTCCGATCGTTTAGAACGTGATGACGTACGACAGGACTAGAAAAAGGAAGTTTAATAGCCAGTAGCCAATAGCTGCCCTTGCATTGTTTTTGGTCTGTCAGACTAGCATACAGACAAACGTTTTTTTCTATAGGAATTGAGTCCTTCGGAAACATTTGAAACATGTTCTATTTCTAGGTCCGTCAGAATTTTCGAAATAGAAGGTCCGATGAAGCCCACACACGATCGGAATGTCCGACAGAATGATTCTGTCTGACCTTTTCTGCCGGAAAGTCCGGTCGTGTATACACGGCATTAGACATAACAGTTAGATAAGAATGGATGGTGGGGGAGGGACAGCGGAGAACGGGCTATCCGTCAGTGCACAAGAGAGGACCTAAGAGATTAGCCACATGCATCTATCCCTGTGGACCATACCTTATCAAATTTCCCCAGGCATTGTCTATATTCATATGTGAGTCTGTATAGGGGCAACACCGAGTTAATTGAGCTCTGCCAAGGGGCCTGAGTGGAGGGTTCCACCGACTTCCATTTTAGCAGTATTTCCCGTCTAGCATAGTATAGGGAGAAGGTCAAACACAGTTTCTGTCCCCTTCTACATCTTCCATATGGCTTAGTAGTAGAACCTGAGGATCCATCTGCACCCTTGTCCTACATATCTCACTCAGTGTGGAGGCTACAGCTGTCCAATATGGGCAAAGTTTGGGACATGACCAGACCATGTGCCAGAACGTGCCTGTCTCTTGGTTGCATCTTTGACAAGTTGGGTCCCGTTGAGGGTAAATATGAGCCAGTTTCTGTGGGGTGTAATAGGCCCTGTGGAGGAACTTAAGTTGTATGAATCTGTCTTTAGCTGCGATCATGGAGGGAATAAACGTGGACAGGCACTCCTCCCATTCTTCCTCACCTAAGGATGGAATATCTGCTCTCCATTTATCCCAGGATCTAGTCAGTTAGGTGGCAAATGCAACCATCAGGTATAAGTACAGAGAGGAGAGAGGCTTCCCTATCACGCTGGAGGTCCGCGTCCAGTGAGGCCACCACTCCTGCCGTACCAGCCTGTGCCCTGTCCATGTGGTTGAAGAGTCGTCTGATATTGATATCTGTTCCTACCTGGCATGAATCCCACCTTGTCTGGGTGTATCAGTGCGGTTATAACTGTGCTCAATCTGTTGGCCAGAATTTTAGCCAACAACTTGGCGTCAACATTCAATAGGGAGATAGGGTGGTACGAAGAGCATAATGAGGGGTCCTTCCCTGGCTTGGGGATCACCACTATAACTGCTTCTCTCATAGTGTTGGGGAGTGCCTCCATCTTTGTTGATTCAGCAAACAGGGTGTGCAGTCTGGTGGCAAGTTCATCAGTGTACTGTTTGTAGAACTCGACAGGAATGCCATAGGCCAAGGAGTCTTATCAGATTGCAAGGTTTTAAGTGCCTTCAGGATTTCTTCCACCGAGATGGGAGCGTCAAGTCTATTACGGTAAGTCGACGTGAGAACCGGTATGTCAATGTCTGCTATGTAGGCCATCAGGTCTTCCTTCCTGTAATCCGCCCTAGAGCTATAAAGGGTTTGGTAAAAAGCTTGAAAGCACTGGTTTATCCCATCAGGGGAATGAATAAGGTTGCCAGTAGGGCCAAGGATATGAGGTACACTAATACCCCCCGACTGTTCCCTGGAGAGCCAGGCCAACAATCTTCCTGACCTCTCTCCTTGCTCAAAAATCCTTTGGGATTGAGCAAGTAGTTTTCTTCTGAGTGAGAGAGGTGCGAAGATGGTGAACCTCTTTAGTCAGGAGCTGCAACTGGGCATAGTGGAGGGGGTCGCTAGATCTAACATACAATGCCTCCTGGGTAGTCGCCATCCTCTCAGCCCTTGTCAAGTCTGCCCTGCGTTCCCTACGAATCCTGGCAATGATGGGCTGGTACTGCCCACTTGTGTTGGCCTTGAAGGCATCTCATACAGTCATAGCATCCGCTGATCCAGGGTTAACTGCCCAGTAGCCCGCCAACTCAACCCTAAATTGAGCATCCACCACTGTGTCCAAGACCCAGAATCTGGTGAGTCTCCACAACCTGTCCGTCGGGGCAACAGAGAGGTCCAGGCTTTAAAACAGGGGTGCATGATCCGAAATGCACCTAGGCAAAGACCAGGTCTATACGGGAAAATGTCCTATGGGACGCTGAGTGACATGTGAAGGCCCGCACTAGGGGGGTGTCTCTACCTCCACACGTCCGTCAGTCCATAGGTGTCTGCCCAGCCAGCCAGTCCTTAGCAGGAGGGGCCCGCAGCCGTGAGCCTGTCCATACCCAAGTTAGGAACTAAATTAAAGTCACCCAGAATGACCGCGTGATCAGAAGCAAACTCTGCCATTTTAGTCGTTATCTGATTCAATAGCAATAAGAAAGCCAGTGGTGGCAAATATAGACCAACAATAGTCCAAGTTAAGGAATGTATCCTGGCATTAATTATAACATATCTACCATCTGGGTCCAGGGCTAGGTCCAGAAGCCTGAAGGGGAGTGTCTTCTTGAGCACCAATGCACTGACCCCCCTGGCAAAACTAGAGTGAGTGGAGTGGTAATGGTATCCCACCCAAGGTTTTTTGAGGGCGAGAATCCTGCTGCCCACCAGGTGTGTTTCCTGGAGTATACATATGTGCGGGTTGTAGGACTTAATACATTGGAAGGATTGTTTAGTGGGTGAGATCAGCCCCCTGGTGTTCCATGATATAATATTAAGAGAAGACATGGAATCTATGAATAACCTGGGGATTAGGATTATGACATCTGATGGCCTCTGGACCGAGCCGCCGAACCCGGGGAGAGCATAATGGAAGTCTGTGTAATGCTGAAACATCATATAGCTTATTGTCTAAGTGTAACGGTACATAACTAAAAACAATCATAAAACATATAAAAAGGTCGGCCCCTGTATGGCCACAACTTCCCAACCCATCCCCCTGAAACTGAGGAGGGTCTCCAACCTGTAACCCGAATCGGCACGCCGGCCACAAAGGGGGGACCCGTGCAAGCAGTGAGTTTAGCCTTGTTCTGGTAGCGGAGGTCCCCAAGAGCCCAGGAGGCATGGAGGATTTCATCTCTGTCCGGCAAAGTCATTACTCTTCAGCGGGTTTCCCGGGGGCCCTGGTTTAGGTGGGACGCGCTGCACTCTTTCCAACACGTAGTGGGGTGACAGGTGTGCGTTGGGTAGAAGAGAATGCAGCATGTCTTCCATAAAGTTAGTGAGATGGTTCTCCTCCGCTCCCTTGGTCAGACCCACGATGCGTAGGTTATTCCTCCTATTCCTGTTCTCCACGTCTTCAGCCCTGTATTCCAGGGCCTTGATTTTGGTCTGGAGGGTGCGGAGTGCAGCAGTGTTCCAGCACCTTATCCTCCATGGTACTAACCCTCTTCTCTGTCTCTGTCACTCTTGACTATAGTTTGTCCATATCCTGTCACAGGAGGCCTACATTGAGCTGGACAGCCTCGATTTTAGCCGTTAGCTTGGACTGACATGTGGCTATAGCCAAGGCGGCCGGGGTTCAGCTGACTCCATCGGGGCCATTTGGGAGGCCTTTTGCGAGCCGCGTTTGGCGCGTGTCTCCACGTGGGCAGGGGAGAGAGACGGTGGCTCCTCAGAAATTGTTGGGAAACAAAGCTTTTTCCCCTACCAGCAGATGTGCGGGATGATCTGCGCCTCATCCAGGTGTTGCAGGGGCGATAATTAGGATGATGCGCCCTCAAGATCTGGGTAATAGCCAGAAGCCCAGCGAAGCTCGAGCAGAAAGCAGCCGCTCACATCGCCATCTTGGACACGCGCTCTCATATAGTAATCTTGCTAATTATTATTATTATTATTGAATATTATATTATTCAAATATGATTACATTCAATTTTTAATTCAATAAATATTAATTTGTATTAGTTACTGTTATGTATAATGTTAACTAATAATATGACATTATTGATTATATCATTAATAATCATTTTAATATTATTATTTCTAATTATTATAGGCATATATAGGGAACATCACCATTTCACGGTTTCAAAGTGCATATTATATGACTTGACTCCTAAAAAGACACTGTTACCATGATCACGCAGGGCAAAGTGACAGTGTCTCTGCAAAGGGGGATGGGTGTTATATCAGGTTATTATATGAGAGACAATTTTTTGTTAGAGAGAAATCACAGGAAAAATTGATTTCTAGTTATAAAGTGTATGTAGATGCACAGGACCCCGTGTGGGTTTAGAGCATTTTAATAATGTAATGGGTTTTAATATACAGTGTGAGAAAATAATGTAATGCAAACACGAGCATGGTTTATATCCAGTTGCTAAAAGTAGAATTCCAGCCTCAGCCTAACTAGGTTAAAAAAATGACTCTCCTCCTTATAACTCCTATTCTGACTAACCTGTGAATGAAAGATCTGTATACTTACCTTTTTCAGCCCGCTCCGATAATGTGATCCACTGTGTCAGCCAGCAGCAGCTGCAGGGGGGAGGAGAGAACACTCGTCAGCGGTTGGGAATACCTGGGAGTGGCGATGTCATCCATAGGCTTCCATGCTCCAGCCATTCTTGGAGTTCCCTCCTCTCCCCTGCAGCTGCTGCTGGCTGACACAGGAGAGCTAGATCATGTGACCAGACCGGAGTCGGCTGATAATACGTAAGTATAGACATCTTTTCTTTACACTGGTTAGTAAGCTAGGTGTTAGGAGGCTATGTCAAGTCAAAAACTATTTTGTAACTTTGGATAGAATGGGGAAGGATAATAAATTACATTTTTTTTTTTTTTTTGCTATCCAGGGCTCAGTTAAAGAGATTTACATTGACTTCCTGTCCTGCTGACAATGTTTTACCAGGCTGGAATTAAGCTAAAATCTGCAACAGGGACACAGACAGAAATAAAAACCTGACAGGGGTTCCAACCTATCCCTACTTTACTAAAAATCTTTTATTTCTATGTCTGTGTTGCTATTGAAGAGTTTCCCCCAACTTTATGTTTGGCAAACATTGTCAGCAGGGCAGGAAATAAAGGTAAATTTATCTAATAAAGTCCTGGATAGCAGTGGAAACCCAGTAAAGATTCTAACACTTCCTCACTCTATCCTAAACTAGGGAAAAACCGTTTTGGCTGGACATACACATTAGGTTGCCTTTTATATGTATTGTATCTATGCATGTCCCCTAATTGTACCCTTTTCACCCTAAAATGGAAATGCCCAGGGCCTCCCTTGAATCAACATACGTGTTCTGCCCCACTTTCATGTATTTTATTATGTCCGCTAATAAGCTCTTATCATTTTTCTGTGATATGCTGATGTCTAGTGGTAGTTTTGGGCCACTGTCATTTGTTTACTAATGTGATTTTGGTATCTTCCTCTGTCTTCCATTGTTAAAGCAGAGCTCCACCCAAAAGGGGAAGCTTCGCTCTTCTACCTCCCCCACCCCTCCACTACCACATTTGGCACCTTTTGGTGGGGAGGGGTGGAGCTTATTACTTGGTAATACCTTGACAGTGGCGAACTGAGCTTTCTACTCCCACAGCCTTCTGGGACACTTCACAGGTCCCAGAAGACTGCGGGCCATTCACAAAGAGCAGCGTGCTTCGCACATGTGCAGTAGCAACCCGGCTGTGATGCTGCAAGGCTTCACTACCGCTTTCCCTCAGTCAAGATGGCGGCGTCAGCACCTGCTAGCCGACTGACTAATGGGCTCGGATGAGGACACCGCTGGATGCCTGGACAGGTAAGTGCCCTGCTGACTGCTGACTCTTATTTTTTTCTGAAGGAGCCTGGAGCTCCTCTTTAACTTTGACGTCAAATTTCTATTTAGTTGGTCATAATCTTTTAACTAAAATACCATTGTAGTTTTAGTCATATTTTAGTTATCTGAATTGTTTTAGTTTTACTCGTTTTATTCATCTGAATTGTTTTAGTTTTAGTCATATTTTAGTCATCTGAATTATTTTAGTTTTAGTCATATTTTAATCATCTGAATTGTTTTAGTCATATTTTAGTCTACTAAAATCTCCAGTACATTTTAGTCGACTAAAATGTAATGGGTTTAGTTAAAAGAGAAGTATCAGTTTTTTATTTTTTTTTGAGATTTATACTTACCTAGGTGGATGCAGCATCTGACCGATGCTGCAGCTGTCCCCCGGCGTCACTGTACTGAGAACCGAGCCGTCGAACACCGCCGATGGCTCGGTTCTCTCATCTCCTGAGAGAAGAGCTGTTGATTGTCAGTCAGCAGCCCTCCTTTCTGCTTCTCCATGCTCATTGGAGCTCTGAGCTGTGGAGGAGCGGGGAGCGGCCGTCTCATTGGCTCGCTGAGACTGCCATCAGTCAAGGCAGCTGGCAGGTCCAGACTTGGAAGTCGGGATGACGCGCTGCCTCGACTGATTTCAGTGACGTCAGCAGAGAGCGGACTTCAGAGCCCTCTCTGCTGAAAACCGGTCACAGGAGTGCAAAACAAATTGAACTCCTGTGACCCATAGGAGAAGCTCAGGCTGTGCTTCTCCTTTAAATCGTAATGAATTATTTAAGCGTTTCTCTAGAATTGCCAAACTCATTAAATACTTGCTGGAGTAAAAATCTAATAAGATGTTCTTAATTTTTTTATTTTTTTTAAATAACAAACATATCATACTTACCTCCACTGTGCAGCTCGTTTTGCACAGAGTGGCTGCGAACATCCTCTACTGGGGTCCCCCGGTGGCTGTCTCAGCTCCTCCCCACATCAGATAGCTCCCTAGGAGAAGCGTTCTCCCGGGGGGTTACCTTGCGGGCGCGCTCCCGAGACGAGCATTCGGCGTCCATAGGACTCGGCCCACCCCCCAGCGCCCATGTCATTGGATTTGATTGACAGCAGTGGGAGCCAATAGCTGCGCTGCTATTAATCTATTCAATCAAGAGCCGGGAGCCCGTGGAGAGAGAGACAGTGTGTCCCCGCCGACTGAATGAAGGGGTTCAGGTAAGTAAAACGGGGGGGCTGGGAGGACGGTGACTGCCAGGTGTTTTTTCACCTTAATGGATAGAATGCATTAAGGTGGAAAAACACGAACCTTTACAAGCCCTTTAAGGTTTGAACATGCATTACAGACACAGATTTAGACGTTGTGATATATAACGTCTTTATAAATAAAACAAAGTTTCATAAACAAACAAAAATATTGCTTTTTGACAAACAGAAGTGCAATTTTAAAATATTAAAAAAACTGTAAACTCTATTGTCTGTAATACCATTGCACATATTATCTCTGAATATATTACCAGCATTAAATATTAAGAAAAAAATAAGAAAAGCCTTTTTCTTTTTTTTCTTTCAGCAGCTTAGTAGATGCCCCCTACTTATTATTATGTGGTAGTACAGTGTTCATTTTGACGTCAAATTTCAATTTGGTTTAAGTTATAGCCTTTTGACTAAAATGCCATTTTAGTTTTAGTCTTATTTTAGTCATCTGAATTGTTTTTGTTTTAGTCTTATTTTAGTCAACTAAAATAGTGTTAATTTTGTCAAAATATTTTTGTCGACCAAATGAACACTGCTGTCTTCCCCCATTTAGTGTTAGTTAGTTTAGTCCTAGCTAGACTCTCCACTTCTTCCATGTTCCCTCAGTCACAGCAGGTTGAATTAAAAAAAAAACCTGACAGACAGTACAGGTCGGAGCCACTGTACTAACAATCTGATGTTACTAGGCTTTAGTTATTCGCAGAGACAGGGCTCAGGAAAGTCATTGGGGGTTATTTACGAAAGGCAAATCCACTTTGCACTGCAAGAGCACTTGGAAGTGCAGTCACTGTAAATCTAAGGAGTAGATCTGAAATGAGGGGAAACTCTGCTGATTTTATCATCCAATCATGTGCAAGCTAAAATGTTGTTTTTTTATTTTCCTTGCATGTCCCCCTCGGATCTACAGCGACTGCACTTCCAAGTGCACTTTCAGTGCAAAGTGGATTTTCCTTTAGTAAATAACCCCCATTGTCTTCTTATGCCCTGTACACACAATCTCACATTCCGACAACAAAATCCATGGATTTTTTCTGACGAATGTTGGCTCAAACTCGTCTTGCATACACACGGTCACACAAATGTTGTAGGAAATTCCGAACGTCAAGAACGTGGTGACGTACAACACGTACGACGAGCCGAGAAAAATGAAGTTCAATAGCCAGTGCTGCTCTTCTGCTTGATTCCGAGCATGCGTGGAATTTTGTGCATCGGAATGGTGTACATACGTTTGGAATTTCCGACAACAGATTTTGTTGTCGGAAAATTTGAGATCCAGATCTCAAATTTTGTTTGTCGGAAATTCCGACGGAGCCTACACACGGTCAGACAACAAGTTCTCATCGAACATTTCCTGTCGGAAAATCCGACCGAGTGTATGCGGCATTACACTTCAAAAGACCTGAAAAACATCCTCTGTACTGCAATTAGCTGAAGAAAAATTGCGTTGGATTAAACTTCCATGTCTTATTGAAGAGTTAAGCTTCCTGTGGATGGTGCAAAGTCATCAGGAGAACATACAGTCCAGACAGACGGGGTCTAAGGAGGTATGTCAATGCATAAAGCGGCATTTGAGACAGAACAATACATACAGTACGTTGCTTATTTCATGTCCGGGTTCTCTCCATTCATCTCTACTAAAAACTTTCAATCCAACAAGTTCCTTGTGACAGCCATAACCGTCTTCCAGTTGTTCTTTCTCCATACACAAATGTGGATATGGCCATCTTGCAGACTGACATGATCCGACGAAAATAAATTTGGTTTTCGGATTCTCATTATATTTGTGAATGGATCATGGCCCTATGTTCTGCGCTGGAGGTTATTTCTAACTTTTCATATGGAAAGGTTGATGTGAGAATGTACAGATATCACACATTCACATCACATTTTCTCTCCAGAATGGATATAATATGATAAACAGTAATAAAGTGCTAATGCCACTTCAAAGCTATATTACATTAAGGGGATTTTCCTGAGTATGACTGGGTGGCAATGTCAGAGTGTGTACAGTTATGATAAGACAAGCTTGGTAATATAAGTCGTTTGAGGATATCATGAAATTTAAGGATGCAGATAAAGACATGGAAGTCAGCAGAAATAGTACAGCTTATATCCGAGTTCTTGTACTGTACAGCCTCTATATTAATCTGCAGTGACACATACTTGTAGTTCCTATAGCCTGAAATTAATATGTATTTTGTTTTAAAATGAACTCTGGGATAAACAAATATTGTCTTAATACAAGAGGCGTGTGCATTGTTATTTGAATCTTGGTGTGCTTTGTAGACATGTGCAGAAAGAAAAAAAGTGTTTCGTATCATTTTGTTTCGATTCCTTATTTACATAGATTTGTTTGGTTTCATTTGTTTTGTTTATTCAAATTTTTGGAATTCCATTCGAATTGCATTCGAATTCGAATCGAATTCCATTTGAAATCAAATTTATTCTATTCGAAATACGAATTAAGGAAGATGGTTATATTCTTTTTATTAAAAAACAAGATCTGTTGCGCTTAATATGATGTAAAATAAAAGCTGCTGACACAAAAAATTGCTGGGTACAATTAAGGAGATATTAGGAGGAGTGGTGCAGCGCTAGAAAATAAGTCTAAATGTCCCCATAAATGTAAAAAAAAATAACAATAGCTGAACAAAGTCCTCTTCATCAGAAGGAAGTGGAGACACTCTGTTTAGTGGGATCCATAATGAAAGGACACGCAGAAGGGAGATGTAAACACCATCACCAACACCCAAACAAACTGACCCTTACCATCAGTGTATGGGTTATACACGTGTGTAGAAAACAGATAGCGAGAGGCAATCTTCCTGGGATATACCAACGATTCTCCAGTGGAGTAGCATAAACATATTCCTTTCCCTCTAAACTAAATGGAAGCTCCTCCTTGTGACAGGATTAAGAACCAGGTATAGTCCAGTGGGTATATGCGCCTCAAGAATCGTGGTATGTAGAGAGTAAAGAGAAAACGCTCATTGCGCAAATTCCATCAAAAAGGATCATTTATTGTATAAAAAGTAAAAGCCACTCACATTTCATAAGAAGGTACAGAGCAGTATGAAGCGTCCAGCGCTTCTAACCACAAAGATGGCCACCGTGTCACCGTCCAACTGCGTCCTGCGTCACCTGCGACCTTCTTATGAAATGTGGTTCGGAAGGCCCCTACTGTCCTTCAGAGCATCAAAAGTCATCAATTGCCCCCGTGACACTTTATCCCTTAAGGTTATGATCCCATGTCTAGCCTACAAAACTGGGTCTGGTATAGACTGGAAATGTTGCAACTTCAGATTACCCCAAAGTGGTGTCAATGGAGACCATGTGTCCCGTTTTCTGAATTTCGAGCTTACTGTATCCCATACCTTAAGAGTTGTCTTCATAGGGAGAGACACCCTCGGATTAGATCGGGGGCCCCTGTGTATGAGGTTTCTCAGCTCTGAATAGGAGCCTAGCAGAGCAGCCTCCACCGTGGATGCTAGGTTAGCGGGTTCCTCCGCCAACCACCACTTAAGTGTCACTAGAACCGCCACCCAGTAATATTTTAGAAAACTTGGGAGTGCCAAACCTCCCAAAGTGACCGGTAGTTGCAGAGTTGTTTTCGCTATCCTAGGGGCCTTCCCATTCCAAATGAAGGTCACGCTGTCCAGCTTTTTAAAAAAGGAAATCGGTATGGGAACAGGGGTTTATCTAAAGAGGTATGTGAGTTTAGGGAGGATTGACATCTTAAGTAGATTCACTCTTCCCACAGGGGTGAGGGGGAGTGATCTCCACAAAGTGCACTGCTGGATTACCTGAGAAAGTACCGGGGTCAAATTAAGGGTAATAAACTGGCGAATGTCCCCATGTATCTCCACTCCCAGGTATCTGAACTGGGACACCCGGCGAAGCTGCGCATTTCTATTCTAATCTAATCGAATCCATTTTTTTCTATTCTATTCAAATTCAATTTTATTTGATTCAAATTTAGTGAAATGGCTATATTCTTTTTTTTTCTATTCTATTCTTATTTGAATCTATTCTATTTGAAATTGGAATTCTAGAAGTTAGTTATATTCTTTCTATTTTATTCTATTCTATTTTATCCTATTTTATTACTTTATTTTCTATTCTATTTTATTCTGCTCCTTTTTAATCTATTCTATTTTGTTCTGTTTTACTCTATTCTTTTATTTTCTATTCTATCCCTTTTTTTTTCTATTCTATTTTTTTCTATTCTTTTATTTTGTATTCTGTTCTGTTTTACTTATATTATATTCTTTTATGTTCTATTCTTTTCTATTCCTTTGTTTTCTATTCAATTTTATTCTCTTTGGAAATCCGAATTCGAATGAGAAAATTGTTTGAATTTGATTCGAAAACGATTCAAATTCGATTGGAAAACTATTTGAATTCAAATTTCATCCAAAATTTTGACTTGTTTTTCGGATTTGTTTTAAATTTGTTACTATTGTAATTGGGAAATTCGGATACATCCGAACTTCCGAATAACGAAAAATGTGTCTAAATGAACCGCACATGTCTAGTGCTTTGTGTATTCCAGATCTGTGCAGTAATCCAGTGTGAAAGTTTACCTGTGTGCAGAAGCTTCGTGTAATAAAGACTGCTCACTGCTGCTCTCTCTGTCCTTGATCAGGGTGACGGGTCTTGTCTCCGCCTCTTCCTGTAGTTTTCTGCAGGTAGCCTGTAGTGGGTGGAGCCTACTGGGCCCCTCTCATGGTACTGCTCTCTGCACAGGCTATGTACAGCACAGTGATAATATCACAGCTACTTTTATAAGGTAACCTGAGTTTGCAAAGGCATTTACTACACATAAAGTGGATTTATATTTCTTGTGGCTATTGAGGAATACATTTAAATTAAAAAGTTTGTGCTTTAAAGCTGAAATCCAGCCAAAAATAATATATAAATAAATAACCCACTAAAAGATAAAAAAAAATACAAATAAAACATATTGTTGTAATATTAACCT
Organism: Lithobates septentrionalis; assembly: GCA_037952835.1. Taxonomy (NCBI): domain Eukaryota; kingdom Metazoa; phylum Chordata; class Amphibia; order Anura; family Ranidae; genus Lithobates; species Lithobates septentrionalis. The sequence goes on from JBBDGP010000518.1 coordinate 650,430, forward strand.
CCAATAAAGAGATTTCCCCCAGAGTACTTTTTGACTGCTCTTAGATGTCCTCAGTCTGATGACCAGCAAAACCCTCTTCCTCTGAGCCCAGGTTGTCCTGGACACACCCCAGCCTCTGACTTGACAGTGAAAGGAAAAGTAGAAAAGTGATGATCCCACTCTGCTTTCTCTTGACATGCTTCTTGTCAGCACATGAACTGATTGGCTGCTTGTACTGCTTATTCTTCTCACACCCAAGCCCTGCTGCACAGGAACTGAGTAAAGAGTCTGATACCAGGTTAAATTTGGATACTTACACTGCTTGAAGTGCATTCAATGGTGTATTCAGTGATTACAGAGCTACATTCATTTGCATTTTTAAAATCTGCTTAGAGGTCACTTTTAAAGGGGTTATAAACCTTCGTGGTTTTTCACCTTAATGTATCCTATGCATTAAGGTGAAAAAACACCTGTCAGCGACCGGCCCCTACCAGCCCCTCCGTTTTACTTACCTGAACCCTCGATCTTGACCCGGTGGGGATGCGCTCTCTCTCTGCCCGAGGTTCTCAGCTCTTGATTGGATAGATTGATAGCAGCGCAGCCTTTGGCTCCCACTGCTGTCAATCAAATCCAATGACGCCGGGGGGGTGGGGCCGAGTCCTGCATTCGGCGTCTATGGACGTCGAATGCTGGACTCGGGAGCGCGCCCGCATGGTAACCCCCTCGGGGAAGTGCTTCTCCTAGGGGGTTATCAGATGTGGGGAGGAGCCGCGAGAGCCGCCGGGGGACCCCAGTAGAGGATGTTCGGGGCCACTTTGTGCAAAACGAGCTGCACAATGGACGTAAGTATATGTTTGTTATTTTTTTTTTAATTTACCTTTACAATCACTTTAAATAGTTTACTAATTCAGAATGCATGTTAATAGAATAAAACTACTATGTTATATCTGTTTGACGTTATATTAAAGGGTAAATGTATTATGGAGGGGAAAAAAAATTCAGCCTGCTCAATGGCTGGGAAACTACAAACTGCAGCATTAGATGCCCTGTTTCCTTACTATTATGCAAGAGAATATGAAAACACTGCGCTCTAATAGCAAAAATAAAATATATGTGAGCCTCTTGGTCGAAACGCGTCGGGCGATCTCCCCTTCCTTACGCTGCTTAGATTTTATTTCAATTGTTATCACTTTTATCCATTTTCTGTATGGTATTTTTAGAAATAAAAATCCCTGGTTTACCTGCACTATGCAGAAGCTTTTTAAATTTTATTTTTTATTTGCATATTATCCCGATGCAAGAAACTGCCATCCAGTAGCCCTACTTCCATCACGGGGTCTGGATCAAATCTGTCCCTGGCTTCTCCTTGGAACACATCCTTGAGGTCTATTGGCTGATATCCAGTTGGCGGCCCTTCTTGATGTTTCTTCACTCCACCAGAGAAGTCGAGAAGTGAGACAGAGGTTCCACCGTTCCGGATATCGTTTTCCAGCCTAGGTTTGGCTCCATGCACCATTGACTTCATGTCATACGACAGTGGAGTCCACGTCATCTGGTAAGAGTACCCATCTTATCTTACTTCCTGATGTTTTCATTCTGATGCCCCATATCGAGATGTTGGTTTACAGCTACGGAAGTTCTGTACCCTGTTGTTGACTCACAGTCACAGATCCACACCGTGCACTATTGACTTTAATTTCCAGTCTCACATCATTTTTTGGTCCATACCAGTTCCTCTTTCTAATTTGAGTTTGGAATCATCCATTTACCATATGTGGACACTTTATACTGTGTTTGTTCATTTCACTTCACTTATGGTTTTTGCACATATGCTTTACTGTTCAGTACAGCATCTCTTACTTAATTGTTTCACTACACCCTAACTTCCCAATATTTCTTAGCGCTGCATTTTTTTCCTCCTTACTATTACGGCATGCCCAGGCCCAAGCAGAGTTTTGGAGGTGTTCTGGCGGTGATCTGATGTGTCACACTAATGCCAAGGCTGGCTATAAAGAATAATGATCATCTCCGTCTTTAGCTTGGCACATGTCCCAGATGGAGATGCCCATTATTCTCTATGACCACACCCAGAGCATGCCAGACATTTCACAGCATTTCCTGAATGCCACGGATTGTAAATACTGCCTGGCTCTTGCTTGGCCCTGGTACCCTCAGCTTCCTGAACCTCCTTTATAATCCGGTATGATTCAAGAGGCAGAAAGAACTCTGCCCTAATCAAGGACATTTACATATGTAAAAGACCATTAAACCTAAAGTAACAAAGACTATGTAAAACAGCAACAAGCAGTACACAAAGCTCTAACTGCTGGGCCGATTGTTCATTGTTAGATGCCCTTGGAAGGAAAAAAAACAATAAGGCAGTTGCCTTCTATGGAATCACTGAAGTGGACGCAAACTGTATAATTGGAAATATCCATTTTAAAGCTGGCCAAATCCAAATTTTTTTTTCTGCTCAACCAGCGAGGTGAATGAAAAAAAAGGATCTGATTCCCCCATCCACACATTCGAGGTGGATGGGGGAATTCCTCCTGCTGAGCTATTGTATTCTGAGGGTGGGGAGGGTGGTGGGGAGCCCTCTCTGCCATCAGAACACATTGATCAGTGTTGCCGGCTATAGCTGACGGCACTGATGGTTTTGGAAAAACTTGACAGGCTGGTTGTACAGCAGTCGATCAGTACAGTCAGCCTGCCCATAAATGGATCAAAATTTGGCCAGTCCCTGCTGAATTTGGATCCATGTGTGGCTGCCTTAAAGAGGGACTGTAGTCTGCTCACATAATTTGTAATAAATACATCTTTGCCATTCTGAAGCTTCCCTCCAACCACTTTGCATATTATTTTCTATATACTGTGATCCTGTACTTGCCAAATATGCTGCAAATATGCTGAGTCTGGCTGCATCCATTTTAACTGTGGGCAGCTGAAGCTGCTGCCTGTTCACTTCCTAGATTTATACAGACACACAGAGGCACATCTCCAGCCCTGCAGCTCTCATTGGCCCTCTTATGACTCATCCCCCCTCCCTTCCTAGCAAACTCTCATGAGAGTGAGAGAGAGAGCTGTGCATTATGTCATAAGCCTAGGCTTATTACCAGACAAGACACAGGAATTGGGCTGTATAAGGTATTTACTGACAGAAAAAAAATGTTTTACTATCCAAAGTTAAAACAACAAGGGCAGAAGATTTAATAGATGGAAAGATACAAAATGACTGAAGTTCCGCTTTAAGTATGCTCTGATAATCCTTTAACCACTTCAGCCCCAGAAGGTTTTACCCCCTTAATGACCAGGCCATTTTTTGCGATATGGCACTGCGATACTTTAGCTGACAATTGCGCGGTCGTGCAGCGCTGTACCCAAACAAAATTGATGTCCTTTTTCCCCACAACTAGAGCTTTCTTTTGGTGGTATTTGATCAACTTAAGCGGTTTTTGTATTTTGCACTATAAACAAAAATAGACCGTCAATTTTGAAAAAAAAAAACAAGATTTTTTTTTATTTCATGCTATAAAACACACCCAATAAAAAAAAAATAAAAATCAAATTTCTTCATCAATTTAGGCCAATATGTATTCTGCTACATATTTTTGGTAAAAAAACAAAACAATAAGCATATATTGATTGGTTTGCGCAAAAGATATAGCGTCTACAAAATTAGGGATAGATTTATGGCATTTTTATTATTTTTATTTTTTTACTAGTAATGGCAGTGATCAGCGATTTTTAGCATGACTGCAACATTGCGGCAGACAGATCGGACACCTACCTGACATTTTTTACACTTTTTTTTTTAACCAGTGACATTATTACAGCGATCAGTGCTAAAAATATGCACACTGACATTGTACTAATGACACTGGCTGGGAAGGGGTTAACTTCAGGGGTGATCAAGGGGTTAACTGTGTTCCCTGGGTGTTCCCTGGGTGTGTTTACTAACTGCATAGCAGAAAGACAGGATCTCAGTGTAATCCCCTTTTCTGCTTCGGCAGATCCCCGTTCTGTCTCTGCGGGAAACGATCAAGGGCTGCCGGCGGACATCGACCCGCTGAGTGGCTCCCCCGCTGGCCAATAAGCAGGCCAATCGGCAGCGCGCACGTGCCCACAGAAGCTAGTGCACGAGCCGCCGTACCGGTACGGCGATTCGCACAGCCGAGCCACGTTGCCGCATTGTAACTGCAGCGGGCTGGTCTACAAGTGGTTAAATCTTTAATGTTTTTTATCCATAAGTGTTATTAAACTTGCTTTTAGTACAATCATCTTTGAATTTATGTTTAAAGTTACTTTAATAATGCAGTGTATAATAAGGCATCAAAACTAGCGATTCCAAATCACAAGACTCAGGAGAAACTAGCATCCTAGTAAACAGTCAAAGACAAGAGAACTTGTTTGATAAATACAGATATTTGGAAGACAGAATCACTCACTGTATCTGACACCAAATAAATAGCATAGCTAGATTTGATAAGGAATACTAAATTATATGCATAAGGATAGAGAGTAAGGGGTTGGGTGCTATACAACAGTACAATGACACCCCTTTGCCTTGTACTTAAAGTGTATTTTCACTTTTGCAGCCAAATTGGGATAACACCTGCTTAACATTTTTTGCAAAAAACACACAGTACAGAGAACATGCAATCGTTTTAGTAAATATAATAATATAAACTGCTAAATACCCTTTCTCATCAATAGGATATAGCAGTCTTGTGACTTCTATCAGTGTCTGTTTAAAGCTTGAAGGAGGAGTTTTCATTCTCCTCTGACTGTCCTATGAGGCTGCAGGATCCCTGACCCTCTGTCTGGACAGTGCTGATTGGCCCTGTGCTGATCAAATGCACCCTCCCAAGACAAAAAAAACTCTCTAGCAATACACACCAAACTGAGCATGTGCAGAGTGCCCCCCAAGGCTCTGTTCTATCAGGAAATTATTTTGGGACAGTGGAAGAAGGGGAGGATCAGAGAAGAAAGGATTAAACAGCCCTTTTACACACAATGCAGAGAATTTACCCCTTAGGTTCCACAGTGAGTATAACAAGCACACTTCTGCATATACCGACTGCTTTTACTTTTGTGGGTTTAGTAACACTTTAAGTGTGTTTTACTTGCTTAAAAATCCCTGCTTTGTAAGAGAGAACTTCACTCTCTCAATCAACATTGACTATTTTCAACCCTTATTCTGCTAGCATTAGTAAATAGATAGGGAAGTATATCATATTTACTTCTTTTGGGGCTCATTCACAGCAAACGTGCATTAAAATTGATGGGAAAACTGTGCAGATTTCACTTGCAGAGACATCAGTTTGACATCAATTTACATCCATTATACAGAAAAAAGTGGGAATGGGAGTTTTGAGGTGCAAAATTAGTCTAATTAATACATAATCAAAATTTACAGAAATGTATTGTATAAACATTAAAAATGTTAAAAAAAACAACATATAAAAATTCATACGATCGTGGTACAAAGGATTTGTGGCTCTACATGTTTCGCCATCAACATGGCTTCTTCAGGAGGTTATTGTAAACCTTATGTACAGTATCACTACAATTAAACAAAGAAAAGCATTAAAGTGGAGGGTCACCCTGAAAAAAAAAAAAATCACCAAAAATCCTAAAAAAAATAAAAAAAAACATTTGAAAAAAAAAAATACATTTTAAACTTACCTAAACCCTTGTTGCTAGGTAGTCTTCCTAATATGCCTCTTCCTCTTCTGTGGTGTGTTCTGCTCCTCGGTGAGCAGCCCCGTTGTCTTCTGGGAACTGTGTGTGTTCCCAGAACACCACAGGACCATTCACTGAATGGAGGGACGCGCCACTCGCGCGTGCGCAGGAGGAAACTGGCAGTGAAGCCGCAAGGCTCCACTGCCTGTTTCCTTTACTTAGGATGGCGGTGCTGGGACCCGAGAGCCGAGGGACGGGTCGGCCTCGGGCGGCTGACATCGCGGGCACCCAGGACAGGTAAGTCTACTTATTTAAAGTCAGTAGCTACAGTGTTAGTAGCTGCTGACTTTAAACATTTTTTTTTTGGACAGAATCCCGCTTTAAGTATATTTGATCAACACAATAGAATAAACAATTCATTTATAGAGACCATAAAAGTCTGAGGTTACACAAAATGTATAATCATTTAATGTATAATCATAAAACAATCATTTACATCGATCATCTGATAATTGACTTCTCACCCCAAGTACAAGCACCACTCCAAAGGACTATCAAGGCCCCCGAATGGACAGTCTTAGCAAAGTATAAGTATGTCACAGAGGGGGCACAGCCCTTAATTGAACCTGCAGAAAAATATCACTGATTAGACTTCGATAAAATAAATGATATCCAATGAGACCTAATTGATCCACCTCTACCTACCCTGCATCAGTTTACATCCTTTTTCATGTGCGTTTCAGTGATTTTTTTTATGCACATTGACATCAGTTTTCATGCATGTCAGTTGTGTGCCCTGTTTACACCAATGTAGATGCCAGTTTTTTTCCCATGCAGAAAACTGCATACGTGTTGCAGATTCCTGCACAGCAAAAATCTGCACGTGATACCAATGTTCTGGTGTGAACAGGGCACATAGAGAACAACTGTTTTTTTTTTTTGTGCCCTTGCAGTACTCGTGCAGAAAAACGGACCTCTGCACCATGGTGTGAACGTGGCCTTAAACTTTTTTTTTTTTTACATTTCTTTAGTTACTTACGCTTAATTTTTCCCATCAACACAGTCAGTGTTGATGTGGGAATCCCTCCCGTGGAGCTATTGTATTTTTCCTGTGGGGGGCGGAGGGAGCCGTCCTGGCCGGATTGATCAGTACATTCAGCCTGACAATACATGGTTTGAATCTCAACTGATCCCTATTGAACCGGCCGAGATTTGAGCTGTGTATGGGCAGCTTTAGCAACATCTAAAAAGGTAAGAAATATTGTTTTACTTTTTTTTTAGGTATGCTGTGTGAATGGGAACACACATAGTGGGATTTTCCCAAATTTGGCTGCAAAAGTAAAAATACTCTTTAAAGTGGAACTAAAGTGTGAAAAACAGCTTGCTAGTAGATAGGTTTATATACTGTATATTACCAAAAATATTGGGACACCTGCCCTTACACGCACGTGAACTTTAATGGCATCCCAGCCTAATGCCTCGTACACACGGTCGGACATTGATCGGACATTCCGACAACAAAATCCTAGGATTTTTTCCGACAGATGTTGGCTCAAACTTGTCTTGCATACACACGGTCACACAAAGTTGTCGGAAAATCTGATCGCTCTGAACGTGGTGACGTAAAACACATACGTCGAGACTATAAACGGGGCAGTGGCCAGTAGCTTTCATCTCTTTATTTATTCTGAGCATGCGTGGCACTTTGTCCGTCGGATTTTCCAACAATGGATTTTGTTGTCGGAAAATTTTATATCCTGCTCCCAAACTTTTTGTGTCGGAAAATCCGATGGAAAATGTGTGATGGAGCCCACACACGGTAGGAATTTCCGACAACAAGGTCCTATCACACATTTTCCGTCAGAAAATCCGACCGTGTGTACGGGGCATTAGTCCGTAGGGTTCAATATTGTGCTGGCCCACCCTTTGCAGCTATAACAGCTTCAACTCTTTTGGGAAGGTTGTCCACAAGTCCACTGGTCCAAATCATTGGTGGATTGGGGATTATGGTGGGGGGTTGTTTTTCAGGGGCTGGGTTTGGCCCCTTAGTTCCAGTGAAGGGAACTCTTAAGGCGTCAGCATACCAAGACATTTTGGACAATTTCATGCTCCCAACTTTGTGGGGACAGTTTGGGGATGTCCCCTTCCTTTGACAACATAACTGCGCACCAGTGCACAAAGTAAGATCCATAAAGACATGGAGGAGTTTGGGGTGGAGGAACTTGTCTGTCCTGCACAGAGTCCTGACCTTACCCGATAGAACACCTTTGGGATGAATTAGAGCGGAGACTGGGAGCCAGGCCTTCTCGTCCAACATCAGTGCCTGACCTTACAAATGCGCTTCTGGAAGAATGGTGAAATATTCCCATAGACACACTACTAAACCTTGTGCACAGCCTTCCCAGAAGAGTTGAAGCTGTTATAGCTGCAAAGGGTGGGCCAACTCAATATTGAACCCTACGGACTAAGGCTCGATTCACACTAGCGCGTTTTTTGATGCATTTTGCATTTTGCAGAAATGCACGGGAATTTTTTAACATGGGTTCCTAGCGGCCGAGAAGGGGTTAAATACCACCGCAAAGCGCCTCTGCAGAAGCGCATTGCCGGCGGTATAGCCGCGCCGTCCCATTGATTTCAATGGGCAGGAGCGGTAAAGGAGCGGTATACACACCGCTCCTTCACCGCTCCGAAGATGGGGCTAGCAGGACTTTTTTTACCGTCCTGCCAGCGCATCGCTCCAGTGTGCAAGCCCTCGGGGCTTTCACACTGGAATGCAAGGAGCGGCACTTTCGGGGCGGTTTGCAGGCGCTATTATTAGCGCAATAGCGCCTGCAAACCGCCCCAGTGTGCAAGGGCTCTTAGGCTCGATTCACACTAGCGCGTTTTTTGATGCATTTTGCATTTTGCAGAAATGCACGGGAATTTTTTAACATGGGTTCCTATGGAACATGTTCACATCAATGCTCTTTTGTATCTCTGCATTTTTGGAAAGGGTCGGGGACTTTTTTTCATGCAAAATGCAGCGTTTTGCATGTAATGGATTTCAATGGACAAGCATCAAAAACGCAAGTGCACCGTTTTTGCAGCGTTTTTGATGCGTTTTTGGTGCGTTTTTGATGCGTTTTTGCCGTTTTTTTTTTTGTTTTTGTTTTTTGTAATTTTTTTTTTTTTTGTAATTTTTTTTAAGACTGTAAAAAAAATGTAAAAAAAAAAAAAAAAAAAAACGCAAAACGCAAATCGCGGCAAAATCGGGGCAAAATCGCGGCTAAAACGCGGCTCAAAAACGTGGCAAGCATGAAAAAAAAACCTCCAAAAACGCTCAAAAGCAACATGCATATGCATGTTGCTTTTGAGCGTTTTTGGAGGTTTTTTTTTCATGCTTGCCACGTTTTTGAGCCGCGTTTTTGCCGCGATTTTGCCGCGATTTGCGTTTTGCGTTTTTTTTTTTTTTTTTACATTTTTTTTACAGTCTTAAAAAAAATTTAAAAAAAAATTAAAAAAAAAAAAAACGGCAAAAACGCATCAAAAACACACCAAAAACGCATCAAAAACGCTGCAAAAACGGTGCACTTGCGTTTTTGATGCTTGTCCATTGAATTCTATTACATGCAAAACGCTGCATTTTGCATGAAAAAAAGTCCCTGACCCTTTCCAAAAATGCAGAGAAACAAAAAGGCATTGATGTGAACATGTTCCATAGGAACCCATGTTAAAAAATTCCCGTGCATTTCTGCAAAATGCAAAATGCATCAAAAAACGCGCTAGTGTGAATGGAGCCTAAGACTGGGATGCCAATAAAGTTCATGTGCGTGTAAAGGCAGGCGTCCCAATACTTTTGGTAATATAGTGTATGTCTCTTCTACAAGAAGGGCTGTTTCACACAGATGATGATTTCTTAAGCAGTCTTTAATATTCATTAGCACATCTATAGTGTTAATGAGCATTTGGGATGTGCTCCACAGGTGTTCAAGTCGCGACAGGCGACACTCCTCAAACACCGCGCTTTTTTTGGGGTTTTTTTTTTTTTTTTTTTTAATGGGAATGATCATTTCTGTAGCTTTGCAATCAAACCTTAATCATGCTGCAAATGCCATAGGAGCACTTACGGTGCGTTTATGGCACACTTGTGATGCATTTCAATAGAAGTGAATGGAGGTAGTTGTAATGCAAGGCAATGCTAATGCTGCAGTGTGTACACCTCAATACGCTCCCTATTTAACCACTTCAGCCCCGGAACATTTTACCCCCTTCCTGACCAGAGCACTTTTTGCGATTCGGCACTGTGTCACTTTAACTGACAATTATAATTTTTTTATTATAAATTTTTTTTTACTAGTAATGGCGGCGATCTGCGACTTTTATCGGGACTGTGGCATTATGGCGGACACATCGGACAATTTTGACACATTTTTGGGACCATTGACACTTATACAGCGATCAGTGCTATAAAAATGCATTGATTACTGTAAAAATGTCACAGGCAGTGAAGGGGTTAACACTAGGGGCCAATCAAGCGGTTAGCTGTGTTCCCTGCTACATGTTCTAACTGAAGGGGGGATGGGACTTGCTAGGGGAAGGGATAGATCGGTGTTCATACTTTGTATAAACACACAATCAGTCTCTTCTCCCCTCAGACAGAGATCCCGGTACTCGCCGTGTCAGGAGCGATTGCGGGAGCCCGGCGGTCTTCGCACAATTTCAAAGCCGCATGTCAGTGCGACTTCAGGTGTGACTCGATTGACATCTGTGCGACTACATGCACAGATGTCTATGCAAGTCGCACCTGAAATTGCCAAAAATAGGTGCAGCACTGCAAAGCTGGCATAGCACTGATTTGAACAGTTCTATTGTCGACAATAGGGTGCAACTTGTCATGCGATTTCGATCTGTCAAATCTCATGACAAGTCCCACCAGCATGACCGGGGGCTAAATGCTTCTGCTAGATGCAGAGCTGTAACAGTGAATACTGATGCCTCTACTCTGGTTTATGAAGTGTGGCAGGAGTTTGTATTGCAAAACTAGCAGTAAAAGTAAAATTGGTAAAGTCTACATTTAGATACTTTTTAAAATCAGCACAAGCACTTACATTTAGTGAGAACTGACCCTTGTGCTGATGGCTGCTTTCTTAGTGAAATCTTCAGCCCTCCGTTCCCATATCCCCACTGTAGTAATCTTCCAGTGCTGCAGGGGTTAATATGACCTGCTGGACCTGTCAGAGGCACTCTTTAACCACTTCAATTCCACAAGATTTACCCCCTTTCGTGACCAGGCCAGTTTTTGCGATGCGGCCCTGCGTTACTTTAACTGACAATTGCGCGGTCGTGCGACTCTGTACCCAATTAAAATTGACGTCCTTTTTTTTACCCACAAACAGAAAAACTGACAAGTTTGAAAAAAAACAATATTTTTTACTTTCTGCTATAAAACACATCCAATAAAAATTTAAAAAATCAAATTTCTTCATCAATTTAGGCCAATATCAATTCAGCTAAGTTTTTTTGGGGAAAAAAAAATCCCAATAGGCGTATATTGATTTGTTTGCGCAAAAGTTATAGTTTCTACAAACTGTGGGATATATTTATGGAATTTTTTTTTATTTTTTACTAGTAAAAGCAATCAGTTACTTATAGTGGGACTTCAATATTGCTGCGGAAAATCGGACACTAAGGCCCCTTTCACACTTGTGCGACTTGTCCTGCAACTTGGGACTGCAAAGTCGCATGACAAATCGTTCCCCATGATTTCCAATGATAACCATTCATATATGTGCGACCTAAAGTCGTGCTGACTTCAAAGTAGTCCCTGTACTACTTTGGTCCGACTTTCATGCGAGTTGAGGTCCATACACTTCAAGTTTACACAGGCATTCCCTGAAACCGCGTCAAAATCGCGTCCGTAAAATCGCTGCAAAATCGCGTGACTTTGAAATCGTGGTAGTGTAAAAGGGGCCTAACTGACACTTTTTTATTTATTTTTTTCAATAAGTTTTTATTGAGCATTATATCAAACAGAGCAGGTGGAATTTTCTATACATAGAAATTTGCAAAATTGAGACAGAGGTGATACTGTCTAACAGGGTTAAACTATAGGTGTTTCCTGCATGGAATGGTCAGGGGTGGGTAGTGGGGTTCCCCAGGGTTCTGTGCTGGGACCAATCCTATTTAATTTGTTCATAAACGATCTGGAGGATGGGATAAACAGTTCAATCTCTGTATTTTCAGACGATACTAAGCTAAGCAGGGCAATAACTTCTCCACAGGATGTGGAAACCTTCCAAAAAGATCTGAACAAATTAATGGGGTGGGCAACTACATGGCAAATGAGGTTTAATGTAGAAAAATGTAAAATAATGCATTTGGGTGGCAAAAATATGAATGCAATCTACTCACTTGGGGGAGAACCTCTGGGGGAATCTAGGATGGAAAAGGACCTGGGGGTCCTAGTAGATGATAGGCTCAGCAATGGCATGCAATGCCAAGCTGCTGCTAACAAAGCAAACAGAATATTGGCATGCATTAAAAAGGGGATCAACTTCAGAGATAAAACAATAATTCTCCCGCTCTACAAGACTCTGGTCCGGCCGCACCTGGAGTATGCTGTCCAGTTCTGGGCACCAGTCCTCAGGAAGGAGGTACTGGAAATGGAGGGAGTACAAAGAAGGGCAACAAAGCTAATAAAGGGTCTGGAGGATCTTAGTTACGAGGAAAGGTTGTGAGCACTGAACTTATTCTCTCTGGAGAAGAGACGCTTGAGAGGGATATGATTTCAATTTACAAATACCGTACTGGGGAACCCACAATTGGGATACAACTTTTCCGCAGAAGGGAGTTTAACAAGGCACGTGGCCACTCGATAAAATTAGAAGAAAAGAGATTTAACCTTAAACTACATAGAGGGTTCTTTACTGTAAGAGCGGAAAGGATGTGGAATTCCCTTCCACAGGCAGTGATCTCAGCGGGGAGCATCAATAGTTTCAAGAAATTATTAGATAAGCACCTGCAGGACCGCAACATACAGTGATATACAATGTAATACTGACATATAATCACACACATAGGTTGGACTTGATGGACTTGTGTCTTTTTTCAACCTCACCTACTATGTAACTATGTATGCATGTCACTTATGACAATAAAGAGGATCAGGACATACAGATAATTTCAGTCAACATTTCTCATCATAACTATCGCATGTTAGGTAACCAAACTAGACTAGCTGTAATAAGCGGTGAGTATCTCCTTGCTCGATAATAAAGAAGAAAACGAACTAAAAGGGAAAATGAATGAACAAAACCTGTATGGTAATAGGGCTACATTAGAAATGCTGCTGTAAGATTGATCTTTGATCTTGCATGTAAGATCAATTACTGAAGTGCAGTACAAGAGAGTACAAAGGAAATTTTCACAAGGGGAAAAAATGGGAGAAGAGAAGAAGAAAAAGGAAAAAAAGAAGCAATTTAGGTATTCTTCCATGAGCTCTCCACATCTTCTGAAGCGTACCTTTTATCCAGGAATATAGGTTGCCCAGGGGTCCGATGTAGAATTGAACCTAGCTATCGAGTCAGTCAGGGATCTCACCATTTTCTCCTGGGCCATTATCCAGGAAATTTTCCTTTTGGCTGCCGAAAAAAGGACCTTTGGTTGTTGCCATGCTCTTGCTATGGTCAATTTAGCACCCAAAAAGATAAAGATTAAGTCCCTGCAGTGGCGTCACTAGGGTTGGTGTCACCCGGTGCGATAAAACATGGTGTCACCCCCCTCCACCAACTATAGTCGCCCCCCAGTACAGACCCCCCTCCACTAATTATAGACCCCCCTCCATTAAGTATAGACCCTCCTCTGTCAGTGCAGACCCTCTATGAAGTATAAACCCCCTCCATTAGTATAGACAACCCCCCTCCCTTAGTATAGACCTTCCTCACCCTCAGTATAGACCTCCCCCTCCCTCAGTATAGACCCCCCTCCATTAGTACAGCCCCCCCCAGAACAAACCAGCCCCCTCCATAACAAACCACCCTCTTCTATTAGTACAGACCCCCCCAGAACAAACCACCCCCTCCATTAGTACAGACCCCCCCAGAAAAAAACACCCCCCCTCCATTAGTACAAACCCCGCCCAGAACAAACCACCCCCTCCATTAGTGCAGAACCCCCCCCAGAATAAATCACCCCCTTCATTAGTACGGAACCCCCCCAGAACAAACCACCCCCCTCCATTAGTTCAGACCCCCCAGAACAAACCACCCCCCTCCCTTAGTACAGACCCCCCCAGAACAAACCACCCCCCCTCCATTAGTGCAGACCCCCCCCCAATCTCAAGCCGACACCCCCACCCGTTACCACACCAGCTTGGGCGGCTCAGGTACACAGAACACCCGGGCGGCAGCTGGAGAGGAGAGGACAGTGTGCAGCCATGCCGTCTGGGTGTAGAGCAGATTGAGACAGGCTTGGGCAGGAGTGAGAGACAGAGGAGAAGGAGGAAAACACATGGCAGGCACAGCCGCAGCGCTGGAGGTGTGTCCCGGCTGAAAAAAAAACTGCCAAAGGGAGCCGGCTTTCATCATCCTTGGTATGGTGTCACCTCTCTAGCGGGTGGCACCCGGTGGGGACCGCAGCCCCCACCTAGCGACGCCACTGAGTCCCTGGTAGCTCTATTGGTGTCAGGTAAATGCTCATTGAGCAGGACGATAGAAGGGCTCTTGGGGATCTGGTATCCTGTTAGCTTGCGGATCATATGGAAAATTCTGTTCCAAAATCCCCTCAGTTTCGGCCATTCCCACCAGATGTGGATCATTGATCCTGATGATGCACAGTCTCTGAAGCAGAGAGGTGAGGAGGAGGGAAGCATTTTTGCCTCTGTAAGAGCGATATTTCGTATGCTTCTATAAGCTCGGAAAAAGTTTTTATTCCAGGTTTCGATATTCCAGCTTACGTTATTTCGTTATCCCATGCATGCATGTAAGGTAGCTTGGTGTTATCTGAGACCAGTGACAGGTAAATAGTCGAAATACCCCCCCTCTGCTCTGTGGCTTGGCCACACCATTGGTCATACGTTGTTAATCTTGGGGGCTCTGATTTGTTCTTCCTGGGAAATCTGTAGAAATCTATACCGCTCCGATTCTGGCATTTTCAGTTTCTTTTTGCAATCACTAAGCGAGAGCGGGCCCTTGGGAGTTAGAAAGTGGCCAATGCGGTATAACCCCTTACCCAACCACCAGCGGAAGGCCTGTATGTTCATACCAGGAGTAAATTTGGGGTTATGAACAATGTGTGCTAACGGTTGAATATCTGGTTAGTGAGGGGAGGTTTTTCAGGCTATCCCAAAGGGCTATCAAGTTAGACAGGACTGAAGTCATAATCGGTGGGCGGGCTCTTGGAGGACACCATAGAAGAAAGTCCAACGTGTGAGTTGGGACTGCTTGTCGCTCTATGTGTACCCAATCAGGTTTTTCCAGGCGCGTGTAGATTACTGATAGTTGTGCCGCTCGGTAGTACCACAGTAAGTTAGGGACCCCCAATCCTCCCTGTGTTCTTGGTCTAAATAGAGTTCTCTTTACAAGACGGTTACCTGAGGTTCCCCAAATAAATTTCAAAAGTTTGCCTTGGAATTTTCGTAGGTGATCTGTCCTCGGGGGGGTATCGGGAGGGATCTAAAAAGAGAGTAGTTTGGAAGGAGCGTCATCTTGATTGCGTTTATCCTCCCTAGCCAGGACAATTCGTGGAGGGCCCAACCCTTGAGCTCTGCTTCAAGCTTATTATACAGCAGGGGGAGGTTAACCTGATAAAGTTGTTCGACTTTCGAAGAGAGTTCTACTCCTAGATAACGAATGGTAGAGTCACTCCATTCAAAATGGACGGAGTTTTTAAGGGTCTGAGCAGTTTGGTGTGGGATTGTTATATTTAGAATTTGGGACTTTGGGAATTTGGGTCTATCAAAAACTAAAAAAAAGTTTTTGGCTTTACAAACACATTTTAAATCTTACACCTAACAATAAACTTGGTAGTAAAAAAGAATTCAATTGCACGTCTGGCTTAACAAAAACAATGAAAAGATTAGAGTTGTTGCTGGTGTATGTATCATGATGCAGCAGGGTCAATGAAGGTCATTAAGATAAATCCTCTGCAGAAATTATGAGAAGTAATCTCTAACTCTCTCCACTGCATGTGTTTACTGCCAGGACATCAAATGGAAGTTGTGCTGGGACGCAACATGAATTATGTATGAGGCACCTGTACACATTGGAGGCCGCTTGACGACTTGCTATTTGTGTGAGCTTATTAACCAAGGTGGGTCATTTTTCTGATGTGGTCATTTGTCACATAATGAGATGGCTTAAGAGATTTCCCGAGGATTACACAGCACTGGACCAGTGGAATCCCGCAGTCTTTGCCGCACCCTGGAGCTGTGTGCGTTATCTGCCTGGGGAAGTGTGGACTTCACCAGTAAATTTACTGCAAGCCTGTCTATCAGAAATCTAAAATTAGAAAGCTACAGTGTGATTGCAGATAAGAGCCACTTGACTCACCCAGACTACCATCCTTCTTCATAACAAATGATGTTCACTTACTTTGTGCTAATTCTCCATCCTATACTCATGAGAGCCCATTCCAGAACAAAGCAGGTCTATTTAATCCTTTTTTACTATTTTATCAGAGAACTGTCTGTGCTTCCTGGATGACATTTCAAGTAATGCCAAAAATACTGTGAACTGTGTGACTTTGGTCTGTGTCATGAGCTTCGCCACACTTAACACATACCAGCATGCACTGCCATCCAATGTCATCTTATACCCACAACCAAACTGTATAATGTACAGTTCAAGCATGCCTGATCAGTGTTTTAGGCCTGATTCACACCTATGCAGGTTGCAGTTTGCATATTGCAGGTGCATTTTGCATTTTTCAATACACGCTTTTGATCCATTGACATCTATGGAACCAAAAACCAGAAAAAAGTCCCTGGCCCTTTTCATAAAATGCACAGCTTTGAACTACATCCGTAGGAAACCATGTTAAATTGACTGTAGTGTGTTTCTGCAAAACTGAAAATGCACAAAAAAATGCATAGGTTGTGTACCAGGCCTTATGGGCCAATTGAAGACCTCTTACTCCTTCATTTTCTTTGTCCAGTTTCAATATAAAGGGCCCCAAACTTTCTAATTGGGCAGTGGGGCATGTAAATGACATCAAACGAAAGCAATCAGTAGCTTGCTGTGATTTTGCAGTAATAAAGTCAAACGTTTCATTAAACAGACTGTGTAATGCTGTAGTGGGATTCCAGAGAGATCCCCACTTGATATCTCACCAATCAAATAAAATCTTTCAAGGCAGATTTGAATTTGGTAAGTGATTGTGATTCTGTAACTAAGCTGAATTTTAATTCCAGTATATTTCAGGCTGTCTGTATCTGAGAGACAACAAAGAGAGAAAGACAATGGCTGATTTCTGTTTTTTTGAAAAGGTAAACAAATGGGCTTCTCAGATCACATAATTACAGACAAAAGTTAAGCCGGCCATGCATGGATCGAAAGTTGTTCGGTTCAATTTCAATCCATGTATGGGCAAGCTGATTGTACCCAAGTCAATTCATAGATCAACTTAGGTACAACCAGCCTGTCAGATTTTTGGCATGCAATTACTGCCGGCAGCTATAGACCCAGCTGGGAAGGCTCCCTGCACCCCCCTATCGGCAGAACAAAATAGCGCTGCGGGAGCCATTTCCCCATCAACACTGTGATGATGGGGGAATCAAGCAATTTTCTTTCCTTTTTCTTTCACCCGTGGTGGAAGGAAAGAAAATTGAACCATTTATGAGCTGCCTTAGCTATATGAACTGCTTCATTACAGCAATGCATGGATGTAGCTGGTCATATGCAGATAGATTTTCATTTGAGCGTTTATAAGTTTGAGCGTTTTTAAGTCTCAAAAATCTTTCCTCATAACATTCATTCTTGCCATCATTGATCATGCTAATTTTGTTAAAATGTCATCTAGACCTGCTATTTGAATCAAATCCCAGGTGTATTAAACAGGTTTCATTATAATATGTATGATTTTTCCCAAACTAAAACCTCAGGCTGGGTTCTGTGGTGGAAATTTTAAGCTTCGCCGATAAGCAAATAGTTCCTTGCTCTAATAAGCACAATCATAGCTCTCTTGTATAATGTCGGGAAAGCGCACTTGTTTATCTCCAAGTAACACAGACAGACGCTAGTATCACGTTGAGCTTAGCAAAATCCTCACTACAATGATCTGCTGCTTTTATTTATACTGTAAACATGAATAACAAAGGAAGGTGGTGGCTTCAGAATCAGCCGATTAGGCACTTGTATTCTTTCAAAAGAGCCAATCACACACATGTATATATTCAAATAGAATTCCAGTAGTGACGTGTGCAGAAGGTCGTGTGCAGAGCCATGCGGCCGGCTTCTTGTGAGACACAAAGTGTCTCACAATTTGAACACTACTTACATGGCTCTGAACACGATCGGGTGCCCAATCCCACTTCTACCAATGACGCAAGCCGTACTCTATCATGTCTCTGTGGGCCATGATTTTTGTATGGTTATGCTATTATTCCCATGTACGCAGATCCGTTTGCTAGGAGCGTTTATGCAATCGCCATGAGGTGGCCAGTCTCTAGGTGAGGCATAAACGATCATCCCTAACAGAGCAAACAGATCTGCCGTGTTCACGGGAAGGTTTCCGCAGCCAATGGTCTTCCACCAACGTCTGTATGTGCGAATACGCTTGCATGAGCATATTACAGCAAAACTGACACTGGGGGACATCTGACAACATACATTAATAAAAATTTCCACAACAGTTCACATTATTGCAAATTGGATGCGGGTTTCTCCGCATCCAATTCGCATGTCAGGAGATTGTGACCGGCTCTCAATGGAGACGGTTCACACATCTTTGGAGCGGCTCTGGAGCGAATTGCACGGGATTCCCGTGCATCTTCTGGTTCGTTTCAGGTCCAAAATCAGCCAAAAATTTGGACCGAAATTGGACATCAAACGGTGAACAGGGACGCACCGGACACCTGCTGTGAGCTGCTCCGTACCACAGTGTCAACCCAGCCTCACAGTTGGATTTTTGTTCATTTACGAAAAAAATGTTCATCCTGTTCTTCTGAATTTTCTCTGCACTGCAGTCAGGAAACGAACATCAATTTGACCCCGCTGACCATCAGTTTAATGAACACTCTGAAAATGAACATTTTCATACGAAATTCTATTGGTGTATGGCCAGCTTTAAGGCTCAAGATCTGAGTTAGTAAGATGTGATTCCTGCATTTATTTCAAGTCTTCTTTTCAATTCTGCCTGAAGCATAACTTCTATGTTCTACTTTCCATAGCCTTGGTAAGGAAATTTACTGAATTATACGCAGTGCAGCTCTTGGTTTCATTTGAATTTGACATATCTTGTATATTAAATTCAAATCATATTTTGTATTTGGAAAAATGTTTATATTACTTGTTTTCTGGGTAGAAAATAATATTACAGATATTCAGTCATAAGGGGCACCACACAGTAAAGTTTCAGTACTAAGAACTCTTTTTATTTCCCATAAGGCCATATTCAAACTTGATTTCAATTGTGTTTACAGGGCAGGTTTGAAGCGGCTTGGCAGCTATGAGGATGCAGATACACTCCTTACTGCTGTATGATTGATAGGAATGATGACTAGGCACTTATTTTCTCAACTGTACCATGGGGGTTTAAGTTTAAAGTGAACTGGTGCTCACATCATGCACACAAAACTATTTACATATTCTAAGCAAGCAGTAATACAAGTTAAGTTATAACTAGCAATAACCTAAACAAACAGTATTGCAAGCTAGTAAATAGCTAGCAGTAGTCGCCTGTGCCCTAGCAACAGAAGATGTTAGGTGGCAGTATCTACCTGCATCCTAGCAACTGAGGATGCTAGGTGGCAATAGCCAGACTTTGCTGTGATCTTTGTTTGGCCCCTTTCACACATGCGGACCGTATGTCCGTAATTCATCCATCCGTTTTCGGATGAAATACGGACATACATGCATCCCTATAGGATAGCGGGTGTCAGCGGATGTACATCCGCTAACACCCGATGTCATCCGGCCCTGCTCTCGTCCGATTCTGCAGACAGAAGAAAATCCTATTTTTCTATCCGTCTGCAGAGCGGATCGGAGGAACACGGACAGATGGTCCGTGTTCCTCCGATCCCCCATAGGGGAGAGCGGAGATCTGACAGGGCGGTCCCTGCACAGTGTGCGGGTCCCGCCCTGTCATCCGCCGGCTCAGCTGGGGAAAACGGAGCGATCCCCGCTGAGCAGCGGATGTTCATGGGGCGGATCAACACGGATCCGTCCCGTGTGAAAGGGGCCTTACACACGCTAAAAGCTGCTACAGCCAACATTTTATAGTAACAATTACTAGCAACCGTGTTGTGCAAAAAAGAGGAAAAAAAAAACCTTTTAAAGCACGCTTTTTATTTTTCAATGTCAGCTACCAAACACACAGCCCTGGAGAGGGTGTAGCTTTTCCCCTCATTAAAGAAAAATGTTTAGTCCTCCTTTTTACACTGGTGGTTATATTGTGAGAAGCATTTGTGTGTATGGTAAGTGACAAGTGAATTAGCCCAGTGGTAAAAAAAAAAAGAAATTGTGTAGATATTTGGAAAGCCTCAAATAAAAACAATTTGTATTTTTGACTCACCTGTAAAATGTTTTTCATGGAGTACCTTATAGGACACAGGATCTTAAGTCTCAAGCTGGCCATACATCACTCGGGTTTTTTCATTCAGCTAGCTGGTTGAATGAAAAAAACTGAGTCGGTTTACCCATCCACACAATTGAGGTGGATGGGGAAATCCTACCCGCTGTGTCTTTGTATTCTGACAGCGGGACTCCACTGCTGTCAGAATACACTGATTAGTGCTGCAGCCCATTGGCTGCATGTGAGGATTGAGTGGAGATTTTCCAACAAGCCTGTTCATGAAAAGTTGATCGATTGACTGCTGAACTCGCCAAATTTCAATCCATGTATGGCCAGCAATAAATGACTGGGTTATGCAGCTACCTTCCGGTGATTGGACAATGGCAAAGAAAAGCTACAACCCCAGCATAATTCCTCCCACTCCCAGCAAGCCTTTGTTTAGAAGCAAGCAATAAGGAGTGAATCATAAGAACAGAGAGGAGGAACATGTGCTCTGTAATGTACTCCAAGAAAAGGATTTTATGAGTCAAAAATCCTACATTACAGAACACCTTACATTAGAGGATATTAATCTTGAATGATTGCAATGTCAAAAAGCAATGTAGCTGAGGGGTGAGCAACAAAGAAACAAATGTTAACAAGCTCATGCAACAAACAGGCAAAAGAGGGATCTAAACTCAGGGGGCAGCATGGAGCACCTCAGACCCAAAATTAGCATCACGCCTGAACCTCAATCTAGTAGAACTTAACAAACCTGTAAACAGAAGACCAAGTGGCAGCCTTGCAAATACCTAATGCTGAAAAGCCCACAAAGCACTAATTGAACTGGTAGAGTATGCCTTAAAGCAGGGGTAGGCAACCTTGGCCCTCCAACTGTTTTGAAACTGCAAGTCCCATGAGACATTGCAAGACCCTGACAATCACACGGCATGACTCCTAGAGGCAGAGGCATGTTGGGACTTGTAGTTTCACCACAGCTGGAGGGCCGAGGTTGCCTACCCCTGCCTTAAAGGGATAGTGAGGAACCTTATCCTTAAGACTGTGGGTGATGTCTTGTATAAATTATCTATCAATGGTGGAATGAGAGGCAAGATGTCCCTTCTGGGGACACTCAGGATTGATTGTCAAAGCTTGAATCTGATTGCCTAAAGGAAGCCAGAGCAGAGGTAAACTTGTACAGCACTTAGCACATTAAAACAGTGGAGAGAATTTTCCTTGGAGCGTTTTGGAGCGGGACACAAGGAGGGAAAAAAAAATGTCCTGGCTAAGTTGGAAGGAGAAAACTGCCTTGGGGAAATAGGAGACCATAGGCTGCTAGACAACCTTGTCACTGTGTAATGCTAGGAAGGGCTCTTTTCAGTAAAAAGCCACTAACTCTGAGACACATCTCACAGAGGTGACCACCACAAAATAGATAAGGAAGTGTGAAGGAAGACAGTGGAATGTTCCTACTCGATTCCAGGGGGGGGGGGTTTGAAGACCCGACAAAACCAAGTTGAGGTCCCATGGAATCACAGGAGCATACAGTGGGAGCATGCGCATTTCTATTGGCCATTCTTTGTGAATGCACATTTCTATTAGCCAAATGTCTGGTAGTCATTCTCTGACAGGAGGTCCAGTCTCCCCCAAAAAAATTTAAAGTCAGCAGCAACAAGTACTGTAGCTGCCGACTTTTAATATAAGGACACTTACCTGTGTTTGTAAGCATGTCGGGATCCCATGGGGTAAAGGACCGCGCTATACCGCAGATGGACACCGGCAGCAAAAAGTGCCCTGAGGCGATTCAGTTTGCATAGGTAGCGCTATACAAGTCATTCATTCATTCATCATATGTAGCCTCTGCGCCCATCATATGCAGCCTCTGTGCCCATCATATGCAGCCTTTGCCCATCATATGCAGCCTCTGTGCCCATCATATGCAGCTTGTGCCCATCATATGCAGCCTCTGTGCCCATCATATGCAGCCTCTGTGCCCATCATATGCAGCTTGTGCCCATCATATGCAGCCTCTGTTCCCATCATATGCAGCTTGTGCCCATCATATGCAGCCTCTGTGTCCATCATACGCAGCCCCTGTGCCCATCATATGCAACCTCTGTGCCCATCATATGCAGCTTGTGCCCATCATATGCAGCCTCTGTGCCCATCATATGTAGCCTCTGTGCCCATCATATGTAGCCTGTGTCAATCATATGCAGCCTTTATGCCCATCATATATGTAGCCTCTGTTTTCATCATATATGTAGCCGAGGCTATCTTACCTGGAAGTGGGAGCGGGTACTTGTTAAACCAGGTACCTGATACCCCCTCCCCCCAAAAAATGTGCCAAATGTGGCAGTGGAACAAGCAGAGCTTCCCCTTTTTGGTGGAGCTCCACTTTAAGACCAAACTCTGAGACCTGACTTGAGGAAGCATATGATTTGATTCACAAAGTACATCTTAGTAAGGAATCTCCCAGCCTCACACCAAGCAAAGTAACCCTTCTAACTGTGATGGTAGACTTTGCCAGAAGGCAATTTTCTAATTTTCAAGAACATAGGAATGACTGAGCATGAGAGACTCCTATCCCTTGGCTCAAGAGTCATTTAGAACAAGCGTTTCAACAGCTTAACCTTTAAAGTCAGCAACCGAGAATCAGAATGGCAAACTGGTCTGTAAAGCGTTCCACCCGAAGGAACTTCCTCTTTAAGGGAGGTGACACCCTGACATACCCCATTTTGCATGTCATTATTTTGGGGGGGAAGCCGGTCTTTTCAGAGGGTCCCAGCTCCCACTTCCTCCCGGCGCAACGCGGCACCGGAAGGTAGATCGCCTCTCCCTACCTCCCTCTCGGCAATCATCTGGGACACGTCACAGGTCCCAG
Source organism: Lithobates septentrionalis (assembly GCA_037952835.1). Taxonomy (NCBI): domain Eukaryota; kingdom Metazoa; phylum Chordata; class Amphibia; order Anura; family Ranidae; genus Lithobates; species Lithobates septentrionalis. Next base: position 673,660 of record JBBDGP010000518.1, read on the forward strand.
ATGATTGCCCGGCCAGTCACGGAGCGCAGCGCGGCTTGAGCATGCGCAGTGGGTGCCCGGCTGTGAGGACACAGCCGGGCGCCCACACTTACAATGCCGGCGCCGCAGAGAGGAGGGGGAGACATTCGGGGGTTCGCTCCTCCTCATCGCTGGACGCTGGGACAGGTAAGTGTCCAATTATTAAGTCAGCAGCTGCAGTATTTGTAGCTGCTGACTTTAAATTTTTTTTTTTAACAGAACTCCGCTTTAAGATGGAATATCAGGCTGATTTAGTAGTACCTACAGAGAGTCCACCAGGAGTCTAATGAAGCTGAAAGAGAAGTTCAGTGACAGAAAATCAACAGAATTAACAGTGACAGAGGGAGTGACAGACAAGCTCTGCGTGTAGGAGGCTATGCTAGGCACTAGGGATGAGCTGACACCCCCCCCCCCCCCCCCCGGTTTGGTGCGCACCAGAACTTGCGAACAGACAAAAAATTTGTGCGAACATGCGAACACCGTCAATGTCTATGGGACACGAACATGAAAAATCTAAAGCGCTCATTTTAAAGGCTTATATGCAAGTTATTGCCATAAAAAGTGTATGGGGACCCGGATCCTGCCCCAGGGGACATGTATCAATGCAAAAAAAAGTTTTTAAAACGGCCGTTTTTTCAGGAGCAGTGATTTTTATAATGCTTAAAGTGAAACAATAAAAATGAAATATTCCTTCAAATATCATTCCTGGGGGGTGTCCTTAGTCTGCCTGTAAATTAGCGCATTTTTCCCATGTTTAGAAAAGTATTGCAGCAAAATGACATTTCTAAAGGAAAAAATGTCATTTAAAATTGCTCATGGCTGTAATGTATTGCCAGATCCCAGCAATTTACATAAAAAATAATTTTAAAAAACAGCGTGGGTCCCCCCCCCAGTCCATACCAGGCCCTTCAGGTATTAAGGTGAACGCCACGCCAATTTTTTTTTTTTAAATGGTGTGGGGGTCCCCCCCTAAAATCCATACCAGACCCAATACACTATATTATATATTGTACACTGCACTATATACCCTGCACTGTATTATATATACTACACTGAGTGCACTATATACTCTGAACTGCAATATATATACTAAACGGACTGCACTATATACTCTGCTGAAAAATTGGGCCTTAGGTGTTGGTGGATGCCGAACATGGTAACCCCTCACAGTTACTCTTGTTGGGCGCTGGAACGGTCCCTGCTGTTAAATATTATTTCAAAATTTGTATTTACATGTCCCTGTTAGATAGGAGCAGAAATATTGGGCCTTTGGTGTTGGTGGTGCCAGAACACTGTAACCCCTCACAGTTACTCTTGTTGGGTGCAGGAACGGTCCCTGATGTTAAATATTATTTCAGAGGCTGCTTGCCCTCTTTTAGTGGCCTGTGATCGTCTGCCTCTCCTTGGAGGCCTTCCAGACATGATGGGTATTTTTTTTTTTTTTAACACCGCACTACACTGTATTATATACTGTGTGCACCGCCTGAAGTGCATTTGAAACTGTACACACTGATTTATATACTGTGTACACCTCCTGAAGTGTATTTGAAATTGAGCACCACCAAATTCATTGCATATATAGGCTGAATGCAGAGTATATATATATATATATATATATATATATATATATATATATATATATATATATATATATATATATATATATATACTAGTCTGCCTGCCTAATCTAGCTCAATCTCTCTATCTCCGTTCACTATAACACACTATATGGGCGCTGTGTAAGCAGCCTTATATATTGTGGGGTGTGGACTTAGTCCATCTGAGCCATGATTGGTGTCATGACACTGGAGCTGTATAGTAACCCACAACTAATTCAACGTGCTGCACCACATGCCAAAGTGACAGCCCACGCAGGATCCAGTGTCCAAAGCAACATTAAAGTGGAGCTCCACCCAAAAGGGGAAGCTCCACTTATCTGCCTCCTCCCGCCTCCGGTGCCTCATTTGGCACCTTTTGAGGGGAAGGGCGGAACGGGTACCTGGTTTTGACAGGTACCCACTTCCGGGTGATTTAGCTGCGGCGATATGCGGCGAGATCACCCGGAAGTTCGGCCTCCCTCCTCCTTCTCCCTGCCACTGGTCCATTCACAAAGCACAGTATGCTTCGCACATGCGCAGTAGGTAGCTGGCTGTGACACACCCGAGAGCCCATGGAAACATCAGCTAGGGTGCCGACATTGCTGGATTCCCCGACATGTAAGTGTCCTAATATTAAAAGTGAGCAGCTACAGTATTTTTTCGTGGGGAGGCTGGACCTCCTCTTTAAAGGCTGGTCCCACGTCTCATTCCTGGAGAGGTCTGGGTGCAGTCTCTTAAGGCACAGCTGAGGAGTCAACTGCTGCTAAATACAAGCTTCATTGGCTATAAGCACCCACAGACTTGTTAGAACAATCGTCATGAAAAAGGTTAGCAAGAAAATAAAAAAAAATGACAAGTGTTTGCTTCTCCCAGAGCAAAAAAAATGAGCTTACTGGGATTGGGAGGGGGTTATGCATAATGCGGGACTGTCCAAACAGATTTTGTTTTCCAGTGTCCAGTCGCTGCATAACTCAATCATCTTACGTCGTGTACACACGAGCGGATTTCTCGTCGGAAAAAGATATGACGGCTTTTCCGACGGATTCCGCTCAAGTTTGCCTTGCACAACTCTTACTGTCAAAAAAAAGTTTGCCTTGCATACACACGATCACGCAAAAGTTCGCTAAAATTCCAACCGTCAAGAACACAGTGACGTACAACACTACGACGAGCCGAGAAAATGAAGTTCAATGCTTTCGAGCATGCGTCTAATTGTTTCCAAGCATGCGTAGGGATTTTGCACGTCGGAATTGCCACAGACGATCGCATTTTCAGTTAGGAACTTTTCCCGACCGAAAAATTGAGAACATGCTCTCAATCTTTTGCTAGCTGGAATTCGGCTAGCAAAAGTCCAATGGAGCATACACACGGTCGCATTTTCTGACGAAAAACTCTCATCGGTCTTTTGCGGGCCAAAATTCCGATCGTGTTCGCGGCATAAGATCCTGTGTCCTGTAATGTATGATTAAAAAACATAAAAAACGTGATCATAAACAGCTGGCTGCAAACTAGCCAATTTGAAGGTTGTGATCAGGACCCAAAGAAGCTCAGCTATATCTTTTCAGTAGGAGCATACCTTTGATCCTTTGAGTCCACCTGCACTTTATTCATCGCAGGAAAAAATTCATGAGATCATCACCCAGACGTCTTGGTTTACTAGGTGTGCCAGGAACCAACAAATGAGTTCTTGCGGGCAGGCTTCTAATGAGTTTAGAGGTCATATTGAAGGATTGACTGTGAACAGCTCCTTTCAGTGTGATGAGACATAAAATGAAGTGCTCCTAAAATACTGACACTGCTATACTGGTAATAGATTAAAGCGTTTGTTAACCCAAAAAAAAAATAGATCCTGCTTCTTTAAAGCATGTTATATGACACAGTGCTTGTCCTGTGTCATTTGGCCCCCTGTAACACCTAAAAAACCTGGCTGATCCTGCCAGTTTCTCCCCACCCTCTGTAAACTGACCACAGTGTATTATGGCTGCTGAGCCCTGACATCTTGGTCAGTTTACGTGCCTCTGTAATCAGCAGCCTGCTATCTGCTTCCCTCTCTGTTCCTGTGTCTGTGTGTGAGCTGCCCCTCCTGCTGCTCTCATAACACTAACCTGTATACACCATCAGCACTGCCTTCTATTGCAGGGTCCCCCTCTGTGAATGATTTATAAATATAAATGCTGTAAATACCTAATTTAAGAGCTGAAATTGCGATCACATGACCAGCCAGCTCTCTCCTCCTCTCCCCCTCCCCTCCAGACTGACATCAGCAGAGGAATCTAAGCCCCGCCCGCTGCATTTCTCAGAGGAGGAAAGGAGAAAGCTGGCCAGTCATGTGATCTCAATCTTGGTAGTGAAATTAGGTATTTGCAGCATTTATTTTTATAAATCACACACAGAGGGAGACACTGCAATAGAAGGCAGTGCTGATGGTGTATACAGGTTAGAGTGGCTTAACAACCACTTTAAGCAATTCTTTGGATGATATGAAGATTTTTGCAATTGATAAAAAAAATCATTTATTGAGTAAATAGGAAATAATTGCAGACACAGTTTTACATGAAAGAGATCTCTACTAACTGTACAAAAAAAGTCTAGCTAGTAAAAGGAGCAAATATTAAGTGCAGTAAAGCATAACAACGAATCAGAGTTCACTTTACTGTAGTCAGACCAGTAAAAGATGGATGCTGATTCATTGCTGTAAACATCATCTTTTCTGCTTCATTCCTTTGCGGAAACGCCAGCACATCGCTCCTTCCTACGCATTTCGTCACACGTGGCGTCGCCCCAGGCCAGCGAGGAATTGTTTATAGCGCTTTATGACATGGTGGAATGTGAGTGATATGTTAAATAGTTTGATAAATTTACCCGTGGGATTTTACAATATCGAAGCACCTTTTTCTTTCTCATGTTATACCTATATGGGTTGATATCTGAGTAACAGCCAGTCCGAATTGCCAGTCAGTGGAGGAGCTGGAGTGATTGTCACCGGGATATCCAGGGCCGGGTGCCCTAATACATGCTCATACGACCTCTCTTCAATTAGGGGGTCACACAATAGTTGGTAAGGGTGCAGTTTTGCCTATCTGGTGGAGGGTTTACTATCCGTACTTTTTTTATTCGTGATGGATGTGGATCACTAAATTAATAGTCATTGAACACAGAAGAGGAATCTCTTTTCTTTCACTTATGGACTTCTATATATACTGGATATTTTTTCACATATTTTCCCTTATTGACTTACGCAATTTGTATCATATTTAAACGCAACTCTTTTTTTTTGTATTATTGTATAGCAACTGTGTATAGTATCTCACGGTAGAGTTGTGGATTTATCTCATTTATCTTAACACTATTGGTTGGTAGTGCAGTTTCTTTTTGGGATTTATAACCTTAAAAATGGGTGTTAGAGTTTCACCATTTTTATGACGAGCCCTTACAGCAATACTGGATTGAATAGTCGCGGGAGTAGTATATTCTGTTTCAGTTGGCTAAAACAAAAAGATTTGTCCTGGTTTCGACAAGTCCAACGTATGGGACAAAATTCATGTTTGGGCGATTGTTGGTGTAAGCCACCAGTTTGTATTGTATAAATTATAGCTGAATAATTCTAATGTATACCAATAAATGTAAAATCTTCCTGTTTTTGGCTTGTTCTAATCATTGCACTTATTGTTTATTTTCGATTCATTTTTAGTTCTAGTTACAATTACTCCTGATTGCTGACAGAGAAAGATAGCAGCATAAAATCAGATAATAAGCCATTATTTGTGTTTCCATATTTTCCTATGTCTATTTCCAGCTGTACAATGTTTTCTATGTGAAGGATGGAACTGCCTTATTTCCTTTGGAAAGAAATTTTCCGCTACCAATTTTTATTGCTGTAAAAGCTGTGTTAATGACACATCTATAGCTACACATATAAACATAACTATTGGCCCAGCTTAACTTTACTAACCTGACTTTACCCTGGTGATATATACTGTATGTACAGACTTTATCACAGTGACATGATGTCTGAAGATGCAGTCAGCATGGTTTTATTGAAGTGGTATGGGGCAATTACCTTGGACCCAACAGACTTACAAGTAATGGTGATGCAGTATACTAGTTGATCTCATCCCCTTATGTCCTAGGAAGTCAAGTGATCACTTGTGTTAGGAAAGTGTGTCCTGTAAAAATCCTAACCCACATGGTTCTGTTGTATAAAAAATGCCCAATTCCAAGTTTGGTCTTCCATTTTACAAGATGTCAAGGATGAAAAACACAGCTCAAACCTGGAGTTGCACTTTAAGTAAAATTTGGCTCAACAGCTGTATTTTTTCTTCTTCGAATTGAACATTTTGGAAGCTTTTATGCTGTGAGATTTCTACCAGACAAAACATATTTTTACATTATGCTCAACTTTTACTTAAAATTCTTGTGGTCCCTTCAGTGCACCACAACAATGACATGTCACATCTTTGGACTTCACTTACTGGCCATCTAACAACTGATTACTGGGTGTGGTTGTGGCACGCTTTTCAACTCCAGCAGTTCTATCACTGGTGGTCTGATTTGATCATGAGCCCACTTACATAAGTAAACTTATCACATATCCTATTTTAAAATGAGCACATAAAAGAAAGAAATGTATAAGTTCTACTCCCACTCACCTCTCTTTCAGTGAGAACACATGTAGCATTAAAACACCTAACTCTTCTGGATAGTTCACCAACATACCTGTCTTTAGGAGATACTCTGGCATATTATCTCTCCAGACACCATTGATAGGGCAACTTTGAGGACAGTAGACTCAGTGGTATTTCCCTTTGACACTGGAAGATGTCCAGCAGTGCCATCAGCACAGAACTGGTGGAAACCAGTGAGACCCGGGTACACCCATCTACTATCTGGAGATCTCTGGTCAGATGTGGTGTTTAATGGAAGAATTGTGGCCAAAAGGCCATACCTTGGACCTGGAAACAAGCCGACTCAGCTATGCACAAAAACATAGGAACTGGGGTGCAGAAAATGGCAGCAGGTGCTCTGGACTGATGAGTCAAAATGTGAAATATTTGGCTGTAGCAGTAAGCAGTTTGTTCACCGAAGGCCTGGAGACCGGTACAATAATGAGTGTCTGCAGACAATAGTGAATCATGGTGGAGGTTCCACCATGGGGTTGCATATCTGCAAATGAAGTTGGAGATTTGGTCAGGATCAATGGTGTCCTCAATGCTGAGAAATACAAGCAGATTCTTATCCATCGTGTCATACCATCAGGGAAGCATGTGATTGGCCCCAAATTTATTCTGCAGCAGGACAATGACCCCAAACATACAGCCAATATCAATAAGAACTATCTTCAGAGTAAAGAAGAACAAAGAGTCCTGGAAGTGATGGTTTGGCCCCTAAAGAGCCCTGATCTCAAGATCAACAAGTCTGTCTGGGATTACATGAAGAGACAGAAGGATTTGAGGTAGCCTACATCCACAGAAAATCTGTGGTTAGTTCTCCACAAAGTTTGGGACAACATTTCTTCCGATGTCCTTCAAAAACTGTGTGCAAGTGTATAAGAAGAACTGATGCTGGTCACACCAAATATTGATTTGATTAGGATTTCTCTTCTTTTCATCTACTTTCTATTGTGTTAATTGATAAAAAATAAATTATTAACACTTCTATTTCTGAAAGCATTCCTAATTTACAGCATTTTTTCAAACCTGCCTAAAACTTTTGCACAGCACTGTACATAGTAAGCATTAGAGACTTGCGGTTTCACCCATAACAGCAGATACTGCATGTAGTAGTTAAGGTTGGGGTACTTCCGCCACTCCCTAGTCTCTGGATGTTGTCTCTGTACATAATACTTCATGTCCTCACTCCCGGGCCACGACACAACCACTTCACCATGTGGATATGCCATCCATAATTCCACTCCTGATACACTTGGTGAAATTCTTGGAAGGTCAAGGAGCTGCCCTCTAACGACCAAAGTGAATTAGGTATGCGCCTCTTCTAGTCCTCTGGCTGCCTTTGCTGTAGATGTGCACCCCTTCTATTTCTCTCTGCCTGCCTGTATATGACGACGCAGGCAGTATCTCAGTGCACGATCGGAGTCTGTTTCTGAGGAGTACGCATGAAAAGGTGGCTCCAGAGGACTGTGCGTGGGAATGAAGCCACCTGAGCAGAGAAAACCTGGGTCAGCAAACCCTGGACCAACTTAGCCAAGAAAAACTGACAGTTTTTTGAAGAATATGCACTAGACTAGATCTTCTGTTATAAGTTTTAAAAAATTGAGAGTTTAATAATACTTGAAAGCAGGGGCGTCGCTAGGTCTGCAAAAGATCTGGGGCTAGAGCCCATACCAGTGATCACCAACCTTTTTGCAGGCCTGTGGGGGGGGGGGGGGCACGCCGGTGGTAAGCCATGTTTCGCGGGCAATGGCTGGTGTTGATGCTTCAATCATCATGGCACCATGGTTTATATGGTGTCAGGGTGATTGAAGCGCTGGTTAAGCAGGGACCCTGCGGCAAGAGACTCGGGGCTATGAGCCCCAGATTCGGGGCTATAGCCCCAATAGCCACCCCCCTAGCAACGCCCCTGCTTGAAAGTAATCAAAAATAATATTTTTCTTCTGGAAACCAAGGTAGTATATAACACATCAAAAGTGCAGGTTTTATTCTGCCATCATGCCTTTTATAAAAGCACTAGAAACTAGAATTAAGTTTCTGATACAAAGCATTTTTTAATGTAGAGGTACAAAAATGAACCAGCTCATACAAAAGAGATTATGTATGAACAGTAAAAAAATAAATAAATTAGGAAAACAAAGCTAAGGGAATGAGGGGATGAAAAGTATTAAAAACTGAGTAGGGTCAACTAAGAGCTAATAGGGGGCCAAAAGTTTACTTTATTTTTTTTTTTACAGAACAGGTCAGAAGAAGCAGAGCTCCAGTGATTTAGCTTCCCCAGGCAATCAGTGGGGTTGTTATTTTGGCAGCTTGGGGCCTGCACAGCGCAATAGAGACAACCAGTCGGATGTGGTGGCCCCCACCAGGGGCCTCTCCTGCCTCTGCCTCGGTTAGGCCCTGGGTGGAGATATTTGGCACAAACCAACAAAAGTTGTTATTGATACTAAACAAACTGGCATGATCCAAGTTGAACCCCCATTTGCAAACCTCTAGCCCTGACACCTTGATACAATGGGCCATTTACATATGATTGCACACTTTGAAGGTGTTAATTCCACTGAAATTAGCTTGTGTAATGTATTCAGCATTTATATAGTCTGCTTCTGTAGTATATACATCTGGGGCAGATGTTTATACTATTAATGCATTACTCACATTTTGAGTGGGGACATAACATGAATGCACCCACCTGGGATAGCTGTCTGCTTTTATTGACATTACTCCACTTACTATCAGGCTCCAACTATCCACATCTGCAACTTTAATTCCAGGCACTAGCAATTTTTTTTTCCAACGAGGTTGCTGGAAAACTGTGTGCCTGATAATATATTGAGCAAAAACTGGCTACTGCTCTTTTATATATGAATGTCAATTGAAGGGCAGATTTTGTTATGCAGCAAATTAAGTAATTGTGGGCAGTGTTCATTACACCTTTATGCAGTTTCTAACCTTATTTTTAACATATAACACTACAGCACAGATGTATTCTGCAGAGATGAGTTTCCAAATAACTAAGCATACAATTTGTGAGCGGATCTGAGCAAATCAGACTTCTCTGTATTCACTAAAGCCGCGTACACACGAGCGGAATGTCCGACAGAGAAAAGTCAGACGGAAGCCTTTCATTGTCTATTCCGATCGTGTGTATGCCTCATCGGATTTTTTTTTAAATTCTGACGGATCTAGAAATAGAACATGTTCTAAATTAAGAGCGAGTGGTGGGACTTTATATGAAGCACACAACAGCACAAAAGGAAGTCTGGGAAGGACGTATCATCTCCACGTGTTGACATCGCGCTGCACGGTTTGGGCGCGCTGCGTACATGTGGCACGCCACATGTACTGAGTGTCTCCTATTGGCGGACACGCGTGAGAGGTGAACAGGCGCTAATCGCCCAACGGCTGAGCTGCCAGGTGAAAGCGCTCCACTCTCGATTGGTGTCTGTCCAATTGACACTTGGGGCGGGGCTGCGGTAGATGTAGCTACTTAGGCACCTTCGTTGGGTCAGTTCACAGGCACATTTCTCACTCCACACATCCTGGATCACTTCTACTTACATGGATCATTCTTTTCATCTGCAACTCATAGGTAATTATTCACTATCACCCCCTGTGTTTCTGCTCTAATTTAAAAAAAAAAAAGTTATTTATTTATTTATTTTGCATCTTAGGTTTCCCAGCAGGTTCACTGCTTTTATCCTTCACAAGGGTTGCCCACTCACACACATGGCCTACGATTTGTCTGTGCTGGTTGTTATCCCCCCTTGGCGAGCGCAGTGCCCGGAGATGAGACCCTGCGATTTTTTGGCGACTTTCGATGCCGCACTGCCGCTGCGCAGTTGCAGATGTAAGTTTAATATGCAACCTGGTAACAAACCTTCATATACAATTTCCCCTTGTTTTTTTATGTTTTCCTACCCCTACCTCAACTAAAATCAATTATCCTTTTTGACCATTTAGAACTAATATTTTTTGTTTTTAGATATTTTCTATGGTTTATGCTTCTGATGAGCAGCTATAAGGCCGCGAAACGCGTCAAGCCTTACACTTTACTACCATTCGACCATGGACCAATTTATATTCTCTGCAGTTTTATTCATGTTTATAATCATTCAGTATAAGAATTATGTTTTTTTTTATTTTTTTTTATTTTATTTATTTATTTTTTCCCCCTGTTCTCTTAATTTTTCTATATTTAGTAATGTTTTTAATTTGCCTATGTTTATAATACATATCCATTGTCTGTCCTACAATTGTTTCAATGATTGCGGACTATTATGTAACTTATGTTGTAAATGATCAAATGCTTTTAGAGGTTATATACCCATTTAGTTGTATGTTAGATTATACAGCATGAATAAACATTGTTTCCCAGTCACTTGACTTCCTTTTGTGCTGCTGTGTGCTTCATATAAAGTCCCACCACTTGCTCTCAATTTTAATCAATGATAGGGATGGAGTCAGTTACCCCTTTGGTTCCTGCTTCATTTAAAGTCCCAAAATTCTTTTCTTTTCTCATTATAAACATGTTCTAAATATTTCAGACGGAACCAATTCCTATGCTGTTCCGACGGACCAAAAACGACGCATGCTGTGAAGCAAGTGCGAGACGGAAGCTATTGGCTATTGAACTTCCTTTTTCTAGTCCTGTCGTACGTGCTGTACATCACTGCGTTCTGGATGGTCGGACTTTGGTCGAACTTTGGGTTGACCGTGTTGTAGGCAAGACCGCTTGAATGGAATTCCGTCGGAGTTCCGTCTGAGAAACCTTCGGAGTTTTTTCCGACGGCAAAACCGGTCGTGTGTATGCGGCATAAGAGAAATATTCCTCAAATTAATACTGACCAATGCAAATTTACCAGTGGAATGCCTTTGGGTTGATGAGGCCAAATGGAGAGAGACACAGAGCCAAAGCATACCTACTGCCACTCTACTGCTGTGGGATATTCAGATAGATTGCATTAATTACAGTATACAGTGCCTTGAAAAATTATTCATACCCCTTGAAATTTTCCACATTTTATCATGTTACGACCAAAAACGTAAATGTATTTTATTGGGATTTTATGTGATAGACCAACACAAAGTGGCACATAATTGTGAAGTGAAAGGAAAATGGTAAATGGTTTTCAAAATTTTTTGCAAATAAATATGTGAAAAGTGTGGCGTGCATTTGTATTCAGCCCCCCTGAGTCAATACTTTGTAGAACCACCTTTCACTGCAATTACAGCTGCAAGTCTTTTTGGGGATGTCTCTACCAGCTTTGCACATCTAGAGAGTGACATTTTGGCTCATTCTTCTAAGCAAAATAGCTCAAGCTCTGTCAGAATGGATGGAGAGCGTCTGTGAACATCAATTTTCAAGTCTTGTCACAGATTCTCAATTGGATTTAGGTCTGGACTTTGACTTGGCCATTCTAATACATGAATATGCTTTGATCGAAACCATTTCTTTGTAGCTCTGGCTGTATGTTTAGGGTTGTTGTCCTTCTGGAAGGTGAACCTCCGCCCCATTCTCAAGTCTTTTGCAGACTCTAATGCCCCGTACACACGGTCGGATTTTCCGATGGAAAATGTCCGATCAGAGCGTGTTGTCGGAAATTCTGACCGTGTGTGGGCTCCATCGGACATTTTCCATCGGATTTTCCGACACACAAAGTTGGAGAGCAGGAGATAAAATTTTCCGACAACAAAATCCGTTGTCGGAAATTCCGATCGTGTGTACACAAATCCGACGGACAAAGTGCCACGCATGCTCAGAATAAATAAAGAGATGAAAGCTATTGGCCACTGCCCTGTTTATAGTCCCGACGTACGTGTTTTACGTCACCGCGTTTAGAACGATCGGATTTTCCGACAACTTTGTGCGACCGTGTGTAGACAAAACAAGTTTGAGCCAACATCCGTCGGAAAAAATCCTAGGATTTTGTTGTCGGAATGTCCGAACAAAGTCCGACCGTGTGTACGCCCTATAACAGGTTTCCTTGTAATGCCGCGAACACACGAGCGGACTTTCTGGCAGACTTGGTCCTGCGGACCGGACTCCATCGGACAATTCGATCGTGTGTGGGCTCCAGCGGACTTTTTTTCCCCAAAAGTCTGACGGACCTAGAAATAAAACATGTTTCAAATCCTTCCGATGTACTCGAGTCCGGTCGAAAAATCCGCTCGTCTGTATGCTAGTCCGACGGACAAAAACCGACACCTGGGCAGCTATTGGCTACTGGTTATCAACTTCCTTATTTTAGTCCGGTCGTACGTCATCACGTACAAATCCATCGGACTTTGGTTGATCATGTGTAGGCAAGTCTGTTCGTTCGAAAGTCTGTCCGAAGTCCGTCGGAAAGTCCGTTGGAAAGACCGTTGGAAAGACCGTTGGACCAGTCCAGTTGAAAAGTCCGCTCGTGTGTACGCAGCATAAGATTGCCCTGTATATGGCTCCATCCATCTTCCCATCGACTCTGACCAGCTTCCCTGTCCCTGCTGAAGAAAAGCATCCCCACAACATGATGCTGCCACCACCAAGTTTCACGGTGGCGATGGTGCAGTTTAGTTTTCCACCACACATAATGTAGCGTTTTGCTTTTAGGCCAAAAAGTAAAATTTTGGTCTCATCTGATCAGAGCACCTTCTTCCACATGTTTGCCGTGTCTCGCACATGGCTTCTCGCAAACTGCAAACGGGACTTCTTATGGCTTTCTTTCAACAATGGCTTTCTTCTTGCCACTCTTCCATAAAGGGCAGATTTGTGGAGTGCACGACTAATAGTTGTCCTGTGGACAGATTCTCCCACCTGAGCTGTGGATCTCTGCAGCTCCTCCAGAGTTACCATGGGCCTCTTGGCTGCTTCTCTGATAAGGATGAGCTCTGGTGTGTTCGCACAGCCCACGCGCAGAGCCCGCCAGGAAGTCAGCACTACGCTGCGCTAATCACAGGCAGTGAGACATTTCCTGATCTCTGCAGTCACGCATCGGGTAAATGTCTCACTGCCTGTGATTAGCGCAGCGCAGTGCTGACTTCATGGCGGGCTCTGCACGTAGGATGTGGGAACACGCCGGAGCTCATCCTTATTCTCTGATTGATGCTCTCCTTGCCCGGCCTGTCAGTTTAGGTGCACATCCATGTGTTGGTAGGTTTGCAGTTGTGCCATACTCTTTCCATTTTCGGATGATGGATTGAACAGTGCTCTGTGAGATGTTCAAAGCTTGGGATATTTTTTTATAACCTAACCCTGCTTTAAACTTCTCCAGAACTTTATCCCTGACCTGTCTGGTGTGTTCCTTCATGATGCTGTTTGTTCACTAAGATTCTCTAACAAACCTCTGAGGGCTTCACAGAAAAGCTGTATTTATACTGAGATTAAATTACACACAGGTGGACTCGGTTTACTAATTAGGTAACTTCTGAAGGCAATTGGTTCGACTAGATTTTAGTTAGGGGTTTTAGAGTAAAGGGGGCTGAATACAAATGCACGCCACACTTTTCATATATTTATTTGTAAAGACCATTTATCATTTTCCTTCCACTTCACAATTATGTGCCACTTTGTGTTGGTCTATCACATAAAATCCCAATAAAATACATTTATGTAAGTTTTAAGGGGTGTGAATACTTTTTCAAGGTACTGTATGTATGTGTATGTTCAGTGTATTACTCCTAATAGCTCCTACAGACATCTGTGTTTTCATTACAGCGGCATTAAACACAAAATCGAAAATTTAATATACACTATATTGTCAAAAGTATTGTGACGCCTGCCTTTACGCACACATTAACTTTAATGGCATCCCAGTCTTAGTCCATAGGGTTCAATATTGAGTTGGCCCACCCTTTACAGCTATAACAGCTTCAACTCTTCTGGGAAGGCTGTCCACAAGGTTTAGGAGTGTGTCTATAGAAATGTTTGACCATTCTTCCAGAAGAGCATTTGTAAGGTCAGGCACTGATGTTGGACGAGGAGTCCTGGCTCGCAGTCTCCACTCTAATTCATCCCAAAGATGTTCTATAGGGTTGAGGTCAGGACTCTGTGTAGGCCAGTCAAGTTCCTCTGCCTCAAACTTGCTCATCCATGTCTTTATGGACCTTGCTTTGTGCACTGGTGCGCAGTCATGTTGGAACAGGAAGGGACCATCCCCAAACTGTTCCCACAAAGTTGGGAGCATGAAATTGTCCAAAATATCTTGGTATGCTGACGCCTTCAGAGTTCCCTTCACTGGAGTTAAGGGGCCAAGCCCAATCCGTGAAAAAGAAAACCCCACACCATAATCCCCCCTCCACCAAATGATTTGGACCAGTGCACAAAGCAAGGTCCATAAAGACATGGATGAGTGAGTCTGGGGTGGAGGAACTTGGCTGGCCTGCACAGAGTCCTGACCTCAGCCCGATAGAATACCTTTGGGATGAATTAGAGTGGAGACTGCAAGCCAGGCCTTCTCATCCAACATCAGTGCCTGACCTCACAAATGCGCTACTGGAAGAATGGTTAAACATTCCCATAGACACACTCCTAAACCTTGTGGACAGCCTTCCCAGAAGAGTTGAAGCTGTTATAGCTGCAAAAGGAGGGCCAACTCAATATTGAACCCTACGGACTAAAACTGGGATGCCATTAAAGTTAATGTGCGTGAAAGGCAGGGGTTCCAATACTTTTGACAATATAGTGCAGCTCCTAGCTGCCCCACATTTGGAGGGACAGTCATGTTTTTGGATCTCTCTCAGAGGCGGCTCTCTAATTAGGCAAATTAGGCGGTCGCCTAAGGCCTCGCACTCACAGGGGCCTCGCGGCCGCCTAATTTGCCTGTTCTCAATCACTGAAGTTGACGCCGGCGGCTCCGCCTACCCCCACTGGGACTCTGTGGCTTAGGAGCTGACGGACAAATCAGATACTGCCCGCAGCCTGAGGAATAGCGGCCTCATCACGGAGCGTCCCAGTCCGTGGGGCCTCATGTGTAAGTTTTGCCTAAGGCCTCACAAAGCCTAGAGCCGCCTCTGATCTCTCTGTCCCTGCTTCCTCCTTAGTTGCTGTCCTTTTTGGTCTGACGTACAGACCTCTATAAAAGAAAAAAAAAGCATTATTCAACTACCAAAAGTTTAAAACTACATTTAGCCCTGTTCACACTGATGCAGTTTGTTTTATACCTGCTGTTGCACTGCAAGTAAAATCACGTTATTCTCCATGCTGCCCGTTCACCTCAATGCAAAATTGTGCAGTGCGATTATTGAAAGGGTGAATGTGCTTCTTTTGGTGCCACACAGGGCTTTTTTGGTTCCACAGACTTCAACAGGAGCGCATGGAAAACACTTGTAGATGCGTTTTTGGAGCATTTTTGGTGCAGTTTCGTGCTTAACATCCAGTCTCTTCCTCCTGAAGCATGAAAATGAATTAAAAATAAGCATAAATGCATGATTATACGGCACTCTAGTGTGAACCTACTCTAATGCCGCGTACAAACGAGCGGAATTTCCGTCGGAAAAATCTTGGATGTTTTTTCCGACGGAATTCCGCTCAAGCTTGGCTTGCATATACACGGTCACACAAAAGTTCACTGAACTTTCAACCGTCAAGAACGCTACAACGAGCCAAGAAAAAGAAGTTCAATGCTTCCGAGCATGCGTCAAATTGTTTCCAAGCATGCGTAGGAATTTTGCGCGTCGGAACTGGTACAGACGATCGGAATTTCAGATCGGAATTGAAAAATTGAGAACCCGCTCTCAATCTTTTGCTGGCTAGAATTCCGCCAGCAAAAGTTTGATGGAGCATACACACGGTCGCATTTTCAGGCCAAAATCTCTCATAGGACTTTTGCTGGCGGAATATCTGCTCGTGTGTACGGGGCATTAGGCCTATGTTAGCCTATGTGTCCATGCACAGTATAGGCATTTACAGGTGTTTAGAAGCAGAATAATAACCCACCAAAGTTGTGTTCAGGAGAGAAGCTTTTGAGCATAAAAATGTTTAAAAAGTGCCTAAATGTGCCTAAATATCCATTAATGCTAGGTGAGTTTATGCACGCTCACGCTTTAATACATTCCAACGGCCAGAATAAGTGAACGTCTGGCCAATAGAATTAATTAACGCCAGAACTGTGAACGCGAATAAACCCTCATTAACGCACATGCAAAAACATGGCTTTTTACCGCGTTTTTCTGCTGCTAAACTTCTACAGGAGAAAGGCTTCATAGAGATTACAGTGTGCTTGTGGCCTAAAGGAAATGAAGTGGTGAAAGGGGAACTTGTAGTTTTAACCAATCATTTTTTTTCTGTAATAAATCTTTGTGATCTGGGTAACTGAAAGCATAGTGGTGTGTCCCTTGTCTACATACTTTATCATCTCAGAAAGTTGGGATGTACAGTGCATTTATAAAGTATTCACAACCCTTCACTACGCTTCACTTTTTCCACATTTTGTTATGTTACAGCATTATTCCAAAATGGATTAAATTGATAATTTTCCTCTGAATTCTACAAACAATACCCCATAATGGTAACATGAAAGAGGTTTATTTGAAATCTTTGCAAATTTATTAAAAATGAAAAACGAAAAAAAATCCCATGTACATAAGTATTCGCATATATAAGGGAAAAGGAAGGCGCGTGGACTAATGCATGAATCATTGAAATGGAGTTTATTACAAACAAATTAGGTATATACAGAGAAATACTACGTATTCGTACATATGAATAAAAAGCATAAACACTTGATAGATTGAAGATAAAGTGATATCCATGCAAGGGATAATCAAATGATTGGCTAACGCGTTTCGAGGGTTTTCCTCTGCATCAGAGCCTTATGCCCTGTACACACGACCGGTTTTGCTGTCGGAATAAACTCTGAAGGTTTTTCCGACGGAATTCTGCTCAAGCTGTCTTGCATATACATGGTCCCACCAAATTCCAACCGTCAAGAACACGGTGATGTACAACACGTACGCCAGGACAACACGTACGACGTCTCGTACTTGCATTCAAATAAGCCCTTGTTAAAGTCCTTGTAGGTCTTATTTTCAGGGTAGGGCTTATTTTTGGGGAAACAGGGTAGGGCTTATTTGGGGGGGTAGGGCTTATATTGCAGCCATCACCGACAATCATGCTAGGTCTTATTTTCGGGGAAACAGGGTACGATGAAAAGCTCCCATCAGACTTTTTCTGTCGGAAATTCCGACCCTGTGTACGGGGCATAAGAGAGCCAAATCTGGTCTGTGTGTTACAATATGTATAAGTAGATAGAGGAGGCTGAATGGGTAGTGTAACACTACATGTGGTGTAGCTTTGTGGGCGGATTCACCTTCGCTCCTTCCACATCACAGCACTCTTTTTCCCCACACTTGCAGCTGCTATTGCAGTCTTTGCTCAATACTTTGTTGAAGCACCTTTGGCACCAATTACAGCCTCAAGTCTTTTTGAGTATGATGCTACAAGCTTGGCACACCTATTTTTGGGTAGTTTCTCCCATTCTTCTTTGTAGGACCTCTCAAGCTCCATCAGGTTGGATGGGGAGTGTCGGTGCACAGCCATTTTCAGGTCTTTCCAGAGATGTTCAATTGGGCCAAGTCTGGGCTCTGGCTTGGCTACTCAAGGACATTCACAGAATTGTCCCGTAGTCAGTCCTTTGTTATCTTGGTTGTGTGCTTAGGGTCGTTGTCCTGTTGGAAGATGAACCTTCACCCCAGTCTGAGGTCCAGAGCGCTCTGGAGCATGTTTTCATCAAGGATGTCTCTCTACATTGCTGTATTCATCTTTCCCTCGATCCTGACTAGTCTCCCAGTTCCTGCCACTGAAAAACATCCCCACAGTATGATGCTGCCGCCACCATGCTTCACTGTAGGAATGGTATTGGCCAGATCATGAGTGGTGCCTGGTTTCCTCCAGATATGCGCTTGCCATTCAGGCCAAAGAGTTCAATCGTTGTTTCATCAGACCAGAGAATTTTGTTTCTCATGGTCTGAGAGTCCTTCTGGTGCCTTTTGTCAAACTCCAGGCAGGCTGTCATGTGCCTTTTACTGAGGAGTGGCTTCCGTCTGGCCACTCTACCATACAAGCCTGATTGGTGGAGTGCTGCAGAGATGGTTGTTCTTCTGGAAGGTTCTCCTCTCTCCATAGAGAAATGCTGGAGCTCTGTCAGAGTGACCAGCAGGTTCTTGGTCAGCTCCCTGAAAAATGCTGGTACACTGCGCTGCAACTGCACTGTGTGAAAGCAGCCTAAAGCTTCATACATACGGTACGATTGTTGGCCAACCAAGCGTCTGATTTTTGTCAAAAAGGCGTGTGCCAGGATCTTGTCTTGCATACTAATGGTACACAATTGTCGGCCAACAAACACGAACGTAGTGACGCGCTACGAGGAATTTCAGCTCTTGAGCGCCACCCTTTGGGCCCCTTCTGCTAATGACGTGTTTGGTGAGCATTGATTCTGAACATGCATGTTTTTACTTTCGACTTTTGTGTGACGGATTTATGTACTGACCATACGAAAATCTGACGTCAAACCGTTGTCCGCCGAAAATGTATTAGCCTGTCATCCAACATTAGTTGGCTGAAAGTTGGACAACAATTGTCAAACGGAGCGTACTAACGGTAAGATTATAGGACAACAGTCTGTCAACAGACAATCCCCTGCCAACAATCATACTGTGTGTGTACGAGGCTTTAGGCTGGCCATACAT
Organism: Lithobates septentrionalis; assembly: GCA_037952835.1. NCBI lineage: Eukaryota > Metazoa > Chordata > Amphibia > Anura > Ranidae > Lithobates > Lithobates septentrionalis. The sequence continues at coordinate 692,606 of JBBDGP010000518.1, forward strand.
TATACAATTTCCTGGTACAACTTGCCTTTAGATTTACCAAAACTATATAATATGAGGTCAAACTTAAACATTTTAAATTTGTATGCAAACAGGCAGGCCCTTGCACTACATGATAGTTGAAAGTAAATCTAATGGAAATTGAATAAGACAGTTGTATAATGTATGGCCAGCTTAAGGCTTATAAATTCTTACCCGTCTAGGAGTATCTTCCATACAAATAAGAATAACTGTTTTCTTTGCGGGTCCTCTGGTATGCTCGATATCTTGACTACTATACAGTTATAGGACATTACCAAACATACTGCATTATTATATACAAAAATAATTTAGTACTTTGTTGCAGAGTAGATGAGGCTTTCCATGCATGTAGCAACTGCAAAGAAACACACTTGCAAAACTGAAATAATTTTCCATGGAGTTTTGTACCTGAGCATATTATCACAATCCTTTTGTTATTTACATTTTCAATATAAAATGGACAATAAAAATACCATAATGAAGTCTTCCAGGGAAATATCCTCAAAACTGGGATTGTCCATCTAAAGGGGTTGAAAACCCCATTTTTTTTTTTTTTTTTCTTTTTAAATACCAAACATCATTGGCGGCTGGTGTTTCAAATTTTTGGGGGGCGCAAACAAACTGAAAAAAATTGCCACCCCTGTGCCATCAAACACAGCTACTGTACCCATCAAGCGCAGCCACTGTGCCATCAAATGCAGCTACTGTGCCATCAAGCGCAGCCACTGTGCCATCAAATGCAGCCACTATACCCATAAATTGCCGCCACTGTGCCATCAAACGCAGCTACTGTACCCATCAATTGCTGCTACTGTGCCCCATCAATTTCTGCTACTGTGCCCCATAAAATGCTGCCAGTGTGCATCGCCCGGGAGTTGGGACTTACCTGTCTCGTAGCAGGTCATGGTGGCATCCTCCACGTCCACGCTCCTTGATGTCTCCGGTCCTCTCTATCAGGCGTCCAATCACAGCGCCTGCTGTTTCAGCCAATCAGGTGACAGGTCACCAGACCCGAGCACCGGATTGGCTCAGAGGCGGGTCAGTGTTAGGAAAGCAATTCATTCGCTTTCCTAACACAACACTGAGTAAATAGGTAAGGCCGGGTTCACATACAGTGATGGGTGAGGCCGGGTTCACATACAGTGATAGGTAAGGCCGGGTTCACACACAGTGATAGGTAAGGCCGGGTTCACATACAGTGATAGGTAAGGCCGGGTACACATACAGTGATAGGTAAGGCCGGGTTCACATACAGTGATGGGTAAGGCCGGGTTCACATACAATGATAGGTAAGGTCGGGTTCACATACAGTGATAGGTAAGGCCGGGTTCACATACAGTGATAGGTAAGGCCGGGTTCACATACAGTGATGGGTAAGGCCGGGTTCACATACAGTGATAGGTAAGGCCGGGTTCACATACAGTGATGGGTAAGGATGGGTTCACATACAGTGATGGGTAAGGATGGGTTCACATACAGTGATGGGTAAGGCTGGGTTCACATACAGTGATAGGTAAGGCCGGGTTCACATACAGTGATGGGTAAGGATGGGTTCACATACAGTGATAGGTAAGGCCGGGTTCACATACAGTGATGGGTAAGGATGGCTTCACATACAGTGATAGGTAAGGCCGGGTTCACATACAGTGATGGGTAAGGATGGGTTCACATACAGTGATGGGTAAGGCCGGGTTCACATACAGTGATAGGTAAGGCCGGGTTCACATACAGTGATGGGTAAGGCTGGGTTCACATACAGTGATAGGTAAGGCCGGGTTCACATACAGTGATGGGTAAGGCCGGGTTCACATACAGTGATGGGTAAGGCCGGGTTCACATACAATGATAGGTAAGGCCGGGTTCACATACAGTGATAGGTAAGGCCGGGTTCACATACAGTGATGGGTAAGGCTGGGTTCACATACAGTGATAGGTAAGGCCGGGTTCACATACAGTGATGGGTAAGGCCGGGTTCACATACAGTGATAGGTAAGGCCGGGTTCACATACAGTGATGGGTAAGGCCGGGTTCACATACAGTGATGGGTAAGGCCGGGTTCACATACAGTGATGGGTGAGGCCGGGTTCACATACAGTGATGGGTAAGGCCGGGTTCACATACAGTGATAGGTAAGGCCGGGTTCACATACAGTGATACGTAAGGCCGGGTTCACATACAGTGATAGGTAAGGCCGGGTTCACATACAGTGATGGGTAAGGCCGGGTTCACATACAGTGATGGGTAAGGCCGGGTTCACATACAGTGATAGGTAAGGCCGGGTTCACATACAGTGATACGTAAGGCCGGGTTCACATACAGTGATGGGTAAGGCCGGGTTCACATACAGTGATGGGTAAGGCCGGGTTCACATACAGTGATAGGTAAGGCCGGGTTCACATACAGTGATAGGTAAGGCCGGGTTCACATACAGTGATCGGTAAGGCCGGGTTCACATACAGTGATGGGTAAGGCCGGGTTCACATACAGTGATAGGTAAGGCCGGGTTCACATACAGTGATGGGTAAGGCCGGGTTCACATACAGTGATGGGTAGGGATGAGCTTCGTGTTCGAGTCGAACATCGGCTGTTCGACCGTCCGTCGAATTGCGAACGTTATGGGCCGTTCGCGCCAAATTCGTGTGGCGCGTCACGGCCCATAATTCACTGCGGCATCGCAGTGCATTGCTGGCTGATGATTGGCCAAGCATGCACTATGACCCGCATGCTTGGCCAATCACAGCGCCGTCAGTAGAGAGAGCTGTAATTGGCCAAAGCCAGGGTGGCTTTGGCCAATTATGGCTCAGGGGATTTAGTACACGCCCCACACTATATAAGGCCGCCTGCACGGCGGCCCTGTGTAGTGTGTTCCGGTGTGCTGATAGAGAGAGAGACAGACAGTGTCATTTGATTTGAGAGCTAGATTAGGCTAGATCTGTTCCTGCTCTTTACATTTAGTGCAGTGCGTCCTGCTCACAGTGTTCAGCTAGATCCGTTCCTGCTATTTACATTTAGTGCAGTGCGTCCTGCTCACAGTGTTCAGCTAGATCTGTTCCTGCTATTTACATTTAGTGCAGTCAGTGCGTCCTGCTCACAGTGTTCAGCTAGATCTGTTCCTGCTATTTACATTTAGTGCAGTGCGTCCTGCTCACAGTGTTCAGCTAGATCCGTTCCTGCTATTTACATTTAGTGCAGTCAGTGCGTCCTGCTCACAGTGTTCAGCTAGATCCGTTCCTGCTATTTACATTTAGTGCAGTCAGTGCGTCCTGCTCACAGTGTTCAGCTAAATCCGTTCCTGCTATTTACATTTAGTGCAGTGCGTCCTGCTCACAGTGTTCAGCTAGATCCGTTCCTGCTATTTACATTTAGTGCAGTGCGTCCTGCTCACAGTGTTCAGCTAGATCCGTTCCTGCTATTTACATTTAGTGCAGTCAGTGCGTCCTGCTCACAGTGTTCAGCTAGATCCGTTCCTGCTATTTACATTTAGTGCAGTCAGTGCGTCCTGCTCACAGTGTTCAGCTAGATCCGTTCCTGCTATTTACATTTAGTGCAGTGCGTCCTGCTCACAGTGTTCAGCTAGATCCGTTCCTGCTATTTACATTTAGTGCAGTGCGTCCTGCTCACAGTGTTCAGCTAGATCCGTTCCTGCTATTTACATTTAGTGCAGTGCGTCCTGCTCACAGTGTTCAGCTAGATCCGTTCCTGCTATTTACATTTAGTGCAGTGCGTCCTGCTCACAGTGTTCAGCTAGATCCGTTCCTGCTATTTACATTTAGTGCAGTGCGTCCTGCTCACAGTGTTCAGCTAGATCCGTTCCTGCTATTTACATTTAGTGCAGTGCGTCCTGCTCACAGTGTTCAGCTAGATCCGTTCCTGCTATTTACATTTAGTGCAGTGCGTCCTGCTCACAGTGTTCAGCTAGATCCGTTCCTGCTATTTACATTTAGTGCAGTGCGTCCTGCTCACAGTGTTCAGCTAGATCCGTTCCTGCTATTTACATTTAGTGCAGTGCGTCCTGCTCACAGTGTTCAGCTAGATCCATTCCTGCTATTTACATTTAGTGCAGTCAGTGCGTCCTGCTCACAGTGTTCAGCTAGATCCGTTCCTGCTATTTACATTTAGTGCAGTGCGTCCTGCTCACAGTGTTCAGCTAGATCCGTTCCTGCTATTTACATTTAGTGCAGTCAGTGCGTCCTGCTCACAGTGTTCAGCTAGATCCGTTCCTGCTATTTACATTTAGTGCAGTGCGTCCTGCTCACAGTGTTCAGCTAGATCTGTTCCTGCTATTTACATTTAGTGCAGTGCGTCCTGCTCACAGTGTTCAGCTAGATCCGTTCCTGCTATTTACATTTAGTGCAGTCAGTGCGTCCTGCTCACAGTGTTCAGCTAGATCTGTTCCTGCTATTTACATTTAGTGCAGTGCGTCCTGCTCACAGTGTTCAGCTAGATCCGTTCCTGTTATCTTCCTACTGACAGGCAGGCTTGTCTGGTTACAGTATATAAAGCTACCTGAAGAAAATTACAGGTGTTCTATCCCAGCTTAGTGCAGCTACAGGCCATTAGTATGTCTGGAAGGCCAAGAAGGAGAGGCAGACAGTCACAAGCCAATAAGAGAGGGCAAGCAGGCTCTGTGTCTAGTGCTGGTCGTGGAGACGGTGCATCCTCATCAGCACGTGGCCATGGGACACGCTTGGCCTTTTTTTCGGCAGCTGGCCGTGTTGAGCCGCAACATGCAGAAAACTTGGTCGAGTGGATGACCAAGCCGTCCTCATCCTCCTCATCCTCTCTCACCCATGCCCAGGGTGCTTTGTCTGGCAAAGCAGCGGCCTCTTCCCTCAGCTCAATGTCATCAGTGACTCCTTCCCTAGCTCCACCATGTCCTCATGAGGATTCCCTCGAACTGTTTGACCACAGTGTTGGGTACATGCTCCAGGAGGATGCCCAGCGTTTGGAAGGCTCTGATGATGATACTGAGCTCGATGAAGGCAGTAACATGAGCACGGACAGAGGGGGTGCCCAAGAAGGACAGCAATCTGGCAGTCATGCTCCCCCTGCTGCAGCATACTGCCAGGTTTGCTCCAGTGATGAGGAGGGAGGGGATGATGAGGTCACTGACTCAACGTGGGTGCCTGATAGGAGAGAGGAGGAGGAGGAGGAGGAGGAGGAGGAGGCGGCACATCACCAACGAGGCAGGATGCCCTCCAGGGGCCAGCCTAAGGGCAGCACATTGACTGCATCACACCCCAAAGCTCCACATGTGCAGGGCGCTGCAGTCTCTGCGCGTTATTCAAAAAGTTCTTTGGTGTGGGCCTTTTTTGAGACGAGTGCATCAGATCGCACCGCTGCTATTTGCAACATATGTCTCAAGCGTATCTCGCGTGGCCAAAACATCTCCCGCTTGGGTACCACATGCTTGACCAGACATATGTTGACCTGCCATGCAGTTTGTTGGCAAGCATATCTAAAAGACCCACACCAAAGAACAAAGAGGATCTCTCCTTGCTCCTCATCAGCTGAGATTTCCAACCCCACTAGACCTTCAGTCCTCTCTGAGACCTGCAGTGAGAGGAATGAAGGTGTAGAATTAGGTGTGTCACAGCCAAGTACTTGTGGGCAATCTGCTTTTGGTACACCGACGCCAGATTGTACCAGGCAAATTTCCCTGCCCCAGCTGCTGCACCGCCGAAAGAAGTTTGCTCCCAGCCATCCACATGCCCAGCGGTTGAATGCTAGCTTGGCAAAATTGCTCGCACTTCAACTGCTGCCTTTTCAGTTGGTAGACTCTGCCCCCTTCCGTGAGTTTGTGGAATGTGCGGTTCCTCAGTGGCAGGTACCCAAACGCCACTTTTTCTCACGGAAGGCGATTCCAGCTCTCTACCGGCATGTGGAAGGCAATGTCCATGCCTCGCTGGACAGGGCGGTCAGCGGTAAGGTGCATATTACCGCTGACTCATGGTCCAGCAGGCATGGACAGGGACGTTACTTAAGTTTCACGGCGCATTGGGTGACTCTGCTGGCAGCTGGGAAGGATGCAGGACAAGGTGCAGTAGTGTTGGAGGTTGTTCCGCCACCACGCCTCCAAAATGCTGATTGTGACACACCTCTCTCCTCCACCCCCTCCTCTTCTTCTTCCTCCATGGCCTCTTCCTCGGAACCAGCGGTGCTCCGTAGGCGTTCAAGGGGCTACGCAAGTACGCAGGCCAAAAGATGCCATGCGGTGCTTGAGCTGGTGTGCTTGGGGGACAGGAGCCACACTGGGGCAGAGGTTCTGTCAGCTCTGCAGGGGCAGGTTCAGAGGTGGTTGACGCCACGCCAACTTAAGGCAGGAATGGTGGTTTGCGACAATGGCACCAACCTCCTCTCTGCCCTCCGACAGGGACAACTGACCCATGTGCCCTGTTTGGCTCACGTCCTTAACTTGGTGGTGCAGCGGTTCTTGGGCAGGTACCCGGGCTTACAGGATGTCCTGAGGCAGGCCAGGAAAGTCTGTGTGCATTTCCGCCGGTCATATAATGCCAGTGCTCGGCTGACGGACCTCCAAAAGGAGTTTAACCTGCCCAAGAACCGCCTAATCTGTGACATGCCCACCAGGTGGAACTCGACATTGGCCATGCTGCAGCGGCTGCACACGCAGCAGAGGGCCATAAATGAGTACCTGTGCGACTATGGCACCAGGACAGGGTCAGGGGACCTTGGTTTTTTTTCCCCACGCCAGTGGGCCATGATCAGGGATGCATGCACTGTCCTGTCACCATTCGAGGAGGCCACGAGGATGGTGAGCACTGACAGTGCATGCATCAGTGACACTGTCCCCCTTGTCCACCTGTTGGAGCACACGCTGCGTGGAATAATGGACAGGGCACTTGAGGCAGAACAGAGGCAGGAAGAGGAGGACTTCCTTAGCTCTCAAGGCCCCCTTTATCCAGACAGTGTTCCTGCGTGCCCGCCGATCACACAGGAAGAGGACGAGGAGGAGGAGGAGGAGGAGGAGGAAGATTGTGTCAGTATGGAGGTGGAGCCTGGCACTCAGCATCAGCAGTCTTTAAGGGATCAGTCCCAAGGAACACATGGACTTGTACGTGGCTGGGAGGAGGTGGCTGCGGACGTTGTTGTCCTTAGTGACCCAGAGGACTCCGGACCGAATGCCTCAGCAAACCTACGCTGCATGGCCTCCCTGATCCTGCAAAGCCTGCGTAAGGATCCTCGTATTCGTGGTATCAAGGAGAAGGACCAATACTGGCTGGCAACCCTCCTTGATCCACGTTACAAGGGTAAGGTTGCGGACCTTATCTTGCCATCGCAGAGGGAGCAGAGGATGAAACATCTTCGGGAGGCCTTGCAGAAAGGTCTGTGCAACGCGTTCCCAGAGACTGGGAGGTTACAAACTCCTGTTTCTGGACAACGTGTTGCTGAGGCTTCGGTCAGTCAAAGAAGGAGCGGTGGAGAAGGTGGCCGTCTGACCGATGCGTTCAGACAATTTTTTGGTCCGCAGCCCCAAGGTATGATCGGTTCCAGCAACTATCGCCAGCGTCTGTTTTACATGGTGCAGGAATACCTAGGGGCAAGATCAGACTTGGACACCTTTCCCACCGAAAATCCTCTGGGTTACTGGGTCTTGAGGATGGATCACTGGCCAGAGCTTGCACAGTATGCAATTGAGCTACTGGCCTGTCCTGCATCCAGCGTTCTTTCGGAACGCACATTCAGTGCTGCTGGAGGCGTGGTAACCGATCACAGGGTGCGTCTGTCCACTGACTCGGTCGATCGGCTGACCTTCATAAAAATGAATCAGTCTTGGATCACCACCAGCTACCAAGCACCTGATGCTGATGTAACTGAATAATTTTTTTCAGATCCCTTCAAAGACTGCCTATGCTGATGCTGAGTGACTATCCCTGAGTAATTATCCTCTTCCTCCTCAATCATCACGCTGATAGCTTGTAAGAACATTTTTGGTTCTGGGCGCCACCACCAGTGCCTAAGGCACAATTTTTCAGCCCCTGTATAACAGGGGCGTGTAATTACAATTTTTGATGTAATACTTTGCAGCAGGGCTCGTTCCTGCATTCCAACTAGAGTGTCTGTGAGGGGTTGCAGTGTTGTGGCACCAGCACCAGTGCCTAAGGCCCAATTTTTCTGCCCCTGTCTAACAGGGGCGTGTAATTACAATTTTTGATGCAATACTTTGCAGCAGGGCTCGTTCCTGCGTTCCAACTAGAGTGTCTGTGAGGGGTTGCAGTGTTGTGGCACCAGCACCAGTGCCTAAGGCCCAATTTTTCTGCCCCTGTCTAACAGGGGCGTGTAATTACAATTTTTGATGCAATACTTTGCAGCAGGGTTCGTTCCTGCGTTCCAACTAGAGTGTCTGTGAGGGGTTGCAGTGTTGTGGCACCAGCACCAGTGCCTAAGGCCCAATTTTTCTGCCCCTGTCTAACAGGGGCGTGTAATTACAATTTTTGATGCAATACTTTGCAGCAGGGCTCGTTCCTGCGTTCCAACTAGAGTGTCTGTGAGGGGTTGCAGTGTTGTGGCACCAGCACCAGTGCCTAAGGCCCAATTTTTCTGCCCCTGTCTAACAGGGGCGTGTAATTACAATTTTTGATGCAATACTTTGCAGCAGGGCTCGTTCCTGCGTTCCAACTAGAGTGTCTGTGAGGGGTTGCAGTGTTGTGGCACCAGCACCAGTGCCTAAGGCCTAATTTTTCAGCTCCTGTTCAACAGGGGCATGTAATTACAATTCTTGATCTAATATTTCACAGCAGGGCCCTGTGAGGGCTTACAGTGTTTTGGCCACAGCAACACCTAAGGCCCAAATTTCTGCTGAGTATATAGGGCAGGACCCTACTTTCAAACATCTAACTTACAAACGACTCCTACTTGCAAACGGAAGGAGACAACAGGAAGTGAGATGAAATCTACCCCTAGGAAGGGAAATTCTCTCATGTAAGAGTTAATATGGGAAAACAATTTCTCCTTTCCACTGATGCTTTCCAATCCTTGTTCCACAAAAAAACCCAAATTTTCAAAAAACATTTTTCATTGGGACAAAAAAGTGAGGTGAAATCTTCTGAAGAGGAGGAAAGACGCAAAACAAATGTCACAGGGGTGATAACCCTTCCCTATGTTTTCCAAAAAGCTTAGAAAAGATTTTTTGGCTGGAGCTAAACACGTTAAAAATGTTCAAAATTACAAACAGATTCTACTTAACAACAAACCTACAGTCCCTGTCTTGTTTGCACCGCCTGTATACTGCTGTTCAGAGTATATAGGGACCTTTCCTTATTTTAATTTGGGTGCGGGGTTCCCCTTAATATCCATACAAGACCCAAAGGGCCTGGTAATGGACTGGGGGGTACCCATGCCGTTTGTCTCACTGATTTTCATCCATATTGCCAGGACCCGACATGACATTAAACCCGCAAGCAGTTTTAAATGAGATTTTTTCCTTTAAAAATGACATTTGGTGCAGGGACTGTTCTAAACATGGGAAACACGCGTCACTTTACAGGCATACTATAGACACCCCCCAGGTACGATATTTAAAGGAATATTTCACTTTTTTTTTTTTACTTTAAGCATCATTAAAATCACTGCTCCCGAAAAAACGGCCGTTTTTAAAAGTTTTTTTTGCATTGATACATGTCCCCTGGGGTAGGACCCGGGTCCCCACACCCTTTTTAGGACAATACCATGCAAATTAGCCTTTAAAATGAGCACTTTTGATTTCGAACGTTCGAGTCCCATAGACGTCAATGGGGTTCTAACGTTCGTGCGAACTTGCGGTCCGTTCGCGGGTTCTGGTGCGAACCGAACCGGGGGGTGTTCGGCTCATCCCTAGTGATGGGTAAGGCCGTGTTCACATACAGTGATAGGTAAGGCCGGGTTCACATACAGTGATAGGTAAGGCCGGGTTCACATACAGTGATGGGTAAGGCCGGGTTCACATACAGTGATAGGTAAGGCCGGGTTCACATACAGTGATGGGTAAGGATGGGTTCACATACAGTGATAGGTAAGGCCGGGTTCACATACAGTGATGGGTAAGGCCGGGTTCACATACAGTGATGGGTAAGGATGGGTTCACATACAGTGATAGGTAAGGCCGGGTTCACATACAGTGATGGGTGAGGCCAGGTTCACATACAGTGATAGGTAAGGCCGGGTTCACATACAGTGATAGGTAAGGCCGGGTTCACATACAGTGATGGGTAAGGCCGGGTTCACATACAGTGATGAGTAAGGCCGGGTTCACATACAGTGATGGGTAAGGCCGGGTTCACATACAGTGATGAGTAAGGCCGGGTTCACATACAGTGATGGGTAAGGCCGGGTTCACATACAGTGATGAGTAAGGCCGGGTTCACATACAGTGATGGGTAAGGCCGGGTTCACATACAGTGATGGGTAAGGCCGTGTTCACATACAGTGATAGGTAAGGCCGGGTTCACATACAGTGATAGGTAAGGCCGGGTTCACATACAGTGATACGTAAGGCCGGGTTCACATACAGTGATGGGTAAGGATGGGTTCACATACAGTGATGGGTAAGGCCGGGTTCACATACAGTGATAGGTAAGGCCGGGTTCACATACAGTGATGGGTAAGGCTGGGTTCACATACAGTGATAGGTAAGGCCGGGTTCACATACAGTGATGGGTAAGGCTGGGTTCACATACAGTGATGGGTAAGGCTGGGTTCACATACAGTGATACGTAAGGCCGGGTTCACATACAGTGATGGGTAAGGCCGGGTTCACATACAATGATGGGTAAGGCCGGATTCACATACAGTGATGGGTAAGGCCGGGTTCACATACAGTGATGGGTAAGGCCGGGTTCACATACAGTGATAGGTAAGGCCGGGTTCACATACAGTGATGGGTAAGGATGGGTTCACATACAGTGATGGGTAAGGCTGGGTTCACATACAGTGATACGTAAGGCCAGGTTCACATACAGTGATGGGTAAGGCCGGGTTCACATACAATGATGGGTAAGGCCGGGTTCACATACAGTGATGGGTAAGGCCGGGTTCACATACAGTGATGGGTAAGGCCGGGTTCACATACAGTGATAGGTAAGGCCGGGTTCACATACAGTGATGGGTAAGGATGGGTTCACATACAGTGATGGGTAAGGCTGGGTTCACATACAGTGATAGGTAAGGCCGGGTTCACATACAGTGATGGGTAAGGATGGGTTCACATACAGTGATGGGTAAGGCTGGGTTCACATACAGTGATAGGTAAGGCCGGGTTCACATACAGTGATGGGTAAGGCCGGGTTCACATACAGTGATAGGTAAGGCCGGGTTCACATACAGTGATGGGTAAGGATGGGTTCACATACAGTGATAGGTAAGGCCGGGTTCACATACAGTGATGGGTAAGGCCGGGTTCACATACAGTGATGGGTAAGGATGGGTTCACATACAGTGATAGGTAAGGCCGGGTTCACATACAGTGATGGGTGAGGCCAGGTTCACATACAGTGATAGGTAAGGCCGGGTTCACATACAGTGATGGGTAAGGCCGGGTTCACATACAGTGATGGGTAAGGCCGGGTTCACATACAGTGATAGGTAAGGCCGGGTTCACATACAGTGATGAGTAAGGCCGGGTTCACATACAGTGATGGGTAAGGCCGGGTTCACATACAGTGATGAGTAAGGCCGGGTTCACATACAGTGATGGGTAAGGCCGGGTTCACATACAGTGATGAGTAAGGCCGGGTTCACATACAGTGATGAGTAAGGCCGGGTTCACACACAGTGATAGGTAAGGCCGGGTTCACATACAGTGATGGGTAAGGATGGGTTCACATACAGTGATGGGTAAGGCTGGGTTCACATACAGTGATAGGTAAGGCCGGGTTCACATACAGTGATGGGTAAGGCCGGGTTCACATACAGTGATAGGTAAGGCCGGGTTCACATACAGTGATGGGTAAGGATGGGTTCACATACAGTGATAGGTAAGGCCGGGTTCACATACAGTGATGGGTAAGGCCGGGTTCACATACAGTGATGGGTAAGGATGGGTTCACATACAGTGATAGGTAAGGCCGGGTTCACATACAGTGATGGGTGAGGCCAGGTTCACATACAGTGATAGGTAAGGCCGGGTTCACATACAGTGATGGGTAAGGCCGGGTTCACATACAGTGATGGGTAAGGCCGGGTTCACATACAGTGATAGGTAAGGCCAGGTTCACATACAGTGATGAGTAAGGCCGGGTTCACATACAGTGATGGGTAAGGCCGGGTTCACATACAGTGATGAGTAAGGCCGGGTTCACATACAGTGATGGGTAAGGCCGGGTTCACATACAGTGATGAGTAAGGCCGGGTTCACATACAGTGATGAGTAAGGCCGGGTTCACACACAGTGATAGGTAAGGCCGGGTTCACATACAGTGATGGGTAAGGCCGGGTTCACATACAGTGATGAGTAAGGCCGGGTTCACATACAGTGATAGGTAAGGCCGGGTTCACACACAGTGATAGGTAAGGCCAGGTTCACATACAGTGGATATAAAAAGTCTGCACACTCCTATTAAAATGTTAGGTTTCTGTGATTAAAAAAAATGAAATAAAGATAAATAATTTCAGAACTTTTTTCTGAAATGAAAAAATGATTGTTTGCCATGTACAGCTGCTCCAGATTTTCAATTGCAGCGATCAGAAAATTCGAGCAGCAGGATGGACATTCTTTCTCAAACAAATTTCTAATAGTGTATGTGGTTTTCTTTTGGGCAATTCTAATCATACTTTCAAACGACATTCATCAAGTGTTTGTTAGCATCATGAAATGTACTGCTGAGATGTTTTGTACGAACTTTCTACCAGTGTATGGCCAGCTTTAGTGAAATCTCTTCTTTATATCTACAGTCATATCACAGCCTGTGTCTGATCACAGCTTGCCTATGGATAGACGCCATCTATATCATTGCCATCTATATCATTGCCATCTATATCATTGCCATCTATATCATTGCCATCTATATCATTGCCATCTATCCCCTCAAGGCATTCATATGGGAACACTAGCATTATGAAGTGCTGATCTTTTAGTTTGTCTTTTGAGATCAACAGTTGCCAATTTTATACAAATATTTCTTAATACAAAGGTAGAGAAGGCAAAAGAGTTGTCAAAGCAATACCTTTTAGTGGCTATAAAAAATGATGAAGTTTGGTAAAAAGAAGTTTTCTCCTAAAGCTGCAGCCACATCACTTGGTCCCCTTTGCAGACGGGGCATCTAGACCCTGTGTGCCCAATCCTGGCATTTCAGTGCGCCTGGGAGGCACAGGTACAGCATCCAGCCCCACTGTCTGTAGCCTGCCAGGACCCGCTGATTGTTCCCGAGGCAGACAGAATGGCGGTCTGCCTACTTAAAACAAGGCAGATCGCAGTTCTGTCAGAGGGGAAGATGGAGATCTTTTGTTTCTACTAAGCAGGAACACGGATCTCTTTCTTCCCCCAGTCAAAGCCCCCCCCTCCCCCCCCCCACACACATACATATACAGTTAGCAAGCACTCCCAGGGAACACATTTAACCCTTTAATCGCCCCTGATGTTAACCCCTTCCCAGCCAGTGTCATTAGTACAGTGACAGTGCATTTTAAAAAATTTTTTTTTTAGCACTGATCACTGAATTGTGCCACTGGTCTCCAAAAAGTCCCGCTAAAAATCGTTGATCGCCGCCATTACTAGTAAAAAAAATGTAAATTCCATAAATCTATCCTATAGTTTGTAGACGCTATAACTTCTAGCTTATTCAGATTTTTTTTTACCAAAAGCATGTAGCAGAATACATAATGACCTAAATTGATGAAGAAATGTGATTTTTTTTTTTAACTTTTTTTATTGGATATGTTTTATAGCAGAAAGTAAAAAATATATATTATTATTTTTTTCAAAATTGTCAGTCTTTTTTTGTTTATAGCACAAAAAATAAAAAACGCAGAGGTGATCAAATACCACCGGCCACCTGCGATCGCTCCTCAGATAGCCAGAAGGGGGATCTGTGGATGTAAACAGAAAAATCCCTGTTCTGACAGGGGAGTAGAGAGAAATCTGCTGTTCCTAGTGATCAGGAACAGCGATCTCTCTCCTCCTCTAGTCAGTACCCCCCACAGTAAGAAACAACTCCCTAGGGAACACTTAACCCCTTGATCGCCCCCTAGTGTTAACCCGTTCTCTGCCAGTGACATTTATACAGTAATCAGTGCATTTTTATAGCACTGATCGCTGTATAAATGTCACTGGTCCCAAAAAAGTGTCAAAAGTGTCTAATCTGTCTGCTGCAATGTCGCAGTCCCACTAAAAATCGCAGATTGCTGCCATTGGATTGGTAGTAAAAAATAATTTTTTTTAAAAATGCCATAAATCTATCCTCTATTTTGTAGACGCTATAACTTTTGCGCAAACCAATCAATATACGCTTATTACAATTTTTTTTTACCAAAAATATGTAGAAGAATACATTGGCCTAAACGGATGAAGAAATAAGTTGTTTTTTTTTTTTTAAATTGGCGCTATTTATTGTAGCAAAAAGTAAAAAATATTGTTTTTTTTTTCCAAAATTGTCGCTCTTTTTTTGTTTATAGCGCAAAAAATAAAAACCGCAGAGGTGAATCAAATACCACCAAAAGAAAGCTCTATTTGTGGGGGAAAAAAGGGGATCAATTTTGTTTGGGCACAGCGTCGCATGACCGCGCAATTGCCAGTTAAAGGAACGCAGTGCTGTATGGCAAAAAATGGCCTGGTCATTAAGGGGTAAATCCTTCCCGGTCCTTAAGTGGTTAAAGTAACGCAGTGCCGTATCGCAAAAAATGACCTGGTCATTAAGGGGTAAATCCTTCTGGTCCTTAATGTGGAGGGCCACTTTAAAGTAAAAAATAGCATGAAAAATCGTAAAAAAAATTAAAAAAAAAAACATTTGAAAAAAAGTCTTCCTAATCTGCCTCTTCCTATTTCGCGGCATGTCCTGCTCCTCGGTGAGCGGCCCCGTTGCCTTCTGGGAACTGTGTGTGTTCTCAGAAAACCACGGAGCCATTCACAGGGCGTCGCGCCGCTCGTGCATGCGCAGTAGGAAACTGGCAGTGAAGCCGCAAGGCTCCACTGCCTTTTTCCCTTACCTAGGATGGCGGTGCCGGGACCCGAGAGCCGAGGGAAGGTTAGGCCTCGGGCGGCTGACATCGCGGGCACCCAGGACAGGTAAGTCTACTTATTTAAAGTCAGCAGCTACAGTGTTTGTAGCTGCTGACTTTTGAAAAAAAAAATATCCTGGTCGGAATCGGGCTTTAAGTGTTTAAAGTAACGCAGTGCCGTATTGCAAAAAAAATGGCCTGGTCATGAAGAGGGATAAACATTCCGGAGCTGAAGAGGTTAATCTCATTGAGAACTTGTGCTCAATCCTCAAATTCTGAAAACTCCAAGCATTGATTATGGAAGAATGGGCGGCCATCAGTCGGGATGTGGCCCAGAAGTTGATGAGATCATGGGGGGGGGGGGGGATTGCAGAGGTCTTGCAAAAGAAGGACCAACATCATACCTCCCAACTTTTTGAGATGGAAATGAGGGACACCTATCAGCAAAAGTATGCAGGCATAGGACACACCCCTTGCCACGCCCCCTTAAAGGAGAATTGTACAAGATTGGTTAAACCCACAAGTCCTTCTTTTTACCACTACTATTCCTTTATATTGTCTTTTGGAATTTACAAATGCAGCGATTTAGAAATCAGATGAAAGATTTAGTTCTGGGAAACACTTTCTAATAGATAAAAAGTGCGTTTTATATACATTTATATAGATCAGACCAAAATGAGGGACAAATGAGGAGGAATGAGGGACAGAGGGACATTGCTCAGGGACAGTCCCTTGAAATCAGGGGGACAGTTGGGAGCTTTGCCAACACTGTAAATATTGACTCTTTGCATAAACTTCATGTCATTGTCAATAAGAGACTTTGGCACTTCTGGAATACTTGTAATCCTACATGACTATCATTTCATAGTGACATCTGACATGAAGATCTAAGAAGACTGAAGCAGCAGACTTTGTGGGAAGGAATATGTGGTGTACATTGGATGATCTGTGGCTCTCCACCAGGACAATAGACACATTATAATGCTGCCTTAGGAGGGGGAGGGACAACCTTCCTCCATCACAGCTCCACCCCACCCCCAATCCGTGACGTCACAAGGATCAGGGCGGGGACAGGGGAGGAAAAACTGGCAATTGAAAGATGAGAAGAGTATTGAGGACGGGGATGAGTGCGGAGAGATCGGAGTGGACGGGGATGCAGACACAGACGTGCTGAGCTGTAGGGGGGACATTGTTCATCTGGTGCTGATTGCATACCTACCTACCTACCTACCTACACTGGACCTGATCGCATGTAACCTGCCTGCATAGAGGAGCCCCTGGAAGGGATCGCATGCTAAGGATCTCCACTCTATAGCTGCATCCTGATCGCTAGGTGTGTGTGTGTGTTGTCGGTGATCTCTGTGGACAGGATAGAAGAAGTAGATCGGAGCTTTGGTGATTCCCTGGGAGCAGGTGAGCGATCCGATCGTGCGATGTGCTCGGTGTGTTGTGTGCTCGGTGTGGGGGGAAGGGATTTCTTGCTGACTTGCAGAAGTCTGGACAGTGTAAAGAGGAGGAGGAGGGGGGGGGGGGGTTTGTATATAGTGTAGAGGGGGAGGGGAGGCAGTGTGTGGAGGAGGGGGGTCTGCACGTGTGTGTGTGTGTGTGTGTAAGAAGGGAGGGGATGTGTGCAGGGACAGCTCAGGGTGCTGCTTTCCTTTGCCCCCCTATAAGCCCTGCACTGGCCACCCTCACCTACAGCTCAGATTTGCAGGCTGATCAGCTGATGTGTAATCTCCTCTGTCATTGCCTTGTGTGCAACTGCAATAGAAGATCCCCTCCTCCTCCTCCTCCTCCTCCTCCTCCTCCTCCTCCTCCTCCTTCATGTATCAATGGCAGCTCCATGAATGAGATCCTCCTATGTGTAGACAGAAGACTATCCTCCCTTCCCTGACCTCTGCACATCCCAGGCAGGAGATACTTGGGGAGATCCATTAGAGAATTGCAGGCACCAGGCCTAGGCCAGCAGCTGGAGGGCAGTGTCAGTACTGCTAATCCCATTTCTAGGACACATCATGTAAACTCCATTTTTCCAGATGGACCGGCTGCGTTGGGGCATTGCCCTTAAATTACGCCGGTCAGCCCCCCTCCCCCAAGATCTGGCATCTGTTACCAGTCACCAAATATTGGTGGGTCCATCTCTTCTCCCATCTGATGATCATTACTTCATCCTTTAGAAGTAGTGGTGGAGTGTGGGGCAGGCCTGGGGCCACCTGGGCAATCTGATCCCACATGATCATAAAATGGGACTTGTTCATCTTCTGCCCATCTACAAGCTCACATTCGCTGCAGTCTTCCTTTATTCTTCTATATTATTCCATGGCTCCTGTAAAGCCCTCTGCGTCCGTCCGCACTCACACACTGGGATTCCGCTTCTCATGGGATTTCCCTACATCTACGTTCCATCCAGGGCTGTTGGGATTTCTAGTTGCCATTTTGTACAAAATACTGGGTGATGGTTATATGCTGCCCCCCCCCCCCTTTTTTTTTTTTTTCTTCCCCTTTTTCTTGTGTGCATTTTATACAGCAGAAGCTGCATTCACACCTGAGATTTTCAGGCATCTTTTTATTTGAGCATTTTTTGCAAGTGTATTATAAGCGTTTTACATGCATTATCAAGCTTCGGACGTTTTTGCTTCAAACTGGTCGGCCCTCCAGCTGTTGCTGAACTACAAGTCCCATGAGCCATTGCAAGGCTGACGGTTACAAGCATGACTCCCACAGGCAGAGGCATGATGGGACTTGTATTTCCGCAACAGCTGGAGGGCCACCGGTTTGAGACCCCTGAATGGAAAACAGAAGGTGAAAGAATTATTACAGGTTTAAAAAAAAAAAAAAAAATGCCTGAAATGTCCCACCAAAAAAAAAAAAAAAAAGGCAGATTTGAGCATTTGGAGATGTTCCTATGGGACCCAAAATGCAGAAATCTGCCTTTTTAAGTGATATTAAAGCGGTTGTATGCCCTGAGAAAAAAAAAAACTGAAAGGCATAATGAGCTAGTATGCATTGCATACTAGCTCATTTTGAAGTACTTACCTTGGAAGGAAGTGTGGTCACCGCTGGGGGAGCCCTCTATGTTTTTTCTTCTGGGTTCGCAGCTCTGGTGCTGTGAGTGGCATGCGCGGGAGTCCTCCATTCCGGCAAGGAACTCTGAATTTCTGCCAGACCTGCAGAGGGCATGTGCCACTGATGTCACGGGCTGCATGCAGGGTTTAGAAGATATTCATTTGACCAACAGGTAAGACTTATTATAGGCTTACCTGTAGGTAAAAATCACGAAGCGGAGGACACAATCACTTTAAAGGTTCATGGATTTTATTTATTTTTATTTTTGCCTTTTTAGAATAACAAACATGTCATACTTACCTGCTCTGTGTAATAGTTTTGCACAAAATATCAATAATAATCCTCTTCTAGGGTCCCCTGCCAGCACTCTGAGCCCTTGCAAAGTACCCCCATAGCAAGCAGCTTGCTATGGTCACACCCAAGCAGGATTGCTTCCCGAGCCGCTGCTCCATGTGTCCTTTCCCAATGCTGTCTCCTCATTGGCTCACTGGCTGTGAATGATCATAGTGAGAGCCAGTGAGGAGGGAGAGACACAGGAGACCTGAGGCTCTAGTGCACAAAGCTGGATCAAGAGGGGGGTACGTTTTTGTTTTTTGGGGTGGTTGGGTGTGCTGTTGCACACAGGTGTGTGGGGTTTTTTTTTTTTTTAACCTTCCTGCATTTAAAAGAGCCTCTATAACCACTTATGGAGCTCATGTAGCTTCTGGCCTCAAGCTACAGGTGTTTGAGCACTTGTATCTGAACAGCCACCATTGAAATGCATTGGATTTAGGATAAGAGCTGTAGCTTCGAGCTAGAAAACACTGAGGCGGGAATCGGGCCTAAGACCAGTTCACACCTGAGCATTTTAGGTGCAGTGTGTTTAAAAAAAAAAAAAAAAAAAAAGCTTGCCGCATCTTTTTTTTTTTTTTTTTTAATTAAATAATCTTTATTCAAATCTTCAGAACATATAAAATAAATTCTCATTACAAAAATTCTTAAATACATCATATACAAAACATTTTATATATATATATATATATATATATATATATATATATATATATATATATATATATATATATATATATATATATATATATATATATATATATATATATATATATATATATATATATAGCTTGCCGCATCTTTAATGCACTCTTATGAAAGCCCATGTTTAGAGTATGATGGTAGCGCACTTAAGATGCCAGTGCTCTTGGCAAAAAAAATTGCTAATTTTGAGCATTTTTTTGGTAATGGCGTTTCAGATTGTTTAGCCTGGTTTTATTATAATTTTTTTTTTTTTCTTTTAACTGCTAGAATACCACTCTCAAAAATGCAAAACAGAAGAGTTTTTGTTTTTCTGTCTCTAAACGCTGAGTTTAAAATGTGCTTCTAAATGTACATAGACCTAGGATAACATTAGTTGCTTCTGCAGGCAAAATGCTGAACGCCTCTAGGAGCTGCATTTTTTTTTTTTTTTTTTTTTTTTTAGGCCAGTGTGCATGGTCCCTTTTAAAAAAAGAGAAATTTCTTTGGGGACTGCAATTTATAATAACCTCTATCAGCCAGCCAATCAGATTTTAGGCTACTGCAGTTTGATTGGTGAGAGGTTACCTTTTTTTTTTTTTTTTGTTTGTTTTTTTTGTTTGTTTTTTGTTTAGATTGCATTGCATGTCGGTAAAATGAAAAGAACAAAAATCATTAAAATAATAAAGAAGAAACAATAATGTAACAATATTTTTTATTTACAGATACTTGTGTACATCTGTGTTACTTAGTTTACTAATAAAGAACACTGATAACATGGAAGAAATGCTTTGTTAATCAGCACACTGCATTGGCTCCTTGTAATATATGGAGTCCTCCGTGATCTTACTAAAATCCATTCACATAAGTAACCAGCATAGATCCCTTACCAGATCAATGCAGGGAACACTCCCATGTATTGATTGGAAGAATCGGATTACTGTCACTAGGAAGCAGGCTTGTATTCTGCATGAAATGTATACACAAATATATGCTTGTTTCATTTAAAAGAGTACCTTTTTAATGGCAGAAGAAGGGAGATGATACCATGAAAATTGCTTTGCTCTTGGGATATACAGATTTTTTTTGTGGTTGGAAGAATTGTTGTAGCTTGTCAGTAAATCTTAGCTAGCAGTCCAGTATCCCGAAGTGCCTGAATGGCCAGCTTGGGTTGGGTACTTTGTATTGATTACTGACATGCTGCTTCCTGGAGGACCTCTTGGTGTATGTTACTAATGTACATCTTATGAATCACATGAAGGTTGATCAATGACCTGATCTTTGGGGCCAATTGCTGTGCCACCATTTGTTTTTGTTCTGAATCTGCAGTGTGGCTGGTTCTAAAACTATTGATAGGGATCCTGCTTGTTGGCATTTAAACAAGCAGACCCTCAAAAGAACTTGAAGACCGGTTACGTACAATTTTTAGAATTTGTGTTGCTCGGGAATCCATAATGTACTGCTCATCTTGGCGAACAGGACAATGTTACAATGTGGATCTGGCTGAAAATTTCCACATTGCCTGATCGTTTTTTGGTTCATTACTGCTGTGCCAGTGTTTGAATATGCTGCCTGTCTGTTAGAGCCCAAATTGTGCATTGCTGGATTCTGTATGGCTATTCCATGACAACAGAAGCAGGAGTGCAGCTGCTACCCAGAAAGCTGCCAGGCGTTAACCTTTTAGATGGTTGTTTTGGGCAATAGTTGGAATTTTTTATTTTTTTTTTTTGCTTCGCATGAACAAAATCAACTAGTAAATTACAGGCTACATGTGTATTTGTATAGTCATGTTGTTGTAAAGTACCCCCCTTTTTGTGCATAACCTGTGCTCCTCTTGCTCTGAAGCTTCTGTTGAGTCGCTCTGCATTTTCTTGTCAACCAGAATGCGTTTTTTTTTTTTTTTTTTTCTCCCATTTCTTCCACAGTAATTATTGATTTACTTGGCTTACACAGCTCTTGCAGAACTGGTTTGTGCACAGGGAATTGCCAACAGCTCCATTATTCAGCTCTTAAAGCTGAACTCCTGGAAAATGGCTAAATACAGTTTAAAAACGTACACGTGAGCTGTCTTGCTTGGTAAAGAATTTCTAATTCAGTTCACTCCACCTCGCCAGGTAGTACTAATTAGGTTGGTGTTCACACTTTTTGCCCTGGTATTTAAAAGAGAAGTATGGCCAAAGCTCTTTTGGCCATACTTCTCTTGTGGGTCATAGGGGTGCACTTAGTTCTGCACTCCTGTGATCCTTATTCAGCTGTCAGTGAATTTAAAGCCAGCTGATGTCAGAGTCTGAGCCGCTCCCACCCCCCATAGCGCCGCGTTCCAGTGAGCACTGGAGGGGCTAGAGCAGAGAGCCAGAGACTGACAGTCACGCGTTTGTGCTCCTAACAGAGCTGAGCGATCAGTGCTCTTTTTGATCGCTCAGTTCTCAGTGTAGAGCCAAATATCTCTCTATCTCCCTCTCATTATCGGTTTCTCTAGCGCACGATGTCTACGTGTGTCTCTGTAGCGCGCGCTGCCTGCGTGTGTGTGTGTCTCTGTGGTGCGCGCTGCCTGTGTGTCTCTGTAGCGCACGTTGTCTGCGTGTGTGTCTCTCTGTAGCGCGCGCTGTCTCATGAGAACCCTAGAAATCTTTGTCTATAGGGAGACATTTTGGAAGGTTTTCCCTGAAGGAACATGTTTCATGTACAGAAAATCCCAGCCATTGTGTGAGGTAGAGAATATAAATCTTCACTTCTGGGTTCACTATATCCTGGGGATTTCCAAAATTACTTTGCGATGATAAACCTCTAGCCAAAAACTACAGTAGTGTGCCAGTCATAATTTCAAAATGATGAAATTGCCCATGTTACAAATACAATTTGGAGCAATGCCTGCCTATTCTGTAAAGAATGTAGTATGCACTGAGGATTTGTGATATGCCGCTTGCCTCTATTACAGTTACAACACATCCTGTGCTCTGATAGTTCTAATAAAGTGATTGGATGCTGGACTCGGGGTCTGTGCCTCACCTGCTGACGTCACTTTTGTAGCTCTCGTGTTAGATTCCATACGTTTGTGAGAGACATTCTTATGGAGGAAGTGCGCTTGTCCTCTGCCAGGGAGGGCTTTGTGGCCCGTGCGTGTTCCTGGCAGTAAAATTGCCATTCAATTCTTGCAGCTGAGCTGGTGCTATATTGGTATAGGGTGCATTTCAGTTTCTACAGTGCTGAGTAAAGGCGGCCATACATGTAAATTTGGCCAGTTCAGCAGGGACCGGCCAAATTTTCGATCTGTGTATGGGCAGGCTGGTTGTACAGAGTTCAATCTACTGATTAACTTCCTGTACAACCAGCCTGTTGATAAATAGGGAGATAAAGAATAAAAAATGTATTATATTTATGTCCATTCATGCTAGAATGAATAATGCATGGCCAGCCTAAGGGTGGTGTCTGTATGTTTTCCACAATTGGTGATGAATGGGCAATGGTTGAAAGGTAGAATTCCAGGTCTTATGCGTTCAGCCACAAATGGGTTATGTTTTAACTAGTGAGTCGAAAATGTTAAGGTGGACAAATCATTGGCTGAACCCCATAAAAGGGGTTAGCATGGCTTAATATTACCTTTTTGGAGGAGGGCTTGAAGAAAGTGGTGTTGGCGAACTCTATCAATGCCACTGATCTTTGTGGCATATAAGTAGAGACAACTGTGATCAGGAAATGCTAGGGCGCTTATAGTCATTGAATGGTAGTTGGGTGAGCTCCATGAAAGTCGACTTTCCTGAAGGTTGGTGATAGAAGGAAGTGGTGCTGGCTAACTTTATCAATGGCTACTTATCTTTTGGGGCATATGCTTAGAGAAAACAGCAATTAGGACTTTACAGAAAAGCACATAGTAAAGTGTAATACATCAGAACAAAGATTTGTAAGGTTTTCATTTATGTTTAGAAGAGATGTTTTTGATCACGCTGTCTTTCTGTGCAGGAACAGGAGTTTTTAAATATTGTTAAAGGAGGTCTATGATCCCAGCATACACTTTCCTTTTATAGCATGAGCAATAGATATGTAAACAATAGTTCTATTTGAAAATTTTTATATATATATATATTTTCATGTTATGAGTGCTGGCCATCTCTTCACATTTTCCCAGCATTATCCCAGCATGTTTTTGTTGCTTTTTTTTATTTATTTATTTTTTTTTTGAAAGAAAAAAAAAAAAACCCATATACCATGGTGCTTTGCTGCCTGCAAGCAGTGATTCTTGTACTCCTGGAACTCCTCCACTCAGCACCTCTGTAGGTCAGATTAGGCGACCCGTCACATTTCGGAACAGAAGTGACGTTCCGTCACGGCCATCTTGGTACACCCCACACTTGGCCACACTAAGTCACAGTTCTGAAATCGCCAAGAGGACATCTTTTTTTACACCCACCGAAATCTTGCATTTCACACTTATTTTTACCACTAAACTGAGCTTATGTCGTGAAATGCAGTATTTAAAAGTCTGTGACACTGTTTTGATGTTGAATTTTAAAAAGCAGCGGTCTTCTGTCTGATTTAGAAAAAGTGTGAGATCAGTAGGCTTGCCGCTGCTTTTAAAATTCAACATCAAAATAGTGTCCCGGACTTTTATATACTGTATTTCACACTGTTTTTACCACTAAACTGAGCTTATAAGTGTGAAATGCAAGACTTCTGTGGGTGTAAAAAGATGTCCGCTTGGCGACTTCAGACTGTAGGCTTAGTGTGGCCGAGTGCGGGGTGTACCAAGATGGCCATGACAGAAGGTCACTTCCATTACAGGTTTCGACGGGTCGCCCAATCTGGCCGAACACAGGCTCTGTGAATTCTGTGGCACAGCAATGCCTACACACAGGACATAGTGAATATGTGTCACAGAATTCGAGGCGATAAATGTGTGGGGAACTTTACAAAGTAAGTTTGCAAACTTCAAGATCATTCAGATTAATAGGAGTAGGCTAGAAATCACTGAAATACAATGTGGAAACTAATATAAGATATGACTGTATAGATAAGCTTTACTTTATGAATGGCGCCTATCACAGAATGACTTGCATGTTTCTCAATAAATGCAAGGCTTCTCTGATTGGACTAGGAGCCTGGGATGTTGCTGCCCCATCCAGCGGTGCCTTTTTTTTTTTCGTCGAAAGCTGCAAAGCGTTCTCAGAATGGTGCCTGTGCCAAGTGGGCTACCCTCAGTTATTATGGGGCAAGGTAGCCTCTTGGCACAGGACTTGGAAGACAGGGGCAATCTCTGTAGTAGTAGATTACGACAGCTGTTTCATACCAGCGGACTCACTGGTATGAAATGGGCATACTTACAGTTGTCAAAGCTGGACCAATGTAACTATGCTATAAAATCCCTACCCAGAATTAATCTTAAAACGTAACAAATGTGCAGAATCAAAAATGCTATCCCTTCTGTAGGTCACGTGGTTTAAACAATACATGCATTGAGAAGTCTAAAACTTTTCAAGTCGTATGTATGTATAGATCGCTCCTACTTGTGTAATGAGCAATTATGTCTGCCCCTCATGCACATGTATAAATACAAACTATACTTGGAATCGCACTTATTTGTTAGGTCTAATTATTCAGCGGTAATGCCCATTCACATTAGAATGCCGTGCGGGAAACCCATGTTCCATGACGATTTCACGCACTGCCCTTGCGATCCGCAGCAGGTGTCAGTGAAAAGTTAATTATGTAACAAACGGTGCGTTTTCTCGCACTGGATCACATGGTGCAAAAGTACCATGCGATCCGGTTGCAGTGCGTTTACAAAAGTAGTGCATGCAATAATTTTGGTGCGGTGCGATTTCAGCCCATTCAAAATGAATGGGGCTGAAATCTCACTCCACAGAACTGCATGTGAATTGCACAGGAACTGCACAGCGCATGCAGTTCCTACTGTGAATGGGCCTAGGAATTGGTCCTCTTAGTAACCGAACAAGACTGCATGGAACGATTTCTGTCTCAATATTTGAGAACTACATAGACACCAGGATATACATGATTGTGACCTCCCTGACCAGCATATCAGTCCAGGAATTGGGTGCTGACCCCAAATAAAGCCTAAGGCCCCTTTCACACTGGCTTTCCAATCAAGTCCGCCTGACGGTTTTTCAGGCGGACCTGATCGGCCGCTCCCTTCACTCCTATGGAGCGCCGGATGTCAGCAGTGACACGTCCTCTGATGCCCGCTGCTATCCAATCCTGTCTGTGAAGTCCAGATGGATGGTGACCCTGACAGGCGGTCCATTTTCATCCAATCTCACTATAGAGGAGAGCGGGACTCTGCCAGGTCTGTCTCAGCACAGTGAGCGTCGGGTGGACCACCCATGTGAAGGAACCTTATAAATGGTGGCTTTGTACTGTATAGAGAAGCAGATGACACCTTTTGTCAGAGGAAAAATTGTGATCTGTGGGAGGTAATAAACATCTACAAGTGTTACACTTACACAATTAGCAGGCATGGAATTTACATGAGAAATCCATTTGGTGCTAGGTCAACCTTAAAGTAGATGTAAACCCCAACCGAATTAGATTTTGTCTAAATACATAACTGCTAATAATAAATTGAATAATAGTATAATAAACTATTCAATTTTTTGCTGTTGGAAATCCCGTTTTTTTTTTTTTTTTTTTTTTTTCATCCTGTGTTGCATCACTGTGCCGGTAATCTTCTTTAGCCTCTTAGCAGCCACTTCCATGCTTTCCAGTAATGGCTGCATGTCTTTTTCCTGGTGATGATTTTCAGAATGGGAATAGCAGTGGACCATGACTTTACAATGTGTGTCCAAAATGGCTAATCGTACTCTCCTTTGGACATCTGTGTGACATTGAGACTGTTCAGGCGCTCACATGGTAGTCAGGGGGAGAGAGCGTTGTCACCCTCTAAGTACCTGAACAAGGACCTGTGTGGCAGAATCACCAGGGATTATTTATAACGAAAGCTGTAAGTGACATTTAATATAGTGCAGCTTCTAACCAAATAGGTTTACATCTACTTAACTAAAGGGAAAGCTTTTTGTTTTAGTTTTGGTTAGAGTGGAGAGGGATTAGAAGACCTGTCAGGTTGTAGCGCTCTCTGGCTGTGCCCCCGTTGGGGAGATTCACCTCTATTTGTCCTGTTTACCGTTCTCGTTGAAAGTAAGAGAAAATCCTAACTTTTAAGTTGACATCAGAACACGAATTGAGGGGAAATCTTCCAGTGTGGGCGCTAGTTCTGATGATCACACACCGGAATTCCCTCACTTTGGAGAGATTTCCTCTCACTTCCTGTTTTTGCTATGGGACAGGAAGTGAAGAGATATCTCCCCAGTGGAGCCCAAAAAAAAAAAAAAACCTGACAGGGGTTAAAGCCCTTCATTACTGTATCCAAAATGGAAATAACGTTTTTTGCCTTTTTGGTACACTTTAAAGTTCCTCTACAGTCTCCCATAATAAAACTGATCTAGCAACCTGATTGATTTTTCCAAGCTTGGGCTAAAAATCAGCGTTGGAAGTAGAGTATACCTGACCCATTTACTCCTTTTTATTGGTTGCAATTCTGGTTCTGTGATCCTTCAATAAAAGAAGAAACCGGTTTATACTTGCCTGGTTTTTCACAAAAAGCGGCCCCGAACCTATTCCTCTTGGATCCCCCGCCGGTGCTTTCAGCTCCTCCACTCAGCGACTGCCCCCATAGAAAGCCACTTTTGATGGGGACACTTGTGCAGGCTTGCTCCCAAGCAAGAAATCCGTTGAGGTAATAAAAAAAAAAAAAAAAAAGTTTAAGCTTTAATAACCTCTTTTAATTGACTCATCTTAAAAGTGTATGTCCATATCCATTCTGTTATAGCTAACTTTTGGTGATCCTATGGGCTAGCTATCCCACCATATCTTGAAAGCCATTTTTCTATAGCTTTTTCGCTAGGTCTTTCCTCAACCTTCACTGGTTGTGTTGATGGGGGAATTGAGCAATTTTTCTTTACTACAACCTGTGGAAAGAGAAAATCGCTCCATCTCAGCAGGGATCACTGTGTTCTAGAGCTGCACAATTAATCGTTAAGAATTGAGACCGATTTCTTTCCCCCTTGTGATCTTAACAAAGCATTTTCCCAATTCTATGCAGATTTCTCCGCTTGACAGCTGTAAAAAAAAAAAAAAAAAAAGTCTGCCAAGTTTTCACAACATTCCACAGCCTAACTATATAAATATTGTAACGTTTTGTTCTTTAGCTCAAACGAATGCACTTCAGTCTGTAAATGAGGGAAGTTTAAACACTTAAAGACTAAACCTTTTTCTGACACTTGTTGGTTTCAAGTTAAAATCATTATTTTTTGCTAGAAAATTTCTATATTTATAAAAAAAAAAAAAAAAAAAATTGTGTTTGTCGAGAGAATCGTGATCTTTATTCCACAGCAAAAAAAAAAAAAGTGATTTCTCATTTTTCCCAGAATCATGCAGCTTTACTGTGTTCTCCAAGCAGGAACGCTCCCCATGCCAACCCCTCGCCCTGAGAACGCATACAATAGCTCCACGGAAGGGATTCCCCCCCCCCCCCCCCCCCATCAACACTGACTTTTCGCATTACACTCTGTTGATGGGAGGAATCGAGAGCTCTTTCCAGCAACCAACTGCACTATCTATTGCCTGCTTAATCACACATAGGTTGGACTTGATGGACTTGTGTTTTTTTTTTTTTTTTTTTCCAACCTCATCTACTATGTAATGCTAGGTACACAAGGGCCAAAAATGGTCAGTTTGGCAGTTTCCGACTTTCGGACGGTGTGTACGGCTCCTCTTCTGACGTCAAATGACCGGCTCCTCTCAAACGAGCATGCTGGAATACCAGCAGCCGCTCTGTATTTGATCAGCACTTGAAGCACAGTAGAACAGCGGGGAGATTGCTGTGCTAATATCGTGTAGTACAGCGAGCTCCTTCAGTGTGTGTGTGGTGTGTTTTTTTTTTTTTTTTTTTTTTTTTTTTTAATTTTTATTTTATTTTTGGGGGGGGGGGAGGGCGCATGGCAGGTTCGTTCAGCCTGCTGGGTTGAACAGAAAAAAACTGCCTGTGTGTACTCCTCCCTCCTTTTATTAAAGGCTGTGCATTTTTTATTTGGTTATATCTGTTGATAAGCACAAAAAGTACCTTTTTGATTCTGATAGAAATCTAGTGTGCTGCTATGTCCCTATGCAGATTTTTTTTTTTTTTTTTCCTCGGCTACATTGTTCTCAGCAATCCTGTGAATTACAGAACCATACCCCTCTTTATTATGGAGAAGAGGAGAAAGGTGGAGTCCTATTGTCCTGTTCTGATGTAGTAGGTTAGGTTAAGCTGGTCTTGCGTGTTTGTTTGTTTTTTTTTTCTTTTTTTTTTGTTTGTTTTTTTTTCATTCAGCCAGTGAGCTGAATGAAAAAAGCTGAACTGATTTCCCGCATCCACAAGTTTGAGGTGGATGAGGGAATCCTCCCCCACCCCCCGCCATCAGAATACATTGCTCGTTACTGCAGCTGATTTGCTTTCATCAGTGCATGCAGCCAAATTTTCCAACAAGCTGCTTCATAAAAAGTCAATTTTGAGATATGTTACCAATACCAAGACTTGCTGTGCTCATATGAACAAAATAGACACTATCTCACCTGTTATTCTCCTGTTATTGGATTTATTGGTTTTTGTTTAGTGTTGAATTATCTACACAGGTTCTCCTTTATTTCTTTTTTGTTTGAGCCCCCTGGGCTAGCTAAGCTGGAATTCTTGCATAAGTTTATGCACCTATATACTTGCAAAAGATGTTTATTCGTGTACCCTATACCCCCGTTTTCTTTGTTTTGTACTCCCGTGAAAAATTTCAATGAATTGTTTATGCAAAAACAAAAAAAAGTCAATTTTGATAGATCAACTTCTCATGAAAGGGAACGGCAATACTCTGGGATCAAGCCCACGGGTGTGCCACCATAGGAAGCAGCTTCCTATGTTGGCACACCTAGAAGAGGAGGAGCACTGGCAGGGGACCCCAGAAGAGGAGGATCGGGGCCACTCTGTGCAATTCCATTGCAAGTATGTTTAAAAAAAAAACTTTGGATATCCTTTTAAAAAGACTGTTGTAGACCTGGGCGCACCCTAATTACCCCATGCGGCGCAGGTTCCCTGTGTCGCCCCGCCCGATCACTGATCACTCACTGTGGGTTAATCTGGTGCAGCTCTGCATAGATGCAAATTGGCTTCCAGGTGTTTTTGCAAAAAAAAAAAAAAGCTTAATTAAAGTGGTTGTAAACCCACATGGGAAAAAAAAAAGGAAGACCTGCAGGACAAAGGCATAAAGAGCTAGTATGCATAGCATACTAGCTCATTATGTAATAATCACCTGAGATCGAAGCCCCCCACTGCAGTGCCCATACACAGCACCGGCCAGCGACACTTCTCCCCGGAGTTACTTCCGGGTATCGCGGGCATGCGTGCGGGAGCCACCGGTAACGGCACACTCGCTGAAACAAATGGCATGTACATGTCGTTTGCTTCAGTGCGCATGTGCCGATTTCCTAAACTGTGCAGGTTTAGGAGATATCCGGGGTAGCTACAGGTAAGCCTATATTATAGGCTTGCCTGTAGCAAAAAGTGGTTTGTAAGGGTTTACAACCAATTTTAAACACTGAAGTTAGAAGACGGCTACTAGGGTTGCACCGATACTAGTATCAGTGTGGCGCTGGGGAGGATTTGCAATCACTGATCTCCCTGTATACATTTCAATAAAGCAGCTGACAGCTGCTTCTCTTCCTCTCCCTCCTGCTCCTCCCCAGCGCCACACCGATCACCCCTGACTGTACCCCTCTGTCCTCGATCTGTCAGGATGTAGAGCGGAGGAAGGAGCCAGTAAATGTCATTTACCGACTCCTTCCTTTTCCGACTGCAGAGTGAGTGATTACTGACTCTGTACATTCATAACTGTCACTGAGCATCGTAAACTGTGCTTCAGTTTATGAATGGAGGGAGCCGCTATCTCCTGCCCATTCGTCTTCAGTGCAGCAGCTGAGGCTGTAGAGAAAGGGACTGGGGAATCTCTGTCCTCAGTCCCTTTCCCTGTCTCAAAAGGGAGATGTCGGGGGTTAAGACCCCTGATATCTTGCCAAAGCCACACCGTATACTCTGCCTCCCCCTCCCCCCCCAAAAAAATTCTAAAAAATAATATAAAAAAATAAATATAAACTTTTAAAAAGTCCATTAGTGTTGCACATTAGTGCCACTGTCACATGGCATTAAAAAAAGTATCAGTATCAGCAAGGAGGGGGGGGGGGGAGAAAGTATCGGTATTTGTACTCGGTCTTATGCCCCGTACATTCCGACAACAAAATCCTAGGATTTTTTCCGACGAATGTTGGCTCAAACTTGTTTTGTCTACACACGGTCGCACAAAGTTGTCGGAAAATCCGATCGTTCTGAACGCGGTGACGTAAAACACGTACGTCGGGACTACTAAACGGGGCAGTGGCCAATAGCTTTCATCTCTTTATTTATTCTGAGCATGCGTGGCACTTTGTCCGTCGGATTTGTGTACACACGATCGGAATTTCCGACAACGGATTTTGTTGTCGGAAAATTTTATTTCCTGCTGTCCAACTTTGTGTGTCGGAAAATCCGATGGAAAATGTCCGATGGAGCCCACACACGGTCGGAATTTCCGACAACACGCTCCGATCGGACATTTTCCATCGGAAAATCCGACCGTGTGTACGGGGCATTAGAGTGGTATTGGGACAACCCTACTGACTACCATGCACAGCTGCACCAAATTCAGAGTCCAACAGTTTTTTAGTAAATCTTCCCTATTGTGTCCATTCCTAACTGAAGCATAGTAAACGGTTTATCATGCTTCAGTTTGTGAATAAACAGGAAGCCATTCAGCACAGAGCACTTCCCATTTTTTGCTGTCAAGTGCAGCTGAAGCTGCAGAAAAAGAATGATGAATCTCTGTCCTCGGTCCCTTTCTCTGTCTCAAAATGAGACAGCAGAGGTCTGTTTATGGTTGTTCAGACTTTAAGGGGGCTGGACTAGGGCCAATGGGAGTAGAAAATGTCCTGGAGCAGTGCACATTGTTGGTGTCAATGGAAGGCGCAGTGCCCCAGGGGTCTGTGTATAAACCTGATATTTCACCATGCAGTCTGTTTCCATTCGACCATCCCATAGAGGAGAGCGGGCTCTGTCCTTGTCCGCTCTGCAGAGAGATCCCCCCACTCAGCAGGCGGATTCCACTCCGGAGGAATCTGCCCCGTGTGAAATTGGCCATGGGCTAAAAGATTGATTTTATTTATTTTTTTTAGCTTGCAATCTTAGATTCCTCCATCCACACCCTGCTGGGCTATTGTATTCTGACCGCCATTAGCATCGGCTTTCAGAAAATCCGAACCGTATATTCAGCTCATTGGCTACAGGCGCTGTTCAGCTGATAATTTAGGGCCGAGTAAACAAGTTTTGTTGAGCCGACAGAGCCACCCACTTGCAAAAATTATATTTAATCCCTGGAGTTCTGCTTTTAAAGGGCCAATCACCCCCAAGCTGTTATTTCAGTTTAGTTGTTAAAGTATATCCTATAAATATTAATTACTTTACGAATGGTTCTTTGTCAACTTGTACTTTGGCTGTTTTGATGGGAGCTTTTTGTGTAAGCATCAAGTAATCTAATAAGATTTACACGGAACATCCTGTCTCATCCTGGACCTAATTTCATGTAATATACTGCAAGACTCTCCATCAATTAGACATCATAATGGGATACTGTTCTCAGCACGCAGTGCTATAATGACTGTGAATAGCGTCAGCGGATTGTAGAGCGATGCTCCTGATGGGTCACTTTATCTCCTTAACTTCCAATCTGCAGGAATAACAGGACACCACACCCGCCCAGGTTATCCCCATAATGACAGGTATTGTCTGGATGAGTTTAAATTAGGGGGGGGGGGGGATTTTCAAACTGTCCATTGTAAGTTGTTTACGACGTTTTAATTGCCCTAATAGATTTCTTCATGGCCTCTTCCTTTCAAGTCTCTTGTTTACCTCCCAGACACTTGGCAAGGCTTGCCTCTCTTTTATGTAGCTCTGTGTTTACTTGATTCCTGATTTGACAGAGGTTGAATTCTGTATTAATTATGGGAGTCTGCTACAAATGAACTCCATCAACAGTTGATAACTCAAGTGGTGAGTGATTGTTGCCTTTTGGAGGAACGCCTTCTTCCTGTTTAGTTGCAGCATGTGTCAAATTTAAATTGGAGCATATTGTGGTCTTTCCAGCTTTCAGAAGATGAAGAGTGAAGACTTTATTCGGAACCATAAATTCCTTTGTTCCAGCTGTTATTTTTTATTTTTTCCCTGTTTTCTCTAGCTGTATTGATCTTGTTTGTTTCTCTCATTCTTGCTAGCAATCCTTTTCAGTGCTTTTCAGCAATTACCCTAGATTCTGCTTGTTGAACATTTGGGACACGCCGCATTTTACAAGAGCACAAAAGAAGTCTCCTATCCATTTTGTCAAAGCTTGACTGCTAAGTATCAAGTGATATGAACTACTTCTGGCCTTGTGTGGCTGTGATGTTTCTGCTGACATCGATGTCTGTTTTATGTTGGCCGTGCAGACATTGAAAGCTTCTCTTTGATAAAGATCTTATTCTTCTTCTTTTTTCCTAAGAAGCTTAAGATAAAGAGACCAATGTCACACGAACACAATTCAGATTTTCAAGCTATTATAAGGAGACCAATGTACATTTGAAATTGACTGAAGGGCAATAGACGGCCTACAATAGAGGTGTAGATGCTGTCATTACATCGAGTAGCTTAGCAGAAACATGTCAATAGGACAGTTCTGTGGATTACAGAAGTGAATTGTACAGCATTGGTCATTGTTTAGTCTGGACCAGTGGTCTCCAAACTCCGGCCCTTTGCCTGCTTTTATCCGGCCCTTGGGGCACTATTCCTTTCATTGATCAGTGTTCTTTTTCCTTCTACTGACACCAAAAATTGGACCCTATTCTTTCCATTGACACCAATGGTAGGGCATATTTCCTCTCAATGACACACGGTGGGAACCTTTTCCTTCCACTGACTCCAACGATGGAGCAAAAATGTGCAGCCCTCCAAATTATATCTCTGTGGAAATAAAAAAAAAAAAATAGATATGCAAAATTAGCCTCCTACAGTGAACCTCAAAACGCAATAAACCCTAAATAGAATATACATATGAATAATAAAGTGCATAAAAATAAACAAAAACAAAACAACCAGTGAGTAGCAAAGTTTAAGGGACAATTTATTTCAGGTACTTGTATAGCGCTGTCAATTTTACGCAGCGCTTTACACATACATTCACATCAGTCCCTGCCCTCAAGGTCTTACGATCTCTAAGGTCTCTAACACACATTCATACATACTAGGGCCAATTTAGACAGGATCCGAATAACCTACCAGCATGTCTTTTAGAGTGTGGGAGGAAACCAGAGTACCCGGAGGAAACCCATGCAGGGACAGGGAGAACATGCAAACGCCAGACAGATGGTGTCATGGTCGGGTTTCGAACCAGCGACCCTTTTTGCTGCTAGGTGAAAGTGCTAACCACTACACCACTGTGACAATTGCATTCAAGTGAACACTGGAATCGTATAGGAATAAAATGCTCTGTATAGAATATGAATGCCCATTCCAAATAGAGAGTGAAAATGATACAGTGGCAAAAGGGCAGTCATTCTAAAGTTTTTAGTGCGGGGGTGTCAACAGAAGAAGTTCAAAGCTCTCTCTCTCGAGAGAGAGTATCACGGCACCTATGTGTAACAGGCAGGAGGCTTACCGGAAATGTATGACCAAATCGTGGTCAACACACACGTTAGTTGATAATGCAATCCTCTAGACCAGAGATCTCCAAACTACCACCCTCCAGCTATTGCGGAACTACGCATCCCATGAGAATGACTGACATTAGCAGGCATGATGGGAATTGTAGTTTCTGAACAACTTGAGGGCCATAGTTTAGAAACCCCTGTGACCATTCATCATGAACTCTGATGGGGCATACTTCCTTCCACTAACGCCAATGATGGGCCACTATTCCTCCTCCAATCGACTACAGGCACAATATATATATATTTTTTTCTTTCAATGACCACCAAGCCCCAGGACAACAGTCCGACCCTCCTGTAGTCTTAAGGACAATAAACTGACCATTTGTTTAGAAAGTTTGGAGACCCTTGGTTTTGGTATATATTGGTCCTAAAAACATGGCTGGCTGGTTGGTGGCAGCTCTTCTAGCCTATCCATGAACACTAAAGCAAAATGAGCTTGAGAAAAATAATCGCCATTTTTCACAGCAATGGGCCTTCTGTAAAATGTATAAAGCAACGTATGTTTTGACAATTGTTCCAGGTCCAACTAGGACAGAATAGCAAATGTATTTTTCAGAGGAGCTGCTAGTCCAGGGCTTGGTGGTAAATATTTTTCTCTTTAGCAATAACCCTACTGGATCTAGTAAAAGAAGCAATATAGCCATCCGTTTTTTCTTTTGATATTAAAGTGGTTTGAAAACCTCACATTTAACCAGTGAAGTAACTGGCCTCGGTGTGATACAGAGATGAAAAAAATCCTCTTGCATAAGTTGTACCTGATTATCTGTAGTTTCCTCTTCTCTTCATCCCGTCAAAGTCCAGTTCATAAAGTAGGCAGAGAGCTTAAGCCCTTGTTCACACTGAACGTGGGTTTGAAATCATGAGCGTTCAGCTGAACTTGCATTATTTAAAACCTGCATTTCAGTGCGAGTTCGGGGGCGATTTGAAAGACTTCTGTGCGGGTTCATGCACAGATGTCTATTGAAATCGCCCCCGAACTCTCCAAAAGTAGTGCAGCAAAGTTAGAATCTCACTGATTGGAACAATGCCGTTGCCAGCCATAGGCTGTGATATGACATGTCAAATCGCGACAAGGTGAACGA
Source organism: Lithobates septentrionalis (assembly GCA_037952835.1). Lineage (NCBI taxonomy): Eukaryota > Metazoa > Chordata > Amphibia > Anura > Ranidae > Lithobates > Lithobates septentrionalis. The sequence continues at coordinate 727,792 of JBBDGP010000518.1, forward strand.
GAGCTAAGTCACACTCTGCAGAGCTCAGTTAGTAGAGCTCTAAAGGGGCTGATTGGAGGGAAGCGACCCCCTCCCCCTGATCGCCCCTTTCACACAGGAACAGAGCTGAGGCTGTCAATCATCTGGAGCTTCCTCCCCTGTCACCATGTTTCTCTTGGTGTCAGAAATGGTTCATGCTGATGGCAGAGGAACGAAGCAGCAGACAGAAATGACACTTGGTGCTCTGGATTGAGGCACACTATAGAGTGATGTGCTTTGTTCATATTTCATGTCAGAGGTTTACAACCACTTAAACCTTCAAATAGGCACATAGATTTATGTGTTGATAGTGAAAATGCATCTGGCAGCTTGGTGGAATAATCGCTTCTCTCTTGGCCTCTTTTAGGGGCTGTGTTGCCAAGCAATCGGTTCATTGACCATGGCCTGTACCCTGTTTCCCCGAAAATAAGACCTATCGTGATTGTCAGTGATGGCTGCAATATAAGCCCTAACCCCCAAATAATCCCTACCCTATTTCCCTGAAAATAAGCCCTACCCTGAAAATAAGACCTACAAGGACTTTAACTAGGGCTTATTTGGGGGGTAGGGCTTATATTGCAGCCATCATCGACAATCACGCTAGGTCTTATTTTCGGGGAAACTGGGTAGCTGACCTTCTTCTCACCTGCTTTAAGTTGGGTTTGCATTCCCTAAGACCTGTATGGGAATGCAAAACTAGTTTTGAAGTGAATGAAGATCTGTCGACACAGGCTCTTGACTATAGCTGGCCACAGTCCATACTCTTGTTTTTGTATTGTAACTAACCTCCACCATGCTATTGAGGCAGATTGCCTTTCAGCTGACCGCCCATTTTTGCAGATCTTACCTTTTTGGTTGCACTGACGAGCATTGGATGGACATTGAAATGAATTGGCCTTTCATGTGGATTCCAAAGTTATGTTAGAAAGTAGGTGGAGGGAACCCAGGCTGGTTGATGGGGAGTAGAGAAGGTGTTCATTTACAGGTTCCCTCATAATCTTGAGGTTTTGGTTTATACACCCTTTTTATACTGTGGTCAAAATGTTGGAACTCCAAGAGAGCATTTCAAGCAGTGGGTGTTTTAATTTTGGTGGGTTATTGGTGTGGGTGCTCAGTTTTCGTCTTTTAACCAATTATACCAGTATATGCTGAATTTTGGTATTGATCAGTATCAGAACTAGATATGTTTTTCAGCAGTGTGGAAGACGTTAACAACTGTTTTTTTCACAAGTACTAGGTGTTCCTGCGTGCTTGGTTAAAAGTTCTAGCCTTCCTCTGCCAAGTGCCAGAGGCTCAGCTGGCAGAGCCATACGAAAAGATGGGGGCTGGGGCACAAAAGAGAATCAACTTAAAAAAAAAAAAACACACACACTGCTGCATTGTGAATGTTTCACCAGGTGCTGATATTCATCACATTTGACGTTCTACCAATTTTGTTCATTAGAAAATGGCAAATCTCTCACTTTGGTTAGGAATCTGCTTCAGATTGCTCCCTTTTTTGTTGCTTGTGTGTGTCCAAGGCTGCCCATAGGAAGTTGTCATTTAATCAAAGCTCTTGACAAGCACTGGACACCACCATGTCCACCATATGCGGTTATTTATAGGATTATCCACCTTTTGCGTGTGGGGAAAAAAGATTGAAGGTTGACTAACCTCTTGCTAAGAGTTGGTCTTTTTGTGTTTAATCCATCTTTATTGTAGCTCTTTGAATCGGCAATCTTGCATCTAAAACCACAGAGTATATTTGCCATCAATTTGAAAAGCTCTTGATGCTTTGTTTCTCTGTGTATAAAACTGCTAATTACCCATTGATAACAGTACTTCAGACTGTGCAGTGAGTTCTTTCGTTCTTTCATTTCTTTTTTTTTTTTTTTTTTTTTTTTTTTTTTTTGCTATGCGGTTACATTGTATACTCGGCACATAAAGTAATGTTTTTTCTTTTTAACCTAGCTTGGTGCCTATGAATATTTTATGCAGTTGGATTACTAGTACGGAAACAATTACGACAGTAGACATTTAAAGGCATATTGTGCTGTCTTGTGAATGAACATATAGTGAGTGTATATACTGTATATCACATAAATAAGATTAGTTATGCTGGACTTGTCATTGTATACCTCTGGTGTCCAACCTGTGGCCCCAGGGCCACTTCTGGCCCTTTGGTACTTGTTGTGCGGCCCTTTGCTGACCCAAGCAGTTAGTTATGGAAGCTTTCATTGTAAAATGGCTATGACGGTGATCTAAATGTTTTATGTAGTATGTCTCTACGCGCTCTATCTCTTGTCTTGTGTCTTCAGTCATCACTGTTGCACTTCTGCAGTCTCTGATCATCTCCTGTATTATGTCTGTCTTTGTAAATTGCCAGTTACTGATACTTCGTGGTTGGTGCAAAATCTTAACGGTCTCTGCTAAGGTTTGGGGCCACATTGCCCATTCTGCTTATTTTCTGGGTTTTTGCTGGAAACTAGAGATGTGGGGCTGGTATAGCCACTAGCAGTAATCGCTGTCTTTGTACCTAGGAGAATACAATGGCTCGGCAGGAGGGATTCCTACATCAACACTAATCTGTGTTGATGGGGGGAATCAAGCGAATGTCTTTCTTGCAACCCAAGGTTGCAGGAAAGATATTTTACTTGTGTATGGGTTACTTCCTTTTTGGTTATCGGCCCTGCCCTGATAACCTGCATTGTACTAACTCAACTCCTGTCCTTGGGTGACAATATTGCTCTTGGTTAAATACCGTACAGAGAGTCAGCAATGTCACCCTATGACCGGAGGTGTGTTACTAGAGGGATAACCAGGTGACAATAAAGGGAGAAGGCTGAATAAAGAAAGTGAATGTGGTCATCTTTATAACTCATGCTTAGTGGGCAGAAAGTGCAGCTTTTACGGGTGTTTGGAGTGTATTTTGTCAGCCTGCAGGTACACCTCCTATGTTAGCATATGTGTCCATGCACGCATAGGCATATACAGGCGTTTTAGAACAGGAGGATTCGCAGGCTGAAAAAAACCCATCACCAGTGCAGTCAAGAGAAGCGCGTTTGGGTAGGGAAAAAAAAATGTGAATGCAGTTTGCATTAAAACTAGACCCATTGTATTCTTATGGCCAGAATAAATGATTATTCTGGCCAATAGAATCCATTAATGTGATATGTTCATAAATGTGTAAACGTGTGCGCAAAACGCGGCTTTTACTATTATTTATTTATTTTTTTTATTTTTTAAGCAGCTTTTCTCTTTCTTGCCAGGAGAATAGTTAGTTAGAGGAGTGTGCATGAGGCCTAAGGGCCCATACCAACTCAATGGCAGACGCAACACATGCTAAAACATGCATGCATAGATGCGTGTGTTGCCTATTGTCTGCTTTTGTAGTTCAGCCTATTGCCTTAAGAGGGGACTTTATTTTTTTTTTTATTTTTTTATTTTTTTTTTCCCTTTTTTTGGCAAAGCGGAAGTATAAATCCATTTAAAAAGGATTTGTCTTTTGCAGCACAAATTCAGTCGCTTTTTTTTACTTTTCATTTGTACAGCTCTGGCTTATTATCTTGTTTTTGTCTTTGCACCGCATTGTCATTGTGATTTTATATATGCCTCAGCGGACTGCCACCAGGAAATTAAATGTGTTACTTGGCATTATTGTGTGGTGCTTGTCATCAGTAAGCTGTCCGGATAGACCGTGTTTGAGGCTAGCCTGGCTGCATGTGGGCAAAGGATAAGATTGGCTACCACTCATGTTGGCTCTGTGAAGTACTGCTGAATATGTCAGCTTTATTGAAATGTGTGTTATAAAAAAGAAAAAACATTCTAAATGTCTTGAAGATAAATTGTATCCCCATTACCTGATTTGCAGTGTGTGTGTGTGTGTGTGTGTGTGTGTTTGTTTTTTCAGAAATTCACCTGTCCAGGGAATCCAGCATTACCTTGCTTGGATCCCCTGTTCTGCTGCCACGGGCAAGGTCCTGTGCCCCCATCTTCCCTTCCTACGTCATCGGGAGGCTGGCTGGCTCTTTCGGGTGCTTGCATCTACACCTGATGTGCCCTGAGCTCCTTCTCCCAGCTACTATGTCTCTGCACACTCCTGGGATATGTGATGGGGCTATCCCAGGAGGCAGCAGGATGCATCATTCCTTCCTAGGTGAGAATGGAGGTAGAGGGGTAGGCCAGATTTAACAAAGAAATAAAATTATTATTATACAGGTTTTATATAGCGCCAACAGTTTGCACAGCGCTTTAAACCATATGGGCAGACATGCCTTCAAAATGCCACTGTACAACTTTTATCTACTGCGGGGGGGGGGGGGGGGGGGGGTTTGTTGCAAAGGTCGAATTAACATTTTGGGAGTGAAGGTCCGTTTTAAGGCTTGGATGCCCATTTCCGTTTGGTATGTGCTAGCCTATTGCACTCCAGAGTGTCATATTGTTGAACCAGATTAGCAGTTATTGAAGCCATCGTTGGACAAAATGAGTAGCTGAGGATTGGTACACTGCCCAAAGAAATATTTATTACAGGTGCTGATATAGCACTGTCCATTTATGCAGCCTTACGTATACGTATATTGTGCATTCACATCAGTCCTGCTCTAAAGGAGTTTACAATTTTAAGGTCCCTTAAGCCTAGTACATATGGGCCGAATGTCGGGCAGCATTAGCCTGTTTAATAGAAACCAGCCGACATTCAACCCGTGTCTACTGGAGTCGGTCGGACCAAAAACGTTCTGCTGATCGGCTCCTGATCAGCAAGCGCTGACCAGAGGGGGGTGTTTTTTTGGGTTTTTTTGTTTTTGTTTTATTTGGCCCTGCTTGGTTGAACAAAAAAAACAAAACAAAAAAAAACTACTAGTGTGTATGAGGCTAAAAGTGGAAGTAACCTTCCATCGATTTGTACCTAATGGGTAAGCCTATAATAAGGCTTGCCTATAGGTACTGTAAATATCTCCTAAACGTGCACCGTATAGGAGATATTTACTGCACGCGCTCTGAAGGTACAGCCACCCGTGACGTTTCTTCAGGGCCATGATGCCATAACCAGCAGCTCCCGCGCACATGTGCAGGAGTGACAACAAGCGTCTCTGGGCGGTCACACAATCTGAGTCCACGGACCCAGAAGGAAGCCAGGCAAAGATGGATGCGGTGATGAGGAGGGCCTCGTTTTGGAGGTAAATTTCACAGCATGTGCTAGTATACTAGCACATTATGCCTTTACTTTGCAGGTGGGGGGGGGGGGGGAGCAAGCAGCAATTTACTTCCTCCTTTAACTCACATTCATACATTAGACCAGTGCTTCTCACTTTTTTTTTTTTTTTTTTTCAGTCAAGGCACCCTTTTAAAATGATGGAGCGTCTGGAGGCACCCCATTCTAAAATGTAAAAACTTTTCTTGTAGTTTTACATAATACAGCGACATCAACAAGTCCAAGTAGGACACCCAACGTTGGAGGGGATTTATTCTTCCAAAGCAAATACACTTTTGCAAACTGGTACTGAATAGTATTCCAATGTTTCTCTATCACTCAGCTAATGTGACCCCACCGCACATGAAGATTGGGGGGGGGGGGGGTGTCAAACAAGGATGCTATGCAGGCGACTGGGCACCCTGGTTGAAAACGACTGCATTAGACAGGCGCCAAATATCCTACCAGCATGTCAACATGCAAGTAGTGCAGTAGTTGGGATTCAAACCGATAACCTTAATGCTGCTAGGCGGAAGTACTTCCTTTATGATCACCCAAGACAGGAAGTGATGGGAAATCTCCCCAGTGGGATCTCGGATATGGTTTTAACAAAGGTTTTACTCTTTTGTCTCTTTAACCTATTGCTCTTACAGATTATTCCTGGTAATGTTAAACAATTCAGCAGCTTTTCAAACTGTCAGACCCTCTCTGCAGGCAATTAAATCAAGCTCCACTCGTTATCCCGTCCCCAAATGTTGATTTTCATCACATCTTGTTGACATTTGTGTGCGAATGTACAATTCGGCAACAGCTGTAGACCAACAGGTCTGGATTACAGGAAGCCTCTTTGTCCCTTTTTTTTTTTTTTTTTCCCCCCCTCCTCTGTATGGCCAGGCCTTATTGTGGTTGGGGGCTGCCTTTGTAACAGGAGGAAGTGAGTCTTTCTGCAGCCTACTAGTTAGATCCCAGGAAGTGTATCCTGTTTAAACTCCCACCCTCATCCCTCTCCGCCGTTCTGTCCTCCTCCACACTTTTGGCACAGCAAAGTGATTTTTCATTTTCCTTGATTTTGTACAGTATATTGAGTCATCCGGTTAACTCTTTCCTGCTCCCGAGGAGGGCTACTGACTGACATCTTCCGGCTCGCTCAATTCCAGAGAATAGTTAATCTTTCAGTTCAAATTGAAATTTAATATGGATATTAAGTGAAGTCACCCGTATCGGGCTGCCTGCTGCAGCTGTTAGGACCGGTTTACAATGCAGGAGCAGCGCTGCCTCATTACCAAGCTTAAGTGTGTGTAATGGTAAAATTCACGATGTGTTATTCCGTATAAAATGAGAACATGGCAAAATGTTCCACTTATCTCTGGAGTTAAGCTCATTTTCCTTGAATCATCTGCAGTAATGACCTGAATCTGTAATGTAATGTACACAGCAATGAGTTTAAAGGATATGCACACGTACACAGTATTTCTGAGTGGATTAAGATGCTTGCCAGTAACTTACTCACTTTCCTAGGCCTTGCCAAGCTTATTGTCTTGCAATCACGCCCACCCGGTTCAGTGTGCGGCCAGAGCGAGGTGTGGAGGGACCTCTCGCTGGGGCAAGAAATGCGCTTACTGTGCGTACAATAAAACCTAAGGAGGTATCTTCCACAGGGTCAGGCCCCCGGGCCGGCCCACGAAACAGTGGTGACTGCGATTGTTTTCAGCAGAATATCTGTTTGTTTTGTTAACAGCTGGAAATTCAGAACTGGATCTGCTCTTTTAACATCGAGTGTTTTTTCGAGGGTGGGGGGGGGGGTCATATTTGTAACCGCATATAATATCCAATACTAGTACTGTTTGCATCAAAATGAACAAACAGGTTTGTGAATAGGAAAGAAGCAGAGACACAAATGTTCACTATATTTCATTATAATAATTTTTATTATAAATTTTATTGAAAAGCTGCAGGCATACATTTGGGCAGACACTGTAAAATACATATATAAATGTCAATCGCATTTTTTTTTATTTGTGCACATCGTATGAAAACAAACATTTATTTCCTGAAATCTATACTGGCAGCTGAACGCTGAAATCTTGTGGTGGCCGTTTCGGCTGAACCATTTAGCTGCTGTCGCTGTTCTGTTTTCTGACAGTGGTGGGTACTGGCTGTCAGAGATGACTCCATCCACGCTGTTGATGAATGGAGGAATTTATTAGATTTCTCTTAAAGTGGTATTAAACCCAAAAGTAAAGCTTTTATTATATTGCAGTTTACTCTTTCTTTCGTTCATTCCTTTTTTCGTTCTTTCTTTCCCTTTTTTTTTTTTTTTTCCCCTCTTTCTCTTTCTTTTTCTTTCTTTTTCTTTTTCTTTCTTTTTCTTTTTCTTTTTCTTTCTTTCTCTTTTTCTTTCTTTTTCTCTTTCTTTTTCTTTCTTTTTCTTTTTCTTTCTTTCTTTCTTTTTTTCTTTCTTTCTTTCTTTTTTTCTTTCTTTCTTTCTTTTTTTCTTTCTTTCTCTTTCTCTTTCTCTTTCTTTCTCTTTCTTTCTCTTTCTTTCTCTTTCTTTCTCTTTCTTTCTCTTTCTTTCTCTTTCTTTCTCTTTCTTTCTCTTTCTTTCTCTTTCTTTCTCTTTCTTTCTCTTTCTTTCTCTTTCTTTCTCTTTCTTTCTCTTTCTTTCTCTTTCTTTCTCTTTCTTTCTCTTTCTTTCTCTTTCTTTCTCTTTCCTTGAGACAAACCAATTACCCCTGACAGGGATGCTTACATTGATCAGCTTTTTATTTATGTAAAACGTTTATCCCAAAATTTAATGCTGTAACTATGCTTAAAGAGTGTAGCTGGATTTTGGCTTAAGGCTCCATGCACACTGGAGCTGATAAACTGCAGTTTATTGGGCGTTTTTTTTTTTTTTTTTTTTTTTTTTTTAAAAGCCCATAAACTCCACTCTATCTTATCCTATGTGTCCATGCACACATGGACGTTTTTTAGCTTTAATGAGCAGTGGAGTTTATGGGCGTTTTTCTGAACGCCAGAAATTCGCATTCAAAGTGACGTTTTTCACCGCCAAAAAAAGCCAAACGCGCGTTAATTAGCGTTTGGCGTTCTATTTTTTTTTCAATGCATTGTGGGATTTTTGAAGTGTCCTCTGTATAGTTTTATTAAAAATGCCCATAAACGCTAACGCTAAAAACCGCTCACAAACGCTAGTACAAAACTCTGTTAAAAGCCCGTTTTTCAACCAGTGTTTTCTGCCAGCAATCTGGCGTCCAGAAAAACTTCCATCCCGGTATTTTACATATAGGTAAGCCTACAAGGCTTACCTATAGGTACTGTAAACCTCTCCTAAACGTGCATCGCTTAGGAGATATCGCCAGCTGCATGTACAGTAAAGATCACCTTCAGAGTCCTATGACGTCATCGCTGCTCCGGCCAGTCACACAGCCAGGATCCGTGGAACCCAGAAGGAAGACCGGGTGAAGATAGATGCACCTGCAGCGGTGATAGCTCAGCGTTGGAAGGCTTGTTTTCAGGTAAGTTTAACATAATGTGCTAATATGCGATGCACACTAGCACATTATGCCTTGACCTTGCAGAGTTCAAAAAAAAATTGGTGTGTTTTTACTACCGCTTTAATTAGTTAGTTGGAACAAGTGCATCTGAGCGACTACCTCCTGTGTAATGCCTGGTGAGCCTCAAGAACACAGCACTCAGCCTGGGAAGTCTCTGCAATCCGTGCGAGAAAGGCCAGTGCCATGCAAGTCATCTAAAACATTGTTTTATTAACCGCTTCAGCCCCGGAAGCTTTTACCCCCTTCCTGACCAGAGCACTTTTTGCGATTTGGCACTTTGTCGCTTTAACTGACAATTGCGCGGTCGTGTGACGTTGCATCCAAACAAGATTGACGTCCTTTTTTTTTTTTCCCCCCACAAATAGAGCTTTCTTTTGGTGGTATTTGATCGCCTCTGCGGGTTTATATTTTTTGCGCTATAAACAAAAAATGAGCGACAAAAAAAACTATTTTTTACTTTTTGCTATAATATTCCCCAAAAATTATATACATTTTTTTTCTCAGTTTAGGCTGATTATATATTCTACATATCATGGTAAAAAAAATCTTAATAAGCTTATATTGATTGGTTTGCGCAAAAGTTATAGCGTCTACAAAATAGGGGATAGTTTTATGGCATTTCTATTTATTTATTTATTTTTTACTAGTAATGGCAGCGATCTGTTATTCTTTGATCTAATTTTTTTTATTTTTTTTTATCGGGACTGCGACATTATGGCAGACACTTTTGACACGTTTTTGGGACCATTGGCACAGCAATCAGTGGTATAAAAATGCACTTATTACTGTAAAAATGTCACTGGCAGGGAAGGGGTTTACACTAGGGGGCGATAAGGGGTTAATTGTGTTCCCTCTCTGTGTTCTAACTGAAGGGGGGAAGGGACTGTCTAGGGGAGATGACAGATCGCTGTTCATACTTTGTATGAAGAGACGATCAGTTTGTTCTCTCAGAAAACCGGAAACTGTGTGTTTACACACACAGATCTCTGTGTGTCACCGGTGAGCGCAACCGCCGGGCATGCGCATCGGGGGTGAGCAGCGGGCGCGCGCCCCTAGTGGCCGCAGGGCGAAGCAACGTTGCATAATGTCGTTTCGCCCAGCCATACCATTCTGCCGCAGTAAAACTGCAGCGGCTGGTGGGCAAGTGGTTAATGCAGGTGAACAAAAGTTTAAAAAAAGCCAACGTGTTTTGGCCATCAGGCCTTAATCATGGCTTATATTGTTAAATGTACTGGCAGGTTTAGATACACTTACGCTTTTCTCCCCCCCCCCCCCCCCCAAACTGACAATGCTGTCTGAAGGTGCCTCCTGTGCTCCTTTATCCAGAGTGGAGGCACTCTAATACAGGAGGTGTTACTGGCCAGATCACCAGGTAAAAAATTTGGGGGGGCAGCCTAAAAAAATGAATGCAGCCACCACATCTTATGATTGGTAAGCTGCATTATATGATTTTAGGTATAATACCACTTCAAGCCCACAGGCTGAATAAGAGAAATGTATACATTGGGGTGGATTTGATTTAAATTAAGTCGATTTTAAATCGCTAGTAAAAAGGCTTGATTTAAATCAACTCTATTTTAAATCATAATTTTTAAAGAGCAACTGTCATCTCTGTCCTGCAGCGGCTCCTCCTGACCTGCTGTTGACTCACCGACCGTCTCATTCACTTTAATGGGACAGCTGGTGATGGGGCAGTGACACAACAAAGTGAGGGACGTGGCAGCAGCAGGTGAGTGGATGCCCGCTAACAGGCGCTGCCATGATGGATTTGAAATGACAGGTGCTCTTTAAATGTAAGAACTAATTCTTGCTGGTAGTCACTGTGAAACTGTGCGAATGCATCAATGCAGTGCATGTTATCTCAGCTTGCAGAGCTTGGATTCATTGAATGAGTTTACCAAAAATGTAGATCTTGTAGAATATACAGCCTCATGGGCTACATAACTAAGCTCCATTTCATGCTGAATAAACTACATTGTTAATCTATCTTAAATGGAAAACTATCCTTACATACTCCCAAAAGCATTTTGTTAAAATTTGATAAAAAAGCAAGAAAGTCAGATTTTTTTTTTTTTTTTTTTTTTATGCACCCTGATATACGTATATAGCAAGCTTTCCCAGAGGAGAGGGTGGGTGTCATCAGTGCAATGATATTAGTAGTCCCAACACAGGAGGTTGGGCAGAAGCAGGGCACAGGAACTCTTTAATTGGCTGCAAGCTTGGAATTGCTCTTGAATCCCCATTCACATCTCAGGATTTGGGATCGCAAGCAATTTTGCCGCCATTCTGCCTGTGATCCAAAATTGCATGGCAATTGCTGTTTGGGTGTGTGTGTGGTGTTTTTTGTTTTTGTTTTTTTTTTTTTGTATGATCATTACTGTTTGTTTTAAGATCACACTGGCACTGAACATGTCTGCACAGTGCTTCAGCATATTCTCTCAGGCAATGTGAGGGCGCAGTTCTACACAGCGTTAAAAGAAAAAAAATAAAACAATGTTGGCAGTCATTCCTTTAGCGCAGTCAAACTGCCTTTTTCGAATCTGTGATCACCACGTTGCCAGATCAGGTTCTGGTACCACTGCCAAAGCTCAATGACCCAAACATTCAGCAGTGCAGCCAAATGACTGGGACCGTCCCAGCTGTAATTGAAGCAGTAATACTGTGGCTGTATATACCGTCACAGGCATACATTTTTCAATTTCTCTGTCATAGTTGCATTAGAAGGACGTATCCTACATTTGTCACCTGAGATGACTGAGTAATATACCTTGTTAAAACCAAACTCCAAACAGGCAGCTAAATGCACAGTTGAAATAACATATATTGGGAGGTATTTTACCTGATAAAGGATTTGTAATTTTGTGCAGCTGGCATTGCTGAACAGGAAGTGTGGCCAATCTGGTATCAGGAGCTGCTTCCTGATTGGCCAGGAGAAGAATCAGGCAGAAAATAGCGAGTATTTTGCTATTGTCGCACAACTCTGGGTGGGGTGGGTGGCCACCCTTTTTTTTTTTTTTTTTTTTTTTTTTTTTTGAAGTCATATGGAGCCTCGGGCTGAACAAAAAAAGGGGGTTTAGGAGGAGCCGGTGTACTAACTATCTGACTTTAGTACAACTGCACTTTAGCGGTCTAGGGTTCTGATGTCATCAAGACCAGAGCAGGGTCAATAGCCTTGCTCTGGATGTGAGGGACAGCCCACTGCTGGATCTTGTTGGCGCTATATAAATCCTGTAATAGGGAAGCGCTGTCTGAGGTGGGGCAGAGGATCAGGTAAGTAAAACAATTTCTCCTCTCTCCGAGACAAAATGAGCTGTGAAGTCCCTGCAAAGGGACCCTATTTTTTTTTTTTTTTTGCCTAGAGTTGAGCTTTAAAATATATTCATGTAGCAAAATTCAGAGCAGCGAGGCATCTAGTTCCCTCTAGAGGATATTGGGAGACTGATGTACAGGAAATGTCTTATGTTCGTTTTATTAAAAATACATAGATGTTTTTAAGTGCATTTTTTTTATTTATTTATTTATTTTAAATTTGCCTTATGCATGAGACCCATTCTGTTTTTTTATAATGTGGTTACATTGCATTGGAAATGGCTCTCATTGTCATCTTTTCTTGCCCTGCAGACTCCCACACTTGGAAAGAGGACCAGGCGAGGGGATGATTCCACGGTGGTTATGGTTTGTGGCGCTGTTGCTGAGAATAGAAGTCAGAGGGTGGAATCAGCTTCCACGGAAAACGGTGCGCTATTCAGGTGAGACTTCACCCTGTAGTACCTGCTCTTGTGCCATATTTCCTGAAGTGTGGAGGCAGATAGAACTGCTGCAAACGGTGACAGATTAAAGCACAGCCTCTGCTCTGTAGTAGTGCTGGGCCCGGATTATGTCACCTGTTTGTGTGCTCTTCAGGTTCCCCATGGAGGTGATGTCATGCTGTAATTATACCTCCATATTTTCCCCCGTGACTTTTAAGGCAGTGGCGAATCACATGACCCATGGAAAGATGGCCAAGATTAATCTGCTGGGAGGATACTCATTTATCTTTCTGTAGAATTATCAGTTTTTGCAGTGTAGCTTGTCTGTAACACTTGAATGTTTTTATATTAGTGGTCTCCGAGCTTCGCCAGGCCTGGCCCAGTGGTATCTCCCATTACCTGACATTGACACTGGATGAGAGTCGAGGGGCGCTGTATGTTGGTGCACGAGAGGCCATATTCATGTTGGACCTTAATAATGTTGGAAAGCAATTGCGGCCTCCGGTGAGCTTTTTTTTTTTTTTTTTTTTTTTTTTATTTAATTTTTTTTTTTTTGTTCAAAGCCTTTGTATTTAGGGCTTTCCATTGGTATACATAATTCCTCACGCTAACACCTACTTTCTTTCCTGTTCAGATTGTATGGGAAGCACCAATTGAAAGGAAGATGGAGTGTGTCAATAAAGGAAGGAACAATCAGGTGTGTATGAGGCCGGGTTGAAATGATAAAAGATTGATGGTACATCCTATTAAAGGATATCTGATATCCAGACACTATATGTACCTATTTTGTAGGCTAATCTGTTCACATGACATGACCAAATGTCTGCCCCCCTGTGTGTACCAGTCTTCTATCGTACAAACAAGATATTTTCTTCTATTCTTCTATCGTAGTCTCAATTATAAACAGAATGTATCTGTGTTCAAACTCTATTTCCTTTCTTTTAATTCCAGACGGAGTGTTTCAATTACATTCGCATCCTGCAAGAATTTAATGACACTCACCTCCTCACCTGCGGGACGTATGCCTTTCAGCCCAAGTGTGCTTATATTGTGAGTACTCCGTTTTCAGGTCGATAAAGCAAAGTGAGATTCCTCTTCGGTGCAGACAAACACTGCTTTACTGTTTACCCAGCTGGCATACTCCGCCAACAGCAGGATAGCCAAAGTGGGAGCAGGTCATTGTTAGACCTGGTTGTGTCATTTGTCTGCCTCTTGCTCTCATGCAGGCACTAATTGCATTGACTGACAAGTTTCCAATTCACCCTGTGCCCCTTATGTGCTTCATTCTGTATCGGCAACGGGCCATTATCGCTCTCCGGGCATCCACTTAAAGTGCTACAAACTACTTTTTTCGTTGCTAGTGTGATCACATAATGTTTCTGGAAAAACCCTTTGTTAGATGTACAATTGTTAACTTCAGCTCACAGGGCTTTCTGCCAATTTGCCTGTAGCTGTCTGTTCCTTTTTTGTAGTTAACTTTGGTATCCTACATCACTAAAGAACCCAGCAGCCTTACATCTTGTGCATTGTGAAGACCTTTTGCCTTCTTTCTCTCCAGGAGCGGTCAACGTTCACTTTAGATGCCGTTAACTTGGAAGATGGACGGGGAAAGTGTCCATATGATCCAACCACAGGCCATACTGGGATTGTTGTAGGTGAGTACATCTTGCCAAATGTTCTTATTTGTTGGTTAGACCCATTTTTGTGTGACAGTTCTGCTGGGAAACCTTCCTTCCTCCCTCCCTCCCTCCCTTTTTTTTTTTTTTTTTTTTTTTTTTTTTTTCTGGTTTTTAAATGGCTTCCAAGATTGTTCTGACAGAAAGCGTGGGGAAATCTCTGCAACCCTTCCCTGCTCTACCCAAAAAGAAATAAAGGCTCATTCACACTATTATTGTTGAGCTGCATAGATAAACACAGGGGCATATAAAAAAAAAATGTTTTCTATGTGCCTTGTTCACACCAACAAGCTGCATTGAGGTTGGTTGCAGTGCACGGTGGTATGCAGACAACCCACCACAGTGTTTTAACAAGCTGCAGTGCATATGTTTAAATGAAGGGTCCTATTGTGACACGTTAATAAAGCTGAAAAGTAGTAAAACAACCATGCCTTCCATAACGCAAAGCACAGCATACACCAGCCTGTCTTGGTACGTGGGTTGATTTGCAGAAGCTCTAAAGTTTTAGGTGTAGTTGAAGTTTAATGATCACTAAAAAGGTGGTGGATTTTCAAGGTTTGCTTTAAGGGTTTGACAAGAGCTTGGGGTAAAGTATTTGAGGTCTCAAAATATGTGATTTTTCTCCAACTAAAAAAGATGCACATTTAAATAAAGTACAATGAATAAGACCAAAAATGAATCTGAAAAAAGTATAGAAAGGATTATAATGCAAGAAACTAGTACAGCTAGCAGAGCAGAGAATTTCAGAATTTTTTCCACCTTTTTAATGTGACCTCTAAACTGGTACAACTCAGTTGAACAACAAACTGAAATCTTTTAGATGAATGGAACTAAAACCTAAAATAATATGGTTGCATAAGTGTGCATACCCTGTAAAATAATACTTTGTTGAAACACCTTTTGATTTTAATTACAGCACTCAATCTTTTTGGGTATGAGTACATCAGCACGGCACATCTTGGCTTGGCAATATTTGCCCACTCTTTGCAAAAACACTCCAAATCCGTCAGATTGCGAGGGCATCTCCTGTGCGCTGCCCTATTCAGATCACCCCACAGATTTTCAATCAGAGTGAGGTCTGGCTGGGCCATTCCAATCATTTTAATCTTCTTCCGGTGAAGCCATTCCTTTGTTGGTTTGGATGTATACTTTGGGTCATTGTCATGCTGAAAGATGAAGTTCCTCTTCTTGTTCAGCTTTCTAGCAGAAGCCTGAAGGTTTTGTGCCAATATTGACTGGTATGTGAAACTGTTCATGATTTCCTTTACCTTGACTAAGGCCCCTGTTCCAGCTGAAGAAAAACAGCCCCAAAGCGTGATGCTGCCACCACCATGCTTCACTGTGGGTATGGTGTTCTTTTGGTGATGTGCAGTGTTTTTGCGCCAAACATTTTTTGGAATTGTGGCCAAAAAGTTCAACCTTGGTTTCCTCAGACATAACACATTTCCCACATGCTTTTGGGAGACTTCAGATGTGTTTTTGCAAATTTTAGCTGGGCTTGGATGTTTTTCTTCGTAAAAGGCTTTCGTCTTGCCACTCTACCCCATAGCCCAAACATATGAAGATTACAGGAGATTGTCACATGTACCACACAGCCAGTACTTGCCAGATATTCCTGCAGCTCCTTTTTAATGTTGCTGTAGGCCTCTTGGCAGCCTCCCTGACCAGTTTTCTTGTCTTTTCATCAAGTTTGTAGGGACGTCCAGTTCTTGGTAACGTCACTGTTGTGCCAAGTTTTTTCCAGTTGATGATGATTACTGGTCTTCACTGTGTTCCATGGTATATCTAATGCCTTGGAAATTCCTTTTGTACCCTTCTCCCGACTGTTACCTTTTTAACAATGAGATCCCTCTAATGCTTTGGAAGCTCTCTGCGGACCATGGCTTTTGCTGTAGGATGCCACTAAGAAAATGTCAGGAAAGGCCTACTGGAACAACTGAACTTTATTTGGGGTTAATCAGAGGCACTTTAAATGACAGGTGTGTACTAACTCCTATTTAACATGAGTTTGAATGTGTATACTTAATTCTGAACACTGCTACATCCCCAGTTATAAGAGGGTGTGCACACTTCTGCAACCGCATTATTTTATTTTGACTAGATTTAAAAGATTTCAGTTTGTTGTTCAACTGAGTTGTACAGTTTATAGGTCACATTAAAGGTGGAAAAGGGTTCTGAAATTATTAATCTTTTTCTCATTATTTATTTATTTTTTTTTCATCACAGAAACCTGACATTTTAACAGGGGTGTGTAGAATTTTTATAACCACTGTATGGAGAACAATACATAAGGTCCCCAGCACGCTTGTCGGGTATATATGAAAATGGGCTATATTTTCAGTGTAGCCTGAGATAATACAATGAAGCACAAAACAGTCTTGTTAAGAAAGAGGCAACAAGAAATTCAGACCAGGGTTCAGCCATGTTAAGATAAGTTCACCTTTTGAACATGTTACACCTGTATCCGCCCACAGGGTCACGTCATTTATTCAATCTCCTGTGAATGAATTACAAGTACCCTCAACCACTGCAGCAGATGGCTTGCAGTTCTGAATGAACTGCCAGGGTGCTGATGAGCGCTCTTGTAGTTCACTCTCAAGATCTGCAGCTTTCAAACTAGCAACCCGTGTGGAGGTATGGACTAAAAGCTGCAGGGCTTGTCTACAGAAGCCTGGCATAGAACTCCTGATCCATTGATCACAGGTGCAATGCTTTCCAGGCAGCTGCAAGAAAAAATAATAAATGCTGAGGGTTGTTTTTTTTTTGTTTGTTTTTTTTGTTTGTTTGTTTTTTTCAGGAAAAAAAAAAAGTGTACATTTTTATTATTTTTTTTAAAAAAAATAACTTATACTTTTAAAGCAAAACTCTGAGAAAAAAGGCAAAAATTCTGATTTATACGTATGCTTACTGTTTAGCTTCCAAGGATTTGTGATTAGGGCCTCGGTTTACATGGGCGTACACCAGTGCTAGGGCCATGTTTACCTGCACAGGTATTCCATGCATCCTGTCTCAATTTGACATTTGTGTGGATACACGGCCTGGAACAAATTCTCTGCGTTTTGGAGCTGTGCACCCACACAGATGGCAATTTGGGAGCAGTGGTTGTGTCAGTGCAGCCGTTGCGTCTCGTTTAATATGAATGGGACTACCTGCATGGAGATGCACAGAAGATATGTGCATCCCCATGCAGGTAAGCACGGCCCTCGCACAGATGTATGCCTGTGTGAATGGGGTCCAAGAAAATCCTGTTCCTGGGTCTGCATTGCAGCTTCCTGTGTTTTTTCCTTAGTTTTACCCAGTCTGTTCATTGGATTGTCAACTTGCATCATCTCTATCCAGTGAGCAGGGAGCCACCCAGCAATTAGTAATGCCAAAATAGAAAATAGCAGGGTGATCGTCCTGATTAGCAGAGACTGGATGGGCAAATTCACAAAAAAACTGTAGCATTTTTTTTTCTTTTAATTTCTTCCAGATGGAGTTCTATATTCTGCCACTTTGCTCAATTTCCTGGGGACAGAGCCAGTGATACAGCGCAGTTTGGGGCAGCATAGTGTTCTAAAGACCGAATATCTGGCAACTTGGCTTAATGGTGAGCATACAATTTTTTTTTTTTCTTCTTGATCATCCTGTACACTTTGACCTCTCCTGTCATATATTAAGCCCCCTCTTTTCTGCTTCACATTCTATTTTGTCTTTCCTATTCTCCTATCCTTGTCCTGCATCTTAACGATAATCAATGTCAGGCTATAATCCCCTGTACTTTCTCTCCACCAGGTCCAAACTTTGTGGGCTCCTCTCACATTGCGGAGAGTGAGGATAATGAGTTGGGAGATGATGACAAAATCTATTTCTTTTTTACTGAGCGGGCCCTGGAATATGACTGCTACAGTGAGCAGGTTGTCTCCAGGGTGGCCCGAGTCTGCAAGGTGAGTGCAATCTATGGGAGACCTGCAATTATTTATGGTCTTTGTTTCTGTAACTGAATATTGAGCTTAAGTAAGGAAATGATTCAGCATGGCGCCTTTTGTCTTACCTTGCCCCTGCAATCTGTACAAAAAGCCAATTAAATATAACTCCTGTAATGCTGAAATTTCTGCCTGGCTTTCTCTGAATGCAGATTAGAAGGCGTGATGTCGGACCTCTTGATCTGCATAATTGTTTCAGGTCAATGACTAAGAACATGAAGCCAAGTGATCAGCATAATGGTTGGTCAGGCAACTAGCATATTCAGAAGTAGAAACGAGCAATGACTGTCTCCTTATTCTTGCAGTACAGTGTATTTGCTTATTTCATTAATAAGCGACCACCAATTGGTAATATTTTCCAGGAGCATTTTAAAAGAATTGCACTGCTGCATGCTAGGTTATGAAAGCTGCAGCAAAGAAAAATCAGAACTGTTATCCACAGCAATCGGTCAGGATTCAGTGCTAGGAAAATTAACAATAGGCAACATTTTCAACCTTTTGCGATGGTTTTATAAACTAATCGTTGAAGGACATTATAGTGAACATGCATACATTTTAAATTATTATTGTAGGGCTTACCTTTGTTAAAGTACCTTCACATTTTACATTATTATTACAGGTCTTTTATATGGCATTGACAATTTACACAGCACTTTACATACTGAACATGCACACAAGAATCTGCCCTCATGGAGCTTACAATCTAAGATCCCCATCTTGCATGCATGCTCACATTAGGGCCAGTTTAGACAGGAGCCACCTAACTTACCAGCATTACTTTGGAGTGCTTACTTTTTCATAGTCCTGTTAAATATAGACACTTGTAGATCAGCTATTAGAGGGAGTAATGTTTGCAATTAATCTTCCTCCCTTCTTAACTATTGAGATAAGACACCAGAGATAATTGAATCTGCCAACTCAAATGCTTTTGTTGTGAAAAGGAGCAGTAAAGTCCTATTGGCACTGCAAAGTATGAACTGGCAACTGGGTGTTCAAGGGGCAGCCATTTTTCCTAAATACATGCTCCATTTACATATTTCACATTGAAATGTAATTAAACCTTGCACACAAAATGTATTTTATATTTACAGCTACATTTGTTAATACTATATTGTTCCTTAAAGTGACACAAAATTATACACTTGTTCTCCAAAAAGAATTGATGCACCTCAACTTAAAAAACCCAAAAAAAAACCTTCATACTTGCCCCCATGCTGCAGCATCCGTGTCGAGATACAGTTGTCCCATGCCGAGTCTCTAAGACTGAACTGAATGATCTCCTGGCCACTGAGTTCTCAGTCTTCAAGTGAGCAGAGAGCGGTGATGGTCAGTTGCTGCTATGTGCTCTGCTCCTCTGGCACTCACTGGAGCACCAGGCAGGGGCGGGAGGAGAAATGGCTGGCCATGGGCTGAAAGGCAGAGCCAACTGTCAGTCAATGGCCTTCTGTCAGTTATCGCTGGGTTGCAGGAGAATGAAAGTGTCCTGTCTCCTGTGACCCAAAAAAGTACAGCCTAAATTGCTTAGGCCATACTTCTTTTAATTACCCTGTAATCTATTTTTCATTAAATTTCCTACTGTGTTTTTCTGCCCCCTCTGTGAGCTCCAGAACCTCTCCTTTCCTCCGTTCCATTTGTTTGGAATGAGCAGTGCACATTAGTTGTAATCATACAGTATGCATGGTTTTATGCAAACTACATGTTCCAAAATCCATAATCTCTAGTCCATCCTGGGAAGTGAGCAGAAGAGGGTGGCATACAGTGGGCCCATGGAGCGCACTACTATCCACCGTCTAACATGAAGTTAGATCACAGCAGCAAAAAAAAGGAATTTGGAGGAGGCTGAGAGCAATAGAAGGGACTTTTTCAGTTATGCATGCATACATACATAGTGTTACCATTAGAACTACATAGAGGAACACTTGAACTAGCAATGCGTTGTTACTGACAGTACTCCGTCTGATTCAGTGTTTCATTTCCCCAGTGCAGCTTGGAGATTGACACTAGATCCTGGTTGATTGCTTTAGGAAATGACCCTATTCTATCCTTTTTCATCAGTGCTCTTCAAGCTAATGCATATTGCCCACCCTAAAATAACATTGTGTTCTCACAGTTCATCCGAGCAGAGCTTCCTATACTCGCACACAGTGATTTATAAGCTAACAAACCCTTCCTGTCTTTTTTGTATATTCCCCTTTCCTTCATATTGGCTCTTGTATGATTGTATTACAGGGGGATTTAGGAGGGGCTCGCACTCTACAGAGGAAGTGGACAAGTTTCCTGAAGGCCCGGCTAGTGTGTTCTATTCCGGAGTTACAACTTCATTTTAACCTGCTGCAAGCCGTGTACACATTGCGCACCAATCACTGGAGATCCACACAGTTCTATGCAGTTTTCCAAGCGCTCTGGTGAGAAATGAGTGTTCTTTGGGGTTGATAGAGGCCCTTACACAGTTTTAATCTAAATAACCTGATTTTTACTCTAGTTATGGTGTCTGTTTAATTGCAGTTTATTTGATGGGCCCTGTGTCCGACACTTCAGCAGACATTAACATCTCTAGAGTCTTGCCCTAATATAGACAACAAAGCATCCATGCATACAACGCTCTTATTATAGAAGTCAATGTACATCTTCCCCTTTTTGCAAAAATTAACATTTGAAGTAATAAGTCAAAGAACAATTTCATGATTGTATGGCTTTGGGTCGGTGGTTCTAATACAGTTCAATATGCTGTGGCCTCTAAAGTCCTTTTTTAGTTTAGATTCAGCTAGTTCTCATCTTTATTATTTCTTTATTTTTTTTTATTTTATTGCAACTTAAAGAATTTCTTATATGGAAAACATAATTTTAATTTAAAAAAAAAACAGCACAAGTCTCTGTGATAAGGGGGGGGGGGGGGTTTAATATGGTGTCCCAGTGCTTCTGACATTCATAATTCATTTACAGGGGTGCCTTGTGTGTAGCAGCTACTGTTCCTTAGCAATCCAGCTACTCTTCCTTGGCAAACCCATGCATGGCATAGGACCTTTTTAGAAGACTTTGGGTTAGAGGGAGTTAAAGCTAACCTCCAGGGACTAGTCAAAATGTGATACGTTATCCAGAAACCATTAGATTTTTAGGCCAGGTTCATATATGTGCGAATTGGATGCCGGTGTGACTGGCTCTCAATAGAGCCGGTTCACAAATGCGTGTTTGGGTCTGGGTACAGGCAAAAATTTGGACCGGATTCGCACCTGAACCCTTGATCAGGAACATACCAGACCCCAACTGCGGCTGCACATATGTAAACCTGGCCTTACTGAAAGTCGGGCCAGTTTGTATATATCCCCTCTTTTTTTTTTTTTTTTCCACAATTTTGTAGTAGGTTGTATGTTGCGTACCTTCTATTCTGTGAAACACTAAGGCATAATTTTTATTATATTTTAGCTATATACTGGGGCATCCACTAGCTCTTTTTTTGATCCCTATAAAATTAGTTTCATCATATGTTCTTTTTGGCTAACGGCCTTTCTCATTTTAGGGGTGATGTGTCTGTCTCAGCCGTCTGCCAATACTCCATACAAGACATCCAGAGGGTGTTTGATGGGTCATACAAGGAATACCATGAGCAGGCCAAGAAGTGGGGCCCTTATTCTGACTCTGTGCCCAGTCCCCGTCCTGGATCTGTAAGTCTAGTCTAATTACTGGTTAATATAAACAATCTAAGGCTAATGAGCTGCATTTGTTGACCTCACATGAACTACATGGAGAGAGGCGGTACAAGCTGCTCATCCCTTGAGAAGCAGCCAGGAAACCTTTGCAGCGACACAATGGACTATTTGTGGTGATTTAACAGTTCAGCTTTCTATAAGCATCATCTGAAAAGCCTATTCTTTTCGAGAAGTGTTTTTATTCCATTTTCCTTCTAATGATGCTTTTCTCAGTATAAAAATGATCAGAGCAGAGATCTTCAACCTTGTGTTCTGAACCGTGCACAGATTTAGGAAGGGTTTCATTATCCCACTAATTATAAAAAAAAAAACAGTACTAAAAGATGGTAAATACTGTAGTCCTATAATGAGATGCTATCTGCTTGGCTTTGTGTTTTATATAAGTGTGCTGTGCATATTCACAAGCACAAAGGGAACTTGAATACAACCTCAGATGGAGCCAAGCAGTACTTGCAGGTTTCAAGTCTTTCATTGCGTTTTTGTCAGATTTAGGTTAACAAATATCACTTAAAATGGAACTAAACATTCATTTTAACAGTTTAAAAAGTTATATTCCAGGCACATGCCAGGAATGTATAGCAGTCACATTTGGTTGTGCTCTGAACCAAACTGTCAAACCATCAACTGGCTGGTGTCATAACTGATCACATGTGCGACATCATAGCAGCTCAAGATCAAACGGAGGCTAAAATGGCAGCTTCATTGGCTAAAAATGATAGGAAGGTTTGTTTCTGCTTTAAAGGTAAACTCGAGGCACGGAAACTTTCTTTGAAATCTATTCCTCAATAGCCACAAAGTATAGAAATCCACTTTGTGTGCACCGAATGCCTCTGCATTCCCTGTAAAAACAACGATAACACCATCGCTGCGCTCAGAGGGGGTGAATACAAGACCAATCTCCCTGCACAAGGAAAGGGGGCAGCAACGACTGGTCTTTTCTAAAGAGGGCTCCTGCACAGAGACATTTTCACACTGGATTACTGCACTGATCTGTGGGAAACCAAGCACAAGATTCAAATACTTTACATATTGATACAACATTTTCATATCCTAGCAATCTGTTTGTGAACAATGTCATCCCCTCCTTAGTCCCAAATGACTAGCAGGCATGCTTTTCCTCCACATTGCACAGTCCATTAAATATTTAGACATTGTTTCAAGCAGCACATTTCCGATTTTGCTCTGCTCTGTCTGCTTCAGCCTTGAAATTTAATTGCCACTTACTGTCAGCCCTGCATGTGCTTTGCTAGAGATTTCGCATTGGAAACTGTACAGAACTGCACTATAGGCCAAACATCCCAAACACTCAGAGAAAACACAAATTTGTACAGTAAACCATTTTTACCATTTTTTTTTTTTTTTTTTTTTTTTTTTTTTTTTTTTTCTCATTGTTTTTAGCTTACTCGAGTTGTGATAAATTCTGAATAAAGTTCTTTCTTTTTCTAGTGTATCACAGACTTCCACAGGCGTCACGGAGTGAGCAGCTCACTGGAGCTTCCAGATAACACTCTCAACTTTGCCAAGACGCACCCCCTGATGGATGATTCTGTTCAGCCTGTTCATGGGCGCCCTCTGCTGGTCAGGAAAGGAGTAAATTTTACTTCAATTGCAGTACAAAGGACTGAAGGGCTGGAAGGGGAGTTATACGATGTCTTATTCATTGGAACAGGTGAGCTTCTGTCAGGATGCCTATTATGAGATTTTATTTATACATCATATACATAGTGTCTTGAAAAAGTATTCATATCCCTTAATTTTCCACATCTTGTCATGTTACAACCAAAAAACGTAAATGTATTTTATGTGATAGACCAAGTGGCGCATAATTGTGAAGTGGAAGGAAAATGATATATTTATTTTGTAAAAAAAAAAAAAATTGAAAACCATTCATAAAGTGTGGCATGCATTTTGTTTATCAGCCCCGAGTCAATACTTCATAGAACCACCTTTTCGCTGCAATTACAGGTGCAAGTCTTTTTGGGGATGTCTCTACCAGCATTTCACATAGTGAAATTTGTGCCCATTCTTCTTTGCAAAATAGCTCAAGCTCTGTCCAATTGAATGGAGAACGTCTGTGAACAGCAATTTTCAAGCCTTGCCACAGATTCTCAGTTGGATTTAGGTCTGGATTTTGACTGGGCCATTCTAACACATGATTGTGCTTTTGATCTAAAACTTTCCGTTGTAGCTCTGGCTGTATGTTTAGGGTTGTTATCTTGCTGGAAGGTGAACCTCCTCCCAAGTCAAGTGTTTTGCAGACTCTTAACAGGTTTTGTTCTAGGATTGCCCTGTATTTGGCACCATCCATCTTCCCATTAACTTTGACCAGCTTCCCTGTCCCTGCTGAAGAAAAGCATCCCCACAACATGATGCTGCCACCACCATGTTTCACAGTGGGGATGTTGTGCCCAGGGTGATGTGCAGTTAGTTTTCCGCCACACATAGCGTTTTTTTCTTTTACGCCAAAAAGTTACATTTTGGGCTCATCTGACCAGAGCACCTTTTTCCACATGTTTGCTGCAACCCCCCCCCCCCACACACACACACACACACACACACACACACAGCTTTTCGCAAACGGGGCTTCTTATGGTTTCAACAATGGCTTTCTTCTTGGCACTCTTTTATAAGGACAGATTTGTGGAGTGCATGGCTAATCATTGTCCTGTGGACAGATTCTTCCACCTGAGCTGTGGATCTCTGCAGCTCCTCCAGAGTTACCATGGGCCTCTTGGCTGCTTCTCTGATTAATGCTCTCCTTGCCCGACCTGTCAGTTTAGATGGACGGCCATGTCTTGGCAGGGTTGCAGTTGTGCCATATTCTTTCCATTTTCCGATGATGGATTGCACAGTGCTCTGTGAGATGTTCAAAGCTTGGGATATATATATATATATATATATATATATATATATATATATATATATATATATAATTTTATATTTATTATTTTTCCTAAACCTGCACAACTTTATTCCTGACCTGTCTGGTGTGTTCCTCGGCCTTCATGACGCTGTTTGTTCACTAAGGTTCTCTAACAAACATCTGAGGGCGTCACATAAAAGCTGTATTTTTATACTGAGATTGCATTACACACAGGTGGACTCTATTTACTAATTGGGTGACTTCTGAAGGTAATTGGTTCCACTAGATCAGGGTTTATCAACCAGGGGTCCATGGAACCCCAAGAGTCGGTTCACACGGAGGCAGCACGACTTCCAGCGCGACTGCCTCAGACAACTTGAACACGACTGCAGCGGCGACTTGCAAAACGACTTCTATATAGAAGTCTATGCAAGTCGCCCCCAAAGTAGTACAGGAACCTTTTTCTAAGTCGGAGCGACTTGCGTCGCTCCGATTAGAATGGTTCCATTGTACAGAACGGGACGCTACTTGTCAGGCGGCTAAGTCGCCTGACAAGTCGTCCTAGTGTGAACCGACCCTAAGGTTCCCCCAGAGATTGCTAGGGGTTCCTTGAGCAATGAGTAATTTCTGCCTCTCAAAAAAAAAAAAAGAAGAAATAAAATCCTATTGACACTATTGATGTATTTGGTGATTTGGAGGGTAATTCTTCCCACTAACATCACACTAATATATCATGAGTTGTAGATGTAATTTTTAGTAGCATGTGTCCTCTGTGTTGAAAAGGTCGAGAGAGGCTGCACTAGAGGGGTATCGGAGTAAAGGGGACTGAATACAAATGCACGCCACGCTTTTCACATTTATTTGTAGTAAAAAAAAAAAAAAAAAAAAATTATGTACCACTTTGTGTTGGTCTATCTCATAAAATCCTAATAAAATACATTTAAGTTTTTGGTTGTAACATGACAAAATGTGGAACATTCCAAGGGCTATGAATACTTTTTCAAGTGTGTGTGTGTATATGTGTGTGTATATATATATATATATATATATATATATATATATATATATATATATATATATATATATATATATATATATATATATATATATATATATATATATATATATATAATATAATATAATTTTCATAACTTTTTTATTTTTTTTTTATCTTAAACAGGAAATGGCTGGCTGAATAAAGCTGTAAGCATGGGTTCCTCCGTACATTTAATTGAAGAAGTTCAGATGTTTGATAAGCCTCATCCTGTGCACAGCTTAATGATCTCAAGCCGATCGGTAAGACCCTGTCTCATGTAATTGCCATCACATTCTCTGCCATGTCCAACCAGTATCACCTTGCAGCCAATAAAACTGGATCAGTTTGTCAGATGCTAACATCAAAAGTTGAGGATGTTCTTTTCATGTCCTGAGAATGACTGACTAGAAAATGTATTGAACTAATAAGCACTGCCTATTTTCTTTTAGGATTTTCTCCAAAGTGGTAGTAAAGTCTTCCAAAAAAAAAGCACTGCCCCACCTGCACGTTATTGGCATATATGTGCTAGTATGCACTGCCTACTAGCACATTATGACACACTTGCCTGTAAAAGGGATCCCTCCAGTGGGACATTGTCACTGCTGCCAGGGCTTTCATCTTCATCTGGTATTCCTTCCGGGTTTACAGGCTCTGGCTGTTTATAAATGGCCAAGCCGCAATAATGTCACTCCCGGGCACAATCGCGGCATCACACTCTGGATTGACGGCACATTCAGAGCGCATGTGCTGGTGACGACACTGGCTGCAGAACTTGTGTGAATATCTCCTAAATATGCATTGTTAGGAGATATTCACAAGTTCTGCAGCCAGCGACATCAGCAGTGCATGCACACTGCACTCTATTCATTGTACCTACAGATAAGCTTTATTATAAGCTTACCTGTAGGTACAAGTGACCAAGTGGAGTTTACTACCACTTTAATCTATAAATGTAGTTGTATTTTATTTTGGATAGAGCACAGCATTGTCACAAAATACATTTTTCAGGATAGAATCATTTTGTGAAAATTTGTATCTAGATCTATAAAGCAAAAGGATGGGTGCTATTCTGTGAACATCCAGAGACCT
Organism: Lithobates septentrionalis; assembly: GCA_037952835.1. Classification (NCBI taxonomy): domain Eukaryota; kingdom Metazoa; phylum Chordata; class Amphibia; order Anura; family Ranidae; genus Lithobates; species Lithobates septentrionalis. Next base: position 754,619 of record JBBDGP010000518.1, read on the forward strand.
GTTTAAATTCACTTAGGCAAACATCTTAAAAATAATCCAGCCGAACAGTATTTAGCTGTTTGTCTAAACACAAGAAAAAACGCTAAATACAAAGCTGAATTAAATATAAAGCTGCTGTTATACCTGCCACAGAATTTGTATTTTTTTTTTATCTATGAGCTCTTAACAGCTCTGCCCTGTCTGGCATATGAGGACCTGACTTTCCTTCGCTTCAGTTCACATTCGTGCTGCTACATGTACAGGTCTCCGCCTCACCACCAGCCTGTGACTGGACAGTGGAAGGAGAAGCAGCAGACAACTCTGTCTGATCTATCCTCCTCCTATTGGAATGCTGCTTGCACATTAGCACAGCTGACTGGCTCCTCGTGCTGCTTCTTCCTTTCTCAGTTAAAAAATTGCAAGAGGCTGATACCAGGTTGAATGGTTTCCTTATATCTGGAGTTAGACTTTTAATATTACAAGGACAGTTGCATAGTTCACAAATCTGTGTCCTGTCTCCATGTTGCTGACTTCCCCTTTCTCTTGCAGTCCTTTCTTTTTGCTGGTTCCCCATCTGGACTGGTACAAGTGCCTGTGGCGGACTGCAGTAAATACAGATCCTGTGCAGACTGTGTTCTTGCCCGGGACCCTTATTGTGCTTGGAATGTCAACATCAGTCGCTGTGTACCATCTGATGAGCAGTATGGGTGAGTGCTGGCAATATGCTGAGAATAGCAAAGCATTTTTTGTTTCTGTTTTGGGGGGAGAGTAAAAACCTATGCTTGTAACATACAGATTTGAGATGCTGACGGTTTTTGTTCCTTGCAGGGATATGTTGCTACAGGATCTCCAAGGCTCAGATACATCAATGTGCGAAGTTCAGTACAATAAAGCTGGTAAGTCGTTTTGTCTTGATTTTGCAGAATTTATTCAGTTGATTGGAAAGGGCCTGATGTAGAAGAAACATGAATATCAACTGAAAAGGATTTTTTACCCCCCCCCCCCAATTAAATCGCCATATTTGTATTAAGCTATGTTAAAGGAAGTTCACTTTTTTAGTAAAAATAATAAATGCATATATTTTTGCTGAAATTGTGCATTTATTTAGTTTTTTTGTAGGAACCTGGAAAGCATTGCACCTGTGATCAGGGGTACAATGTCAGGCTTCTGCAGACAAGCCCCCTGTGGCTTTCAACCTGTACCTTTTTTGTATGGACTGGCAGATTGAAAGCTGCAGGGCTTGTGAATGAACTACAAGCCATGTGCCGCGGTGGATGACGGTACTTGTAGCTCCTTCATTCACAGGAAACTGTGAATGATGCAGCCATGTGGGCAGAGACCTGTTTTTTAATTGTGACAGCGGATGCGGGGAGAAGAACCCCCTGCCTACTGTCACACTTGGGGGAGTCCCACCCATATTATTATGTTCCTATAGGTGAACTCATCCTTTTAAAATTGAGAATAAAAGGAAGGCTGTAATCCTTGCATTTCTTGCAGAGTATTGCTGCTTCATGCTCCCTCCTAGTAAAGTCCTACACAACTGGTCATGTGGTACCCGCAGAAGGGGAAGAATAGCCAATCTTATCTCGCCTCCCCTTTAGGAGAGTTTACATGACAAAATGCCTGACTTAATCCTGGTGTAACATTTTTCACCAGAAAAGATGATTCCAACTTACTGTTACTCTTTTTTAGCCATTCCATCTAGACCTTTGAGGATAGGTCATGCTTTAACTTGAAATGTGATGTTTGTCCTAAAGCAGAAGTAAACAAATTGGTTTTAACTGTTTCTTACAACCCTTGCATCCAAATCATGATGTGAATGTTGATTGTCAAAGTTGCTTGTACTCTCAACCAAACTGTCAAGCCATCAAACAACTGGTGTCATAACTAATTACATGTGCATATCAAGCAACGGCTAAGATGGCTGCTTAAGTGGCTATAAAGATAGGAGGGTATAGTTCTGCTTTAAGCATCAATGAGAATGTTGCATTATATATAAGTTGTATAGTATAAAATAAATGCAGCACTAACGGTGAAAACAAAATACAGGCGTAAAGGAGAATATAACATCAATGTGAATAATGCAAAATAGTGATTTAAAATGGATAAAACCTATGTTTACAAAGAAATCTATTTAAAAAAAAAAAAAAAAAAGTTTCCATGCTTCCTTGCCACTTTGGATTTTTCTGACATTCCTGTTTGTTCAGTGACATTGTGAGTACCCTCAATTACCTCTTTTAAAATAACATTAATACAGATTTACACTGTGGATGCTCTATTTTATTGCATATTCATGATGGGATTACTTCCTTGTACATTCACGGAGCTGCTATTGAATTTGCCATATCCTTGATCCTGTGGTTGGGTGGCACCCGTTACCTCATTTGTATTGGGCGTTTTTGACTCCATAATAGTTCTATCATTCTTGTAAGAGTCCATCCTATTGTGGTGGTGGAATTGGATTACATCTGAATTTTTGGATTATATCTTTCATTGCACGGACACTTCCTTTGGACTTTTTCTTTTAATATATTTCTTTTGTACACTTTTTTTTTTTTTTTTATTATTATTCAAATTGATGTTATATTCTCGTTTTTACTATTAGTGCTGCATTTATTTTATACTATTTTGATTGCACAGTTCATTTCTGACTGGTTTTGCTAGCAGCTAGTGTTTTTGTCAGCGTGTTTTCTTCCTCCATCTATATATAATTATATATTGCTTTGCTTTTCAGTTAAGCCCTCATTAAGAAACCTGACTGTGGCCATTGGAACAAATGTAGTTCTTCCATGTGAGCTGACCTCCAACCTGGCTCAACCAGTGTGGACCTTCAATGGACGTGAGTTGTCCCAAGAAGACAATGAATCTATGCTGTATGACATTACACTGCAAGCTCTGGTAATCCTTGGAGTAGGTGTCCACCATTCTGGCACATACTACTGCTTTTCAGTTGAACAAGAGACTCGCTTTGCCTCCGAAATCTACCAACTCAGTGTTGTGGCTTCACCATCTCTCACTTTGGAATCTCGGGCTCCAATGGATGGTCTGGGTTTGGTCTGGATGATGGTAATAGCACTTGGAGCAGTGTGCTTGGTCTTGTTTCTGGCTGTTATCTACCTGCGAAGGAAGTTGCAAGATGAGATGGAGAAAGGGTCAAAGTCCCTTGAGAACACCCTTGTGTATCCCATCCAGTTGCCATCTCAACCCAAAATGACAAAGTGCCTGCCAAGCGCAGATTCAGATGAGAAACTTTGGGATCCATCCTCTTTTTATTATTCTGATGGTTCGCTTAAAATTGTCCCAGGTCACGCGTTGTGCCAAAACAGCACTGGCTCTTCCTCACCTTCTGGCAATGGGATCCCAGGTCAACCGCTGCCATCACCACCTCTTCACTCTCCCAACCACATGCTGCTCTCGGGAGTGCGTGGCTCCAGCAGTAATGGTTATATACGTCTCACACTGGGTGGTGGAGTGGGAGAGGAACGTCCTCCACTTGGTGAGCTTAACGAGGAACTGAGGTGGAAACTGAAGCAAAGACAGACTCTGCCAGACTCCAACCCTGAGGAATCCTCAGTCTGACACACCCTCTTACCACCTGCACAGTTTGCACTGTTTTTTTTTTTTTTTTTTCTGAACTACCTCAGGGACTGGAGGATTGGGGGAGGAATGCAGCCAATTTTTTATTTTTTTTTTTTTTTCTCTCCCCTAAAATGTCCTCCTGATGGACTGCAGTTTAACTTAAGTGAGGAAAAGACCTAAGCGGCTCCCTTGTTGTCCCAGTGTCCTTGTTCATCTTTGCTTGATTTCTGAGACTCGTAAAACTTCAGTATTTGTTCATCTTTCTTTAAAGGTTTGGCGCACTCACAAGTGATGTAAAAAGCATTGTGACTATTCCGCCTTCTTTCCTGAAATCTGCAGCAATAGCAGATGGTAGACTCCGTGGCACGTTTACTCTGAGCTGCAGGGATCAATCATTAACCATTTAGTTGCCAGTTTTGCTCTGCCTCAGCTGTATATGGGCAATTAAATCATCACTACTGTAATCTCCAGCATTCGTGTCATAAGTTTACAATGGTCTTAAGCATAACAAAACTTTTATAACTTGACCAGTTCCTTCTCTGTGTAGGTTTGTGTAAAAGCTGGAAATGGCAACCATTGGCAGCCAGTTACTGTGGAACAATATACTTGGCATGTCATTAATTTGGGCTTGTGTATCTTTTTAGGCTGAGTGTATCTGTATCCCTTTCGTATTCCGGTCCACTTTCAGCAGGTCATATATCGATCACAATTCTCCGCAGTGGCCGGTGTACTACCTTTAGAGCTACTCACCAGGCTGAAAGCCCCTGTTGATTTCCTATGGAGAATCCTTTAGATTTTGCATAGTAAAATGTGTGTCCTGCATCCTCTACTGGGTCCTGAAAGGAAATTCAAACTGCTAATAGAGGGGTAAATATTTTCTCTGGTGTCCAAAATAGCAGTAATGACCTGGTAAGGGATTTGATCCATTCCACTCAAGACATAACTTTGTTGGAGTGGCTCTATAATGAAAACTATGTTCCAGCTCAGCTCATTCAAGCAAGTGGTTAGCAGATGCATATGGAACATCTGTAAACAGAAGACTATAAAGTAATTGTTGGTGGCCCAAGCCTGTACTGGAGAGAAGAACTTGTGCTTGTAACAAATCTATAGAAAGTAAATTTAAGCCTATCCAAATGTAATAGTAGAAATCTGAGAGAGAATAATGGAAAATGTCATTTTGTACTCTTCAAAACTCATATCTGCCACATCCAAAATGACTGCTTCAGCCACGTGATGTTGATGCAGCCTGTCTGGTTGCTGAGTGATCGTGTATATGAATTTGTTTTAGACGCATGAAAATGAATGTGAGGATGTAGTAAAATTTTATATATATCTTTTTGTAATGTCTTATGCTGGGACAGTACCCCAGAAAACCACTTCTTAAGCATCTTCCAATCCAATATCTCTTCCTGATCATTTCACCAATAAACCCCAACTTTGAGTACTGCAAGCCTGTTCTAGTTAACATTTCAAAGATCCATTTTTTTTAAACTCGGAATTTGTATGGGTCCCCACCATGCCAAATGCCAATTTGTTTTCTCTTGTGTGTCTGCGAGTGGCCGAAGGCAGGGATAAGAGAGCTGTGTTTTTTGTATATACATATCCTGTCCACTGTTTTTAAGCACCAAACCTCCTTTGGGGTCTGATCGCTAAAAATATCTTTTTTTTTTTTTTTTTTTTTTCCCATTCCTTTCTGTAAATAGGGTTGTCCGTTCTCACGCTCTCTTTCCTGGATTCCTTCTCACTTCTGTAGCTCACTGTGTAATTTATTTGTTTTAAAATATATTTATTTCCTGTAAATACTGTATTTTTATATTGAGAAAATAAAAATAAAATTTAAACATGTTATGTCACTATTATTTATTATTTTTTATTATCTATTCTTGATGCTGTGTCCATGATTCAGTAATCCATGTCTAACCAGTAAGTCATTTCCCAAAGTTCTGACTGCATTAAACTTCTGAAATTTAAAACCAAATTGTTTGACAGGAAGCTTGTTTTGGTACATTTTTGGTGGCCTAAACCACATCTTATTTGTTTATTTTTTTTTCCCAGTTTAAATGGAGTTGAAATGGTTAAAGCCCATCTGTTTTTATTTGTGCTACCTTTGTACATTTGTGAAGATTGCCCTTCAGTTCCTGTCCTGTATACATGGCAGAAAATCTTTTTAAATTGAGGAAACTGCCTTCTTATACAGTTCTCACTGAAAAGCAGGGGTCCCCATTGGACAATTTCCCCTCTATTTGCTGTTCTGGTGACAACTTAAATTTTGGATTTCCCATCACTTTTAGCTCTTGTGACGGTGGTTGCCACGGCAAATGTGTGAATCTTCCTAATAGGGAACACAGCAAGAGGCTCTAACCTCTCACCACTCTATCAAAAATGAAAAAGGTTTCTCCTTTATAACCTCAAAGGATGTAAATCCACTTCTTTTAATCGTACAGGACAGACTGATATTAATAGGCCCTTGGTCATAGTCTGCTGCCTTCATGTGATTGGATGCGGACAAAGCTTTGCTGGACACGGTTCCTGGGCATACACTGTTAACTGTGCTCTACTCCTTGAGTCCTGAGTTTTTTTGCTAGTGTCCTTAGGTGATTGACCTAATGAAGAAATCATTCTGTACTTAACTAGTTTTATTATCTTGCTTTGGATTCTTCAGTCCGCTCTTTGGTCAACTCCTCACTGTCTTCTACTACAACGGTGCTTCTGGATTGGTGCAACCTCAGTAAAACCTTGTGAGCCATACTCAAACCCCACAATGTAGGGATGGCCTGTCATGGTGCTTCAGGCACTGGATCCTGCCTACATGCTCCCCTTAGCACCACATGCAAAGTGTGACGTTAGTCAAAGTGCTATAGAGGTCCAGGCCAGTGATCCATCCCTATTTCTTGAAGACCCCTCTTAGGGGTCTTCAAGACCGACAGACGAAGCCTGGACCCTAAACTGGGACCAACAACATGGACCAGTAAGACAGGATCACCCGGTTACTGGACCAATACTGTAGTACTAGATTGCTTGTACTTCCTCTATAGTATGCCGTTTTATATTAAAACTATCAAGAAACCAGGAATGTGTTTTTTTTTTTTTTTTTTTTTTTTTTTTTTTTTTTTTAAATGAATTACTTATAGAGTTAAGCTTTTCAAACTTGGTGGAAAATTCAACCATTTGGAGTTTAGTCTCAGTCTCGGGTGGATGATTAGGTGTTACATCACACCACAGGCACACACTATTGCCAGTAAAAAGATATTTGAGATTTGACATGTTGTACAGGTTAAGCACAGTAGAAAACATTAAAGTGTTTGTTAACCCAAAAAAAAAAAAAAAAAAAAAACTGTTCCCTTTAAAGCATGTTTATACAACACAGCGCTTGTGCTGTCATTTGGACCCCTGTCAAAAGGAATCTATTTCAGGGGAAGTGGCGCTGTTCAAAGGTGATCAGTTATAAGTGAACCCACTGTGCTATTAAATCTAAACAACTCTCCATAAAGGTGCAAAGGGCTTAAAGTAGATATAAGATCAATAATATATAAAAGTGTAAAAAAACGACAATTCATGAAAAAATAAAAATCCCAATAACAGTGATAATACCCAACATCAAATGATGATATGATGTGACATACTAAATAAAGGGGAGTAACTTAATAAAGTGCCCCCATAGTGAATACAAAGAAAAAGCTTCAGGCAGGTGAAAGCCAAAAGATGTAAATTATATGCAAAATAAAAAGTGGCATTAATTAATATAAAAAAATAACGTAAAAAATGTCCAATTATACGTGTGTGTGTGTGTGTGTGTGTGTGTGTATAACTATACACCAAAAATAGTGTTCTGTGAGTGATAATCCATGCATAAATAATAATGGTGACTCTTCAATATTCCCCGCCTTCCTCCGCAACTCCCACTTGTTCCCGCACTCACCAAAGCGCCTAACCCCTGCAGGGGTAACAGGCGTGTTATCTGAAATTCAGTAGCGGTGTCCCCTTGTGCTAGCCCCTCAAGTGGGTGCCGTAGTCTTCCACCTCTCCACGGAAGTCTTTCTAAAGATCCCCAGCAGCAGGTGTCCACCTCAGGAAAGGTAAGTGATCAGAGATCTGTCTAGCAGATTCTTTCTCTGACATACACAGAACAGAACTTGGGGGGGGAAAGACCTGGCTGATCCTGCTTGGCTATACCCTCCCCTCTGCAAACTGACCACGATAATCAGAGCTGCTGAGCCCTGACACTGGGTTTTACGTGATTCCGTCATCCGCAGCCCTGCTATCTGTTTCCTGTGTCTCCTCTGTCCTCCTCCCCCCCTCTGTAACTATATGAGCACAGCTCCCGGTGCTCAGCTCACTGTCAGCTCTATCTCCTCTCTTCCTCTACTCCCCGGCTGACGTCAGCGGGAGTGCTTGGCGCCACCCACTGCAGCTGTGACCAGGAGAGAAGAGCTGCGATGAATTAGCTGAGCGCAGTGAGTGAAGCTCAGGTACAGATCGGCAGATTTTTTTTTTTTTTTTTTTTACATATTACTGGGACACTTGTTATGGTACAGAGGAGATAAGATAATTTTATTGCAGTGGGTTAACAACCACTTTCAGTAAACACGAAAAGGCACTGCGGTAGTAACAGTTTTGGATATACAGCAAGGCAGTTACAGATTCTAATCCGTTTCAAAAGGAAGCATGACATACGCTCCATCCAGGCAAAAACAGGAGCTGAGGGGAGGGATGGAGCGGGGAGGCAGAGAGAACAGAAGGAAACGGCCAAAGATGCCCAGTAAGCAACATGGGTAGATCCAGCCCAATCTGAGCCGTAGCTTCAGGGGCATCAATAATAGGCAAGAGATAAATAGTATCAGATAGTAAGACCTTGGGCATCTATCCAGGCATATCAAATTTTGAAGAATTTTCTTGGATAGTTACAACTAGTATACATCAACTTGAATAGTGGTAGATTTGCGTTTTAATAGCAGTCTTTCACTCTTCCACAGTGGTTGGCTGAGGGGGCCTTTTATTTGATCATTATGTTCTGTCTAACATATAGTGCCAAATTGAAAATAACTTGACACAGGTCGCACTATTACCATTACTTCTGCCTAGAGCCCACATAAGGTACCCAGGTACTTCCTCCTGCTCTTTGGCAACAAGGACTTCGCTACTGGACGGTCAACACCTGGGTTGTTGTGCAACTCTTCAGAGATGCACTTTCCCATAAAAATTTCTGCGCCCGTCTCTGCGAGTACCCCACAGGACATTCCTTATTCATGAACAAATAGAATGGGCAATTTACGACAATTGATTGCTGAGCTCTATCCACTGGAAAAAGTTTCTATAAAAAAAGTTGACTGTTCCAGTAATAGACCCTACCGTCTCAGTCTTCAACAACCATCTCACTGTGCCTATAGAAGATTTTACTTAATTAAAAGATTTTGCAGTCAGAAAATTTGAGACCCTCTAAAGCAGGGGTCTCAAACTGGCGGCCCTCCAGCTGTTGCGAAACTACAAGTCCCATCATGCATCTGCCTGTGAGAGTCATGCTTGTAACTGTCCGCCTTGCAATGCCTCATGGGACTTGTAGTTTAGGAACAGCTGGAGGGCCGCCAGTTTGAGACCCCTGCTCTAAAGGTTTTCTTTAACCTTGCAGACCAAGCTCTGCAACCAGCTATTGCTGCAATTTTCTCTGTCAGACTGCAGCTGAAATGGACTATTGCACAGAACAACCAACAGGATCTGGTCTGTTTGGACTGAACTTTGGCTGTGCATTTACAGACCCTAATGCTTTTGTGTTGATGTCCTAGCTTAGAGCATGTCGTGCTACTAATCTTCAGACAGGCTCTCCTTTCTGTCTGTATGTGCAGAATCTTATGGCTGAAAGCCCTTTTGAAACAGGGTGTCTTTTTTTTGAGGTACTTGACAAAATCATCAAAGATGTCACCGGGAAAAGGGCCCTTTTCCACAATGGAGGGCTCCTAAATGTGCCTCATTGGGGCTGCTACCTCTTCAAAGAGAAGAGTGCCCCACCACTTTCCTTAGGCTTCACCTTCAAAGACAAAACTCATCCCTTCCTTTTTCACACATGATTTGGAACACAAAATCCACCCAAGTCTTCCCCAAGACCTTCTTCACATTGAAGGGGCACCCACACTCATAATAGTAGGGGGATGTCTGTTGGTTTGGCTTCCTCTGGGTGACAGATATCTCAGACTCGTGGGTTTCATTGATGGTTTCAAAGGGGTACAAAATAGTTTCTAGAATTTTATATTTAAACTAGGGTGATACCGATACTAGTATCGGCACCGATACCAAGCATTTGCCCGAGTACTTGTACTCGGGCAAATGCGCCTGATACTTCACCCGATACCTGTACAGTCAGTGGTGATTGGTGAGTGGGGGAGTTACAAGCTTCCCCCCCCCCCCCCCTTCAGCTGCTTTAGTGAAATCTATACAGCGTTGATCTGTGCTTGTAACTCCCCCACACACGATCACCGCTGACTGTCACCGCATCCTCCTCCAGTCCCCCGCTATGCCCCCTCCGTGCTGCTGTCCCCCTCCTTTCTTCCTTCGTGTCCCCCTCCGTTCTGCTGTCCCCCGCCATTCTGCTGCCCCCCCTCCTTTCTTCCTCCGTGTTCCCCCGCCGTTCTGCTGCTGTCCCCCTCCAGTTTTCCTCCGTGTCCCCCTCAGTTCTGCTGTCCCTCCCCATGTCATCCTTCTTCCTTTGATGTATGAACAGAGTCAGTGATCACTGACTCTGTCCATTCACATAACCGAAACATTGTATCTCCTGTGATTACGATGTCTCAGTTTAAGAATGGAGAGGAGCCGCTGTCTTCTCTCCATTCATTTTCAGTGCAGCTGAGGCTGCAGAGAAAGGAACTGGGGAATCTGTATCCTTGGTCTCTTTCTCTGTCTCAAGGGGAGATTTCAGGGGTCTATTAAGACCCCTGATATCTCACAAAGCCCCCAAACAGGGCTGATTAAAAAAAAAAAAGCATTGCAATAAATAATAATAAAAAAAATTATTGTAAAAATTTAAAAAACACACAGACACCATCCACCCCCTCCCCCCCCCCCCCCCCAAAAAAAAGAAAGCATTGTAAAAAAAAAATTGTAAAAAAAAAAAAACTGTCACTGACATTAAAAAAAAAGTATCGGTTATCGGTAAGTACTTGAAAAAAAGTATCGGTACTTGTACTCGGTCTTAAAGTGGTATTGGGACAACCCTAATTTAAACCTGTACATGGTTTCAAAACCCCCCGCGTTATTCATCCTATCCTGGACCTATAATCGCTAAACAAATGCCCTTACATTCCAAGGTTTGCAACGTTGGTTATTGACTCTTTGAGACAAGAGCAGCAGTAGACAATACAATACTTATCTGCATATTCCCATTTATCGATCTCCTCTTAACTTCCTAATAGGGCACGAACGCTTTCAGTTTGCCACAGTGTCATTTGGCCTATCCTCTGCACCCAGATTATTTACCAAGGTTCTTGCACTCCTCCTTTCCCTCTTAATAACCCAGGGCTTTCAGGTAACGTGGTACCTAGACAACATTTTTTAAAGTACAATAAAAACAAAGTCCCAAAGGGCGTTACCTTTGTTTTTATTGTACTATTGGGGATGGAGGTGGGTCACTAGTGACACCAGACCTTTTCTTTTATTAACATATTTTTTTAAAGGGCTCAACTTCATTTCAACGATCTACAAATATCCAAAAGACTATTCGGATATCTTAAGCTTTTGGTTAAGCAATCCATTTTCAAAAGGCTCCTCCAACCTTCTCTGAATACTCAGGTCTCATTCTCAAAATGAAACCTACAAAAGTCTTCCTTCCAGAAAACAAACACCTCTTAGTGAGATTCTCTGAGAGTTCTGTGCATCATGGTGATCTTTTTTGAGGGTCCTTCCTTTGTTCCTTTCCATTCAAGGCCTTCCCAATGCAACATCCTGTTGGCCTGGAATAAATTATGCTTCTTCTCAACATCTGTCAGGTCATCTGGGGCCAGGTGACGGATGCACACCGTTGGGGTCAGGAGTGCACCGCTAAGGTAGTGGACCCTACAGCAGACTGCTCCTGATGGAGCTCTGGGTGGTTCAGGAAGCAGATCCTCCTGAGCCCCAACAAGGATCACACTGGGAGCTAGAGCATGAGATTCCCCAGGGCGCTGAGTCTAAGAGCCAGCAGGTGTTCATCAGGGCCCCTAATGGGGATGGACTTCGCTGCAACTGGCTCCAGGTCGCGGCCCCCAGGGTCTTCCAGCAGGCTACTGGAGGATAGAGAGGAAGCAGCAGACCAGGAGAACAAGGGATATATATAGGAGATAAGCCAAAAGGTCAGGGCAACAAGCAGACAGGGATAGTCAAGAACAAGCCAAGAACTGTAAACCGAATCAGACGTAGAGCACACAGGAAGCCAAACACACAATATTGCTTGGGCAAGGCAGGCTTGGAGAGCACGATGTTAGTGTATTCTGTAGAGGCTAGGGTGTCGCTATGCTGAGGGTAGATTACTTAACCATGGAGGTGTGAGTGCAGGCCCTAAGGCTGATACACAAACCAGAAGTAAGCAGACATACAGGGCATTAAAGTATTACTGCAGATTCATGACAACATCCCTATGCTCCTCTCCAGTCAATCAAGGGTTTCAGTAGTTTGGCGGGTTTCCAATCCATCATTGACGATGGGGAAGCTGTTTCTAGCACAACCATGGAGAGTGAGAATGACAGATGTCAGTGGGAGAAGTTTTCTACAGTTCAGGGAAAACATGGACACCATGGACAGCTAAGCTCCCCATCACCATCCTGGAGCTCAGAGTAATAATACTAGCTCAGTATCACTTGCCCCCCCCCCCCCCTTTTCAGGGTCACACAATCCAGGTAAAATGATGATGCTATAGCCTATATCTGTCATCAAAGGGCTACCAAGATTTAGACAGCCCTAAAGAAAGTGTGATTATCTTTTGGGTGGAGAAACCATGTTCATTTCCCAGGAGTGGACAATTGTTAGTTGGAATACTTCAATTGTCACCCCCTACACGAAGACGAATGAGCCCTTTTGGAATGGCATTCTTCAATCTCCAATGCCAGAAATGGGGGACTCCAGTTGTGGACATCCTGGCCTCCAGTTAGCACTGTTTGTAGCTAGCCCAATGACCCTCTAGCACTGGATACGCTGTTTCAAACATGTTTCAAATCTAAAGTCCCTCTGATTTTCCCCCGAAAAAGTCCACTGTAGGCCTGATGAAGCCCACACACGGTCGGATTGTCCGACGGATTCGTCCCGTCGGACCAGTCCGGTCGAAAAGTCCGTCCATGTGTACACGGCATTAGGGGACAGACCTTGACCATTTTTTCCAAAAACCTCCAGCCTTGCTTTTCCTTTATTTAACAGGAAAAAAAATAGAATCAAGGTGTTTTCTCCAGGTGGATTTCCTTTACAGCACCCTGTGCTTCTTTGGGTTTTTTATTTGGTTCTCTTGGCTCTGCAGCAACCACACATTTTTAGAGCTTACACTCATGAGGACAAAACACCTCCAGCACTATTATGTACTCACTCCACCACATATGTGGGTGCTTCCTGGGTATTCTGACATCAAGCCTCTTGCCCAGCTCAGTAAGGCTGTCTGTCACCCGTTCTTTAGTTCATACCTTTACCAAGTTCAATGTGGACATCAAAGCAAGATTCTTGCAGCAGCACTCTGAGTTGGGTCTGTTGACCCCTGTTATTGTTGGGCCTATTGGCACAGTTCTGTGTGCCTTGTTGTTTCCCAACCTTCTCATTTATTGCTTGGGGATATCCCATGGTCTAGCAACATACAGTAGCTTGTGTTCCATACTGTATGATTTAAGACCAAAGGTATCTTGACTTGTCTGTAAATTCCATAGCTTGGAGTATATATTACAGGACACAGGCCGTCCTCCCCCTTCCTTTTTTTATTATTTTTTTATTTTTATATAGCAGGCAATGCAGAGTAACGAGAACAGAAAGTCTCATGGAATAGGATGGGGTTATAGGGGTATGCCCAGGGGGCATGTCCAGCAAAGCTTTCGCAGTATCCGATGACCTGAAGGTAGCTGCCTATAACCCAGTGTCTGACTACCCATCCTGTACTTCTAAGAAATTAAATTTACAGGTAGGTCAAAATTAATTTTTTGCACTTTTGCACCAAAAGCTTTTGTAAATTCAGTAATTTCCTTGTAAAAGTAGCAGTGATAGAGGGCAGAGTATCAGCAGGCCCACCTACTACAGGTTGCCTGCAGAAAACTACAGGAGGGGCGGATACAAGACCAGTCACCCTGCACAAAGACGCAGCAGTGGCTGGGCTTTATTACGGAAACCTTTTGCACAGAGGCAACGCTTCACATTGAATTGCTGCACAGATCTGGAAGAAATGCACAAGACACACCAAGATTCAAGTAAGAATGCATACAACTCTTATACTGAGACAATGGGGTTGAATTAGTGCTAGTTCACACCAGATGCAGTTCTGTGCGCTTTTTTTTTCTGCACTAAAAAAAATGCAGTGTTTTCCATGTAGTCCAATGACACTAGTTCACACCAGTGCAGTCATTTACCGGTGCAGAAAAAGAAGTAGAGCGTGCTGCATTTTTTTTCTGCACAGAACTGTACTGGAACATAGCAAATTGTATCAAAAACGCACTGGAACTGCGTGTGGCATGAACGGTAAACAAAAACTGATCCGGAACGTATGAGTGCATTTTTGTGGTGTGAACTGGCCCTTAAAATGCATGCACAGTGTTTTCCTTGTATTCCAATGGCTCTAGTTCACACCAGTGCAGTCAGTTCCAGTTTCCTGTGCAGAAACTAACGAACTGACTGCATTGGTGTGAACTAGAGCCATTGGAATACATGGAAAACACTGTGCATGCATTTTTAGTGCAGAATAAAGCACACGGAACTGCATCTGGTGTGAACTGGCCCTTACTAAAACTTAAGTTTAATTGAACAAGCTGAAGTTAGAAGCTGATTGGCTAGCATGCACACCTGCCTCAGATTTTGCGCACACCAGTTTTAGTAAATCAACCCCAATATCTGCTTACACTGGTGTTCAACCCTAAGGGAAACAGGGCTGCTATTATTGATTTTCCTTGCAATGGTGCTAGCTTTTTAGGAATATTGCTGCTCCAATGGATTCTATAGCTTTGGGTCACTGACTGCAAACAAATATGCAGATGAGATGTTATAAATTCACCAGCTGAATACTTATGGGTCAATGACTCAAAGTACTGAAGGTAGTTAGGGACCGCCTATGTTGAATCTCTAGTGAGTATTTCCTTCTAGGTACAGGCTCTTCCCATTCCAACCAGCGCATCCCCTTTTTCCTGCAGTTTTCTTCATAATGTAAAGTAGATGAAAAAAATCAACAAGGATTAGACTCCTGAACCCTGTGACTGTAAAGCCTGGTAGACACTATGGGTTTTTGTACATTCAACCCACCAATCTGAACGGTGAAAAAAAAAAATGAACAGCACCGGAGGAGCCGCTGTACTAACAAGCCGATGTTACTAAAGTGATCCCCACTGCTGTGCTATTGTGTTCTGACAGGGGGCCATTGGCTGAGAACGCTGATCAGGTGCCAATAGGCAGACCTATTTCTGTCATGCACCTTCGACAGAAGCCAGTCATCATACACACGGGCCGAATGTCGGCTGGTTTCTGTTGAACCTGCTGATGTCACCCAATATTCAGCCTGTGTGTACAGCCCTAAAACAGACAGCTGGAGGGCAGTATATTTATATTGCAGTCCTAATGACTTCAGAGGCTGGTGGGTTGTTCATATTTTAATTAAAGCTGGGCTAAGCTCTTAATCCTTAAGGGGTTTCTCCCAACCTAAATTCCAACCTGTACCCTTTTTTCGCTAGAATATACAGAATTTACAGGTATGCAATATTGCATGCAAATATATAGTCTTTATACAGCTACAAAAAACAATCTTTGAAGCTTGTGGAAGAAACCATTTTCTCTGACTTTGGAAAGTATGATAGTTCTGGAGATTTAAGGCTTAACCAGGTCAATTTTACTAAAGTCCTGAAAAGCAAAGATAATGGTTGCTTCCATAAGAGACCTCAGAGACATATAATCAGCTTGGTAACACATTTCCTATAGTGTTTATAGCAGCCTCTGTATACTGAAAGGTAAGCGAGTCATAAGTCATTAGCCATAGAATCTGGTAGTGTCTGTAAGCTTTATTTGTAATACTGTGCTACCACATTTTCTGATAATTGAATGTCAAAGAGCCTTGACCTGATTATTTTACTGTACTTGACACACTTTTCCAGATTAAGACTAAAATGAGGAGCCTTGAAGCTAAAGAAGGCTTTTAACTCAATGATGAAGATATCTACATTTTGTAATAAAGAGTTTACAAACCATATACGTTACATTTATGGTTTTAAAAACTTTTTCAAGGTCTTAAACTGGACTTCTTTTGAAAGTTGGCTATCATCAAACCTAAATATGTGTAGGTATCCAGGTTTAATTATCCATTTAATTGGTCCAAATTACCCTTTCAGGCAGTATTTGTGATTCCATGGCACACCTTTAACTAAAGCCTAACCTTGGCCAGTATTGCAGTCAAGATTATATTGCTGTATGGGAGACTTCACCTTATATCCTGTCCATGTTACAGTAGAACAGGTTTTGAGGGAAACATTTGTAACTGGGACCGGAAGACACAGTAACAATGACCCAACTGTTTCTATTATCATTCCTTGTGAAAAAGTCTTTTTTTTTCTTTTTTTTTGCAGTTTTGCCTGCAGAAATGTTCTCATTACTTCTTGTCTGGATAGAAAGTGAAGGAAAATCTCATCAATACGGTCATAGACTGTAGTAAAATAGCAAAAACAAAGGGGGGTTTGCTCAAAGTTGGGCTTTAAAGTGTTTGCCGTCAGTTGAAGGCATTCAGTGACAAAAATATACATTTAAGAAAATGGTAAAATCAACCTGCGCTAATGAGCAATAAGTGATGGAAAAGTGTATATATACAAAAAAGTGCAGCTGCAAAAAAAACTCCAAATATCTATGAAGTGACAAACATGTAAATAAACTAAATTGCGCTAGCTAAAAAAACTTTTTCCTTAATACTGAAAAAAATTAATTAGAGGTGCTTAGAGAACACAATATGTGTATAAACAATGAGTGCATGAAATACTTATACAAAAGTGAAGAAAATATGTTAAAAGTCAGTGATCATCGGCAAAAAGCCACTCATAATCCGTCCATAATAATATGAATCGTTTTAACCAGAAAGCAAAAAAGTCCACTTCATGTGTTTCATCACCACACACTAAGGATTGGTACGCCAAAATACTTCTGATCAGATGTGCATTGATAACGGTGAAGGAAGTAGTAGATGTGCGCTTACCCCAAAAGATGGACCTCCCGTGTGGCAAGGTCTTATAAGCTTGCAGATTTCGCCCTCTGCAGGGACCAGCTGTTAGTCTCCTGGTCTTGGCAGCATGTACCGCCGACTTCTGTATGGCCGGGATGGTCCAACTATTCCAATCTCAAAGGAGGGACTCAGGAATGGAAAAGTCCACATACAGGAAAAAACGGCATAAGGAGAAAAAAAACTCCAATAGTGTGATAACGTTTCGGGTATTTATTGGTTAAAGCAAACCACAAGTGAACATTAAAAAATCCAGATATAAAATTCTATTAAAAAGCCGGCATAATCAAAGGCAGAACGCCCGTGCAAATGAACTCTTCAGAACACGTGATGGCTAGCACTGCGTGGATCCCTTGGCTAGCACTGCGCAGTGCTAGCCAAGGGATCCACTGCTCCCTCTCACCGGGAGCAGTGATCTCTGTCATGTTGTAGTGAGCCCATCCCCCCACAGTTAGACACTCCACACTTAACACCTTGATCGCCCCCTTGTGTTTAACCCCTTCCCTGCCAGTGTCATTTATACAGTAATCAGTGGCTATTTGTAGCTCTGATCACTGTATAAATGACAATGGTCCCAAAATAGTGTCAAAAGTGTCCGATGTGGCCGCCATAATGTCGCAGCCCCGATAAAAATTGCAGATCGTAGCCATTACTAGGGAAAAAAAAAATGTAATAATAAAAATGCCATAAATCTATCCCCTATTTTGTAGAGACTAAAACTTTTCTGCAAACCAATTTTTTTTTTAACAAAAATATGTAAAAGAATACATATTGGCCTAAACTGAGGAAGAAATTAGTTTTTTTTATATATTTTTGGGGGATATTTAAACAGTAAAAGAGGGAGGACAGACCATATTTGCCCCATAAAGAATGAGGAAGGACATCTGGTTACAAAGGATGGGGAGATGGCGAAGGTATTGAATTTATTCTTTTCCTCAGTCTTCACGAGAGAATCAAGGGGGGGGGGGCTTCAGCAACCAAAACTGCAGTGTTTGTCCTCATGACACATCACTGGAAGCACCATTATGGCTAACAGAGGACAAAATTAGAAATAGAGTTGGGAACCTTAACATTAAGCACCAGGACCAGATGGCTTGCACCCGAGGGTACTTGGGGAACTCAGTCAAGTAATTGCCAGACCATTGTTCCTAATTTTTACTGACAGTCTACAGACTGAAATGGTACCAGCGGATTGGAGAAAAGCCAATGTAGCACCAATATTTTAAAAAGGGCCAAAATACATCCCTGGGAATTACAGACCAGTTAGCCTAACATCAATAGTATGCAAGCTCTTGGAGGGGATGATAAGGGACTATATACAAGATTTTTGTAATGAAAATGGTATCAGAAGTAATCAGCATGGATTCATGAAGAATCGTTCTTGCCAAACCAATCTATTAACCTTCTGTGAGCAGCCATCTAGATAAAGCAAGGTCCGTAGATGTGGTGTATCTGGATTTTGCAAAAGCATTTGACACAGTTCCCCATAAAGGTTTATTGTACAAAATAAGGTCCGTTGGCATGGGCCCATAGGGTGGGTACATGGATTGAAAACTAGCTACAAGGGGAGATCAGAGGGTGGTGATAAATAGGGAATGGTAAGGGGTGGGCAACTAAAGTTACTGGCGTGGGCAACTACATGGCAAATGAGGTTTAATGTACAAAAATGGAAAATACCGCATTTGGATGGCAAAAATATGAATGCAATCTACTTGCTAGGGGGTGAACCTCTGGGGAATCTAGGATGGAAAAGGACCTGGGGGTCCTAGTAGATGATAGGCTCAGCAATGGCATGCAATGCCAAGCTGCTGCTAACAAAGCAAACAGAATATTGGCATGCATTAAATAGGGGATTAACTCCAGGGATAAAGCGATAATTCTCCCGCTCTACAAGACTTTGGTCCGGCCGCACCTGGAGTATGCTGTCCAGTTCTGGGCACCAGTCCTCAGGAAGGGTGTACTGGAAATGGAGCGAGTACGGAGAAGGGCAACAAAGCTAATAAAGGGTCTGGAGGATATTAGTTATGAAGAAAGGTTGCGAGCACTGAACTTATTCTCTCTGGAGAAGAGATGCTTGAGAGGGGATATGATTTAAATTTACAAATACAGTACTGGTGACCCCACAATAGGAATAAAAGTTTTTCAGGAAGGGAGTTTAATAAGACACATGGCCACTCAGTAAAATTAGAAGAAAAGAGGTTTAACCTTAAACTGCGTAGAAGGTTCTTTACTGTAAGAGCGGCAAGGATGTGGAATTCCCTTCCACAGGCAGTGGTTTCAGCGGGAAGGAATCAATAGTTTCAAAAAACTATTAGATAAGCACCTGAGCGACCGCAACATACAGGGATATACAATGTAATACGGACATATAATCATACACATAGGTTGGACTTGATGGACTTGTGTCTTTTTTTCAACCTCACCTACTACAGTATGTAACTATATGTAACTATGTAATTGGCTCTCATCTGAAGAACACTAGACCGAGAGACCCAGGGATTTTGGAATATATAGTTTCAGAACATGTCAGTTCGTAGACTACCTACAGATGTAATGCATTAACCTATGCAGTGCCATGCCACATGTTAAGCACTTCCTGCCCGGCCTATAGCAGAATGACGGCCGGGCGGTGGTTACGTTATCCTGACTGAATGTCATATGATGTCTTTCAGGATAACAAGCCAGCAATCAGTTGTGTGGTGTGTCACTCTGACACACCACATAAAGAGCCTCTGGTGGAAGCTCTTTACCACATGATCAGATGTGACCAATCACAGCTGATTACAGCGTGAACTAGTAAGTGCTGGTAATCGGCTTTCCTCAGTTCAAGTTCACACCAACAGGGAGAGCCAATCGATGGGGGGTGTGCGCTGATGATCAGCACATTGATTATTAGCGCAGCCCCCATCAGAGGTGCCCACCACAATGCCAATCAGTGCCCATCAGCTGCCAGTCAGTGCCCAACCAAATTGCCAATCATTGCCCATCAAACTGCCAATCAGTGCCCATCAGTAATGCCTGTCAGTACCTCCTCATCAGTGCGGCCTATCAGTGCCATCTATTAGTGCCCATCAGTGCCACCTATCGGTTGCCCATCAGTGATGCATATCGGTGCCCCCTATCAGTACCCATCAATTCTTTTTTTTTTTTTTTTTTTTTAAATGTCTGTCTTTTTTAGTTTGTTTAGCAAAACATAAAAAACCCAGTGGTGATCAAATACCACCAAAAGAAAGCTCTATTTGTGGGAAGAAAATGATAAAAATTTAGTTTGGGTCAGTGTTGCCAACCTACCAGATTGAAATTTACTGACACCGCACCCAAAATTTACTGGCAGCGCCAAATTTTTTTACTGCCATTTTCAAAAGTTACAAAACTACAGTATTAAGCGCCAATTTCAGTATTTAGGCTACAAACAAGGACAATATGCAATTAACAATGTGATTTAAGGTAGATATTGCAAAAACCATACAGTATTTCTTATTTTATTTTCAATATAGTAAGTAAGAAGCTCAGGAACAGAACTAAGGAGGGCAATAAATTAGAATGGGCGGCACACACACATGAAATTGACTCTCACAGTGACACTGACAGCAGTGTGTAGTAGCACAGATGATGATGACACCTCACCGACACGACATGTTCCTTCCTGAGTCAGTAACAGGTGGTTCCTTCAGTCCACGACAGTCCAAACATCACTGACAGTACCGCTCCCCGCTTGCCTTGCTCCCGTCCCACAGACCCACACAAGAGACTCCAGTTGCTCCGCTCAGCTCCCTTGCACCATGACATCACATGACACACTCGGGCACCGCCTCCGCCTGAAACCCCCCCCCCCACCAGCACCGTTTGAACACACTGTAGCAGGCACTCAGATGGTCTCTGTCGGCTCCAGAGCTGGAGCTGCGCATGCGCAGTTCTGGGCTGAGCGCCCAAGCTATGTTTTTTTTATTGGCAACCTTTTCCTGTTACTGGCAGGAGAAAAGTAGCCATTTTTTACTGCCTGCCAGTAAAAATACTGGCAGTTGGCAACACTGGTTTGGTTACAGTGTTGTATGACTGTGCAATTGTCATTGCCATTCAAAGTGCGACAGTGCTCAAAGCTGAAAATTGTCCTGGGCAGGAAGGGGGGGAAGTGCCCTGAGTTGAAGTGGTTAAACGCAATCAGAAACATCTGACACCGAAAGGTGAAGATTTACCCTACTATAAAATGTGTATTTGGGGTAACAAATGACACCATTGAACTACATGATCAATGCACATCTTATGCAGGTGAAAAACACAATGTGCAGGTAGGAAGGTTTATAATACCTTTTAACCGGTACTTTGATGTAGAATAACGAGGTTATGGCAGCAGATAGCTGCCATATCCCTGGTATATTCTTAAACATAAAGGTGGTCTCCGCGGCTAATTCGCCGCAAGATCACATTTCCAGAACGGGAGAGGGGACTTTTTTTTTTTTTTTTTATTGCATTTAAGTGTAAATGTGAGATCTTTTTGACTCCAGAGCTCACATTTAAAGGGTCCTGTCATGCTTTTTTTTCTATTACAAGGGATGTTTACATTCCTTGTAATAGGAATAAAAGTGACCCCATTTTTTTTTTTTTTTTAAAAGGACAGTGTAAAAAATAAAAAGTAAAAGAAATAAGGAAAAAAAAATGTAAAGCTCCTCGTCCCGCTGAGCTCGCGCACAGAAGCGAACGCATACGTAAGTCGTGCCCGCATATGAAAACTGCGTTCAAACTACACATGGGAGGTCAGGGCAGCTATCAGAAATATTTGGGCCCCTTATACGGCTTTAGCCTGGGCCCTCCTAAGCCTGACCACCAACATTCTCTAGGGCTTGCCCACGGGCCATCCCATTGAATCCACACCCCGGCCACCTCACCTGTACGTACTCAGCTCCCCCCCCCCCCAATCCTATGTGTGTATATGTGTATGTGTATGTATATATATATATATATATATATATATATATATGTGTGTGTATAGTTACATAGTGGGTGAGGTTGAAAAAAGACACAAGTCCATCAAGTACAACAAAGTACACATCAAATGTGTGTGATTATATGTCAGTATTACATTGAAATCATATCCCCTCTCAAGCATCTCTTCTCCAGAGAGAATAAGTTCAGTGCTCACAACCTTTCCTCATAACTAATATCCTCCAGACCCTTTATTAGCTATGTTGCCCTTCTTTGTACTCACTCCATTTCCACTACAGCCTTCCTGATTACTGGTGCCCAGAACTGGACAGCATACTCAAGGTGCAGCCGGACCAGAGTCTTGTAGAGGGGGAGAATTGTTGTTTTATCTCAGGAGTTAATCCCCTTTTTAATGCATGCCAATATTCTGTTTGCTTTGTTAGCAGCAGCTTGGCATTGCATGCCATTGCTGAGTCTTTCATCTACTAGGAACCCCAGGTCCTTTTCCATCCTAAATTCCTCCAGAGGTTCTCCCCTCCAGTGTATAGATTGCATTCATATTTTTGCCACCCAAATGCATTATTTTACATTTTTCTACATTGAACCTCATTTGCCATGTAGTTGCCCACCCCATTAATTTGTTCAGATCTTCTTGCAAGGTTTCCACTTCTTGCGAAGAAGTTATTGCCCTGCTTGGCTTAGTATCGTCCGCAATGAACTGTTTACCCCATCCTGTAGGTCGTTTATGAAGAAATTAAATAGGATTGGTCCCAGCACAGAACCCTGGGGGACCCCACTACCCACCCCTGACCATTCCGAGTACTCCCCATTTATCACCACCCTCTGAACTCTCCATTTTAGCCAGTTTTCAATCCATGTATTCACCCTATGGTCCATACCAATGGACCTTATTTTGTACAGTAAACGTTTATGGGGAACTGTGTCAAATGCTTTTGCAAAATCCAGATACACCACGTCTACAGGCCTTGCTTTATCTAGATGGCAGCTCACCTCCTCATAGAAGGTTAATAGATTGGTTTGGCAAGAACGATTCTTCATGAATCGATGCTGATTTCTGCTAATGATACCGTTCCCAATACTAAAATCTTGTATATAGTCTCTTATCGCCCCCTCCAAGAGCTTGCATACTATTGATGTTCGGTTAACTGGTCTGTCATTCCCAGGAATGTATTTTGGGCCCTTTTTTAAATATTTGTGCTACATTGGCTTTTCTCCAATCAGCTGGTACCATTCCAGCCAGTAGACTGTCAGTAAAAATAAGGAACCAATGGTCTAGCGACTACTTGACCGAGTTCCCTTAGTATCCTCGGGTGCAAGCCATCTGGTCCTGGTGATTTATTAATGTTAATTTTCCCCAGTCTAATTTAAATTCTGTCCTCTGTTAACCATGGAGGTGCTTTCTGTGATGTGTCATGAGGATAAACACTGCAGTTTTGGTTACCCCCCCCCGATTCCCTCCTGAAAACAGAGGAGAAGAATAAATTCAATACCTTCGCCATCTCCCCATCCTTTGTAAGCAGATGTCCTTCCTCATTCTTTATGGGGCCAATATGGTTTGTCCTCCCTTTTTTACTGTTTACATACATAAAGAATTTCTTGGGATTTTTTTTTTGCTCTGCTACGCTATGTGTCTTTCGTGTTCTATCTTAGCCACCCTAATTGCACCCTTACATTTCTTGTTGCATTCTTTATAAAGTCTGAATGCTGATGATGATCCCTCAACATTGTATTTTTTGAAGGCCTTCTCCTTTGCTTTTATATGCATTTTTACAATGGAGTTAAGCAATCCAGGACTTTTGTTCGCTCTTTTAAATGTATTACCCAATAAGATGCATTGGCTAATGCCCTTATTTAATATGCTCTTAAAGCAAACCCATCTCTCCTCCGTTTTCTTTATTCCTAAGATTTTATCCCAATTTATGCCTTCTAGCAAGGTTCGTAGTTTAGGGAAGTTGGCTCTTTTGAAATTCAGTGTCTTTGTATTCCCCTTATGTTTCCTATTTGTGTGATTTATGAAGCCAATTGACCTGGGATCGCTGTTTCCTATTTCCACATCCGTGATCAGGTCTGTATTGTTGGCAATAAGTAGATCCAGTAACTCTTTATATCTAGTTGGTGCGTCTACAATCTGACCCATGAAATTGTCCTGCAAGACATTTAGGAACTGGCGAGCCTTAGATGAATGTGTGGTTCCCTCCGCCCAGTGTATCTCCAAATAATTAAAATCCCTCATTGTGATAACACTTCCCATCATTGCTGCTATTCCAAATTGTGATAGGAGGTCCATCTCCCCCTCCTCCCTTAGGCTTAGGGGGCCTATAGCATACTCCCAGTAATATTTTCCCCTTAGCTTCATCCCTTTGGAGCTCTACCCATAAGGATTCCACCTCCTCCCTAGCTCCCTTAGTGATGTCATCTCTCACATTCACTTATAAATTATTCTTGATATATAGGCATACCCCTCCCTCTTTTTTGCCCTCTCTATACCTGCGATAAAGTGTATACCCTTGAATGGTTGCCAGCCAATCGTGAGAGCTGTTGAACACCAGGTCTCTGAAATTCCCACAAAATTCAAATCCTCCTCATACAACAGTAACTCTAGTTCACCCATCTTGTCCGCCAGGCTCCTGGCATTGGTGAACATGCCACATAGTTTAGACCAGTCGCATACTATCCTCTTATTGGGTGTTTTGAGATTGCAACTAGGACTTGCTACTATACTTACCTTGGGTTTATGTCCTTTAGTCAATCTACCACTAATGCCCCCAATATAAGACAGCCCCCCCACACCTATATATATGTCAGCCCCCTCCCCACACCTGTATATATGTCAGCCCCCCCACACCTGTATATATGTCAGCCCCCCCACACACCTGTATATATGTCAGCCCCCCCACACACCTGTGTATATATATATATATATATATATATGTCAGTCCCACACATACACAAATCTGTAAACACACAAGCCCCTGGCCCCTCCCTGTACACAAACAGCCCCCTCCCTTTCCTTCACAGCCCCTACTTGTAAAGGAAATCGTCCTACCTAGTCCCAGCTCCTTTTCACAAAGCTGACATGTTGCTGACACAGAGGAGCACAGTACAGGCATCTCACATGAGGGGTGCACATACACATAGTAACCAGAGGTGGCAGTAAAGCACTCAATGTCTGAGCTCAATGACAGAGAGAGACCGTTTCTATAGTGAACAGCATGGCTCCCCTTCACCTGTCCTGCCTTCTTCTGGCCCGGGTGGGCCCCTCGGGTCGCTTTCAGTTGCATCGGCTGTACCCCTGTGTGAGGTATCGCTACAATCGTTAGAGCGAGAGCAATAATTCTAGCACTAGACCCCCCTTGTAAATCAAAATTGGTAACCTGTAGACATTTTTAAACAACGCCTATGGATATTTTTAAGGGTCAAAGTTTGTCGCCATTCCACGAGCGTGCGTAATTTTGAAGCATGACATGTTTGGTATTAATTTACTTGGCGTAACATTATCTTTCACAATATGAAAAAAAAACTGGGCTAACTTTACTTTTTAATTCAAAAAAGTGTTTTTTCCAAACAAATTGTGCTTGTAAGACCACTGCGCAAATACGGTGTGACATAAAGTATTGCAACGATTGCCATTTTATTACCTAGGGTGTCTAAAAAATATATATAATGTATATGTTTGGGGGTTCTAAGTTATTTTCTAGCATAAAAACTGATTTTTACTTTTAAACACCAAGTTTGAAAAATAGGCCTGGTCCTTAAGTGCTTAAAATATATAATCTGTCCACCTGCAAAAGTAGTGTAAAAAATGTAAAATTGGGGCACATACCTGTTCATAGCATTGTAGAGACTGTAAGTGTAGGTTGGCACCAGGTAATGCCATAAATACCTGAAGAATTCTTGGCAGTGCCTGCACAGATCCTGGTGGATGTTGCATTTTGTATTTCTACAAACACTACCTGCAATCCAACCAAAATTAAATCATTATCATTCCAGAAAACCCTAAAACCTAAAGCCTAAAACAATAATGCCACTCCATAAAGGCTACAGTTGCAAACTCTGAGAAGATCACAGCACTAGAGTCACGTAGAGATACAATTTCAGTTACATTAAAAGGTTTGTAGACACCTGACCATAACTCCTACAGTATATTAGTTTATTGGATGTGGGTAAAACTCTGGATATTAAAGTGGTTGTAAAGTCTCTGCCTAAAAATCATCATAAATCTTCTCTTGTAGGTCAATATAACCTGGAAGAGGCAAAGAGTGCAAATGGCTAATTCATCAAAAAAATATCAAAAGTGCAAGCTAAAGGTGTGGACAATGGAAGTCAAGTTTGAGATTTGCACTACATGTGTTTCTGGCCATTATAATCCATAGCCCAACTGTTCTGGTAGGAGACGCTTGGTAACTACTACTATCCGGTGGTGACTTTCCTTTTCTTGCACAAATGTTATTCCCTGGAGGATCACACACTGTGAATCTTCTGTGACTGGACTTTTGGTTCACCAATGAACTATATACATTCATTTAAGTGACTGATGTATGAAAAATCTGAATTTTTGATGATTTTTTTTTTTTATGAATTACGGTAGCTGTTTGCACTCTATATTTTTTGATGTTTTATATTGATTGAACTTTAGATTTAATATCACTGAGGATTTTTGCACTTTACAACCTGATGAACTGGTTGTTTACACTTTGTTATTTGATGTTTTATATTGATTGCATTTTACAACTATTGTTGAGGATTATATGCACTTTTGATTTGTAGAGCTGCTTTCTTTCTTTGTTTATATACAGTATATTACAAATTGGTATTACAATTTTATAGCAAGCTGTTTCATTTTTTTTTTTTTTATGGCCTAGCGCGGATTTTTATATACATATTGTAAAATATTGCATGGACTAAATAACAGTGCAAGATCACCATGCACCTTAGTCTCCTATAAAGAGACAGGAGCTTTTTTTTTTTTTTTTACGGTTACAACCACTTTTATATACAGTCCCATCCAATCCCCCCCTTGATTGGCTTTAACAGCCAGCAATCATCTGGTAAGGCTTTCCACAAGTTAGAGTGGGTCTGTGATGATTTATTGTAAAAAAATAAAAAATGAGCATTTGTGAGGTCAGGTACTGATGCTGAATGAGGAGCTCAAAATCAAGGTTCCAATTATTTCCAAAAGGAATTCAGTAGGGGTGAGGTTAGGGCTCTGTGCAGGACACTCAAGTTCCCCCTCACCAAACTCATGTCTTTATGGACCTGGCTCATTACATGGGCTGAAATATGCTGAATATGAAAATTATGCTGAAATAGAAATAAACAACGAAATTATGCAAAAATCAAAAAAGACCTTGTGCAAACTGCCACATGGTTAGAAGCACACAGTTGACTAAATGGTCTTTGTATTATATACTCCATTGTAGCCTTCACTAGAAGCACCTAAACTCAATCATTTGGAGGGGTGTCCACGTAATGTTTCTCCTCGATATGCTCCTAATTCTACATCTCTTACCTCATACTTCTGCAACTTTATTTTGCTACACTCTGTCTGCCCCCTCATTCTCTGTTCCTCTTTAGCAGGATTCCCCAAAATTCTGAACAAGGGGTCAGTTTACTGTCTGCCAGACTTTAGGGTGGGAGTAGAACCCCCCGGTGTCAGTATGAGTAAGCAATGCCTCCAGCTTGGTGGTCAGTGGCAGTAATAAAATTACATAGTACCTGTGGTCAGCAGGAGGAGGAATGGTGACCCCCACCTTGGTATTAGTGGGAGGAACAGTGCCTCATCGGCATCAGTGGAAGGAATAGTGCCCCATCATTGGTGTCAGAGGATGGAAAACTTACAACAAAGCTACACCAATGAGCGTAGGTCCCTATTTTGCTGCAAAAACAACCCTGACCCATTGTGGCATGGAGACTTCTTAAGATATGCTGCAGTATCTGTCACCAAGCCATCAATCGCAGATCCTTTAAATCCTGGAAGTTGCGAGGCAGGGCCTTCATGGATTGGACTTGTTATTTCAGCACATCCCGCAGATGCGCAATTCGATTAAGATCAGGAGACTTTGAAGTCAACACTTCAGACTTGTGTTCCTTAAACCATTCTTGAACCATTTTCGCAGTGTGGCAGGGCACATTATCCTGCTGAAAGATGCCACTGCCATCAGGGAATCCCGTTTCCATTAAGAGGTGTGTTTGGTCAGCAGCATTGTTTAGGTAGGTGGTACAAGATGTCAAGCAACATCTACATGAATGGCAGGACCCAAGGTTTCCAGCAGAGCATTGCCCAAAGCATCACACTGCCTCCGCCGGCTTGCTCTCATCCTATACTGCATCTTTTCCACATAAGCCACATGCACCTTGCCATACAGCTAATGTAAAAGAAAATGTGATTCATCAGAGACTAGGCCACCTTCTTCCATTGCTCAGTGGTCTACTTCTTATGCTCACCTGCGCATTGTAGGTGCTTTTGGCTGTTGACACAGGTCAGCATGGGCACCCTAACGGGTCTGCGGCTATGCAGCCCTATACCCAACAAACTGGGGTGCCCATTTTTTTTTCTGCTTTCAACACATCAACTTCTGGGACAACATGTTTCCATGTTGCCTGATCTATTAAGAGGTGATATGACTACATTTTACATATCTATCAATGATGACTATAGTATCAGGCAGGGCTTTTTTTCAGCAGGAACGCAGTTCCGGCACCTAACACTGAATGTATGTACTGGCAAGTGTTGCTGGGGTGTGCTGGAGGTTCTATTGATGATCACCACTGGGAAATATATTGCCATCAAGGGGGATCTATTGTTGCTGGGGGGGTCAGTTGTTGCTGGGAGAATTCTACTGTTCAGGGAGGGGTCTGGTGTTGCTGGCTGCTGGAAGGTCTATTGATGCTGGAGGTGGTCTATTGTTACTGGCAGGGGTCTATTGTCATTGCAGGGATCTATTGTTGCTAGGGTGGATCTATTGTTGCTGGCACAATACATACCACACAGATGGCAAAAACAAAATATAACCCTCCCTTACACTATCCAAAAGGTAAAAAAAAGTTTTACCTTTTTTAGTTCTACTTTTTTAAAGCCCATAGGAAGTATTTTGTACAATATTTAGAGATCCTTCTTGGTGCTGAAATCAGAAAAGGTGCTAAAATCTGAAAGTTTTTTTTTTTTTGTATTCATCCAATTATATCATAGTATTTATAGTGAAATAAAAAAGTAAAAGCACACTTTGACCTCACATCTGTTTACTATAATAAATTATAGTTAAAAATTACTAGATTACGAAAAATAAACTTTATTTAGTGCTCAGTATTTTTGCTCTACCTTGCTGTCTACCAACGGAGATATTCTGGCAACGCTTTACATTTTCCGTTCAAATAAAATAGATATCGGGAAACTTCTCCGTGTAAACAGGGCTGAGATATTTGTTGAACAGAATCTTCTCTGCTTGTTAATCAAAAGCTCACAGCCTAATTCCCTATTCTTCCCGCATGTAGGGTGGCTTCTTGGAGTTGCTGGGAACATTCACTTGGAATGGGATTTGAGGTCTTGCAGCTGCTTAGATAACATAATTCAGTTCCCGTGGGAGACTGAAAGCTGGAGACTGTTTTCTTCTTTCAAGGGTTCCCAGAGGCTGATATGGGATACAGGCCACAGCAATGGATGTTTAGCCCCACTTTATTATACTGTTCATAAAACTTATATATATATATATATATATATATTTATATATATATATATATATATATATATATTATTTTTTTTTTAAATGATTCATTACTTTGAGCCGTATCTACTGCAGACGGGCTCTGGCATTTTCACAAGTTTTTCTCTTTTATCGTAAATTAAATAAAACATTAAAAGATTAGAAACTTAAAAAAAAACAACTTCTGGGGCTACTCTTCATGTAGCTTATTAGCATTAGTTGCCGCAAAACCATATTGAGCTTTATCAAAGTAGAAGAACTTCTACTGCTGTAGTCCAAAAAATAAATCTTTTACAAACCTGGGTTTTAAAAGAGAAGTGCGAGTTTTGCAGGAAACAAACATCCATACTCAGGTGGATGCAGCATTGATCCAATGCTGGATCTGTCCCCCGCTGACTCAACACCAAGAACTGAGCAATCAAAGATCGCTGATCTCTCAGTTCTTGGTCTTCAGTTCTGGATTTAAATAAAGTTGGAATCCCTCCTGAATCTGGAGCTGCTGAGTGACTGGTCGTAATTCTCCTTTTAAGTTGAGCATATTATATAGAGATACAAAAGTAGTGTTTATCCCAATGAAATTCCTATGTCCGATCATCCAGAGATATAGATAGATAGGGAGTCTACATATAAGACCCCTTTCACACTGGAGCAGTGCGGACGTTGGGCGCCGCTAGTCTTAGCGGTGCTTTACCACTGTTATAGCAGCGCTTTTCGGCCGCTTGCGGGGCACTTATAACCCCCCGCTAGTGGCCTAAAAAAGGGTTAATAGCGCCCGTGTTGCGACGCTACCAAAATGCGTTTTGCAGGCGCTTCAACAATGCTACCCATTCATTTCAATGGGCAGGGCATTTTGATATGGTGTATACACTGCTCCCGCACCACCCCAAAGATGCAACTTGCAGGACTTTTTTTTCCATCTTGCAAGTGCACCACCCCAGTGTGAAAGCCCAAGTGAAAGCACTTGGGCTTTCACACTGGGGTGGCTTAAGAGGTGCTTTTCAGGCACTATTTTTAGCGCTAAAGCGCCTGAAAAGCGCCCCAGTGTGAAAGAGGTCTTAAACATTTCTTGGATGAATGTCACTAGATGGTACTAATGCTCATAACGATTACATGTGTTTGACATTTGTTCAAATTCAAATAAACCCCTTCAACTACTCATGTACAAATCTAACATTCCCAGAGAAATGTATCTATTGTGTGGGGCCCTGGTGGAAAACCGACGGCCCTTTGGTACTGTGAGTACCTTGAGCCCCAGCAGCCAGTGGTAGGAGCACTGATTTGTAAAGTGGCTAAATGGCAGTAATCTCTAGCAGTATTTTGTGACATATCCTCTGTCTTACATGGTCCCCTGCAGCATATTTCTAGCCTTCAACCTAGGGTTGCCACCTGTCCGGGATTTGAATCATGTGTCCAGGTTTCAGTACACCTTAAACCCAGACACATTATTCAGACAGGAATGTAGCTCAGAACAGGGCTTTGACAAGAGGGAGAGGGGGCACTATGTGCATTACTATTTTCTTTGGAGTGACCAAAGGTGTCTCAGGTCTGTTACAATCCCATAGTGTATACTAAAACAAAAAAATGTACTGTACGCCGCTAAAGTGTTTGGGTTTTCCTTGAAGAAAAAAGTGTCAACCCTACTTCAACCACTCCCATAGCATGTCGTGTCACCAGTTTCTGATCATCTCTACTAGTATTTTAACAGTGTCTGACACTGTCCTGTAGCACTACATATACAGAATATGTGACCCCCCTTCCGCAAAGAAATGCCAGAGTTTGCAGTTGAGGGCCCCAATTTCAAGTAGGTTGAGAACCACTATTGTAGAGTGTACATATTAGCCGTATGGAATCACATGGGGTAGGAAGGTGGAGGAGCTTAGCTAAACAATGGCTTGGGATGCCAACCTACATCCGTTTATCTGTATCTCCACTGGTGCAATAGAAATCATTGGTGGCTCCTGGCATCCTGGCATGGAAGGCAAAAAAACAAGCAGACATGAGGAGCAGATGTCTTACTTGAGGTTCTCAGCCCTGGTCTGAAATTACAGTGCAGACTGCTGAACGTAAACAGTGCATTGTTTACAGTACCCTGGGCTGTTATTTCAGCTGTTTAACCACTTTGGAAGCTCTAGAAGATTTTACCGCCTTCATGACCAGGCCTTTTTTGCTATTCAGCACTGTGCTACTTTAGCTGGCAATTGCACAGTCATGCAACGCTGTACCCAAACAAAATGTATATCATTCCCCACAAAGCTTTCTTTTGGTGGTATTTCTTCACCACTGGGTTTTTTATTTTTTTTTGCGATATAAATCAATTTATAAAAGAAAAACAAACAAAACAATATTTTTTACTTTCTGTTTTATGTTTATTGGCTATGTTTTATATGTTTTATAGCAGAAAGTAAAAAATCTAATTTCTACATAAATATTGGCCAAAATGTATTCTGCTACATGTCTTTGATAAAAAAAAAAAAACTCCCAATAAGTGTATATTGGTTTGCGTGAAGGTTATACTGCCTACAAACTATGGTATATACCAGGGGTCTTCAAACTGCGGCCCTCCAGGTGTTAAGGAACTACAATTCCCATCATGCCTAGTCATGTCTGGGAATGTCAGAGTTTTACAATGCCTCATGGGATGTGTAGTTCTGCAACAGCTGGAGGGCCGTAGTTTGAGGATCCCTGGTATATACAGTATACTGGAATTTTTATTTATTTGTTTTTTAATATTACTAATGGCGCTGATCAGCGACTTATAATGGGACTTTAATAGTGCGGCGGACAATCTGACATTACATAACGCTGGGGGGAACTGACTAACTGCCACTGCCATCACCAGTGACATTAATACAGTGGACATTAAGTTGTTTTGCCTACAGCGCCCACTCGCCCACAGTATATTGCGGGCGGGAGGCAAGTGGTTAAACACTTAAACATTAAACATTGTTTCTACAGGTGTTTTGCGTTTTTTTTTTTTTTTTCTCCTGCCTGTAGAAGCAGCTCAATGTTATGGATGTATAGAGGCATAGTTTAAGCTCAGTGTTAAGATACAGATAAAAAACCCTTCTGGATTGCATAATTGAGCGGAGCTTTCAGGCAGAATAAAATGCTTAAACACTCATAAATAGGGATGGGCCGAACACCCCCCTGTTCGGTTCGCAACTGAACTCCCGAACAGGGGAAATATTCTAACCCGAATGGTGAACCCCAGTAAAGTCTATAGGATAAAGGGAGGCAGGGAAAATGGGATTATTGCGGTGCCAAAGACAGGTTAGAACACATTTATTATTATAAAAGATATATTTTTATTAATATACAAATCTAAAAAGTATAAATAATTGATACATATACATTGTTACCAATTAAAATAAACAGAAAAATTAGCTTAAACAATGTAGATATAAATCGACACCGAAGATGTTGAAAGGTGATCGATAATGTTGTTGATCCCTACTAGTTTCGCCAAAACTTTGGCTTCATCAGGGGAATAAGCAAATACAAAAAAAGGGTAAAAAACTGAAAAGGGGAAAAGAAAAGTTGCATTAAATGTCAAACCCAAATCTCCTAAATTAATTCAAGCGAGCAATCATGTTACAAAAACATCACAATATTGTCCAACCAAAGCCCCCCCAGTTCCCCCAGGCAAAGCCCCCCCCCGCCCAAGCAACTCCCACATCACAGACATACCATGCTAACTACCGGAACACAGAGCGAGCACCACCAAGCTGCCGAGGATAACAGTCGATCCCAACCCTGTAATTGGCTACAGAGGACTCAAAAGGGGTGCCTATAAGAACTGAAAATTGACATATAAATTACTAGGCTTAGCTAAAAATGATTATTCATTGATCCAAGTGGGCTAATAAGCCTCAATTACATACCATAGTTAGACAAATAAAAGGCGCTAGGAAGTGCGCTGAGTCTATTGAAATAGATGTTTGATTGTGTTTGGACCAAAAGGCTCTATATTATAGCCAAGGAAACTGAAACAGAGGTATAATGCACAAAGGTAGCATTACTAAGGAGCTAATGGAGCTTAAAATAAGGGCATCTCATTATATAGCATTCACAAAAGGAATAATGAAAAAATACATAAATGAAGGCGCTTACCATGGACAGTGCAAACGCCTAAATTCACAATGAGATGCAGATACTCTAGGGTCCCGCCGTCAAGGGAATTGAACACGGGATCCCCCGATAATGGAGAGACCGGTGTCGATTTATATCTACATTGTTTAAGCTCATTTTTCTGTTTAATTTAATTGGTAACAATGTATATGTATCAATTATGTATACTTTTTAGATTTGTATATTAATAAAAATATATCTTTTATAATAATAAATGTGTTCTAACCTGTCTTTGGCACCGCAATAATCTCATTTTCCCTGCCTCCCTTTATACCATATTAGTTCAGGGATGAGGTGCCGTATCTATTAGGACATTCCACCTACCCTCTTTTTTACTCTTTGATTAGGTGTTTTATTACACCATTTCCAGGGTGGCATGTCCCCCTAGTTACTAACAAAACATTGCTTTGTTATTAGTTCAATCTGTGTATGTACCATTTGTCCTTTTTCTTTTTCTTTTCCCCTTTTTTTTTTCTTCTACTTTCTAAGAGGAACCAATTAATAATTGTAAATTTAACCCGCCGGCAGTGGGACAGGATGGCGGATTTGAGGACCTGATGACAAAAATTCGGTCATCCAAGACGGAGGCCAATATTTCCGATGATGATCTTGACCATGCTTTCATGAGACTGCAGCGTCTTCTTGAAAAAAAGGTACGCACTTATTGGCATAAGGCGTATTTTGAGAAATACTCTGAAAACAGCATAGTACCGTGGGGTTTGAGGATCCAAATTTTCCCCAACCTTAGGAAAATCAATGATTCTCTTAAACAATCCTGGGGGCAAAATCTCAAGATGTGCTCTTTTGAAATGATCTCAATTTTATGTTAACAGAATGAATCAGAACTTAATCAATTGGATCTACAGATCGCTAATTGGTACGATGAATACTGCCTTGCCACACCTTCTCCCAGATTTGTAAAACACGATAAGGAGTTGCGGACACATCTGGAAAAATACACTTTAGGGATTATAAACATAAAGGAGGGCAAATTTCTTCGTGACAAATCAGCTCACGAGAATGGTTTTGCCTAAAAATTGATTCAAACCAATCAGAATAGACCTTCTTCCAAACCTCATACTACAGAAGCTCCGAAATCAGATAATGAAGTACCCAATGCGAACTCTGTTACTTTCTCCCCCAGTTCCTCTACCACCTATCGTGAACTCTCTCAGGAAAGATTACCCAAAAAAAGAAAAGGGGACCGCACTACCTCTACTACTTCTCTTCACCGCACGTTTGGCCCCACTTCTACACGTCAATCCCCCACGGTTCGTACACATTCTTCCAAAACACTATCATCTACCCCTTTTCCGCTTGATGGTAGACCTTTATCTACACCTTCATCTTCTAAAATGCCATCACATCTCCTACCACGCACTACCACTCCCATTCCCTCCACATCGGCTTCTCCAGTCACTGGCTGTCGAGCCAGTGAACCCACCTTATCTTCACTGTTTACTACCAGTGCTCTCTCCATTGACCCTAAAATGGCACCTATTTTTTTTAGGAAAAACCCCGGATTTAATGAATCCACCTCACCCTCTTTAAATCATGGCTCCTTAGGATTGGAAATTGTCAATCTTTCATCTGTGAACCTTACAGATAATCAGATTCACATCTTGAAATTGGGTCTTACCTTCTGCCCCTCCATAGATCTTGACCGTTTTCAACTAATTAAGGACATACACCTATTTGTTAGACGTCTTTTATTCAAGGTGATATATGATAAAGTGCCTTCTTCCACACCCAGTGAACCTACTGTACCCATCTCCTCTGTATCCTCAGGGCCTAAACATTGGGCCTTGGGAGGAGGGACACACTGACGATGATGAACCACCAATTCTGCCATGTGGTGTAGTCATCCCCGGTGTTTCTTTCCCTCCACCCACATCCTTTAAACCTAAATCTCGTACCTTTCCATCACTTCAAACGAACCCCAATATATGGGCCTTCGTCCAGCAAACAACCTTTGAGATCGAAAATACAGTATGGACTTGCAAAAGGTCCACACACACAATTTATCTTTCCGACATCGGAAAGCCCTTCGAGAATTACAAGGCCATCCCGGCCTGGTCATCAAACCGGCTGATAAGGGCGGCAACGTCGTTGTCATGGACATCCTCGCATATGAACGTATGTGTTTGGATGTCCTTGACAATGAGAATTGGTACCACCCTATTTCTAAAACCTTGATTCAAAATTTCAACAGTGAATACTACAGTTTGATTTTTGAGGCCTACCAATCTGGTATCATTGACTCCAGCACTTGGAGTTATTTGAATGTAAAGGATCCAAAAATTCCTACTTTCTATTCTTTACCAAAGGTGCACAAATCCCTGCATAAGCCACCTGGACGACCAATAGTTTCTGGTTGCCAAAGCTTGACAGAAAATGCTAGTGCTCTTGTGGATAAATATTTAACTCCTCATGTAACTGCCCTTTTTTCCTACATACAGGATACTATTGATTTACTTCGTAAGTTAGATGGGATACCTCCCAATACATGGTTGGTTGCCTTAGACGTTGAAAGCTTATATAACTCAATCCCACATGTTAAGGGGATTGATGTTATCCGCACTCACCTTCAGGAGCGGGGACCCTCATTTGATAGCTATAGCTGGTTTGTCCTTCGGCTGCTAGAGTTCATCTTGACTAGAAACGTGTTTTTGTTTGGTTCCTCCCACTTCCTCCAGGTGCAGGGGGTGGCTATGGGGACCAAATGTGCCCCCTCATATGCCAACCTGTACCTGGGGGGGGTGGGAGAGGGACCTTTTTTCCCAAGAATCCTTATCAGGACTGCTTCAGCATATCGTAGCCTGGTATAGGTACATTGATGATGTTTTCATTTTATGGTCGGGTAGCCGAGATGAACTCTCTCGGCTGATGGACTCACTGGCTATAAATGCTTACAACTTAAGCTTCACAATGGAATGTAGTCAATCAAAAATAAGTTTTTTGGACTTGCAGATACATGTGGGTGAGGATTGCGTTTTGCACTCATCCCTGTACCGCAAGCCTTCCGCGGGCAA
Organism: Lithobates septentrionalis; assembly: GCA_037952835.1. Classification (NCBI taxonomy): domain Eukaryota; kingdom Metazoa; phylum Chordata; class Amphibia; order Anura; family Ranidae; genus Lithobates; species Lithobates septentrionalis. Next base: position 791,371 of record JBBDGP010000518.1, read on the forward strand.
CATTATTCTACATGCCACTAGTGCACACCCCCAGCCTTTACTAGACAGTATCCCCTACAGTAAATTTTTAAGACTTAGAAGGAACTGTACTTTGGATTCGGATTTCCATCTGGCAGCTAACAATCGTTCCCTACAGTCGTTCCCTGCTGAAGAGGGCCTTCAATAGAGTTACTAAACAAAATAGACATGATCTTATCCATTCAAGCAAGCCTGTTAACCCAAACCCCTTGGTTAGAATCATCACCTGATTTTCTAAACAGCATAGCCAGATGAGAGGGATCTTACAAAAATATTGGTCACTTTTGACGGCAGACAAGACTATTAAAAAATTTCTGAAATCGTATCCATAAATCACATATAGATGCACTCCTTCTATGAGGGACCGATTAGTTCACAGCCACCACACGGTTCGTGGCCCGATGGATTATTCCAGTGCTGGCACCTTCCCATGTGGGGCATGTGACATTTGTCCCTTCATTTCTAACTCTAAAAATATTGTCCTCCCCAATGGTAGGATCTATCAGGCCCGACATAGTTACTTGTAAGACAATTGGAGTAGTATATTTGGCCCTTTGCTCATGTGGTTGTTTCTATGTGGGGAAAACTAAGCGTCCGTTCTTTAAACGTATTAAAGATCATATCGCACCCCTATACAAACAATTAACTACAACTGCCTTAAATAGACACATTGCTGGAGAACATCATTTTGATCCTGATGTCGTTCGTTTAGTTGCTCTTGAGCATGTACCATCACATGTCCGAGGCGGCAATATTGACACTACCTTGCTCCAAATGGAGACTAGATGGATACACCTGTTGGATGTGGTTTAATTCCCTGGATTAAATGAGTACATTAGCTTTAAATCTTTTCTCTGAATTAGTTATAAATTAGATATACTCACCCATGTCTGACTATCATATCTATTTTATGCCTCTTCATTGCCTGACTGCTTCTTGATCATTGGGCTCTCATTATTCAGTTTCCATCTTGTCCCTATCCCTCTCCCCATTTAGTACCCACTGCCGTTTGGTCTCTTTAACTATAGATGTTGATGGGGACAAGGGCCTCTCCCCGACAACCCTGGCCTGTGGTTGTTGGGATCTGCGGGTGAGGGGCTTATCGGAATCTGGCCCTCATCCTGGCCCCCCCCCCATGTGAATGGGTTTTGGGTACATCATAACCCACTAAGTGTCAAAAAGTAATAATCACAAGAAACTGTTTTTGACAAGTCCTTTTTTTTAATAAAAACAGTGTCCCTCGATGTTGATCCATCATCAATCACGCTGCCCGTCGACCCGAAAATAAGGAAAAAAATAAAAACGCTTCGCCTCCTTGGAGGTCTTCTGCCGTATGCCCGCTATGCGCTTTGACAGTTCTTATATAGGCAAGGAGCAGGGCCACACATTGGCACCGCCATCTTCACCCACTTCTCATTAGGGCGTTTTGGAGTGTTTGCATTTTCAAGTGTACATTGAAAAATGAGCAGAGGGTATTTTTTGGAAAAAAGCACTTGTAAAAGCAAATGCCCATAAAAATTCCTAAACTCTTGAGCAATATGACCTACTATGAGCATTTTGTGCCAGAAGTTCTGGTATTTTTTCTGCTCCTGATGTCCATGGACCCTAACAGTTTACAAGTGCCAGGACGAAAAATGGGTATTGCAACAATGGTTAGGTTTTGTTTAATAGTATTGCAGTTTTTGGTCAATAACAAATATTTGTAGTTATTATCCAAGCATGTCCCTTAGACAAATAGAGCTTTCTTTTGGTGGTATTTGTTCACCACTGGGTTTTAATTTTTTTGTGATGTAAATCAAAAAAGACTGCAAATTTATAAAAAAGAAAAACATTTTTTTTTTACTTTCTGTTTTATATTTATTGGATATGTTTTTTTTAGAAGGTGCTTTTGGTGGGTCTTGAGCATAAGCATGAACCTGAAACAACCTTACTCTGAAAAACTCCCATTCATACACAAGGTATTGGCCCAAATAGGCACAATTAGAGCTGTCTAGTTTAACAATCTAGATAAATATAGATTAAAGGGATATTAAAGGCTCACTTTTTTTTTTAAATAATGAACATGTTATTCTTACCTGCTCTTGGGTTCCCCGCAGGCATTCTGGCCCCCTCCCTCTTGCCGAGTGCCCCATATCAAGCTGCTTGCTATGGGGGGGACTTGCATGTGCTCGCTCCCAAGCTGCCTCTGTGTGTCCATAAGACACACAGAGCATGGTTCGGCCCTGCCCCCTCTCTCTCCTCACTGACGGTGATTGACAGCAGTGAAAGCCAGTGTCTCAGCTAATGGAAATAGAGAGATCTGGGAGAACCGCTGCTCTTGTGTACATAGCCCGATTTAGATGTGGCTGGGGTAAGTATTGGGGGGATGCGTTTTTTTTACCTTCATGCATAGAATGCATAAAGGTAAAAAACCTTCAGTCTTTACAACCACTTTAACAAAAGAACCAATGCTTCCTAAAGAAAATTCTGCTCCATTTTCCCTTAAAGAGTAACTCCACTTTTGAGAAAAAACATTCCCCTCTGGCTGGTCAATGTATATTGCATGGATTTTAACAAACTTTGTTGCAGATTTCTACCTTTTGTTATTTTGAAGAAATTAATATGACTGGGGGTGACTTTATAATTGACAATCAGCTGCTGCACTTGCAGGGCTATAACAAGGAAAGTAGTAGGGTCTGCATCCCTTTAGAGGTAATTTCCCTTTGGGAGTATCTTACCAAAAATGACATTTTTGGTGCAAGGGATGCCAAAAAATCAGATTTGTATCTTAGTGCGACTTCTGGGGAAATCACACAAGCAGGAAATGACAGGTAGACCCAGGTAGCCGTATTGCATTGTATTTTACAGAGAATTACAGAGCTGCAGATTGAAAAGGAAAGGTCATTTTTTAATAACATTCAATTACAATATGACTATTGCAGCACTTGTATATGCTATATTATTTTTTTGCCATTTTTTTTCCCACAAAAGAGGAGTTACCCATAAAATGCAAATTACATGATCTTTTTACGAAGCCAGGATCAGACAATTTGACTATTCATCCTTCCATTCAATATGTAACTAGCACCAGAGGGAGTCTGAAGCAGAATTTTCCCCAGAAAAGGTACATGCCTCAGGTCTGTTCTTTATCCATCCCATCATTAGTGATAACAAAGCTAAAACATTTGTCTAGAATACATGACAGGCTTAGCAGCACTGTGCCTTAAAAAAATAGTTTTTTTTTAAATGTTGGCAACTATGACTGATATCCTTGGCAACAGTGTGAAAGAAAAGATTGCTCTGAGTTGTGTGACATGTATCCTCTGACAGTGCCAAGACACAACCCATCCTACCATGCTTTATAAATGAATTGCAGAAGTGAAGCAGAATGTGTCCTCCTCTGGAATCAGAGACACTGCATGCACAACCAGATGCATATCGCCACCCACAGGCTATATATAGGTATTGCACTAACATCTTCAGTTGTCTTCCAAATGCATTCATGGATCATTTATGGCCCCATTCACACTTGTGCATTTTGAAGCTCAAAGCTCCAAAATTCTCAGTATAAAAAAATCAAATGTATTTGAATTGTGCCTGTTCACACCTGAGTGTAGTGTCGCTTGTAGCTTGAAAAAAGTGCATGAACTTCTATTGAGCTACAAGCTTTTATGCCCCAATAGATTAAAAAGCTTGCAAGCACAAATAAAAAACAGTGTGAGAAAATGCACATCCTGTATTTTTCCCGAATAATGAGCATAAAATAGCTTAAAAAAAAAAAAAAAAAAGCTGAAGCTTCTCACACCCGTAAAAACACCTTTTCTCCCACACAGTTGCCAATGATATCAGTCATAGTTGCCAACATAAAAAAAAAAAAACATTTTTTGAGGCACAGTGGTGTACAAAAAAAAGCTTGCAAAACTATAAAGACGCTCAGCTCAAGTGTGAATGTAACCTTAATGTAACATTCACATTGATGCAGGTTTGAAATCGTGCGAGTTCAGCTGAACTCGCACAATTTCAAACCGGCAATGTAGTCCGACTTCGGGGGCGATTTGACAGACATCTGTTCAAGTTCCTGCACAGATGTCTATTCAAAACGCCCCCGAAGTCACCAAAAGTAGTATAGAAACTACTTTTGGAATTGGACGGTGTCACTGCCGGCAATAGCCGCCAATTTGGCATGCGATTTGGCATGTCAAATCGCATGCCAAATTGGCCCAATGTGAACGAGAGCTTAAGTGTCGTATGGATATCTAGCAAAAGTTGGAAGTGATGGAACAAACCACAAATTGACAGGGGTTGCTAACAGCTGGCAATTCTTCCTGCTCAGGCCAATTTTCAGCACTGTCGCACTTGGAATGACAATTGTGTGGTCATGCAACACTGTACCCAAAATCATTTTTTTCACACAAATAGAACATTCTTTTGCTGGTATTTAATCACTGCTGAGTTTTTTATTTCTGGCCAAAAAAAACAAAAAAATACTGAAAGTTTTGAAGTAAAAATGTCTGTCTTCATTTCTGTTATAAAATTTAGCAAATAACTGGCGTGGCACTGATTAGGGACACTGACTGGTGACAGTATGTAAAACAATTTTTACATTTTTTTTAATATTTTAATTTTTCTTTTTTTATTACATTTTTTTTTCTTTTTTTTTTTTCAATCTTTCTTTTTTTTTTTTTTTACAAAGGGTTTTATTGATAATCATTGCAATTTCACAGTTTAACAGTGTAGACAATGCATCATGAATAAACATAACAAAAAGTTTAGCATCTTATAAATAAAATAAGTATGCTAGTAAATCAAAGAAAAACAAAACAATAAGAATATAACAGAGGCTGAAAACAGTTTCGAAAGGGAGGTTAAAGAAGAGCTAGGGGCAGAGATTAGTTGAGAAGGGAGGAGTAAAGAATAGGGGGAAAGGAGAGAAGAGGAAGAAAGGGGGAAGGGTGGGTCCTCGCGGTGGGGAGCAAGAGTGCATTAAATCCGAAGAAGGGTGGTATCAAATCTAGTGGGCTTAGTATATTCGACCCATGGCCTCCATACCTTCAGGAACTTATCATGAGTGTCCAAAAGGACAGCAGTCAGCTTTTCATTAACCATTATATCGTCCATGCGATTCTTAACCACCTCAAAACTTAGTGTCTGTTTCTTCCATGCCCTAGCTATCGTTAGTTTGGTTGCAGTAAAGAGATGCAGAGCCAGCTTGCGCTCCGGGCGAAGCAGCTCCACAATTGGTTTGCAGAGAAGTGCCTCGAACGGATCCTTTTTGAGGTCAGCATGGAGTATGTTTCGGAGGAGGGAGTAAACTCTAATCCATAACCTGCGTACCCTCGGACAGGTCCACCAGATGTGCGACATTGTGCCCTCCTGGGAGCACCCTCGGAAGCACAAGGGAGAGTAGGCTGGGATGAACCGGGCCAGTCTAGCAGGCGTGTAGTACCACCTGTAAAGTATCTTATAGGCATTTTCTAAAAAGATGACATTCTTTGAGCATTTGGATATTGCTAAAGTCATGACCTGCCAATCCTCCGGATCGAGCTGTTTTCCTAGTTCCCTTTCCCATTGAAGGTGACAGAGCCGTGTCAGTGGTTTTTTAGAGGTAATAATAGAGGAATAGATCAGTGATATTAAACCCGAGGTTTGGGGTCTTGCTCTGCAGAAGTTCTCAAAGGGGGTCAAAATATAAGGGGTCGGTTGAGATTTTATAAGCCCCTGGAGAAAGTGACGAATCTGTAGGTAGCTATAGTGTTCGCGTAACGGGATATCGTGAGAGGAGCGTAGAGCCTCAAATGATATTATCCTGGTGGGGGTGAAAAAAGAGTGAATGTCCGTGAATCCGTTTGTCTTCCATCAGGAGAATTGCTGGGGGGTTTCGCAGCCTGGTGGGAACAATGGACACTGGAGAAATTGAAGTAGGGGTAGATGAGGAGAAATCAGGCCGGCCGAATACTTTATCGAGTCCCACATGCGAAGGGAATGGGCCAGACATGGCCCCGTCACGAGAGGGCGATGTGTGGGAGGGAGCCAGGGCAATGAGGAGATTGGTGTTGGGTGTGAATCCACTAGGTCCATAGTGGCCCATAGCGGCATTTGGTGTTGTGCATGGAGTTGGGATAATGGGGCTATGTTTGCAGCTATATAGTAGGCTTGTAGGTTAGGAACTGAAAGTCCACCATTGATTCTGCGGGCATATGGTATTTGCTTATTGATCCTGGGGCGGGTAGAACCCCAGACAAATTTCAGGATTTTGCGCTGATGTATTCGTAGGATATGCGGCGGGATCGGGACCGGTAGGACTCTAAAGAAGTAGAGTAATTTCGGCAGGTATGTCATACGAATTGCCACGATCCTGCCGAACCAGGATAATGGGAGGTGAGTCCAGGAGGACAACATGTCCATCAGCTTCTTAAGTATAGGAGGAAAGTTTGCCTTATAGAGTCCCGCGTAGGTTGGGGTGAGCCGGATCCCCAGGTAGGGTAATGAGGTCAGCCATTGGAACGTGAAGGTATTTTTTAAGGTTATCAAGTCTGAGGACCGAAGATTAATTGACATGGCTTTTGATTTGGTGGGGTTAACGGACAAGCCAGAAAGGGAGGCAAAAGAGTCTAGTAAACAGAACAGGTTAGGTAGGGTGATTCTAGGGTTTGTTAGGGTAAGGAGAATATCATCTGCGAACAATGATATCTTATGGGGTGTCCCTGCTATCTCAACACCAGTTATGTCCGGGTGGGATCGGATCGCCTCTGCCAAAGGTTCCATGGCCAAAATAAATAGGAGTGGGAAGAGTCCCCCTCCTGATGGAAAATGGAACTGATTCGAAACCATAGTATTTGACCCTAGCCTGGGGGGAATCATATAGTGCCATTACCCATTGCAAGAATGACGATCCAAAGCCATAGTGACTGAGTACCTTTGTCAGGTAAGGCCAGGACAAAGTGTCAAAGGCCTTGTTCATGTCAAGAGACAGTAACATAGTTGCTATAGACCGGCTATGGGCTGTGTGCTGAAGTTGTATTATACGTCTAATAGCGTCTCCTGCTTGTCTCCCCGGAACGAACCCCACCTGGTCCTTTTTGACCAGGCGTGGTAGGAAGGAGTTTAAACGATTGGCCAGGATCTTGGTCAGTATTTTAATGTCTACATTAATAAGTGAGATAGGCCTAAAATTGGTCCAAGACGTGTGGTCACGGTCGGGTTTTGGAATCATAACAATATTGGCGGTTAAAAGGTTAGGGGTGCGTGCATGGCCATCTTTTACTGCATTGAACATAGTCGTTAAAAAGGGGGGGCTAAGACGTCTGCTAACTGCCTATAGTAAAGGGCCGTGAAGCCATCCAGGCCTGGACGTTTGCCTACTTTCAGTTCTTTTATGCCCTGTAATACTTCCGTTAACTGAATATCTCGATCCATTAACGATGCGTGTGTGTCGGACAGCTTAGGCAATGTCAGTCCTGTCAGGAAGGATGTCAGGTCTTGAGTAGGAGGCTGAGTGGGGGCCTTGTAGAGGGTGGTGAGGCGGTACCTAAATTCTTCCAGCACTTTCAACGGGTTACCTGTGAGGACATTATGTCTCGTGCGGAGAGTGATAGGGTTGTGTTTCGGGGTAAAGGTGCGCAGCCTATTGACCAGCATTGAGTTGGGTCTGTTGGCCTTGGTGTACCATTTCTGGCGGGCCCAGCGTAATGTACGTTCTGCCTCTTCAGTGAGGCATAGGTCGAGTTCTGTACGCGCCCCATCTAATAGTTTACGGTTAGCCGGAGTAGGGGACTGTTTAAAAATTGTGGATAGGGATTCTAGGCACGCTTCTAAAGATTTAAGCATTGCTATACGTTCTTGCTTGCGTTTTGCTGCCAGCTGAATTATATGCCCCCTGAGTACCGCTTTGTATGCTTCCCAGAGAGTCACCTCGGAGGATCAATCTTTCTTTTTAAAGTGGGAGTAAACACCCATCTCTGACTTTTACCTATAGGTAAGCCTATAATAAGGCTTACCTATAGGTAGTGTAAATATCTCCTAAACATGCACCATTTAGGAGATATTTACTGCACATGCAGCCAGTGACTTCACTGGCACATGCACTCTGAAGAAACCGCCACTTGGGTCATTCCTTCAGAGCCCTGTGCTGCAAACTGCGGCTCCTGCGCGCATGCGCGGGAGTGACATCATCTCGCCTATGGCCAGTCACACAGCTGGAGCCTGCAAACCCAAAAGGAAGACAGGTAAAGATAGGAGTGCCTGCAGCGGTGAGAGCTTGGCGCTGGAAGGGCTTTGTTTTAAGGTAAGTTTAACATAATGTGCTAGTATGCTATGCATACTAGCACAATATGGCTTTACCTTGCAGGGTACAAAAAAAATTCATAAATCGGTTTACTACAGATTTACCACACTGTGACCAGAGCAATACAGTGTTACCATAATAACACTGTACTACTCTGGGGAAGTGATCAGGATTTTAATTTATTTTTATTTACAAATTATGATTGCTTATACCAGTGGATTTCACTGATATAAGCAACCATTTTTACTGAATGAATTTGATTCATTCAGTGTGCATTGTTGTGATTAGCTGTGATTGGCCACAGCTAATCACATAGCACAGATGGGCTGTGATTGGTCCTGCCTGTACCATGTGATCACTGTGATCAATCACAGCTAGCAACACAATTGTACACAATGAATGGCATGAAAGATACCGGCAGCGGGGTCGTTTGTCAGAGAACCATTGTAGCAAACGTTCATTCCCGTACGTCAGCCGTCAATCTTCGTTCCTCCAATAACAACGTGCGTAGGCAAGAACGAACGAGTCCCAGACCAAGCATGCGCACTGGCGCACTTACACTTGGGCCGTTCCCTCAGAGCCCTGTGCTGCAAACTGCGGCTCCTGCGCGCATGCGCGGGAGTGACATTATCGTGCCTATGGCCAGTCACACAGCTGGAGCCTGCAAACCCAGAAGGAAGACAGGTGAAGATAGGAGTGCCTGCAGCGGTGAGAGCTTGGCCCTGGAAGGGCTTTGTTTTAAGGTAAGTTTAACATAATGTGCTAGTATGCTATGCATACTAGCACAATATGGCTTTACCTTGCAGGGTACAAAAAAAATTCATAAATCGGTTTACTACCGATTTACCACACTGTGACCAGAGCAATACAGTGATACCATAATAACACTGTACTACTCTGCGGAAGTGATCAGGATTTTAATGTATTTTTATTTACAAATTATGATTGCTTATACCAGTGGATTTTACTGATATAAGTAACCATTTTTACTGAATGAATTTGATTCATTCAGTGTGCATTGTTGTGATTAGCTGTGATTGGCCACAGCTAATCACATAGCACAGATGGGCTGTGATTGGTCCTGTCTGTACCATGTGATCACTGTGATCAATCACAGCTAGCAACACAATTGTACACAATGAATGGCATGAAAGATACCGGCAGCGGGGTCGTTTGTCAGAGAACCATTGTAGCAAACGTTCATTCCCGTACGTCAGCCGTCAATCTTCGTTCCTCCAATACCAACGTGCGTAGGCAAGAACGAACGCTTCCCAGACCAAGCATGCGCACTGGCGCACTTACACGAGCAGGGGTACGTGCGCACGCGCCAATGAATCATGGTGCACGGCGCCCTATTTAAAGGAAAAGCTTACCTGGTGTCAGTGCTGGATTGTCTTCAGCTTGTTCCTGTGTAACCCATTGCTGTCTTGTCTGATCCTGATCCTGAACACCCAGCTTCCTCTTGACCATTCTCTCGGATTATCCCTGCATCCTTGTCTGCCTCTGCTACCTGCATTGACCCCGGCTTGAACCTCTGATTACAGCTCTGTCTGCTGAACTTGTACTTTGCTACCAGTCCGCTGCCAACCTTTGCCTGTCCCTGACTACGAGCCTGCCTTCCGATTGTGTACCTCTCCGTCAGCCTGTTGCCAACACCTGCTTGTTCCTGATTCTGAAAGTGTCCTTGCTAGACTGTTCCAGTGATCTGTGTCTCACCTCCTCCTCTAAGGCTCCGGTGTTCCTGATCTTCAGCCACCTGTCTGCAGGCACCTGCACCCTCCTGTTGCCCTAGCAGTTCCTGTCCCAACCCCCAGGGGTGCTAGGACCGGGACCGTGCAAGAGGCCGCACTAGTCATTTCGGACTCCGCTGTAAGGTACGTGACATCGGTACACAGATCCGTCATCGGTTGTGTCCAGAACATGGGGGGGGTCGGGATCTCTCGCCCCCCCTTTTCCTACGGCCTGCCAGGTTGTGTGCTCGGAAAAGGGTCTGGTATGGATTTTGGGTGGGACCCCCATGCCTTTTTTTTCACGTTTTGGCACAGGGCTCCCCTTAATACCCATACCAGACCTGAAGAGCCTGGTATGGATTTTGGGGGGACCCCCACGCAATTTTTTTTTTTGTGCAGGGTTCCCCTTAATATTCACACCAGACCCAAATGGACTAGGGTGAGACTCACACCATTTTTTCAATGATTGATTTTTATCTATATTGCCGGGATCCGACAATACATTACAGCCGCAAGCAGTTTTAAAAGACATTTTTTTCCCTTAGAAATGTCATTTTGCTGCGGAACTGTTCTAAACATGGGAAAGATTTGCTACTTTACAGGCATACTAAAGACACCCCCCTGGCACGATATTTAAAGGAATATTTCATTTTTATTGTTTCACTTTAAGCATTATTAACCGGTTCCCGACCGGCGCACGCCGATGTATGTCGGCAGAATGGCACGGCTGGGCAAATGGGCGTACCCGTACGTCCATTTGAATTCCCCGCCGTGCCATTGCGTGCGCGCCGGCCGGGAGCTCCGTGAGTCGGGTCGCGGGTCCCGCGGATCGAGTCCGCGGGGATACCCGCGATCGCCTCACGGAGCGGATGAACGGGGAGATGCTGTTGTGAACAGCATCTCCCCGTTCTGCCTAGTGACAAGTGTCACTCGATCTCTGCTCCCTGTCATCGGAGCAGAGATCAGTGACGTCACACGCAGAGCCCATCCCCCTACAGTTAGCAATCACTCCCTAGGACACACTTAACCCCTCCCCGCCCCCTAGTGGTTAACCCCTTCACTGCCAGTGCCATTTACACAGTAATCAGTGCATTTTTAATTGCACTGATCGCTGTATAAATGACAATGGTCCCAAAAATGTGACAAAAATGTCCGACATGTCCGCCATAACGTTGCAGTCACAATAAAAATCGCTGATCGCCGCCATTTCTAGTAAAAAAAAAATTATTAATAAAAATGCCATAAAACTATCCCCTATTTAGTAAACGCTATAACGTTTGCGCAAACCAATTATTAAACGCTTATTGCGATTTTTTTTTTACCAAAAATATGTAGAAGAATACGATCGGCCTAAACTGAGGGAAAAAAATGTTTTTTTATATATTTTTGAGGGATATTTTTTATAGCAAAATGTAAAAAATAATGCGTTTTTTTCAAAATTGTCGCTCTTATTTTGTTTATAGCGCAAAAAATAAAAATCGCAGAGGTCATCAAATACCACCAAAAGAAAGCTCTATTTGTGGGAAAAAAAGGACGTCAATTTTGTTTGGGAGCCACGTCGCACGACCGCGCAATTGTCAGTTAAAGCGACGCAGTGCCGAATCGCAAAAAACGCTCTGGTCAGGAAGGGGGTAAAATCTTCTGGGGCTGAAGTGGTTAAAATCACTGCTCCTGAAAAAACGGCCCTTTTTAAATCTTTTTTAGTGCATTGATACATGTCCCCTGGGGCAGGACCCGGGTCCCAATGCACTTTTTATGGCAATAACTTCCATATAAGCCTTTAAAATTAGACTTTTGATTTTTCATGTTCGTGTCCCATAGACTTTAACGGTGTTCGCACAAATTTTTTACCTGTTCGCAAGTTCTGGTCTGAACCGGGGGTGTTCGGCTCGTCCCTACCCAATAGCCAATGGCACATGAGCATGGTTGGCACCATAATATTAATGCTTCAAATGCAAAACATTATTGTATACAATAAAAACAATCAAACATAAGTAATAGTATTTTCTATGTATGATTGTGCTCAGCTCCATAGTGTAGGGGCATGCCCCGCTAATTTCAAAGGTTCAAGCCATGGGTTTGAATCCCACCAATAGTATCACCTCCTGAAAACATATATTGTACTCAGCAGCATAATTAGCGAATGCACATCAGTTTGGTTTATTCCAAAATTTTAACTCTTCAAGTGCATGCAATGGTATGTAATTATTCAAAAACATTATGCTGTGGCATTCCAAAAATCCAGCTATTCAAAAATCAAGGAAAAAGACGGCATAGGGCCCCCCCCTCGGTGCATACCAGGCCTTTCAGATCTGGTATGGATTTTAAGGGAAACTCTGCACCAAAATGTAAAAAAAAATAGTGTAGGGGCCCCCCAAAATCCATACCAGACCTTTATCTGCGCATGCAACCTGGCAGGTCAGGAAAGGGGGGGACAAGTGAGCACCCCCCACTTCCTGAACCATACCAGGCCTCATGCCCTCCACATAGGGAGGGTGCTTTGGGGTCCCCCGCACCTTGTCACCATGTTGATGGGGACAGGGGCCTCATCCCCACAACCCTTGCCCAGTGGTTGTGGGGGTCTGCCGGCAGGGGGCTTGTCGGAATCTGGGGGCCCCCTTTAACAAGGGGGCCCCCAGATCCCGGCGCCCCCTATGTGAATGGGTAGGGGTACATTGTACCCCTACCCATTCACCTAAAAAAGCAGTGAAATGTGACAAGACAATAGCCGGTTTTTGGCAATTCCTTTTATTAAAAATGTTTTCTTCTTTCCTCCATCTTCCTCCGGTCTTCCGAAATCTCCCTCCGCTTCTTCCTCCAGTCTTCTCCATCTTCCTCCACCTTCTTCTTCCCCCGATTCGTCCTCCGGTCTTTCTCCTCTGCCGCTCCCGCCACTGACCCGCTGAACATGAAAACAACGACCCCCCTCCAACGACCCCTCCTCCAGATGCGGCCAGCCGATCTGTCTGCTTCCATAGCACACATTTCATATATAACTATGGGGCGTGGCCGCCAGAAGACGTCAGCAGGAGAACACACCCCCTTGTGACATCACTGACCCATCAGGCCCCGGGAGGTGAAGTTACAAGGGGCGGAGTCTCGGAGTGACGTCATGCATCCCATTGCAGCATCGAAAGAGGTTTGTTTCTTGAGTGTTCAGCGGGAATGACCAGAGGACGAAACGGGGAAGAAGAAGCCGGAGGAAGATGGAGAAGACCGGAGGAAGAAGCGGAGGAAGATGGAGGAAGAAGCGGGGGAAGAAGTAACTGGAGGAAGGAGGAGAAAACTGAAGGAAGACTGGAGAAAGAAGCGGGCGAAAGGCAAAGACATTTTTAATAAAGGAATTGTCAAAAACCGGCTATTGTCTTTTGTCACATTTCACTACTTTTTTGGTGAATGTGTAGGGGGACAATGTACCCGATATCCATTCACATGGGGGGGCCGGGATCTGGGGGCCCCCTTGTTAAAGGTGGCTTCCAGATTCCAATAAGCCCCCCGCCCACAGACCCCACAACCACTGGGCAAGGGTTGTGGGGATGAGGCCCTTGTCCCCATTAACATGGGGACAAGGTGTTTTGGGGCTGACCCCAAAACACCCTCCCCATGTTTAGGGCATGTGGCCTTGTATGGTTCAGGAGGGGGGGCGCTCGCTCGTCCCCCCCCCTTTCCTGACCTGCCAGGTTGCATGCTCGGATAAGGGTCTGGTATGGATTTTGGGGGGGACCCCTACGCCATTATTTTTTTAAATTTTGGTGTGGAGTTCCCTTAATATCCATACCACACTTGAAGGACCTGGTTTGGACTGGTGGGGGGAACCTTCGCCATTTTTTCTGTGATTTTTACTACTTTACTGGGAACCGGCAATTCATTACAGCCGAGAGCAATTTAAATGACTTTTTTTTCCTTTAGAAATGTTATTTTACTGCGGTACAGTAAAAAACATGGGAAAGATGCGCTACTATACAGACATACTAAGGACACCACACAGGCACGATATTTAAAGGAATTTTCCATTTTTATTGTTTCACTTTAAGCATTATTAAAATCACTGCTCCTGAAAAAACGGCCGTTTTAAAAACATTTTTTCCAATTGATACATGTCCCCTGGGGCAGGACCCAGGTCCCCATAAACTTTTTATGGCAAAGAACTTGCATATAAGCCTTCAGTCAGAACTTTGGATTTTGCAGGTTCGAGCCCCATTGACTTCCACTATTTCTGGATATGTGATCTGACAGGCATGTTTGCCGGCAATAGTGCTGCTTTCCATTTGCATTAGTGCCCAGTTTCTGAGAGTTGAAGTCTTAATTGGCCTTAATTGGGCACTATTTTCCGGGACTGCAGGATCATTTATTGGCGCTATAGTAAATGATCCCCATAATGTTCTCAAAGGTGAACCTATCCTTTAAATCTCATGCTAACTATACATGTGGTAATTTCAACTTTTCAATAGCAATAAGTAAATAGAACAAGGTAATCTATCACAAACATTTTTATCAAAAGCATGAAATCATCCAAAATGTAGAAGGGTTGCCTTGATCTATGGAATGTTTTTTTTTGCAATCAAAAATTGGATTGACAGTGATTGCAATTGCTTGAAAATAGCTGTGCACATATCCAACATCAGTCTTTGAATGTAGTTTGCATTTCTTTGATGTCTGTGCTAGTTATTGTAAATAATCTGTATGCTCTGTTTTACTATTTCAAGTTTTAAGCAAAAATGTAATGCGACTGAAAAAATGGTACAAAGCTCATTATACAGTTTGCAGATGGTGTGGAGATGCATTAATCCACACTAAAATGTCAAGGTGTGAATAAGTAGACTAGACTGGTCTAGACTACACACAGCAACTTCAGTTGCAAAAATGATTAAATGGATTAATGTAGAACTAAAGGCAAACCTTTTATTTTTATTTTTGATAGAGGGTCATAACCCATCTGGGGAGATCTCCTTTCACTTCCTGTCCCATAGCCAAAACACGAAGTGAGAGGAAATCTCTGCAAATTAAGAGAATCCCTCAGGTCACCAGAACTAGTGTCCTCATTCGAAGATTTTCCCTCTATTACTTTTCTGGGGACAACCCAAAATGTGGGATTTTCTTTTTCTTTCAGTTTCAATGATAACGGTAAACAGGACAAATAGAGAGGATGAATCTCCCTAATGGGGGCACAGACAGCAATAAAAAGGGACAGGCGTTCTAATAACTCTCCTCTCTATCCAAAACTAGAAAAAAGCTTTTGTCTTTAGTTATACTTTAAATCAATTTATTACTATTTTTGCCATATGGGTATTACCAAAAGTATTGTGACACCTACCTTTACATGCACATGAACTTTAATGGCATCCCAGTCTTATGCCCCGTACACACGGTCGGACTTTGTTCGGACATTCCGACAACAAAATCCTAGGATTTTTCCGACGGATGTTGGCTCAAACTTGTCTTGCATACACACGGTCACACAAAGTTGTCGGAAAATCCGATCGTTCTGAACGCGGTGACGTAAAACACGTACCTCGGGACTATAAACGGGGCAGTGGCCAATAGCTTTCATCTCTTTATTTATTCTGAGCATGCGTGGCACTTTGTCCGTCGGATTTGTGTACACACGATCGGAATTTCCGACAATGGATTTTGTTGTCGGAAAATTTTATATCCTGCTCTCAAACTTTGTGTGTCGGAAAATCCGATGGAAAATGTGTGATGGAGCCTACACACAGTCGGAATTTCCGACAACAAGGTCCTATCACACATTTTCCGTCGGAAAATCCGACCGTGTGTACGGGGCATTAGTCTGTAGGGTTCAATATTGAGTTGGCCCATGAAAAGAAGAGAAAAAAGAGCGCACCAGCCTAGTGCATTATCCTTGACAGATTTATTTAATTAAAAACAAGATAAAAACTACTCACAAAGGTCGAAGAAAAAATCGCATAGTAATGGCACAGAGGCAATTATTCCAGTGGTAGCAGTTTTCCAGGTCCCAGGAAGGAGGCATACGGACTACTGCTGGCTGTAGTCCGTATGCCTCCTTCCTGGGACCTGGAAATCTGCTACCACTGGAATAATAGCCTCTGTGCCATTACTATGCGATTTTTTCTTCGACCTTTGTGAGTAGTTTTTATCTTGTTTTTAATTAAATAAATCTGTCAAGGATAATGCACTAGGCTGGTGCGCTCTTTTTTCTCTTCTTTTCATTTAACACTAGGACAATCCCATCCTTTGAGAGCAGCAAGGCCGAAATCCATAGTCCTTCTTGAACCCTTGGGACTTTTTAGCCAACACACCTGTGCGCAAGAGTATTTTTTGCTTCTTCTTTGAGTTGGCCCACCCTTTGCAGCTATTACTAGCTTCAACTCATCTGGGAAGGCTATCCACAAGGTTTAGGAGTGTGTCTATAGGAATGTTTGACCATTCTTCCAGAAGAGCATTTGTGAGGTCAGGCACTGATGTGGAGGAGAAGCTGCAAATCGCCATCTCGTCCAATAAGAAAACATGTTGCATTCATTACGAAAATGCAGTGTTCTCTGAATGGCACCCATGCTGTGATCAACTATGCAGCAGGGCAGCAGCTGGGCACAGGATCCAGAAGCAAGCGGCAGTCACTCTAGTAGCTGTGCCTACTACGGTGATTTCCAGCTTCCAGGGGGATCCCACAAGTATGGCACATACAGTCAGGGCTTTTTTTCAGGGGGAACTTGGTGGAACTCAGTTCCACCACCTCTGGCTCAGACCCTCTGCTCCCTGCCCACCACTATCACTTGTAAACACAAAAGTCCGGTTTCTGTGTTTACAAGTAACAGCTCTGCACTGTGTGTGTAATGCAATCCTGGTATTTAATGACCTTTAAGACCCCCAATACTGTTCATGAAATTTGACTGACCACACCCACTATTTGATGTGATTTGGAGGGTGTGTGTAGGGGAGTGGTTTTGGGGGGTCGTGGTTGAGTTCCATCACCTATTAAAAAAAGCCCTGCATACAGTACATACTTACCTAGATCCAAGCTAGACCAATGCAACTATGTAAAAACTGCCATACCTAAACTTTAGCTTTAAATTGCCATAACCAGCATCAGTATTGGTCTCTTGCAAAACCTGTATATATGCCAAGAAGGGCAATTCTGTATTATTAATGAAGTTGCAAAAAACAGCACCATGCCTTTATTAATGTCCTCAACCATAAAGATAACTTGGTAATATAACAGAACGAGTTAATATGTTGTAATAGCAAGCATTCAGTAAATTATTCTCTAAATTTGCCATCTGCTGGTGAATGTTCAAAATGACAATTGCCACTAAAATATAAGAATCTTAAAGTGACACTAAACAATATCCTTATTCTGCAGAAATTATCAACACACATCCACTCTTTGATTTTTCATTAAATCGTTTGTGTTTTTCTGGCTCCTTGTAACATCCTTTGTGAGCTCCTAAACCTTTTTTCCCTCCCATTTCCATTTGAATAAACAGTGCCCGTTAGTTGCAGTCTGGTGCACACTAAAAATTAGGGATGCACCGTTACCATTTTTTTTACGAGTACCGAACCTTTTTTTTAGTAAACGTAGATACCAATTACCGATACCTACCGCAACTGTTTTGTTTACACTTCAGCTGTCAGCAATGGTACAAAGCATTAAAAAGGTTTTTACAAATGCAATACATTTTAATTTAATTTTTTTGCTCTTTTTTTATTGTGAAATGTGTAATAAAGGTGTACACATATTAAGGAACAAAGCAAACAAAAGAAAAGTTTAATTTATTAATAGTTTAAGAAATAGAAGTGAACAAAAAAAATCAGCAGGAAAATAATTAAATGGAGAAGGAGAATAAGGAGTTAATTAAGGCTTCATGCAAACGGGACGTTGTTCAACCTCTCCTGAAAGATTTAACTTGACAGCTAGAAACCGGCGTCTAAAAATGGGCGTTTAGCTGTGTTTAGCTGCGTTTGCGTCTAGAAGCGTTTACAATTTTTTTTTTTTTTTAAATAGCCAAAAATGAAAAACGCCTGTAAGCGAAACGCGAGTTGCTGCGTTTAGTCGCATTTAGCCACGTTTGGCGCTTGAAATGCCTCTACAAAGCTTCTGAATGCATTTTTTTGGGTTCCAAAAAAAAGCCTCCAAACTCAACTGCCTAGAAACTACTATAATTGACCCTGTGTACATGTACTGATAAGATAGCATAGAGGAGGGTTCAGGAGCAGTTGAAAAAAAATGGCCAACTGCTCCAAAACGTCTGTTTACCAGCAGCGGTGTACATGAGGCCTAAGGCTGATTAGAGTAAAAGTAAGATCCCTTTGATCTGTAGATTAATAAAGAGAGATATACAAAATTAAACAATGTTTCTTTTTATCTTTCTGTTTCAGCAGCTGAGCAATGTTGTTGACAAACATTGCCCGGCTGCTCTTTTTTTTTTTTTTTGACAGCTCCAACTGTTGAGACTTTGTTTGCACTTTAGCTGTCAACAGGGGAACCCCACTGGCATCTGAATTATTGTTTAAGGATGCGGCAGCCCTGCTCCTTAGCAACTGACAGAGGCGTAGCTTAAAGCTTGTGGGCTCCGATGCAAAAGTTGACCTGGGGCCCCCCCTACTACCACCTGCCACCTCGAGCCAAGATACTCCAAGTGGCTAAACAGTTATTTCAGATCTTTATTTACATATTGAGAGGGTAATTGAAAAGAATTGGAGAGGTATGTCAAAATGTGGACAGTTTCTCCAAAATCTTTTGAAAAACCTAGAGCAGGGGTAGACAACCTTTGAGAGGTGCAGATCTACCTGAACATGAAAGAGATCAAAGATCATCGGGGTTCAGCACCTTTCTTAAGAAATGATGCAGCAAGCCCTAGCTAAACAGTAAGGAAAACCTTAAAAAATGTCACTGTAAAAATATAAATGTGGCAGTCAGTCGGGTAGTGGATGGTGTCAGTAGAACAGTGGACGGTATCAGTAGAGCAGTGGACGGTGTCAGTAGAGCAGTGGAAGGTGTCAGTGGAACAGTGGACGGTGTCAGTGGAGCAGTGGATGGTGACAGTGGACGGTGTCAGGCGGGCAGTGTGACGGTGTCAGGCAGGCAGTGTGACGGTGTCAGCTGGGCAGAGGACGGTGTCAGTAGAGCAATGATTGGTGTCAGTAGAGCAGTGGACGGTGTCAGTAGAGCAGTGGACGGTGACGGTGTGAGTAGAGCAGTGGACGGTGTCAGTAGAGCAGAGGACGGTGTCAGTAGAGCAGTGGACGGTGTCAGTAGAGCAGAGGACGGTGTCAGTAGAGCAGTGATTGGTGTCAGTAGGGCAGAGGACTGTGTCGCCAGAGCAGTGATTGGTCTCAGTAGAGCAGTGGACGGTGTCAGTAGGGCAGAGGACGGTGTCAGTAGGACAGAGGACGGTGTCAGTAGAGCAGAGGACGGTGTCAGTGGAGCAGAGGACGGTGTCAGTAGAGCAGAGGACGGTGTCAGTGGAGCAGAGGACGGTGTCAGTGGAGCAGAGGACGGTGTCAGTGGAGCAGAGGACGGTGTCAGTGGAGCAGAGGACGGTGTCAGTGGAGCTGAGGATGGTGTCAGTGGAGCTGAGGACGGTGTCAGTGGAGCAGAGGACGGTGTCAGTGGAGCAGAGGACGGTGTCAGTGGAGCAGAGGACGGTGTCAGTGGAGCAGAGGACGGTGTCAGTAGAGCAGAGGATGGTGTCAGTACAGAAGTAATTGGTGTCAGTATGGCAGTGGACGGTGTCAGTAGAGCAGTGATTGGTGTCAGCTGGGCAGAGGACGGTGTCAGTAGAGCAATGATTGGTGTCAGTAGAGCAGTGGACGGTGTCAGTAGAGCAGTGGACGGTGACGGTGTGAGTAGAGCAGTGGACGGTGTCAGTAGAGCAGAGGACGGTGTCAGTAGAGCAGTGGACGGTGTCAGTAGAGCAGAGGACGGTGTCAGTAGAGCAGTGATTGGTGTCAGTAGGGCAGAGGACTGTGTCGCTAGAGCAGTGATTGGTCTCAGTAGAGCAGTGGACGGTGTCAGTAGGGCAGAGGACGGTGTCAGTAGGACAGAGGACGGTGTCAGTAGGACAGAGGACGGTGTCAGTAGGACAGAGGACGGTGTCAGTAGAGCAGAGGACGGTGTCAGTGGAGCAGAGGACGGTGTCAGTGGAGCAGAGGACGGTGTCAGTGGAGCAGAGGACGGTGTCAGTGGAGCTGAGGACGGTGTCAGTGGAGCTGAGGACGGTGTCAGTGGAGCAGAGGACGGTGTCAGTGGAGCAGAGGACGGTGTCAGTGGAGCAGAGGACGGTGTCAGTAGAGCAGAGGATGGTGTCAGTACAGAAGTAATTGGTGTCAGTATGGCAGTGGACGGTGTCAGTAGAGCAGTGATTGGTGTCAGTAGGGCAGTGGACGGTGTCAGTAGAGCAGTGGACGGTGTCAGTAGAGCAGTGGACGGTGTCAGTAGAGCAGTGATTGGTGTCAGTAGAGCAGAGGACGGTGTCAGTAGGGCAGAGGACAGTGTCAGTAGGGCAGAGGACGGTGTCAGTAGGACAGAGGACGCTGTCAGTAGGACAGAGGACGGTGTCAGTAGAGCAGAGGACGGTGTCAGTGGAGCAGAGGACGGTGTCAGTGGAGCAGAGGACGGTGTCAGTGGAGCAGAGGACGGTGTCAGTGGAGCAGAGGACGGTGTCAGTGGAGCAGAGGACGGTGTCAGTGGAGCAGAGGACGGTGTCAGAGGAGCAGAGGACGGTGTCAGAGGAGCAGAGGACGGTGTCAGAGGAGCAGAGGACGGTGTCAGTGGAGCAGAGGACGGTGTCAGTGGAGCAGAGGACGGTGTCAGTGGAGCAGAGGACGGTGTCAGTAGAGAAGTAATTGGTGTCAGTATGGCAGTGGACGGTGACAGTAGAGCAGTGATTGGTGTCAGTAGAGCAGAGGACGGTGTCAATAGAGCAGTGATTGGTGTCAGTAGGGCAGTGGACGGTGTCAGTAGAGCAGTGGACGGTGTCAGTAGAGCAGTGATTGGTGTCAGTAGAGCAGTGATTGGTGTCAGTAGAGCAGTGATTGGTGTCAGTAGAGCAGTGGACAGTGTCAGTAGAGCAGAGGACGGTGTCAATAGAGCAGTGATTGGTGTCAGTAGAGCAGAGGACGGTGTCAGTAGAGCAGTGATTGGTGTCAGTAGAGCAGAGGACTGTGTCAGTAGAGCAGTGATTGGTGTCAGTAGAGCAGAGGACGGTGTCAGTAGAGCAGTGATTGGTGTCAGTAGAGCAGAGGACGGTGTCAGTAGGGCAGTAATTGGTGTCAGTAGGGCAGTGGATGGTGTCAGTCGAGCAGTGATTGGTGTCAGTAGGGCAGTGGACGGTGTCAGTAGAGCAGTGATTGGTGTCAGTCGAGCAGTGATTGGTGTCAGTCGAGCAGAGGGCGGTGTCAATAGAGCAGTTATTGGTGTCAGTAGAGCAGAGGACGGTATCAATAGAGCAGTGATTGGTGTCAGTAGAGCAAAGGACGGTGTCAGTAGAGCAGTGATTGGTGTCAGTAGAGCAGTGATTGGTGTCAGTAGAGCAGAGGACGGTGTCAATAGAGCAGTGATTGGTGTCAGTAGAGCAGAGGACGGTGTCAGTAGAGCAGTGATTGGTGTCAGTAGAGCAGTGATTGGTGTCAGTAGAGCAGTGATTGGTGTCAGTAGAGCAGAGGACGGTGTCAATAGAGCAGTGATTGGTGTCAGTAAAGCAGAGGACGGTGTCAGTAGAGCAGTGATTGGTGTCAGTAGAGCAGTGATTGGTGTCAGTAGAGCAGTGATTGGTGTCAGTAGAGCAGAGGACGGTGTCAGTAGAGCAGTAATTGGTGTCAGTAGAGCAGTAATTGGTGTCAGTAGAGCAGTGATTGGTGTCAGTAGAGCAGTGATTGGTGTCAGTAGAGCAGTGATTGGTGTCAGTAGAGCAGAGGACGGTGTCAGTAGAGCAGTAATTGGTGTCAGTAGAGCAGTGGACGGTGTCAATAGAGCAGTGATTGGTGTCAGTAGAGCAGAGGACGGTGTCAGTAGAGCAGAGGACGGTGTCAATAGAGCAGTGATTGGTGTCAGTAAAGCAGAGGACGGTGTCAGTAGAGCAGTGATTGGTGTCAGTAGAGCAGAGGATGGTGTCAGTAGAGAAGTGATTGGTGTCAGTATGGCAGTGGACGGTGTCAGTAGAGCAGTGATTCGTGTCAGTAGAGCAGAGGACGGTGTCAGTAGGGCAGTGGACGGTGTCAGTAGAGCAGTGGACGGTGTCAGTAGAGCAGTGGACAGTGTCAGTAGAGCAGTGAACGGTGTCAGTAGAGCAGTGGACGGTGTCAGTAGAGCAGTGATTGGTGTCAGTAGAGCAGTGATTGGTGTCAGTAGAGCAGTAGACAGTGTCAGTAGAGCAGAGGACGGTGTCAATAGAGCAGTGATTGGTGTCAGTAGAGCAGAGGACGGTGTCAGTAGAGCAGTGGACGGTGTCAGTAGGACAGAGGACGCTGTCAGTAGGACAGAGGACGGTGTCAGTAGAGCAGAGGACGGTGTCAGTGGAGCAGAGGACGGTGTCAGTGGAGCAGAGGACGGTGTCAGTGGAGCAGAGGACGGTGTCAGTGGAGCAGAGGACGGTGTCAGTGGAGCAGAGGACGGTGTCAGTGGAGCTGAGGACGGTGTCAGTGGAGCTGAGGACGGTGTTAGAGGAGCAGAGGACGGTGTCAGTGGAGCAGAGGACGGTGTCAGTGGAGCAGAGGACGGTGTCAGTAGAGAAGTAATTGGTGTCAGTATGGCAGTGGACGGTGACAGTAGAGCAGTGATTGGTGTCAGTAGAGCAGAGGACGGTGTCAATAGAGCAGTGATTGGTGTCAGTAGGGCAGTGGACGGTGTCAGTAGAGCAGTGGACGGTGTCAGTAGAGCAGTGATTGGTGTCAGTAGAGCAGTGATTGGTGTCAGTAGAGCAGTGATTGGTGTCAGTAGAGCAGTGGACAGTGTCAGTAGAGCAGAGGACGGTGTCAATAGAGCAGTGATTGGTGTCAGTAGAGCAGAGGACGGTGTCAGTAGAGCAGTGATTGGTGTCAGTAGAGCAGAGGACTGTGTCAGTAGAGCAGTGATTGGTGTCAGTAGAGCAGAGGACGGTGTCAGTAGAGCAGTGATTGGTGTCAGTAGAGCAGAGGACGGTGTCAGTAGGGCAGTAATTGGTGTCAGTAGGGCAGTGGATGGTGTCAGTCGAGCAGTGATTGGTGTCAGTAGGGCAGTGGACGGTGTCAGTAGAGCAATGATTGGTGTCAGTCGAGCAGTGATTGGTGTCAGTCGAGCAGAGGGCGGTGTCAATAGAGCAGTTATTGGTGTCAGTAGAGCAGAGGACGGTATCAATAGAGCAGTGATTGGTGTCAGTAGAGCAAAGGACGGTGTCAGTAGAGCAGTGATTGGTGTCAGTAGAGCAGTGATTGGTGTCAGTAGAGCAGAGGACGGTGTCAATAGAGCAGTGATTGGTGTCAGTAGAGCAGAGGACGGTGTCAGTAGAGCAGTGGACGGTGTCAGTAGGACAGAGGACGCTGTCAGTAGGACAGAGGACGGTGTCAGTAGAGCAGAGGACGGTGTCAGTGGAGCAGAGGACGGTGTCAGTGGAGCAGAGGACGGTGTCAGTGGAGCAGAGGACGGTGTCAGTGGAGCAGAGGACGGTGTCAGTGGAGCAGAGGACGGTGTCAGAGGAGCAGAGGACGGTGTCAGAGGAGCAGAGGACGGTGTCAGAGGAGCAGAGGACGTTGTCAGAGGAGCAGAGGACGGTGTCAGAGGAGCAGAGGACGGTGTCAGAGGAGCAGAGGACGGTGTCAGTGGAGCAGAGGACGGTGTCAGTGGAGCAGAGGACGGTGTCAGTAGAGAAGTAATTGGTGTCAGTATGGCAGTGGACGGTGACAGTAGAGCAGTGATTGGTGTCAGTAGAGCAGAGGACGGTGTCAATAGAGCAGTGATTGGTGTCAGTAGGGCAGTGGACGGTGTCAGTAGAGCAGTGGACGGTGTCAGTAGAGCAGTGATTGGTGTCAGTAGAGCAGTGATTGGTGTCAGTAGAGCAGTGATTGGTGTCAGTAGAGCAGTGGACAGTGTCAGTAGAGCAGAGGACGGTGTCAATAGAGCAGTGATTGGTGTCAGTAGAGCAGAGGACGGTGTCAGTAGAGCAGTGATTGGTGTCAGTAGAGCAGAGGACTGTGTCAGTAGAGCAGTGATTGGTGTCAGTAGAGCAGAGGACGGTGTCAGTAGAGCAGTGATTGGTGTCAGTAGAGCAGAGGACGGTGTCAGTAGGGCAGTAATTGGTGTCAGTAGGGCAGTGGATGGTGTCAGTCGAGCAGTGATTGGTGTCAGTAGGGCAGTGGACGGTGTCAGTAGAGCAGTGATTGGTGTCAGTCGAGCAGTGATTGGTGTCAGTCGAGCAGAGGGCGGTGTCAATAGAGCAGTTATTGGTGTCAGTAGAGCAGAGGACGGTATCAATAGAGCAGTGATTGGTGTCAGTAGAGCAAAGGACGGTGTCAGTAGAGCAGTGATTGGTGTCAGTAGAGCAGTGATTGGTGTCAGTAGAGCAGAGGACGGTGTCAATAGAGCAGTGATTGGTGTCAGTAGAGCAGAGGATGGTGTCAGTAGAGCAGTGATTGGTGTCAGTAGAGCAGAGGACGGTGTCAGTAGAGCAGTGATTGGTGTCAGTAGAGCAGTGATTGGTGTCAGTAGAGCAGTGATTGGTGTCAGTAGAGCAGAGGACGGTGTCAATAGAGCAGTGATTGGTGTCAGTAAAGCAGAGGACGGTGTCAGTAGAGCAGTGATTGGTGTCAGTAGAGCAGTGATTGGTGTCAGTAGAGCAGTGATTGGTGTCAGTAGAGCAGAGGACGGTGTCAGTAGAGCAGTAATTGGTGTCAGTAGAGCAGTGATTGGTGTCAGTAGAGCAGTGATTGGTGTCAGTAGAGCAGTGATTGGTGTCAGTAGAGCAGAGGACGGTGTCAGTAGAGCAGTAATTGGTGTCAGTAGAGCAGTGGACGGTGTCAATAGAGCAGTGATTGGTGTCAGTAGAGCAGAGGACGGTGTCAATAGAGCAGTGATTGGTGTCAGTAAAGCAGAGGACGGTGTCAGTAGAGCAGTGATTGGTGTCAGTAGAGCAGAGGATGGTGTCAGTAGAGAAGTGATTGGTGTCAGTATGGCAGTGGACGGTGTCAGTAGAGCAGTGATTCGTGTCAGTAGAGCAGAGGACGGTGTCAGTAGGGCAGTGGACGGTGTCAGTAGAGCAGTGGACGGTGTCAGTAGAGCAGTGGACAGTGTCAGTAGAGCAGTGGACGGTGTCAGTAGAGCAGTGGACGGTGTCAGTAGAGCAGTGATTGGTGTCAGTAGAGCAGTGATTGGTGTCAGTAGAGCAGTAGACAGTGTCAGTAGAGCAGAGGACGGTGTCAATAGAGCAGTGATTGGTGTCAGTAGAGCAGAGGACGGTGTCAGTAGAGCAGAGATTGGTGTCAGTAGAGCAGTGATTGGTGTCAGTAGAGCAGTGATTGGTGTCAGTAGAGCAGAGGACGGTGTCAGTAGGGCAGTGATTGGTGTCAGTAGGGCAGTGGACGGTGTCAGTCGAGCAGTGATTGGTGTCAGTCGAGCAGTGATTGGTGTCAGTAGGGCAGTGATTGGTGTTAGTCGAGCAGTGATTGGTGTCAGTAGAGCAGTGATTGGTGTCAGTAGAGCAGTGATTGGTGTCAGTAGAGCAGTGATTGGTGTCAGTAGAGCAGAGGACGGTGTCAGTAGAGCAGTGGTTGGTGTCAGTAGAGCAGTGGACAGTGTCAGTAGAGCAGTGATTGGTGTCTGTAGAGCAGAGGACGGTGTCAGTAGAGCAGTGATTTGTTTCAGTAGAGCAGAGGACGGTGTCAATAGAGCAGTGATTGGTGTCAGTAGAGCAGAGGGCGGTGTCAGTAGAGCAGTGATTGGTGTCAGTAGAGCAGTGATTGGTGTCAGTAGAGCAGTGATTGGTGTCAGTAGAGCAGAGGACAGTTTCAGTAGGGCAGTGGACGGTCTCAGTAGGGCAGAGGACAGTGTCAGTAGGGCAGAGTACGGTGTCAGTAGGACAGAGGACGGTGTCAGTAGGACAGAGGACGGTGTCAGTAGGACAGAGGACGGTGTCAGTGGAGCAGAGGACGGTGTCAGTGGAGCAGAGGACGGTGTCAGTGGAGCAGAGGACGGTGTCAGTAGAGAAGTAATTGGTGTCAGTAGAGCAGTGGACAGTGTCAGTAGAGCAAAGGACGGTGTCAGTAGAGCAGTGATTGGTGTCAGTAGAGCAGTGATTGGTGTCAGTAGAGCAGAGGACGGTGTCAGTAGGGCAGTAATTGGTGTCAGTAGAGCAGAGGATGGTGTCAGTAGAGCAGTGATTGGTGTCAGTAGAGCAGTGGACAGTGTCAGTAGAGCAAAGGACGGTGTCAGTAGGACAGAGGACGGTGTCAGTGGAGCAGAGGACGGTGTCAGTGGAGCAGAGGACGGTGTCAGTGGAGCAGAGGACGGTGTCAGTGGAGCAGAGGACGGTGTCAGTAGAGAAGTAATTGGTGTCAGTAGAGCAGTGATTGGTGTCAGTAGAGCAGTGATTGGTGTCAGTAGAGCAGAGGACGGTGTCAGTAGGGCAGTGATTGGTGTCAGTAGGGCAGTGGACGGTGTCAGTCGAGCAGTGATTGGTGTCAGTCGAGCAGTGATTGGTGTCAGTCGAGCAGTGATTGGTGTCAGTAGGGCAGTGATTGGTGTTAGTCGAGCAGTGATTGGTGTCAGTAGAGCAGTGATTGGTGTCAGTAGAGCAGTGATTGGTGTCAGTAGAGCAGTGATTGGTGTCAGTAGAGCAGAGGACGGTGTCAGTAGAGCAGTGGTTGGTGTCAGTAGAGCAGTGGACAGTGTCAGTAGAGCAGTGATTGGTGTCTGTAGAGCAGAGGACGGTGTCAGTAGAGCAGTGATTTGTTTCAGTAGAGCAGAGGACGGTGTCAATAGAGCAGTGATTGGTGTCAGTAGAGCAGAGGGCGGTGTCAGTAGAGCAGTGATTAGTGTCAGTAGAGCAGTGATTGGTGTCAGTAGAGCAGTGATTGGTGTCAGTAGAGCAGAGGACAGTTTCAGTAGGGCAGTGGACGGTCTCAGTAGGGCAGAGGACAGTGTCAGTAGGGCAGAGGACGGTGTCAGTAGGACAGAGGACGGTGTCAGTAGGACAGAGGACGGTGTCAGTAGGACAGAGGACGGTGTCAGTGGAGCAGAGGACGGTGTCAGTGGAGCAGAGGACGGTGTCAGTGGAGCAGAGGACGGTGTCAGTAGAGAAGTAATTGGTGTCAGTAGAGCAGTGATTGGTGTCAGTAGGGCAGTGGACGGTGTCAGTAGAGCAGTGGACGGTGTCAGTAGAGCAGTGATTGGTGTCAGTAGAGCAGTGATTGGTGTCAGTAGAGCAGTGGACAGTGTCAGTAGAGCAAAGGACGGTGTCAGTAGAGCAGTGATTGGTGTCAGTAGAGCAGTGATTGGTGTCAGTAGAGCAGAGGACGGTGTCAGTAGGGCAGTAATTGGTGTCAGTAGGGCAGTGGACGGTGTCAGTAGGACAGAGGACGGTGTCAGTGGAGCAGAGGACGGTGTCAGTGGAGCAGAGGACGGTGTCAGTGGAGCAGAGGACGGTGTCAGTAGAGAAGTAATTGGTGTCAGTAGAGCAGTGATTGGTGTCAGTAGGGCAGTGGACGGTGTCAGTAGAGCAGTGGACGGTGTCAGTAGAGCAGTGATTGGTGTCAGTAGAGCAGTGATTGGTGTCAGTAGAGCAGTGATTGGTGTCAGTAGAGCAGTGGACAGTGTCAGTAGAGCAAAGGACGGTGTCAGTAGAGCAGTGATTGGTGTCAGTAGAGCAGTGATTGGTGTCAGTAGAGCAGAGGACGGTGTCAGTAGGGCAGTAATTGGTGTCAGTAGGGCAGTGGACGGTGTCAGTAGGGCAGTGATTGGTGTCAGTAGGGCAGTGATTGGTGTCAGTAGGGCAGTGGACGGTGTCAGTAGAGCAGAGGACGGTGTCAGAGGAGCAGAGGACGGTGTCAGTGGAGCAGAGGACGGTGTCAGTGGAGCAGAGGACGGTGTCAGTGGAGCAGAGGACGGTGTCAGTGGAGCAGAGGACGGTGTCAGTAGAGAAGTAATTGGTGTCAGTAGAGCAGTGATTGGTGTCAGTAGAGCAGTAATTGGTGTCAGTAGAGAAGTGATTGGTGTCAGTAGGGCAGTGGACGGTGTCAGTAGGGCAGTGGACGGTGTCAGTAGAGCAGTGATTGGTGTCAGTCGAGCAAAGGACGGTGTCAGTAGAGCAGTGATTGGTGTCAGTAGAGCAAAGGACGGTGTCAGTAGAGCAGTGATTGGTGTCAGTAGAGCAGTGATTGGTGTCAGTAGAGCAGAGGGCGGTGTCAATAGAGCAGTTATTGGTGTCAGTAGAGCAGAGGACGGTATCAATAGAGCAGTGATTGGTGTCAGTAGAGCAAAGGACGGTGTCAGTAGAGCAGAGATTGGTGTCAGTAGAGCAGTGATTGGTGTCAGTAGAGCAGAGGACGGTGTCAGTAGAGCAGTGGACGGTGTCAGTAGGACAGAGGACGCTGTCAGTAGGACAGAGGACGGTGTCAGTAGAGCAGAGGACGGTGTCAGTGGAGCAGAGGACGGTGTCAGTGGAACAGAGGACGGTGTCAGTGGAGCAGAGGACGGTGTCAGTGGAGCAGAGGACGGTGTCAGAGGAGCAGAGGACGGTGTCAGAGGAGCAGAGGACGGTGTCAGAGGAGCAGAGGACGGTGTCAGAGGAGCAGAGGACGGTGTCAGTGGAGCAGAGGACGGTGTCAGTGGAGCAGAGGACGGTGTCAGTGGAGCAGAGGACGGTGTCAGTAGAGAAGTAATTGGTGTCAGTATGGCAGTGGACGGTGACAGTAGAGCAGTGATTGGTGTCAGTAGAGCAGAGGACGGTGTCAATAGAGCAGTGATTGGTGTCAGTAGGGCAGTGGACGGTGTCAGTAGAGCAGTGGACGGTGTCAGTAGAGCAGTGATTGGTGTCAGTAGAGCAGTGATTGGTGTCAGTAGAGCAGTGATTGGTGTCAGTAGAGCAGTGGACAGTGTCAGTAGAGCAGAGGACGGTGTCAATAGAGCAGTGATTGGTGTCAGTAGAGCAGAGGACGGTGTCAGTAGAGCAGTGATTGGTGTCAGTAGAGCAGAGGACTGTGTCAGTAGAGCAGTGATTGGTGTCAGTAGAGCAGAGGACGGTGTCAGTAGAGCAGTGATTGGTGTCAGTAGAGCAGAGGACGGTGTCAGTAGGGCAGTAATTGGTGTCAGTAGGGCAGTGGATGGTGTCAGTCGAGCAGTGATTGGTGTCAGTAGGGCAGTGGACGGTGTCAGTAGAGCAGTGATTGGTGTCAGTCGAGCAGAGGGCGGTGTCAATAGAGCAGTTATTGGTGTCAGTAGAGCAGAGGACGGTATCAATAGAGCAGTGATTGGTGTCAGTAGAGCAAAGGACGGTGTCAGTAGAGCAGTGATTGGTGTCAGTAGAGCAGTGATTGGTGTCAGTAGAGCAGAGGACGGTGTCAATAGAGCAGTGATTGGTGTCAGTAGAGCAGAGGATGGTGTCAGTAGAGCAGTGATTGGTGTCAGTAGAGCAGAGGACGGTGTCAGTAGAGCAGTGATTGGTGTCAGTAGAGCAGTGATTGGTGTCAGTAGAGCAGTGATTGGTGTCAGTAGAGCAGAGGACGGTGTCAATAGAGCAGTGATTGGTGTCAGTAAAGCAGAGGACGGTGTCAGTAGAGCAGTGATTGGTGTCAGTAGAGCAGTGATTGGTGTCAGTAGAGCAGTGATTGGTGTCAGTAGAGCAGAGGACGGTGTCAGTAGAGCAGTAATTGGTGTCAGTAGAGCAGTGATTGGTGTCAGTAGAGCAGTAATTGGTGTCAGTAGAGCAGTGATTGGTGTCAGTAGAGCAGAGGACGGTGTCAGTAGAGCAGTAATTGGTGTCAGTAGAGCAGTGGACGGTGTCAATAGAGCAGTGATTGGTGTCAGTAGAGCAGAGGACGGTGTCAATAGAGCAGTGATTGGTGTCAGTAAAGCAGAGGACGGTGTCAGTAGAGCAGTGATTGGTGTCAGTAGAGCAGAGGATGGTGTCAGTAGGGAAGTGATTGGTGTCAGTATGGCAGTGGACGGTGTCAGTAGAGCAGTGATTCGTGTCAGTAGAGCAGAGGACGGTGTCAGTAGGGCAGTGGACGGTGTCAGTAGAGCAGTGGACGGTGTCAGTAGAGCAGTGGACAGTGTCAGTAGAGCAGTGGACGGTGTCAGTAGAGCAGTGGACGGTGTCAGTAGAGCAGTGATTGGTGTCAGTAGAGCAGTGATTGGTGTCAGTAGAGCAGTAGACAGTGTCAGTAGAGCAGAGGACGGTGTCAATAGAGCAGTGATTGGTGTCAGTAGAGCAGAGGACGGTGTCAGTAGAGCAGAGATTGGTGTCAGTAGAGCAGTGATTGGTGTCAGTAGAGCAGTGATTGGTGTCAGTAGAGCAGAGGACGGTGTCAGTAGGGCAGTGATTGGTGTCAGTAGGGCAGTGGACGGTGTCAGTCGAGCAGTGATTGGTGTCAGTAGGGCAGTGATTGGTGTTAGTCGAGCAGTGATTGGTGTCAGTAGAGCAGTGATTGGTGTCAGTAGAGCAGTGATTGGTGTCAGTAGAGCAGTGATTGGTGTCAGTAGAGCAGAGGACGGTGTCAGTAGAGCAGTGGTTGGTGTCAGTAGAGCAGTGATTGGTGTCTGTAGAGCAGAGGACGGTGTCAGTAGCGTAGTGATTTGTTTCAGTAGAGCAGAGGACGGTGTCAATAGAGCAGTGATTGGTGTCAGTAGAGCAGAGGGCGGTGTCAG
The DNA here is from genome assembly GCA_037952835.1 of Lithobates septentrionalis. Taxonomy (NCBI): domain Eukaryota; kingdom Metazoa; phylum Chordata; class Amphibia; order Anura; family Ranidae; genus Lithobates; species Lithobates septentrionalis. The sequence goes on from JBBDGP010000518.1 coordinate 822,194, forward strand.
TAGAGCAGTGATTGGTGTCAGTAGAGCAGTGATTGGTGTCAGTAGAGCAGTGATTGGTGTCAGTAGGGCAGTGGACGGTCTCAGTAGGGCAGAGGACAGTGTCAGTAGGGCAGAGGACGGTGTCAGTAGGACAGAGGACGGTGTCAGTAGGACAGAGGACGGTGTCAGTAGGACAGAGGACGGTGTCAGTGGAGCAGAGGACGGTGTCAGTGGAGCAGAGGACGGTGTCAGTGGAGCAGAGGACGGTGTCAGTAGAGAAGTAATTGGTGTCAGTAGAGCAGTGATTGGTGTCAGTAGGGCAGTGGACGGTGTCAGTAGAGCAGTGGACGGTGTCAGTAGAGCAGTGATTGGTGTCAGTAGAGCAGTGATTGGTGTCAGTAGAGCAGTGATTGGTGTCAGTAGAGCAGTGGACAGTGTCAGTAGAGCAAAGGACGGTGTCAGTAGAGCAGTGATTGGTGTCAGTAGAGCAGTGATTGGTGTCAGTAGAGCAGAGGACGGTGTCAGTAGGGCAGTAATTGGTGTCAGTAGGGCAGTGGACGGTGTCAGTAGGGCAGTGATTGGTGTCAGTAGGGCAGTGATTGGTGTCAGTAGGGCAGTGGACGGTGTCAGTAGAGCAGAGGACGGTGTCAGAGGAGCAGAGGACGGTGTCAGAGGAGCAGAGGACGGTGTCAGTGGAGCAGAGGACGGTGTCAGTGGAGCAGAGGACGGTGTCAGTGGAGCAGAGGACGGTGTCAGTGGAGCAGAGGACGGTGTCAGTAGAGAAGTAATTGGTGTCAGTAGAGCAGTGATTGGTGTCAGTAGAGCAGTGATTGGTGTCAGTAGAGCAGAGGACGGTGTCAGTAGGGCAGTGATTGGTGTCAGTAGGGCAGTGGACGGTGTCAGTCGAGCAGTGATTGGTGTCAGTCGAGCAGTGATTGGTGTCAGTAGGGCAGTGATTGGTGTTAGTCGAGCAGTGATTGGTGTCAGTAGAGCAGTGATTGGTGTCAGTAGAGCAGTGATTGGTGTCAGTAGAGCAGTGATTGGTGTCAGTAGAGCAGAGGACGGTGTCAGTAGAGCAGTGGTTGGTGTCAGTAGAGCAGTGGACAGTGTCAGTAGAGCAGTGATTGGTGTCTGTAGAGCAGAGGACGGTGTCAGTAGAGCAGTGATTTGTTTCAGTAGAGCAGAGGACGGTGTCAATAGAGCAGTGATTGGTGTCAGTAGAGCAGAGGGCGGTGTCAGTAGAGCAGTGATTGGTGTCAGTAGAGCAGTGAGTGGTGTCAGTAGAGCAGAGGACAGTTTCAGTAGGGCAGTGGACGGTCTCAGTAGGGCAGAGGACAGTGTCAGTAGGGCAGAGGACGGTGTCAGTAGGACAGAGGACGGTGTCAGTAGGGCAGAGGACGGTGTCAGTAGGACAGAGGACGGTGTCAGTGGAGCAGAGGACGGTGTCAGTGGAGCAGAGGACGGTGTCAGTGGAGCAGAGGACGGTGTCAGTAGAGAAGTAATTGGTGTCAGTAGAGCAGTGATTGGTGTCAGTAGGGCAGTGGACGGTGTCAGTAGAGCAGTGGACGGTGTCAGTAGAGCAGTGATTGGTGTCAGTAGAGCAGTGATTGGTGTCAGTAGAGCAGTGGACAGTGTCAGTAGAGCAAAGGACGGTGTCAGTAGAGCAGTGATTGGTGTCAGTAGAGCAGTGATTGGTGTCAGTAGAGCAGAGGACGGTGTCAGTAGGGCAGTAATTGGTGTCAGTAGGGCAGTGGACGGTGTCAGTAGGGCAGTGATTGGTGTCAGTAGGGCAGTGATTGGTGTCAGTAGGGCAGTGGACGGTGTCAGTAGAGCAGAGGACGGTGTCAGAGGAGCAGAGGACGGTGTCAGTGGAGCAGAGGACGGTGTCAGTGGAGCAGAGGACGGTGTCAGTGGAGCAGAGGACGGTGTCAGTGGAGCAGAGGACGGTGTCAGTGGAGCAGAGGACGGTGTCAGTGGAGCAGAGGACGGTGTCAGTGGAGCAGAGGACGGTGTCAGTAGAGAAGTAATTGGTGTCAGTATGGCAGTGGACGGTGTCAGTAGAGCAGTGATTGGTGTCAGTAGAGCAGAGGACGGTGTCAATAGAGCAGTGATTGGTGTCAGTAGGGCAGTGGACGGTGTCAGTAGAGCAGTGGACGGTGTCAGTAGAGCAGTGATTGGTGTCAGTAGAGCAGTGATTGGTGTCAGTAGAGCAGTGATTGGTGTCAGTAGAGCAGTGATTGGTGTCAGTAGTGCAGTGGACAGTGTCAGTAGAGCAGAGGACGGTGTCAATAGAGTAGTGATTGGTGTCAGTAGAGCAGAGGACGGTGTCAGTAGGGCAGTAATTGGTGTCAGTAGGGCAGTGGATGGTGTCAGTCGAGCAGTGATTGGTGTCAGTAGGGCAGTGGACGGTGTCAGTAGAGCAGTGATTGGTGTCAGTCGAGCAGTGATTGGTGTCAGTCGAGCAGAGGGCGGTGTCAATAGAGCAGTGATTGGTGTCAGTAGAGCAGAGGACGGTATCAATAGAGCAGTGATTGGTGTCAGTAGAGCAAAGGACGGTGTCAGTAGAGCAGTGATTGGTGTCAGTAGAGCAGTGATTGGTGTCAGTAGAGCAGAGGACTGTGTCAATAGAGCAGTGATTGGTGTCAGTAGAGCAGAGGATGGTGTCAGTAGAGCAGTGATTGGTGTCAGTAGAGCAGAGGACGGTGTCAGTAGAGCAGTGATTGGTGTCAGTAGAGCAGTGATTGGTGTCAGTAGAGCAGTGATTGGTGTCAGTAGAGCAGAGGACGGTGTCAATAGAGCAGTGATTGGTGTCAGTAAAGCAGAGGACGGTGTCAGTAGAGCAGTGATTGGTGTCAGTAGAGCAGTGATTGGTGTCAGTAGAGCAGTGATTGGTGTCAGTAGAGCAGAGGACGGTGTCAGTAGAGCAGTAATTGGTGTCAGTAGAGCAGTAATTGGTGTCAGTAGAGCAGTGATTGGTGTCAGTAGAGCAGTGATTGGTGTCAGTAGAGCAGTGATTGGTGTCAGTAGAGCAGAGGACGGTGTCAGTAGAGCAGTAATTGGTGTCAGTAGAGCAGAGGACGGTGTCAATAGAGCAGTGATTGGTGTCAGTAGAGCAGAGGACGGTGTCAATAGAGCAGTGATTGGTGTCAGTAAAGCAGAGGACGGTGTCAGTAGAGCAGTGATTGGTGTCAGTAGAGCAGAGGATGGTGTCAGTAGAGAAGTGATTGGTGTCAGTATGGCAGTGGACGGTGTCAGTAGAGCAGTGGACGGTGTCAGTAGAGCAGTGGACAGTGTCAGTAGAGCAGTGGACGGTGTCAGTAGAGCAGTGGACGGTGTCAGTAGAGCAGTGATTGGTGTCAGTAGAGCAGTGATTGGTGTCAGTAGAGCAGTAGACAGTGTCAGTAGAGCAGAGGACGGTGTCAATAGAGCAGTGATTGGTGTCAGTAGAGCAGAGGACGGTGTCAGTAGAGCAGAGATTGGTGTCAGTAGAGCAGTGATTGGTGTCAGTAGAGCAGTGATTGGTGTCAGTAGAGCAGAGGACGGTGTCAGTAGGGCAGTGATTGGTGTCAGTAGGGCAGTGGACGGTGTCAGTCGAGCAGTGATTGGTGTCAGTCGAGCAGTGATTGGTATCAGTAGGGCAGTGATTGGTGTTAGTCGAGCAGTGATTGGTGTCAGTAGAGCAGTGATTGGTGTCAGTAGAGCAGTGATTGGTGTCAGTAGAGCAGTGATTGGTGTCAGTAGAGCAGAGGACGGTGTCAGTAGAGCAGTGGTTGGTGTCAGTAGAGCAGAGGACAGTGTCAGTAGAGCAGAGGACGGTGTCAATAGAGCAGTGATTGGTGTCTATAGAGCAGAGGACGGTGTCAGTAGAGCAGTGATTTGTTTCAGTAGAGCAGAGGGCGGTGTCAGTAGAGCACTGATTGGTGTCAGTAGAGCAGAGGACGGTGTCAATAGAGCAGTGATTGGTGTCAGTAGAGCAGAGGGCGGTGTCAGTAGAGCAGTGATTGGTGTCAGTAGAGCAGTGATTGGTGTCAGTAGAGCAGAGGACGGTGTCAGTAGAGCAGTGATTGGTGTCAGTAGAGCAGAGGACGGTGTCAGTAGAGCAGTGATTGGTGTCAGTAGAGCAGTGGACGGTGTCAGTAGAGCAGTGATTGGTGTCAGTAGAGCAGTGATTGGTGTCAGTAGAGCAGTGATTGGTGTCAGTAGAGCAGAGGACGGTGTCAGTAGGGCAGTGATTGGTGTCAGTAGGGCAGTGGACGGTGTCAGTCGAGCAGTGATTGGTGTCAGTCGAGCAGTGATTGGTGTCAGTAGGGCAGTGATTGTTGTTAGTCGAGCAGTGATTGGTGTCAGTAGAGCAGTGATTGGTGTCAGTAGAGCAGTGATTGGTGTCAGTAGAGCAGTGATTGGTGTCAGTAGAGCAGTGATTGGTGTCAGTAGAGCAGAGGACGGTGTCAGTAGAGCAGTGGTTGGTGTCAGTAGAGCAGAGGACGGTGTCAATAGAGCAGTGATTGGTGTCAGTAGAGCAGAGGGCGGTGTCAGTAGAGCAGTGATTGGTGTCAGTAGAGCAGTGATTGGTGTCAGTAGAGCAGAGGACGGTGTCAGTAGAGCAGTGATTGGTGTCAGTAGAGCAGAGGACGGTGTCAGTAGAGCAGTGATTGGTGTCAGTAGAGCAGTGATTGGTGTCAGTAGAGCAGTGATTGGTGTCAGTAGAGCAGAGGACAGTTTCAGTAGGGCAGTGGACGGTCTCAGTAGGGCAGAGGACAGTGTCAGTAGGGCAGAGGACGGTGTCTGTAGGACAGAGGACGGTGTCAGTAGGACAGAGGAGGGTGTCAGTAGGACAGAGGACGGTGTCAGTAGAGCAGAGGACGGTGTCAGTGGAGCAGAGGACGGTGTCAGTGGAGCAGAGGACGGTGTCAGTGGAGCAGAGGACGGTGTCAGTGGAGCAGAGGACGGTGTCAGTGGAGCAGAGGACGGTGTCAGTAGAGAAGTAATTGGTGTCAGTAGAGCAGTGATTGGTGTCAGTAGGGCAGTGGACGGTGTCAGTAGAGCAGTGGACGGTGTCAGTAGAGCAGTGGACGGTGTCAGTAGAACAGTGATTGGTGTCAGTAGAGCAGTGATTGGTGTCAGTAGAGCAGTGGACAGTGTCAGTAGAGCAAAGGACGGTGTCAGTAGAGCAGTGATTGGTGTCAGTAGAGCAGAGGACGGTGTCAGTAGAGCAGTGATTGGTGTCAGTAGAGCAGAGGACGGTGTCAGTAGGGCAGTAATTGGTGTCAGTAGGGCAGTGGACGGTGTCAGTAGGGCAGTGATTGTTGTCAGTAGGGCAGTGATTGGTGTCAGTAGGGCAGTGGACGGTGTCAGTAGAGCAGTGATTGGTGTCAGTCGAGCAGTGATTGGTGTCAGTCGAGCAGAGGACGGTGTCAATAGAGCAGTGATTGGTGTCAGTAGAGCAGAGGACGGTATCAATAGAGCAGTGATTGGTGTCAGTAGAGCAGAGGACGGTGTCAGTAGAGCAGTGATTGGTGTCAGTAGAGCAGTGATTGGTGTCAGTAGAGCAGAGGACGGTGTCAATAGAGCAGTGATTGGTGTCAGTAGAGCAGAGGATGGTGTCAGTAGAGCAGTGATTGGTGTCAGTATAGCAGAGGATGGTGTCAGTAGAGCAGTGATTGGTGTCAGTAGAGCAGAGGACGGTGTCAGTAGAGCAGTGATTGGTGTCAGTAGAGCAGTGATTGGTGTCAGTAGAGCAGAGGACGGTGTCAGTAGAGCAGTAATTGGTGTCAGTAGAGCAGTGGACGGTGTCAATAGAGCAGTGATTGGTGTCAGTAGAGCAGAGGACGGTGTCAATAGAGCAGTGATTGGTGTCAGTAGAGCAGAGGACGGTGTCAGAAGAGCAGTGATTGGTGTCAGTAGAGCAGTGATTGGTGTCAGTAGAGCAGTGATTGGTGTCAGTAGAGCAGTGATTGGTGTCAGTAGAGCAGTGATTGGTGTCAATAGAGCAGTGATTGGTGTCAGTAGAGCAGTGGACGGTGTCAATAGAGCAGTGATTGGTGTCAGTAGAGCAGAGGACGGTGTCAATAGAGCAGTGATTGGTGTCAGTAAAGCAGAGGACGGTGTCAGTAGAGCAGTGATTGGTGTCAGTAGAGCAGTGGACGGTGTCAATAGAGCAGTGATTGGTGTCAGTAGAGCAGAGGACGGTGTCAATAGAGCAGTGATTGGTGTCAGTAGAGCAGAGAACGGTGTCAGCAGAGCAGTGATTGGTGTCAGTAGAGCAGAGGATGGTGTCAGTAGAGAAGTGATTGGTGAAAGTATGGCAGTGGACAGTGTCAGTAGAGCAGTAATTCGTGTCAGTAGAGCAGAGGACGGTGCCAGTAGGGCAGTGGACGGTGCCAGTAGGGCAGTGGACGGTGCCAGTAGGGCAGTGGACGGTGTCAGTAGAGCAGTGGACGGTGTCAGTAGAGCAGTGGACGGTGTCAGTAGAGCAGTGGACGGTGTCAGTAGAGCAGTAATTGGTGTCAGTAGAGCAGTAGACGGTGTCAGTAGAGCAGAGGACGGTGTCAATAGAGCAGTGATTGGTGTCAGTAGAGCAGAGGACGGTGTCAGTAGAGCAGAGGGCGGTGTCAGTAGAACATTGATTGGTGTCAGTAGAGCAGAGGACGGTGTCAGTAGAGCAGTGATTGGTGTTAGTAGAGCAGAGGACGGTGTCAGTAGGGCAGTGATTGGTGTCAGTAGGGCAGTGGACGGTGTCAGTCGAGCAGTGATTGGTGTCAGTCGAGCAGTGATTGGTGTCAGTAGGGCAGTGATTGGTGTCAGTAGAGCAGATAACGGTGTCAGTAGAGCAGAGATTGGTGTCAGTAGAGCAGAGGACGGTGTCAGTAGAGCAGTGGTTGGTGTCAGTAGAGCAGTGGTTGGTGTCAGTAGAGCAGTGGTTGGTGTCAGTAGAGCAGTGGTTGGTGTCAGTAGAGCAGAGGACGGTGTCAGTAGAGCAGAGGACGGTGTCAGTAGAGCAGAGGACGGTGTCAGTAGAGCAGAGGACGGTGTCAGTAGAGCAGAGGACGGTGTCAGTAGAGCAGAGGACAGTGTCAATAGAGCAGTGATTGGTGTCAGTAGAGCAGAGGACGGTGTCAATAGAGCAGTGATTGGTGTCTGTAGAGCAGAGGACGGTGTCAGTAGAGCAGTGATTTGTTTCAGTAGAGCAGAGGACGGTGTCAATAGAGCAGTGATTGGTGTCAGTAGAGCAGAGGGCGGTGTCAGTAGAGCAGTGATTGGTGTCAGTAGAGCAGAGGACGGTGTCAGTAGAGCAGTGATTGGTGTCAGTAGAGCAGAGGACGGTGTCAGTAGAGCAGTGATTGGTGTCAGTAGAGCAGAGGACGGTTTCAGTAGAGCAGTGATTGGTGTCAGTAGAGCAGAGGACGGTGTCAATAGAGCAGTGATTGGTGTCAGTAGGGCAGTGGACGGTGTCAGTAGGGCAGTGGACGGTGTCAGTAGGGCAGTGGACGGTGTCAGTAGGGCAGTGGACGGTGTCAGTAGAGCAGTGGACAGTGTCAGTAGGGCAGTGGATAAAGAGAATATGATTACTTATGCGCTAACCAATACCAACTAATAATGTGTCCCTACACTTACTAAAAATAAAAAGTGTGGCGCTATCCCTAATTCAATAAAACAAAGTGTAAAAATACAGAACTCAAAAAGACCCATTGGGTACTAAATCAAAACCCCAGTGCTGCAAGAGGTTCAGATGAATGTACAAATAAGCAAATAATTTAAGGAACATCAATAACAGATATCATTAATACTTTAATACTCTACTGGATATTACAACTAAAAACACCAGTGCTGCACATAATTAAAAATGTGTAAACAAAGCGGAATAAATAGATAAAAAGGAAAAATACCATATATACAGATCAAATTCATCAATGAAGTTCAATTGAATGTGCTAATAACAAATAAATTAGACATAAAAATCAATAGTACCCTGCTGGCTATTGCAACCAAAAGCACCAGTGCTGCAAATATTAAAAATTGTGCAAACAAAGCAAGATAATTCCACATGCAGATAAAGTTCATTAATACGGTAGCAATATCCAAATGGGATGACATTGCTGGGTATTGCAACCAAATGCACCAGTGCTGTAAGAAATCAAAATATGTGCAAATATGGCGAATAGGTAAACCAAATAAATTTCATAGGATAATAAAGTTCATCAATAAAGTGTCCTTTTTTGTGTTTCACATCCAACATCAATGTGTCCAAGTAAATAAATCAAACAGATCCCAGTGGTGATAGACGTGCATATATCAAGAAATCCTTAAGTGATGGTGTGATCACTCCGCGTGCGCTAACAGCTCACCTCACATCAAGACCCTTCATTCTTTACAGCACTGGTGCTTTTGGTTGCAGTATCCAGCAGGGTACTATTGGTTTTTATGTTTTATATATCTATTTGTTATTTGCAGATTCACTTGAACTTTATTGATGAATTTGATCTGTATATATGGAATTTTTCCTTTTTTTTTCTATTTATTCTGCTTTGTTTACACCTTTTTAATTATGTGCAGCACTGGTAAAATATTTCTAATATCCAGTAGGCTATCAATGATCTCTGTTATTGATGTTCCTTATGTTATTTGCTTATTTGTATATTCATCTGAACCTCTTGCAGCACAGAATTAGGGAAAGCCCCACAGTCACTACAAGTCCAAGCATGTCCAGGACTCGCCCCTCCCCAAGCTGGGTTCCTGTCACTTCCTTACATATGGGATGTTCATAGGACAGGGGGAGTTCAGAGAAGTCTCAGTCCCACTCAATGTATAGAAGCCCCCCAGCCATGTCAGTGTCCTGGACTTTAGAATGCTCGAACTTCCTCCACATAACCCACTGGTCCACTCCTGCATCTGACCTCTTGATAAACTTGCTTGCAGTATCTCCATCTTCTAATGGCTCCAGCTTAAAAGCAGTATTCCCAGCCGGGCCCGGGCCCCGCCAGTAACACCGTCGCCCACACAGGTACAGCGGCATTAAGCCTGATGTGACAGGGACAAGCATTGGGCCCCCCTGAAGGAGGGGCCGGGTCGCCATGGCAACCCCTGCGATCCCTGACGCTACGCCCAATTGTCGGCTTTTTCCTGCTGACAGCTGATAGAACCGAGCCTAAAAGTATCAGTTTCAGGTATTGGAGGATTTGCACGAGTACCGATACTCATGCAAGTGCTTAGTATCAGCACTAAAATACTATATTCTATATAGTCACTAGTTCCCCCACTGTCAGAATACAATAGGTCAGCAGGGAGGATTCCCCCATCAACATCAGATTCCCAGGCACGAGGTTGAGTAGGCATACCACCCATCAACAGAGTGATCCCCTTCCTTTTACCTTTACAATCTTATCTTAAAGGGTTCCCTACAGACACCTACATGAATAAACTTAAATGGTACTCTGTGGTAGTGTCGCTCACATACTGCCCTTAGTGCTGAGCAAGCAGATATTCACGGGGCGGATCATCACTGATCCGCCCCGTGAGAAAGAGCCCTTAGTCTAGTTTCGTTTATTCGTTCGAATTGAATTCAGTTCGACCGAATATGTAAAATTCAAATCAAAATTAGATTTTTTTTCGGTTGGAATGCGGCTGCCGAATTTTTTACATCTAATGCCGCGTACACACGGTCGGACTTTCCGGCATACTTGGTCCAGCGGACCAGAGTGTGCCGGACAATCCGCCCGTGTGTGGGCGGCGGCGGACTTTTCCGGCGGACTTCTTCCCAAAAGCCCGCCGGACCTAGATTTGAAGAAAGTTTCAAATCTTTCCGTCGGACTCAGTTTCGGGCGGAAAGTCCGCTCGTGTGTGTGCTGGTCCGACGGAAAGCCCGCTCCTGTGTAGGCTGGTCCGACAGACCAAATACGACACGAGGGCAGGGTATTGCATCTCGCGCTCGCTGCAATAGGAAAAACAAATCTTCCTATTGCGGCGAGCGCGGGGCATCCCAGGCCCTTAGGTCTGGTATGGATTATAAAGGGAACCCCGCTACGCCGAAAAAACGGCGTGGGGTCCCCCTAAAATCCATACCAGACCCCGATCCGAGCACGCAGCCTGGCCGGTCAGGAAAGGGGGTGGGGACGAGCGAGCGCCCCCCCCTCCTGAACCGTACCAGGCCGCATGCCCTCAACATGGGGGGTGGGTGCTTTGGGGGAGGGGGGCGCCCTGCGCCCCCCCCAAAGCACCTTGTCCCCATGTTGATGAGGACAAGGGCCTCTTCCCGACAACCCTGGCCGTTGGTTGTCAGGGTCTGCGGGCGGGGGCTTATCGGAATCTGGGAGCCCCCTTTAATAAGGGGGCCCCCAGATCCCGGCCCCCCACCCTATGTAAATGAGTATGGGGTACATGGTACCCCTACCCATTTACCTAGGAAAAAAGTGTAAGTAATAAAACACACTACACAGGTTTTTAAAATATTTTATTAAACAGCTCCGGGGGGGGGGGATCTTCCTCCGGCTTCGGGGGTCTTCTTCCGGCTTCGGGGGTCCCTCCGCTTCATCTTCTCCCGGCGTCCGGTTGGTTCTTCTCCGCTCTCCGGCCTCTTCTCCCGGTGTCCCAGGTCTTCGGCCGGCCCCTCCACTGTCTTCATGTAGCTCTATTGCCAGCGGAGGTCCGGACTTCTGGGCTTCTGGGCTTCTTGTCTTCTTGTCTTCTCTTCTCTTCCCCCAGATGTTGACACGACGCTCTCTCCGGCTGGACTGGTCTCTGAGGGCTGCGTTGTGACTTATATAGGCGGAGACCCCGCCCCCATATGATGTCACAGTTCCTGGGCATGCTGGGACTGTGACATTTTAGGGGGCGTGGGCGCCCCCCTCCCCCAAAGCACCCACCCCCCATGTTGAGGGCATGCGGCCTGGTACGGTTCAGGAGGGGGGGGCGCTCGCTCGTCCCCACCCCCTTTCCTGACCGGCCAGGCTGCGTGCTCGGATCGGGGTCTGGTATGGATTTTAGGGGGGGCCCCACGCCGTTTTTTCGGCGTAGGGGTTCCCCTTTATAATCCATACCAGACCTAAGGGCCTGGTATGCCCCGCGACGGGGCTCGCAAGGTGTCAATCTCGCCGATAAAAGCGGCAAGATTGACATCCTTTTCTAGTCCCGTCGCACCTGAGTCACGTTCAAAATGAACGGACTTGGCCGTGTGTGGGCAAGTCCGTTCATTCTGAAAGTCCGCCGGAACTCCGGCGAAAGTCCGTCGGAAAGACGGGCGGACTTAGCCCGCCGGAAAGTCCCGGCGTGTGTGGGCAAGTCCGTCCGTTTTAAAGTCCGGCGCACCTGGCGGACAAAGTCCGTCGGAAAGTGTGCCGGACCAAGTAGGATAGAAAGTCCGACCGTGTGTACGCGGCATAAGAATTACAATATATTTACATTTCATATTCATTTCCCATTTTTTGGACGAATTGTGTTTCGTTATTTCGGAGGAGTCGCTTACTTTCATTACTATTGTGATTTGGAATTCGGATACATCCGAATCTCCGAATAACAAAAAATGTGTCCAAATTTAGATTCGTAACTAAACGAATCGCACATGTCTACCCACTATCATAGAAAAGACTATACATTCCCATTATCCCTTTGACTGTGAATTACATGCCATACATTATGCTCTATCTTCTCCTATGCAGCCATTGACGTATGATATACTTTAAAGCACAGCCCCCACAGTCACATTAGTGTATGGGACCGCAGAAAGGAATGCTTGGACAAAATGAACACACAACAAATACTACTTGCAATAAATTTAATTTAATTTATTGAATAAATATTTTATTGGATAAAACTCAGCCACTACGACTCAAGCTGAAAAAACAATCTTTCGTCAATATTATTTCACAAAACTGTCCCCAAAAGACAGGATGGGGTTGTCTTAACCCCACCTGTCATTGACCCCCAGCACGCGGCCTGTTCAATACATGACTGAAAACCCAAATTCATTATGTCCAAGCCAATGTCCGATAGATGTACACCATCGGATCTATAAAACCCCGAAATCCCGCCCTCGAGATCTACATGCCGATAAGCAAAACCAAATTCCGGGACCATAAATTTGGAAACTGCCCTATTAACCCTTTTCCTGACTTTTTCAAAAGGCCTCAGAACGGCGGAATCTAACCACCGTAACCTGGGAATAATTTCTGAAAAAATGATCACCAGCTTAGGGGATGACAACTTAATAAGATGAATGGAATGTTTAATGCTGAAAATAAGATCCAACGTGCGCATCTGTCCCACATCGTTTCCTCCCAAATGTAAAATTAAAATATTAGGTGTAGGCCAAGAGAGAAGAAGTGAACTGAACTCAAATAATAACTCCTCCCACAGCATACCTCATCTTCCCAACCAGAAAACTTGGAAATATGTTGGATCCAGACCCAAATTAGAAGTGTAAGCAGAGCACGTTGATGCGCCCAATATACGAAAGAGTGTCCTAAAATTCAGACCACTCCAGGCACACGTATAATAATTAAATAACAGGGTTAGGACGAATATAGAGTTTAAAAGAATTCGACTTCCACATACCTAAACTCTTAATGCGACCAGAACCAAGACCCAATTTAGCCGCTTCTGTGGCAGCACCGATTCTGAAAGAGTGTGAAGAAATACGTATGTCTGACAGATGCAAGGCTGTGCAACATTTGGACAAAACATTATTAAATTGGAATGTCGTGAGAGGTGAACCATCTTCATGGATAAAAAGCACTCCTTCATTTTTGGGGCGAATAGCCAAATAAGAAGACATTCTCATCACCGAACAAATAGGAGAACTGGGACAAGCCAATAGACGTAGCCAAACGCCTTTCTTCGATTGGTCAGTTTTACTAGATTGAATAAATACATTTAAAAATGTATCAGCAAGGATAACGTGTTGCACTTGCAAACCAGAAGGCTTACGTTTACTAATTGACACCATTTCAGAAATCCGTAATGCCGCAAAAAAGACCAGAGTAAAAACGGCAAAAGTATAGCTTCAAATGATGAAAAACATATAGAACTTGTAATAGAGCAGAAAGATGTGAGAACTTCAGGAGTTATAGGATGCCTGTTATCAACCTTAGCATGAAATTTTTTATAACCCTTAGACAAGAGGTTAAATAATTAATTGAGTTTTTGAAAAAATGAAAGGCCTGTTAAAATTTTATAAACATGAGACCATGAATATTCTTTTGACATCAAAAATTCTAGAAATAATAATACCAGATGTTCCGAACAATCGGATACCGCAGCCTGTTTAGCAGACAAAATTGCAACCATAATAACCATGAGGACCGGTAACCAGACCGCGAGGCTGAAGCCAAAGATTTCTCATTATTTTCAGCTACTAAATGATTTCCCATAACCGAGGTGGGCAAGGTGTTCCGATATAATCCACTGTAGGTAATAGGGAGAAAAAATGCTCCATCTGTAAACGATGGGGCATCAGCCGTCTCATTAGCCTTGCCCGGTATATATTTAGCCCTAACCCATATATTTAGACAGAGGCATTTATATACCAGATAACGCAAAAGCACAATTACAGGAGGAGATCTGGAAGACAAACAGTTAACTGCAAATGAAACACCCTGGTTGTCTGTACTAACAAGGATCCTTTTATTTGCAAACCGTTCACCCCAAAGCTCGAGTGCAACAATTAAAGGGAACAATTCCAGAAGTACGATATTAGTACAGAGACCCCTGGTGGACCAACTTACCGGCCAAGATTCAGCGCACCAATGATCCCCCCAGATTGCCGCAAATCCAACCTGTGGCATCAGTGGCCAAGCAGAAGTCTCTGTCCAGGATAAAATCATCCTGCCAGAAAGCCCTGCCATTAAAATGGAGTAAGAAATTCAGCCAAACTAACAGATCTGCTTTCAAATCCGTAGTTAGTCTAATATGAGAAAAAGGGTTCTTATAACCTAAAAATAGCCAAATACATGCGTCTGTAAAAAATTCTACCCACTGGTAAAATCTGTGTCGCAAAGGCTAAAAGCCCCATTAATGATTGTAAATCTTTTAATAAGACCTTTGGTTTCTTAATAAGTGACTGAAGAAGATGTGTAATTTTTTCAATTTTTCCAAAAGGTAGCCGAAATTCTCTTTCCACTGTATCAATTGTTATACCCAAAAAAATCAATGCAAGTAGTTGGCAAAACCCTTTTTTTCAGATGCCAAGGGAACACCAAACTCCTTGCATGTATCAACAAAAATTGACAATAAAGACATTGAGAAGAATCCGAAGGACCCATGAATAAAAAATCATCTGGATAGTGGATCAAAAAGGGGGATCCAGATTTAGATGACACCACCCATTCTAAGAAAGTTGAAAATTCTTCAAAATAAAAACAAGAGAGCGAACACCCCATCGGCAGACAGCGTTCAAAATAAAATTTTCCTTGAAATTGAAAACCTAATGAATTAAAACAATCAGGATGGATGGGAAGAAGTCTAAATGCAGATTTGATATCTGCCTTTGCCAATAAAACGGGACCACCTAATAATTTAATCTTATGCACCGCTTGTTCAAAAGAAGCATAAGAAAGTGACGATAAATCATCATTTATCTGATCATTTAAAGATGAACCTGCAGGAAAAGACAAATGATGAATTAAGCGATAGGTATAAGGCTTCTTTATTGGCACCAAGCCTAATGGAGACAAACGAAAATTAAGAAAAGGAGGGTGATCAAAAGGGCCAGAGATTCTACCCATTGAAAGGTCCATTTCCAATTTGTTTGTCACTATCAAAGGCAATTCGGAAACTGATTTTAAATTATCCACCATACTGCAACCCGAACCTTGAAATTTTGGGATTAAAAAACCCTCATCAAAACCTTTAATGAGTAGATCCGCTGTCTGTTGATTTGGATAATGCTGAATCCATGGGAGCATTTTTTCCAAATTCACTGGGGTGAGTGCTTTTAAGAAAAAAATCCCTCAGGTTTGTCTGTTGCTGAGTAGTTGAGGATAATTTACGAAAACATTTAGCTACAGGATGTAAGCCTCCACAGAGAGCGCACTCATGTTTGTATTTACATGTAGGCGGCCATCTGCATTGGCTATCATTAAACGATAAACATATACCTATCTTATACGGTACTGCAGGCGTATTCGTGACATTACCTGTACCAAACTTGGGAAAATTTGGTTTCTGTGGAAAGAAAAGGTTAAGACATAAACCTACGTCTTTTGAACCCCACTGTAATCCTGGATAGACCGATAACTTGTGACGAAATGCTTCGTCATACGAAAACTAAGAAAAACCTGAAAAACACTTGTAGGCTTCCTGTATAATATCAATATGTTGAAATAAGCCAGGACTTTTATCTGGAAATTTTTCACAGAGTACACTGGAAAAAATACAAAAATCCTGCAACCAATTAGAAAGAGATTTTGGAACAGTTCTACGACGATCTTCTTCAAGTTTATCACCTTTATCAGTTTTCAAAAATGACTCTTTGACAGATGGTAAAAGTGATAAAATATCTACAAATTCACCTTTCCAGATTTTTTCTTTAGTAGTAATAAATAAATGAAATCCTAAGGGGGACAAAAAACAGGGCATAGACTCTTTAAAAGTAACATCTGGTAAAGTGCTAGCAATACAAGCAGGCGTAACCGTTTTATCCTTATAAAAATCCTGTGAAACTGGAAGTAAATCAGCTGAATGTGGCACATGGTTCGCAGACCAAATAACCGCAGCTGGTTCCTGTAATGAAACACTATCAGTAGGGGAATATTGAGTAGCAGACACAGGATTAGTGTGAGAAATTAAAGCAGTGTGAGCTTTAAATTCAGTTAAAAAATTCGAGAAACAAGAAAACAGTTGACCAAATAAGGGCAACAGATGCGTCTCACCTGTAGATACTCCACCCACACTAGTGGCTGAGCTAGACTGTTGAGATGAATGGAGCACTGGAATAGAAAAACCAGCTGCTCCCAAAGCCTGTGAAGCTGATCCTGTAGCGCCGCTGGAGACAGTAGAATGGTTGACCTGTTGCCTAGGCGTATCTCAGGCAGCGTCGCTGTTTGTCCTGGAGATGCCATGTTCCCAATGGGCCGTTCCGCATTGCTCCGCCGCCAGAGATATGAGTGGCAGGCCGTCGTTTGGACTTAGAGGCCGGCTCTGCCCTGCGCTGTGACGCACTCCTGGCTGGTGAAAGGCTGAATCTTCTATGCTGAATGCGCCGCCTCTTGCTTAGCCGCTTCTCCATCGCTTCGCCCTCTGACGCATTGTCCTTTCTGTGACCTGGAAACGGAAGGTCAGCACTAGATTCCGCTTCTTCTTCCAATAGCCTGACATCTTCCGGCGGGACATCCAGGCAATCAGCGACGAACGGAGCGGACGCTCCCACCGCTTGACTCGCAGGTAACTCCAGACATCGCCGGATCCAATCTTCTCCTGCTTCAGCCTCAGCCTGCTCCAATACCTGGCGCACCAGAGTCTTCATGTCGCTGAAAAGGATCAAAACAGCGGATGTACTACAGCTCTCTTGCCCAGTATTAAAGCTCAAGTTCTGCTGTTGATCCTCTTCAAAACGACTGGCCCCGGACCCTATGAACTAGCCCTTTATATAGGGACCCCCTGGAATTCCAGAATGTTCCAGGGGGTCATATGACCCTAGCTGACCTATCCTGATAAGTGGCTACTGGATTCTAGAAGATTCCAAGTCAGCTGACCTTAAAGGACCAATTACAAGCTTTCCCTCCTTTTTCTCACAGAGGGGAGCCTGAAACTGCTTCTGTCACGATCCCATAAGGAAAAGGGGTGCCTTAAGACAGGCTTATCCCCTTTTCCTAATATTTGAAACAGAAACAAACGGGTACTCGAGTAATATCCATGATACTTTTTATTTGTACTACTACAAACATTTACATTTTCAGGACACGCTTTCAGGGTGTTCCCTTTTTTAGGTCCAAACAGTAATACTGCTTGGACCAAGAAGAAAAGATAACCCCAAAAGTTTATTCCAGGGAGCATACTAATGGCCCCCGCTTGTGCAACTCACCACCTGTGCTGCCAAGTGCCATCCTGTTCCCTTCCTGGTCCTTTCCTCTTTTGTTAGACTTGGAATGGTTAGTGGGGAATTCACTAAATATTAGTCTCTTTTTCACAAATGTCCTTCCAACTATGAATAAAACCTGGATATACTCAGTCCTCAGAACCTTTGGGTTTATTATTAGTGTGGATTTGGGTCTGTGGAAGAATAAAGACTGTGGAGCCCCAGATGAGGATTGCCTCTTGCACAATTCCTGTCCAAGCACCCCTGGTGGTGGAGACAGGGACTGCTAGGGCATTAGAAGGGTGCAGGTGCCTGGCAGCTGTAGGAGTGAGCTGTAACTTGAAGACACAGCAGCCCTCCCAGTGGTGGAGTGGAGTCTGGTCACAAGTCTTGTTCAGCGGGAGCCAGGCAGACAGGTGCAGAATCAGGATCAGTTGCAAGGTCAGGAACAGGCAGAAGTCGGTAACGTGCTGGCGGTGGGGTACCAAATCAGGAGGCGGAGCCGTAGTCATAAATCCAAGCCGGGTCGGTAACATAAGCAAGAAGCAGATATAGCAGGCAGGGGTGATCCAAGAGAGTTGTCAGACATAGCTGGGCCAGGAACAAGGTCAGCAGACATGGATAAGAATCAGGAGCACAGGAACCAAAGCTGAAGACAATCCAGCACTGAAGCCAGGCAGACTCTCAGTTTAAATAGGCTGCTGGGCGCCATAATCTATGGATGCGTGCGCATGCTAACGTGTACGTTCTTGCTCGTCTTAGTCTGTGACTCTGCACATGCGCATTAGAATTAGCACTTGCTGAACGGGTATTAGCAGCTGCTGAATGGGAATGAGCACTTACTGTACGGAAATGAGCACCTGCTGCACGAGTTCTCTGACAGCGTGGTTTACCGGCACTGTGTGCGTCTATGTATGCACACAGCCCAGCTCAGTAGCAGAGCTGCACCAATAGTACAACTGGGCCCCAACATTAGCGGCTGAAGAGTTAGGATTAAAGACTGTCCCTTTACAGCTGCTACACAGAGACCTTCACCTATTGCTTATGCTAAGAGGTACCTCCCAGGGGACATTGCACTAGCCATTCTCCTAGAAGGCACTCTAGATTAAAGTTAGATTTTGTTTCGGATAGATTTGTTAGGTTAAAGATTTTGTTTAGTTACATTTGTTATGTTAGAATGATTCATTTTCGTAATTCATTTAGTTTTTATTTCCAATTCGATTTAAGATTTTTGTCCATATTCGATTTAAATCAAATATACAAAAATTAATTAGTTATTACTTGTTCATAGACTGCTTAAATATTTGTATCTAAGGAATTGTAATGCCCTGTATACACGATTGCACATTCCGACAACAAAATTCATCGGATTTTTTCCGACGGATGTTGGCTCAAACTTGTCTTGCATACACACGGTCGCACAAAGTTGATCGGAAATTCTGAACATCAAGAACGTGGTGACGTACAACACGTACGACGAGCCGAGAAAAATGAGGTTCTATAGCCAGTGCTGCGTGATTCTGAGCATGCATGGCACTTTGTGCGACAGAATTGTCTACACATGATCGGAATTTACGCAAACGGATTTTGTTCTCGGAAAATTTTAGAGCCAGCTCTCAAACTTTGTGTGTCGGAAATTCCGATGGAAAAAGTCCGATGGAGCCCACACAAGGTTGGGATTTCTGACAACAAGCTCCGATCGCACATTTTCCGCCGGAAAGTCCGACCGTGTGTACAGGGCATAAGTCTACTGTGTAACAGATTTTGCAATCACTAATGGAGTCTACACATGATATGATAATCGTATTCGGAATGATCACACGATTTTTAATGTGTAGACAAATTTCAAGTTACAATTCAGACTTTCCCAAAGAAAATTACTGAAGGAGCAAACTGCAGAATTGTTCTCATTACTAAACAGAACTTACGATTTTCATGTAATGTGTACTGGTTTCTTACAATAAAACATCACATGAGAAATATTGCGCATACTCACATAAAAAAAATTATAACCCAGAAGATCATGCATCCATTCGTAACCATGAAGTACATATAGGCATTATAATAACAACAAAGGTCCTGCCTGGCCTATAGTCAAATGAACTGGTTAACTGCTTGCTGGCCTAGACCTATAACCTATACAGCAAGGCGGCTCTCCTGTATATGTGATCTGGCACTTCCGGGTAGAGGGAGCGTGCCACAGCTCTGCTATGATTTTATACAGCAGATGTGGAACACACACAGGTAGAGCCCTGTCCTGTCGGCGGGGAAGTAATATCTTTTCTTTCCCCGCAAAACAGGGAATGCAATCGATTACTTCCCCTTGTAAAAGCACCACACACTGTACACATAAACACTGGCTAGGCACACATTTAACCCTTTGATCACTCTAGATGTTTAACCCCTTCCCAGCCTTCCCAGTGTCATTAGTACAGTGACAGTGCATATTTTTAGCACTGATCGCTATATTAGTGTCACTGGTTCCCAAAAAGTGTCAGTTTGTGTCAGAATGTCCGCCGCAATATCTCAGTCGCTGATCGTCATCATTACTAGTATATAAAAACATTTAAATGAAAATATCCCATAGTTTGTAGATTTTATAACTTTTGCGCAAACCAATCAATATACGCTTATTGGGATATTTTTGTTACCAAAAAATATGTAACAGAATACATATTGGCCTAAATTTATGAAGAAATTTGATTTCTTCAATTTCTTTTTATTGGATACATTTTATAGCAGAAAGTAAAAAGTAATGTTTTGTGTTTTTTTTTTTTTCAAATTTTTTTTTTTTGTTTAAAAAATGCAGAGGTGATCAAATACCACCAAAAGAAAGCTCTATTTGTGGGGGGGGGGGGGGGGGGGGACGACGACATAAATTGCATTTGGGTACAGCATTGCATGACTGCACAATTGTCAGTTAAACTAATGCATGAAGGGGGGGGGGTAAATCTTCCGGAGGTCAAGTGGTTAAAGTCATTGTAAACCTTAGACATGAAATATGAACAAAGCAAATCCCTCTACAATGTGTACTCGAGAGCACCAAGTGTCATTTCTGTCTGCCGCTTCCTCTGCTGTTCATCAGCATGAATCACTTCTGACAATTCTGACCTCAAGAGAAACATGGTGACAGGGGAGGGAGCTCCAGCAGATTGGCAGCCTCAGCTCTGTTCCTGTGTGCTGTGTGAAGGGGCACAATCAGCTCTCAGACCTCTCCTCACTGAGCTCTGCAGAGTGTTACTTCAGTTCAGCTCTCTGCCCCCTTTCTTCTGAACTCTGACAAGCTTTATTAATTCTGGACTTTGAACAGATGTAGGGAAGAGAAGACTGCAGCTAAACAGGTACAACTTATGTAGGAGGATTTGTTTCATCTCCTTGTATCACCTGCAGCCAGTGCCTCACTGACTATCTAATGCATATTCCTACCATTAAGGCAGCTGTTCAGTAGGGAAGTCAACTCATGAAAGTGTTTTTGTGGCTGAAATGCTAAGCAAAGTCACTCACTTTACCATTTAAAGGAACTGAAAGCAAAGTTGTGAAGTACCCAAGCCACAAGAGAAGAGCTGACACTTTCCGTCTATCTAAAGCCACAAGCTGTAGTAGTGAAGGGTTTAAACTCCAGTCAGTTTATATTTTACAAAGGCAAAGGGTGGAGATCTGCCTGTGCCGCATTGGGGACACCTTCACTTGCTCAACTGGAGTTACAACAAAAATAAAGGGTAAATCCTCTGTTTACATGTGTAGCACTACCCCCGCAGGAGCCTCTGGTGAATGTTGGTTATCTCCCACCCTGCACAGCCAGGCACATACATTTCTCAATCATTCCTGAGACAAGAAGCAGTCCTTGCAGCTCTGTTTGTTTTATTTAGGGGGATTAAACTTGGATGGGGAAGGGTTGTTATAGGGTGCACTTGATCAATTGAAACTCTTCAGAGACACAAACTATATACATCCGGTATATACACACACTTCTCTTCTACCTCCAGCACAGACTTGCTTGTAGAACTACAACTCCTAGAACCAGATAGCACTGGCCGTTGGATCCAACAAACTCTCAGTTAGATCCTTGCCAATGCCCTTTGCAGGCAGGAACCGTGGGCCCCTTTTGTGTAGCAAAAATAGAGGTCTTTGGTGCTAGCTGTCCTCTCCTGTGGCTACTGCTCTCAGTACGACCTCTTCAGGCACTGCCAGCCCGCCTGGCTGCAGCTTCCCCTTTCACTAGCCCTCCTGGCTACCTCTCCACAGTCCTCCCAGATTGACTCTGCATCCACCCCAGACTGCTTGCACCCAGTGCTTTCACGCATGCTTGTGTAACACTCACCAGCCCTCCTGGCTGTCTTCCCCCCTGGAGATTTGTCCGACAGTGTTCTCCTGCTGTCCTCTCCTTGCTCCTGTGCCTCCTGGTCAGGATCCTTCAGTGTGTCATGAGAAGGGTCCCTTCCACACCCGAGCCCAGGCCTAAGTTGACCCCCCGACCCCCAGACTAGGAGGCTACTCTCAAAGGCCTCCGGCAGCCTAACACTCCATCTCCATCTTTCACCCGAACTCCACACTGCCCCAGTTGGGCTGATTCAGAGTATTTGATGGGGTTGCCCCCTGCCAACCCTTCTGTTGGGGATTGGTCAGGGCCCTTAGAATACTTCAGCTAGCTCCTCCTGGACTCCTCCTAACTGCTTCTGGAACCTTTTCCAAGTTTCTAGCAAGCAGGGAGGAGTTGCCAGAGAAGCTGCTGCTAAGTCATCCAGCCTACCTAAATTACTCATCTGACCCAGAAAAACACACAAGCTTGGCTGCCAGCCAAGTCTGAAAATCTACCTACACAAAAACATAATACTCTCACCCACTAGCCACGCTAGGGAGTGCTACACTCACACAAGCCCACTCCGCCATCTTGCTCCTCTCTGCATGCAGGGTACAGTGGATCTCCTCCAGGGTGTAGCCCTACCCCTAAGCTTCCAGACGGGATGGTGCCTGCAGAGCTGTTAAGCAGGCTTCTTCCAGCACACGGCGCTTTAACCCCTTGTTAGCTGTACTAAAGTTTGCAGGCCCACTAATGCTTGCAGAACATGTCCGGACATGCCACTCAGCACCGACTGTGCTCAAGCAACTGGGAGCAGGCGGCCGCTGACTTGCACTGTGATTGCCTGGGGTAAAAAATAATAATGGCACATATCTCACTGTAGGGAGCAGGATTAGGACAGTCTCGCCTGCAGGCACCCGCTGGCTTACTCCGATCACCATGGGCAGCAGTAGACATCTCCAGGCACACTTTACTGTAAAGAGCAGGAGTTTGAAGCATAAAGTCACTTAAAGTGCATTAGCAGATCACTGGAAATATTTGTAATCCATGGGTGCGATCGCCCGCCATAGTTGCCACGGGTGACAGCACATGGTAAAAGTTCACTGAGTAGCAAATTTGAGCACAAGTGTCCGTCCCCTCCGCAGTTGGGGCAACTAGGTAAGCAGAGCAGCAATAACTTGAGGCAGCTCCCACTGGTTGCTATGGACAACGGCACTTGGGTTTTGAAATGACAGTCACAAATAGGGATGAGCCGAACAGCCCCGGTTCGGTTTGCAGCAGAACATGTGAACATTCGAACAGGCAAAAAATGTGTGCGAACACCATTAAAGCAGAGTTCCACCCAAAAGTGGAACTTCCACTCATCGGATTCCTCCCCCCGTCCGGTGTCACAATTGCCACCTTTCAGGGGGGAGGGGGGTGCAGATACCTGTATAATACAGGTATTAGCACCCACTTCCGGCATAGATATCTGCAGAATCTGCGGGTAATTACGCCACTTCCCGTTCCCCCCCCCCGCTGTCTGCTGGGAAACACATGGGTCCCAGAGACAGCAGGGACCATCCGTATTGCGCTGCGCGACTCACGCATGCACAGTAGGGAACCGGGAAGTGAAGCCATAAGCCTTCACTTCCTGATTCCCTTACCGAAGATGGAGGCGGCAGCACCCGAGGACCGGGAGACAGTTCAGGCCTTGGGTGCCAACATCGCGGGTGCCCTGGACAGGTAAGTGTCCATGTTTTAAAAGTCAGCAACTGCAGTATTTGTAGCTGCTGACTTTAAAAAAAAAAAAATTTCGGTGGAGCTCCACTTTAAAGTATATGGGACACAAACAAAAAAAAAAATCAAAGTGCTCATTTTAAAGGCTTATATGCAAGTTCTTTGCCATAAAAAGTGCATGGGGACCTGGGTCCTGCCCCAGGGAACATGTATCAATTGGAAAAAATTTTTTAAAACAGCCGTTTTTTCAGGAGCAGTGATTTTAATAATGCTTAAAGTGAAACAATAAAAATTAAATATTCCTTTAAATATAGTGCCTGGGGGTCCCCTTAGTCTGCCTGTAAAGTAGTGCATCTTTCCCATGTTCATAACATATTCCCATGTTCATAACACTCCCATAGCAAAATGACATTTCTAAAAGGAAAAAATGTCATTTAAAATTGCTGGTATCCTGGCAATACACATTAAAAATAATTGAAAAAAAACAGAGTGGGTCCCCCCCCGACCATTACCAGGCTCTTCAGGTCTGGTATGGATATTAAGGGGAACCCCGCACCAAAATGTGAAAAAAAAGGGGCGTGGGGGTCCCCCCAAAATCCATACCAGACTCTTATCCGAGCACGCAACCTGGCAGGCCGGTGGACAAGAGGGTGGGGGGCGAGAGAGCACCCCCCCTCCTGAAACGTACCAGGCCACATGCCCTCAACATCGGGAGGGTGCCTCATCCCCACAACCCTTGCCTGGTGGTTGTGGGGGTCTGCGGGCATAACACCAGATCCCGCCCCCCCCCCATGTGAATGGGTATCAGGTACATTATACCCCTACCCATTCATCAAAAAAAGTGTCAAAAAAGTAAAAATGACAGGACATCGCGGGACACTTTTTTTTAAATAAAGGAATTGTCCAAAATGGTCTCCTGCCATTTTCACTTTTTTGACACTTTTTTTGGTGAATGGGGGGGTGGGATTTGGGGGCCCCCTTGTTAAAGGGGGCTTCCAGATTCCGATAAGCCCCCTGCCCACAGACCCCCACAACCACCGGGCAAGGGTTGTGGGGATGAGGCACTTGTCCCCATCAACATGGGAACAAGGTGCTTTGGGGGGGACCACGTTGAGGGCATGTGGCTTGGTACGGTTCAAGAAGGGGGGTGCTCTCTCATTTCCCCTCTTTTCCTGTGACCTGTCAGGTTGCATGCTCTGATAAGGGTCTGGTATGGATTTTGGGGGGGACCCCCACGCCATTTTTTTTATTTTGTCACGTGGCTCCCCTTAATATCCATACCAGACCTGATGGATTATGAGGGGACCCCCACGCAATTTTTTTTTAAAGTTTGGCGCAGGGTTCTACACTAAATGCAGAGTATATATATATATATATATATATATATATATATATATATATATATATATATATATATATATATAATACACTGCTTGCATGCCACCAACTAAGCTGCCTAATCTCTCTTCATTCATTACACTATATATGGCTGCCGTGTAAGCAGCAGCCTTATATAGTGTGGGGCATGAACTTAGCCCCCTGAGCCATGATTGGCCAAAGGCACTCAATTTTGGCTCTCTCAGCAGCTCTCTCAGCCAATCATAAGACGCCAATGCACTGCGCTCTCGAGGGCACTATAGGGCGATCCGCGGCGCTCAAATTTGCCACGAACGCCCCATAATATTCTAAATTCGGTGAACGGGCGAACACCCGATGTTCGAGTCGAACTTAAGTACGACTCGAACATCTGGCTCATCCCTAGTCACAAACAAGCAGAGCACATAAGTCCTTCCCTGGTTCAACCCCCTCTGGTGGTCTTTTGGAACAAGGCACAGACAGTTCCCTGGCTCGATGAAAAACTCCGGTTGACCGTGGGGAGCTATCCTGAACGGCGCCCACAAATGTAGCGCTACCCCCGCAGGAGCTGCTAGTGAATGTTGGTTATTTCCCACCCTGCACCGCCAAGCACATGAATTCTCCACAGTCCTCCCAGACTGACTCTGCATCCATCCCTGACTGCTTGCACCCAGTCCCTTCAGGCATGCCTCTCAGTCTTCTGATTGTAACACTCACTAGCCCTCCTGGCTGTCTTCCTCCCTGGAGATTTGCCCAGCAGTGTTCCCCTGCTTTCCTCTCCTTGCTCCTTTGCGCACCCAAGCCCAGGCCTGAGTTCACCTCCCCCCCTGCCCCAGCTGGGCTGACCCTTCTGTTGGGGATTGGTCAGGGCCTTCAGAATACTCCAGCTAGCTCCTTATAGACTCTTCCTAACTGCTTCTGGAACCTTCTCCTTGTTTCCAGCAAGTAGGAGGGGGGGTCACCAGAGAAGCTGCTGATGAGTCACCCAGTCTACCTGAGTCACTCACCTAACCCAGAAAAACTCACAGGCTTGGCTGCCAGCCAAGCCTGAAAATTTACCTACACTAACACAAACATCCTACTCTAGCACTCTAGCCATGCTAGGGGGTGCTACACATGAATAAAAATACTGCCAGATAAGCAAGAACTGGCAAAATTTCAATCCATGTACGGCCATTCCAGTCCACAAGAAGTTGATCTAGTTCATTCATGGGCTTGTTGGTATCGTTTTGCTTGATCAGCTCATGCAGCCAATTGGTTGCAGTGCTGATCAGTGCATTCTGGTGGGGGCAGTCCAACTGTCAGAATACAATGACGCAGCAAGGAGGATTCCCCATCCACCTCAAATGTGAGGATGGGGGAATCGGTTGATTTTTTTCTTTCAGCCGCCTGGCTCTTCTGGACAATGGTAACACATTGTCCATAACTGTTATTACTGTAATGCAAAACTTCTATCTACATGCATAATAGCTAAACCCCTGTAACATCTTACTCAAAGTAGTCATTTTCATTGTTAGCTTATTTACAAGAGTTTAAGATGTAGACTCTATTCTTTAAGAGGAATGCTGGACTTGCTGCAGTTCTTTTAAAAATGAAATAACATGGTCACTTACAAAGACCACAAATTAAAATATGCTGCTACCAGGGTTTTATCTGCCATAAGCTATAGTTTAAAGACCCTATGTTAATCATTTACACCTCTAGGATGACGGAAACATTTATGTTGGTCATACAGACCCTTGTGAACTGATCCAGAGTGTGGTCTCCTAGACATTTTTCTTTATTTCTTGTTTCATGTATTTAATTGCATTATGTCACTAGATGGCGCTATAGGTCTTAATTCTTTTCACCAGTTATAAGTAGTCCTATACTTCTTACTCAAAGGGAGTAAATGATCTGCTAATCTATTGGAACTAAAAATAAGGTTAACCCTCATATAATTTAACACTGTAATATTTCAGCATGTTCTTCTTTCTTAAATAAAGAATTTATAAAAAAAAGAAAACACTGTAATAGCCTGTTTTTATTATATGGTTTAAGAAATATAATTTTGTTGATTTTATTATAGCCCTTTTTTTTTGGTTTGTCACAAAAAGATTGTATTGAATATCTGCAGAAATAGCACAGGTATGCAGGTCTACATCAATGCAACGATATTGTAAGTTATAGAAAACAAAGGTTTGCAATAACAGTATGCATTGTTAAATACACTGATAATAATTATAAAAGCTAATGGCACACAATAACAATATAACAATATGCTGTGCATTCAAGTGTACCAAGCTGGTAATAGCTTGTTTTGTCTATGGGAGAGAAGAAACAGGTTTACTTACCTGATCCTCCAGTCCTCTGACAGACAACGCTCCTCTACGATCCGGCGGTAGACTATCCCTCGGCATCCTCATGCCCAGAGCAGGGCTGTGGACCCTGCTGTGGTCTTGATGATGTCAGACTGCTAGAGAGCACAGGGTGCAAAAGCTGCAGGGACCGGTCTGTGGGGAAGAGCAGAGGATTAGGTAAATATATTTTCTTATATTGTTCGCCTGTGGCCTTGCTCTGATGTGATGGCCAGTAGTTGTCTGTGAATGGCTGAGCTTCGCTGTAATGAACTCTACTGTCATCCGGGTATGGGACTGGAAGTCTCGTCTCAAACCCGGAACACAATGTGGTATGCTGCATGTGGCCTCAGCTACATACAGTTTATACCTCACATCCAGTGGCCTTACACATGTTAGTGAGGGACAAAGTTTGTGTGGGCCAAGCTGGCCGAAATGAACTATGTAAAGTTTAACAAAAGATGAAGTTCAGCTTTAATAGCTTGTGTTGTCTAGGGAAGAGGAGAAACAAGTTTACTTGCCTGATTCTCCAGTTCCCTGACAGACAACGCTCCCAACGATCTGGTGGTGGACTGTCCCTCTGCTGTGGACCCTGTTGTGGTCTTGATGACATCAGGACCCTAGACTGCTAAAGCACGAGGGTGCAGAAGCTGCAGGGACCAGTCTAGCTTTGTGGAAGAGCGGAGGTTTAGGAAAGTACATTTCTTTTTATTGCTCCCATAGACAAAAACAATTAACCATTGCAGTGTGGGCACAGCCCCATACAAGGGATATTTTTTATTTGCCTGGATCTGGGCTTTAAGTTTTGCTTCAGAAGTAGTTAGCCATTTGTAAAGTTTACCAGTAAGCTGTTTACAATAACCATTATTGACAAATTGCAAATTGGGTGTTCTAAAGTAAGTATTTGTTCAGGAAATTGATCCCTAAAGGCATGTCTGAGTTAAGCCTTGTACACACGTTCTGATTGTTGGACGACCGAGCGTCTGATTTTTGTCAAAAGGGCGTGTGCAGGATTTTGTCTAGCATACTAACTAGCCGCAAATTGTCGTTTGACAAACACAAACGTAGTGACCTACTATAAGAGTATAAAGAGGAAGTTAATTTCTCAAGCGCCACCCTTTGGGCCCCTTTTGCTAATTTCATGTTAGTAGACGTTTGGTGAGCATTGATTTGCGATTTAAAGATCATACAAAACAAATGCCTTAAAAAATATAGGGCGGTGCAGTGGTGAAGTGGATAGCACCTTCACCTAGCAGTAAGAAGGGTCGCTGGTTTGAATCCCAACCAAGACACTACCTGCCTGGAGTTTGCATGTTCTCCCTGTGCCTGCATGGGTTTCCTCCAGGTACTCCGGTTTCCTCCCACACTCCAAAGACATGCTGGTAGGTTAATTGGATCCTGTCTAAATTGTCCCTAGTATGTATGAATGTGAGTTAGGGACCTTAGATTGTAAGCTCCTTGAGGGTAGGGACTGATGTGAATGTACAATGTATATGTTAAGCGCTTTGTAAATTGACAGCGCTATATAAGTACCTGAAATAAATAAAATAAAATACGTTTGGCATAACTACATGCAAAGCAGCTTCATTATTATCCCATTAAAGAAGATGAGAATTTTGACATTTCATCATTCGCGTCACGAATGTTAATTCTAGATTACGAACAGTGGTTTACAAGACCAAACTCTTCCCAGTCGTTCCTTGATTCCGAGCATGCGTGTTTGTACTTTCGACTTGTGTGACGGATTTCTGTACTGACCATCAGAAAATCAGACGTTGAGTTCACATCAAAAAAAAATTTTATAGCCTGCACATCCAGCTTTTTTCTGATGAAAAAGTCAAATCGTCTGTCGAATGCACCGTACTAACAATCCGAAAATCCGCAGACAGCTCGTCTTCAGACTTTTCCCTTCTGATTTTTGTACCGTGTGTATGAGGCCTTAGAGATAGCTGTAAAAGCTACCTCAAGATATATTCAAAGAATCCCAAAGCTGCACAGAAACAATAATCCAACAAACTTCCAATATACTGACATCCATCAGTTAATATAATTCAGGGAGGTTCACATTTCCCCATAGAGGATATGGTTGTCCCAGTATAGAATTTTTGTTGCCCAGGCCCACACTTTAAAAGTTTGTTGAAATTTATAGCAGACAGGAAGTCACGTTTTAGTTCATAAGGTAGTACTGTGGGATTGTTCTCATGTGAAGGCCAATAGTTGTGGTTTGTAGGTATAATTTCCAATAAACCAGTGGGAAATTTGAGACAGTTGGGCTACAACATAATATATGTGTAAGCATGGAAGAACTAAGCCACCATCAAGGTGGGATATGTGAGGGTTTTATAAGAAAGTTTTGCTTTCTTATGGTTCCATGCAAATTCCAAAACCAGAGAGCGAAATCTCATCAGTATCTTCAATAATATATAAAGGGGATTAAAAAAGAACAAAGTGTTGCCATTATTAACATTTTAAATAAAATAAAATATGTATTTGTTTTTCCCATGGAATGAATACTTTTAACCTTGCGTAGCTGAAGTGTTTATGTTAGTAGGAGTAACATGTTTAGGTAATTGTTACACCCAATTATGTAAAAGGTATAAAACTGGTAACAAGAACTAGAACCTTCAGGGCCCTGGTGCAATAAACCATGAAAGGCCCCCCTGCCCCCCCCCCCCCCTTCTGTCTGAGCCCAAGGCTTCCAGTTCTGGGAGGGCGTCCATGGACATCCTTATGCGGCCAGACTTCCCGACAAAAAAAGTCCAATGGGAGCTTTCGGTCGGACATTCCGACTGTGTGTACGGTCTCAGATATAGAACATGTTCTAAATCTTTCCGTCGGAAATGCCAACAGAGTTTAGACCGTTGGCAAGTCCAGGCCGTGTGTATGCGGCATTACAGAACCCTGCCTCACACGTGCCCCCTGGGGAATGCATCCAGAGTTCTCTGTGACTGCTGTGTCCTTAGCACACAACTGATCACAGATCACGGTAAAGGGACAATCAAAGCAACCCTTTACATTGTGATCAGCTGATCACATGCAGATAGACTTGCTGGTTATTGGCAGTCCTTTCCTCCTACGCTGTGTCTGTGTAAGGAAAGGAGAGCTGTTAACCGGTAAGACTGTCAGTACGTTGTTTACACTGATAATCAGTGCCCTGATCATCAGTGCAGCCCCACCAGTTCCCATCAGTGCAGCCTATTAGTGCTGCCTATCAGTGCCGCCTATCAGTGCCCATCAGTGCAGCCTATCAGTGCCGCCTCTCGGTGCCTCCTCAGCAGAACTCTGAGCTGAGAGCATCTCTCTCATACAGCCCAGAGCCTGTACAGACAGTTCCCCCTCTCTCGCATGGATGGGAGAGGAGAGAACCGATTTGCTCCTTCTCCTCCCACCCCTTTCCTCCTGTGTGCACCGTGGGAAATGTGAAGCCAAGCAGCTAAATGATGAAGTTTGGCTGCTTAGTTCTCACGGTGCACACAGGAGGAGAGGGACAGGAGGAGAAGGAGCAGATCAGCTTTCTCATCTCCCATCCCTGAGAGGGAGGAGGAAGGGGGAAACTGTTAGTTCAGGCTCCAGGCTGTATGAGAGAGACACTCTCAGCTCAGAGCCCTGCAGCCAGCAACGCTGCTGGGGCCCCCCGACAGTGGCGGAACGCCAGGGCCCAGTCACAAGTGCAACCCCTACGACCCTGGTGGCTCCGCCACAGGTGGAACAGATAACAACT
Organism: Lithobates septentrionalis; assembly: GCA_037952835.1. Lineage (NCBI taxonomy): Eukaryota > Metazoa > Chordata > Amphibia > Anura > Ranidae > Lithobates > Lithobates septentrionalis. The sequence continues at coordinate 852,610 of JBBDGP010000518.1, forward strand.
CTGCCTAGTCCTACTTTGCAAAGGAAAGGGTTCAGAGATCCACACATTCATATACACTCTAGCATTAGGACTATGGCAAAGTAAATGTACACATTGTATTAAAGCTGAGGCAGATTCCAATTTGTCAAGGACAGCTTTGAGGTAAGGGCATTTCAAGACATCAAAGGCCTTGGCTGCATCTGATGAAGCTATCATGCCTAGTGGCTCATTTTCAATGCCTTTGTGGCCTGATACTACTCACCATTATGTACAAAATTGAGAATCAAAGAGGACCTGAAGTCTGCTTACATAATTTGTAATAAAAACATCTTTGCTATTCTGAAGCTTCCCTCCAACCACTTTGCATATTATTTTATGTAGCAAGGGCCCCAACCCCTAGAGGCCTAATGATGATCTCCAGAGTCAGGGAGAGATAACATCCTTCTATGTAGAGTGGGTTACAAGGCATGGTGGGTGTAATGCAAGGTAGATTCATGGGCGCCAGACACTTCTTGAATGCAAAGAGATTTATTGTCTCTTAAACAGAACGGTGGCAGTGAGGGTTTAGGGCCAGGACACCCTTTAGTAGTTGCAATGTTAATTGGCAGACTCCGAGACTTCTACAGGTAGACAACCATGCAGGGAAAGGCATCCAGCAAGACACCACATCTGCATGAGTAGGACCGCTATCTCCTATGGCAACAATCTTTTAACAGTTTCTAACACAAGTTGTAACAAACTCCTTTACTTTCTCTACAATCTCCTCTTGTAGATCTTCACTCAACAGAGCTCCCACTCTCTCTCACTAGACTTGCTGATCCACTGACACTGGATTCCCTGAGGTCTTCCAATCTTCTCACACAGTATCTTCCTCAAGCACCACCCCCACGTCCCTGCTGGGTCCCTAGCTTGGCACTCACAGATACTCCTCAAGCATCACTCACTGGCATGCTTGGTCTCTGGCTTGGCACACAATAATGCTCTGCAAGCGTCAACTCCACTGGTTGGGTCCCTGGCTTGACACCTGCTAAAGTTTCCCAATTCTTCACTGTCCCTGGTTGGTGAGAACACTGCTCTGGTACTTGCTTCAGCTACTCACTGTGGTCTCAGGTAACAAGGTGGATGGTCCCTTAGTGGCGATAGCTTCCCCTCTACCTCCGACCACGACAGGTTCTCCAGCCGGCAGAACCGTTACTTTTGGTTGAACTGCAAGCCGCAGTCCCAACCCTATGCTGCTCTTTTGCTTCTGGATAGGCCCTCAGACAGCCTACCAGCAAGATGCCCCCGGGATAGGCCTCAGGTCTCTGGCCTAGCAGCCCGGGGCAGTACAACACAGGTCCACCCGGACCGCCGTCCAGGTGGCACAGAACCCCAATCACCTGACTCCACCCAAATAAATAGGCTCGTCCAGCAGGCCAAGGGACTCAAGAAAATCCCTGCCCATTAGCTGAGATACCCCATATACTCCTAATCTGTCCTTGTAATGCCCCTGTCTTATCTAATGCCCACAGTAGGGATGAGCCGAACACTCCCCGGTTCGGTTCGCACCAGAACCTGCGAACGGACTGAAAATTTGCACGAACGTTAGAACCCCATTGACATCTATGGGACTCGAACGTTCGAAATCAAAAGTGCTCATTTTAAAGGCTAATTTGCATGGTATTGTCCTAAAAAGGGTTTGGGGACCCGGGTCCTGCCCCAGGGGACATGTATCAATGCAAAAAAAACTTTTAAAAACGGCCGTTTTTTCGGGAGCAGTGATTTTAATGATGCTTAAAGTAAAAAAAAAAAAAAGTGAAATATTCCTTTAAATATCGTACCTGGGGGGTGTCTATAGTATGCCTGTAAAGTGGTGCGTGTTTCCCATGCTTAGAACAGTCCCTGCACAAAATGTCATTTTTAAAGGAAAAAAAGTCATTTAAAATTGCTTGCGGGTTTAATGTAATGTCGGGTCCTGGCAATATGGATGAAAATCAGTGAGACAAACGGTATGGGTACCCCCCAGTCCATTACCAGGCCCTTTGGGTCTTGTATGGATATTAAGGGGAACCCCGCACCCAAATTAAAAAAAGGAAAGGTGTGGGGCCACCAGGCCCTATATACTCTGAACAGCAGTATACAGGCGGTGCAAACAAGACAGGGACTGTAGGTTTGTTGTTAAGTAGAATCTGTTTGTAATTTTGAACGGGTACATTTTTAACGTGTTTAGCTCCAGCCAAAAAATCTTTTTTAAGCTTTTTGGAAAACATAGGGAAGGGTTATCACCCCTGTGACATTTGTTTTGCTGTCTGTGCTCCTCTTCAGAAGATTTCACCTCACTTTTTGTCCCAATGACAAATGTTTTTTGAAAATTTGGGTTTTTTTGTGAAACAAGGATTGGTGATAAAGCATCAGTGGAAAGGAGAAATGTTTTTCCCATATTAACTCTTACAGGAGAGAATTTCCCTTCCTAGGGGTAGATTTCATCTCACTTCCTGTTGTCTCCTTCCGTTTGCAAGTAGGAGTCGTTTGTAAGTTGGATGTTTGAAAGTAGGGACCTGCCCTATATACTCAGCAGAAATTTGGGCCTTAGGTGTTGTTGTGGCCACAACACTGTAAGCCCTCACAGGGCCCTGCTGTGAAATATTAGATCAAGAATTGTAATTACATGCCCCTGTTGAACAGGGGCAGAAAAATTGGGCCTTTGGTGGTGGTGCTGGTGCCACAACACTGTAAGTCCTCACTCGCTCTTGGTGGGCGCAGAAACGGGCAATGCTGTGAAATATTAGATCAAGAATTGTAATTACATGCCCCTGTTGAACAAGGGCAAAAAAATTGGGCCTTTGGTGGTGGTGGTGGTGCCACAACACTGTAAGTCTTCACTCGCTCTTGGTGGGCACAGAAACGGGCCCTGCTGTGAAATATTACATCAAGAATTATTACATGCCCCTGTTGAACAGGGGCTGAAAAATTGGGCCTTAGGCACTGGTGCTGGTGCCACAACACTGCAACCCCTCACAGATACTCTAGTTGGAACGAGCCCTGCTGCAAAGTATTGCATCAAAAATTGTAATTACATACCCCTGTTAAACAGGGGCTGAAAAATTAGGCCTTAGGCACTGGTGCTGGTGCCACAACACTGCAACCCCTCACAGATACTCTAGTTGGAACGCAGGAACGAGCCCTGCTGCAAAGTATTGCATCAAAAATTGTAATTACACGCCCCTGTTAAACAGGGGCTGAAAAATTGGGCCTTAGGCACTGATGACGGCGCCCAGAACCAAAAATGTTCTTACAAGCTATCAGCGTGATCATTGAGGAGGAAGAGGATAATTACTCAGGATAGTCACTCAGCATCAGCATAGGCAGTCTTTGAAGGGATCTGAGATTTAAAAAAAAATTATTCGGTTACATCAGCATCAGGTGCTTGGTAGCTGGTGGTGATCCAAGACTGATTCATTTTTATGAAGGTCAGTCGATCGACCGAGTTGGTGGACAGACGCACCCTGTGATCGGTTACAAAGCCTCCAGCAGCACAGAATGTGCGTTCCAAAGAACGCTGGATGCAGGACAGGCCAGTAGCTCAATTGCATACTGTGCAAGCTCTGGCCAGTGATCCATCCTCAAGACCCAGTAACCCAGAGGATTTTCGGTGGGAAAGGTGTCCAAGTCAGATCTTGCCCCTAGGTATTCCTGCACCATGTAAAACAGACGCTGGCGATGGTTGCTGGAACCGATCATACCTTGGGGCTGCGGACTAAAAAATTGTCTGAACGCATCGGTCAGACGGCCACCTTCTCCACCGCTCCTTCTTTGACTGACCGAAGCCTCAGCAACACATTGTCCAGAAACAGGAGTTTGTAACCTCCCAGTCTCTGGGAACGCGTTGCACAAACCTTTCTGCAAGGCCTCCTGAAGATGTTTCATCCTCTGCTCCCTATGTGACGGTAAGATAAGGTCCGCAACCTTACCCTTGTAATGTGGATCAAGGAGGGTTGCCAGCCAGTATTGGTCCTTCTCCTTGATACCACGAATACGAGGATCCTTACGCAGGCTTTGCAGGATCAGGGAGGCCATGCAGCGTAGGTTTGCTGAGGCATTCGGTCCGGAGTCCTCTGGGTCACTAAGGATGACATGGTCCGCAGCCACCTCCTCCCAGCCACGTACAAGTCCATGTTTTTCTTGGGACTGATCCCTTAAAGACTGCTGCTGATGCTGAGTGCCAGGCTCCACCTCCATACTGACACAATCCTCCTCCTCCTCCTCCTCCTCTTCCTGTGTGATCGGCGGGCACGCAGGAACACTGTCTGGATAAAGGGGGCCTTGAGAGCTAAGGAAGTCATCCTCTTTCTGCCTCTGTTCTGCCTCAAGTGCCCTGTCCATTATTCCATGCAGCGTGTGCTCCAACAGGTGAACAAGGGGGACAGTGTCGCTGATGCATGCACTGTCACTGCTCACCATCCTCGTGGCCTCCTCAAATGGTGGCAGGACAGTGCATGCATCCCTGATCATGGCCCACTGGCGTGGGGAAAAAAAAACAAGCTCCCCTGACCCTGTCCTGGTGCCATAGTCGCACAGGTACTCATTGATGGCCCTCTGCTGCGTGTGCAGCCGCTGCAGAATGGCCAACGTTGAGTTCCACCTGGTGGGCATGTCACAGATTAGGCGGTTTTTGGGCAGGTTAACCTCCTTTTGGAGGTCCGCCAGCCGAGCACTGGCATTATATGACCGGCGGAAATGCACACAGACTTTCCTGGCCTGCCTCAGGACATCCTGTAAGCCCGGGTACCTGCCCAAGAACCGCTGCACCACCAAGTTAAGGACGTGAGCCAAACAGGGCACATGGGTCATTTGCCCCTGTTGGAGGGCAGAGAGGAGGTTGGTGCCATTGTCGCAAACCACCATTCCTGCCTTAAGTTGGCGTGGCGTCAACCACCTCTGAACCTGCCCCTGCAGAGCTGACAGAACCTCTGCCCCAGTGTGGCTCCTGTCCCCCAAGCACACCAACTCAAGCACCGCATGGCATCTTTTGGCCTGCGTACATGCGTAGACCCTTGAACGCCTACGGAGCACCACTGGTTCCGAGGACAAAGCACAGGAAGAGGCCATGGAGATAGAAGAAGAGGAGGGCATGGAGGAGAGAGGTGTGTCACAATCATTAGTAGTGGCATTTTGGAGGCGTGGTGGAGGAACAACCTCCAACACTACTGCACCTTGTCCTGCATCCTTCCCAGCTGCCAGCAGAGTCACCCAATGCGCCGTGAAACTTAGGTAACGTCCCTGTCCATGCCTGCTGGACCATGAGTCAGCAGTAATATGCACCTTACCGCTGACCGCACTGTCCAGCGAAGCATGGACATTGCCTTCCACATGCCGGTAGAGAGCGGGAATCGCCTTCCGTGAGAAAAAGTGGCGTTTGGGTACCTGCCACTGGGGAGCCGCACATTCCACAAACTCACGGAAGGGGGCAGAGTCTACCAACTGAAAAGGCAGCAGTTAAAGTGCTAGCAATTTTGCCAAGCTAGCATTCAACCGCTGGGCATGTGGATGGCTGGGGGCAAACTTCTTTCGGCGGTGCAGCAGCTGGGGCAGGGAAATTTGCCTGGTACAATCTGACGTCGGTGTACTGAAAGCAGATTGCCCACAAGTACTTGGCTGTGACACACCTAATTCTACAACTTCATTCCTCTCAGTGCAGGTCTCAGAGAGGACTGAAGGTATAGTGGGGTTGGAGATCTCAGCTGATGAGGAGCAAGAAGAGGTCCTCTTTGTTCTTTGGTGTGGGTCTTTTAGATACGCTTGCCAACTAACTGCATGGCAGGTCAACATATGCCTGGTCAAGCATGTGATACCGAAGCGGGAGATGTTTTGGCCACGCGAGATACGCTTGACACATATGTTGCAAATAGCAGCGGTGCGATCTGATGCACTCGTCTCAAAAAAGGCCCACACCAAAGAACTTTTTGAATAACGCACAGAGACAGCAGCGCCCTGCACATGTGAAGCTTTGGGGTGTGATGCAGTCAGTGTGCTGCCCTTAGGCTGGCCCCTGGAGGGCATCCTGTCTCGTTGGTGATGTGCCTCCTCCTCCTCCCCCTCCTCCTCCTCTCTCCTATCAGGCACCCACGTTGAGTCAGTGACCTCATCATCCCCTCCCTCCTCATCACTGGAGCAATCCTGGCAGTATGCTGCAGCAGGGGGAGCATGACTGCCAGATTGCTGTCCTTCTTCTGTCCGTGCTCACGTTACTGCCTTCATCTCGCTCAGTATCATCATCAGAGCCTTCCAAACGCTGGGCATCCTCCTGGAGCATGTATCCAACACTGTGGTCAAACAGTTCGAGGGACTCCTCAGGAGGACATGGTGGGGCTAGGGAAGGAGTCACTGATGACATTGAGCCGAGGGAAGAGGCCGCTGCTTTGCCAGACAAAGTACCCTGAGCATGGGTGAGAGAGGATGAGGAGGATGAGGACGGCTTGGTCATCCACTCGACCAAGTCTTCCGAATGTTGCGGCTCAACATGGCCAGCTGCCGAAAAAAAGGCCAAGCGTGTCCCAAGGCCACGTGCTGATGAGGATGCACCTTCTCCACGACCAGCACTAGACACAGAGCCTGCTTGCCCTCTTTTATTGGCTTGTGACTGTCTGCCTCTCCTTGTTGGCCTTCCAGACATACTAATGGCCTGTAGCTGCACTAAGCTGGGATATATATATATATATATATATATATATATATATATATATATATATATATATATGTACTGATACTGCAGCTAGCAAAATCAACTGCCTGCCTGTAGTATAAGAACACCACTAACCTTCTACAGGTAGCTTTAGCTGAACACTGTGCAGAGCTCGCAAAAAACTAACTTGTAGCTTATTTAGCTGCCTGCGGTAGTGATAGGATCAGGAAAACACCCCCAACCTTCTACAGGTAGCTTTAGGTGAACACTGTGCAGAGCTTGCAAAAAAATAACTTGCAGCTTATTTAGCTGCCTGCGGTAGTGATAGGATCAGAAAACACCACCAACCTTCTACAGGTAGCTTTAGCTGAACACTGTGCAGAGCTCGCAAAAAAATAACTTGTAGGTTTAGCTGAACACTGTGAGGAGGACGCACTACACTAACTTGTAGTTTTAGCTGAACACTGTGAGCAGGACGCACTACACTAACTTGTAGCTCTAGCTGAACACTGTGCAGAGGTCTCACTACACTAACTTGTAGCTTTAGCTGAACACTGTGCAGAGGTCTCACTACACTAACTTGTAGTTTTAGCTGAACACTGTGAGCAGGACTCACTACACTAACTTATAGGTTTAGCTGAACACTGTGAGGAGGACGCACTACACTAACTTGTAGCTTTAGCTGAACACTGTGCAGAGGTCACACTACACTAACTTGTAGTTTTAGCTGAACACTTTGAGGAGGACACACTACACTAACTTATAGCTTTAGCTGAACACTGTGCAGAGGTCTCACTACACTAACGTGTAGTTTTAGCTGAACACTGTGAGCAGGACGCACTACACTAACTTGTAGCTTTAGATGAACACTGTACAGAGGTCTCACTACACTAACTTGTAGTTTTAGCTGAACACTGTGAGCAGGACGCACTACACTAACTTGTAGCTTTAGCTGAACACTGTGCAGAGGTCTCACTACACTAACTTGTAGTTTTAGCTGAACACTGTGAGCAGGACGCACTACACTAACTTGTAGCTTTAGCTGAACACTGTGCAGAGGTCTCACTACACTAACTTGTAGTTTTAGCTGAACACTGTGAGCAGGACGCACTACACTAACTTGTAGCTTTAGATGAACACTGTACAGAGGTCTCACTACACTAACTTGTAGTTTTAGCTGAACACTGTGAGCAGGACGCACTACACTAACTTGTACGGTATAGTGGGGGGCTTACAATGGGGAGGGGTAAGGGAAGGAATTCTTGATATAGAGTATCAAGTGGAAAAGCGGTTACTTTAGCAATGAGTGACCAGAGGTATTTACATAAAAAAATCAATTTATTTAATCATTTAAAATCCACAAAATCCTCTGCAATTTATTCCTTCTTTCCTATGTACATAACGGACTGCCAAAAATAATCTATTAAGGACTTAATAAAGTAGTAGATGTCTCTTGACAGAATTATGCTTTGGTTACACTTAGATTTTGATGATAACCACTAACATTAGGCGGCCGTATGCCCTATATCACCTTATGGCTAAGGACAACATCTATTGCTTAACCACACAGCTGATTGGATGCACAGCCGTCAAAGCACACAATATAACCTGTGCCTACCAATCAAACGTCCAGGAAGAAGCTACGCTAACGAGTACAGCGAAACGCGTTGACGTCATCACGACGCCATCACGTCCCACCGGGCGGGCCGTGCTAGAGGAGCGGAACAGCTGTGACTACCAGCTGGGTGTCACTAAGCACACGCTGAGATTGATTGTGGATGCCTGACAGACTGGACAGGAGACAGACGCTAACAGACTGCAAGAATCAAGATACTACACCCGAATTCTATTACCAGCAGCAGATACACTGCCGCTCATACGAGCCTGTGGGACTCCACTCAGCACCCAAGAGGACTTTGACTTCAGAGTGTCCGAGTTCCCCCTCTCTCCACTAATCGGGTGATAACGTATGAATGACACTAATCAAACTCCTGCTTTAATATATGCATAGCTTTCTTGCTTACTGTCTACATAGCTGGTATCCATACGGCGCTCATACTCAATCTCTATGCTAATGAGCAGCGCTTCACCATTAGAGTCTATCTGCAATTCTGCGGTGACCCGTGCTGTACAAATCACTTCAAGTTCACTGCAACGAGACCACTCTCTCCATACAGCGTGCCTCGCTGTATATGCTCCGTGTACTAGCCTACGCCAACCAGCACCACTCCGCACCTGCAGGACACAGCCAGATAATCCATCCACGCTAACCGTCCATCCCTGTTAGCCGGCTGCCAGGCAACCCTCTCCACATGACCCCCTAAACAGTTCCCCTTCCCTTTTTCCTCCCCGCCCTCCCCTGTGTATGCTCCTCGGCAGCATAGTCATTGGAACCAATACCCACACCATTTAGCTATGCCATTGTGCTTGCCCACCTTGATTTTGACCCACTAGCTGCCGAACAGCATGCAAAGTCCGGACCGTGTCGGTGTCGTTTTGTATGTGTGTTTGTCTTTAATGTTGTCTAAGGTATAGCAATACCTTGGTTATCTTTGTTGTTTTTTCTTTTGCCATACCCACACTGTTAGATAAAACCTCCATGTTTTGCCTCTCACATATTTTGTGGATTTTAAATCATTTAATAAATTGATTTTTTATGTAAATACCTCTGGTCACTCATTGCTAAAGTAACCGCTTTTCCACTTGATACTCTATATCAAGAATTCCTTCCCTTACCCTCCCCATTGTAAGCCCCCCACTATACCGTACTGTTCATGGGTTACAGCAATAACACCGTATTCGGTGCGTGGTCAGAGGCTGATCAGTATCCAGACTGATCAACCGGTTACCCAGTATTTGCCTCCATCCCCTTCCCCCTATCCCCATTCCTAGTACACTAACTTGTAGTTTTAGCTGAACACTGTGAGCAGGACGCACTACACTAACTTGTAGCTTTAGCTGAACACTGTGCAGAGGTCTCACTACACTAACTTGTAGTTTTAGCTGAACACTGTGAGCAGGACGCACTACACTAACTGTAAATAGTCTAGCTGCCTGACTGTGGTACTAATAGGATCAAAAGAACACCAGCAATTTTCTTCAGGTAGCTGTAAATACTGTAACAAGCATAGGCGTGCGCAAGGGGTGTGCCAGGTGTGCCTGGGCACACCCTAATCCTGTGGTTGGCAACCCGCCAATGACTGGCAGGTGACAGGTAAACCGCAATCCTTCCTTGCTGACCCTCAGAACCTGGACAAGAGAGGCGGCGGGGTGGAGTTTAGTGGAATGGATCTGCATTTTCCTCCTGCAGCAGCTGAAAGTAGGCTTCTCCACCTCTCCCTCTCAACATTCAGCTGCCACAGCAGGAAAATACAGGGGATCTGTACCAATATATGCCACCCCACCATCCATCCTGTCCCTATTCCTCTTCCTTCTGTTGCCCCCCTGTGTGCTCCGTGGCTCCCCCTTTCTCCCATTGTTTCAGGATGGAGAGCAGGGAAGAGGCCGGTAAATATGTCAAACGCATATGTGTGGGAGCTTTGGGGTGCACACCCTAATGCAATAGGCTGCGCACACCTATGGTAACAAGACAAGCCTGCCTATCAGTAGGAAGATAACAGGAACGGATCTAGCTAAACTGAATACAGTGTATATATATATATATATATATATATATATATATGCAACACCTGGGATGCATATATAAACACAATACACTGTAAGTGCAGCTAACTCACTGACTGTCCTGCCTAATCTAGCTAACTCAAATGAAATGACACTGTCTCTCTCTCTATCTCTCAGCACGCCAGAACACACTACACAGGGCCGCTGTGTAGGTGGCCTTATATAGTGTGGGGCGTGTTCTAAACCCCCTGAGCTAAATTTGGCCAAAGCCACTCTGGCTTTGGCCAAATACAGCTCTCTACCGATTGCGCTGTGATTGGCCAAGCATGCGGGTCATAGTGCATGCTTGGCCAATCATCAGCCAGCAATGCCGCAGTGAATTATGGGCCGTGACGCGCCACATGAATTTGACGCGAACGGCCCATATCGTTCGCAATTCGGCGAACGATCAAACAGCCGATGTTCAAGTCGAACATGGGTTCGACTCGAACATGAAGCTCATCCCGGCCACCTAGTGACAGAGGAGAGAAGTGCATCAATTCTAGAATTTGGGCGAAGTCAGTTGACCTCCTAGCAATTGGCCAAGGCAACTATCACTTGGCAAATAAATATAAGAGCAATGCTGCCTAAACATCAGGGTGCTACATCTATATACTGTGATTTTGTACTTACCAAATATGCTGCAGAAATCAATCTCCACTAAGTCTGGCTGCATTAATTTTAACTGTGGGCAGCTGAAGCTGCTGCCTGTTCATTTCCTGGATTTTCACAGAAACACAGAGGCACACCTCAAGCTCTGCAGCTCTCATTGGCCATCTTATGACTCATCCCCCCTCCCTTCCTGGCAAACTCTTATGAGAGAAAGCTGTGCATGATGTCATAAGCCTAGGCTTTTTACCAGACAAGAAACAGGAAGTGGGCTGTATAAGGTATTTACCGGCAGAAAAAAATGTTTTACTATGTTAAACAACAAGGGCAGAAGATGTAATACATGGAAAGTTGAAAAAATGACTGAAGTTCTGCTTTAAGGATAATTTATCTTTTTAGGTTAATTTTTCTGTGCACAAAAGCTACAAACATTGCACCAAAACGACACTCCCATTAGAAGTATTTTTTTAAATAAAGAATTTGATAGGTTATACATGCACTGTAAACATCTGCATTGATCATGACTACTTTTCCAGAGATTGGGCTATTCTAGTGCATTTACAACCTCAGTAGGGATGCTTATAACAAAACCTTTTACACAGTCTGCCTTCATCTTTGCCAAATTTGAGTTAATTCCCACATAATTCTAGAACTTTACAATCCCATCTGTGCAGCTATATCTGTTTAATAGGAAGCAGCCTCTTTTGTTATTCAGTATACTAATGTGCATGTTATAGGCATTGTTGATTTTAGCCAACACATGGACCCCAGGTGGGTGAAATTTACTAATACTGCTCAGCCTTACCTTCCTTCTAACTTTCTTACATTTGTGTATAACTGTACTGAATCCACTCAGCATTATTACTCTTGTTTAAGAAACATTTGTCTTGTAATAACTATAGCTCAGTGGTCTCTAAACTGCGGCCTGGGGGCCAAATGCGGCCTTTTGCTTGCCTTTATCTGACCCTTGGGGCACTATTCCTCCCACTGATACAAGGCACTATTCCTCTCACTGACACCAATAACGGGGCAATAATTCCTGCACTGATACCAACATTTGTACACTATTCCTTCTAATGACACCAATGATGGGGCACTATTCCTCCCACTGACACCAACAATGGGGAACTATTCTTCCCACTGACACCAAAAATGGGTAACTATTCTTCCAACTGACACCAACAATGGGGTACTATTCCTCCAACTAACACTAATGATAGGGCACTATTCCTCCCACTGACACCAACAATGGGGCGCTCCTACTGACACCAATGATGGGGCACTATTCTTTCCACTGATACCAACAATATGGCACTATTCCTCACCCTAATTCTAAAGATGGGGATTGCAAGAACATCCTACTCCCACTAGCCACAATCTGGCCCCCTTAAAGTCTGAACTGGCCCTTTTTTTGGAATGTTTAGAGACCCCTGCTATAGCTTATCTACTCTCAAACTGCCATTTTTACTGGAACTTTGTATGAATCATAGTGTAGCTAGGGCACAGTGGAAAATCCATTTCTTCTGACTTAGGCTAGTCAGAGTTCAGGACTGTATTCATCATCAACCACAAGATGTTCTTGAGATGACTTCAGAAATATTTATGCTTTTGGTAATTTACAAAGCTTTTTGCTTGAAGCCTTCTGCCTCTTTTTATAAAACGGCCTCCCACCAAGCTGAACCTGGAGCACATGAAAAAATATATCTCATGTTACATCCACTTTAAGTTAACATTCATCAATTGTATTATCCCCAGTAAAATTACATAAAATGGGCTAGTTGATACTGGACAGTTGTATCCAGTGGTCAGCAGAGCAAGCCAATTTCACCTACTTCATTTGGGACTGCTGAGGTATCCATTCCTACAGGGATGCGGTGTACTTTTTATCCACCTTGTGTTGGGGTCCCATATCTCTATTCCTGGATGTACGTCTATTTGGTGTTTTTGATAAAGAATTATGAGCCTATAACATAATTTTTTTCATAGAAACAGAGAAGTGACAGCAGAAAAGTAGTCCATCAAGTCTGCTTTTTTTTTTCTTCTTTTTTTATGGCCAAGAATACAATTGCCCTTCACCGGATGGGGAATCTTTATCTTTTTGGCATTCCTTGGTGACCCAAATTTAAAAATTGCATGTAAGAACTCTAAATGCCTTTAAAAGTTGAAGTGCATATAGGGCAAGTGCATTTATGACAACTGATCAGCAACTTCTCTTATTTGCCTTTTTAGGTGTGTTAAATGTACCATTGAAAGGGTTCTGTTATATGTATTCAATACGTTTAAAAATTACCTGGTAATCCTACCAGAAATAAAGCACTGTCCTTTTCAGCCTTGCTGAGGTTACCTTTGAGAACTACAGAACACCTCCCCCATGCTATGGAGGTCAGGAGAATTTAGTTTTGGATAAAGTGGAGAGGGATTAGAACACCTGTCAGTTTTTTATTGATGTTTTTATTGATGTCTGTGTCCCCATTAGGGAGAGTCACCCTCTCTATTTGTCCTGTTTACCATTATTATCAACTCAATTAACATGGATGTAATAATTTACCAATGTTTATGTGCCAGATCTTGCTGGCAGAAATATCCTGAGTAAAAGACAAAAATGTTCTCTAAAGACCTTGCATATATAGTACATGCCTACATGTTTATACACACATAAAAATCTTCTTCCTCCTTTTCTAGCTGCCAGTGTTGCAACATATGTATATATACTGATATATACTATGCTTGTAAATTACTGCACTCAAAGGCAAAAAGCTGCATTACTGATTTTTACACAGCTTTGTGCATTGGCGCATAGACAACTATGCACCTGTGTTCAGATCCATAAAAAAAAGTGCTACACAGCTACAAACGCAATCATTTTTTTTCGACTGTTTGCAAGAGGCCCAACTAGTATATAGAATACGTTTTTTTAAAAAAAACTATTCAAAATAAGTACAGTGCATTTACAGTATTCACAGCGCTTCACTTTTTCCACATTTTTTTATGTTACAGACTTATTCCAAAATGGAATAAATTCATTATTTTCTTCAAAATTCTACAAACAATACCCAATAATGACAACATTAAAGAAATTTGTTTTTTATCTTTAATAAATGTGCAAAGATTTCAAAGGAAAAAAATCACATGTACTGTACATAAGTAGTCACAGTCTTTGCTCAATACTTTGTTGAAGCACCTTTGGAACCAATTACAGCCTTGAGTCTTTTTGAGTATGATGCTACAAGCTTGGCACACCTATTTTTGGGCAGTTTCTCCCATTCTTCTTTGCAGGACCTCTCAAGCTCCATCAGGTTGGATGGGGAGCGTCGGTGCACAGCCATTTTCAGATCTCTCCAGAGATGTTCAATTGGGATCAAGTAAATATGATATACTTTTCTATCTATTTAATAGCAGCACAAATATTAAAAATTAGACATGTGCAATTCGTTTCATAACAAATCGAAATTCAGCTGAATTTTGCATCTTTCGGACATTCGGTAATTCATTAAAGATCTAATGAAACAAAAGGTCAACTCAAAGTAAATCTTACAGTCCAATCAGCTGATTAATTTTGTGCTGGAGGTTGAATTACTGGCAAAGTGCATTCCTGAGAACTGAGTGAGAAGGGTGTTGTATTGTATTTGAGCAGAGGAGAAGAGATATTGTCATTGTGTGTGTTAATAGATTCAATAAACAAACGAATTTCCAAACTGCGAATCATTATCATGAATATATATACATAAATATCGAATTTCAACTAATATGAAAGAAATTATAGTGGATATAACAAACTAATTCGACATAATTCGAGATTCAGTATAACGAATATCGACACGCTACGAATAATAACGAATTATCCGAAAATGAATTAACATAACGAATATAACAGAAAAAAATTATGCATTTTATGAATGAAAACGAACTGAAACTAAACAAAATTTCCCATTGTGCACAAGTCTATTAAAAATAGTCAATGTTGATTGAGAGAGTGAAGTTCAGCTTTAAGGGCACTAGGATAGACGAATGGTCAATTAACCTCTAACTGGCACTCAAAAGGCTATATGCAAGATTAAATGAAACTACAACAGGTGCAACTAGAATGTCTGTAACAGTATCAACTAATTGAAAAGGTAAACTGGCTGTTGTGCACATGCTATACATGTAAACCCTATGGCAGGTGGGGGTATGCGTCTCTTGTGTGTGGGGATACCCTTGAACATGGCTGAAAGTACCTGGCGTCTGATATTCAATGTTGGCCAGCTTTCGGTAGGGCCTTTCTTTAGGTGGTAGGTCTGAGGGCCAGTGGCATCTCCAGCTTTCATATTTAGGGGAGGCACATGGGGGGACAGGGACAAAAGTAGGGGGGCAAATGCAATTATTTATATATATCCTGGGGTCCTTTACTACGATCCCGCAACGGGCCCTTTCACATGTTCTGCAGTGAGCTCCGTTCCTACTGTATTGGGGCCCCCCAGGGTGACAGAAAACAAGAGATATATGTCACCAGAATACCAAGAAAATATAAGGGTCCAAAGCAGTGGGAGAACTATCAGGGTTGCAAAGGTTGTCTTGCCACTGGGCCCTGGTGTTCTGCCACTGTGGGGTTCCCCAGCCCCCTCTTGCTGTCCTGCCTCTGCTATTGACAGCGCTGGTCTGGCATCTCTTGAAATTTACAGGCTGGTTCTCCTGTCCTAAGGACAGGAGAAATCAGTCTATTTTTTCAGTAACTGAGAATCCTGGTGGAGTCCTTCCTGCAACTCGCTCTTCTCCCTGCCAATGAGGATGCAGGGGAAGGAGCAGATCGGGCGGCCGTGATTGTGTGAGCGCTCGCATTATGCAGTGTAAGCGAGCAGAGGGAGGGGGGAGGAATCACCCGCAGGAGCTGACTGGGGATGCTCTCCCTCTCAATAGAGACTGTGTTACTCCAGAGGAAGCCTGAGTAAGATGTGGCACATCCACTACAAATGCAAACAAAAAGACATTGCCTTTTTGTAAAAAAAAAAAATATTTTTTTTTTTTTAATTGGGGAGGGGCACATGGTGGGGCATAGCATAATGTTGGGGGGGGGGGGGGTCAGGGCCCCCTCTGCCCCCCCCCCCTAGGGTCGCCATTTCTGAGGGCAGGTCTGTACCCTTCGCTCTCCTCTCTGGACTGCCATGATCTGGAACAATTTTCCTCCCTCTAGGTGCAGAAATTTGTGGGAATTGAATTCCACAGTCTGTTAGCTTCTATTAACAAATATGGTGCAGCACTCCTTTAAGAACTACAAATTCCCATCATACATAGCTTCTGCACACGAGGTTCTTTCTGATGTCTTTTTAAAATTGCATCGAACTACAACACATGGCAAAAAGTTACCATGCATTGTGGTACGATTCAGCACACGTGTTGGCTGGTGCTTTTGGGTTGCCATTAAGATTGAACAGCATCACAGTGAGCTTGCCAAAACACGGCTTATTTTCATGTGCTGCGGGAATGCTTGCAATATTGCACTCGTTCCCGCATCGCAAGGCTTTAATGGCACCCCAAATGCATCAGCCAATGCACATGTACTAAATTGTACCACAATGCATGGTAACTTTTTGCCATGTGTTATAGTGCGATGGGATTAAAAAAAAAAAGGCATGCATGCGAGTATCATCTGTAAGACAGCCCACTAAAATGAATGGGCTTTTTTAAGCTTGACACACCTAATGTGCATAAAAACTAGCTCACATCATCGCACCTGCTTGGGTGTGAATGGAGCTGTAGGGTTACGTTTTCATCCGACCGTCATCCAGATACAATCCACCAGACCGATGGGGAACAGATCCCCATCTGTCTGTTTTTGGCAGATCAGATTGGATGCATGCAGCTGTAAATGGACACTTGTCCATTTACATCCGCCTCCCCATAGAGAACAATGGGTGGTCCGATCGGGTCTGCCTGAAAAATTGACAGCAGACCTGATCAGTCCGCTCGTGTGAAAGAGGCCTAAAAGCTTTAAAAAAACGCATAAAATT
The DNA here is from genome assembly GCA_037952835.1 of Lithobates septentrionalis. NCBI lineage: Eukaryota > Metazoa > Chordata > Amphibia > Anura > Ranidae > Lithobates > Lithobates septentrionalis. The sequence goes on from JBBDGP010000518.1 coordinate 869,509, forward strand.
TCCATATTGCTACAATGTTCTTCATCTTAGCTTTTATTATAGCACTCCTATTTCGCTCATTGTAACCTTTCCTAACTAGCCAACAGGACATATGAGAATATGGACCAGTTAGTAAATAAAGCATACCATAGCAACCAACTAGATGTAAGAAGACCATACACACTACTATCTGATTGTACAATCCCTGTAGAGTCCCATTTAAATTGACCAAAACGATGTAATATGAGGACAAACCTTTACAACCCAATCAATTTCTATCCAATTGCACAGGCCCTCACATTCCAGAGTTGTTCATATACAGCGGGTAAAATAAGTGTTGAACACGTCACCATTTTTCTAGGTACATATATTTCTAAAGGTGCTATTGACATGAAATGTTCACCACATGTCATTAACATCCCATGCAATCCATATATACAAATAAACCAAAACAAATAAGTTCAGAAATTACGTTATGTTTAATAAAATGGATTGACACAGGGAAAAATTATTGAACACGCTAACTGAAATTTATTGAATACTTGGTACATAATCCATTGTTGGTAGTGACAGCTTCAAGACACCTCTTATATGGAGAAACTAGTCGCATGCTAGTTGGTGTGATTTTGGCCCATTCTTCCAAACAAACAGTCTTCAAATCTTGAAGTTTCCGTGGGCCTCTTCTATAAACTCTGATCTTTAGTTCTTTCCATAGATTTTCTATTGGATTCAAGTTAGGTGATTGGCCGAGCCATTCTAGCAGCTTTATTTTCTTTTTTAAAACCAATTCAGAGTTTCCTTGGCTTTGTATTTGGGATCATTGTCTTGCTGAAATGTCCAACCTTGTTTCATCTTCATTATCCTGGTAGATGGCATCAGATTTTTTTTAAGAATGTCTTGGTACATTTTTCCATTCATCCTTCCTTCAACAACATGAAGTTTGCCAGTACCGTGTGCTGAAAAACAGCCCACCTCTAAACTTCATTGTTGTATGGGGGTGTTTTTGGGGTGATGTGCAGTGCCATTTGACCTCCAAACATGGTGTGTATTATGGCATCCAAAGAGTTCAAATTTGGTTTCATCTGACCAGACTATATTCTCCAAGTATTTCACAGGCTTGTCTAAATGTTGCGCAGCAAACTTTAAACGAGCTTCAACATGCTTTTTCTTCAGCAATGGAGTCTTGCCTGGTGAGCGTACATACAGGCCATGGCAGTTGAGTGCATTACTTTGAAACAATTGTACCTGCTAATTCCAGGTCTTTCTGAAGCTCTTCACAAGTGGTCCTTGGCTCTTGGACAACTCTTCTGATAATTCATTTCACTCCTCTGTCAGAAATCTTGCAAGGAGCACCTGGTCGTGGCTGGTTCATGGTGAAATTATGTTCTTTCCACTTCCATATTATGGCCCCAACAGTGCTCACTGGAACATTCAGAAGTTTAGAAATCCTTCCAATCAGTATGTTTTGCAACAACAAGGTTGTGAAGGTCTTGAGAGAGTTCTTTGCTTTTACCCATCATGAGATGTTTCTTCTGTGACATCTTGGTAATGAGACACCTTTTTATAGGTCATTAGTTGAGACTGAACCAGATGATATTAATTTGACAAGGAGCAGGATTACTTTCTAAATACTGATAGATTTCAGCCGGTGTCTTGGCTTTCCATGACTTTGTGCACCTCCCTTTCTTCATGTGTTCAATACTTTTTCCCTGTGTCATTCCATTTTTATTACACATAACTTAATTTCTGAACTTATTCGTTTTGGTTTCTTTGTATGGATTACATGGGTTGTTACCGACGTGGTGAAAATTTCATGTCAACCTTTATAAAGATATTTACCTAGAAAAATGGTGACGCGTTCAATACTTATTTTACGCGCTGTAGCTAAAAAAGGTTGTACATTTAGATTATACAGTGTGTGGACAGGTTTACTTTGCTATTATCAGATCAGACAAAAGATGATTGCTGAGTTTCTATGCTTTATTGCCCTTTGCCCACGCCTTGAAAAAAAAATCTTGTAAAAAGTGATATTTAGCCACAATGCTCTGTAAAATCCTGTTTGCAGCTGAGCTGACCCAGCAGTTTTACAAGGGACACAGGAAAAATATTCTCTGACAGTCAGACAAAAGATGTTTCCTTTCAGTTAATTACATTTGGCCTGAAAAGTCAGCTGCGTATTTTGTATTTCGGTGTTCTTATCTATCAGTGAACAAGAGGGAACAGAAAGACTGTGCCCATAGGAAACCTTTCACCCGGCCTGACACAGCACATACAACCGTTGTCTTAGAATTTCCTCCCTGATTGCGCAATACAATATTTGTTTTTAAGGCCGATTGCACAAACAGGCTTAAAGTGACACTAAACTCCAGTTAAAGAGGAAGTAAACCCCGATGGGTTTTACTTCCCCTTTTGCTCCCGCAAGACCTGCAAATTAAAAGCATAATGGGCTAGTATGCATCGCAAACGAAGCCTGCACTGTCCCCTGTGCAGGCCACGTCCATCTTCGCACCTCTTCCTTCCGGGGGCCGCGGACTCCGGCTCTGTGACTGGCTGGAGCCGCGTGACGTCACTCCCACGCATGCGCGCGGGAGCAGTCAGTCACGGTACACGCAAGGGGAAGAAACAGCACGGTGGTCCGTTTCTTCACATCGCATGTGTCGATTACGGCATCGGCGCACTACAAGTGAAATATCTCCTAAACAGCGCACGTTTAGGAGATATTTCCACTACCTATAGGTAAGCCTTATTCTAGGCTTACCTATAGGTAAATGTCACACAAAATGATTTACAACCACTCTAAAAAATCAACTGTTCAAGTATGTATTCTTAAACGTCTTATAACGCCAGGAACACGCTAGCTAGCATGTGGGGGACAGGAGTGGCGAGGACTGGTCTTGCTCTTAGAAGACTGGAGAATTAAGTAAGTATGTGTCCTCTCGATTCACCTCTAGACAAAAAACGAGCAGGCACGGCTCCACTGCATGGGAAAATAAAACAATTGTCCGGAGTTCATCTTTAAAGTACAACTAAAGGCAAAACTTTTTTTTTGGTTTGAATAGAGTGGAGAGGGATTAGATCCCCTGTCATTTTTTTTTTGCTGTCTGTGACCCCATTAGGGAGATTCGCCCTCTCTATTTGTCATGTTTACCATTATCATTGAAAGTGAAAGTAGAAGAAAATCCCAAATTTCGGGTTGTCCCCAGAAAAGTAAATGAAGGGAAATCTTCCAATGGGGACACTAGTTCTGGTGATCTGGAGGTCCCCAATGAATTCCCTTAATTTGCAGGGATTTCCTCTCACTTCCCGTTTGGCTATGGGACAGCAAGTGAAGGGAGATCTCCCCAATGGAACACAGATGACAAAAAATACAATTACAGGGGTTGTGACCCTCCCTTACTCTATCCAAAATGAAAAAATAAAATAAAGTTTTGCATATAGTTCTACTTTGACCATATCTCCCAACTTTCTGAGATGGAAACAAGGGACACCTATTAGCAAAAGTATGTAGGCATAGGACACCCCCCTGCCATGCCCCCTTCAAGGAGAATTGTACAAAACAAAAAAGATAAGGTAAACCCACGGGTGCTTTTTTTCCCATACTATTTCTTTATATTTGCTTTTGACATTTACAAATGCAGCAATTTAGAAATTGGATGAAATTTTTTGCACTGTTAAACACTTTTTGATAGATAAATAGTGCATGTTATATACAATTCTATAGATCATGCCAAAATGAGGGACAAAAGAGGTGGAAAGAGGGACATTGTTCTAAATCAGGGACAGTCCCTCGATATCAGGGACAGTTGGGAGTTATACATTAACTTAAATAGTACATTCCATTGCTCTCAGCTTCCTCTAAATTCTTGTTTGTTGCTGTTGTAATGTGACTTAGTGCAGCCCACCCCTCAGTTAGTGCAGCCCACCCCTCAGTTAGTGCAGCCCACCCCTCAGTTAGTGCAGCCCCCCCTCAGTTAGTGCAGCCCCCCCCCTCAGTTAGTGCAGCCCCCCCATGCTGCCCGGCCCCCGCTCAGTGCAGGAGCGGCCGGTGTTCTGCCGAGAAAGTTCCACTCGGCAATGGAGGACCCCCTGCACTGCGCAGGCGCAGAGCTTGCGCAGTACGGGGCTGGGAGCTTTCAGCAAGACACGGCGAAGACGCCGTATCTTCTGCTCGCTTCAGTGGAGAGGGGAGGGGCCGTGCAGCTAAAGAAGGCGCTTCATTGGCTGCACGGATCGAGCCCCCTTCCCCTCTCCACTGAACACTAGAGGAAGAGAGAGCGGCGGCGCCGGCCGCCATTTTGCTGGAGCCCGCTGCTCCAAAAGAACAAAAAAAAACAAAAACCAACATTCCCGATTTTCCTTATGGGAAATCCCGAATTCGGGACACTCTCCAATCGGGACGAGGGTCCCAAAATCGGGATTGTCCCGGGAAAATCGGGACTGTTGGCAACTATGCTTTCAGGACGAATTACTACATGTATTACTATGGCGGGGATAGGCGGGGGGGGGTGTATTTTGAAGCACGTGATTAAAGCCAGTGGCTCTAATAGGCTCCAAATAGGGTGGGCTCGGGGCGCAGAGCACTGCGTCCTGATCCCACCCTGTTGTGTGGCATAACAAATTAATTTTCGCTATTTTTACACTGACGTTCCTCCCTGCCAATCAGCAGGCAGGCCAGTGCAGGTCAGTGAGACCTGTCTCCCGATTGGCCAAAGCATTAGGCAATCCTATTGGATGCCTAATGCTTTGGCGGAAGAGTAGACGAGCGGACACTTTAAAATAGATTATAGGGCCTTTAAGTAGTGGATGTGTATGGGTTATTGTTAGACAAAAATTATATTGTTTGCTTAGGGCCACTTCAAAGCCATAAGTCTCAAAAGGTCTAAGGCTGGCCATACATTATACAATTTTTTTCTTATTCAATTTCCTTTGGATCTGTAGTGGAAGGGCCTGCCTGCTTGCATACAAATTGAAAGTGTTTACGTTTGACCTTATATTATATGGTTTTGGAAAATCTAAAGGAAAATTGAATAAGAAAATTGTATAATATATGGCCAGCCTAAGGCCTCATCCAAACAGGATGTAAAAAAGTGCTGTTTTTACAGGCACTTGACCTTTTTTCAGCCTCTAAACACACCTCTATGTTAACCTATGTGACCATACACACATTGCATATTAAAAGAGAAGCATATTAAAAGAGAAGCGGAGTGGAGCGTTTGGGGAGAAAAAATGCTGAATGTACCTAAACACATGTAAATGCGTCTAAGGTGCAAGATACAGTTAGTGCTTGACCAATCATTCATTCCAATAGCCAGAATAAATTAATATTCTGGCCAGATAGAATGAATGAAAGCCCAAACGTATCTAAATGCACCTTAACATGTTGGCAAAACACAACTTTAAGCACATTTTTTTAAGCTGCTTTTTCCTCCCCTGGATTAAAGCCATCCAGGGGAGAAAAAAAAACAGAAAATTGAATTCAAATACTTACCGTAATTTTCCTTTCTTGACGAGCTCTATGGCAGCACAGCTGGGTATAGGCTCCGCCCCCCTGCCTCTTGGACTTAACTCACATAAATTTGAGTTCACCTACAGCCTCGGCGTTCTGTAACTAGTCCTACCAAGCTGGGTGGGATCTGTGCTGCCATGGAGCTCGTCAGGAAAGGAAAATTATGGTAAGTATTTGAATTCAATTTTCCGTTTTCCTGATGGCTTCATGTCAGCACAGCTGGGAACTAACTAGCCAAAACAGGGGAGGGACAATGCTACACACTCCTAAATTCTGACTAAAAAAAAAACAGAAGCCAGGATGCCTCTGCCAAACTCAACTGTCATTAAGCCATGAATATTAATATTTTTGTGCCCACATTGCTGCCTTGCAGATAGTTTCAGACACTCAGCCTGCTGCCACACTCAAGGTCGAGACCCTTCTAGTGAAGGGTACAGTGATTCTCCTGGCACGGCCAACCCTTTCAACTTGTAGGCCAAGGAAATGAGCTTTACCAACCAAGAGGCAATAATCTTGCTGGAAGCCGTAAAATCATTGTGTTCCACCTGAAATGACAGACAGAAGCTCTGACTTCCTGATAGTAGATGTTGCCTTGATTAAACATTTTAAAGCTTTGCCCACATCCAATGGGCTAATTTCTTGAGTACTCCCCAAAAGGAACAGAGGAGAACCTCTTGTGTGATATGGACTCTGAAGGTCAGGCACAAAATTTGCGCATTGGCATGAGTACCACCCTGTCTGGGAAGTACGCGAGTATAGGTTCTTTAAACCCCAAGGCCACCAATGCTGACTCTCTTCTGGCTGATGTTATTGCCACCAGTAAAGCAGTTTTCAGTAAGAGGTACCACAGGGCGATTGAAGGCATCTGATGCAATAACGTCGAACAGCAATGGGAGGTCCCATTTCAGAAACAACAATTTGAGGTTTCAACCAAATTGCATATTAAAAAACAGTATAATTAGGTGTTGGATGCCCACTGTAAGCCGGTGAAGGCAGAGATAGCCGAAATGTGTGCCTATAGCATACTTACGCATAGACCTAAATAAAGCCACGGCATTTCAGAACAGACTTCTGAAGAGTCCAGCGTAAAATCTTGATCAGCAATAATACTGGGAATTTATGCCATATTCTACTATAGGCATGGTTAGCGCTGTCCTTTCTTGTTTTCGTAAGAGTATTTACAATCTTCACAGAGTATTCAAAATCCATTAGCCTCTGCCTCTCTAGACCCAGGCCATCAGCCTGAGTCTGTCAGATGCTGGATGAATGGGACTTTGGAGAAGATTTGATATTACATACAGTGGGAGTCAATCCTTGACACTTATCATGATGAGCAAAGGGTACCAAGGCCCCTTCGGCCAATCTGGGCTTATCACCAGAACTGTCACCTTCTTCCCTAACAGCCTCAGCCTCAGCTGGAAGCTGAGAATCAGAGGGAGCAGCAGAAAGGCATAAGCTGTCTGGGAGATCCACTCTGCAGTCAGCACCTCCACCCCGATTGCTTGCAGATTCTTGGCCCTGGAATGGAACTTTAGCAACTTGGTCTTGACTGGGGATGTGAGCGGTCTACCTCTGGAAGAAAAATACCAAGCTCTGTTAGTTCTTGAAAGACTCACAGTAGAATGGACCATTCATTGTCATCCAGACTTCTCCTGGACAAATAGTTTGCCTGAAGATTCTTTTGACCGGGCACATAGGCCGCAGATAGCTGCAGAAGATTGACTTGGGCAGATTCTAGAATTAGAGAAACCTCCTTCAGAAGGGAGAGACTGAGCTGTGTTTCCAGATGTAGGCCACAGTGGTTGCGCTGTCCAACTTTACCAGGACAGGCTTACCCCGGAACATTGCAGACGATTTAGTTTCTTCAACCACAAGTTTAGGCCACTGGTCCAGAAACCCGACTTGAATGGGAGCGAGAGTTAAACTGAGCCTACCTGAGCTGCTTGTGCGAGGCGATTTCTATGGCTCAATCTGAGACATGAAGGATGAAAGATCTCCAAATATGGACTAAAATGCTTGCCTTAATGGACCACGTGTCAATCACCAAAGCCATACCTATGTCTACAGAGGAGCCAAATAGTGCCCCTAAGGCATGTATTTGGGAAGCACAATCCCAAAATAACAGAAAGCATCCTGACATGGAACTCTTTACTGACTTCTTAGTTTATGCATTGGCTTCCCAGTTTTTCCTGGACTCCCAGCCAGTAATACAGAAGCTAACCTCTCTGGAGTGAGAGTGAGCGTGGAAAATGGCTCTTGAGCTTTTCGGTCTCCTTTAACGCAGCAGACATTCATCTTGAGGCAGGAAGCCAAACTGACCACTATTAAATTTAGGCTTGACCTTCTACGATCATGAAAAAATGCAGTGATAGCTTTTGTCCTTGAAGGCCACAACATCTTCTGATGGTAAGGACATGTATATGGCCAATCCCACAAGGGACACACACTGACCAGAGGGGTGATCGCAACCCCTGGACATCTTTCAGTTAAAAAGGGCATAACTTTCACACCCTGCTGTGACAACATACTCCAATCTTGTAGAACGAGCACTTGATCCATCCAACATAAGGGAATTGTCAAGCTGTCCTCTGGAGGTACTTCAAATACTTTGTTTCTATTTAAAGGCATTTTACCAACCTTACCAATCTGGACAAAGGTCATCCTCATCTTCCTGTTCAGAAGAGACTGAAGAAGATTGATTGGCTTGAGAAGATCCTGATTAGAAGACTGGACATTGCTAGACTAGATGGCCCTTGCAGAAGATGAATTCAGCAATTCCTTAATGCTCCGTACACACGATAGGATTTTCCGACAGAAAATGTTTGATAGGAGCTTGTTGTCGGAAATTCCGACCGTGTGTAAGCTCCATCGGACATTTTCCATTGGAATTTCCGTCACACAAAATTTGAGAGCTGGTTCTCAAATTTTCCGACAACAAAATCCGTTGTCGGAAATTCCGATCGTGTGTACACAATTCCGACGCACAAAGTTCCACGCATGCTCGGAATACAGCTGAAGAGCAGCACTGGCTATTGAACTTCATTTTTCTTGGCTCGTCGTATGTGTTGTACATCACCGCGTTCTTGACGTTCGGAACTTCAGACCAACTTTGTGGGACCGTGTGTATGCAAGACGATAGTTTGAGCCAACATCCGGCGGAAAAAAAACATGGATTTTGTTTTTGGAAAATCCTATCGTGTATACAGGGCATTAGAGTGTCTTGACCATATGCTTAATTGTGACAACTTGGTCACCATCATCTTAATCACAGCCTGCCTGAACAAAGTAGGAATCATATGTTCATTCACCTCTACTTGGGAAGAAGCTGACCAGGGTTAATTTGCCTGAGGAGGTTCTGAGACTACTTATTGGCACCATATATGACCGAGAGAGAAAAAAGTTGACTCGCGCTAAAACAAAAAAAAAAAAGGCTAACGTGTATGAAAAAATCCCAGCCTGTTTGTGATATCTTAGACATTGAAGAAATGTAACAAAGGTGTATATCAAGTTGGGAGATGAATACCACTTCCCCTTAACAGGTATGTGTAACCAATGGTGACTCAAATTGGTACCTAAACCAAAGCAAACCACTTAAATTGGCAAAGTGAATAAACTGCTTGAAAAAGAAAATAGTGTAAAAAAGAAAGTCCATGTACAAAAAACACCATAACGTGCTGTGATGAAAACAAAAGGTGTCCAATTGTATACAGTCCCAAATGTGTGGGTCCACCACCATGAATGAAGTGCCTGGCCGCTTACCGGAACCCCATGACCCCCCGTTACAGAGGGTCTAAATGGGCATTGAAGTCCTGCTGCATCCGACAGCCTGGGGACCCGAAAGGAGACTGGATTGGAATCTCTGGAGTTTGTAATGCTGTAAAGGTTGGGTACAGGTGGATCTCCAGGGAAAAAAGGCAAAGCTCAGCCCTCAATGGAATACCAACGTCATGTGGGGAAAACAAAAGGAGGCTCCCATAGTGTAAAATCACTTAAAAATTTATTAAAAAATGTAGTAAACACTCACATTTAAAATAGCACTTTTCCTCAGATGAAAGGCAGTCTGTGACACCGGCCGGATGTACACAGGCCGCCCGTCCTACTGGAGTAACAACGACAGAGGGAGGTGACGCGATGACACCGCTCAGCCCAGTGTCATCGCGTCACCTCCCTCTGTCGTTGTTACTCCAGTAGGACGGGCGGCCTGTGTACATCCGGCCGGTGTCACAGACTGCCTTTCATCTGAGGAAAAGTGCTATTTTAAATGTGAGTGTTTACTACATTTTTTAATAAATTTAATATTTAATTTAATTTTTAATACATTTTTAAGTGATTTTACACTATGGGAGCCTCCTTTTGTTTTCCCCACATGACGTTGGTATTCCATTGAGGGCTGAGCTTTGCCTTTTTTCCCTGGAGATCCACCTGTACCCAACCTTTACAGCATTACAAACTCCAGAGATTCCAATCCAGTCTCCTTTCGGGTCCCCAGGCTGTCGGATGCAGCAGGACTTCAATGCCCATTTAGACCCTCTGTAACGGGGGTCATGGGGTTCCGGTAAGCGGCCAGGCACTTCATTCATGGTGGTGGACCCACACATTTGGGACTGTATACAATTGGACACCTTTTGTTTTCATCACAGCACGTTATGGTGTTTTTTGTACATGGACTTTCTTTTTTACACTATTTTCTTTTTCAAGCAGTTTATTCACTTTGCCAATTTAAGTGGTTTGCTTTGGTTTAGGTACCAATTTGAGTCACCATTGGTTACACATACCTGTTAAGGGGAAGTGGTATTCATCTCCCAACTTGATATACACCTTTGTTACATTTCTTCAATGTCTAAGATATCACAAACAGGCTGGGATTTTTTCATACACGTTAGCCTTTTTTTTTTTGTTTTAGCGCAAGTCAACTTTTTTCTCATTCATTTTCTGTGTGTTTGTGTCATACATAGGACTCTGCAGCATAGATGGTTCACAATTTATTTAAATTTTTTGCTGCGCAGTTAATTTGACATTTTTTCTTGTTCACCATATATGACCCCATCAAAGAGTGAGCGGAAACGACTCCTTTAGAGTGTATTGACCACATGCTTAATTAATGTGACAACCGGTTAGGTGTTGTCAGAGAGCCTACCTCAGTGGTCATGGTGCTGCTCGCTTTGGTGTGCGTCGGGGTGCGCTGGCGCGCGCTGGTGTGCGCGTTCCTGCTGGTCCTGTTGTGCGTGCTCCTGCGGGCACTGGTGTGTGCGGCTCGGCTGGCAATGGGGTGCGTGCTGGTGTTCGGGTGCGGGCGCGCTCCTTTGGGCACCAGTTTGCATCATCCGGCGGGGCCTGCCGTGCACGCTGGTGTGCGGGTGCGCGTGCGTGCCTGTGCGCGTGCGCGCGCACGCGCCGTTTGGCACCAATCCATCTATTTAAGCTGGCTTCACTCTCTGATCAGTGCTGCCTGATCAACAGCTCTGCCATTCCCTTGTAACTGTTTTCTGTACCTGTAACCAGATCTCCTGACTAACCCGGCTTGTTTCCTGGACTCCTCTGAACTCTGCCTGCACCTGACCTCTGGCCTGTCTGACTATTCTTCTGCCTGCTCCATTGTACCTCGTTGCCCGCCTGTTGCCGAACCCAGCCTGCCTCCTGACCTTCCTGTTCAGTCTTTGTGTGCCTGTGTTCCAGCCTGCACCTTGCTGTTAAGGACTGCTCATCCACCAGCATCTGGACTCTATTACCAGGCTCCCATACCACTCCGTACTCCTGCGCTTCCTGTATACTCTACCAGGGGCCGCGAGTCGGACGCGTAAGGGAGCCTACCCTCTGCCCAAGCGGACTCATCGGTCTGGTAATTGAGAAGTCTGATAGGTGTCGTCGGCATCTTTATCCGGGGTCGCTTGAACAAGGCAACATTCTTGCAGTCATGCTCGTCTGTCTTCTCTTTGGAAGAATCTCAAGCAGATTGTTTGCCTGGGAAGGCTGGAGACTGCTCCATAACCCTTTCACAGGGTGAGTGGAAACACTCCATTATGCCGCGTACACACGGTCGTACTTTTCGTCTACAAAAGTCCAACGGACGCTGACGGACTAAAGCTGGCTGGTAATCCGATCGTGTGTGGGCTTCTCCGGACTTTCAACGTACTTTTTTAGCCTCAAATCCGACGTACTTTAGATTTGAAACATGCTTTAAAACTTTACTTCGTAACTACGACGGACCCCGAAATCCGCTCGTCTGTGTGCTAGTCCGACGGACAAAAAGCCACGCTAGGGCACCTATTGGCTACTGGCTATGAACTTCCTTATTTTAGTCCGGTGTACGTCATCACGTACGAATCCGACCGACTTTTGTGTGGTCGTGTGTAGGCAAGTCCGTTCGTTAGAAAGTAGGCCGCAAGTCCGCCGCAAGTCCACCGAAAGTCTGCCGGAAGTCTGTCGGACAGGCTGTCTGACTTTTGTAGACGAAAAGTACGACCGTGTGTACGCGGCATAAGACAACCTGTTAGGTATCATCATCCTCATCTCTGGTTGCTTAATCAAAGCAAGATTCACACAGTCATGTTTCTCCACATCTTCCCCTTTGGAGAGTCTGAAGAGGCCGATTTGCCTGGGAAGGCTATTAGACTGGTCATTGCTAGAACATATAACCATATAAAAGCAAGACTCACACAGCCATGTTCATCCACGTCTTCTTTATTGAAGAGCCTGAAGAGGGCTGTTTTGCTCTGAGACTGGTAATAACCAATAGATAACCTTTTCACAGGGTTTGCGTGCCATTTAACAAACCAGCCCATAAAAATAATTAAATACAGTAAAATAGTTTGCTTAGTAAAAAACCCTAAAGGGTTAACCACTGCTAGAGGGAGACTGAAGCCTCCATCTACAGCCCTGATTCACCAGGTGGTTAATGAGATAAACCTTGCCCTGCCAGGAATCAGGACATAATGAAAAAAATTGTTCAGAACAGTAACTAAAAGGTAAGAATTTTTAACAGAATTACAATAATATTCTGAAATGTACACAAACCAAGGGAATTGTAGACATCATAAACATGCTTCTCCCCCTTTTTTTTTGGTCAAAAACTGGAGAGCACATAGAAATATAAAAGGAAATCCCATATCTCAACAGGCCATAGATGGCTCCAGTTGTCATCCACAGGTGACTCCTCTACCTTCTCTGGAAATGCTGGTCTTTTGAGGGGGTTGGCACAATGGCACAATAGTAAAGCAAACATGAGAAGCCACCAGCAGAATATTGCCATTTGTGAACAGACAAAGTATTACTTTGTGTACCTGTTATGCAGAGTACTCCCTGTGGAGGAGCTCAGGCTATGTATAGAGGCTGCAGGGAGCAAGGAATTACAATACCCAGCAATGCAGCATTCATTTGGATGCATGGCATTTTTCAAATTTAGCTCACTCATCCGACTGTAAACAACGGCACACCTCGGGTGCGCGTGCATAGGGGAGACTCTGCCATGACCGCTGCCCACTTTACATGGACCCAGCGGACCCCAGACAAGGCTGTTAGCCCTGATAACAGCTGCCCTGAGGGCCAGCAGCAGGGCTCCATGGATTATAGGTCATTTAGCCGAGACACTAGGGACTGCGTCGAGTCTAATCCACCCATGGACGGGCAGCCAGCCCTTTAGACCAACCAGGTAGAGGAGCACACCTAGGTCCTGCGCATAGGAGGAAAAAAAAGTAGAATGCCAAGGCCGTAGGTGGGCTCAAATTTATATGAGTTAAGTCCTGGAGGCATGGGGGGAAAGCCTATACCCAGCTGTGCTGACATTGAGCCGTCAGGAAAACCCATCCTGTGTGCATGAGGCCTATACCAGTGCAAGCACAAACTACAGATGGACCACATGATCATCTTCTAAAAAGAAGTGTCCAAACAAAATTGCATTTCCGTTTTGGATGGATCCAATAGGTCTGGAGGCCACATTTACAAAGTAGAGAGGAAACTACTTAAATTCTGTATCTGACCCAGTTGGAATGTAACTGCACAGTGCATTTCTGTAGACAGCTGTATTAATTTATTGTCCAATGTATTCTTTCTCCAATAGAAGGTAATGATTGATCTCTACAGTATGGTGTCTTATGTGACCACTACATAGGTCATAAAGAAGGCTATAAACATGCATAAAAATGTAATAAAACAATATTAGCTAAGATTGTGATACAACAATTGGATGCTGAACTGGTAACTCTGTAATATGAAAAAATATAGGCCAAAAACTAGGGTAGTATATAAAAATTGTGAGAAGGGTCAGAAATTGACATTTTCTAGGTCTGATACTATTCCTAATGCAAACACATTATGGATCATACTGGGGATACATTATATGGCTAATTGCAATAAAGGCGAGTAAAGAGTAAAGATCCATAGCAAAATAGATTTCGTTTACCAAAGTTAGATCAGTGAAAATGATTTCTGATTGGTTACTTTTTGCACAATGCAGTTGCCCTATTGAATAAGCCTGATAGTACTTGAACATATGGTGCAAAGATAGAGATGATGGATGCCATGGGGGAGATTTACTAAAACTGGTGCTCACAGAATCTGGTGAAGCTGTGCATAGAAACTAATCAGCTTCTAGGTTTTATTGTCAAAGCCTAAGGCTCGATTCACACTAGCGCGTTTTTTGATGCATTTTGCATTTTGCAGAAATGCACGGGAATTTTTTAACATGGGTTCCTATGGAACATGTTCACATCAATGCCTTTTTGTTTCTCTGCATTTTTGGAAAGGGTCGGGGACTTTTTTTCATGCAAAATGCAGCGTTTTGCATGTAATGGATTTCAATGGACAAGCATCAAAAACGCAAGTGCACCGTTTTTGCAGCGTTTTTGCAGCGTTTTTGCCGTTTTTTTTTTTTTTTTTACATTTTTTTTAGACTGTAAAAAAAAACTGTAAAAAAAAAACAAAAAAAAAACAAAACGCAAATCGCGGCAAAAACGCGGCAAAAACGCTGCTCAAAAACGTGGCAAGCATGAAAAAAAAACCTCCAAAAACGCTCAAAAGCAACATGCATAGGTGTGAATCGAGCCTAAATGAACAAGCTGAAGTTAGAAGCTGATTGATTACTATGCACAGCTGCACCAGATTCTATGCGCTCCGGTTTTAGTGAACCCCCTCCCGTGCGGTTGATTTACTAAAACTGGAGCATGAAAAATCTGGTGCAGCTGTGCAAAAAAACAATCAGCTTTCATTTTTTTTTTGTCAAAGCTTAATTGAACAAGATGAAGTTAGAAGCTGATTTGCTACCATGCACAGCTACACCTGCATAGGTATCCCAGTCCGCCGATGATAGCAAATCATGGCCCCTGGAGGTGCTCACAGAGCTGGAGGAGATGTAGTGGTGTGCCCCCAAGCTGACATCACTTCTGCCCTATACCCACGGGGTCCCGGTACTTCTTCTCCAGCACTGTGAACACCTCCAGCGGCCCTGATGTGTTATTATCGGCAGAACGGGACACCTTTGTACATTATTTTGCATGTGGCCAGATATGTACTGTGAGTTCTAACATTTTTTAAACTGCCCACTAGATGGAGCTTTTCCCTTTCTATACACACACAGGAGCAGCGGGGGAATCGCTTGCGACTCGGACAGGAATCGCACCATGTTCCTATTCAAATTGCATTTGCTTATCCTGGATTTCAGCTTTAAATCATTTTTAGGTGCACCTGATGGGAAGATCCATATAAATCAGTGGGCAGGTGGATGTAAATGAATATGCGCCGTATACATCTGCATGCCTCCAAATGCATCCAGGCCCAGAAAAAAATGGAAACGGTTTGCATTCTTTTATGAAGTTTTGGACCTATACAAATGGGGGGAAAAAGAGGTAAATTTGGGACTTTAAATGAAGCCATGGCCTGGTAAGGTCATGTGCCTCCATCCCTGTCAATATGAAAAAAAAGGGAGCAAGAAGGTGGGACTTTGTGTGAAGCACGTGGTAGCACTTGAATAGAATGGTGGGTATTAAAATATTTAATATTCTGTAGATACATATTTACATACGTTAAAATTCATATACATAGAAATACACACTAATTCGTGATGTTGATTTCTAAAACAGTGGTAACTGATAATAATATGGTTATAATAATTGATAGCATAATAAATTACAGAATACACCAAAATTCATAGTTGGGTAAACATATATTACAAGATAACATCTGCATGGCCTATGGCCTTTCTGATCCCTGTCACAATAATGTGATGATGTATGTGTATTGGCACAATATTCTATTAAACATGTAGTTGTATGATACACGGCATCTGGTAGCTCAACGCATTTCGCGGCTTATATGCTGCTCATCAGGAGAAAGCACGTGATGTATCTGCAAAGGGAAATAGGATGTCTTTGTAAATTGGCTTGTATCAATATAGGGGAGGATAGGTTGAAAGCACCCCCCTAGAAATCACATACAAGTATATGTGCACTAGATGGTGCGATGTCAGGGACCGTGATCCACCCAAAGGCATCAGTGTCGGGAGCTGAGGAGGCATGTTCAGCGGCAGCACCCATCACAGACAGCACCCCGGGCGGATGCGGACACACAAAGCACTCCTAGTGTGAATGGGAAATAATATATATTGATAGGTGGGTCAACCAGGTAAAACCAATGTGAAGACTATGTGAGTTAGAAAGGGATTAACAATGAAAACTATACCCAGGGGCTGGCGCCTCCTCCCCCTCACATTGCTCGTGCGCGTGATGTTAGGGGCTGGCCTGTGGTGGCGCGCATTTATGGGCAGCTGCCCTGGCTGGGTCGGGCTACTCAGGACTCTCTCACACATTGGTTCCCACGTCTCACCTTGGATCATGGTCTCTCTCCTCCTCCAGCACCAGGTATATTATCCTTTTGAACATTTATAAGTCATCCCGTTCTTCTATCCCCCCACTCACTTCTGTCCTCAGGTGACACTGATGCCTTTGAGTGGCTCACGGTCCCTGACATCGTGCCATTAAGTGCACATATACTTGTAAGTGATTTTTAGGGGGGGTGCTTTGAACCAATCCTCCCCTATATTGATACAAGCCAATTTACATAGAAAACCTATTTCCCGTTGCAGATACATCACATACTTGCTCCTGATGAGCGGCATTTAAGCCGCGAAACGCGTCGAGCTACCAGATGCCGTGACTCATACAACTACATGTTTAATAGAATATCGTGCCAATACACAAACATCGGCACATTATTGTGACAGGGATCAGAAAGGTCACAGGCCATGCAGATGTTATTCTGTAATATATGTTTACCCAACTATGAATTTTGGTGGATTCTGTAACTTTATCATGCTATCAATTATTATAACCATGTTATTAGTTACCACTGTTTTAGAAATCGACATCACAAATTAGTGTGTATTTCTATGTATATGGAATTTAACGTATGTAAATATGTATCTACAGAATATTAAATATTTTAATACCCATCATTCTATTCAATTGCTACCACGTGCTTCACACAAAGTCCCACCTTCCCTTTTTTTTCAAGTTTTGGACCTAAATGGGTGGGGTAAGGGGTAGTGTGATATAAGCAGATGCAGGTCTGTTTATGTCCAGTCACCCATAGCTCTAATATGGGTGTGGAAAGCTCCTGCATGCCATTAAGAAGATATCATGGCAGCATGATTTGAAGCTCTAACCATGCCTGCTATCTGGATGACATCCTGTTGAGCTTTTCAAGGCTTTTGTTTTACCGATTGGTGGCGGAGTTCAAGGTCTTATCTGGTGACGAGATGTTGCGGGGTATCGTGGCAGCAGATCTCCTGTGACATTCCTTATGAGTGACTACATACAGTTCCATCTCTAAGCTTGGCTGACTCTTTGCCACTGGCACAGGGTCCACGCAGTTCGGTAAGAGTATTCATTCTTCCTTCATGGTGGTGGATGCGCAGTCACGGGTGATGCTTTAGTGGACGGTGGTCAACTTCTATTCATGTCGATCCAATCTCCATCTTCAGCCCCTTTTTCACCTTGAACTATTTTAGGTTACCAGTGACTTATCTACATCTATATTGTATCGACTACCTACTTCAGATTTCTACACCTTGAATGGTTAATGTACTGTGGTCACTTTCATATGTGGACTATTTACACATTTTTTTGAATGTCCCCTTTGTTGCACTTTATATTAACATTTGGTTATTTACATATATCACTTATATGCATAATTAAGTTTGTTTTTGCACATATAAATTTATTGTTTGCACATTTGCACTTTTTTGCTTGTTCATACATGGGTTACCTGCACTTTTTTTGATTCTACCACTTATGCCCCGTACACACGGTCGGATTTTCCGACAGAAAATGTGTGATAGGACTTTGTTGTTGGAAATTCCGACCGTGTGTAGGCTCCATCACACATTTTCCATCTGATTTTTCGACACACA
The DNA here is from genome assembly GCA_037952835.1 of Lithobates septentrionalis. Classification (NCBI taxonomy): domain Eukaryota; kingdom Metazoa; phylum Chordata; class Amphibia; order Anura; family Ranidae; genus Lithobates; species Lithobates septentrionalis. The sequence continues at coordinate 887,394 of JBBDGP010000518.1, forward strand.
AAGTTTGAGAGCAGGATATAAAATTTTCCGACAACAAAATCTGTTGTCGGAAATTCCGATCGTGTGTACACAAATCCGACGGACAAAGTGCCACGCATGCTCAGAATAAATAAAGAGATGAAAGCTATTGGCCACTGCCCCGTTTTTAGTCCCGACGTACGTGTTTTACGTCACCGCGTTTAGAACGATCGGATTTTCCTACAACTTTGTGTGACCGTGTGTATGCAAGACAAGTTTGAGCCTACATCCGTCTGAAAAAATCCTAGGATTTTGTTGTCGGAATGTCCGAACAAAGTCCGACCGTGTGTACGGGGCATTACACAATTTGTCTGATTGTAGTGCCAGCAGCTTTTTATTTATCAATAAGTAGTTCAGTAATTTTTTGAGATATTTTTAGGCGGATGTAAATGAACTTGCGCCGTATACATCTGCTTGCCTCCAAATCCATCGAGGCCGAGAAAAAAATCGAAACGGTTTGCATCCTTTGATGGGGTTTTGGACCTAAATGGTTGGGGTAAGGGGTAGTGTGATATAAGCAAACGCAGGTCTGTTTATGTCCAGTCATCCGTGGCTTTAATAAGGGTCTGGAAAGATCCTGCAGAAAAAAACAAATGGACATGGCGTATATCATCTCCTCTTTGTACTCTACTCCTTTCTTTTTTTTTTTTTTTTTTTTTGCGATTTGATATTATATTTATATTGATATTCTGTGTACCCTATTTTTGTTACAATCCCTTTTACATTTGTTATTTTAAATCAGGGGTCTTCAATCTATGACCCGCAGGCCAAATCTGGCCTGCTACAGGATTGTGTCCGGCCCTCAACTAAAGTCAGATTCCCCTGCTGCGCTGGAATCATCCTGTCAGCGGTTTGCTAGGACAGCCAGCATCCATGCTTGCTCCAGCACAGTCATCTTCCCCCCTTGTTGTGTTGTCTTTCTCTAAGTCAAACGGTCACCATCCTAGCAACTGGTGAATTCCTCCGTCCATACCTGCTCTGCCTACTGGTTTGGTGCTACACTCAACACAATCACACTGTGAGCAATGTAAGGGCAATGTAAGGGCAGACTACTGACTGATAGGGAATCTGATGTAAAGGGGATTCTGATGGAGACACTAATGTCAGGAGCAACTCTAAAGGGGACTCTGATGTAAAGAGAAACGCCTAAGGGCCCTTTCACACAGGCACCTTACATCTGTCCATTAATCTCCTACTGATCAGAGGAAAGTGAGGCAGATGACAGGTCTGTTAAACTCAGTATACAGTGCTAAATATCTCAGTCCCCGGTAACTATTGATAGCACCATATCACTAATTAAAGGGAAATTAAATATTTAGCGCTGTCTACTAAGGCTTATTAATAGTTAAAACACTTTGTTTCTGTACAGCAGCTCTATTTGAAGTACAGGTAGTGCGGGTATTTTAGGTTGAGTTGGATGACAGGTCTGTGTCTGCTCAGTTTCTGCAGAGAAGTCACGGACAGACCCTGCTCTGCTCTATGAATGGCCAGGTGTAAACAGACAGGGGAGTTAATTTACACCTGGCTGCCTCAAATATGGTCTGCCCAAATGGAGGAGGACGCAGTCCTTCTCCATATTTTTAGCGGGCTTGATCTGACCCGGAGGTGAGAGGATGTAAACGGACACAAGTCTGATTACACCCGCCAGTCCATAAAAATGCATGGACCTTTCAAACAGGTCCACCTGAAAAACTGACAGGTGGACCTGATCAGATCACCTGTGTGAAAGGGCCCTTGATGTAAGGTTGGGATTCTGAAGGATACACTTATGTAAATGCCGGTTCACACAGGGGCGACTTGTCAGGCGACCTAGTCGCCTGACAAGTCGCCTCCCAATCTGTACAATGGAACCGTTCTAATAGGAGCGACGCAAGTCGCTCCGACTTAGAAAAAGGTTCCTGTACTTTTTTTGGGGCGACTTGAGGCGACTTGTATAGACTTCTATACAGAAGTCGTTTTGCAAGTCGCCGTGGATGTCGTGTGCAGGTCGCCTCGGTGGGGCGACCTGCAAGTCGTGCCGCCCCTAGTGTGAACCGACCCTCAGGGTAGCTTTGATGGGGGACACTGTTGTAAGGAGGGACTCTGATGTATAGGGAGACTCCTAAAGCCTAGTACTGGGTGGCATCTTCCATTTTCAATAGAAACATTCGCCCCGTGTGTGTATTGCAGTCGGTCCGACAGAAGCCAGCCTTTGGTCGGCTTCTGTTGAAGGGGCATGACCGAAAAAGGTCTGCCGATCAGCCATTGGCTGAGAGCGCTGGCCGGTCTTTTCTGGTGGGTGGGGCGCAGCGGCTCCCCTGAGCTGTCAGTTCTTTTGGTTCAGCCCTGCTGAATTACCGTAAATAAAAAAAAAAAAAACTAGTAGTGTGTACTAGGCTTTAGAAAAACTCTGATAAAAGGGGGAGCTTTTTATTACAAATGCTTTTTATTGGGTTATACAAATGAAAACCACATACAACAACAGTTGAGGCTTAGAATACAAAAGCACTAAAAGACTATGCATCCATAGTCTCAAATCAGTAAACAGCATACAGTTTACAAAAGCCTCATATAATTTTGTAACACAACAAAAAAAAACAAAAACATAGCAAATGAAAAGAACATAATGGGAAAAAAAAAAAGAAAAAAAAAGAAATTGTTAAGCGGAATAAACTTTAACAAGGAAAAGTTCAGCATATTTAGTGTACAGTAGCCTCTTTGTTATGAATAATAAAAAAACAAAACAAAACAAAGTTACTACAACTCAGAAGAATACCAGGGTGGTAAAACCTATCCGCATGTTACAAGGACAATCCCATAGTTCGAGAGAACCTCAACAAGTGGACCAGGTCATGCATCGTGTCCATAACCATATGGTGTATTCTCTCCATAAGTTTTATCGCCTCCATTCGCTGTACAACCTGCGACCAGGGAACTAAGGGGGATCACCAATTTAGGTCTATAGCCCAATGAATTGTGCTAAACAGTGTGTGAGACAGTTTCTGTCAGGGGGGCAACACCTCTGGTATATCTGAAAAAAATAGGCACATGGGAAATGTAAGAGTGGTAATCGAACCCGTAATACGGGCCACCATCCATGATGCTTCCTGCCATAAGGGTTTGATAGCTTTGCAACTCCAAAAAATATGGCGGTGAGTCCTCCTGTCTGGGCAGCCCCTGAAGCATGGGTCGGGTTCAGGCGGGTACATTCTGTGTAGCTTGAGGCTGGGTTCACACGGAGCGGCTCACAGCAGGTCCGGTACGTCCCTGTTCACTGTTTCAGGTCTGAATTTTTGGCTGCATTCGGACCTGAAATGGACCAGAAGACTCACAGGACCCCTGTGCAATTCGCAGCGGAGCCGCTCTGGAGATGTGTGAACCAGCTCCATAGAGAGCCAGTCACAATCTCTTGTCATGCGAATTGGATGCAGGGAAAGCCACATCCAATTCGCACTAGTGTGAACCCAGCCTTAAGCCCCACAATCAGAAAATCATATGAAAAATACAGATTTCGGAGCAATTGTATGTTAATCTGATCAGTAGTACAGAGCTTTCAAGAGTCGATCAGGACAGTTCATCCGAATTTATTTGATCGGACATGCACCAAACTTTTTTGTACGATGCCGGATCATACGATTTTCGTTTAATCAGTACAGTTGTCATTCGAAAATGCAATACAAATACATTACAACACATGACATTACTTACGATTTTTTTATTCTATTGTACAAGAATTTTCATGACTTTAGTAAACTCTTCAGGTTCGATCTGAGATTAGCATGCAAAAAAAAAAAAAAAAAAAAAGAAAGGACGATCATTTGTTCGATAATCTCATCGTATGTACCAGGCATTAGAAGAGTGTAGTGCCACCTGGTGTGCAATTTAAAGCAGAGTTCCACCCATTTAAAAGTCAGCAGCTACAAAAAGTCTCACGTGTCCCACCATCCAGCGATGCGGCCGGGCGTACGAAGCCTCTCTTCCCCTCCTCTCCATGGCGCCGGCATTCTAATTGTGGGCGCCTGACTGTGGCTTCACAGCCAGGCGTGCACTGCACATGCATGAGCCGCGCTGTGCCCTGTAAACGGCCAGGCAATCTTCTGGACCTGTGAGGTTTCCCAGAAAGATTGCAGGGAAGGGGGGGGGGGCTGGGGAGAGGTGATATTCCTTTCCAGCACCGAGGGGAGGAAGTGGGAGCTGGGTGCCTGTAAAAACAGGGTACCCACTCCTCCCCCAAAAAAATGACATGCCAAATGTGGCATGTCAGGGGGTCACCAACACTTAAAGCGGAAGTTCCATTTTTGGGTGGAACTCCGCTTTAACAACAGTTTCTTTGATTGCAATGGATTTAGTGCACTTGTGCATATTAGATAACATATCCTGCCAGTCCTTGGCCGAAAAGTCTTGGCCTCAGCCACCCACTGTACAATAGCCGTAGATTTCTCTGGGAGATCATGTTCATTAAGCTGTTTATATATTAATGAGATGGTGCCTCTATCCCTGGAAGAAGCATTACACAACCGCTCACACCGAGGCTGACCTCCTGCGAGCCAACTTACAGTGTTCAGAAAAATATAAGGGGGACCTTGATGTAAGACTGGGGTTCTGATGGATACACTGATATAAGTAGGGTTCTGAAGGAGACCCTGATGAAAAGGGGCTCTGATGGGTACCCTGGTGTAATGAGGGACTCTAATGTAAATGGGGGCTGTAATGGGAACCCTGAGATGAGGGGGGGGGGTGTAATGGGTACTCTGATGTAAGGGGGGCTGTGTTGGGGGTCCTGGTGTAAGGAGGGACTCTAATATGGACTCTGATGAAGGGGGCTGTAATGGGAACCCTGATAATGGGGGGGGGGGGTGTAATGGGTACTCTGATGTAAGGGGGGCTGTGTTGGGGGTCCTGGTGTAAGGAGAGACTCTAATATGGACTCTGATGAAGGGGGCTGTAATGGGAACCCTGATAATGGGGGGGGGGGGTGTAATGGGTACTCTGATGTAAGGGGGGGCTGTGTTGGGGATCCTGGTGTAAGGAGGGGACTCTAATATGGACTCTGATGAAGGGGGCTCTAATGGGAACCCTGATAATGGGGGGGGGTGTAATGGGTACTCTGATGTAAGGGGGGGCTGTGTTGGGGATCCTGGTGTAAGGAGGGGACTCTAATATGGACTCTGATGAAGGGGGCTCTAATGGGAACCCTGATATGGTGGGAGGGGGGGTTGTATTGGGTACTCTGATGTAAGGGAGGCTGTGTTGGGGGTCCTGATGTAAGGAGGAACTCTAATATGGACTCTGATGTAAAGGGGGACTCCTATGGCTGACTCTGATGTAGGGGGCTATAATGGGAACCCTGATATAAGGGGGGTGGGGGTGGGTACTCTTATGAAAGGGGGGCTCTGATGGAAATGATGACTTTTCTTTGGTTTTTAAGGTTCTTCCTCTTTTTTTCTGACAACCATATCATTCTGATTCCAAAAACGTAATAAAATGATTTATTGATCTCCTTTTCTGTCCTTGAATAACTGTAATATATAGAAGTGGCCCTCATATTGAAAGGTTTAGAGACCTCCGATATACAGAGATGTGAGCAGAACACGGTGCAGAGCTCCTCGGTCGGAGCAGAGGATCAGATAATGGGGGTGGCAGGCGGATGGCACTGGTGACCTGACAAGCCTGTGATATCTTTAGATCAGCAGACGGCCCCTCCTCCTCTGTGCTCGGATTGCAGAGCTCGGACGGGAGTGGGCGTGACCCGTCGTTTAAAACAGGCGTGATCTGTCAATGAAATGAAGACTCGTGTCCAAGGTGATGAGCGGCGCGTATACAGGAGGGGGCGGAGCCATGCGCCAGGCGTTGCTATGTAAATAAAGCTCCGCTGCGGTTTCGAAACCGGTTTATGCAGCGGAGGGGGCGTGTCTAGATTGCACAGGCGTGGTTTGTAGGGACGCGGGGCGTGGCCGGCAGCGTCGCAGACCCGGCTGTGGCCTCAGAGAGTAGGGCAGCACGCTATGGCCGGTGCGGTTGTCGGTTGGGTCGGATTTTTCACGTTGTTGGTCCATCCTGCGCTGTGTTCTTCTCAGCCCGATCCCGCTCACCCACAGGACTTCCCGCTCATCCTCGGCTTCCGCCTGGAGAACAGTGACCGGCACGCCGCGCTGTCACAGAACGGGGAGCTGGAGGTGACGGAAGGCAGCCGGCTACAGCTCCGCTTCTATGGCCTGAACCTACGGCCTGAGAGCGGCAACCTGCTGGCCTTCACCGAGGGCGGCCAGGACAACAGTAGCTGCCTGAAGGACACGGGGGACCTGGTTCGGGACTCTGGGGGTCTGAACATCAGTGAGGAGGCGGGAGGTATGGCCGGCCTCCTAGGGGTGAAGGTCCTGCCCCTGAGGAAGAGTCAGACCTCCAGGGTCTACGTCCTGTGTACACGCCGGGGCCCCGGGCAGCCCTGGACCCTTCACCTTGGCCCGGACGGACGCCTGCGGGTCCTGGAGGAGCACAAGGCCATCATGCCCATCTGGTTGCAAGCCATCGTCATCACCGTGCTGCTTGGCCTATCCGGCATCTTCAGCGGCCTCAACCTGGGACTGATGGCCCTGGACCCCATGGAGCTGCGGGTGGTGCAGCGCTGCGGCTCGGACCGGGAGAAAAGGTACGCCGCCAAGATCGAACCGGTCCGCCGCAAGGGCAACTACCTGCTCTGCTCCCTGCTGCTCGGCAACGTGCTGGTCAACACCACGCTCACCACCCTGCTGGACGAGCTGATCGGATCCGGGCTCGCCGCCGTGGCCGCCTCCACCATGGGCATCGTGGTGCTTGGAGAGATCGTGCCGCAAGCTCTGTGCTCCCGCCACGGCCTGGCCGTAGGGGCCAACACTCTGTGGTTGACTCGTTTTTTCATGCTGGTCACCTTCCCCGTCGCCTACCCGGTCAGTCGCCTGCTGGACTGCATTCTGGGGCAGGAGATCGGTACCGTCTACAATCGGGAGAAGCTTCTGGAGATGCTCAAGGTGTGTGAATGATGATCCTCAGAGGAGGTGGAAATATTTCTTGGCTCTTTATGGATTATATATTTGGGCTGATGTTCTGTAGGCAACAAATGATCACAGGGGGATTTCACTAAAGGCTTGCCATACAAGGATTAGCCTGCCGGCTGATCCAAAAAAGAAAAGGGATTCCTACTTTCACACGAGCAACATGGATGGCGGAATCCTCTCGACTGTGCTATTGTATTCTGACAGCAGGATCCCTCCGCTGTCAGAATACAGTGATTAGTGGCTGCAGCTGATGATTGACAAAAGTCTTCCAGTGTTGCCATTCGACAGAAGTTCATCCGCAATGGCCAATGGATGGATTGATATTCAGTCAGTCCCTGCTGAACCGGCCAATTTTCAATCCATCTGTGGCCACTTTAAAGCAGAACCAAATTCGTCGATTAAACGGTTTCAAAAACCAGTTTACATTCTTGGCATGCCAGGAATAACGACTGTCACATTTCTTGTGTTTTCAGCCAAATTGTCAAACCATCAAATGACTGGTGTCATAACTGATCACATGTGCAGCACCATAGAAATTGCCGGTCAAACAGAGGCTAAGATGGCCGTATCCTTAGCTGAAAACGATAGGAGGGTTTAGTTCTACTTTAAAGCATAACTAAATAATCCTATCCAGCCAAGGAAGCTGCCATCTTGGCCTCTGTTTGATCTTCAGTTTCCATGCTGCACATGTAATCATTTATGACACCAGTCATTTGATGGTTTGACAGTTTGGTTAAGAACACAAGCAATGTGACAGTTGTCATTCCTGGCATGCCAAGAATATAGCTGTTTATTTTTTAAACCTTTAAATTGATGGGTTTAGTTCGACTTCAGGACCGGAGCAGCCAAAATCTGAAGCAGCTGTTGCATGGCAACCAGTCAGCTTCTAGCTTTCATGTTCAAAGCTTAAAGGATAAGTTCACCTTTTTACCAAAAAATAATAAATTCACTTTTTTTTTTTTTTTTTACAGGTAAAAAAATGTGCATTTTATTTTCTTGTTTCTGGAGCTTCTAAGCCACAGAAGTCAAACTGGTGGCCCTCCAGCTATTGTGGAACTACAAGTCCCATGAGCCATTGCAAGGCTGACGGTTACAAGCATGACTCCCACAGGCAGAGGCATGATGGGACTTGTAGTTCCACAACAGCTGGAGGGCCACCAGTTTGACACCCCTGTAAAGGCATTGCAGCAGCGATCCGCAGATCAGTGGTGCCATGCAGGTCTCCTGCAGATCTGTCAGTGTATCTGTGTACCCGTACATCCTGTACTGGTAAGCAGATACAATCTGACGAGAGAGAATGAACTACCACAGTGCTCAACAGTGCCGTGGTAGTTCATTGAAAGCTACAAGCCGACAGCTGCAAAGGTTGTTGGGACTTGTAGTTTTCCATTCACTAAGCACTGTGAATGAGTGACGCGGGGTGACAGCGTGGGGGGGGGGGGGTTGGAGAAGATCTCCTGCTAGCTATCAGATTGGGGAGGTGCTGGGGCCAATCTGTTCGTCGTAACATGTTACACCCTGAACATGGGTGTAACATGTTACCAGAGGTGAACTTATCCTTTAACTAAAGATGGAAGCTGATTGGTTGCCATGCAACAGCTGCTCCAGGTTCTGTCTGCTCCAGTTTTGATAAATCCCCCCCCCCCCCACTGTGGTTTGTAGTTCTGAAAGGCTTTGCACATATAGGCTTCAGCTTGTGTCTATGTGGTTTAGATTGTGAGCTCTCATGGATGGGACCCTCCTGTATTGAATTGTACTGTCTCCCTTTATCTTGTCATGTTTGCTGCACACACTGTTGGCACTGTATACATCCTGTAATATACTAGAATTAGCGATGTGTACAACAAGCTATTACAAAGCATTTCCAAAACCTTTTGTCAAGTTTTGAGCAGCTTTATTGAAGACTTTAAAGCCCCCTTTAGCTCAAATTTTTGTCTTTTGAAGTATGGATTTTTTTTTTTTTTTTTGTTTAGTTTTTTTGTAGTTTTTGGTCCAGCTTAGAACAACATCACTATACAAATTCCATACCTGTTTGACCACTGTGGAAGAGGAGAATCGCTGTAGTAGCCGCCGCTATGGCAATGTTCCTCGCTGTCTTCCAGATCCCATTTAAAGAACTGTGTGTTTCTCAATGCGAAGGCATTCTCTGGACAAGATGGAAATCATGACATCCCTGTCTGTCCAGTCAGAGAATGCTTAGCATCCATTGAGAAAATACAAAGGGTTCTCTGAATGGGGCAGCCAGCATAGTCCAAAATACAGCAGAGATCACTGTAGTAGCACCGACTACTACAGTGAAGGTGATTCTCTGCTTTCACAAGAATCTGCCAGTATGGGATATGCATAGCTGGACCAAATAAATCCATACCTGCTCTAAACACAGGGCCGCCTGCTGGCTTCAACAAACTTCAGCTTTACCAAAATCTTGTTAAAGTGGTTGTAAAGGCTCCAGGTTTTTTACCTTCATGTATTCTATGCAAGAAGGTAAAAAAATCCTCCCGCTGCTGTCAATGAAATCCACTGACATGGGAGTGGGGGGGGGGCGGGGCCGAGCCCTGCTGTCTGTGTCAATGGATGCAGCAGCCGGACTCGTGAGCCCACCCACATGGGTGCCCTCAGCGAAAGCTGCTCTTTGTGGGGGCACCCGATGAATGGGAGGTGTCAGGAGCACCCCAGAAGAGAAGCATCGAGGCTGCTCTGTACAAGGGTTTTGAACAGAGCAGCCTCGATGCTTCTCTTCTGGGGTGCTCCTGACACCTCCTATTCATCGGGTGCCCCCACAGAGAGCAGCTTTCGCTGAGGGCACCCGTGTGGGTGGGCTCACGAGTCCGGCTGCTGCATCCATTATGACAAGATAAAGGGAGACAGTACAATTCATGACATGTTTGTCATTAAAAAAAAAATCAATTTAATATCACTTTAAAGACTCGTACACACGGTATGATTGTTTTCCAACTGAGCGTCTGATTTTGTCAAAAGTGCGTGTGCCAGGCTCTTGTCTTGCATACTAACGATACATAATTGTCGTGCCACAAACAAACAGTGACGTACTATGAGGAATTTCAGCTCTTGAGCGCCACCCTTTGGGCCCCTTCTGCTAAATTTGTGTTTGAGCATTGATTCTGAGCATGTGTGTTTGTACTATTGACTTTTGTGTGACGGATTTGTGTACTGACCATACGAAAATCTGACGTCAAACTGTTGTCCGCCGAAAATTTACTAGCCTGTCCTCCAACAGTTGTTGGCCGAAAGTTGGACAACAATTGTCAAAAAGAGCGTACTAATAGTAAGATTTTAGGACAACAGTCTGTCAAGACAATCCCCTGCCAATAATCATACCATGTGTACGAGGCTTTAGTCTGAATCCAGATAGCGTCATGTTTAAAGTGGCAGCAAGCATTCACATAATAGATGTTTTAAAGTCAGCGTTAACTCCCATCTCTGACTTTTACATATAGGTGAGCCTATAATTAGATAAACTAAAAAAAAAAAAAAAAAAGATTGCGCAGGTATATAGACTAAATATAAAAGTGCATGAAGCTGGCCACAACACCATAGAACCAAATTTGATAAAACGTAGAAAAAATTTATTGTTTCAAGCCTATAATAAGGCTTACCTATAGGTACTGTAAATATCGCCTAGGCTTGCGCCATTTAGGAGATTTACTGTACATGCAGCCGGAGACGTCATCGGGGCATGAGTTCTGAAGGAACAGCAATCCGGGTCGTTACTTTAGAGTTCTGTGCCGTAAATGGCAGATCCCACGTGCATGTATGGGAGTGACGTCATGGCAGCTCCGGTCAGTCACACAGCTGGAGTCCGGACCCGGAAGGAAGACCAGGTGAATATAAAAGCGCCTGTAGCGGTGACAGCTTGGTGCTGGAAGGGTTTGTTTTTAGGTACGTTTAACATAATGTTCTAGTATGTGAATGCCTAGCGGTTTACTACTGCTTTAACATCCCCAAGCTGTAATACTTGACTTGTTCTTCAACGGCTCTGTGTGCTGGGCGGCGTGGTCGTGGTGGCTCTCTGTGCTGAGGCCAGGTGTCAATTTTATGATACTGGTCTACATGCAGAACATTCGTATACTGTTTGAAAGGTAGCACATCTGCCCATCTACCTAGTATGTGTACAGTCCATATTCCCATTGCAAACGTTCCTGGAACGAGCTCTGAAGGTATTAGGTGCTGTAGTGACAGCCAGCTGGATACTGGAACTAATGCAATATGTAGATATTTGTCAGCACACCAAGGATCATCAATTTCACCAAACTGTTTTTTAGGGCTGCAATTAACGATTATTTTTATAATCGATTAGTTGGCCGATTATTGTTTCGATTAATCGGTTAATAACCTTAAAAAAAGTGTGGTGTATAATTTAGTTGATATGTAAAGTTTTTAAAAAAAGGTAATTAAGGCCTCATTCACACGAGGCGGACTCCGTTTCCACGGAGCCCGCCTCGATCCGCCGGGTCAGCGGGAGATCTCTCCGTTGATCTCCGCTGAGCCGGCGGATGACAGGTCCCTCTCTGCTCACTGAATGGGGAGGGGCTTGTCAGGCGCCGCTGCTGCCTATGGAGGGATCGGATGAAAACGGACAGCATGTCCGTTTTTTCATCAGATCTCACCTGATCCGATCCGCCAGCGACGGATCTGGATGTAGGGCCATCCGTCTGCTTTTAGCGGATCGGACGGGGTCGAATGTCAGCGGACATGTCTCCGCTGACATCCGTCGCTCCATAGGCTAACCTGGAGCGCCCGTTCAGGTCCGCCGTCAAAACTGACAGGCGGACCTGAACAGTCCGATCGTGTGAAAGGGGCCTTATTCTTTAAACTATCTCTATGCAGTTGTAAATATAAATAACCAACTATATGGTTAGAGAGAAAAATCTCTAATCCACTGTATATACTATTACAGGTTGAATCTGGTAAATATCATCAGACTCTGATCTTTTTTTTAACGAAAAAAAAAAATTAGACTGTTTTGCAGATTTTCAAACAGAACTGTAATATATGCTGGTCATACAAAAACAATGTCTTCCTTCAAAAAAAAAACAAAAACATTTTAAGAACGTTTGCTCGATTTTTCTAATCGTTCGTTGGGTCAAATCGACATTCGTTTTCAACCACAGTGATAGAAAAATTTAGAAATAATAGAAAACTTCTTGGTCAAAGCAATTTTCAAAGCAATTTTCAGACAGTGGATGTGGTTTTCGTTCAGAAATGACATTCATTTTAAAACAGAATATTAAAAACAAGTAAAAATTTCAAACAAAATTCTTTTATTCAGCGAATGTACAAAGATTTTTCATCTGAATTTTCTCATCTGAAAATTGATCCGTGTGGCCAGCATAAGACTCGGTACACACCTATGCAGTTTGCTTTTGATTTGTTTCTACACTGCTTTTTGCTGTGCGTTAAGTATAGTATAGAGTGCCCCAATAGCAAGGTAAAGAGAACTTCTGCCTTTAGAACCACTCACTTCCTGCCCAGGACTACATGTCCCATGATGCATTGCTCCTCACACATTCACAAGTTCTCAGGCACTTACTGACCTGTATGGATGATGTACTGAGCTGTATATGTGCTGCACTGTATTTCCTGATATGTAAACAAATAATGCATTCTGTATGCAGGCCAACTAATCGGCTGGCCGATTATTCGATTATGAAAATAGTAATCGATTAATTTCATAATCGATTAGTTGTTTCAGTCCTACTGTTTTTATTCAAAGAATAATCCCATCACAAAACGGTGCAGTGCACTACACCGTTTTGTGATGGGATTTATTCTTTGAATAAAAACTGTACAAAATTGATGATCCTTAGTGTGCTGACTAATATCTACATATTGCCTAGTAGTATGTGTATCACATGGCCATTGGCACATTATCAAAGGACTTGTAAAAGTCTCCATAGCCATTTGAAGACCCCCCCCCCCCCCCCCCCAGTGGATCTCGGATTGTTCTCTGCATATGACGCACTGCTATTGTTAGCTTGAGAATTAGTGCTGAATATTTAGAGAAGATTTTGCAGCTACATGAAAGTACAGATTTGTCATGAGCAACATATTTGGGTCATCTCTTGCTGACCTATTTCTGAGAATCCTAGTCAACGGGCTATTCTGATTCACTGGCATTAAATCATTGACTTGGAAAAAGTAAGCTTTACAGGAAAGTTGTAGAAAAGTCTGAAGTTCTTCTATGCATAGTTGTTCTGGGTCAGTAACTCAAAGTATTGAAGCCATAGGGCCAGAATAACAGCCAGGCAGCCTGCTTTTTCAGAAGGAGAGGTTAGCAGTGAGTCTCGTGTTTCTCAAAATGAAATCTGTACTAAGAAGTAATAAGGTAGCTTTCTAAACTCTCCTCTTGAAAAACTACAATAACCTGGCTGTCATGCTGACAAGCCACTTTCTGAACTGCTGACCTGGAATGAGTGTGCAGATAAGGAGTGGTGTCCTGACTTGCTGCACACTTATTAACAATTAGTGACTTAAAGAATTTACAGCTGGAAACAGCCAAGCAAATAGTATTTTCAGGAGTAGGTCAGCAATGGTGGCCCCCCATATTTCTCCTGTGACAAGTAAGCAATACAGTATGTACAGGTGAGTGAATGTTTTTTCTGGCAGCTCTAGTTGGTAAATTCCCTTCAGGGAAACTAGACTATTTATTTATTCTTCATCTCCAGCCCCCCATCCCTTGTAAGACCATAGAGGGTGTCGGATATGGTACTATCCTGTTTTTAGCCTGATTTTGGGCTGAATTTGCACCTGAAACAGACCAAAAGACACACTGGGCTCCTGTGCACTTGGCACCAGAGCAGCTGTGGAGATGTGTGAACTGGCTCCATAGAGAGCTGGTCACAATCTGCTGCTATTCAAATTGGATGTGGAGAAACCCACATCCAATTCGCATAGCAGCAGATTGTGACCAGCTCTCTATGGAGCCAGTTCACACATCTCCACAGCTGCTCTGGTGCCAAGTGCACAGGAGCCCAGTGTGTCTTTTGGTCTGTTTCAGGTGCAAATTCAGCCCAAAATTCAGGCTAAAAACAGGATAGTACCTATGCGAATTGGATGTGGAGAAACCCACATCCAATTCGCACAGGTGTGAACCCAGCCTCAGTGGCGTCATTAGGGGGGGCCATGGCCCTCCAACATTATATTGTCCCCCCCCCCCCCCCCAACTAAAAAAAACGGACACTGGGAATGCAGGGGACAGGTATGGACTGAGCCGCTGTATTTCTGGCTCCGGCTCCACCTCCTGAGTCTATGCCCGGCCACTAGTTGTCTAGCAACCAGTGACGTCAGAGCCGGCATTGATGGCTCTCTCTCCCCTCCTTCCTCTCTCGCACAGAATGATGAGAGGAGACACAGCTGATCTGCTCCTTCTCCCTCTCCCCTCTCCTGTGTGTGTACTGCGGGAAGTATGAGCTCCTTAGCTTCACACTTGACTTCCCTCGGAGCACACACAGGAGAGGGAGAAGGAGAAGATCGGCTGTGTCTCCTCTCATCATTCCATGCGAGAGAGGAAGGGGGGGAGCTATCAATGCCAGCTCTCGGGCTCTGAGCTGTTCCATGAGAGAGATGCTCTCAGCTCAGAGCTGTGTTGGAAGGCAGACTGCATTCAGTGCTAATAGTAGGCACTGATAGGAGGGTGCTTGGGGGGGGGGGGGTGCTTTAGCTCCCCCATAATTTCACATGACACCCCCATCAGCAGCCACCTTGGGTGCCTTTAGAAAATATTTACTGTTTGTAGCCTGGGTCTGTTGCTACCAGTGACACTCCTGCCCCTGCGTGTCCATAGCTCAGCAAACGGCATGCCAGTTGCAGGGCTAGAGGATCTCATTCCTATGCCCTGTGCAGCATAAGGAGGGAGGGATCCTGGAAACACCTGCACAGTATTATCCAATCATGCTGTGCCTGTGCTACAACCCCTCCCACTTCCCCCTGCCACCTTGTTTTGATTTCAGGCAGCTCCAGAGGAAGAAGCCACACCCCTCAGCTTTCTAACTCCCATGTGAGTCTCTTTTTATGTATAATTCAAGGAGGGGAGAAGATTGTGTAGCAGCTTGAAGAGTGATAGGTGTGTGATTTAGTGCAGGCAGGGTTCTCCAGAGGGGGACAGGACTGTTAGATCCTCAGCATCAGAAGGCAGAACATACAGACCTCATACATTGATTTATATCAGCAAAAATCATGTTTATTACATAGACTTCTGTGCCAGGGAGAAAAGAATCCATGAGATCTGTGTGTTCTGTCACTTTCCTGTCTCTGCTAGCTCCATCTTTAACCCTTTTGGCTCCTGCACACTAGTTTTGCCCTCTGAAGAGCAATCAACATTTAGATTGCTCTTTAGAAAACATTAGACAGGTGGTGAGAAGGTGTTGTATCGCCTCTTCTCCGCCTGCTTTATCTCCTTGATCCCCCGCACTAGTGCACCACAACTGTGCATTGCAGAGCCGGAGGCCAAAGGTTCCTACATGACAAAAAACATCAAGACTACAGCAGGTTTATACTTCCAGCTGCTGCCTATGCAGCTAAAAGGGTAGCAGTTGGGGGTGGTAAAAATGTGGCTCAATTAAATAATTTTACAGCCCCCTAACCAATAGTGTGAATGAGCCCTAACATTGCTGGTGTGGTGTCACAATCAATCTCAATATAAGTAAAGTGAACTTTCCTTCTCCCTCCTCATGTTACCAAAAGTGTTTTTTTTTTTTTTTTTTTTTTTTTTACTAATCTGATAAATATGTTTCCAATGTACGGGCTCATTTACATTTGCAGTAAGGGGGCAAAAAAAGTAGGTATTTGAGCCATGGTTTATTGTCACCTGAACCACTGGTCATGATCCCTGCAGAGCCTGGTCCAGCTCTGTGACATCAGCCGACAGCGGGCTTTAGCGGAGGGGCAGAGCTCAAACGGTGAGTGGTGTGCATTGTCTGTGGTGTGAGCTTATTACTGGTTGGAAGCCTCTGTGGGGGCTCTGAAAATTAGGACTACAGAAAATGGGGTGCCTTGATGGGGCTCTGTAGCTTATGCATGTATTTGCAAATGTATGCTGACTAAACCCCTGTTTTTACCACACACTGTTAAACAAAATAATTGAATTGGTTAGCAGGCTGGTCAGTAAGTTGCGAAGTCTGGGAATGTCTTTGGTTTTGTTTTGCATGCGTTGCCCTTCCATGTTCTCCTTGCTGCAAAGGCCAGTTATAGGTGAGGGCAGTGGCCATTTGTACTGAAATTTGAAAGTACAATACTTGAACTTTTCATATAAATAATCTTTGACAGGGTTTATGCGCTATGGTAGATTTTATTATTCATGCATATATTATGACTGCAGCTACCATGTGATGTCAGTTGGCGAGCCTTTAAAAACTGCAATGCAGCTTATTCATTTGGAGCCAGTCAGAGTGGAGTGGTGCTGCCGGATTACAATGAAGTGTGTTTGGGCCTATGTATTGTGGCTGCAGCCTCTGGTAGCGCCCTGTATGCTCACAGTTATGGTGGTGGCGGCAGCGCACCAAAGCAGGCGTTAAGATCTAAAATATATCCAGATGAACTTTTGTTTTATTGCACATCACTTTATTTTTGGTGGAGGAACAATAAAATGGTGGCTAATGGCCATCAGGAGATCCACTTTTTTTTTGTAATGCATAAATGAATTTAATGTGGTGGTTTCAACTTTATTCACTTATTCTAGTTATGTATGTATCATTTTGCACAGTATGAAATCATGGCATGTTAAGTGCTTTTTTAATTTAATTTTTTTTTTGTGTGCCCTAGGTCTTTCACAATCCTAGCAACACCCATGCACCATAGTGAGAGGCATCTATTTAATAGGTATTTCTCAAAGTGTGTGTTCATTCACGCTTAAAGTGGTTATAAACCTTTACAGACCACTTTTACCTATAGGTAAGCCTAGATTAAGGCTTACCTGTAGGTGCAAGAAATATCTCCTAAACCTACATGGTGTAGGAGATATTTGCAAAAGACAGGCACAGATGTCTACGGTGCACTGAGCATGCTGTTTCTCAACGGTGATCGTGCCGTTAGTGGTGGCTCCCGCGCGCATGTGCGGGTGTGACATCATTGCGTCTCCGGCCAATCACAGCGCCGGGGCTGCGATACCCGGAAGGAAGATGGACACTTCGTGGAAGAGGGGACAGCTGTGACCTCGCAGGCTCCTGTGTCAGGTAAGTGACACATAATGGGCTACTACTATGCGGTGCATAGTAGCCCATTATGCTTTACCTTTGCAGGGAAACAAAGAGGAAGTAAAACCCATCAGGGTTTACTTCTTCTTTAATTCAGTGTGCTGTTTTCTCCATGTTATACTTTTTTTTTTTTTTTTTGTGTGTGCCCTAGGTCTTTCACAATCCTAGCAACACCCATGCACCATAGTGAGAGGCAGTATTTGGCTTTTCTTAGCTAATAAGCAATGATGGAGGGGTGCCGGGAACCTATGTGTTGTCTGCAGAGCAATCTTGCATCTCCTGACATCTAGTCTATAGTAGCCTGCTGGGGCTGTCATCGTTTGCAGATTAATATGAGAAAAACAGTTGTTTGTGGTGCAAAGAGGAAGTGGTCTGGAAGAGCTTCTGGCGTTGGCATGGGATAGAGTGTGACTGAGTCTTTAGATGGTTCTCTGGCTTCTTTGCAGCCCTTAAAGTGGAAGTAAACCCTTTTTTTGGCACTTGTACCTACAGGTAAGCCTACAGTATAATAAGGCTTACCTGTAGGTACAGTGAATATCTCCTGAACCTCCACAGTTCAAGAGATATTCACACTGCATGCAGGCGGTGAGGTCGCCAGCGCATGAACTTTGAAGGGACGTTATATCCGTGCCATCACTTCAGAGCTTTGTGCGCGCCGGAGTGACCTCAACCCGGCACAGCCAATCAGACAGCTGGAGGACGCGAACCCAGAAGGAAGACCGGATGAAGATGGTGGCGACTGTCAGTGGTGAGATCACGGCACCGGGGGGCTTTGTTCTAAGGTAAGTATTTCATAATGTGCTAGTATGTGATGCATAGTAACACATATATGCCTTTATTTTGCAGGGTTTTAAAAAAAAAAAAAAAAAAAAATTGGTGCAGTTTAAATTGCTATACCTAACTACCCCACTGACGAGGTTATTGTTGGCTCTGGCACATTGCTAGGGGTCATGACATATGCTGGGGGCTCTTATTGCTGGCTCCAATGGAGCTTAATTTACTTCCACAATCCTTTCAGTGTACCTCCAGGCTTTATTCAGCCTATACAAAGGGGCAAAGGTGGCACACTACGAGCTATAGAGTCGGAGGAAACACATCATTTTGGCCACACCCACATTTTAGCCACGCCCACACATGCACGTTACGAGCATCGGATCAGCCCCCCACTTGTACTTCCTGCACAGCACCCTCAAAAAATTTGGTCTGGAGCTGCCACGTCACTGATGGGTGGGATTGATGAGCATTGATGGGCACTAATATGTTGCAATGATGGGCTGCATTGGTGAGCATTGATGGGCACTGATAAGCTGCACTGGTAGGTGGCATTGATGAGCAATGATAGGTGGCACTGATGGGAGGCATTGATGCGCATGTATGTTAGCCCAACATTGAAAGAACAATTACTCTTTGAATCTAAGTGGCCGCCTGTAGCTGCAATGTTCAGCTAACAGCTCTCTTTTTAACAAGACCTCTGGAGTGCATTTCTATTCTTGATCTCGATCTATCTCCCCTTGGCATTTTTCGTGTTTTGCCTCACAACCTGGAATTAACATGGATTGTTTGAGGATTTGCATCATTTAATTTACAGAACATGCGCACAACTTTGAAGATGGGTGTTTTTTTTTTTTTTTTATTGTGATGCAAAAAACAAAAAGGACAAAATAACAGGAAAAAGTCAATGTGCATTACTATTCACCCACCTAAAGTCAATACTTTGTAGAGCCAACTTCTGCGGCTATCACAGCTCCAAGTCGCTTTGGATAAGTCTCTATGATCTTGCCACATCTTACCACTGGGATTTTTGCCCATTCCTCCTTGCAAAACTGCTCCAGCTCCTTCAAGTTGGATGGTTTGCACTTGTTAACAGCAATCTTTAAGTCTGACCACAGATTTTATATTGGCTTGAGGGCTTTGACTAGGTCATTCCAGCACATTTACATGTTTCCCCTTAACCACTCAAGTGTTGCTTTAGCAGTGTGTTTGGGGTCATTGTCCTGCTGGAAGGTGAACCTCCATCCTAACCTCAAATCACACAGAGTAGTACAGGTTTTCCTCAAGAATATCCCGGTATTTAGCACCATCCATCTTTCCCTCAACTTTGACCAGTTTCCCATTTCCGACTGCTGAAAAACATCCCCACAGTATGATGCTGCCACCACCATGTTTCACTGTGTGGATGGTGTTCTTCGGGTGATGTGTTGGGTTTGCGCCAGACATAGCGTTTTCTTTGATGGCCAAAAAGTTCAATTCTAGTCTCATCAGACCAGAGCACCTTCCTCCATACATTTTGGGAGTCTCCCACATGCCTTTTCGCAAACTCAAAACGTGCCTTT
This sequence comes from Lithobates septentrionalis, assembly GCA_037952835.1. Lineage (NCBI taxonomy): Eukaryota > Metazoa > Chordata > Amphibia > Anura > Ranidae > Lithobates > Lithobates septentrionalis. The sequence continues at coordinate 906,969 of JBBDGP010000518.1, forward strand.
TTGTTGTTTGCTGAAAGTAATGGCTTTCTTCTGGCCACTCTGCTATTAAGCCCAACTCTATGGAGCATATGGCTTATTGTGGTCCTATGTACAAATACTCCAGTCTCTGCTGTGGAACTCTGCAGCTCCTCCAGGGTTACCTTCGGTCTCTGTGCCGCCTCTCTGATGCCCGTTTTGGCGTGTGGCCGTCTCTTGGCAGGTTTGCTGTTGTGCCATGTTCTTTCCATTTGGTTAAGATAGATTTGATGATGCTCCTAGGGATCATCAAAGATTTGGGATATATATCTATATATCTATATATCTATATATCTATATATCTATCTCTATCCTAACCTAACCCTGACTTGTACTTCTCAACAACATTGTCTGTTTGGAGAGTTCCTTGGTCTTCATGGCAGTGTTTGATTAGTGGTGCCTCTTGCTTAGGTGTTTCAGCCTCTGGGGTCTTTCAAAAAGGTGTGTGTATATGTAATGACAGATCATGTGACACTTAGATTGCACACAGGTGGACATTTCACTAATTATGTGACTTCTAAAGGTAATTGGTTGCACCAGAGCTTTTTATGGGCTTCAAAACATAGGGGGTGAATACATACGCACATGCCAATTATTATTTTTTTTTCTAATTTTACTTCAACAACTTTAGACTATTGTATTCTGATCCATCGCATATAATTCGGATTACAAAAAAATTAACTAAAGGCTGTAATATAACAAAATGGGTAAAAAGCAAAGGGGGGTGAATACTTTTGCAAGGCACTGTGTGTGTAATATAACATATTTGATAATCACTCTATGCTGTAATGAAAAGCAGCTTCTACACATTGTAGGCTGTGTCCTTTTGCATTATTCTCTACATTTGCAGTGTAATGAATGTGTATGTTTTCTTATTGCAGGTTACAGAGCCATATAGCGGTCTGGTCCGTGAGGAGATGAACATTATTCAGGGAGCTCTGGAGCTGCGCACAAAGACGGTGGAGGATGTGATGACCAAAGTGGAGGACTGCTTTATGCTCCCCAGTGATGCTGTGTTAGACTTTAACACCATGTCCAGTATTATGGAGAGCGGTTACACCCGTATACCTGTATTTGAAAATGAACGGTCCAATATTGTGGACATTCTGTATGTGAAAGATTTGGCCTTTGTAGACCCAGATGACTGCACTACTTTGAACACCATTACTCGTTTCTACAGTCACCCTGTTCACTTTGTGTTTAGTGACACCAAATTGGATGCCGTCCTTGAGGAGTTTAAGAAAGGTGAGTGTCTTCAATTGCCCAATTCCTATTTGTAGTTTTATATATTTATGTAATAATTTTATTTTGTTTGTGTGTGTGTGGGTTTTTGTTTTGTTTTGTGTTTTTTTTTTTTTTTTTTTTTTTTTTTTTTTTTTTCAGATACCGATTATGTTGGGGTCCTTTTCATCTGGATCAATAGATTCTTAGCCTAACGTAACAAACCAGCTTTTGTAATGGGACTCTTTAAAGCGGCGTTCCACCCAAAAATGGAACTTTCAATTTAAGTGTTGGTGACCCCCTGACATGCCATGTGGCATATCATTTTTTTTGGGGGGGGGGAGAAGCGGGTTTCCTGTTTTTAGAGGCTTCCACTTCCTCCCCTAGCGCCACGGTGCTGGAAGATTAACTCTCTCCCCTCAATCTTCTGGCACACGTCACAGATCCCAGAAGATTGCCTGGCCATTCAGAGCGCAGCACAGCTTTCACATGTGCAGTGTGCGCCCGGCTGTGAAGCCACATTCAGGCGCCCACAGTTAGAATGCCAGCGCCGCGGAGAGGGGAAGAGGAGCGGGGCTTCGTGCACCCACATCACTGGACTGTGGGACAGGTGAGTGATTATTAAAGGTCAACAGCTATGCTTTTTGTAGCTGCTGACTTTTAAATGGGTGGAACTCTGCTTTAAAGTGTTTGTGTTTGTAAAGCTTTGTGTCTATTAAAAAAAAAAGTCATACTTGCCTGCTCTGTGCAAGGGTTTTGCACAGAGCGGCCCCGATCCTCTTTTTCTTGGGTTCCTCAGTGTTTCTTCCTCTTCTTGAGTGCCCCCACAGAGCCGTTTTAATGGGGGCCCTCGTGCGGGCATGCTCTCGAGTCCTGCTGCGTCCACTGGCACCTGCAGGTTAGCTGTAGTGAGCTATAGACTTCTATTGGTGACATCTTGCAGATGTGGTGCACTTGTGAAAGTGCGCTTAAAAGCTCTGCAGAAATTAACATTGAGTTTTCTGTTTGTTTTGCTTTAGTGGGAGATGTCTATTAGCCAAAAGTATTCATTTAAATGAATGTTGCTCCTAAAGAAATGGCCCAAAATGATCTTCTCTATTTGCTCATACTCCAAAGACTGCTTACCATTTTAAAGAAAACCGAATAAAGTGATCTAAGTTGCTGTAGCAGCTGCCATCACATACCTTGTTTAACTTCCAGAGTTCTCTTTCTACAGCTCAAAAGCTGAGTTTGTATCTCTTCACTGTTTCAGCTGCAGGCGACAGGCAGAATAGTGGGGAGGCTACGTTGGCCTACAGGTATGGCAATACATTAAATAAGTACAGCCGGGGCTCGGGAGTAAGCACGCACCAGTGCCTTCATAGCAAGCGGCTTTCTTTTGGGGGCACCGGTTAAAGGGGAGGAGCCAGGAGTGCCGGCGGGGGACCTGAGAAGAATATTGGGGCTGCTCTGTGCAAAACCATTACACAGAGCAGGCAAATATAACTTTGTTTTTTTGTTTTTTACGCCCAAGCCTTTAACCACTTCATGCCAGCAGTACACACATATGCGGCCTCTCGGTGGGTGGGCCTTAACGCCGAGCGGCTCCATATATAGGCGGTCATCGCGAAGAGGTTAATGTAGATTTTTAAAAGCTGCTTTGTTTATTGTTGCATCCTGAGGCTCCTTGACTGCATAGGCTATTTTGTAGAGGATACATGCAGTTTGGAAAAGAATAGTCTATTCTTAATATGACTGTTGGATGATGATAATAAAGATGTTTTAATTCAAAAGCTAGGTTTGCAGCAATCTTCTATCGCTTATGGCAAGACACCACTTGGTTGAATCTCTGACAGTTGGCTTTCTTTTCATGAGGCACAAGTGTTTAGTCTGATGTGGGCATCTGACCTTGTGTGCAGAGTGGAGCTGGCATCAGTAGACACTCCTCCTCCTCTTCTCCTCCTCGTCTACATTGTCTTGGTCCAAAAGTCATTTCTGCCTGAACTATTTAATGAAGAGGGATATATGGGAGATCTCCAAGTGTGTAATTAACCATCATTGTGTAAATACCTGCCTGGCACTCAGAACATTTTATATCCTACATGCACACTGCACACATTGTATTCTTGTCATCAGAGCGTCTTGCACAATTGTCCTGTTATCATTTTTTTTTTTTTTTTTTTCCCCACAATAACGAATTAGTGATTGGATTGTGGTAATTTTCACGTAGGATGGCTATGGTGACCCGGGCAAGCCACAAATCCACAAGGAAACGGGTGGTTTTTGTGCTGTCTGGGTGGCATAGAACACAATAAGTCTCATTTATAAAACTGTAGCTATGCAGCAATATGGATCTTGCTTATGATGGCAACCAATCAAGTGGCTGCTTGTGTTTTCTTGCCTGCACTAGATGTATGACAACTAGACCTTTGATTTTGTGGCCACATTTTCTCCACTCCAGCTTTTTATTAACCTATAGTGCAAGATATTCTGTGATGTTACCTGAGTCCCTGTAGCCCTGTGTCAAACCGGTTTGCATTTTCTCCTAGGAAAGTCTCACTTGGCCATTGTACAGAAGGTAAACAGTGAAGGAGAAGGAGATCCGTTCTACGAGGTGTTGGGACTGGTAACACTTGAAGATGTCATTGAAGAAATAATTAAATCTGAGATTCTGGACGAGTCAGATCTTTATAGTAAGTTCCTTATTGTTGCTTAAAGCTTACCTTGTGTCTGTAATAGCAATCTTCAACTCTGGTAAGAAAAGCAAATGTTTTTATATAAACAATTGTTACATTTGACACTAGCAAAGAACAGGTTATTTGTAGAGGACCTTTCAGTTTAGGCCAGCCATAGGCGGTTTGAATCACGGCCAGTTCAGCAGGGACCGGCTGAGATTGGAACAATCTATGGGCAGGCTGATTATAGTTACATAGTTAGTAAGGTTGAATAAAGACACCAGTCCATCCAGTTCAACCTGAGTGAGTGTGTGTCTACAACCCTGACCCTTGTCCCTAACCCTGTACATCGCACACTCACATCAGTCCCTACCCTCAATCCAAGGTCCCCATTGATATACTAGGGCCAATTTTGGACAGAAGCCAATTAACCTACCAGCATGTCTTTGGAGTGTGGGAGGAAACCGGAGCACCCGGAGGAAACCCACGCAGGCACAGGGAGAACATGCAAACTCCAGGCAGGTAGTGTCGTGGTTGGGATTCGAACCAGCGACCCTTTTTACTGCTAGGCGAGAGTGCTAACCACTACACCACTGTGCCGCCTAAATCTAGCTTGGTCCAACAAAGTATACCTTAGAGTAATTAAGTCAAGCCTGGGATTTGATCTCGCAATCCAATCACAGGTCTACTTTGACACACCACACGCTGGGATCGATCTCATGATGTTACGATCTCACATGTGGCACTTTGCCCACCGCGCCACCACCAGGGATGCTTGATTGTACTCAAGGTGTTCCATCGATTGGCTTGGGTACCACCAGCATGTCGAATCTTTACATGCAATTATTGCCAGTGGCTATAGCTGCTAGCAATAATCACTGTTCTCGTGACTAAAATACAATTAAAAATCAAATAACTCAGATGACTAAAATGGCGTTTTAGTCAAAAGACTGTAACTAAATTGAAATTTTATGTCAAAATTAACCATGCACATTTTGGTTGTTGCTTTTCTTGTCTGGTTAGACTTTGTGTTTTAATGTAGATATTTCTTGGTCCTACGTGTTTTCCACAACCTCCCCTATAAACCTATACCAGTGCTGGAGCTGGTGTGACGAAACCTTTGGATCACATGGAAGTCACTAATTCCTTTTGGAAATAAACTACAGCTTGGGGCCGAATTCATTTTACATTAGTCATGAGTGTGTTAAGGCTTTACAAAAGGTTTCCTGCTAATGTAGAGCAGGCAAATAATTTGTAAAGTGGAATTCAAATCTGAGCATAAAGCCCTTAAGTGAGCAAGATCGGAAATTTGACATTTTACCTTTTGCGGATAACGAGGGAAACCCATACCAAGCATTGGTGTAGCTGAGATCTGTCATGCAAAGAATAGTGGCCATGAACATTGGGTAAAAAGGTGGTCTTCTGATTAACAGTTTGCATGGCACTTTACAAAATTAAGTCAGAGTACAGTTACAAGAGGAAGCAAAGGGCTCTGCTCATTAGTGCTTACATTCTAAAAGGGAGGGTCAAGTGATTCAAACGTGAGTAATTGTGGGGGGTGAGCTGATGGAGACAATAATAGCTCAGTTGGGGTGTAGAGTAAGGATAGGCTTCCCTGAAGAGATGAGTTTTCAGGGATTTCCTAAGCCCTGGTTCACATTGATGCATTTTCAGAATGGACTGAATCATGTCAAATGAAATGTGTTTTGTATGGAGGATGTTCACATAAATATATGCGGTCCGAATGCGCTGCTATTTGAAAAAAGATCATGTACATGTTTTGTGCGGTGCAAATTTGAATCCCAAAGAGTTGAATGGAAACTGCAGGGAAAACACAAAGGTGTTCAAATGTAATGCAATGCCAGGGCATTTGCTAGAACTATTTCTGAAGTCCTCTTTACAAAGAGATTGCAGCTGCATTGAAATTGCAGAGGAATGTGGATAAAGTTGCACTTCCCATGATCCTTCTAATCACACTGCAAAGCTCATTGAAATCGCTATGCATAAGTGTGAATGCGGATCGGGTGGACAGATTACTGGGTGGGGCTGGGGAGGACCCAGCGGTCATGGTACACGTAGGCACCAATGACAAATTGCTAGGTAGGTGAAGAGTCCTAAAAAATGATTTCAGGGACTTGGGGAATAGATTGAGGAAAAGGACCTCCAAGGTAATTTTCTCTGAAACTACCTGTGCTGTGAGCCACACCAGAGAGGCAGCAGGAGCTTGGGGAACCAAACAAGTGGCTGAGGAATTGGTGTAGGAAAGAGGGGTTCGGGTTCCTGGAGAACTGGGCTGCAGGGAGTCTTGGATGTGCTTCTTAAAGAACACAACATACAGGAATATGGTAAATAATTATAGACACTGACACAATTGCTCCTACACAGGTTGAAAAGGATGGACTATGGTCTTTATTCAACCTTACCAACTATGTAACCTAGCCTCAAGGTGAATAAAGTAGGATTTAGTCTGACGGTTGGTGTAAGGAGTTCAGAGAATATGAGGCTTTGGAGAAGTCACTCTCCTCCCATGCTCTCCTCCAGGACAAGGGAGCTAGAAAGCAGAAGATCGAAGATCTTTGGAGGAGTGCAGATAATGGCTCAGTTGGTATTTTTGAGACTAGGTTGGTGATGTAGCTGGGAGCCGAGTTGTGGATAGCTTTGTAGGTTGTTAGTATTTTTAGTTGTATTCAGTGGAAGCCAGTGGAGCAATTGGCAGAAAAGGGTAGCAAATGCTGAGCAGTTGGTAAGGTGGAGGAGTCTAGCAACAGCATTCATGATGGACTGAAGGGGGGGTAGCCTATGTAAAGATGGGCCAATAGGGAGGGGGTTGCAATAGTTGAGGTGAATTAGAAGCTTTGTGGTGTCATTTGTTAAGCAGGGGTGTATTGTGGAGATTGAGGCTAAATGGCCAGTCAGAAGTTCTTGCGTTTTTTGATGTCTTTAGAAAATATGTAGATGGATTTATTTAATTCAGGTACTTATACAGCACTATCAATTTACGCAGCGCTTTACATGTACATTCACATTAGTCCCTGCCCTCAAGGAGCTTACAATCTAAGGTCCCTAACTCGCATTCATACATACTAGGACCAATTTATTCAGGAGGCAATTACCCTACCAGCATGTCTTTGGAGTGTGGTAGGAAACCAGAGTACACAGAGGAAACCCACACAGGCACAGGGAGAACATGCAAACTCCAGGCAGGTAGTGTTGTGGTTGGAATTGGAACCAAGGACCCTTTTGCATTTGTCTGAAAATAAAACCTATAATACATAAGCTACTTTTGAGGCATTTGTTGCACGTAGGACAGTCCCATTTTTGCTACACTTGGGAGGAGAGTTTTGGGCAGAAAGTATGACTGAGGAGAGATGAGGGTTAGGCAGAAAAGATGACAGAGGTGAGGGTTAGGCAGAAAGGATGACGGAGGAGAGGTGAGGGTTAAAGAAAAAATACTCATACTTTAAAGTTGTATAGAAGTCGCATAGCTTCTGTTTTAAATCTGATGCTACTTCTGAGATAACCTAGAAGTCTATAGGGCTAAAAACACTGGAGTGTAGTGCATGAACCTTCTCCAAAGTTGCACTGTGCTGAATCCCTTTGAAAATAATGTGATTAGCCTTGTCCTAAACTAGGGACAAAACACCCATAATGCATCAAAAAATGCACTGGAAAGTTTTACAAACACAAACGTATGTAAACCCTGATGCAGAAACGCATCAAACTCATCTGAACTGGTGTTTTTGTGGTGGGAACTGGCTCTAAGGCTTGGTTCACACCTATGCGATCTGGATGTGGGTTTCCCTCGCATCAAATTCGCATGACAGGAGATTGTGACCGGCTCTCTATGGAACCGGTTCACATATCTCCATTGTGGCTATGGAGCGGCTTGCATGTGTGTCTTTGGCCCTGTTTTTCAGGGCTGAATTCAGGCAAAAATTTTGGCCCTGAAACTGAGAACAGGGACACACTGGACCCCTGCTGTGAGCTGCATCCGTCGGAGGCTTGAACCCAGCCTTAAAAAAGAGAACCAATGCATCACCACATTCGATTTTCGTTGCATTTGACCTGCTGCAAGCTGGTTTTTTAAGCCCATCGACTCGAATTTGAAGTGAATGAAAGCATGTCAAAGCAGGCCGTGTTGTGTGTTGTGTGTGGGGGGGGGGGGGGTGTTTGTGTGTGTGTTGTGGTGGGGGGGGGGGTGTTGTGTGTGTTGTGTGTGGGGGGGGGGTGTTGTGTGTGTGTGTGTGTGTGTGGGGGGGGGGGGGGGTGTTGTATATTGGTGATGTACTTACTAGGGTCAGCCTGACTGAAAACAGTTGACTATTGTGTCTGCATACATATTTAAACAAGGATGCCCCTATCTGTAGGGTGGTGATAAAGTCCTACAATATTTTTGGTAGCAAGCCAAGCAATCTTGTCCACCTTGTCATGTCTTTAGCTGCGCTCCTGGCAAGCTTTATGACATGTAACTTTGATTAAAGGGTTTCAGTTTTTATAGCTGGGTGGGGTTTAAGGCTAGGTTCACACCTATGCAGGTTGCTTTTTGATTTGTTTCACTGTTTTATGCTTATTTTCACACATTTTGAGACTTTTTAATGGATTTTTGATGCTCTTTGTGTGCTTGGTGGGTGTCTGTCGTGTGGGAGAAACCAGCAGAAACTCATCAAAACTGCAAGCACTGTGTGTTTGATGTGTTTCCATTAAAGTCTATGGCATAAAAACACAACCTGCTGCGGGCAAAAAGTCTCTGAAGCTTTCCGAATCAATGCACCGGTTAAAAATGCACAGATGTGAACGTGACCTTTAGTCGTGATAAAGCAGTTGTTCTCAACTCCTGTCCTGAGGACCCACTAACAGGCCAGGTTTGTAAGATAACTGAAATGCATCACAGGTGATATCATTTGCTGCTCAGTGATTGCAGTATTCTGTTCTGCATCTCCCCAAGGTAATACATAAAACCTGGCCTGTTGGTGAGGAGTTGAGAACCACTGCATTAAATGGACTGTAGTGCATTTCTGCAAAACATAGGTGTGAACCTAGCCTAAAAGTCAAACTACATGGTGGTATAGCAGGCAGTCCAATTCTGTATTCACAAAGGGCCAATCATACTGGCCCTTTAACATGTGATCAGCTGTGACCAATCAAAGCTGATCCCATGTAAACAAATGCAATTTCCTTTCCTCAGCGCTGTCGTTGTGTGAAGATAGGAAAGCTGATAATTAGCTCTCCTGTAACAGCATACATTTACACTGATAATCGGGGCACTATCCTCGTTGCACCCCCTCTTTTACTTCTGAGCCTCTAGGGGGCGCGCCGCCGTTTCACTAGGCACCCGATGGCCGCGATGTCCGCCGGGCACCCGTGATTGCCCGTGAACACAGCAGGACCGTGGATCTCTGTGTGTAAACACACAGATCCACATCCTGCCAGAGTAGACCAATGGTGTGTTTCTAGTACAGAGGAACACCGATCGGTCTCCCCTTGTGAGTCCCTGCCCCCTACAGTTAGAATCACTCCCTAGGAAACATAATTAACTCCTCGATCACCCCCTAGTGTTAACCCCTCCCTATCAGTCACATTTACACAGTAATCAATGCATTTTTTTTATAGCACTGATTGCTGTATAAATGTGGTCCCAAAATGTGTGCGAAGTGTCCGCTGCAATATCGCAGTCACGATAAAAATCGCAGATCGCCGCCATTACTAGTTAAACATTAAAAATGCCATAAATGTATTTATTTTTTGCCATAAATGTATCCCCTATTTTGTAGACGCTATAACTTTTGCGCAAACCAATCAGTATACGCTTATTGATTTTTTTTTTTTTTTTTTTTTTTTTTTTCCTTTTTCAAAATTGTCGCTCTTTGTTAGCGCAAAAAATAAAAACCGCAGAGGTGATCAAATACCACCAAAAGAGAGCTCCTTTTGTGGGGGAAAAGATTATCAATTTTATATGGGTACAGTTTTGCACAACAGCGCAATTATCATTCAAAGTGTAACAACGCTGAAAGCTGAAAATTGGTCTGGGTAGGAAGGGGGTGAAAATGCCCAGTATTGAAGTGGTTAAGTGTACTTATTTGAAAAATTTTATTTTATTTTTTCAAAATTTTCGGTCTTTTTCGTTTTAATTTGTTTAGCAAAATAAAATAAAAAAGACCCGGTGGTGGATAAATACCACCAAAAGAAAGCTCTATCTGTCCAAGTTATTTGGGTACAGTGTTGCATGGCCATGCAATTGTCGTTCAAAGTGCCCGTAGCACTGAAAGCTGAAAATTGGCCTGGGCAGGAAGGGGGTGAAAGTGCTCGGTAGGCAAGTGGTTAAACAACATTTATGTCCTTTCTTTTTAAATGCAAGTAGTTTAATTACTTGAATTTGTCAACCTTTTGCAGGACTGGGAGAAAGGGCCAGGTGTTGACAGTCAGCATGCTGGCAGGAGAAATCAACAGGGATGACCTTATTAATTATTCTATCCTGCTGTTTTTACTTTCCAATGGGCAGGCTATGTATGGGTTCTTCTGTAGTGCTTTAGCAGCAGGGGACATCCCAGACCGAGCTTTCATGTCTGGATTAAATTTCTTTTGAAAATTATAAATCGGATAAAGGTGCATATAAGTTACCATGCATGTACCGTATATACTCGAGTATAAGTCGTTCCGAGTATAAGTCGAGGCCCTAATTTACCACAAAAAAATGGGAAAAACTTATTGACCCGAGTATAAGACGAGGGTGAGAAATGCACAGCTACTGTAAGTGGAAAAGAGGGTCAACAATGCCAATTTGCAGCATCACTGTTCCCATTTGCATGCCTCACTGTGCCAATTTGCAAGCATAGGTCCCCTGAACTTCAAACTCGGTAGTAAAGGGTTCCTAGATGCCCCCTAGCTGCAGCCAAAATTTGGGGTCTCTGAACCTAAAGGGTCCCGAAATGACATTGCTGCAGATGGACACAGTTGACCGAATTTGGGGCCCCGTATCTCAGGGCCACTTAGTGCTTAGAACCCCAAATTTGGTGTGCAAACCCAGTGGAACTCGCACCATAAAATTTCCAAAGCTGGGGTTTCTAGCACCAAGTGGCCCCGAGATACAGGGCCCCAAAAATCAGTTCAGAAAATGTCAAGCACTTTTCTGCAGCAGAGAATGACATTTTCCAAACAGATTTTGGGGCCCCGTATCTCAGGGCCACTTGGTACTTGGAACCCCAGCTTTGGATATGTTGTGGTACCAGTTCCACTGAGTTTGCACACCAAATTTGGGGTTCCTAGCACTAAGTGGCCCTGAGATACGGGGCCCCAAAGTCGGTTCGGAAAATGAAATTTTTTGCTGCAGAAAAGTGCTTGACTCGAGTATAAGTCGAGGGGGGCACTTTCAGCACAAAAAAATGTGCTGAAAAAATCGACTTATACTCGAGTATATACAGTATATATTTTTTTTACGTTGTAATGCATGTATTTCTACTGTGAATGTAGCTGTTTTATTCTTTTGAGTTTTAGATAAGTTTAAATATCCAAGAATTTCTTTAAAAGAAACTGCTGGCAACCTGATATATAGATATGATATAAAAAAAGTCTACACACCCCTGTTAAAATGTCAGATTTCTGTGATGTACAAAGAAATTATTTCAGAACTTTTTCCACTTTTAATGTGACCTATAAACTGTACAACTCAGTTGAACAAACTGAAATCTTTTAGGTGGAGGGAAGTAAAACCAAAAAATAAAATATGGTTGCATAAGTGTGCACAACCTTACACTAAAACTTTGTAGCACCTTTTTGATTTTATTACAGCACTCTTTTTGGGTATGAGTATCAGCATGGCATATCTTGACTTGGCAATATTTGTCCACTCTTCTTTGCAAAAGCACTCCAAAAATGTCAGGTTGGGGGGGGGGGGGCGCGCATCTCCTGTGCACAACCCTCTGCCGATCACCAAGATTTTCAATCGGATTCAGGTCTGGGCTCTGGCTGGGCCATTACAATATTTTAATCTCCTTCTGGTGAAGCCATTCCTTTGTTCCTTTGTTGATTTGGATGTATGCTTTGGGTCGTTGTCATGGTGAAAGATGAAGTTCCTTTTCATGTTCAGCTTTCTAGCAGAAGCCTGAAGGTTTTGTGCCAATATTGACTGGTATTTGGAACTGTTCATAATTATCTGTACCTTGACTAAGGCCCCTGTTCCAGCTAAAGAAAAACACCCCCAAAGCATGATGCTGCCACCACCATGCTTCACAGTGGGTATGGTGTTCTTTTGGTGATGTGCAGTGTTTTTGCGCCAAACATATCTTTTGGAATTATGGCCAAAAGGTTCAACCTTGGTTTCATCAGACCATAAGGCCTGGTTCACACCTATGCAGGTTGCAGTTTGCATATTCCAGGTGCATTTTGCATTTTTCAATACACATTTTTGATCCATTGTAGTCTATAGAACCAGAAAAAAGTCCCCGGCCCTTTCCCTAAAATGCAGACGTGAACATGACCCATAGGAAACCATGTTAAATGGGCTGTAGTGTTTCTGCAAAACTGAAGATGCACTAAAAATGCATAGGTGTGAACCAGGCCTGATACATTTTCCCACATGCTTTTGGAAGACTTTAGATGTGTTTTTGCAAAATTTAGCCAGGCTTGAATGTTTTTTTGTAACGAAAAGGCTTTAGTCTTGGCATTCTACCCCATAGCCCAGACATATGAAGAATACGGGAGATTGTTGTCACATGGACCACACAGCCAGTACTTGCCAGATATTCCTGCAGTTTCTTTAATGTTGCTGTAGACCTCTTGGCAGCCTCCCTGACCAGTTTTCTTCTCGTCTTTTCATCAATTTTGGAGGGACGTCCAGTTCCTTGGTAATGTCACTGTTGTGCCATATTTTCTCCACATGACTGTCTTGTGTTCCATAGTATATTGAATGCCTTGGAAATTCTTTTGTACCCTTTTCCTGACTGATACCTTTTTAACAGTTGAGATCTCTCTGTGGACCATGGCTTTTGCTGTGGAATGCGACTAATGGAAAAACCTACCAGAACAGCTGAACTTTATTTGGGGTTAATCAGAGGCACTTAAATGATGGCAGGTGTGTACTGACTCCTATTTAACATGAGTTTGAATGTAATTGCTTAACCCCTTCCCGCCGACCGTACGCAGATATGCGTACTCTGCTTTCCGGGGTTATACCGGGATGATGCCCGCAGCTGCAGGCATCATCCCGGTACCGTTGTTTACAGTGGGCGATCGGCTACCCGAGTATAACAACCGATGCGGCTAAAAGCCGCTCGGCTGTTATACCGGAGGATCGGGAGGGGACATCTCCTCCCCCCACCCCCCCCCCTCCAGCCGCTCTTACCGGGCCTCCCGTGCGATTGGGAGGCCCGGTGTCCAATCGGCTGCCTTCAGCGGCTGGGGGCGGGCTGGAACGAAGCTGTGGGCGGCTTCGTTCCAGCCTTTTCATTGTAAATGCGGAAGCGACGTCATGACGTCACTTCCCGTTTACTCGGCTGCCAATGGCGCTGGTTTTAAAAAAATATACAGTATTCAGAATCTCCGTTTTCGGCGATCTGAATACTTTGAAGTGCAAAGGAGGGATCTTTTAGACCCCCGATCCCTCCATAAAGAGTACCTGTCACCACCTATTACTGTCACAAGGGATGTTTACATTCCTTGTGTGAGCAATAAAAGTAAAAAAAAAAAAAAAAAATTTTTTTTAAACACAATTTATAAAGTATAAAAATAAAGTAAAAAAAAAAATTTTTTTTAAAGTGCCTCCGTCCCCGCAAGCTCGCGCAGCGAAGAAAACACATACGGAAGTCGCGCCCGCATATGTAAACAGTGTTCAAATCACACATGTGAGGTATCGCCGCGATCGTCGGAGCGAGAGCAATAATTCTAGCCCTAGACCTCCTCTGTAACTCAAACCTGGTAACCGTAAAAAAATTTTTTAAAGCGTCGCCTATGGAAATTCATAGGTACCGTAGTTTGTCGCCATTCCACGAGTGCGTGCAATTATAAAGGGTGACATGTTTGGTATCTATTTATTCAGCGTAACATCATCTTTCACAATATACACAAAAATTAGTAACTTTACTGTTTGGATTTTTTTAAAATTTATGAAAATGTCCCTTTTCCAAAAATTTGCGTTTAAAACACCGCTGCACAAATACCGTGTGATATAAACTATTGCAACAATCTCCATTTTATTCTCTGCTAAAAATGTATATATAATGTTTGGGAACTCTAAGTAATTTTCTAGCAAAAAATACGGATTTTAACTTGTAAACACCAAATTTCAAAAATAGGCTTAGTCATGAAAGGGTTAAGTCTGAACACTGCTACATCCCCAGTTTATAAGAGGATGTGCACACTTATGCAACCTCCCCCCTCCCAACAGATTTCAGTTTGTTTTTCAATTGAGCTATACAGTTTATGGGTCACACTAAAGTTGGAACGTTCTGAAATTTTATCTTTGTCTAATTTTTTTTTTTTGCCTCGCAGAAACCTGACATTTTAACGTGTGTGTGTGTGTGTGTATATATGTGTGTATATATATATATATGTATGTATATATATATGTATATTTTTTTTTTTCACTGTTATATTGCCAGCCGAAGCGGCGCCGTTTTTTAAATTTGGGGGCGGCGTGACGTCATAACATCGCACCCGGCCTCCGATGATCATAGAGACTCCGGTGACCATCTGGCCCGCTGGAAATCTCCTATGATCTACATCCGGCGCTGGCGGATCTGCTCTCTGCCTCATCGGTCGGAACAAGCACCGGAGGGTGGCGGGAGTGGGGGACGGGACGTCCCCTCTCGCCACCCGTAAGAATGATCAAGTGGCGGAATGGCCACTATGATCATTCCTATGGTGTAGAGATTCGCCGGCTGAAACCGGCAATATCTGAATGAGGTCTGTAACTACAGGCAACTTTCAGATATACCCACTCAAAGCCCAGGAAGTTCATTTTTTTTTTTCCTCATTAATGTACACGCAGCACCTCATATTGGCAGAAAAACACAGAATTGTTGACATTTTTGCAGATTTAATAAAAACTGAAATCACATGGTCCTAAGTATTCAGACCCTTTGCTGTGACAATCATATATTTAACTCAGGAGCTGTCCATTTCGTCTGATCATCCTCGAGATGGTTCTACACCTTCATTTGAGTACAGCTGTGTTTAATTATACTGATTAGACTTGATTAGGAAAGCCACACACCTGTCTATATATAAGACCTTCCAGCTCACAGTGCATGTCAGAGCAAATGAGAATCATGAGGTCAAAGGAACTGCCTGAAGAGCTCAGACAGAATTGTGGCAAGGTACAGATCTGGCCAAGGTTACAAAAAAATTTCTGCTGCACTTAAGGTTCCTAAGAGCACAGTGGCCTCCATAATCCTTAGATAGAAGACATTTGGGACGACCAGAACCCTTCCTAGAGCTGGCCGTCTGGCCAAACTGAGCTATCTGGGGAGAAGAGCCTTGGTGAGAGGGGTAAAGAAGAACCCAAAGATCACTGTGGCTGAGCTCCAGAGATGCAGTCGGGAGATGGGAGAAAGTTGTAGAAAGTCAACCATCACTGCAGCCCTCCACAAGCCGGGGCTTTATGGCAGAGTGGCCAGACGGAAGCCTCTCCTCAGTGCAAGACACATGAAAGCCCCAGCCTGGAGTTTGCTAAAAAACACATGAAGGACTCCAAGATGGTGAGAAATAAGATTCTCTGGTCTGAGACCAAAATAAAACTTTTTGGCCACAATTCTAAGCGGTATGTGTGGAGAAAAACAGGCACTGCTCATCACCTGTCCAATACAGTCCCAACAGTGAAGCATGGTGGTGGCAGCATCATGCTGTGGGGGTGTTTTTCAGCTGCGGGGACTGGACGACTGGTTGCAATCGAGGGAAAGATGAGTGCGGCCAAGTACAGGGATATCCTGGACAAAAGCCTTCTCCAGAGTGCTCAGGACCTCAGACTGGGCCGAAGGTTTACCTTCCAACAAGACAATGACCCGAAGCACACGGCTAAAATAACGAAGGAGTGGCTTCACAACAACTCCGTGACTGTTCTTGAATGGCCCAGCCGGAGCCCTGACTTAAACCCAATTGAGCATCTCTGGAGAGACCTAAAAATGGCTGTCCACCAACGTTTACTATCCAACCTGACCGAACTGGAGAGGATCTGCAAGGAGGAATGGTAGAGGATTCCCAAATCCAGGTGTGAAAAACTTGTTGCATCTTTCCCAAAAAGACTCATGGCTGTATTAGATCAAAAGGATGCTTCTACTAAATACTGAGCAAAGGGTCTGAATACTTCGGACCATGTGATATTTCAGTTTCTCTCTTTTAATAAATCTGCAAAAATGTCAACAATTCTGTGTTTTTCTGTTACTATGGGGTGCTGTGTGTACATTGAGGGAAAAAAATGATTTTAGCAAATGGCTGCAATATAACAGTGAAAAATTTAAGGGGGTCTGAATACTTTACGTCCCCAATATATATCTCTCCTCCCTTTCTCATCACTCACACTTTTTTTTTTTTTTTTTTTTTTTTAGATATGCATTACTTTGTACTGTTAGAAGTACCGCCACTGTCATATCCTTTGGGAAAATGTTTTTCTCATATTATTCCAAAGGCATCAATTCTTTAATTCACCTACCCGGAACAAGCGTGCAGATCAGTTCTGACTTTACTATGACTTCACAAGTTGCATGCTTGTTCTTGGTCAGTGACTTTACAGCATTAGATCAGAGACGGCTTTCACACCGAGCCGCGGGGGGCGTCAGGGGTAAAGCGGCGCTATTTTTAGTGGCGCTATTCGGCCGCTAGAGGGGCGGTTTTAACCCCCCGCTATCGGCCGAAAAGGGGTTAAATCCGCCCGCAAACCGCTGCCGGTATCGCAGCGCTGCCCCATTGATTTTCAATGGGGAGCAGCGGTGAGTTCACTGCTCCAAAGAACCTGCCGGCAGGACTTTTTGTGACGCCCTCTGGCTTTCACACTGGAGTGAATAGAGCCGCTATTTTTAGTGCTGTAGTGCCTGAAAAACGCTGGCAGTGTGAAAGGGGTCTTGGCGGTTCTAGAAAACAATCAATAGCGGCCACATACTAATTTCTCCCAGTAAAGATTTCCTTTATGGAAAATAGATGGCCCTGGTGCCCAATCGGCAGCCCTTTGTTGCTTGCCATGCTGCTCTTTGAACCCGGCAGCCAATATTGGGAGTATTGATTTTGTAAAATGGGCTGTAATGGCAGTGATCTCTTGCAGTCTCGCATAACATGTTCCTAGTCTGACTGTCTCCTACAGTATGTCTTCAACCACACCTGCTCTCTTTAATAGGTCTACTGTCCCTGACAGTCTTTTGTAGCATTGCATTACTGAATATTATGTTCAGCCACAGTTTAAGCCCCCTATACTTTGTAAATCAACACAGACTGGAATATGGCATGCCTTTGCTGCTTCAAGTTCCCCTGCAATATTTTCACAAATGGGACTTTATCCAGTTAGAGAAGGACCACCGACTAGAGCCACCAGTGTACTATTGTGATGGATTCTTTGTTGGACGTCAGCAGTAAGCTAGTGAAACAGATGGAAGTTCAGAGACTGCAAAGAATAGATTATGAACCAGGGAAAATGAGTTTCCATTGAAAATAGAAAAGGCCTAAGAAAGGATAAATACTGGAGGTGATTTTATTTATTTTTTTGGCTGCTTTTCTCTTAGGATTTCCTCTGTCCTCTAACAGAAGATTGCTTAGCTGCAATAGGAAGGATTAACCGTGAGAACAGATGTTCTGTTGCTGGCACAAGTCTTCTGTAGAGCCAATTTTGTTTGAAAACGGGAGATTGTGTTCTCGTACAGAAGGACTAGCTTTCAGTTTTTCATCGGATTGCTATGCTGTATAGTAGTTTTGCCTAAACTCTCTCTATATTTTGTTTGCATGTTAAAGGAGAGATTTGTAACAATGTCAAGATTCCTTACACAAGGTGTCCCAACTAGGTGTGATTATTGAGCCGGTCACTTTTGGTATTGGGTTGGCCAGATTTTCACAAACCCTGCAATTCATGTCTTCAGACAATCTCACATTGTGTGAAAGGTATTGAGATTTTGGAGTCCGTGCAGGGTTACGCTCCAGTTATTTTGTAATGCAAAGCCTCATAGTAGAAAAAACAGTTGCTTTCCCTGTCTGAGCCAAATCCTCAATTTTAGCTCCTTTGCCCAGACACTGCAGCTCAGTTGAGTGTCCACAATTGAGGCAATCCAGAAAGCGGTGGGCAGGACTAGGTGTTACCAGGTGATCATTGACAAGCTACGGGCTTGTAATTCAGCAACGACAACGCTGCTAGTCCTACACACTTCTCCTCCCATAGCCTACATGAGTGGGAACTCCGTTCAGAATTCGGGGCGGTGCAGGACTATTGCCACACCAGCACAGGAAGCTGTGTTGGGTGGACTGCACTGGCAGGATCAACCGATAGTTCTGAGGTTTTGCAGGGGGGACCAAGGGAAAACTAAGTACAGACAGTTATAATTAAGTACTGCAGCACGTTTATTTTATTGCTGGTCCATTTTAATGTAACTAGTAAATGACAATACAAAACCTATTTAAAGTGAACCTGTGAGGACTGAAATGTCGCTACCCTGGAACAAGCATGCAGCCAATAAAGTCTGAATTCCCAACAAGTATGCTTCTTCCAGGTCCTTGACTCACTATGTAGTGAAGTGGGAAGAGGTTGGCAGCTCTGCACCAGAATTTTAGCAATGGCTGCTCTCATAGTTCCAATTTCTATTTGCACTAATGCACTTTTAGGTGAAAAACCTTCTGTAGTGCAGCAGCCCCCCCTTTTACTTACCTGAACCTGATCGTTCCAGCGACGGGGATGAGCACAGTAGCTCCAGTCTGTCTTGGGTCCTTATTGGATAGATTGAGAGCAGCAGGAGCCCACTACTGTCAATCAAATCCAGTGACACGGGAGTTGGGGGGTGGCAAAGTCCTGCTGTCTGTGTCACTGGACATGTTTAAAAAAAAAAAGAGCCTTTACAATCGATTTAAGAATATATTAACCCATGAATGTGGTGATTTTTACAGTCACTACCCGGTGATTAGTAAGGAGCGTTTTTCTTGTGTGGGTGAAAGTGGCATGCCAAGGCAAGGGTTGCACCGATAGGGGTTTATTTTTTTTATTTTTTTTTTTTTAAATTAATTTAACCTACAAGTATATGCCGATACTGGGTACCGATACCTTTGCGAAAATGAATGGGCTCAAACTGCACTGCAAAGAATCACATGTGACTTGAACAGAAATGTGGTGAGATTCCTGTCCAAATTGCATGTGGTTTTCCCACACTGCTCACAGGCTGAAGTCACTATGACAATCGCGCCGCATTCCTGTTCGACTGACACGTGGTTCTTTGCAGTGCGATTTGAGCCCATTCATTTTGTATGGGCTCAAATTGTACTGCATAGGTATTGGTTTTGGGTAAATTAGCATTTGTACTTGGGCTTAGTATCGGCACCAATATGGTATAGGTGCAACCCTAGTGAAGGCTGTTTAATAACCAATGTAATCAGCGGGTAAAGGCTCTGTATTTGTAGCTCTTTGGTTTTTTTTACCCCATTCAGTGTACCTCTAATAGATCTCACTGATGTGCAGAATGCTAGGTCATGTTTGTGGAGGATGGGATTAGTTTTTTTGTTGTCATAATTGTCTTTACTACTATAAATCTGATTTAATTCACCCTTCCACAACAGCTGACAATCGCAGTAAGAAACGTGTTGGTCGTCGTCAGGACAAAAAGGATTTCTCTGTCTTCAAAGACCCGGATCACGAACTGAGAGTTAAAATTTCCCCTCAGCTGCTTCTCGCTGCCCACCGGTTCTTATCCACAGGTGAAAACATACTGAATACTCATTGTCTCCCCTCCTCTGTGGTAGGCTTATGCTTACTCCTGCGTTGTGATTTTTTTTTTTTTTTTCTGACCCCAGTCCCCATCTCTTATTGCAGAGGTATCATTGTTTGCATCTAGTCTGGTTTCAGAGAAGACACTCTTGCGTCTCCTCAAATACCCAGACGTGGTTCAGGATCTTCATTTTGATGAGGATGACAAGAAGGCACCAGAACACTTCCTCTACCAGCGCAACAAGATAGCCGACTACTTTATCCTCATCTTGCAGGTATGTTGGATACCAGGCTGAGTAAATGAGGATCGCTACATTGGTTTACGATATGGTTTAGGAATATGATTTTATAAATTTTCAGCTGAATTCTGTATGGATTAGTAATGTGGAGCCATGCAGCTTCATCTGTTCTGTTCTTTCTTTTTGTTCAGGGGAAAGTTGAAGTAGAGGCTGGCAAGGAGAATATGAAATTTGAGTCTGGAGCCTTCTCCTATTATGGTGTCATGGCTTTGACTACATCTTCAGGGAATGGTGAGTATTTCTTTTGCACACCAGCCCAGACAACACACACGTGGATCTTGGGTATTCAAGTCTGTAAAAGAACAACTTTCCAGACAACTTTGTGCTTTTATGCTGCCAGTGCATGTGAGAAAAGGAATGGAAGTTGATTGCTGTTGGCAATACAATCCATTCTTCTTTCTGGTACTTTATTCAGTTGCCAATTATTTGTTCATTTTTAGAAAGCAGTAGTGCATATTTGGCCCGTGGAAATGTGTGGAAACGAATCGAGATGATAGAGAAAAAATTTCATTAGAACGGCTTCTGTTGAGTGGAAACTGCCACATGTGGATCGAAATTCAGCTGGTCCTTGCTGAACTGGCCAAATTCCGGTCCATCTATGGCCAGCTTAAGGGTAACAGTGTCTGTTACTGCACCTCTTTAATAAAGTCTGTGCTGCCAGTAACACTGCACTATGGGAGATTGATAAGAGAATCCAGTTGCTCTCGGAAACAAAGAATTCTACAAGACTTTAATAAATGAAGCTTTCTGTGCTTTCCTCTAGCAGTCCCCACAGTGCTGATGGAATTCAAATCCTAGAATTGCTTCCTCCTCATTTCCCCATGTCTTATCTTTCCATCCTTTACCAGCTCCTGCCCGTCCTCCCCTAAAAAGGGGCTCTGTTTTCAAGGCTAGCAGGTAATAATCTACATGCATGGATAATGTGTGCACGCCATTTACACACACACTTCTGAAGTGCCTTTTTTTAGTGGTGTGTATTAGATGGTGATATAATCCTATAACTGCTTTCTGCACAGTGCAGTGCTGGAGAATAGGTGCATGCATTTATTACGCAAGGTGTTTTTTTATCACCTAAACCTGACACACTGGGAAATGGTTCTCCTTATGACTAATCTTGAAGTCATTAAAGTGGTTGTAAACACTGTACTACCACTTTTACCTACAGGTAAGCCTATAATAAGGCTTACCTGCAAGTACTGTGAATATCTCCTAAACTTGCACCGTTTAAGAGATATTAACTGTATCTGCATGTGCTGACGTTATCGGCACATGTGTACTGAAGAAACGGCTCGCTCGTGCCGTGACCGGCGGCTCCCATGTGCATACGTGGGAGTTATGTCATTGTGGCTCTGGCCAATCATAGCGCCAGAGCCCGCGAACCTGGAAATAACTTTGGGAGACATGTCGCCGATCACATCAGTATACGGGGACATACTAGCTCATTATGCCTTTGTCTTGCAGGTTGTGTGTTTTTTTTTTTTTTTTTTTTTTTTTTTTGAGTTTACAACCACTTTAATGTTGCATGAGTTTTTATTATGAAGGTTTATATGGACTCATAACTAAATATATTTGCTTGCAGCTGCAGGTTTTTACTGACTTTTAGACACTAGATGCCCTATGGCCAGCATATCCTACTGGCAGACTACTTGTCAGAATGGTGTACATAACAGCAGAATAAGGCTTTCCTTTAGATTTGCTAAAATAATAGACTATGAGGTCAAACCTAAACACTTTCAATTTGTATGCAATCAGGCAAGCCCTTGCACTGCATAGTTGAAGAAAATTGTATAGTGTATGGCCAGCTTAAAGCTCAGGTCACACTAGAGATTTTTAGAGTTTCGATGCTATAACTGCAGTCCATGAAGCAAAAAAGTTGACACCGCTACTGAAGTCCTCTCGAACATGCAAAACGGGCTTCATCATAGAGAAAACTAGGTTTAAGCCATTTGGGTGAAGCTCGTTCGAGGGAATAGAGCTGCGGTGGGGTGAATGTCATGTATCTGAACAGTACATTTATCCATATTTGAGACTAGCTGGAATGGGGCCCGACTTACTTGGACTATCAAGTAATGTGTTTTCTCTGTTCTCCTTCTTCTTTTTTTTTTTTTATTTATTTTTTTTTTTTTTTATATCTTGAGTTTTTGTAACGGTTGGAGATAGCAACAGAATCCCCAGCTTCAGCAGATACTAATGTTTTGCAATGCAGCTAGTATTGATAATGGCACACCAGCATTTTAGAACTACCCAAAAAAGCATTGGAGTCAGTTACAGCGAGAACTTTGTATCCAGAAAATCACAAGAGAATGTAAGCAGACAAATTCGTAGCTGCTACAGATATGATTGCGTGACATGGCTCTTAAAGTGCGACTACAGCCAAACCTGTGTTCCATTTTTAAATGATAAACAAAAATCCTGAATATCTCACTAAAAAGCCTGATAATTATACAAATATTTACATATTATAACTAGCTACGACACACAATTATTGGGCGATTCACTCTTCTGCCCACCCTCGGTCATCCTGCTGCTCTCCCTATCCCCCTCCCTCTCTCCCTGTCACTTCCTAGTGTGTGAGATGATGATAAACGCCCCTCCCCTCCTGCTGCTATTCCGTGTGGCAGTAAAGTTAGTGATCCCAATTACTGCCACCACCTCTGTAATAAGATATACATAGTGTATGTGTGATGTTTTGTTTTTTAAAGTTTGCCAGTTAAATGCCTATTTATTTTTATTTTTTTTCCCACATCCCCGATGTGCAGTAATTTGACTGCCTGGCTGTTGTCAGAGGTAAACCTCAGCACCACCCACTGTAGTCCTTAGATCAGGGAATAGATTCATGTAATGCAAAGCCGTTCTCTGCTCACTCACAGCTGTCAAAAAAAAAAAAAAAAAAAAACAACCATCCGCAAATGTTTATCAACTTGGGATCACTGCTAAGATGAAGAGAAACATTGTAACATTTTAGTTCTTTGTGATCAAAGGGATCAACTTCGGTCTATAAATGAGGTCAGTTTAACCACTTAACCCCTTGCCGCCGAGCGTACGTAGATACACGGCCTCGGCTTTCGTAGGTTATACCGGGATGATGCCCGCAGCTGCAGGCATCATCCCGGTACTATTTTTTTTTTTTTTTTTTTTTTTTTTTTTTTTTTTTTTT
Organism: Lithobates septentrionalis; assembly: GCA_037952835.1. NCBI lineage: Eukaryota > Metazoa > Chordata > Amphibia > Anura > Ranidae > Lithobates > Lithobates septentrionalis. The sequence continues at coordinate 930,192 of JBBDGP010000518.1, forward strand.
AGAGCCGACGATCGGCTATCCAGAGATAACCACTGATGCGGCTAAAAGCATCCCGACCCACCGGGAGTCCCAATCATTGATCCGCCTCTTCCGGCGGCTAGAGAGAGACTGGCACGAAGCCGGAAATGGCTTTGTGCCAGTCTTCTCTCTGTAAACACGGAAGTGATGTCACAACGTCAGCTCCTGTTTACTCAGCTGCCAATTGCGCCGGTTTTTAAAAAATATACAGTATTCAGAATTGCCGAAAACGGCGATCTGAATACTTTGAAGTGCAAAGGAGGGATTGGAGGTCTTTTAGACCCCCGATCCCTCCATAAAGAGTACCTGTCACCACCTATTACTGTCACAGGGATGTTTACATTCCCTGTGACAGCAATAAAAGTAATCAAATTTTTTTTTATTTTTTTTTTTTTTTTTTAAAAACACAATGTAAAAAAATAACTGAAATTTATAAAAAAAAAAAAATACAATTTTAAAGCGTCCTGCACGCGCAGCAAAGAAAACGCATACGGAAGTTGCGCCCGCATATGTAAACTGTGTTCAAATCACACATATGAGGTATCGCCGTGATCGTCAGAGCGAGAGAAATAATTCTAGCACTAGACCTCTGTAACTCTAACCTGGTAACCGTTATTTTTTATTTTTTAAATGTCGCCTATGGAGATTTTTAGGTACCATAGTTTGTCGCCATTCCACGAGTGTGTGCAATTTTAAAGCGTGACATGTTTGGTATCTATTTACTCGGCGTAACATCATCTTTCACATTATACAAAAAATTGGGCTAACTTTACTGTTTCGTTTTTTTTTTAAATTCATGAAAGTGTCTTTTTCCCCAAAAACTTGCGTTTAAAAGACCCCTGCACAAATACTGTGTGACATAAAATATTGCAACAATCACCATTTTATTCTCTAGATTCTCTGCTAAATATATACATAATGTTTGGGGGTTCTAAGTAATTTTCTAGCAAAAAATACAGATTTTAACTTGTAAACGCCAAATGTCAGAAATGGGCTTAGTCATGAAAGGGTTAAAGACTAAACCTTTGTCTGACACTTGTTGCTTACAAGTTAAAATCAGTATTTTCTGCTAGAAAATTACTTAGGACCCCCCCAAACATAATTTTTTTTTTTTTTTTTTTTTAGCTGAGACCCTAGAGAATAAAATGGCATTCATTGCAATACTTTATGTCGCACTATTTGCGCAGCGGTCTTTCAAACGCAATTTTTGGGAAAAAATTTACTTCAATGAATGAAAAAAAAACTAAACCGTAAAGTTAGCCCAATTTTCTTGTAGAATGTAAAAGATGATGTTTATTCTAAGCAAAAAAATTGTGATATTTATTTTTTTCCAGAATCGTGCAGTTCTACTGTAGACCCTACCGAACTAACACTGATGCAGATACTTAACCACATGCCGACCAGCTGCTGCAGTTGTACTGCGGCAGAATGGCTTGGCTGGGCGAAACAACGTTATGTAATGTCGCCTTGATTATTTTTTTTATTTTTTTATTTTTTTTACCAAAAATATGTAGAATACGTATCGGCCTAAAATGAGGAAATCTATATTTTTTGGGGATATTTATTATACCAAAATTGTTGTGTTTTTTTTTTTTTTTTTGTTTATAGCGCAAAAATAAAAACCGCAGAGGTGATCAAATACCACCAAAAGAAAGTTCTATTTGTGGGGAATAAAAAGGCCTCAATTTTGTTTGGGATCCACGTCACACGACTGCACAATTGTCAGTTAAGGTGACATAGAGCCGAATTGCAAAAAGTGCTTTGGTCTTTGGCCAGCCAAATGGTCTGGGGCTTAAGCGGTTAAATTGTCCTTGAATGTAAGCCCTATATTTCCAATTTGACAGCATAGTAGTAATAATAAATCATCCAGTGCTGGTGTGCAAGAATCCAACTCTGTGGTGCAAATATTTCAATGATGCGATTACTTGTCCCCTAGTGGCGCTCTGCAGCTTCCTTATTCAATCTTTAGTCGACCTCATAATAAATTTGAGGATGTACCGACTTTCGGCATTTTGCAGAGTGGTGCTTAGGGGTCTTCACTTAGATCGGTTAATGACACTTTGTTGGGAGAACTCTATATGCCTGATAAATTAGAAGCTACAGATCCATTTCTTACAATTGCACTTCTAATACCTCGTCACAAACCTTTTTCAGCGTTCAGTGCTATTGTATCTGTGACCCAGAATTATGAAATGCTGAGCTTTGCATTTCTTTTAGTATTCCTACTGCTGCTTGCAAATCTTTCAGCTACTACGTTTTCTGTTTTTAAAGAATGGTTACATTTCAATGGCCATGATCTTAATTATTAACTAATCTTAACCACTTCAGCCCTGGAAGGATTTACCCCTCCCTTCCTGGCCAAGCCCTTTTTCTGCGATACGGCACTGCGTCGCTTTAACTGACATTTGCGCGGTCCTGTGACGTTTTACCCAAACAAAATTTTCTCAACAAATCGATTTCTTTTGGTGGTATTTGATCACCTCTGTTTTTATTTTTTGCGCTATAAACAAGAGTGACAATTTTTGAAAAAAAAGCTATATTTTTTGCTATTATAAATATCCCAAAAAAATATATAAAACACATTTCTTCCTCAGTTTAGGCCAATATTCTTCTACATATTTTTGGTAAAAAAAAAATCGCAATAAGCCTATATTGATTGGGTTGTGCAAAAGTTACAAAATAGGGGATAGATTTATGGCAAAATTTTCTCTAGTAATGGCGGCAATCTACGTGTCGCTGTCACTGTCAAATGTCACTAGCAGGGAAGGGGTTAAACGTTAGGGTGGCGATCAAGGGGTTAAGTGTGTTCCAACTGTGGGGGGGGGGCTCAATAGAAGATGAGATTATTGGGAGCACTAAATCCCTGTCATGTTGCTAGGCAGAACAGGGAAATGCCTTGTTTACATGGACATCTCCCTGTTCTGCCTCTCCGTGCCACGATCGCTAGCCGCCAGTGACCGCGTGAAGTACAGGTACTTCATTTTGTGCACCCGTGCCACTCTGCCAACGTATATCGGCGTGAGCCGGTCGGCAAGTGGTTAAAGAAGAATACTGACACTGCATAGTTCATGGTCACTGACAGATAATGTACACAATAGTCCGTTTCCGTCTGTCTCTACCTTATTGCTCTCAGTAGGGTGTATGGAATCTCTGTGCTCATTAGCCATCTTCTCTACAGAAATTTGTGCTTATTAAAATGTAAGTATGGTCTTGGTCAACTAGGCAACCGATCTTAGTTTCAGGGATAATTTCATGAGCGCCACCTACTGTCCTAAAATGAGAATTAATCCTCTTATTTTTGGGAAATGTGATGGAATGCGACAGAAGTAGACCAAAAAAAAAAAGTGTGAAGGAAAAGAGGGGGGCCGCATACATGATCACCTAGATGGCTGCAGCTGTCCCCCGCCGCCTCTACACCGAGAACGGAGCGTACAAGGATCACTGATCGCTCAGTTCTTGTGTCTGCTCTCTAGAGCGCCAGACTGTGGAGGGTGGGAGCGACTGGCTTAGGCTCTCATCAGTCCGCTGAGAGGCTGATCCAGCTGCCTGTTGCGCATCTGGGAGGACCCCAGCATTTTTGTAAGAATCCCTGCAGAGCAATGGACCTCTTCCGTGATGTCAGGCCAACAGTGGGCTTTAGCCCCCTCATTTCCTGTCCCTCACCCCTATCTCCTGTACAAATGAGAGCAAATAAGTTGTAAGACCCTGATAGATTCCAACCTCTCCTCTATTTCTATACTAGAAAATGCAGTGGCAGGAGAATCATGGTCTCCATCTCTGCCTCAGTGTTTGTATGTGATGCTGGTGACTTTTTGCCACGTCAGCTGATAGTGGGCAATGGGATCCTGAGAATATTGGTGGGATCCAGCCAGATGCTCCTGCTCAGCACTAGTGAGCGCTGGAAGAGCAGAGAGCAGACCAAGAACTGAGCGATCAGTGGTTATCTGATCACTCTGCTCTCTGGTTTGGCGCCAACATGGGACAGCTACAGCATCAGATGATGCTGCAGAATAAAAGGATTATGAATATTAATTTCTTTAAAAACCGCAAAATCTTTTTTTTTTTTTTTTTTTTTTTTATGGGCCAGAAAATGCAAATGTTGCAGTAGACATGCATACTGAAAGCCACAACAGAGCTTTCTCTGCAGTAAAGTACATTGTTTCCTGAAATGCTGCAGAGCCTAGGAGGAAAGCTGGCCATACAATGGTAGATTTTCAAATTCACATTCCTACAAGTATTTCCTACAAAAATTCTCAGTACTTTTGGTGACTTGCTGAATGTCTGATTGAAAGTACTTCAACATTTAAGTTTGCGTTTTTAACATTTTGATTTTGGAATAAATGTAATTTCCTGAACTAAAACCACATTGAGGTTCCGTTCACACTAGTGGGATTCTAGATGTGATTTAAAGTGAAACTTTACCCATAACCACTTCATAAAAAATGTTCTTTAGCAAGGAACATACATTCCACATTAATAATTATGCTACCAAAATTAGTGTGTGCTGTAAATTGCCTCCAGCATTGTTCCTGTTTGTTCTTGCTGGAGGCTGCCATTTTGCTGAGGCCCAGAGCCCCTAAGCACCAGTAAATCATAAAGGGGAACTAAACCCAAATTCAGCAGTGCCTAAAAATAGAGAGCAACTGAGAATGTCTCACGGCGTTGGCAGTAAAGTGCCGCTATTGTAAGCGGCGCTTTACTGCCGGTATTCGGCCGCTAGCGGGGCGGTTTTACCCCCGCTAGCAGCCGAGAAAGGGTTAAAAACCACTGCAAAGCGCCTCTGCAAAGGTGCTTTGCCGGCGGTATAGCTGCGCCGTCCCATTGATTTTCAATGGACAGGAGCGGTATACACTCCGCTCCTTCACCGCTCCGAAGATGCTGCTAGCAGGACTTTTTTTCCCGTCCTGCTAGCGCATCACTCCAGTGTGAAAGCCCTCGGGGCTTTCACACTGGAGACAATGCAGCAGCACTTTCGGGTCGGTTTGCAGGTGCTATTAGGGCAATAGCGCCTGCAAACCGCCCCAGTGTGAAAGGGCAATTAGGCCTCCTGTACATTGCTGCTGGTAAACGGACGTTTAGGAGCTGTTGGGCATTTTTTTTTCAACTGCTCCTGAACTCTCCTTTGATATCTGTACATGTACACAGGTTTGTTTATAGTCGCTTCTAGGCAGTTGAGTTTAGAGGCTTTTTTTGGAATGCAAAGTTTAGAGCAATGTCAAGCGTCAAACTCTTAAAGGCGGTAACTCGCATTTAGCCGCGTTTCGTTTACAGGCGTTTTTTCATTTTTGCCCATTTTTTTTTTTTTTTTTTAAAACTCAGCATGTAAACGCGGCAAAATGGATGTTTTTAAACGTGGGTTACTATCTGTCAAGTTAAATCGTTCAGGCGAGGTTGTAAAAACGTCCCATGTACATGAAGCCTTACTAGATTTTAGACTTTTTTTTTTTTTAAGTTTTTTTTTTATTGGTTTTTATCAAAACGAAAAAAACAAAGGAACAAAAAAAATGCACATAACCGTTTTTGTAACTAATAGCACTGTGTGATATGCATAAAGATAAAACCAGTATAATTTCAGGTGGAGCAATAGCACTGCTAAAACCATATAACGCTAAGGTGCAATACATATCAACTAATATGGTATAATAAAAATCCTATAGAGTGAGAGAAGAAGAGAAAAGAGAAGAATAGCCACTACTTTTAATGTTCTACATAGCTATACTTGCAAAAGGGGCCAGCCTAAAGTGATCTAGCAGGACTTCATTTTCTGACTAAAGTTTCACTTTAACTCTCACAGAATTGCATGACAATAGAAATCTTATTGTTTTTAATGCTGTCCATTCATATATCAATGCAACTCGGCATGGCGTCAGTTTGGAAAAATGTCCTCTACTGCTTTGTTGCGATTCCAGTGCGATTTTTTTTTTTTTTTTTTTTTTTTTTTTGCCCCATAGAGTATGCAAACCACAACATAATCACAATTTGTTTAAGGGCACTTTCACACTGGGGCGGTTTGCAGGTGCTATTGCGCTAATTGCGCCTGCAAACCGTCCCGAAAGTGCCGCTGCTTTGTCTCCAGTGTGAAGGCCCCGAGGGTTTTCACACTGGAGTGGTGCGCTGGCAGGACAGGAAAAGTCCTGCCAGCAGCATCTTTGGAGCGGGGAAGGAGCGGTGTATTCACTGCTCCTCCTTCCCCGCTCCTGCCCATTGAAATCAATGGGACAGCGCGGCTATACCGATGGCAAAGCGCCTCTGCAGAGGCGCTTTGCGGTGGTTTTTAACCCTTTAATACCGACGGTAAAGCGCCGCTAACAATAGCGCCGCTTTACCGCCGGCCCCGCCCCAGTGTGAAGGGGGCCAAAAAAAAATTTCTATCCTGCTTTTTTGAAGATTCTGGTCACTATGGTGACAACATATGTTGATTTGACCCCACTAACAGTTAAAAAATCTAAACGTTCTTAAAATGAACATTTTTGAATTAAGTTCTACTTTCTGCTCTGCATAGAGATGTTTGCAGGACTGTTAGACTTGTACACCTTCTATGCAACCTGAAATGATTCTAACTTAAAGTGGAACTTGACTTAACCTGATAAAAAATGTTTAGCAAGGAACATGCATTCCACATTTAATTATGCTGACAGAATTAGTGTGTGCTGTAAATTGCCTCCAGCATTGCTCCTGTTTCTTCTTGCTGGAGGCTGACATTTTGTTGAAGCTCAGAATCCCTGAACAGCAGTAATCATAAAGTTGAACCAAACCCATTGATTTAATAGTTTCAAACAGTTACATTCCTGGAATGCCTAGATTGTCACATTTTGTTTGTGTCCTCAAACTGTCAAACCATCAAATGTCTGCTGTCATAACCAATCACATGTGAAGCACCAGGGCAGTTGCAGATCAAGCAGAAGCAGCTTTCTTGGCTGGAAAGGAGGGTTTAACCAAGGCATTTTCTGCTGCTTTTTGTAGATGTGAAAAATATTTAACAATAAAATTTTTTTTATCTATATCTCTATCCTAGATGATTGGTGAGTTTTTTGGTATCTTTTTATAAATATAATAGGTAGTCTTGTGAGCAACTAAAATACAATCTGAGTAATATATGCAAGTAACACACTCCCAATAGAAATGTGCAAAAAAAACTCAAAGCAAATAATGCTGTGCTAGTGATAATAAATGTATCCAACCACTTGGTGTATCAATTCTCCTGTGCAAATATGAGTGCCAACATAATATGTGAATATACAATAATACTATACATTCATGTGTATTTCTTCTTGTACTAATAGAAACCCCGTTCTTGAGTGCAGTCAAATATTTAATTAAAGTGGTTGTATACCCGTTACCTTAGAACGAGGCGCCGGCATCTTATCCTGTCCACGCCGAGGGAGCTGACATCTCCCCTCGGCGTGTCTTCCGGGTATCGCGGCTCCAGCGCTGTGAGTGGCCGGAGCCGCGATGTCGTCACTCCCGCGCATGCGTGCTGGAGACTTCTGCCCGGCAAGCTCTGGAGTTTGCCGGGCTGTCAGCCGAGAATCCCCTGTGCGCATGCGCCGCTGGAGTCAGCGGCTCATTGCCAGGGGAATATCTCCTAAACCGTACAGGTTTAGGAGATATATTTTTTTTTTTTTTACCTACAGGTAAGCCTTATAGGCTTACCTGTAGGTAAAAGTTAGCAAAAAGGGTATCCAACCACTTTAAAATGTCAAGAGTTGTAACTTGAGTCTTCAGAAATTCTCACAAATCTGCGCTTTGTATCTATTCACCTCCAGTGCTCCCCCATAAGAAATGCGCTCACCTCACACTTTAGTTTGGTCAAATAAAGATTTTTCGTCACCCCAGACTAAGGCCCCTTTCACATTTGGGGCGGTTTGCAGGCGTCATTGCGCTAAAAATAGCGCCTGCAAACCGCCCCTAAACAGCCTCCGCTGTTTGTTCAGTGTGAAAGCCCAAGGGCTTTCACACTGAAGCGGTGCGCTGGCAGGAGAAGAAAAAATCTCATTCAAGCCGCATCTTTGGAGTGGTGAAGGAGCGGTGTATTCACCGCTCCTAAACCGCTCCTGCCCAATGAAATCAATGGGACAGTGTGGCTATACCGCGGCTATAGCCGCGCTATACGAGGGGTTTTAACCCTTTTTCGGCTGCCAGCGGGGGGTTAAAACCGCACCGCTAGCGGCCGAATACCGTGGTAAAACAGCGCTAAAAATAGCGCTGTTTTACCGCCGACGCCCCCTACCGCCCCAGTGTGAAAGGGGCCTAACAGATCATGCTCTCCTCTGCACTGAGTGGTTGGATACATTTATTATCACTAGCGCAGCATTATTTGTTTTGAAATATTTTTGTCACATGGTATTTGCGCAGCAGTTTTTCACACGCAATTTTTGGGAAAAAATACACTTGTGTTTTTATGCATTATAATAAAAAAATAAATACATAGCCCAATTTTTTTTTGTAAAATATAAAAGATGTCACACCGGGTAAATAAATACCAAACATATCACGCTTTAAACTGCGCATGCCTGTGCAACGACAACCAACCACGTATATTTTACTATCTATAGGTGGCGCTTTAAAAGCCTTTACAGGTTACCACTTTTTATCTACAGAGGAAATCTAGTGCTAGAATTTCTGCCCATTATCTGACGTTTGCGGCGATACCTCACATGTGTGATGTTTGCGTGCATGCGGGACTGATGCACGTGTTCGTCGCTAGCATGGGGAGACAAGGGCACTTTAAATTTTCTTTTTTTTTTTTACATTTTTTTATTAATTTTTAATTATTTTTTTTTATAATTGTTGCTTGAAATTTTTTATTTTAACTGCTTCAGCCCTGGACCATTTGGCTGGCCGAAGACCAGAGCACTTTTTTTGCGATTCGGCACTGCGTCGCTTTAACTGACAATTGCGCGGTCGTGTGACGTGGCTCCCAAACAAAATCTGTCTTTTTTTTTTTTTTTTTTTTTGCCCCCCACAAAAGGAGATTTCTTTTGGTGGTATTTGATCACCTCTGTGGTTTTTATTTTTTGTGCTATAAACAAAAAAGAGCGACAATTTTGAAAACGCATTTTTTTTTTTTTTTTTTTTGCTGTAATAAATATCCCCCAAAAAATATATTTTTAGAGGGGGTGCACGCCCTCTAGTGGTCACAGGGTGAAGTGACGTTGCATAACGTTGTTTCGCCCAGCCATGCCATTCTGCCGCACTACAACTGCTTCGGCTGGTCGGCATGTGGTTAAATCACTTTTATTGCTGTCACAAGGAATGTTAGCATCCATGTGACAGCAATAGGCACGTGACAGGTACTCTTTATGGAGGAATCTGGGGTCAATAAGACCCCAAATCCCTCCTTTGCACTTGAAAGCATTTAAAACACCAAGATCAGTATCTTTAAATATTTTAGATTTTCAATAAATGGCGCTGATGACGGCCAGGTAAACCAGAAGTGATTGTCATCGATTCAGAGTTGCTTAGCTGGAACGAGAGCCAGACCAGGTGTGTGTATGTATATGTGTGTGTGTGTGTGTATGTGTGTGTGTGTATATATATATATATATATATATATATATATATATATATATATATATATATATATATATATATATATATATATATATATATATATATATATATATATATATATATATATATATATATATATATATATACATATATATATATATATATTATACATATACATATTATACATATATATATATATATATTATACATATACATATTATACATATTATACATATACATATTATACATATACATATACATATTATACATATACATATACATATTATACATATATATATTATACATACATACATACATACACAAATCCCTGTTCTGTGAGGAGAGCTAGCTAGGAACAACGATCTGTCATCTCCTTTAGTCAGTCCCCATCCCCCACAGCAGGCATATGCAATTAGCGGACCTCCAGCTGTTGCGGAACTACAAATCCCATGAGGCATAGCAAGACTGACAGCCACAAACATGACACCCAGAGGCATGATGAGACTTGTAGTTTTGCAACAGCTGGAGGTCCGCTAATTACATATACCTGCCTTACAGTTAGAACACACGAAGGAACACAGTTAACCCCCTTGATCGCCCCCTAGTTTTAACCCCTTCCGTGACATTTACACAGCAATTGGTTGCACTGGTTGCCGATTAATTGTCAATGATCCCAAAAATGTGTCAAGTGTCCGATCTGTCCGCCACAATGTTGCAGTCCCGATAAAAATCGCTGATCACAGCCATTCTTATTAAAAAAAAAAAATAATAAAAATGCCATAAATCTTTCCCCTATTTTGTAGATGCTATAACTTTTGCGCAAACCAATCAATATACTCCTTTTTTTTTTTTTTTTTTTTTTTAAGTGCCGTATCACAACAAATGGCCTGGTCATTGAGCAGCTAAAGCTACCTGCGCCTGTTGTCACTTATGCTGGCCATACAAAAACAATGTCTTCTTTCCAAAAAAAGTATTCCAAGAATGTTTGATTTTTCTAATCGTTAGTGGGGTCAAATTGACGTTCATTTTGGACCAGTGACCGGAAAATTCAAAGGATTTGAAGGCAGAATAGAAAACTTCTTGGTAAAAGGAATTTTTAGACAGCGTATGTGGTTTTCCTTCAGAAATTTACATTTATTTTAAAACTGAATGTTAAAAGAAAGTGAAATTTTTAAAAAAACCTTTTCATTCAGCGAATGTACAAAGATTTTTCGCAATGACTATTCTCCGAAAATCGATGTGTATGGCCAGCATAAGGCTCGGTTCACACCTAATGCAGTTTGCTTTTGATCTTTTTCTCCAGTGCTTTTTTTCTGTGCCTTGCGTTTTTTGCACGCGTGGTTTTGCTGCAATTTGCTTTTTTGAATTTTTTTTATTTTTTTTATTTTGCCCAAATTGTTGTTGGGCAGTATAAAAAAAACGCACTACATGCTTTTCTGCAGCTTTTTCCCATGAAGTCTATTGAACCAAAAAAAGCATAGTTTTGCACTGAAAAAAGTCCTTGCCCCTTTTCAAATATGCAATGGCTGAAAAAAAAAAGCATAGATGTGAACGTGTCCCATAGGAAACCATGTTAAATGAACTGTGGTGTGTTTCGGCAAAAAGCACCAAAAAAATGCATAGGTGTGAACTAAGCCAAGATGTTTTTATTTGGGTTTTTTTGCTCGTCATAATGGGGTTAAAACTAAAATTGGCCCTTTATACAGTGGAACCTCGGATTACGAGCATAATCCGTTCCAGAAGTATGCTCGTAATCCAAAGTACTCGCATATCAAAGCGAGTTTTACCATTTGAAGTCAATGGAAACGAAAATAATTTGTTCCGCATTGACTTCAATGGGATGTAATACCGCATGCGGCCAGAGGCGGGGGGGTGCCGGAGAGCCTCGGAAACGGCCGAAAAGGCCCGAGGACACTTCGGTTGACCTTGGCAAACCTCGGAAAGACTTCCTACCCGAGATTTGCAGAGGTCAGCCGTGCTGTACTCGGCCTTTCCGTGCATTTCCGAACGTGATATTCAGCTCTGGCGCCCCCCCCACTTCAGGCCAAAAGTAGTACTGCACACCGCTTTGGCCTGAATCGTGCTCGTTTTGAGAGACAACACTCGCAAACCGAGTTACGATTTTTAAAAATACAGTGCTCGTATTTCGAAACTCTCGTTAACCGCATTACTCACGATCCGAGGTTCCACTGTAGTACAAAGAGCAGATAATCACTACTATACCTCTGCAGTTTTTACTTTAAAACTATACTATACTGTGTTTTTACTATAAAACACAGACGACAATTTTGGGGGGGAAAAAAACAAATTTTTACTTTCTGCTATAATACACATCCAAAAGGAAAAAAAAATATATACAGTATTCAGAATCGTCGTTTTCGGCAATTTGAATCCTTTGAAGTGCAAAGGAGGGATTTGCGGTCTTAGACCCCCGATCCCTCCATAAAGAGTACCTGTCACCACCTATTACTGTCACAAGGGATGTTTTTCATTCCTTGTGACAGCAATAAAAGTGATCCAAATTTTTTTTTTTTTTTTTTTTTTTTAAAAAACACAATGTAAAAAGATAAAAATGAAATTTAAACAAATTTTTTTTAAAGCGCTCGCACAGCAAAGAAAATGCATACGGAAGTTGCGTCTGCATATGTAAACGGTGTTCAAATCACACATGTGAGGTATCGCCGCGATCGTCAGAGGGAGAGCAATAATTCTAGCACTAGACCTCCTCTAACTCTAACCTGGTAACTTTTTTTTTTTTTTTCTTTTTCTAAATGTCGCCTATGGAGATTTTTAGGTACCGTAGTTTGTCGCCATTCCACGTGTGCGCAATTTTAAAGCGTGACATGTTTGGTATCTATTTACTCAGCATATCATCTTTGACATTATACAAAAAAATTGGGCTAACTTTACGGTTTCGTCTTTATTTAAAATTCATGAAAGTGTCTCCCCCCCCCCCCCCCCCAATACCGTGTGACATATAATATTGCAACAATCACCATTTTATTCTCTAGATTCTCTGCTAAAAAAATATACATAATGTTTGGGGGTTTTAAGTAATTTTCTAGCAAAAAATACGGATTTTAACTTGTAAACACCAAATGTCAGAAATGGGCTTAGTCATGAAAGGGTTAAGACTAAACCAAAAAAAAAAATAAATTAATATATATTTAGAGCAGAGACCCTAGAGAATAAAATGTCGGTTGTTGCAATACGCGAGAATCGTGATCTTTATTCTAAACAAAGTCGTGATTCTCATTTTAGCCAGAATCATGCAGCTCTACTCTCAGGCACTTACTGACATGTATAGATGTGCTGAGCTGTGTATACTGACATGTATGGATGATGTACTGAGCTGTATGTGTGCTTAACTGTATTTCCTGATATGTAAACAAATAATGCATTCTGTATGCAGGCCAACTAATTGGCTGGCCAACGAATCGATTATGAAAATAGTTAACAACTCTTTTCATAATCGATTAGTTGTTCCGGCCCTGCACTGGGATATTACCCCTTCTAAAGAGTTTGGGCGCAATAGAAAAACTTAGTAGAAAAGCAAACACCTGCTTTGTTTTGAGGCCTCATGCACACAGGCGTATGAGTTTGTGTTGAAAATGCCTCTAAGGTTGCGTATTTGCATGCGTTTTTGCGCATATGTGAGCGTAGTCTCATTCTGTTAGCTTGAATATTCTTGCCACTAGAATAAATTGATGCGCATACATGCGTTTGTGCTAATGCATGTAAATTTATGCTCATAAGCGCCTCTCCAAACCTACCTTTTTATTGTATGTCCCTGAACACTGCACAAGTATGTGCATAAATGCTTGCATGTGCATGGCCACACTAAATAACATGCATCTGCATTCATGGGCACAACAAAAATGCCAGATGCCCCTAGCAGCTTCTTTTTTTTTTTTTTTTTTGCCCATGTGCATAAGACCTTAAAGTGTTACTAAACCCACAACAGTAAAATCAGTGTGTATGTGCAGTAAAGCATGCTTGTTATACTCACTGTGGAACACAAAGGGTTAATCTTGTGCATTGTGTAAATTGTGTTTTTTCCTGTCTTCTCTGATCCTTCCCTTCTTCCACAGTCCCCAATCCATCTCCTTATAAGACAGAGCCTTTGGCGTAAGGCTGCACATACTCAGTTTGGTGTGTATTGCTAGAGATTATATTTTTTCTTGGGAGAGTGCATGTGATCAGCACAGGACCAATCAGCACTGTCCAGATAGAGGGTCTGAGGTTTTGCTGCCTCATAGGACAGTCAGAGTAGAATGAAAACTCCTCCTACAAGTTTTATCCAGACACCGATAGAAGTCGCAAGACTGCTATATACTGCTGATGGTATTTAGCAGTTAATATTTACTAAAATTGCATATCCATGTTGTGTACTGTGGGAGACCAGATATAGTGAATGCCGAGTCCTGGGTTTAGTACACTAAAGGTAGAAATGATCAATTTTTCTTAAATATTTACAAAATGATTGTCAGCTGTTGATCATTTCTCCTGCGATGCTATTACACCAGGTGTCAAACTGAGGAAACTTTGTGCATTAGTATACCTTCACTGTTTAAAAACTAAGGAAAGCAGGAGTCTGAGTTGCCCATAGCAACCCAGCAGATGTGAGCTTTAGTGTATAAACACTGCTGGAATCTGGTTACTATGCACACTGATGCAGATTTTTGCAAACGGTTATAAAATAAGTATTATTGCCTCTCGGTAATGGACAACGTTTCCTTCCATCCTCCATTTCTGCTGTAGAGCTCCGCTCCCCGTCTCACATGGGCAGCCTGAACAGATCGAGTTCTCTCAGCCACGAGCGTTCGGACTCCATGTCATCCACCATTAGTGGCAGCAACACACAGCTCAGCACTCAAGTACAATACACGGCTGACTTCAGTGTTCGGGCCCTTGGTGACCTACAGTATGTAAAGGTAAGACAATTGTACAAGTATTTATATATTTATGAATATACAATCTTAAAGTATATGTAAACCCTCACCCTGTAAAACAACCCTTTCAGTTTAAAATAGAAATGAAAGGCAAAACATTTGTGTATACATATATAAAAAAAAGTTATAACCCCCCCCCCCCCCCCCCCCCCCAACACCACCATTTATTTTTTTTTTTATCAGTGATCATACCCTCTGTTAGCTGCATAAGAGCTGAGGGAGGAGAAACAGCAGTACACTGATATTCCCAGTGAAAGGCTGTGCGGGAATGGGGGGCGGCTGACCATGGTGTGGTGTTCTGCTTAGTGTGGTCAGTTTTTAATAGTAAAGCGGAGAGACTGGAAGGAACACCAGGGATTTCACACAAAGGAAGCAATACAAGGAGAACAGGCTACTTTCTCATACAAGTACATGGGACAGCAGCCACATAGCAGGAATATAAAATGTTAGGCAGGGGTCGTCATCCTCCGGGCTGTGGACCAGTACCGGTCTGTGGCCTGTTGTCGAGCAGGTCCCCAAAGGCGCAGGAGCCCTGTCATGGACCGCGGTATAGTTGGCAGCCTCTGTATCTTCTCGTCTCCTGAGTGGCAGCCGATGTCAATCTTTTAGCAAGGCAGGGGGCGTAACTGCTGCAGATCATTAGAGAGCAAGAGCAGGGAGGTACATTCTTACCGATGACCTTAGTGCTGCAAGAAGTGCTCATCGCTAAGCCATTGGGCTGCTCCTGTAGTTACAGAATCTTGAGCAAATTGTCACCACTGATTTGACCTGAAAACATGATTTATTTGAATAGGTTTTATAAAAAAGTCTTATGCACACAAAGTTTTACTGAGAAATCTGTCTGTGCTTCCTATGTTGGAGAAACATACTCTCCTATTAGACCAATCTCCAGTGACCAGGAGGATTTATTCATGGTTTTGGGAAATGCTATTCTACAACTGATTTCTGAAAATGGAGCTAAAGGGGGGCTATAGTTTAGAGACCAGATTTCTTATTTCTTTTTAAACTGGGAATCTAAGTAGGGGTATGGGTGATACTCCACCTCTGCTGAAAGGTTCTTAACTCTTTACTTTTACATACTATATACCCTAATGGTCCCCATACATAGATGGAAAAAACATCAAAAATACTGTCATTTGGACCGTTCTTTTCGAAAAATTTTTTTTACTTTTCAGAGCCAAAAAAAAATCATATTTGTGCCCATTAACTGGATGAAAAACAATGAACAGGTTGGAAAACTTCTGCCAAACGAACAATACATTGAAAGGGTTAATGTTTCTTGCTAGTTAAAAATTGAACAGTTTGCACTACCCATATGTGACAAAACAAACTGATTCATTTAGGCCCATTGAACAATGTACCGTTACACGATGCCACTTCTAGTTTGCTCTCATGACCACGTGAAAGACTAGTTCAAGCGATTTTTCGAATAGTGTAGGGCTAGCATTAGTATTTAGAACAAAACATGAAATCTGATCAGCTGCTGTGGGTTACATACAATCACTTTTGGCACCTATAAACCTTATCAGGTACATGGTACACCTGGTGCTTTATCGCCATCGTCTTCGGCTTCTCACAATTATGTATTGCAGTGCTTCTCAACCTTTTTTTCCAGTCGGGGCGCCCCTGAAACTGCGTATCGTGAAACACGTGCAATATCACACTCGTTCTGACATGCAGACACATGCTCTGCTCTTTAGGGGTGCCATTAATTCCTAATGGTACCCCACACATTGGCAAACACAGGGTGTTTTTGGTGCGCCGCAATTTTTAAAAAAGGGTCGGGGACTTCTTTCCCTGCATTTCTGAAGGTAGTGCAGCCCATTGAAATGAATGGGCTGTCTTGCACGCAGCTACACAGATGTGAACCAAGGGCTTGTTCACATGTGAGGTTGAGGCATTAAAACCATGCAGGTGAGCTGTTTTTACCACCCCTTTACTGCTCCCCCTGTAGCTGCAGAAGATGGGGGGTGTACACATACTGTCGAGACTTTGGTTTTATCTGACAGGTTTTTTTTTTCTAGCATGATGCCATGGCACCCCCTAGGGACCTCGGACATCACCGCAGGTTGAAAAAGACTGATGTAATGTGTTCTTTAGTTTCTGAGCATGCGCAGTCTTGGGGTATATGTAGAGATAGATCATCTCTATCTCTATTATCGCCATCGCTATGTCTATTATCGCCATCGCTATCTCCGCCATCGCTATCTCTATCGCTATGTTCGCCATCGCTATCTCTATCGCTATCTCTATTATCGCCATCGCTATCTCTATCGCTATCTCTATCGCCATCGCTATCTCTATTATCGCCATCGCTATCTCTATTATCGCCATCGCTATCTCTATTATCGCCATCGCTATCTCTATTATCGCCATCTCTATCATCTCTATCTCTTCGGACGATTGCTCCGAAAGCGGTATTTTCCTCCAATTTTCTCATTGTGTGTACTAGGTTTCAGTTGTCTGGAACTTCCTAAGATAAAGGGATTCACATGGAGGATCCATTTCCACTTGAGCACCAGATTCATGCCTGGTCACATAATTGTGCTTGTCTACCAACTCTTCATCTGCCATCCTTAATTTGGACTTCTGTGTTTTGCAGCCCAGACAACACTTCTATATCCTTGTGAGAAGGAGGAGGGCTTGCCTTCACTGGTGCACAGGTCAATTTGTAAAATGTCCCTAACATATCAGTAGTAGCAGAACTGGTTCCAGCTGCACAGCGGTAGAATTTGGCGGCGGGAGTACTTGCCCTCGGGGTGCAGCAAGCTTCTAGATTGTGAGCAGTGCCATTACGGCATGCCAAAATTCTGCACACTCCCTGGCCATAAGCACTTTTTACAGCTGTTTTTTTCCTAAATGGTGGTTTCTGCTTGGAGTCAAAATATATTATAAAAAGTCAGCCCTCTGAAGTAGCCTCAAAATAGGTTGCTATTAAATCAAAAGTCAATATACCAGAACTTCATATAAGAACGTGAAATAAATGCATCGCCTCAATTTTATATATAAAAATGCCACAAAAAAATTTAAAATCCAGTTTGAAAAATCCTGAAGTTATCACCAATTCATCTGTCACAATAAGATTTGTAATCATGTATGCAGTATTTCAACGATAAAAAAATCCGCACACGGAAAAACCAACAGATGCACGTTGGCAGAACTTGCATCTAGGGCCACCACTTGAAGTGGATGCAGCAGCGTGAAGACGACATGCAGGCTCTGCCCAATGTGTTTCGTGCTAAAGCACATCCTCCGGGGTCTGCAGGGTGAGAGCCTGTAGCTGGTTACAGGAGGGAAGCTCATCCATTATTAATCCAATGAGTGATATACAGTGTACAGTGCCTTGAAAATGTATTCATCCCCCTTGAAATTTTCAACATTTTGTCATGTTACAGCCAAAAAAGTAAATATATTTTATTGGGATTTTATGTGATAGACCAACACAAAGTGACACAATTGTGAAGTGGCAGGAAAATGATAAATGGTTTTCCAATTTTTTTTTTACAAATATCTGAAAAGTGTGGTGTACATTTGTATTCAGCTCCCCTAAATCAATACTTTGTAGAACCACCTTTTTACTGCAATTACAGCTGCAAGTCTTTTTGGGGATGTCTCTACCAGCTTTGCACATCTAGAGTGACATTTTTGCCCATTCTTCTTTGCAAAATAGCTCAAGCTCTGTCAGATTGGATGGAGAGCGTCTGTAAACAGCAATTTTCAAGTCTTGCCACAGATTCTCAATTGGATTTAGGTCTGGGCTTGGACTTTGGGCCATTCTAACACATGATGAATAGGCTTTGACCTAAACCATTCCATTATAGCTCTGGCTGTATGTTTAGGGTCGTTGTTCTGCTGGAATGTGAACCTCGCCCCAGTCTTACGTCTTTTGCAGACTCTAATGCCACGTACACACGGTCAGATTTTCCGACGGGAAATGTTCGATGTGAGCTTGTTGTCGGAAAGTCTGACCGTGTGTATGCTCCATCCGACATTTGCTGTCGGAATTACCGCACACAAATGTTTGAGAGCAGGTTCTCAAATTTTCCCACAACAAAACTTGTCAAAGTCTGAACGTGTGTACACAAGTCCGTCACACAGGTTCATGCATGCTCTGAATCGAGCAGAAGGAGCCGCACTGGCTATTGAACTTCCTTTTTCTTGGCTCGTGTTTTACGTCACCGCGTTCTCTTGTTCGGAATTTTTGGCCAACATTTGTGTGACCGTGTGTATGCAAGACAAGTTTGAGCCAACATCCTTCGGAAAAAAAATCCACGGTTTTGTTTTTCGGAAAATCCGATCGTGTGTACGGGGCATAACAGGTTTTCTTCTAGGATTGCCCTGTATTTGACTCCATCCAGCTTCCCTGTCCCTGCTCAGGGTGATGTGCAGTGTTAGTTTTCCACCACACATAGCGTTTTGCTTTTAGGCCAAAAGTTCAATTTTGGTCTCATCTGACCAGAGCACCTTTTGCTGTGTCCCCCACATGGCTTCTCGCAAACTACAAACGGGACTTCTTATGGCTTTCTTTCAACAATGGATTTCTTCTTACCACTCCTCAATAAAGGCCAGATTTGTGGAGTGCAGGACTAATAGTTGTCCTGTGGACAGGTTCTCCCACCCGAGCTGTGGATCTCTGCAGCTCCTCCAGAGTTACCATGGGCGTCTTGGCTGCTTCTCTGATTAATGCTCTCCTTGCCCGGCCTGTCAGTTTAGGTGAACAGCCATGAATGTAATCCATTTTGCAATAGGGCTGTAACATAACAAAATATGTAATATTAAGCGCTGGGAATACTTTCCGGATGCACTGTATAATGGTGTGTGTGTGTGTGTGTGTGTAGTGGTTGTTGTGTGTTGTTTTTTTTTTTTTTTTATTTATTTTTTTTTTATATATGTATACACAAATGTTTTGCCTTTTTTCATTAATATTTTAAACTGAATGGGTTGCTTTGCAAGGTGAGTTTACATATACTTTAAAAAGTTCTATGTTAAAGAGGAACTGCAGTCTGCTCACATAATTTGTAATAAAAACATCTTTGCCATTCTGAAGCTTCCCTCCAACCACTTTGCATATATTATATATATATATATATATATATATATATATATATATATATATATATATATATATATATATATATATATATATATATATATATATATATATATATATATATATATATATATATATATATATATATATATATATATATATATATATATATACTGTGATTCTGTATTTGCCAAATATGCTGAAGAAATCTCCCTCCACTTAGTCTGGCTGCATCCATTCTATTTGTGGGCAGCTGAAGCTGCTGCCTGTTCACTTCCTGGATTTACAGACAGAGGCACACCTCAAGCTCTGCAGCTCTCATTGGCCCTCTTATGACTCATCCCCCTCCCTTCCTGGCAAACTCTCTCACGAGAGTGAGAGACCGCTGTGCATGTCATAAGCCTAGGTTAATGACCAGACTAACGGGAAGTGGGCTGTATAATGTATTTACAGGCAGCAAAAAAAGGTTTTACTATCCAAAGTTAAAACAACAAGGGCAAAAGATTTAATAGATGGAAAGATGAGAAAATTTTACTAAAGTTCTGCTTTAGGCAACAGTGCGCATGGGTCCTGTAGAAATCTTTACCCACCTAATCGCTCTTTGCATCGAAAATGAGTAAACCCTATAATCAAATTTTTTTTATTTAAAAAAACCAAAAACTGCCCTTTCTTTGAAAAAAGCATTGTCCATTCATGCCCCTAAATGGCACAACCCATATAGCTCTCCACGGTTTGGACACCATCGAGGCTTGTTGGAGATTTGAGTGGAATGTCTAACTGTAGGAGTGGGACCAATAGGAAATAAAACTGCTAGAATGGTGTTGGGGATAAACTACTCAGATTTCCTTTTTCCTGAGATCCGAGCAGCAATCATTAGCGGTTCAACTGTACAATATCTGTTGTTATTGTGTACAGCATGTATGTAACAAACCTAAATCTTATCACTTGGGTATGTGAATCCTGATTTGAGTTCTAATTGTTGAGATTTGAAATGATTTACTTGTCAACAGTATAATGGCAGCAGTTTTCCATGAAAGAAACTAAAAGTGCCTCATAAGAAAATGTTTGATCGTAATCTCTAAACGATCTCCCTTGTACCTCTGGTGTGAACTGGGGCTTTCTGGTATATGGAGGAAATTGGGTAATGGAGGATAAAGGAGTTTTTAGTTTCCATGACAGGTTTTTGAACATAGGATTGGCGGAGATTTACTAAAACTGGTGCATACAGAATCTGATGCAGCTGTGCTTGGTAACAAATCAGCTTCTAACTTCAGCTTTTTTTAATGAATCTCTTCAGCTCCGGAAGATTTTACCCCCTTCATGACCAGGCCATCTTTTTCATGCAGCGCTGTACCCAAACGAAATTTATATATATATATATATATATATATATATATATATATATATATATATATATATATATATATATATATATATATATATATATATATATATATATATATATATATATATATATATATATATATATATATTATATATATATATATATTATATATATATATATATATATATATATATTTTATTTTTTTTCACACAAATGGAGCTTTCTTTTAGTGGTATTTGATCACCACTGTGTTTAATCTTTTTTTCGTTTTATATAATAAAAAAATCATTTTTTTGGGGGGGGGGGGGAACTATTTACCTTCTGCTATAAAACCTATCCAATAAGAAAAATCTAATTTATTCATAAGTTTAGGCCAAAATCTTTTGTGCTACAAAAAAAAAAACAAAAAAAACAAAAACACTTTACTGTATGTTAGTTTTAGTTATTGTCTACAAACTATAGGATATGGATGGAGATATGTATGTATGAATTTTTTTTATATACTAGTAATGGCAGACATTGGCGACCTAAAGGGGGACGCACGAACACTGGGGAAGAACTGACCCTGACATCATCAGTGACACTAATACAGTGTTCAGTGCTAATAATCTACACTAGTAATGACACTGGCTGGGAAGGGGCAATCAAGGGGGTTAACGGTGTGCCTACAATGTTTGTGTGCACCGCGTAATGTTTTTACTGAGCAATATGCCAGGTTTTTATTCCGTGTTTCGCAGGGAGAATAAAAAAGGCACATCGCTGCTGTCTGTAAAGAGCCCTATGCTTTTTACCAATGCAGAGCTCTCTTCTGCTATTCGCTTAGCCGATCACTGGGTTCCGGTCATAAATCATTGGCTTGAACCCGCTGATTAGGCATGTGCTGTAGCGCAGGGCTTGACAAATTTGCTTGGAATCTAGGAGCCAGCTAAAAAAGTTAGGAGCCAGGTTTTTTTTTTTTTTTTTTTTTTTTTTAAATGACCGACACAGCTTTATTTTCAATATAAAAATTAACCAATCTTAAATTTACACAGAGACGACTAGAACTAATGTGACTGCTTTTATTTCCTGCCATGCAGGGACATAAGACCACCATATTCCCGCTAAGGGTCCAATCAGGTCCGCCTGAAAAACTGACAGGGAACCTGATCAGACAGCGCGTGTGAAAGGGGCCAAGCAGGGAGATGACAAATAATAAATTCATTTTAATTAACCACTTCCTTCCCGCAGGACGACTATATATGTCCTGTCTTTGAAGAGAAATACCGTTGTTATGGTAGCAGCTAGCTACCATAACCCCGGTATCTTCTTCAAGAGCCGGCGGTTCTCTTTCAGATAAAAGTGGTCTCTGCAGCAGATTCGCAGCGAGATCACTTTTATCGGCGGCAGGAGAGGGCCCCCCCTACCGCCGCTCTCCGGTGCCCTTCACCGCTTACTGTGGCCGTCGGTAACGACGGAGGAGATCCGGATCTGTCCCTGGCCTGACATGGAGACAAGTGAGGGGAAGATGGGCCCCCCCCCCGCCCATCTCCAAGTCATTGCAGGGCGGAAGCGACGTCAAATCGTCACTTCCACCCATAGCTCTTGAAGGGACATTTTATATATTTTTTTTTTTCAAATGACAATTTTTTTTTTTAATGCATTTTAGTGTAAATATGAGATCTGAGGTCTTTCTGACCCCAGATGTCATATTTAAGAGGACCTGTCATGCTTTTTTTCTATTGCAAGGGATTTTTACATTCCTTGTAATAGGAATAAAAGTGACTTTTTTTTTTTTTTTTTTTAAAAGAACAGTGAAAAAATAAAAGTTAAAATAAATAAAAAAAAAAAATTAAATGTGCCCGATCCCTTGTAATAGAAATAAAAGTGACACAATTTTTATTTTTTTTTAAAAACAGTGTAAAAATAAAAAAGTAAAATATATAAGAAAAAATAATTTTTTTAAATGCGCCCCGTCCCGCCGAGCTCGCTTGCAGAAGCGAACGCATATGTGAGTAGCGCCCGCATATGAAAGCGGTGTTCAAACCACACGTGAGGTATCGCCACGATCGTTAGAGCGAGAGCAATAATTCTAGTCCTAGACCTCCTCTGTAACTCAAAACATGCAACCTGTAGAATTTTTTAAACGACGCCTATGGAGATTTTAAAGGGTAAAAGTTTGTCGCCATTCCACGAGCGGATGAAATTTTGAAGCGTGACATGTTGGGAATCAATTTACTCGGCGTAACTTTATCTTTCACAATATAAAAAAAATTGGGCTAACTTTACTGTTTTCTTATTTTTTAATTAAAAAAACTATTTTTTCCCAAAAAAGTGCGCTTGTAAGTCCGCTGCGCAAATACGGTGTGACAGAAAGTATTGCAATGACCGCCATTTTATTCTCTAGGGTGTTAGAATAAAAAATATATATAATGTTTGGGGGTTCTAAGTAAAGGGAAGGAGATGAGCAGGCAGTGAAAACAGGTAGGGAAAGCTCCATTAGCATTGGTGGATGTCTTGTCATACCAACGGCCACCACCAGAGGGCGCCCGATTGCAGAAGGAACCAGGAACCATAGGACTGCAGTAGGCCGCAAAGCCGGGGCCTCAATTACCGGCGCGGCCCAGCGCGATCGCGGCGGGAGGGGGGGGTGTCGAACGGACACAGGATACCCCAGCTGTGCTGCCCAGGCGCCAGGTCGCTAATTCTAGTCGCAAATGCGACCTGGCGCCCGGGGTTTGTCGAGCCCTGCTGTAGCGTATGACAGCACAGTTGGGGGCTGCATGCACACCTCCTACCCGGAGGTGCTGGATCACGTACATGTACGTGAGCCAGCGCAGCGGGGCCGTTCTGCTGTAAATCTGTGGTAAGTGGTTAAGCTTTGACAATAAAACCTAGAACTGGTTACTATGCACAGCTGCCCCAGATTCTGTGTGCACCAGTTTTAGTATATATCCCTCCCATCAATCCATCAAGGGGCATACCAGTATACTGGGAGAATTCTTCAATCATGAAAGATTAGCATACATGGCTTTTTCTTCCACTGGAAAATCTTCTGGTGTCTTTAGTAACTGCATTTGGAAATGTTGTACTACTAATGCCGGTGACCACCATGCAAATAAAACAAAGATGTTGTTTTTTGTAATCGGTATCGGCATCATTGGAAAATTTTGGTATTGGCTATTTATTACCAGGGTGGGTCTGATTTAAATCAAGTCGCTTTAAATCACTAGTAAGAAGGCTTGAAAGAAATCATAATTTTTAAAGAGCAACTGTCATCTCTGTCCGCCAGCGGCACCTACTGAGTGGATACCCACTAACAGGCGCCATAATGGATCTGAACTGACAGGTGCTCTTTAAATGTAAGTATTTATTCTTGCTGGTAGTTAGAATCTTTAATATTTGCAAACAAAATGAAGGTTTCCCATTTTAAAATAAGCTGTCAGGTTAGTAAAACAGCGATATCAGAACCGATTCAATCATACAGTTTGTAGTGTACATAGATGTGCAAAACAATGGGATAAAGGAATAATTCCTGAACTTAGTTTTTATCTCCATGGTTACTGTGGAATTGTGTGAATGCATCAATGCAGAGCATGTTATCTTGGCTTGCAGAGCTTGGATTCATTAAATCCGTTTACCAAACATGTAAATATTGCAGAATAAGGATGAGCTCCGGCGTGTTCGCATGCTGAACGTGCCGAGCCCGCCAGGAAGTCGGTACGGCGCAGCGCTAATCACAGGTAGGGAGACATTTCCCGATCTCTGCAGCCGCACATTGGGAATTGTGATTATGTGATTGTGATTATCGCTGCGCCATGCCGACTTCCTGGCGGGCTCGGCACGTTCTGCATGCGAACACGCGGGAGCTCATCCTTCTTGCAGAATATAAAGCCTCATGCTGAATAAACTAAATTATTAATCTATCCTAAATGGAAAACCTATCTTTAGAACATTTTACTCCAAAAGCATTTTATTAAAATACATTTGCTTTAAATCAAATCATTTTTTTTTTTATCATTGATTTTTATTCACCCTGTTTATTACTGATCATTCTAATATGTCAGGAAAACTTAACGATATTGTACATTTTATTCAGATCACACGGGACCAGTATCAAGGAGCCCTGATGTCCTCCCGGATGGATAGTAGTCCGCAGTCCCCTGAAGGTGGAACCCACAAGCTGGATAGCACTATATCGGAGCGCAGTGAGGTTGTGGTGGATGAAACAACCAGTCTTTTAAATCAGAGGAACTCAGAGCACAGTTTGCATCACAATGCTGTCTGACACCAACTCCAATGCTAAGCATCGATCTGCATGTACTTTACCAGAGGATCAGATATAAAAAACACTTTGCAATATTTGACTGGGCACAGAGTGCCAGTGCACTGCATGCAAAGCTTTATCCTAAGACAAGAGTTTCACAAAGCCTGCAGAGCTGCACTGCACATGACTAAAGGATAGCGATTCCCGTTGAGTGTTCAGCTCATCAGTAGTCTGTGAAGAAAGTGGCTGTTCTACAGCCCTGGACTTGTCTAGAGGAGAACACAAGACTACCAAAGGGGATCTGGAAATTCTGCAATACTTTTGGGAATGATATGATGCTGTGTGGAGCATCAACTCAGGGAAGGAGTTCTATATGTGCACTGGAGACCCCTGCCTCATAGGGGGGGTCTATTTGTTTGTCTTCCAGGGGAGTGGGTTGATATAATATGTTTTTGCCTTGAATAGCTCTGGCCCTGCCAAAAAAGTAGAAGTGTTTTTGGTTAATTTTCTTCTCTGTGATAGAAGGCATTCTGATACTGATATATTTACCCAGCACTCCAAATTGGAAATGGTGGTGACCAATATAATATACCAGCAATCAAACTCTGGTTACAGTGTCATAAATGGAACCAATGGTAACACTCAGTTCTCCATCAGTATTTTCTTCCAGAGATGGAGAAGCTCTTGCTGAATTCTTAGCAGTATGCTAAACGTTCTTTTTGACCCAAAGTATTTTGTCATGTTCATGTGGTGAGCATTGAGGAACAATGGAATATACTTGTTGCCGTTATGGAATCTCGTCAGTGCTGGCCACTGCTAACGTTGCAGTTGGAAGGCCTTACGGCCTTAACAATAAATGGTTCTTAACTGTGGATTCCTAAAGGCTATTTTCGCCTTTTCCAGAGATTGGCCTATGCAGTCAAGGGGCCCCAGTGGATAATAAAATTTTAATGAACATTTTACAAAGCTGCACAGATTTTTTTTAATGTTTTACCTGTAGGTCATCTGGGTCCACTTAGAAGCCTGGCTAATAAACGTCTAATTGGCAACCCCCACATCCTGACTGGTTGCTATGACCGGAAAAACCATTGGATGCTCAATCCCAGCATTGCAGAACTGAAATCCAACGGTTTTCACATCCTAGCAGTGAGACCGGATGTGAGGGTTGCTAACTAGGTATTTATTAGCCAGGCTTTTGAGGGGACCCAAATGACGTACAAGTAAAACAATAAAATTATTAATCATTTTACAAAGCTGCACAGATTTTTAATATCTACTGGGTCCCCTTTGACTGCATTGGCTATTTTCTGGAAAAGGTGAACTTGGCCTTTAAAGTGGTGGTAAACCTCTGACATTTAATGTGAACAAAGCATATCTGTCTATAGTGTGTACTTGTCTCATGTCTTGTCTCCAGAGTACTAAGTGTCATTTCTGTCTGCTGCCACCTATCTCTATGTGCAGTGACTTCTAACAAGTTTTCATTACACCAGAGCTAATAAGTGTATGGGAGGGAGCTCCAGCACAGTGTGTGATTGACAGCCTTATCTCTGTTCCTGTGTGCTATGTGAAGGGGGGTGTGTCCCTTCCCTCCAATCCGCTCACACTGAGCTCTGCAGAGTGTAACATCAGCTCCCTGCCCCCTGCTTTCTGAAAGATCAGAAGAACTGTATATGTTCTGGAATTTGATCTGTAGAGGAGAGATGGCTGCAGAGAAACAGGCACAACCTATGTAGGAGCATTTGTTTATCTCTGTATATTACCTGAGGCCAGTCCCTTCATTGGGTATATGTAAGGGTTTACAACCACTTTGTGCAGTAACCCATAGCAGCCAAAATGAATATATACTCCTGCTGAAGTCAAAGCAGTATGAGCTAGACTGGTTGCTATGGGTTATAGCACTGAATTAGAACTTAAAAAGCATTTATTGAATAAGGATGGTAATGTCTTTTGATTTATAACTTTTCACACTCTATTTTTCTATAAATGTTTGTTTACATTGCACAGTTTCGTTTTACTGTGGAGCGTATGACTTTAATTCTGCACACTGTTTGGACATGTTGCATTTGTAAAGTGTGAGCCCTGTGCCCAATTACAATCATTCTTAAAAGCCAAACTCCTGGCAAACATACATATATGTATGTAATATATGTGAGCTGTTTTATTTGCCAGATTTGTAACTCCTTTAGACCCCTTTCACACCGGGGGTGGTGCCGACGCTTTTAAACCCCCCCCCCCCCCCCCCCCCCGCTAGTGGCTGAAGAAAGGGTAAATAGTGCCCCGTGTTGCGGCGCTTCTGAATCGCTTTGCAGGCGCTTCAGCAGCACTGCCCATTAATTTCAATGGGCAGGGGCAGTGCGAGAGCAGTGTATACACCGCTCCCGCACCGCCCCAAAGATGCTGCTTGCAGGACTTTTTTCCCTGTCCTGCAAGCACCGCCGCCCAAGTGTGAAAGCACTCAGGCATTCACACTGCGGTGGTTTGAGAGGCACTTTTCAGGCGCTCGTCAGGTGATCTTTTTAGTGCAAAAAACGCCTAAGTGCCCCAGTGTGAAAGGGGTCTAAGTGATTAGATGGATTTCCTTGCAGACTAATCTGCAATTAAGCAATACAGTTGCAGGGCCTACTCCAGCCTGTGCCTAGACAATGTATTAGAAGCAGCAGCAGTATATAGGCTGACAGAGCTGCGCAAAGTAATAGAGCCCTGACTAGCACGGGGGGGGGGGGGGGGGGGGGGGCTGACCCCCCCCTCTTCCTGTCTGAGTGCTGCAGTGCAGGAGATTACAGGAGACCTGTGTAGAGAGATGGAAGTACTTCAATGTGTTTTGCCAGTAGTTCTACATTAACTGTACTGACATGACACTGAGGCCTAAATGTTTGAACTGGCAAACCTTGGCTTTGTGTTTCTTGGCCTGTTGGAGTGTCACCCATTTTGTATGTTAAACACAAGTTTCTGCAATACACTTTTCTCAATGGAAAATGCAGCAAATGTACACAATGTGCTGCCTGATGTGCAGCCAAAGCTGACCAGTGTCATTCTCTACAGCAGTGATGGTGAACCTTGGCACCCCAGATGTTTTGCAACTACATTTCCCATAATGCTCATGCGCACTGTAGTGTAGTTGAGCATCATGGGAAATGTATTTCTAAAACATCTGGGGTGCCAAGGTTCACCATCACTGATCTACAGTATGTCAATGAAGAAGACTATTAACTACATGGAGGATACTTTCACACAATACACCCAGGATTAGCCTAAATGTAGGGGACATGGTGCCCAGTATCAAAGGCTTAAAACAAGCCTTAATATAGTTTCAAGATAAGTGTTGTGTTCATTATGTTTTGTGGATTTTCTGCAAAGGTTACCCTGGACAACATGGTGGATCTTCATCACTTGTGCTGGAAAAGGGTGGCTTGCACAATGTTCTTCCATGTATATTTCTCAAATATTATCTTTTATTGGTGCACACAAAGCTGCAGCATGGTCTTCCTGTGCTCCTCTATAGGACTGCAGCACCAAAAAAAAAAAAAAACAAAATCTTCCAGGGACTTCTTTTGAATATGTGTTCTATCCCTTCCTCCCTGAGAGCAGTTGTTAATATGGCTACCTCCAGTGTTTTTTGCACTTAAAGTATAACTTGAGGAAAACCTTTTTTTTTTTTTCTTCTTGTTTTTAGATAGTGGAAAGGAATTAGAAAATGTAGTTTTTCAATGCTGTCTGTGCCTCGTTAGGGAGATTTGCCCTCCTTTATTTGTTCTTTCTACCATTAAAGTAGAATTCTAGGCAAGACCTAACTACTCTCAAAACGCTCCCTAACCTGTGTAAGAAAGATCTGTATACTTATTTTCAGGTGGTCCGGTCACTTGATCCCTTGTGTCGGCCAGTGGGGAGGAGAGGGTGCTCTGACAGCTGATAATGCCTGGGAGCAGTGATGTCATCCATAGGCTCCTATGGCCCAGCTGTTGCCAGTATTCCCTCTTCTCCCCTGCAGCTGCCACTGACTGACAGAGGGGAGCAGGATCACGTTACTGTATTTGAGTTGCCTGAAAATAGACGAGTATGCAGGGCTTTCTTAGGCATGTTCGTCAGAATAGGTGTTAGGTGTTAGGAGGTGGGCCAGGAGCAGTTTTAAGAATACTTTGGTTTCGCCTGGAATTCAACTTTAATACCAAGAGTGACTGACAATACCAAGTTTTTAGGTTGTCACCAAAGCAGGAATAAAGGGTAAATATTGGATGGGCACACTAGTTCTGGTAACATCCAGGGATTCTCTCACATTGGGGTTTCCCCTCCCTTACTAATTTGACTATGGCATAGGAAAGGAGGGGAGATCTCCCCCAATGGGACACAAAGTGCAAAAAGAAAAACTGACCCTGCCTTACTTTTTCCAAAATGAGGAATTTCTTTTTCCTTCAGCACTACTTTTAATGTGCATAATGAGGTTCCCTGTATTTGAAGACGAGCAAAAAAAAAATACAAATTTGGATTGTAGTTTATTCCTTCCCTTTTTTTCTTTAGAAATTTTTCAAGTCCATTTTGATTCCAAGTTGGTGTATTAGGTTAGTCAGTGTGTATAATAAAGACATACTTTTAGGTTGTATACACAGGTATTTTAAATGCTTGCTTGTACATTGTGTGCCCATTACAGTAGGTTAACTAGTAGCACTATTGTGGGCACATATTCTGTAATTTTATATAGCACAAATTGGCTTTTTCAAGGAATAGTTTAGTGTTGAACAGTTCTTCCTTTTTTTTTTTTTTTTTTTTTTATCCCTGTCCTCTGTACCCATAGAAGCACGGCATAGTGTTGGCATGATCTGTCATCTTAGAGTTAGTCTGGACAGGAAGAAGCTACCTTTGCCAGATTCTGAATAGGACATATCAAGTGATGTACCACATCTGGTACTGCGTTGGTTATTTTATAGATAATAGTGTAGAAAATATTTATTTGAAAAAGTAGCTGCAAGCGTGGAATGGAAGCAACTCCAAACCTTTTTCTAAAGCACTTATAGTGGTGCCCCCTGAAAGAAAATTTGCCCATATTATGTACTACCCCCTTTAAACCTTCCAGCCTTTTGATCACTGGTAGAGGCAGTTGTTTTGGGAGTTGGAGCTGTGTTCATCTGCCTCTTGCAAACTAGCTGCTTCCCATCTCTGTAGGTCCAAGGTGGAATTGGTCAGTCAATGCTAAACCTCCTGATTCAGCCATGCGTAGGGTCTGTGGGGTTGCAACACCAAATGGCTACTTAGATCTTTTTAAGGCTTTCTCTGATCTGCTTCATTATCTAAAATAAGACGTTTAATGGAAGTGGATATGTTGCTGGACCAGGGATCTGTGGTACGGAGGTTTTGTCTCTGAGAGACATATAAAAAGCCTTTTGGGTGAAGTCGCAAATATCAGTTCGTGTCACACTGTTTTTTTGTTTTATGGTTTTAATTTTATTTGACGAGTGAACAGTATGCACAAGCCATAAACAGTTTCTTGTATCTGGAGCTGCCATCTTCTGTAGTGGCAAATCAGATCCTTCTTGCTCAGGGACTCTGAATTAATCAGATGTTAGAAATGGTGTTTACGGAGTTCCAGAAGAAGGGAAATGTGTTTTTGTTTTTTTGTTTTTTCCCTCAGGAGGGGTGGGTGAAACGAGGGTACGATTTCAGATGACTGTAAATATAATAATTGTTTAATTATTAAAGAGTTTATTATATAAGCTTGCTTGGAGTTAATCTAATTCTGTTTATGGTTTATGTCAAGCCAACGCCCTCGAGTGCTGTGTGGCCCATTCATCTCTATAGTGAAGGTAACACTGTTACTGGCGCATGATGGCACGCATCTACAAATGGCAGAAAGGAGCAACACTGTGTGCTGATTTGTGCCACACTTCAGGCTTGATAGGCTGTGTTCATTATAAAGCCAACGGGAATGTTGTATTAGTGCATGCCTGAACATCAAGCTGTGTCTCAGTTGAGTCCTTGCACACGATGGTATTTCTTGATTAAGTTGTGACAGGTGATATTATGGAATACAGTATATTTTAATGCAATGCCAAAGAGGTTTTTGACAACTGTGGGAAGAAAGAAGGTCTTGTAAGGACGTTTTTGGGAAGACCTGGAGATGATGGAGAGTAAGGTAGGGATTCCTGCTGGAAGGGTGACATCTTATTCTACATTTTTAACAGAACCTGTTGCAGCCTTTTTAACATGGAACCCTTGAAATGGCTTTCAGGCCTTAGTGTTGGTTTACACCTATATGTTCGCTCTGGCCCGTTTTTTGCACAAGCACAGCAGCATATTCACCTTAATGGGCTGCTGTACCTGTGGGAAATGCAGGAAAGATGTTCCTTCACCTTTTTTAAAGCTGCAAGGAAGTCACATTGCGCTTTCCCACCTTGCGAATTCCCGCAAATGCATTGTTTAGATGCGTGGAGGTGCCATTATGAATTGATAGCAGTCCCTGCATGTCTGTAAAAGGGCAACGCATTTTGACTGTGGGAACAAGTGTGATACCCACAACCCCCTGAACAAGTGTGAACCTAGCCTTGGCTTACACCTATGCGTCAGTGCGGCCTTCGGTTCTTGCATGGGCACAGCAGCCCATTTGCTTGAACATATTCGAACTGCCTATAGTCGACTTAAAGTGGAACTTTAGACAGAAAATTTAAGTCCTGCTAGATCACTTGAGGCTGGCCCTTTTTGCTGGTATAGCTTTGTAAAACATTAAAAATAAGTGTCTATACTGTTTAACCACTTCAATACAGTGGATTTTCACCCCCTTCCTGCCCAGGCCAATTTTCAGTTTTCAGTGCTGTCGCGCTTTGAATGACAATTGCGCAGTCGTGCAACACTGTACCCAAATGAACAGTTCCCCCCCACCCCACAAATAAAGCTATCTTTTGGTGGTATTTGATAATCTCTGCGGTTTTTATTTCTTGCGCTATAAACAAGAGTGACAAGTTTGGAAAACACATTTTTTTACTTTTTTCTATAAAAAATATTCCGATTTAAAAAAAAAAAAAAAAAAAAAAAAAAAGTTTCTTCCTCCGTTTAGGCCGATATGCATTCTACATATTTTTGGTAAAAAAAAATCGCAATAAGCGTATATTGATTGGTTTGTGCAAAAGTTGTGTGTTGAGTTTGTGTCTACAAAATAGGGGATAGCTTTATTATTATTATTATTATTATTATTATTATTATTATTATTATTATTATTATTTTTATTTATATATTTTTTTTATCATGACTGACATTGCGGTGGTCATATCGGACACTTTTGACACTATTTTGGGACCATTTATACAGCGATCAGTGTACTGGTATAAATGTCACTGGCAGGGAAGGGGGTTAACTGTTACCTAGGGAGTGATTCTAACTGTAGGGGGAGGGGACTCGCAAGAGGAGGAGACCGATCGGTGTTCCACTGTATTGGGAACACGTAATCTGTCTCCTCGCCCCTGCTCCGTTACCCGCAATCGCGGGTGCCCGGCGGACATCGTGGCTGCCGGGCACGTGCATCGGCTCCCGAGTGACGTGCATGCCCCCTACACAGCCGGGAAGCCGAGGACGTTATGATGCCTGCCCAGGATGGGAGATCCCTCCTGCGGACGTCATTTGACTATGGGCGGAGAAGGAAGTGGTTTAAAATCCAGTAAAACTCTGTCTCGCCCTGCTCTGCACATGCTCAGTTGCTCTCCATTTTTAGGCACTGCTGAATTTGTAGAGGCCGATCTGCTGACAGCCTTACAGCAGAATTAGACCCTCCTATCCTTTACAGCCAAGAAAGCTGCTTCTGTTTGTACTGCAGCTGCCAT
Source organism: Lithobates septentrionalis (assembly GCA_037952835.1). Taxonomy (NCBI): domain Eukaryota; kingdom Metazoa; phylum Chordata; class Amphibia; order Anura; family Ranidae; genus Lithobates; species Lithobates septentrionalis. The sequence continues at coordinate 963,115 of JBBDGP010000518.1, forward strand.
GGTGCTGCACATCAGTTAGGATACCAGCCATTTGATGGTTTGACAGTTTGGTTGAGGACACCAATCTAATGTGACAGTTTGCTTTCCCAGCATTGTAACTGTTTTTTTTTTTTTTTTTAACCGGTAAATTGATGGGTTTAGTTCTGCTTTATGATTTACTGCTGGAGCTTTAGTGCCGGTTCACACGGGCGACTTGTCAGGCGACCTAGCCGCCTGACAAGTCTCCTCCCATTCTGTACAATGGAACAGTTCTAATAGGAGCGACGCAAGTCGCTCCGACTTAGAAAAAGGTTCCTGTACTACTTTGGGGGCGACTTGAGGCGACTTGCATAGACTTCTAGACAGAAGTCGTTTTGCAAGTCGCCGTGGAAGTCGTGTGCAGGTCACCTCGGTGAGGCGACCTGCAAGTCGTGCCGCCCCTGTGTGAACCGGGGCTTAGGCTTCAGCAAAACTGCAGCCTCCAGCAAGAAGTAATAGGAACAATGCTGGAGGCATTTCACAGCACACACTAATTTTGGTAGCATAATTATTAAAGTGGCGTTCCACCCAAAAGTGGAAGCTCCGCTTATCTGCCTCTCCCCCCTCCAGTGCCACATTTGGCACCTTTCAAGGGGGGAGCAGTGTACCTGGTTTTAGACAGGTACACGTCCCCATTTCCGAGAGATCTTGCTGCAATGGGATCATTCAGAAATTCAGCACCCATCCTCCTTCCCCCGCTGCTGGGCCATTCAGAAAGCGCAGCGTGCTTTGCGCATGCGCAGCAGGGAACTGGTGGAGGCACCCGAGAGCTGATGGAAACATCGGCTGGGGTGCCGTCATCTCTGGATTCCAGGACAGGCAAGTGTCCTAATATATAAAGTCTGCCAAGTTTTTTTTTTTTTTTTTTTTTTTTTTTACAAGTGCAAAGTTCCACTTTAAAATGTGACCACTTGCTAACAGTCATGTAAATAGGATAGCGCTTCACAGCAGCTCAATCCTGCTACTTGGACTGCAAGTGAATAATACCCAAGTATGGCAAATGATCACTAAACAGATTGAACAATTGGCTCCCAACAGAGTAAGCTACTCAATGATTGCACAGTGCTCCAGTAATGTGTGTTGGATAATGTAAAAGAATAAATCCTGCAATATTCGGAGTAGCCAAAATTATAATACGTGTATGCCAATACCCCACTGATACCCCACTGATCTGGGGAGGTGTCTCCAAAAATGTGACTACAATAAAATGTGAAAAAAAATGTGTATCTGACACCTACAATGGTGAATACAAAAAATATACTTTATTAATCATTTTACCATATAAAACAAATCGGTTCCAATGTGTTCTGGTACACCCCTCGCTTCTCCCAAGACTGCCCACTCAACCTATATCCCTCTAAGAACCCCTACTCACTACCACACGGGGGGGAGTAGTTGGTATGGATTCTTAGAGGGATATAGGTTGAGTGGGCAGTCTTGGGAGGAGAGAGGGGTGTCCCAGAATACATCGGAACTGTTGTGTTTTTTTTTTGTATTATAAATTCATTAAAGTATCTTTTTTTGTTCTTGACCCTCGTAGGTGCCAGATCCATTTTTTTTTTTTTTTTTTTTTTTTTTTTTTTTTTTTTTTTTTTTTCTTCACATTTATATTGTGGATAGTTAAAAGAACTACTATATGCTACTTTTATAGGGAGTTATTTGTTCCTTTTTGTGTAGTGATCATTTGCTGCACCTATGTTTCATCACTTGTCTGGTTGTACATGAGCCCTATATCTTTTTGTAGCTAGAGATTAAAGTCAATAGGGGCCAAAAAAGCTTTTTTACTTTTTTAGCTAGATAAGTGAGAGCACATCAATTGGATGTGAACAGGCCCCATAGAAATCTTGTTGCACTTCTGCAAATGTGACCAATCGTTTAGGTGTGAATGGGGGCCAAGTGTCTGAGTTGTCCATGATCGGTCCATCAATAATTTGTCCAGGATAGAAAATAAAAGTGTGTGTGTGTATGTATATGTATATGTGTATATATATATATATATATATATATATATATATATATATATATATATATATATATATATATATATATATATATATATATATATATATATATATATATATATATATATATATTATATTATAATATTATAATATTCTAGGCGAGCCCTGTGATTCAAATAATGCTATTTGGTTTACAAAGATCCTAGCCAATAATACTGTCCTCCTAGGCCCTTTGTAACTGAGGCTCCATTCACAAATAGGGCCTCATTCACACAGGCATACTACAATGTGCAGCCGGGTAAGGGGCCATGTTTGCCTGTACAGGTGTTCTGTTCAGGCAGTCCCATTGATGTCAGTTGAGACGCAGCAGCTGCTCCCAATTTGACAGCCATGTAGGGGCACAGCCCTGAAGGCACACTGTTTCAGACTGCAAACCTGCACAGCTTCCAATTGGGAGCAGTGACTGTGTCCGTGCAGCCGCTGTGTCTCACCTGACATCAACGGGACTCTCTGAACAGAACACCTGTACAGGCAAACGTGGCCCTCATGTAGCTGTATGACTGTGGGAACGAGGCCGAAGTATTCTTCTTTTTCAGTCCTTTAAAAAAAAAAATTACATACAAAATGGCAGGTAAGTGGAAAAAAAACCCCATAAGAACAATATACATTTCACAGTGAACCAGCCAAAAAGGCCAGCACTACCAGTCATAGGAGACTCCAACCAGAGTCCCCAGATCCAAAACCTGTTATACACGAAATCTGCTTGGTTTATATATTAAAAAAAACAAAACAATTTCTCAAGTCGTCTTCCAGGACGGCACCCTGAGATATGACTGGTCCACCTGACAGAAAACGCAATCATTCAAGAGGTTAAAGGCACCCGCCCCTCCCGATACTCCTCAGTTTTTGATTATTTCTCCACAGCGAAACCGTTTGTTATTTTTCTGTTGACCTAAAGGCCTGGGGGTGATGGTCTCCCCCTGGGAGCCGGACCAAATGCCTGGGGAGCCGCTGGGTCCGGCCAGATGGTTCTCATCCTTCCTAGGGGGTTTCCCAAATCCATTTCTCGGTGGGAAGGCAGCAGGACCTGGGCGGTGACTGCTTCTCCCATAGAAGAGCCCCCCCCCCCGAGTGCTGAAGAACCCTGGGTACGGTGGTGTACCCAGAACTTCAGGGGCCAAATTTCCTGTTCCCCTTCCTTACCTCTGCGGTGGCCGCGCAATGGCAGGAGTTGGTGGTTTTCCTTCTAATGGCTACAAGACCCTGGGATCCGTTCTGGGGTCTGGCCAGGGCTGCCGTTTGTCCGCCCGTCCGTCCGTCTGCCGACCGGAACGACCGTTCGCGAGGGTCGCGCGGTAAGAATCTCTGCATGGAGAGCCTTTTCCTCCTCTGCTGAGTGTAGCTCAGCGTCCCGACGCTCGTGCCATTTTTCTGGAGATCATGACATCACTTCCTCCTCCAAGAGGAGGGAGTGGGAAGGCTGCAGCAGGAAGTGACCTTTGTCCAGTATCACTTCCGGTCTTCGGCAAGATGGCGGCGGTGGCGCGATACAGCCAGCATACAGAGGATATAAAAAGCCACAGGGAACAGGCGCCCATGTCACCTCTGCGTTCCTGTATGCAGCACCCAGGGATCTTAAGTAGCATGGAACATGAGAAGGAGAGACCTGCAGGGTCTGCGGCCATGGAAGAGACCACAGGGGGTGAGTCTGACTGGCCTTCGGAGGTTTAGAGGGGGAGGGTACCCCAACTCTTCTCCTCCGATTCTCACAGTGTATGCCTGTGTTTTTCAGGGGACGATGCTATTGCCCGTGATGTTGCCAGCCTTCCTGTGAAATCCTCCACCCTCTCTAAAAGATGTGGGAACTGTAATGACAGGCTACCCCCAGATCATCCAAAACCCTTCTGTTTTAAATGCATACAGAAGTTGACAGGGAAGGAGACATCTCAGATGATGAAGGAATTCCTTACCATGCAAACTGAGATGCTGTCCACCTTAATCTTTTCAGGCCACCCTTAAGCCTAGGGATTCAGAGGCTCACTCTAGTAAGGATGCCTCTTCCCAGGAGAGCTTTGTCTCCTCTAGGAGATATCGGGCGGATGTACTGAAGTACCCACTCCCCCACGATTCCGAGGAAGAGTGTGATTCAGAAGTTCCTAATCAGGTTTCTGATGAAGGGGTGGTGGACAGCCAAGAGGAGGATGGGAGGGAGGAATCCAGGTCTAGCAGACATATATTTTCTGCCGACGACATGGAAGATCTTCTGAAAGCTATTTATGCCTCAGAAGAGATTCAGGAGCCTGCTGCACAGGTGTCCGCTCAGGATAGGATGTATAGAGGCTTGATTAAACCTCAGGCCAAGGTCCTTCCGGTACATTCCGCCCTTAAAGAAGTCATCTTAAGGGAATGGAAAGAACCAGAAAGAAGGCTTCTAAAATATAAAACCTGGAAGCGTAGATGCCCCTTCTCTGAGGAGAATGAGGAAAGATTTTTCAAAACTCCTAGACTAGACGCCTTAGCACAGGTCTCTAAGCAGTCGGATCTTTCCTTCAAAGATACCGGTAACTTAAAGGATCATATGGATCTCAGGGCTGAAACCATTCTACGCAGAGCCTGGGAAGCTAACGCTGCGGCTATGAGCCCTGCATTGGCTTCAGCTTACATCGCAAGGAATGCCGACACGTGGGTCTGTAAATTAATGGACCACGTATCCCAAACCTCCAAATCCAGGGAGGTCCTGGATTCTCTGGAGGTCATAGGGAATGCTGTCACATATTTAGCAGATGCTGCGGTGGAGACAGTGCGTACAACCGCTAAGACAGGTGCCTTGCTAAATTCAGCAAAGCGAGCCCTCTGGGTTAAGACCTGGGATGGGGATAGCTCATCCAAGACCCATCTTTGTGGTCTCCCTTTTGAAGGGACGCTCCTTTTTGGTGCTGGCCTAGATCAGGCTTTAGCCTTATCTACCGAGAAGAGGAAGAAATTTCCTACCAAACCTAGGAGAGAGAGGAAGCGTTTTTGTCGTGGCCCTCAGGCAAAGAATTGCTTCTCTGAGAAAAAGGTCTCCCCTAATAGACGTTGGGGCGCAGGAAAAGACAAACAAAAGACTGGCGTTCTCTTTTCCAGCCAGAAGTCAGTTGACAAGAGCCCCAAATGACTTTCTGGTAAGGGGGCAGACTTTCCCACTTTGCCTCTCAGTGGGAAAGGATCACCCAAAGTCCCTATGTTCTTCGGATCATAAGAGAGGGTTACAGATTGGAGTTTCTCTCCCCTCCACCCCCCCCAAGTTTCTCTTGACCTACCTTCCCAGGGATCCCTGCAAGGTGGTAGGAATCCTTCAGAATATAAGAGAGCTGGCCAGTCAAGAGGTTATAATACCTGTTCCAGTGGACCAGCAGGGTCAGGGGTTTTATTCCCACGTGTTTGTGGTACCAAAACCCTCAGGAAGGTATCGTCTTATTATAAATCTAAGGAACCTCAATGTTTTTCTTCGTAACAAGAAGTTCCGCATGGAGAGTGTCTATTCTCTCAGGAGACATCTCCTCAAAGATGTGTTTATGGTGACCTTAGATATAAGACGCCTACCTTCATGTCCCCATTTTTCAGGGCCATCAAAGCTTCCTGAGATTTGCGATCGCCTCTCCAGAGGGAGTGCAACACTGGCAGTTCACAGCCCTCCCCTTTGGACTGGCATCCAGTCCGAGAGTCTTCACAAAGGTCATGGCAGAGGTGGTGGCTTTTTTGCACCTCCAGGGAGTGGCATTGATTCCCTACCTAGACGACATTTTGATTTACAGTCTAAGTCGGGATCAACTACTTCTGGATCTATCCAGAGTAATGCAGACCTTAGAAGACCTGGGATGGATTGTCAGCAGGGAAAAGTCCTCGCTGACTCCTGCTCAGACAAAGTTGTATCTAGGTTTCTTGGTGGACTCCTCAGAGCAAAAGTTAATTCTACCTCAGGGCAAGGTAGAGGGCCTCATATCAGCGGTCAGGTCGCTGTTACAGGCAAGCACCATCTCCTACAGAGGTATCATGAGAGTTCTGGGTCTATTGACGTCAGCTATCCCAGCAGTTCCTTGGGCACAGCTACACTCCAGGCCCCTTCAGCACTTTCTCCTATCCTCTTGGGACAGAAAAAGAGACTCTCTGGACATAGAGAGCCATTCCGGTCGACGTAAAGAACTCCCTTCACTGGTGGCTCCTTCCTCAGAGGTTTCAAGGGGGCCTCCTTTGGAGCCAACTTCAGCCTCTCAGGTTAACTGCAGATGCAAGTTCCTGGGGGTGGGGAGCCCACCTAGAGGATCTAATAGCTCAGGGGTCCTGGAATTCAGAACAAAGAAGGGCCTCCAACTTTCGAGAGCTGTTGGCCATAGGAGAAGCACTAAAGGCTTTCGAGGGAAGAATCGGGCAAGGAGCTGCAGGTCTTGATTCAGAAACGCTACTGCCGTGGCATTGTCTGACATCAGGGGGGTACCAGATCTACAACACTCCTATCCCTATCTGCAGAGATCCTGTCCTGGGCAGAAAGTCGGATTCCTTCCATCTCCGCAGTCCACATAAAGGGGACAATAAATGTAGAGGCAGACTACCTCAGTCGGCAGCCGATTCTGCAGGGGGAATGGGAACTGAATCCAGAGGTCTTTTCCCTGGTAAGTCGGCAATTCGGCGTTCCAGAGATAGATCTCTTTGCCCGCAGGAAAAGCAGAAGGGTAAAGAGATTCTTTTCCCTTGCTAGAGAGAGAGGCTCAGAGGGGATAGATGCGTTGACACAGGTCTGACTTCCGTCTGGCCTATGCCTTTCCCCCTCTGGGACTAATTCCGAGGGTCCTTCAAAAACTGTTCCTCTCGGAAAACAAGTTGATCCTAATAGCCCCTTGGTGGCCCAAGAGAGCCTGGTTTCCAACCCTGCAGGGTTGGTCCATAGCCCCACCGCTTCACCTCCCTGTCCGGGGCGACCTTCTCCTTTAGGGTCCAGTCCGCCACCCAGACCCCAGCTTCTTCAAGCTGAGGGCCTGGCTCTTGAAAGGCAGAACCTGCGGGAGAAGGGACTGTAGGACAGAGTAGTGGATACACTGCTCCTTAGTAGAAAGTGAGTCACAAGGCATATTTACGCCAAGACCTGGGCGATTTTCTCTCGCTGGTGTCAGGAGAGAGGGACTTCTCAAAGAGAGATCCCTGCTATCTTAGAATTCCTCCAGGATGGAGCAGATCTAGGTTTGGCAACCAAGACCCTTAAGGCGCAGGTTTCAGCCTTATCCTGTTTCCTTGAGAAATGTTTGGCATTACACCCTCTGATCAAGAGATTTCTCTTGGTCAGGGAGAGGTTGTCCCCTGTTCAAATGTCCAGGTGCCCTCCTTGGGACCTTACACTGGTACTGGAGGGGTTAACAAAGGCCCCATTTGAACCAATAGATCAGATCCCCCTTAGGATCCTGACCTTTAAGTTGGCCTTTTTACTTGCAATCACCTCAGCTAGGAGAGTAGGTGACATTCAGGCTTTTTCTATTAAAGAACCGTTTTTTTCTTTATTCGAGGACAGGGTTATTCTTAGGCAGGACCCCCTGTACCTCCCTAAGGTAGCATCAACGTTCCATAGGACTCAAGAAGTGGTGCTGCCTTCCTTTTGTAGTAACCTCAAAAGTGAAGGGGAAGTTTCTTTTCATTGTCTGGACGTCAGACGCTGTCTATTATCCTACCTAGAAAGGGTTAAGGAATTCAGAAGGCCCAGCCATCTTTTAGTTAATTTTTCTGGCCAAAAGAAGGGCCAACAGGCATCCAAGGCTTCTATAGCTAGATGGATTAAGCATACCATTTCGTTAGCCTATGAGCAGTCAGGTAAAGCAGCTCCTAGAAATCTTAGAGCGCATTCCACGCGATCTCTGGCAACCTCCTGAGCGGAAAGGGCCGGAGCTTCGGTGGAGCAGATATGTAGAGCCGTTACATGGTCAAGCCAGAACACGTTCCTGTGGCATTAAAGAGTGGAGTTACTATCTCCCCAGGACCTGGCATTTGGCAGGAAGGTCCTGCAAGCGGTGGTCCCGCCCTAAAGGTAGGCCTAAGCTACTTGCTCTTCTCTCAGGGTGCCGTCCTGGAAAACGACTTGAGAAAAGAACCAGTTACACTTACCAGTAACGGTGTTTCTGGGAAGTCTTCCAGGATGGCAGGCCTACTTCCCACCTGTTCTATTTAGGAAAGATGTAATGTTTAGAGTGTGGTGGTGGTTGTTTTTCACTCTCGTGCACTGGTGTGGGTCAATACTTTGTCACAACTGAGGAGCATCGGGAGGGGCGGGGGCCTTTAACCTCTTGATTGATTGTGTTTCCTGTCAGGTGGACCAGTCATCTCTCAGGGTGCCGTCCTGGAAGACTTCCCAGAAACACCGTTACCAGTAAGTGTAACTGTTTTTTTTTTTTTTTTTTTTTTGACAATTTACCACAACAATTACATTAGGAAATTAGCAAAATTCCCTTTCCCTCCCACTCTTTTTCAGAGTCTAATGCAATTTGAAAATCTGTCACATGGCTATATTAGAGAGCCTTGTCCTCATGTCAAAGCCCTATGAAGCTTCTAATGTTTAGGCCGGTCATACAGTTTGAATCAAGATTTGAACCGTAAGGCCCCTTTCACACTGGACAGATCCGTGTTGATCCGACCCGTGAACATCCGCTGCTCAGCGGTGATCGCTCCGTTTTTCCCCAGCTGAGCCAGCGGATGACAGGGCGGGACCCGCACACTGTGCAGGGACCGCCCTGTCAGATCTCTGCTCTCCCCTATGGGGGATCGGAGGTACACGGACCATCTGTCCGTGTTCCTCCGATCCGCTCTGCAGACGGATAGAAAAATAGGATTTTCTTCCGTCTGAAGAATCGGACGAGAGCGGGGCCGGATGATATCGGGTGTTAGCGGATGTACATCCGCTGACACCCGCTTTCCCATAGGGATGCATGTATGTCCGTATTTCATCCGAAAATGGATGGATGAAATACGGACATACGGTCCGCATGTGTGAAAGGGGCCTTAATGGGCAGGCTAAATGTACCAAGTTGATGATTGCAAGCAGCTGCCAGTGATGATCACTGTCTTCTTCTGGTGGGGTTGGCTTCCCCGGCCTGCCCCGGGGGGATTTAAAGAGTGGTTATCTACTAGGGGAAAAAAAAACCTGCCTGTGCAGATTAGGGGCATCTCTAGATAAAAACAAGTTGTGCAGCTTTGACTAAAGTTGAATAATGCGCTTGCTATAGGTGTAGGCCATTATGTAGCTCATAAAGCCTGACTGGAAAATTCTCAGGATGTTGCCAAAGGTCACTCCCATCCACTACTGTTCACCTCCATCACAGGAGTGAGCTCTCAAACTGAGCTCAGAGCTACTGCATACGGAGGAGAGAGCATGTGAGGGGGTTTGAATCGGAGAGAACTAACTCCTGTAGTGGTGGAGGTGAGCACAGCTGGGCGTCTCTTGGCACCGTCCTGGGAGTATTCCAGTCAGGCTTCTTGAGGTACATAAATGGCCTACACCTATAGCGAGGGCATGATTCAACTTTTGTCAAAGCTGCACCATTTGCTTTTATCTACAAACACCCCTTATTTGCATCGGCAGTTTTTTTTTTTTTTGGTAAAGGTAAAGTATACCTTTTCCCCCCGGTTCACTGTGGTGTGGTGAACTGCATTCCTGGTCAAATCACATGCGATTCGTCAGCAGTGCAATTTGACCCATTTTTGTATGGCTCAAATCGCATTGAATTTGCACCAAAAACGTTTAGCACCCTTTTTTCTTTTTGGCTGCACCAGAACCGTATCACATGGGTGTTCAATCTAATTAATTCTACAAATCGCACGGCGTTTTGCAGACTGATTTCAGGGGGTCGGTAACGTACACACCCTCATTGATTTGCGTGAGCGGGGTGCGATTTGCATGCGGTGCAGAACCTGCTGTAAATTCTCAGCACACAACCAGGGATAAGAGCAGACTCCAGAGGATGCCTGATTTTGCTGTCCTTGCACAGAAAGCAGAGAACTAGATTCAGAGAGGTGCATGCATTTGGAAGGGTGTTGTGTGTCTTTTTGGAATCACTAAACCTTCTGGTTTGACTTCTATGTGGCCTTGAAATCTGATACTTGTACTGAAATTCCTTGAATGTGAATATAAGCACCATGTAGCACTGATTGGAGGGAGAGAGGGCACAGTGCTGGTGTTCCTGGCATGGCTAGGTGGGTACTGCATGTGCCCGATATTAATAGATGAGGATATAAAGGCGCCTGTGTTTTGCTGCATTCCATCTCTTCATTGTTTTGCAATCACGATCTGCTGGCGATGAAGGGGTTAGCTCTCTTGGCTCCCTTCCTTGTTTACAGCTGCTCGGCCCCAGCCCCACCCATCGGGCGCACCTCCCATCTCCTATTGGCCGGTGAGGATTAGCGCGTTCCTCATTTGCTACGTTATCTTTCAGCCCTTACAGCGCATTGGAGAAAGGGGGGTCGTAGTGGGCGGGCGCTGCCTTCCCTCCACTAACATGGCCGCCGCCGCCGCTGCTGCTGTGCGGCTGCTGTTAGTGGCCGGGCTGGGGGCATCGCGGGTGATAAGTGAGGGCAGCGAACAGGCTCAGGTGCTGGGGGTGCGTTTGGAGAATGGAACTGGAGCTTCTATGAACGGAGGGATAATCCGTGCTCGTCCCGGTTCTCTGTTCTTCCTCCGCCTCTATGGCTTGGGTCTTAGCAATAATACCTGGCCATGGCTGGCTATTGGGGCCCCTGGGGGCCAAAGCTGCACTTCCGCCCCAGATGCACCCTTGCAGCTGCTCCAGAAGTTCCTGGTCTGCGGTGAGCACTGGTGCCTGGTTGCTGTCCAGGTTCAGGAAGGGGTCACGGTGCAGAAAGACCTCCTGTATCCCCTGTGTATCCTCCAGGGAGGGGAATGGGTCCTTTATTCTGGGGGGGACATGCTCTTCGCAGTGTTGGGGGATGGGGAGAAGTCATTTGGGGGAGAACAGGGGTCATGTGACCAGTTTGTGGCCAAGGATCAGGCCAGCGATGGCTCCACAGACGAATATTTAGCAACCTGGCTCCTGGCTTTTCTAATCGTCCTGTGTGTGCTGCTCTCTGGCCTTCTCCGAGGTCTGCAATTAAGCACCCTGATCCTGGAGCCGCCAGAACTTGGTATTCTTAGAGACTGGGGTTCCCCCTCCGAAAGACTGGGCGCCACAAGGCTGGACTACCTAAGGACTCGTTGGGGAGGTTATACGCTGATTTCCCTGCTGGCCCTGTGCTGTATCACCAACGCGGCTGTAGCCGTCTTGCTGTATCAGGCCATTGGCTCGATAGCTGGTGCCATCTTTTCGGCAGCTGGACTACTCTGGTTGGCTGGAGAAGCTCTACCAGCCGCCATCAGTTCCCGCTGGGGTCCTTGGCTGGCATCCAAGTGCCTTTGGCTTACCCACTTTTTCCTGCTGCTTCCTGGGCCTGTTGCATTTCCCTTGTCTTGGCTTCTGGAGAAGGCGATTGGCCTGGACCCAAGCTGCTGCTACATGAGACTGCGGATCCTAGAGATGGCCAGGTGCGGGGATCCCTACAGCGAGTTGGTGAGGGACGAATTCAGCAAGGGAGCTTTAAGGAACAGGACGGTGGAAGATATCTTAACGCTGGTGAATGACTGCTTCATGCTAGCCACCGATGCCCTCCTGGACTTCAGCACCATGTCTAGCATCATGGAGAGTGGCTACACCCGTATACCAGTCTATGAAAACGAGCGGACCAACATTGTGGATATCCTTTATCTGAAAGACTTGGCTTATGTGGATCCAGATGACTGCACCCCCCTGAGCACCATTACCCGCTTCTACAGTCACCCTGTCCACTTTGTGTTTAGTGACACCAAGTTGGACGCTGTGCTGGAGGAGTTTAAAAAGGGTGAGAAGGCCCTGGCTATGCCAGAGCAGTATGTGTGTTTTATTTGTGCTTTCGCACATGCAAGTCTTTGTGCTGCTTTTTTTTCCCCCCCAAATTTGTAAGGGGATGCGTAGGTTTAGGGGTAGATCATGCTCCGAAGATAATTGGAAATACTGCTTTACATGAAGTGTGATGGATCGTGGAATAGCGTTCATAGAATCAGATGTCCTAACTGACATGAAAACTATTCCATAATAATAATAATCATCCCTTTTTATAAGGTATGTGGCAGTGATTTTTCCGGTGCATATATTTCAGTGTCACATGAAGCTGAAGCTTTCCATAATGACGTATCAAGTGTTGTATTCCTTATCATTGCATGTAAAGAAAATTGTGTTTGGCCTGTTCTCCATTTCACATCTTGCCGCTGTCTGTCACATCTCTGTAGGTAAGTCCCACATGGCTATGGTCCAGAAAGTGAATAACGAAGGAGAAGGCGATCCATTCTATGAGGTGATGGGGCTAGTCACATTGGAGGATGTTATTGAGGAGATTATAAAATCGGAGATATTGGACGAATCTGAGGATTACAGTAAGTTGGGGAGGAGTTGAAGTATGCAGCTCAGCTTACCCTCTCTTTTCCCTGATGTACATATACGCCATTTAGGGCTAGTTTACACCTGCTTCAAAACATGGCTTCGGACACGCTTTGTTAAAGCTCTATGAATGCCAGTCAAAGCCCCTGTCACTAAATAAAATGGTTAGCTTACAGTCCTGTTTACGTTTTGCTTGGTGTTTTGATGAGGCTTCGGTGGGGCTTTGCCATAGACTTCTATGGAGGCTTTGAAGCACCACTAAAGCTACATGGGGTATAATTTTTAAAGCAAAAGCAAGGTGTAAACAGGACTGTAAGCTAACCGTTTTATTTAGTGACAGGGGCTTTGACTGGCATTCAGAGAGCTTTAACAAAGCCTGTCCGAAGCCTTGATTTGAAGCAAGTGTAAACTAGCCAATGTGTGTTGAAGCCAAAGCAAATGTAAATGAGCCCTTAGTGTGAGGTTGCTGGGGAAGATGATAGTTGCCTTTTGATATGTGCCCAGTTTCATTACAGAGCTCTAAATTTCAATATCCTGTTGGTTGGATACAAGCCTTGACTATACTGTTTCGGAGACCTATCGTGTCTTACTTGGTAAAAGAATTAAAAATAATAATAATTTTACATCTTAGCCATATACTAGTAATGGTGGTGAATAGCTTTTTTTTTTTTTTTTTTTTTTTTGTGGAACTGCAGCAGACAAATCGGACAGCTAATTGACAATTTTTGGGGACTAGTGACACCAATACAGTGATCGTGCAAATTTTTTCCTTTTTTTTTTTTTTTAACACTGGTCACTGTGCTAATGACACTGGCAGGGGGAAGGGGTTAACATCAGGGGCAATTAAAGGATTAAATGTGCTCCTAAGAAGTGCTTTCTAACTGTGGGGGGGTTTGGCTGTGAGAAGACAGATCCGTGTTCCTGCTTGGCACAGGATCTCTGTCTCCCCTGCTAGCAGAATGATGCTCTGCCTTGTTCACATAGGCAGACCCCTATTCTGCCTTTTTCGTGAACGATCGGCGGGTCCTGATGGACATTGGGTCCGCCGGACCTGCTGATTGTCTCTTGCTCTGTCCAATCGCAGCGGGAGCAGGTCGATGGCGCACTGCAGACCCGGAAAAGTGAAATTTCGTACCTATAGTATAGATAGGGGGTGGTAGTTGCGCTGTGATAAGGGAGGGGGGGAACTAGCCTATAATGGGTACAAAAAATATATCAGATGACCTAAATACATGAGTGAAAGAGGGCTCACGGATGCAAATATATAAATACAAAGGTGGAATACAAGCACAAAAAATACCACTTAGTAGTGCATAACAAAAGTGCTATAATCAAACATAAAAAAAAAAAATGAAAGTATATACCAGCAAGCAGTGTACAAGGGTATGTGAATCAACTCCAAAAAGTACATAAATCCAAAGTGTATCAAATGTCACATAAATTATCAAATAAAATTGCTCAAACCGTGTATAAATATGCTAATATTATGATCAGCTGATGGCATAAATAAACAAGTGGCTAATTAATAACAACAAAAAAATAGAAAAAAATGAATAAAATATAAAAAATATTTATAAAAGTACATATAAACTCCCAGTGGTTGATGTTGGTAACACGCCAACACTTAGCGATTTGAAAATAAAATCCAAAGATGAAAAAAATGAAAATAAAGTGACAACAGTCCCACCACCAAATGTGAAACTTCTAGATGCAGATTGAATGCTAATGGTGGACAAGGAGGGGGGGGGGGGAGAGAGAAAGGAGCGTGTTCTTCCAGTGGGGGCACCTCCGTGTTCCCAGGCCCCTTACCTTACACCTGTAAGGTATACAGCATATGTAGTGGAGGCCCAGCAAATGAGGAAATCCAAAGGTACAGCGGATGGCGTTGATTGAGGATGCAGTATGTCATATGCAGAGACAAAAACGAGCGGCATATAGTATAATTCCGTTTTGATGTGAAGGACACAGGAGGGGGGGGTGGAGTGGGAGAGGGGGGGGGGATTGCACTCACTTGTAAGAAATGAGCGCACGCCTCAACCCACGAGCGCCAAGCTCGTATAATCCCAGGCTCTGGATCTTTCAAAACTATACCCGCTTCCTGCTCCTCACCGCCGTTATGCAGAGTTAGGTTGTGCGGTATAGAAAACAAAACCGCACATAGCGTGATCCCGTATAACATATACTTTATTAAATGAGTAACAAAATATCATGCACTTACATTTAAAAAACTGCTGGGGGGTAAAACATCCACGAGCGCCAAGCTCGTCACATCCAGCTTGTGTGTGGCACGTCCCGTGCTCCTACCCCGTATCGTCACGTCACGTGACTTCTTCAGAGGATAGCACGGGATAGAAAGCCAATGCTTATAAATGGTCCCCGTGTGACAGACACACGGCGGCCAATTTCCCGAAGGACGCTATTGTAAGGGATAGGATAGGCAACTTTATTTTCATTTTTTTCATCTTTGGATTTTATTTTCAAATCGGCAAGTGTTGGCGTGTTACCAACATCGACCACTGGGACTTTATATGTACTTTTATAAATATATTTTTTATATTTTATTCATTTTTTTTTCTATTTTTTTGTTATTAATTAGCCACTTGTTTGTTTATGCCATCAGCTGATCATAATATTAGCATATTTATACACGGTTTAAGCAATTTTATTTGATAATTTGTGACATTTGATACACTTTGGATTTATGTACTTTTTGGAGCTGATTCACATACCCTTGTACACTGGTTGCTGGTATATACTTTCATTTTATTTTTTGTTATGCACTAAGAAGTGGTATTTTTTTGTGCTTTGTATTCCACCTTTGTATTTATATATTTGCATCCGTGAGCCCTCTTTCACTCATGTATTTAGGTCATCTGATATATTTTTTTGTACACATTATAGGCTAGTCCCCCCCCCCCCCCCTTATCACAGCGCAACTATCACCCCTATCTATACTATTGTTTTGTCTGTTTTGGAGCAGTTTCGGGTGTTGCAGCAGTGTTCCTTTAGTATAGGATTCAGTCAACCGCGCAGGAGCCTTTTCACGAAATTTCGTACCTGTACCACAATTGTATACACAAATTTTTTACTTGTGCTGTATGGCCTTTTTGCTATGGAGAAAAGAGAATGAGCATTTCTGCATGTAGGCTGTCAACACATTGGCTGAGACAGGTTTTAGAACATGTAGATGTCTCAATACCTGCTGTTCTTGGTGAGACATCCTCCCCCTAGTGGACAGCTTCAGTCCAGCTTACTAGACCATTCTGAGAAGGTGAGTGGATTGCATGCAAAATACTTCCTCTGTTTGCCATGTCAGATAATGTGTAATTATGATAAGATTGGGGTCTGTGTTTGAGTTACTATCATTCCTGTACATCTTGTTCAAAACCTGATTTTTACGGGGTCATGTAAAGCTGCTGCGCCTGATGTCTTTTATTTCACATTTTCCCTCAGAACAAGCCGTAAAGAAGAAGCATCCTAAAGTGCATCCAATTACAATACCACGTGGAGGAGAGGACGTGTCCTTTTTCAAGGGTGGTGACGTGGAACAAAAAGTCAAGATATCACCCCAACTATTACTGGCCACTCAGCGCTTCTTATCTCAGGGTATGTTCTATGACCTAGAAGAGGGCATGCAGTTTGGCAGAACAGGAGTCAGTGATTATAGAAACATTAAAGCGGTTGTATACCTATATTTGTAACTTTTACCTACAGGTAAGCCTATAATAAGGCTTACCTGTAGGTAAAAAAAATATCTCCTAAACCTGTAAGGTTTAGGAGATATTCCCCTCGCAATGAGCCGCTAACTGCAGCGGCGCATGCGCACAGGGGACTCTCGGCTGACAGCCCGGCAAACTCCGGAGCTTGCCGGGCAGAAGTCTCCCGCGCGCATGCGCGGGAGTGACGACATCGCGGCTCCGGCCACTCACAGCGCCGGAGCCGCGATACCCGGAAGACACGCCGAGGGGAGATGTCGGCTCCCTCGGCGTGGACCAGGTGAGATGCCGGCGCCTCGTTCTAAGGTAAGTATCTCATAATGAGCTAGTATGCGGTGCATACTAGCTCATTATGCCTTTTCCCTTGCAGGTGTAAAAAAAAAAAAAAAATGACAGCGGGTATACAACCGCTTTAAGTACTGTATTCTGTGCTCTGCTTCCACTTTATCAATGTCTTTCTTCATTAATCCTTGATTGTTCTAATACTTAGCCACAGTAGTAGGAGCTTTTTGATCTGGCCTGACATTTCCACCTATAACATATTACCCTTTATGTAAGGAATGAAAAGTGCAGAACCATGATGTATTTGCCCACCTTCTTATGGAAACAAGTCGTAATCTAAACTCTCTACTCTACAACACGACCTCAGTGTCTCATGTTCTGAGGCACACATTCAAAAGAGAAGATCTAAAGGGTTTTTGTATCGATAGGTGCTTTGGCTACTTCTTTTTTGCAAGATTTCTTAAATTGGGTTGCTTTGTCCCTTTTCTAGGAGGTAGACCCAGACAGCTCCTTTTTAAAGTGATCTTAAAGGCTTTTTTTTTTCTTTTTATAAATGGGTCATACCTGCTCTGTACTGTGGTTTAGCACAGAGCAGCCTCTTCTCGGGCCCCTTGCCAGCACTCCTGGCCCCTCCCACTTGCTGAGTGGCCCCAGAGTAAGCAGCTTGCTGTGGGGGCACCCAAGCAGGCTCCCTCCCGTTCCGCTGCTCTGCATGTCCATTCACACACCAAGCTATGGCTTGGCCCTGCCCCCTCTCTCTCATTGGCTGTGATTGACAGCAGCGGGAGGCAATGGTTCCCGCTGATGTCTCAGCCAGTGAGGAGGCAGAGTCCCCAGGATCCGATTGGGCTTAGGTAAGTATCTGGGTGCGCTGCTGCACACAGAAGGCACACCTTGTGCCTTTAGAACCACTCTTACGATTTTGATTTGTTGTTTTTGTATATTTGCTAAGGGATTTATTTATGTGAGCTATTATGAATATTAGTTTTGCTGTATAAAATAGTATCCCTTCAGAGATTCAACAGGAGGGAGGCATGTTCTATTGCTGTGAAACCATTCTCTGATGTAAAAATGTTCATGAAGGTAAATTTTCTTGCGGTTTTGGTCTATACCAACTGTATATTATATTTTTGCCTAGATTAGAGACCTGGAAGTTGGTGCCTTTACTTTGTGTCTTTTTTACATCGTTTATTACTTATAAAAGCCACAGAGTTCTGTAGAATAATTTGTTTCCATTTATAAAATTTTGCTTCTTGTTTCTAGAAATGGCTCAATTCGATAGTGATTAATGGTACATCTTGTAAAACCACTACACATGAATTTTATGTTTATGGTCATGTATAGGGCTGAAAGAATTTTACCCTTTCGGTACATAGTTGAGTACTGTCCATGATACTTTTCTATTTGACCTGAAAATGTAACTTTTCGTTCAAGGTTTTGGAGTATACTCCCTTCTTCAAACGTCCAAGAGCAGTAATATGGCTGCAATCGCCTTTCACTGAAAAATGCATACAGAATGTGGCGTGTACAAAAAAATGTACAGTAGATCTAAAAAGATGTGGATGTAAAAATGCCAAGTCTTTGAGATGTAAAACGATCAAACCAAGATAAATCACTTCTGAATTTTTTCCACCTTTTTTTTAAATGTGACATAATCTGTGCAATTCAATTAAAAACAAACCGAAATCCTGCCGCTCAGATACATATATTTTATAACCTGCTTTTTTGTGTTCGCTTTGGCAGAAGTGGAGCTTTTCAGTGCCTCTCGGATGTCGGAGAAGGCCCTTTTGCACCTGCTCAAACTCCCAGGAGTCACACATGAGGTGAAATTTGATGACAGCGAACGGTTTGCCCCTGAACACTATCTGTACCAGCGCAGCCAACCTGTGGACTATTTCATTCTTATTCTACAGGTGATTACAAGTGAGAGAGCATCCATTAAGCTTCATTCTTTAGTTCACTGTACTAATTTTCTGTCTTTGTTTCCCAGGGCAAAGTGCAGGTAGAGATTGGGAAGGAAGGTCTAAAGTTTGAGAATGGAGCATTTACTTATTACGGAGTTGCTGCATTGAGTCCGTGCCTTTTAAGTGAGAGCAGTACATAAGGGGTCCTTTACTGGGCTTGGAGCCATTTAATTCTAAATGTGTCCTTCATATTCAGGCTGACTTTCCCTTATCCACACTTTAGGTCTTAACGCTCCATCCAGTGGCCAAGAGCAGAGTGAGTCTCCAGACTCTGGTTTTTACTGTCCTGACTACTCTGTGAGAGCGTTGTCTGATCTACAGATCGTCAAGGTATGTGTGTGATGCTTACACATAGAACATCTATAATATGCATATGGGTTTGTGCTGCTGTAAAGTTAAGCTGCCAAGGATTACTTTCATGGAAGGATACTTTAGCAGATGCTGGGTTCAGTTTTTTTTTTACATCTTTTTGTTTGCCGAGATCAACATTGCCAGTTTTTTTTTTTTTCCCTCGCTAAAGTAGTTTTTGATTCAATGTAAAATGTACCACCTTTATAAATTGTTTCTAGATTTTTAGGTTAAGAACCAAAAGCATTAATGTGGGTCTGTTTTTACAACTGTTTCTTGTAAATATTGTAGAAATCTGGGCCATAAACCTTAATCTGCATCTCGTTTGACCTAAAAGCATTCCTATTCAGTGGCTTCTGGGCAGAACAGAAACGTTACTCTGCTGTTTAAGGGCATCCAAAAGCTCTTCTTTATTTCATGAGCACTTTCTTTGATTGTCTTTGTTCTTGATCCAGGTCTCTCGGCTTCAGTATCTCAATGCTTTGCGGAGCTCTCATTCACACACCAGTGCTCAGTCTCCAGACAGCATAGAGCTGAAGATATTTCCAAACAGCCAGACACAGCTATTGAATGACAAGAATGCTGGATCAGGTAATAATCGGGTCTTTAAGACACATGATAGTTCAGTCATATCTCCAATTTTAATTGTAATAGGTGAAACAAAATGCAAGTGGATATTTACAATCGGAATATATGTGTGGATTTCTTTGACTCTAAAATCCTTTTCTTGGGGTCTATTGAGGGACATGGGAACCTTTTTGGATTTAACTGCTGCCTCCAGGAGGATAGGACACTGACAAACCAAAAATAAAAATGTAGGCCAGCCCAGGATAACCCATCCTTCTACCAGCATGCATCAGTTTTTGCAGCAAGTAGTACTGAGAGCCTGAATATAAACATAGGAATGGGACCAGTGTCCTTCAATGAACTCCAACATGAGAATTTTACAATGAGCACAAAAAAATTGAGAGACTATAGAATCGATCTCCAAAAGAAGTCCAACTTGGAACTGGACAGCACAAAAAACAAATGCTAATAGGCCCAATGAAAAAAACTGGGTACTGCTCACACTAATGCCGGTCATAGATGGTACATTCAGCCTGCCCATACATGAGCTTCGAACCAAGTTGATTGAAAGATCAACTTTGGTACAACCAGCCTGCTGGATTTTACTTGCGATTATTGATAGCGGCTGGTATAGCCACTAGCAATAATCACTATCTTCTCCTGGTGAGGACTGCTTCCCCACCCGCCATTGGATAACAATGGCTTGGCAGGAGGGATTCCATCCCGTGGTTGCAGGAAAAAAATTCACACTGTGTATGGCATGCCTGCTGAAAGCCTAAGAAACATTTACAGATCTAGTAGATTGTGCCTTGACAGTAAAGGGTGGAGCCCAAAAGCTTGAATAATGGCCTGTATGAGCTATGAAAAGATGGTGGAATGGGAATCCGATGAACCCTTACAGGGACCCTCCAGGATGACAAAATGGTAATTTTCTTTTTCTAAAAGAAGCAGTGGCTTATTTGCTAAAGGCAAATATGCAGTGCATTTTACAAGGGAATTTTCCCCAGAGTTTATGAATGAGCTAAAGATCTGCTGCCTTCTATTATCCAAGCAAAAATGCGTTTTTTTTTTTTTTTTTTCTCTTTAAATTCTTTGCAAAGTGAAGCTTCCCCACATTCTCTTAACTCTGGGGCAAATTCCCTTGTAAAGTAAACTTTACTTTAAGTAAATAAACCCCATATCCTCAAATCCCAAACCACATCCAATGAATTCAAATTTCAGTTGGCTAAATTTGGAGCCAGACGGAGGGATGCAAGAACAGTGTTCTGGTAAAGCAGAAATTACCAAGAACGTCCTGGGCCTCAACCACCTTGTTATGTAAAACTATAAAAGATTCCTTGCAGGATAAGGCTGCCTTTAAAGACACTGGCTTCATATAGTTCAAGTGGTTGTAAAGGCAGAAGTTTTTTTTTTATCTTAATGTATTCTATGCATTAAGATAAAAAGCCTTCTGTGTGCAGCAGCCCCCCTAATACTTGCCTGAGCCCCATCTCAATCCAGCGATGTTGCAGGAGAGGATCGGCTGTCTGGGACTCCCCTACTCATTGGCTGAGACAGCAGTGAATCACCATTGGCTCCTGCTGTTGTCAATCAAATTCAGTGAGGGGAGCGGGTTTGGGCTGCGGCTCTGTGTCTGAATGGACACAGGGAGGCTCTGGTGCCCCATCGCAAGCTGCTTGCTGTGGGGGAACTCAACAGGAGGGAGGGGCCAGGAGCACTGAAGAGGGACCGAGAAAAGGAGGATTGGTGCTGCTCTGTGCAAAACCACCGCACAGAGCAGGCAAGTAAAAAATGCTTGTTGTTTTTAACACACAAAAAAAGACTTTAGTATCACGTTAAGCATGGGTTCTGTAGTCCAGCACTTAAACCAAAGTGTCCTACATATGTGTATTGTCTCAACTGAAGTTTAAAGCTACAGCCATTTCCTCAATGCATTCTACAAGGAGATTAACTGCAGAAATTGTAAGATCTCTTCTAAGGGATGTTGCTCAATGAGTCATCGTTTTGACACCGTAAAGTCACTGCTAAAATGGGATAAAGAGCAGGGCCCGATGGAAAGAACAGAACTCTAGAGAGGGCTTCCAACTGCTTGTCGCTTGGGTACTAAAAGACAGATGCATTCCCTACTAGATTTAGGCTGGGTTCCCACCTATGCGAATTTGGTGTTTTCCCCACATCCAATTCATATAGCAGGAGAATGTGACTGGCTCTCTATGGAGCGTTCACATATCTCTGTTGTGGCTGCGGAGCGCACTGTGCGTCTTTGGCTTCGTTATCAGGGCCAAATTCAGGCATAGATTCGTCCCAGAAACTGAGAACGGGGACGCACACAGCGTTCCTGTGCGATCCACAGCCAGTTCCAGTGTGAACCAAGCCTCAAGGCTGGACACTGCTGGATCCACAGTAGGGAGTAGAACTTTGTTTTTTTTAACCAAATCCTTGCCAGACTGGTACAAGGCTAATAAGCGTGTGGAGATTGCATCAATAAGAGCAAAAATGGAAGCATGTTTATGAGGTAGGCTAGAGCAACTCCGAATCAGATAGTCTAAGTGGCTGAGGGCTCAGAAGCTGTTGAGACCATGGGTAGCTCAGATACAGAATCTGTTGGAGAAGATGTCGGAGTTTTTTTGTGGCCTTAGAGGTCAGAGTCAGCAAATATCTGGTTAATGTGGGCCATAAAGTCTTGCTTGACTGACTAGTAAAAAATTCACCTGAAGGGGCAGAGGAACTGGCCCAAGTGACCGTTGCATATAGAGGGGCAACAGCATTCCGGGCTGCAGATGTCTGCACCATCAGGAGGCCCACAGCAAGCAGCATAGAAACATTAGTAGATTGTGAGCTGGGGGCAACAATTACAGCAGGAATGTCTTAAGATATGCAAGAACATGTCTGGCCCTGGCTGTTTCAGTTGTACACCTGTTGACAAACTTGTTGGTACCCTTTACAGCTCAAAAACAATGATTTATTCTTCCAGAAGAGTGATGAAATTTAAAAGCAACCATCTCATTTATACTTGTACATTTTTGGTATATCATAGAATAAAGCAAGGAAAGGGTGAAAAGCTCAATTATGTCTTATTCTACAAATCTATTTAAAAAAATGTCCTGAACCATAATGGTATTTTAAACGGTTTTCTGTAATTTAATACCACACATCTTCAGTCTTGAATATTTTAGCCTATTTAAATGTAGTTTAAAAGTAGTCAATCTGCTGTTTGGTATTGTGTACACCACACTAAACATGGACCAAAGAAAGCAATGCATCATGTCAAAGTTAAAGGCTATAAGACAATTTTCCAAGCAGCTTGACGTTCCTGTGACTACAGCATCAAAAATGTGTAACTTTTATTAGTCCCAGTCCCGTTTTTTTAGAACTGCGCTGGGATCAGGTGCTTTTAGACACACTCCCGGGTTGCTACACCGACTTTGAGTGTGTGAAGCCGACTGTCTAATAGACCCTGGATGTCTCTACAAAAAAACTGTCGCCTATATGCTACCACATAGGGAGCTATTGGTTCACTATGTGTTATTAAAGCTTTATTAAAAAAGTTTTAAAAAATGGGATAGATGCAGAGTTATAACAAATTTTTAAAGCGTCCCCACGTACATACAAGAATGTATGTGTTGGTGTGCCTACATACAAAAATGGCGATTACCCTACTTGTGTTACATATTGCCACGCACACCAACATGAGAGCAATAATTCTAGTACCAGAGATCTTCGTTCACTCTAAACTGATGACCTGTAGGGGCTTTTAAAGTGTTGCCTATGGAAAAACGGGGTACTGAAGTTTGTAACCGTTTCACGGGCCCACACCATTTTAGTCTTGATATGTTGGTTATCTATTCACTCTGTGCAACCCCGTCTTTTATATTTTACCACAGTTGGGCAAGTTATTGGCCCTGAAAATCACTTTTAGTGTATTTTTTTTTTGTTGCCTACACTGCTGCATTAATATCATGCAAAATTAAATTGGATTTAATTTTATTCTCTAGGGTGTCTGCTTTTAGAATATACTTTGGGTATTACTATTTATGTAATCTGTAGGCCTAAAATGATGATTTTTAAAATGTGGGGAAAAAAAGATAAAATGGCTCTGAGACTCCAAGTGGTTAAGGTCTATGGGAGTGTAACCAACTGCCTTGGACATAGCTGCAAAAGGAAGATCAACTTCAGTTTGAGCAGAAAGATACACTATATTGTCAAAAGTATTGAGACACGTGCCTTTACGCGCACATGAACTTTAATAACATGTCCGTAGGGTTCAATATTGAGTTGGCCCACCCTTTGCAGCTATAACAGCAAGATCCATAAAGACATGGATGAGCGAGTTTGGGGTGGAGGAACTTGACTGGCCTGCAGAGTCCTGACCTCAACCTGATGGGACACCTTTGGGATGAATTAGAGTGGAGACTGTGACCCAGGCCTTCTCGTCCAACATCGGTGCTTAACCTCACAAATGCGCTTCTGGAAGAATGGTCAAACATTCCCATAGACACACTCCTAAACCTTGTGGACAGCCTTCCCAGAAGAGTTGAAGCTGTTATAGCTGCAAAGGGTGGGCCAATTCAATATTGAACCCTACAGACTGGGATGCCATTAAAGTTTTATGTACGTGTAAAGGCAGGCGTCCCAATACTTTTGGCAATATAGTATAAGTGCAACTGGTAGACCATCAGCCAAGGAAAACTTTCAAAGAAATCCAAGCTAAACTCCAAGGTCAGGGTAAAATCAGTGTTTGATTGCACCAGCCATCACTTTTTGAGCGACGGTGGGCTCAAAGGAAGAGGACTCCACTGTTGAAAACAAGATGGCCAAACTGTTATTTGCTAAAATGCATTTTGACAAGCCACAATACTTCTTGGAGAATGTCTTTTGGACAGATGAGACAAGAGGATGGCAACTCCTTTTGTCATTTACAAACCTATCAATGAAACGTGTGGGTGTATAGAAGAGTACCAACAAATTTGTCCATAGCTGTAAGTTCTGGGAAGTAATGAGAGAGAGTGGTTTATGTAGCCTTGGGTGACCCTACATAAAGCAGCCAATAAAATATGGTTCTGACACCCCAGACTTGCTGGTATGTACTGAACTTGGCTATGCACTGTTTCATTCATACTCCCCTGCTTCTGTGCCCTCCATGTTGGAGTCATGGTAAATAAACGAATAAATCATTCTTGTAAGCCAGCACGTTGGTAAAGAGCTAGTGATCCTTTAAAGCTGAACACCACAGAAAAAACACACATGCAGTGTGCAGTTATTATTTGGTTAACAAAAACATTAACCATGTAAGCATCTTTGTCGGGTAATCCCCTATACCAGTGGTAGGCAACCTCACCCCACCAGCTGTTTTGAAACTGTAAGACCCTGACCATCACAGGCATGACTCCTAGAGGCAGAGGCATGATGGGATTTGTAGTTTCACCACAGATGGAGGGCCGAGGTTGCCTACCCCTGCCCTATACGGCAGCACTCTGTGATAGGGAGGGTCAGCATTAGGAATCCTTTGGGATCTATTTTGGTGTATGTGCTCAAATGTTAGCAGAAGAGGGCTCACTAAAAGGAGTGACAACTCTCATCATTGTGCATCTGCGCCTTCATTGTTCGGTCAGCCGGCTGGGGGTGTGTTCTTCACGTAAGCTAGGTTCACATCTGTGCAGGTGGTTCCCGCTGTGGATCTGCACCTGTTCTTATAGCTGCAACCTACCGCACAGAAAAACTCACTGGATACGTGCAGGTACCAATAATCCTAATGGCACGCACTGGAAACTGCACTCCCATGCAGGCTGAGATGTCTGAAATGCTGCAGGGACGTTTTCCCTGTGTTTTAGGAGGTGCGACAGCCTATTCAAATGAATAAGCTGCCATGTCCACAAAATGCATCCCGAAGAGCTGCATATGTGTGAACCTAGAAAACAATTAACAGAACTGCGCTAAAAAAACTAATTGTATAAAATTCCCATCAACCAAAATAACTCAAATATTGTGTTTTAAAATCAAAACAACATAATATATTCTAAACCCAAATATCAACACAACATGATTGTGATTAATTAGATAGTTATTGGATATTGTGACTGTAAAAAAACTTTGAAGCCAATAAATTATAAGAGGTGATAAAAAAGAATAAGTCCGTGACTGATAGTGACTTCAAATGAAAACCGTCCTTAATGTAGATAATTCCACCAATAGTGATTGAAGCCTTAATGGACAAAAACACCTTGCGAGAAGGATCCACCACCTATAAAGATGTACGCTTACCAGAGGTAAGCTTAATCAAAGCTTATGTTCAAAATCCACTCTGCGGGGACACCACCATCGGTCTCAGCGTGGAGGGAGGATCACGTCATAGAGGCCAAAATTCAACAGGGGGAACCCAGGGAAATGAAAAACACATCACACTATCCTTGTGTGTTGGGTTGTTTCGCTCACTTCTCCACTGCTAACTTGCTGCTGCAGGACACAAGCCAGCTGTTTTCCTGGGTCAGAGCTGAGGCCAGGATTTATGGGGAGGTCAGGCAAGATAATGCTGGATACATAGCTGAGCCCTTCTTGTCTTATTGGAGAGAACAGAAGCACAGGGTGACAGGAAATGACCTCATCGGGGGACATTCAACAGGGGGAACCCAGGGAAATGAAAAACACATCACACATAGTGTGATGTGTTTTTCATTTCCCTGGGTTCCCCCTGTTGAATTTTGGCCTCTATGACGGAGAGTTCCGGGTGATCCTCCCTCCACGCTGAGACCGATGGTGGTGTCCCCGCAGAGTGGATTTTGAACATGAGCTTTGATTAAGCTTACCTCTGGTAAGCGTACATCTTTATAGGTGGTGGATCCTTCTCACGAGGTGTTTTTGTCCATTAAGGCTTCAATCACTATTGGTGGAATTATCTACATTAACCACCTCAATACAGTGCATTTTTGCCCCCTTCCTGCCCAAGCCATTTTTCAGCTTTCAGCGCTGTCGCACTTTGACAATTGCGCGGTCATACAACACTGTACCCAAATGAAATTGTTATCATTTTTTCCCCACAATTAGAGCTTTCTTTTAGTGGTATTTGATCACCTCTGCGGTTTTTATTTTTTGCGCTATAAACAAGAGTGAGAAGATTTTAAAAAAAACACAATTTTTATCTTTTGCGATAATAAATATCCAATTTTTTTTTCTTTAAAACAACTTTTTTCTCAGTTTAGGCCGATATGTATTCTTGTACATATTTTTGGTAAAAAAAAAATCGCAATAAGCGTATATAGATTGGTTTGCGCAAAAGTTATAGCGTCTACGAAATAGGGGATAGATTTATAACATTTTTATTTTTTTAAATTTTTTTACTAGTAATGGCGGCTATCTGTGATTTTTATTGTGACTGCGATATTGCGGCGGACACATCGGACACTTTTGACACATTTGGGACCATTCACATTTATACAGCGAACCGTGCTATAAAAATGCATTGATTACTGTATAAATGTGACAGGCAGGGAAGGGGTTAACACTAGGTGGTGATCGAGGGGTTAACTGTGTTGCTAGGGAGTGATTCTAACTGTAGGGGGAGGGGACTCACTAGGGGAGGAGACCGATCGGTGTTCCGCTGTGCTGGGAACACACCATCGGTCTCCTCTCCTCTGACCTCTGTTTACACACACAGATCCACGGTCCTGCTGTGTTACCGGTAATCGCGGGTGCCTGGCGGACATCGCGGCCGCCGGGCACGCGCACCGGGTGCCTAGTGACACGGCGGGCGCACGCGATCGCCGGCGGCGCGCGCCCCCTGGTGGCCTAGGAATGCGAGGCCGTCATATGACGCCCGCCCGCAACGAGAGCTGCGCCGCCTGGCCGTCAATAGACAGCCGGCGGTCAGCTAGCGGTTAAGGACTGTTTTCATTTGAAGTCACTATCAGTCACGGACTTATTTGTTTTTTTTTATCACCTCTTATAATTTATTGGCTTCAAAGTTTTTTTTACAGTCACAATATCCAATAACTATCTAATTGATCACAATCATGTTGTGTTGATATTTGGGTTTAGAATATATTATGTTTTGATTTTAACACAATATTTGAGTTATTTTGGTTGATGGGAATTTTATCCACTTAGTTTTTTAGCGCAGTTCTGTTAATTGTTTTTTATATATCTGATTCTTGTACCTATGAATTAGAACTGCAGCTTGGGGGTGTAGGGAAGCGCAGTAATTTTTTATTCTTTATGTGTGAACCTAGCCTAAAAGAGGAAATTCAGTTTGCAATGTTGTAAAACCTTATTTACGGATGTTGTTTGTAGAGTGAAGATCAATGTCAAGATTGGAGCCCTCCTTCCTGCCACCATACAGAGTAATTGACCTGTAAATGGCACCAGGGAGACCTATGTACAACGTATAATTGACTGGCCTCCCCTCTGTTAATCTTTTGTAACCCTCTCTATTTCCAGCATTTCTAATCAACTCTGCTGTTATGGGCACAATAGAGTCTGTCAGCTAATATCTGACCATGCTGGTAAATGCAGAGGTAAATTTAAACCTATTCCCTCCCTAATTGGCAGTGCACGCTTTGTACCCTCCTGCTTGTTTCAAGATCACCAGGCTCTACATTGAAAGAATCTATGATGGCTTTTTCCATTTTTTTCTTATGGCAATAGCTTTAGAGACGCGCTTAAAAAGTAGACTTTTTAAGTACATGTACACTAAGCTTGCGCCACTCCTCCCCTTAAGGGCTGGGCTGCATACATCTGTTTTGCTACCACAGTGACGTGCCAGGCTTTACCGTTTCAATTCTAATAATTGCAATGAAAATAAAGATTGGTAAATGTTGCATAACATTTCCAATGAAAGATTTAAGTGAAAGTTGAAAAGCCATGATATGACTTCCTTTCAATGTATGCTTTTTAATTGATTCACAGTACAGCTGTTATCCCCCAGTACCCATCTGTCTGGTAGATTTGTTTAACCCATTTGTCCAAGTAATATAATGTGTTTTTACAGTTATACTGAAGTAGAACTACAGGCAAAACTTTATTTTTTTCCCCCCATTTTGGATAGAGTAAGAGAGGGTTAGAGCTCCTGTCAGATTTTGTTTGCCCTCTGTGTCCCACTGCAGAGATTTCCCTTCACTTCCTATTTTGGCTATGGAATGAAATGCCTGCAAATTAAGGGAATTTCTTGGGGACCCCCACATCACCAGCACTAGTGTTCCCATTGGAAGATTCCCCTCTTCATGATCACGATAAACAGGACAAATAGAGAGGATGAATCTCCCTAATGGGGGGCACAGACAGCAATAAAAACTGGCAAGTGTTCTAATCCCTCTCCAAAAAAAGTTTTGCCTTTTTAGTTATACTTTTAACTACCTCAATACAGGACACTTTCACCCCCGGCCATTTTTCAGCGCTGCCCCTCTTTCAATGACAATTGCGCAGTCATGCAACACTGTACCCAAATGAAACTTTTATCATTTTGTTCCCACAACTAAAGCTTTCTTTTGGTGGTATTTGATCATCGCTTTTTTTTTTTTACAAAATTTTTGAAAGAAAAATTCTCAGTTTCTGTCAGTAATTTTTGTAAATAAGTAATTTGTGTGCTGATGAGGTGGCACTTAAGGGCACTGATTAGGAGGCACGAATATGCCGCACTGATGGACACTGCGCTTTTTTGTTCGTAATCCGGGCACTGATGAGCTGTGCCCCAATGACCCGTTCTGAGGTCCCCTGTGAGGAGATGCGGCTGATCGTCTTTCCTCACCACACACACTGTCGGTGTGAGACAATGAAACAACGAAAGACGATCACCGGCACTTCCTGCATTTACATGTGATCAGCTGTGATGAGACACAGCCGATCACATGGTTAAAGAGCTGCGTAAGCGGCTCTTTACAGAGATCAGGGTCGGGCCGTGTCCTAGCAAAACTGCACGGCCGCGCCGTCATACAACGTCCACCCAGAACGAGAGCCGCACCGCCCCTCTGTCATTTGATGGTGGGCGGGGCGGCAAGTGGTTAAGGAATATGCAGTACAGGCAGTCCCAGGTTACAAACATATGGCTCATACTTACAAAAGGGGGAGACAACAGCAAGTGAGAGGAAATCTATCCCTAGGAAGGGAAATTCACTCCTGCAAAAGTTATAATGGGGAAAAAGGTGTCTTCACTGATCACTGCACCCCCCCACCCCCCCAGCTCTGTCAGGATGGAGAGCGGAGGAAGAAGCCAGTATACATCTCTGAATGAACAGCCAGTGATCACTGACTTTGCTTCAGTTTATTAATGAACAGAGTAAACAGTAAAGTATGAGGAGGACAGAGATAGTCAACTGTGAGCACCACATCCCATAATTAGATGAGCAAAAATTTAAGGCTGTTAGGCCTAGAGGAGAATGGGGGGGGGGGGGGGGGGGGGGATCTTCCCCAGGGACTTTTAAGGTGCTATTTAATAGACAGTATATTCAAAAAATTCTGTACGATCATATAGGATAAAATTAGTATTTATTGGTATAGAATCACATTAAAATATTCATGTCATACTTCAGGAGTAAGACATGTAGATAAGAACATTATAACATAAACATTGTCACCCAAAGGAATTTCACGATTATATCACAATTGGATCATGCAACAAAGAGCAACTACTCAAAAGATGCCAAAACAATCTGCCATTCTCGACATGTTTCGCTCTAGATGTGAGCTTCTTCAGGAGTTTAAAGGCAGTAATTGTGACGGACTCAGGCTGTAGCACATTAATCTGGCATAAATATTTCAGTGGATCAGTAATGTTACTGCTAGTTTCGAACCGGAAAGTTTTCACATGTGAGGGACATCAGTGCCATACTGTGACCACAGGGGAACATAAAGTTTACAAAGCGGCCCTGATACATAAAAGTATATCGGCAAATGATATCAAATAGATGAAAATGGTATCATAAATGAGTAAGATCGGTGAAAGAATTCCACTGATAGCTGCAGAGATAAACGATCACCAGCAGAAATATTTTTTCACAGGTGATGGTCCGGCATACAGACTGAGGAAAGCATCCCGCTACCTCTGTAGGATTGCACCGGTGACTGCTACAGCCTGAGTCCGTCACAATTACTGCCTTTAAACTCCTGAAGAAGCTCACATCTAGAGCGAAACATGTCGAGAATGGCAGATTGTTTTGGCATCTTTTGAGTAGTTGCTCTTTGTTGCATGATCCAATTGTGATATAATCGTGAAATTCCTTTGGGTGACAATGTTTATGTTATAATGTTCTTATCTACATGTCTTACTCCTGAAGTATGACATGAATATTTTAATGTGATTCTATACCAATAAATACTAATTTTATCCTATATGATCGTACAGAATTTTTTGAATATACTGTCTATTAAATAGCACCTTAAAAGTCCCTGGGGAAGATCCCCCCCCCCCATTCTCCTCTAGGCCTAACAGCCTTAAATTTTTGCCAAACAGAGTAAACAGTTTACAATGCTCAGTTATGAATAAACAGGAGCCTATGTCTCTTGTTCATTCATCTTAAGTGCAGCTGAGGCTGCAGAGAAAGGGACTAGGGAATCTGTGTCCCCAGTCCCTTTCTCAAAAGGGGAGAGGTCAGGGGTCTGTTTAGACCCCTGATATCTCACAAAAGCCACCTGCCAACAAGACTGATAAAAAAAACAAAAAACAGTCGACGCCTCATCAGTGCTGCATATATTAGTGCTACCATCACGACATAAAAAAAAGTGCCTGTTGCAGCTCCCATACAAATTCATCTTGTTTGTAACCCGGGGATGTCCTGTATAGAAAATTTACATAAGCAAAATCAAGTGCAAATCCTACAAATCACATTTGTACAGTGACACATTTACACATTGGAAATTTTGTTTCTACCACTTAAACACCATGCATCTTAGGCCTAGTCAATGAGTTCATATTATGCATTGCTCAATTTTATCACTGCAAACAGATATTACATTTGTTTTAATTCCTTGCTCAGTGCATCAGTTCTACACATTTACAAACAAAGGTATACAGCTGTACCTAGCTCTCCAAAGTACTGACTCTGTTCGTTCTAAGGAAGCAAGCTTGAGAAAACTATGTAGACTGCCATTTTTACTTATAAAATAAAGAATAAGGCGCTATACATGTTCATATAAAACTGTCACAAAGAAAAACACTACATCAAACTCAAATGTGCACATTAATGAAAAAATAAGCAAGCATAAAGTCCAAAAGTGAATAAACCCCAACACCAAAACGGAATGCTCTGAGATGAAACTTCTAGATCTTCCACCACGAGCGCTCAATATGAAGATGGTCACTCACCAGAGCTGTTTGACCCCTTTTTACAGGATGGTGAAGAAACACTTTAAGAACCCCAAATTGGTTCCACTAATGGCATGAATCCACTCTAATGGCCACTCAGGAAGGAGCTAGAATGTAAAAAAATGACTCCACAGGAGACACAGATAAAGGTCTCATAGTGTAGTAATTTTTAATTGAATAAAAACAGCAGCAATAATATAGCAGTTATACTCACATGCAATAGTGCCTGGCCTGGCACTAGGTGTAAACAGCGTGTGAGTCAACTGATCCCTGGGAGTAGCGTGAGCTCCACTTCTCACGCCAAAGGTGCAAAGCCTTGTGTGGTGTATCAAAAAATGGACCCGGAAATTACGGATCCTCCGCTCCTACACATGTGTCACCATGAATGGCTCTTCAGGAAGTGATGTCGCGGCACTTCTCGCTTGCTTTTATGTGAATGGAAAGGCTGCTATTGGTGGGGCTTCTCCAAAATGGAGAAGGCAAAAACATAATACAGACTCTGCCTCTAGGGAGCATCGATGCACAGACGCTGCCCACACTGCACATAAATAGCTAACCTTACAAAGGGATCATTAAATAAACTAATACATACAATGTATTTGTGGTCAACCAACACCCAGTGATAAATGAACTATTTGGGTGCATGGATGCAATTTTTAGAGCTGCGTAAGCTCAAATGGGTGTATTGAAGCTTTAAGGAAAAAAATGCCCTAAATACCACTTCATGGGCATATCATCCATCTGTGGGTACTGGTGGGGAATATGACATTAGGCAGTTCATCACCTGCGACACTAGATATGTTACTTACCTGCTCATGTGTCCATGCAATTTCCAATATGTTGGCAGGACCACTAGAACCATAGCCAAAAGAGTGGGAGAACATATAGATAATATAAAAAATGGGTTCAAACACCACAGTGTATCCAACCACTAAGGACCCCTCCTTACTCAGGTTCTGGGGCATTGATAGGGTTCGCCAGCATTGGCGAGGAACTGACATGACCAAAAAAGTGTTGCAGATGGAAACGCAGTGGATAATATAGACTTCAATCTCTCCAGCCTTTGGGATTAAACATTGATACTGATCTAAAATGTTTTTTAACTGATTGATTGCATTAATATATTTGTTTTTAGCAAGTTTTTTTTTTTTTAGATTAGAGCCCTGGTTTCTATCTTAATACTTATTTTTTAGTTTAATGTACTTTCAGAAGTTTTTATTGATATTATACAAACTGTCTTTGTGTATTATTTTTTTTAAAAACCTTTTTTTGATCTGTTAGTATAGGCATGGTTGTATTGGCAATTTTGGCCATATGGATTTTCACCACTAGATGGTGCTGTCCTAATTGTCTCCTTCATATAGATGATTAGAGGCATGGTTATTTTGGTCATCTGGATATTCACCACTAGATGGTGCTGTCCAATTTTTTTTTTTCCTTCAAGCTTCAATACACCTATTTGACCTTACTCGGCTCTAAATTGCACCCAAATAGTTCATTTATCACTGTTTGGGTGATGGTTGACCACACATACATTGTATGTATTAGTTTATTCATTGATCTCTTTGTAAGCTTAGCTATTTATGTGCAGTGTGTGCATCGATGCTCCCTAGAGGCAGATTCTGTATTATGTTTTTGCCTTCTCCTCCATTTTGGAGGAGCCCCACCAATAGCAGCCTTTCCATTCACATAAAAGCAAGCAGGAAGTAGTACGACATCACTTCCTGAAGAGCCATTCACGGCGAAACATATGTCGGAGCAGAGGATCCGTCATTTCCGGGTCCATTTTTTGATACACCACACAAGGCTTTGCACCTTCGGAGTGAGATGTGGAACGCATGCTACCCCCAGGTATCAGTTGACTCATACACGCTGTTTACACCTAGTGCCAGGCCAGGCACTATTGCATGTGAGTGTAACTGTTATTATTGCTGCTGTTTTTATCCAATTAAAAATTACTACACAGACTTTTATCTGTGTCTCCTGTGGAGTCATTTTTTACATTCTAGCTCCTTCCTGAGTGGCCATTAGAGTGGATTCATGCCATTAGTGGAACCAATTTGGGGTTCTCAAAGTGTTTCTTCACCATCCTGTAAAAAGGGGTCAAACAGCTCTGGTGAGTGGCCATCTTCATATTGAGCACTCGTGGTGGAAGATCTAGAAGTTTTATCTCAGAGCATTCCGTTTTGGTGTTGGTATTTATTCACTTATAGACTTTATGCTTGCTTATTTTTTTAATTAATGTGCACATTTGAGTTTTATGTAGTGTTTTTCTTTGTGACAGTTTTTTTTTTATATATGAACATGTATAGCGCCTTATTCTTTATTTTATAATTTCCCACAGTTCCAGTGATTTGTTCACTTTAAAAGGGGGCAGCTGTTTGTTTATATGTTCTCATCCCCACAAGGCGACATTTTTTTGGTACACATTTTTTCTTATTGGATCATTTGGCAATGGGCATTGCAGTAAGGACTCATTTCAAAGTATTAAAGCTAGAGATGGCTATACAGCTAGCATTCCTAGAAGCTAAAATGGGCTGCCATTGCTGGTTATGTCTTGACAGGTTTACTTTTAAAGGATAAGCTCTCCTTTTGTAACAATTGTTACAATTGCAATGGCCTTTGCATACACCTACAGGTGCCATGCTTTACAGGCTCTAAAGGCCCTTTCACACTGGGGCTGCGTCGGCAGTAAAGCGCAGCTATTGTAAGCGGCGCTTTACCGTCGGTATGCAGCCGCTAGCGGGGCGGTTTTACCCCCGCTAGCGGCCGGGAAAGTG
This sequence comes from Lithobates septentrionalis, assembly GCA_037952835.1. Classification (NCBI taxonomy): domain Eukaryota; kingdom Metazoa; phylum Chordata; class Amphibia; order Anura; family Ranidae; genus Lithobates; species Lithobates septentrionalis. Next base: position 997,521 of record JBBDGP010000518.1, read on the forward strand.
TTAAAAACCACCGCAAAGCGCCTCTGCAGAAGTGCTTTGCCGGCGGTATAGCCACGCTGTCCCATTGATTTCAATGGGCAGGAGCGGTATACATTCCGCTCCTTCACCGCCCGGAAGATGCTGCTAGCAGGACTTTTTTTCCTGTCCTGCTAGCGCACCGCTCCAGTGTGAAAGCCCCGAGGGCTTTCACACTGGAGAGACAGCAGCAGCACTTTCGGGTCGGTTTGCAGGCGCTATTATTAGCTCAATAGCGCCTGCAAACCACTCCAGTGTGAAAGGGCCCTAAGTAAAACTAATAAATGCACTTTTTTTTTTTTTTTTTTAACCTGCAAAAAAGTTGTGCATTTATTTTATTAAAAGGTGAACTTATACTTTAAGCCATATCTGAAGAGTAAGTTCAGTTAAAGTGGAATTAAGCCTTTAGTATCAAAACTTGTGAGGCAGTTTATTATTATGGAACAGATGCACTGTCTATTCTGCAAACTTACTTGCCTGTTTTCAGTGTTCTTTTGAATGTACACTGGTCAAGCAAGAGGCTGAAAACTCAACACCGGTAAGATGATCAGCAAGGTTGTATCACTGGAGTAGAGGTGAGTATTTTGTGGACTTTGGTTTCTGCTTAAGTAGCCAGTTTGTGGGCACAGCCACAAACTGAAGATTTAATGATTTGCTTAGACTGTCAATACAGTTTAACTAGTCTACTTTGGCTTCCTTCTATTCAAGAAAGCTTGCTTTGGTATCGTCTCACATTTTTTGTATGAAACTATTAAAATAAATTTCCTTCCATGAGAATATGCACTGTAGTTATCTGTGTTTTCATCTTACAGAGCTGAAGCAGGAAGAGAGACAGAGCGCTGGAATAGAGATAATAGCTGAGTGATCATCACCTTATCCACCCTTACCTCATCAAGAACCTGGGATCAAAGAATGAGTAGCACTGATCATGTCTTAAACAGTCCCTTACTGGTGCCATTTCTTTTTTTTTTTTTCTGTGGAAAGTGATGTTTCAAGAGAACATCCATTGGATAGAGTGACGTTCCCTGGCAGGTCACAGGAACATCACCACTCGTAGTGTAGACATTTCTTGCCATTACCCGGCATTTCCATCCACAGAGGAAGTTCTAAAGGAAGGCAAAGTACTAGCGGAATTTCCACTGCTCACTGGAGGACTGAAATTGCGAGGGGGGGGCGGGTTATTAATATTTTATAGAACAGATATGTTTATTTTTTATTAAGCTAATTGGTGGCTGGAAAAGTGGAAATTGGAAGCATTAACAAAAAACAGACATTTCATCTCAAGGTGTGTGCGAGTGTATGTGTGCTGGTACCAACAAAACAGCTAATTGGAAGCAAGCTTAGTCTGTGGTCCTACACAACAGAAGACTAAAAGAAGAGATGCAAGATGATGCTGTGATTAGAAGATTTTAGTTAGAGGCATACAGATTTTCAGTAAGATGCTGTTGAGAAAAAAAAAATATCAGCAGATCAGTAATTTTATTCAGCAACGGAGACCATAACCATTGCCAGATTATTTTAACCCCCCCCCCCCCCAAAAAAAAAAATCTACAAATTCCTCAAGCTGACAATGTTTTATGAAATCTTCTGTTGGATAAATTACTAATTTGTTCACTTTCTTTTAAAATAGATATCTATGAAAACACCTTTCACCTAACCACCCTGTTCTGCTGTATTTACTTAATAAGTGTTTAATTGATGGGGGCAGTAAAAGTCACAGGTGCCAAGTAGTTTGTTGATTTTTCCTTTAAGTGAAGTTGTGCTTGCCCACATAGGACAAAGCAACAGGTTCACTTTAATTTGGCCTTCCCCAGTAGCACATACTTCTTTTTTTTTTTCCATAAAGATTTTATTCAAGATTTGCAAGATAAACAACTGTATCACGTTTAAGTTTACAAGTATTTGTACAAACAGAAATAAGTACAAACAAAAAGGAAGCATCACATAAAAAGGGGAAAACATCAGGGTACACATATCAAAATATGAGGCAATCAAAAATGAAATTGCTTATAGGCCTCCTCCAGGGTTGTCAGAGCGCTCTATCCATTAACGCATAAAAAGCGTCTGAGGATCGTACTCTCAATTTTCACCTCCCCCCTCTTCCTCCCCCTGCGCAATACAGGGGGCAGGAGAGCCTATTAAGCCCGTGCTTGCAGTAGCACATACTTCTACCTTTCTTTCACTTCCGCAAAATTGAAAGTAAAGTCCTCAAAGTACAAGTTGCTAGAGTATTATCTTGCCTGGGGGAATGGATGCCCCTTTGTGACAGGTCCCGATTGGCCCAGCACTGTCGGTAATAAAAAAAAAAAAAAAATTGGATTTTTGGTTTGCTTAGAAAATCTTTTCCTTAAATTACATCACGGGACACAGAGTCTTTATATTTATTACAGATAACCCCTTCAAGTTATTTGATCACTGGCAAAAAAAGACAGGAAGCCTCTCCAATTAGGCAAGGCTTCAGTTTTGTGTAACAAACCAAAAGGATAGGGTCTCTGTAACGTGATGCACCAAAAATCCCAGTTTGTTTATTGCACATCATGCGACAAAGCGCATCTTTATATTCACAATTACGAATCGGGATGTCCCGAAGCACTAACCAAACAGGTTAAAACTTCATACAGCAGCCTGCAGAGCATGCTGACAAAAAGGTAGGCTTTAACATCCACTTTGTCTTTGGTGCATACTCTTACCAAGTTTGTAAAGTAGTGGCTTTACAAACTTGAACTATCGAAGCCCGATTATGAATATCCCAGAAAGCACAGACACTCCTAATCACGTGAACGGTCAATGAAAAAAGATGGAGCTTTCCCTTTTAAGCCATAAGCTAACTGATCCAACAATAAATAGTAGTTCTGGAAGCTGTGACCCTTCTTTGGACCCTCAGGAAGCACAAAGAGGGAATCAGACTGCCAAGCATCAGTCTACCTAAGGTAACACCTGACAACATGAACCACATCCAAGGTGTAAAAGAGCCTTGTCTGTGGCTTAGGACAAAGACCAACACAATGTCCTTGTTCATATGCAATGAAGAGACCACCTTGGGGGGGGGGGGGGGGGGGGGCGGCGCAAAAAGTACAGCTGAGTTCCCAAAACCATCTTGTCGCAGTGGAGTACCAGAAATGCGTCCTTACAGGAGAGTAGCCATAGAATCACTGGAATTCTACTCAAGTCTGAAGTAGAAAAGATAGGATCTGTAACAGTGGAAAATTGAAGAGTTGGGAGAACTGGTTCCAAAGTGTCACCAGAGCATTTACTGCGCACATGTGCTTGACGATTCATGATCCCGAGGAAAAACCTGTCCACCTTTGCATTGAATCTGAATACCAGAAGATCTACATGTGGGGGTTCCCCATCATTGACATAGCTCCTCAAACACCTCTGGGTGGCGCATCTACTCCCCCAGAGACAGTTATTGGCAGCTGAGAAAAATTTTCAAGTTTAGAATGTATATCAGACAGAGTGGGTACATGGAGTTCCATCCAAGACAGCATGTGGTCCAGTTCCTCATGTGCCACACAACTTATAGTACCTCTTTGATGATTTATGTACACCATTGTGTAGTCCAACTGAAACCTCACAGGAAAGCCCTTCAACACTAAACAATGAATGGGCAAGGCAAATTGCCTTCAATTCCATGATATGAAACAATGACTGCTCATACAGGGACCAAGTACCCTGGATCAAAAGATGGCCCAGAACACTTCCCCAGCCCAGCATCCATTGTTAGGGCCTTCCAGGACCAAGGGAGGAGCAATTTTACAATCTGGGTAGAGATCTGCCAGTCAAGATAGTCTCTCATGCTAGGGGTTTAGTGACATCTGGGAATCCAGTGACTGCAATCTCCTTTCCCATACCACCAAGACATTCTGTTAGAGGGTTCTGGCATGAAACTAGGGAAAAAGAACTACTTCGAATGAGGCTACCATCTTCCCCAGAACCATCATGCAAAAGGAATTGAGAGACATGTCAGCCTTTCTTAGGAGTCTGACATCTGAGCCCTCAGAGTATGACATTTGTCCGGAGGAAAAAGCACCATCACCTGAGCAGTGTCCAGAATCAGGCCCAGATATTCCAACCTCTGGGCTGGGATTAGGGCAGACTTCTGAAAATTCAGAACCCAACCAAACCTCTCCAGAGTTTACTAGATATTAGATACTGTATATTGAGCAATATTGGTCTCCAACAGAAAAGTCCTTCAGGAGTAGGTTATCCTGGTACTTCGTCACAATAATACCCAATAAACAAATAAGCCCCAGAACTGGAGCCAGGCCCTTGGAAGAACACTTGGAGAACTGTGGACAGGCCAAGTGACAGGGCCACAAACTGTAATTGGCTGTTCTCCACTGTCAAACTGTAGAAACTTTCTGAGAAGGAAATGTTGAAAAGTGTAGGTAAGCATTTTTTACTCCACTGGAATCCTCAAGCGATATTAGGAACAAAGGAGTCATGCCACCAGGCTCCATCTATAAAACTTAGACCCCCATACACACTATTCGATTTACTGCAGATTTTCTTCAGATTTACCAAAACCATATAATACGAGATCAAACCTTAAGAGTTTCAAATTTGTATGCAATCAGGCAGGCCCTTACACTACATGGTTATGGTAAGTCTGAAGACAAAAATCTACAGAAAATCTAATAGTGTGTATGGGGTCTTAGCTATTACTCATTGACCCTTTATTCAAGTGGATGTTTGCTTTCATTAGGAGGATGTAGTTAATCATAAGTTATAATAAAATTGAGGATTCTGGATGAAGACCATCTGACCTAGTCACTACCCTCAGCTAGGTATAGCTATCTTTCTTTCTCGAACATCACAGGACACAGAGCCTCAGTAATTACTGATGGGTTATATAGGTATCACTAGGTGATTGGACACTGGCACACCCTAACCAGGAAGTTCAACCCCCTATCTAATCCCTCCCCTTGCAGGGATACCTCCGTTTTTACGCCAGTGTCTTAGGTGATAGACGTGTAAAGATGTCCTGTGCTGAGTTTCAAAGGGGATTATCCTATACTGGGGCAAGCCAGGCGAACCGGATCCATTTCAAAGTGTCTTTCTAGGCCGAATTGGATGGTACCCGGGCCTCGTGTCCGAAGAAACAAGGTTTTACCTGTAACGCTTCTCTTTTTAGAGAGCTGGACCCCGCATATCAGAAAATGGTTTTCTATCCTTATTTCTGGCCAGGTGCTTTACGGGGCCAGAACTGTGGATCCCCCTATTTGTAGGGGGCCCCAGTCTCTGAAGGTTTTTTCAAACGGAGCCCACCGTGAGAGGTGAAGATTGGGTATGTATAACAGAACCCTGCGGCTGGATAAGGTAAGAGGAGATTCCACAGAATTTTTAAATTCTAGTAGGTTTTTTCCATTAAGGTAAATGCATGCTATGCCTATTGTGACCACTGGGGGCTGCATAGAGCACATACCTTCTTATGCTGATGTCCGTCTCAGTGTGTCCACGCTGCACAAGCTCCACCAGCCAGCTCCAGGTAGGATGGGATGGGGTGTTTTCTCCTCAGGAATGTTCCCCCCAGGCTAGGGGGAGGCCGCAGGTGTCTGTGAGGCGGTTGTACACCGCTCTATCACCGCCGCCATTGCCATATGCAGGCCCATCACTACCGGCCTCTCTCCTTCCTCCCCCTCCCCCAGCCTTTCCTCCATATTGATTCCGGAGGGTCGGCCAGCGCGGGAAGCGCTCGTTTTTTCGAAATACGCGGGGGGGGGGGGCGGGGCATCAGCACAGCGTCCAGCGTGCTCAGACGCCCACACAGGCCGGCTGCAGGCTATTAAAAGCACTCTGTACAGGTGCACAAAGCCTACGGAGGGACACAGAGCTGACGGTCGCATGTAAGGTGGGACACGGGCATTCTCCTAGGCAGCATTTACTAAGGTAACACCAGACTGGGCATTTGGTAGCAGGGCTTTTAGCCGGACTACATCGCTCAGCAGTCAGTGTTCATTTTGTGATACCTCCACCTTGTTGCTTTGCACTATGGGTAGAAGAGGTTCAAATACCCCAAGAACCAGAGACTCTAGGGCAGTGCTGGCGAACCTTGGCACCCCAGATGTTTTGGAACTACATTTCCCATGATGCTCAGGCACTCTGCAGTGTAGTTGAGCATCATGGGAAATGTAGTTCCAAAACATCTGGGGTGCCAAGGTTCGCCATCGCTGCTCTAAGGGATCTCTTTCAGGTTCTGAGGACCCCCTTTCTGCAGCATCCTCCCCCTGAGGGGCCAGGGACTGCTAGCCAGAGGGAGCCATTGGGGTCAGGGGCTACACCTGCCTCCGGCACTTCAGCCCCTGTATACATTACACAGGAGGTTTTTTCCTCAGCCATTAGTGGTTTAGAGGAAAGATTAATGGCCGTAATAACATCTTCACTCAGTGGAAGAAAACGCAATAGGCCTTCCTCTGTTTCCCAAGACTCTCAGGCAGAGGAGCTCTGGAATAAAGGAGAAGAATCCCTTTCAGAGGATCAGGATGGGACGGACGATTCCTCTTCGGAGGAATCAGGTGGAGAGGGGCCCTCTGCGACTTCCCAGGAGGAGAAAGTCTTAGTGCAGATCCTTACTGGATTGGTCCGCTCCACATTTAAGTTGCCCATATCTGAAACAGTTAAAGAACCCTCTTCTTCTTTAGGGTCACTGAAACCTCAAACTACACATGCTTTTCCTGTTCATAATTTACTTGAAAAGCTCCTTTTATTCTGAGTGGGATCACCCAGATAAGCGTTTTTTTTCCGCCGAAAAAGTTCTCAACACTTTATCCGATGGAAGAAAAGTTTATTAAAATGTGGGGAATACCAGCCATTGATGCGCCCATTTCCTCCGTAAATAATAGTCTGACTTGTCCTGTAGACAATGCTAAGATGCTCAGGGATCCTGTTGATAAAAAGATGGAATCCCTATTGAAGGATGTTTTCTCCTTGGCAGGTTCAGTGGCTCAACCTGCAGTTGCAGCGATTGGAGTCTGTCAATACTTAAGAGACCATGTTAAGCAGGTCATCAAAGTTTTACCTGAACAGCAGGCCCAGGGGTTGGCTAACCTTTCTGCGGCCTTATGTTATTGACGCCATCAAAGATTCTATCATGCAAACCTCTCGTCTTTCACTGGGGTTGGTGCATATACGTAGAATCCTATGGTTGAAAAATTGGTCAGCCGAAGCACCATGTAAGAAGCTGCTGGCTGGGTTTCCATTTCGTGGTGCAAGGTTGTTTGGAGAAGACTTGGATAACTATATCAAGAGAATCTCTTGTGGGAAAAGCACTCTCTTACCTGTTAAGAAGAAGAGTAAGCGTCCCTCTTTCAAACAGACTCTTTCCCCAGCGCCAGGGGCTTCAGCCTCCAGGCAGTCTCGACGGCCTCCTCCGTCCGGGGCCAGAAACAAGAGTCAACCCCAGGGACAAAAGAAGTCCTGGGGGAAGAAGCCTACTAGGCAAAACACTAAGACCTCTTCATGAAGGGGCGCCCCCGCTCACTCGAGTGGGGGAAAGACTGCGACAGTTCTCAGGGCTCTGGCAGGAGGAAATCCAGGACAGATGGGTAATCTCCACCGTAACCTTAGGGTACAAGCTGGAGTTTCAAGAATTTCCCTCTCCTCGTTTCCTCAGATCAAGTGTCCCCAGAGATCCAGAGAAGAAGCAGGAGGTCATTATGGTGGTTCCCGCAAAGGACCAAGGATTGGGCTTCTATTCCAACCTTTTTACGGTCCCAAAACCAAATGGGGATGTCAGACCCATTCTGGATTTAAGGGATCTGAACCGATTCCTAAGGATTCAGTCCTTCCGCATAGAATCAATTCGGACAGTAGTCTCCACCCTGCAGGGAGAATTTCTGGCATCGATGGACATCAGAGATGCATATCTGCATGTGCCCATCTTTCCTGCTCATCAGAAGTTTCTGCGCTTCGAGATAGGAGGGCGCCATTTCCAGTTTGTGGCTCTGCCTTTTGGGATAGCCACTGCACCTCGAGTGTTCACAAAGGCCTTGGCCCCTCCTCTGGCCAGATTAAGGGCTCAGGGTATAGCTGTCATAGCATACCTAGACGACCTGCTCCTGATAGACCGGTCGGTAGCCTCCTTGAACGGGAACTTGAGGACCACAGTCAAGTATCTGGAACACCTAGGTTGGATCCTCAACCTAGAAAAATCTTTCCTAAAACTGTAAGAAGACTGGAGTATTTGGGTCTGATCATAGATACAAGCCAGGAGAAAATATTTCTACCTCAGGCAAAGATCACTGCTTTTAAAAAGGGAGCTGATTCTGGTAGTCAGGACCAAGAAGGGTCCTTCTGTCCGCCTTTGTATGAGGCTGCTAGGAAAGATGGTGTCTTAATTCGAAGCAGTTCCTTATGCTCAGTTTCATTCAAGACTGCTGCAACACAGTATTCTGTCAGCCTGGAACAAGGTGGTTCAGGCATTAGATTTCCGATGCACCTGTCTCATGCAGTGCGTCAGAGCCTCAACTGGTGGTTAATACCCAAAAACCTGCAGAAGGGGAAATCCTTTCTACCGGTTACTTGCACGGTGGTAACAGATGCCAGTCTGTCGGGTTGGGGAGCAGTTCTGGAACAGTCTGCGGTTCAGGGGGTATGGTCCAAGACCGAGAGGACCTTACCCATCAACATTCTGGAGATCCATGCGGTATATCTAGCCCTAAAGGCCTGGACTATCAGGCTGCAGGGTTGCGCGGTCAGTATCCAGTCCGACAATGCCACAGCAGTGGCTTATGTCAATCATCAGGGAGGCACCAGGAGCCGAGCTGCTCAAAAAGAGGTGAACCAGATCTTAGTCTGGGCAGAGAAGCATGTGCCATGCATATCGGCAGTTTTCATTCCAGGGATAGAGAACTGGCAGGTAGACTATTTAAGTCGCAAGCAGTTACTCCCAGGGGAATGGTCTCTGCATCCCGACGTCTTTTGGGCCATATGCCAAAGATGGGGGGGTTCCAGATGTAGATCTCTTTGCATCCCGATTCAACAAAAAGACAGATTTGTGGCAAGAACAAAGGATCCTCTTGCATGCGGGATGGATGCGTTGGTGATTCCGTGGCATCGGTTCTCACTGATTTATGCATTCCCGCCTATTCTGCTACTGCCACGACTCCTTAGCAGGATCGGGCAGGAAAGGAAGTCAGTACTTCTGGTGGCCCCCACTTGGCCCAGAAGGACGTGGTATGCGGAAATAGTAAGGATGACGGTGGGTTCCCCGTGCAAACTACCGGTACGCCCAGACCTCTTATCTCAGGGTCCAGTGTTCCATCCTGCCTTACAAACGCTAAATTTGACTATTGAGACCCACGTTCTGAAGAGTCGTGGGCTTTCAGGTCCTGTGATATCTACCTTGATCAATGCAAGGAAGCCAGCTTCCAGAATGATTTATCATACAGTCTGGAAAGCTTATGTATCCTGGTGTGAATCCAGGGGGTTGGCATCCCAGAAAATATGTGATAGGTAGAATTTTTGATTTTCTACAATTGGGATTAGAGATGAGGCTGGCCTTGAGTACTATCAAGGGCCAGGACTCGGCCACTTGCTTCGCATTCTTTGGTCCGAAACTTTATGCAGGGGGTGACGCGTCTTAATCCTCCGGTTAAGCCACCCCTAAACCCCTGGGACATGAACTTGGTTCTGTATGTGTTACAGAAACAGCCTTTTAAACCAATACGTCAGATTCCTTTGGTCTTGTTGACAAGGAAGTACATTTTTCTGGTAGCCATTTCTTCTGCTAGAAGAGTATCAGAATTAGCAGCCCTTTCCTGTAAAGAGCCTTATTTGATTATACACAAGGATAGAGTGGTATTGCGCCCTCATCCTAGTTTTTTACCGAAGGTGGTTTCAGATTTTCATTTAAACCAAGACATCGTTCTGCCTTCCTTTTTTCCAGATCCCTGTTCTCCGGAAGAAAGATCACTACATTCTTTGGATGTAGTAAGAGCAGTCAAGGCCTATCTGGAGGGAACTGCTCAGATTCGCAAAACGGATGTTTTGTTCGTGCTGCCAGAGGGTCCCAGTAGAGGACAAGCAGCGTCAAAAGCTACCATTTCTAAATGGATTCAACAGTTTATTATTCAGGCTTATGGTTTGAAACAGAAGATTCCTCCGTTTCAGATCAGGGCACATTCCACAAGGGCTATTGGTGCTTCCTGGGCAGTGCATCACCAGGCCTCTATGGCTCAAATCTGCAAGGCCGCAACCTGGTCTTCAGTCCATACATTCACCAGATTCTATCAGGTGGATGTGAGAAGGCATGAGGATATGGCCTTTGGGCGTAGTGTGCTGGGACATCCCATCAGTAATTACTGAGGCTCTGTGTCCCGTAAATGTTCGAGAAAGAAAATAAGGATTTTACAGGTAAGCTGTTATAAAAAAAATCCTTTCTTTCGATGGACATCACGGGACACAGAGATCCCGCCCCTCTTCTAATACACTATATTGCTTGGCTACAAAACTGGAGGTATCCCTGCAAGGGGAGGGATTATATAGGGGGTTGAACTTCCTGTTTAGGGTGTAACCAGTGTCCAATCACCTAGTGATACCTATATAACCCATCAGTAATTACTGAGGCTCTGTGTCCCGTGATGTCCATAGAAAGAAAAGGATTTTACAGGTAAGCTGTTATAAAAATAAAAAAAAATCCTATTTTTACAGTATCTTACAAAAGTCAGTACACCCCTCACATTTTTGTAAATATTTTATCTTTTCATGTGACAACACTGAAGAAATGACACTTTGCTACAATGTAAAGTGGTGAGTGTACAGCTTGTATAACAGTGTAAATTTGCTGTCCCCTCAAAACAACTCAACACACATTAATGTCTAAACCGCTGACAACAAAAGTAAGTACACCCCTAAGTGCAAATTGGGCCCAAAGTGTCTTTTGTGTGGCCATCATTATTTTCCAGTAATGTCTTGAAGTGGTTGTAAACCCACTTAAAAAAACAAAACAAAACAAAAAAAACCCCTGCAAGACAAAGGCATTATGAGCTAGTATGCATAGCATACTAGCTCATTATGAAATACCTTAGATTGAAGCCCCCGCAGCGGTCCCAGTACACAGCTCCAGCCGGAGACATCGCTCCCAGAGTTGCTTCCAGGTATCGCGGTCTCCGGTGCTGTGATTGGCCGGAGCCGCGATGACGTTGCTCCCACGCATGCACGCGGAAGCCGCCAGTAACAGCACATTAGCTGACGCAACAGCACAAAAGAGCCATCGCTTCAGTGCGCATGTGCCAATGACGTCGGCACATGCTGATACAGGAGACATCTCCTAAACTGTGCAGGTTTAGGAGATATCGGGTGGCTACAGGTAAGCCTTATTATAAAGGCTTACCTGTAGTAAAAAGTGGATTGTAAGAGTTTACAACCACTTTAACACTCTTGGCCATGGAGTTCACCAGAGCTTCACAGGTTGCCACTGGAGTCCTCTTCCACTCCTCCATGATGACATCATGGAGCTGGTGGATGATAGAGACCTTGCGCTCCTCCACCTTCCATATGAGGATGCCCCACAGATGCTCAATAGGGTATAGGTCTGGAGACATGCTTGGCCAATCCATCACCTTTACCCCCAGCTTCTTTAGCTAGGCAGTGGTCATCTTGGATGTGTGTTTGGGGTAGTTATGTTGGAATACTGCCCTGAGGTCCAGTCTTCGAAGGGAGTGGATCATGCTCTTCTTCAGTATGTCACAGTACATGTTGGCGTTCATGGTTCCCTCAATGAAATGTAGCTCCCCAGTGCCAGCAGCACTCATGCAGCCCCAGACTATGACACTCCCACCACTATGCTTGACACCATCTGAACCAAATAATTTTATCTAGGTCTCATCAGACCACAGGACATGGTTCCAGTAATCCATGTCCTTAGTCTGCTTGTCTTCAGCAAACTGCAGGCGTTCTAGTGCATCATCTTTAGAAGAAGAGGCTTCCTTCTGGGACAACAGCCATGCTGACCAATTTGATGCAATGTGCGGCGTATGGTCTGTGCACTGACAGGCTGACCCCCACCCTGCAACAATGCTGGCAGCACTCATATGTCTATTTCCCAAAGACAACCTTCTTTGGTCGACCGAGGCCTGGTATGAGTGGAACCAGTCCTGTTAAACCACTGTATGGTCTTGGCCACCATGCTGCAGCTCAGTTTCAGGGCCTTGGCAATCTTCTTATAGCCTAGGGCAGCGATGGCGACCTTGGCACCACAGATGTTTTGGAACTACATTTCCCATGATGCTTAACTACACTGCAGAGTGTATGAGCATCATGGGAAATGTAGTTTCAAAACACCTGGGGTGCCAAGGTTTGCCATCCTTATGTAGAGCGACAATTTTTTTTTTTCAGATCCTCAGAGTTCTTTGCCATGAGGTGCCATGTTGAACTTCCAGTGACCAGTATAAGTGAGAGCAATAACACCAAATTTAACATACCTGCGCCCAATTCACACCTGAGACCTTGTAACAAATCGCATGGGAGGGAAAATGGCTAATTGGGCCCAATTTGGACATATTCACTTAGGGGTGTACTCACTTTTGTTGCCAGTGGTTTAGACATTAATGGCTGTGTGAGTTATTTTGAGGGGACAACAAATTTACACCGTTATACAAGCTGTACACTCACTACTTGACGTTGTAGCAAAGTATCATTTATTCAGTGTTGTCACATGAAACGATATAATAAAATATTTACAATAATGTGAGAGGTGTACTCACTTTTGTGAGATACTGTATATACTGCATATCAAAAGGACTAAACCCAGCATTTTTTTTTCTTTAAAAAAAAAAAAAAAAAAGAAATTAAGGATTTGAACATCAGATTTTTACTGACATTTGTTTCTAATTGTTAAAATGTACCATTCTGTGGGGGTAATGGCCATTACCAAGGTATACAAGGATAGACTGGAAAAAAAAAAAAAAGGATTATTTTTAGTAGAGTGGGTAAGAGTCTGACCTTCTGTCAGGTAGCCATGTGTGTGACTGTTGAGGTTTTCCTTTAACTTCTGCTTGTCTGTTACCATTAGGAAGTGAAGCACAAATCTCTCCATTAAAGCTGAACTGCACTGCATCCGAGCAACACAAACCAAAAATGCTATTTAAATTAGTTTCTAATATTCAAAGCAAACTCACCTATCCATCCATGTCTCCATGCTTTATTTTTCTGAGAAATTGCTTTGAAAAACATCACCCTAGCATTTCAGGCCATAGCCATCCTGAGTAAGGGCAGATGATTCATGTTGCATTTACTTTCTGGTATCCATCTGACCTTAGCTCAGGCATGCAGACAGGAGGTTGTGCTTAGCTGAGAAAACCCCCTTCCTTCCCATCTGAAGACTCCTGGGATGTATGACATCATAGGCTTGGAAACCAGGATGTAACTTTAAAACAAGTAAAAATGTTATACTTTCCTGCCAATTTACTAATGCTAGGAGCATAATGGCACTGCTGGGACAGTTAAAGGGCAAAACCTATTACAAGACGATTGTATGGTCCAGTTTATTGAGAGCCCGACTAGGAATGAAGCTCTGCTGGACCTGGTAATCTCAAACCATGCAGAGCTTATTACCACTATGCATATAAAAAGAACATCCGGGTAGCAGTGACCATAACATGATTTCATTTAATGTTAGCTGTAAGCAACAAACACATATGGGTAAGATAAAACACTTAAGTTTAAGAGAGCACATTTTCCAAGGATGAGGGCTGCTCTCCAGGACTTAGACTGGGAGGGAATATTGGCATCAATGGACACAGAACAGAAATGGGAATTCTTCAAAGTGACTGTATGTAAACTTACCTCAAAGTATATTCCCATGGTCAATACGTTTAAAAGGCTAAAAATAAATGTGGCTCACAGCCAAAGTTAAAATGGCTATCAATAATAAAAAAATAAGAATAAAAAAAAAAAAGCTTTTAAAAAAATATAAAAATGAAGGAACGCTATCATCGTTTAGGGTTACAAAGAATATAACAGAATATTTAAAAAGGAAATCAAGGACGCAAAAATTCAAAACGAATAAAAGATAGGACAAACCCCCAAAAATTTATCAAATATATTAATAGCAAATAATTAATAGGTCATCTCTGAGCGTAGTGGGTGACTGGGGACAAAGAGAAGGCAAATTTATTAAATACTTTCTTCAAATCTGTGTATACAGAGGAGCTCATGTCCATAATGGGGGTGGTAGTGACACAGCCCCAAATGATCCACAATGGTCAAAAGTGATATGGTCCAGAAATATTGAGACAGAATAAAGGTGTAGAAAGCACCTGGACCAGATGGCATCCACTCACGGATCCTAAAAGAATTGAGCTCTGTTCATTTCAAGGCCATCATTTCTAATATTTAGGGACTCGTTAATAACTGGAATGGTACCACTGGATTGGCACAGGGCCAATGTGGTGCCTATATTTAAAAAGGGATCAAAGCCTTTGCCAAGTAACTATAGACCTGTTAGTTTAATAAAAGACCGCATAGACGAGTTCTTGCTGGAAAAAAAAATATTTTAAGCAACAGACAGCATGGATTCATGAAAGACAGAAGTTGTCAAACAAACCTGATTTCTTTTTATGAGGCGGTAAGTAAAACCTTGGACAGAGGGGTGGCGGTGGATGTGGTATACTAGGATTTTGCAAAAGCGTTTGACACTGTTCCCCACACACGGATCATGTGGAAGGTAAAGGTCTACAGACTTGGAAAGATCAATTTGTAAATGGATAGAAAACTGGCTAAAAGACAGAATTCAGAGAGTAGTGGTTAATGAGCCTTACTCGGAATAGTCTAAGGTTATCAGTGGTGTACCCCAAGGGACCCTTACTTTTTAATATCTTTATAAAGGATATAGGGTCTGGGATTAAAAGTAATTTCTGTCTTTGCAGATGACACCAAGCTATGCAGCGGAATAACATCCTGACAGGATGTCGCCAATTTACAAGCGGATTTCAATGCACTGTCTAATTGGGCAACTAAGTGGCAAATTAGGTTTAATGTTGATAAATGTAAAGTTATGCACTTGGGGGCTAAGAATATGCATGCATCATACATACTAGGGGGAATCCATAGTGGAGAAGGCTCTGGGGGTTTTGGTAGATCATAAGCTTAATAATAGCATGCAATACCAAGCTGCGGTTTCCAAAAAGAGCAAAGTTCTTTCTTGTATTGAGAGAGATATGGACTCCAGAGAGAGAGAGAGATGTCATTTTGCCTCTGTACAAATTATTAGTAAGGCCTCATCTGGAATATGGAGTTCAGTTTTGGGCACCAATTCACAAAAAAGATATCAGGGAACTGGAGAAAATGCAGAGAAGGGCAACCAAACTGATAAGAGGCATGGAGGAGCTCAAATATGAGGAAAGATTTAGAGGAACTGAATTTATTCCCTCTTGAGAAGAGGCGAAGAGGATATGATCAACATGTACAAATACATAAGTGGTCCATATAGTAAACCTTGTGTTGAGTTAGTCACTTTAACCACTTCAGCCCCGGAAGGATTTACCCCCTTCCTGACGAGAGCATTTTTTGCGATTCAGCACAGCGTCGCTTTAGCTGACAATTGTGCGGTCATGCGACGTTGTACCCATACAAAATTGACATCCTTTTTTTCCTCCCACAAATAGAGCTTTCTTTTGGTGGTATTTGATCACCTTTTGCGTTTTTATTTTTTGCGCTATAAACAAAAAAAGACCGACAAATTTGAAAAAAAAAAAAAGCAATATTGTTTACCTTTTGCTATAACAAATATCACAAAAAATAAACAAATATTTCTTCCAGTTTAGGCTGATATGTATTCTACATATTTTTGGTAAAAAAAAAAAAAAAAAAAAAAAAAATCGCAATAAGTGTATATTGATTGGTTTGCGCAAAAGTTATAGTGTGGATAGATTTATGGCATTTTTATTGTACATATTTTTGGTAAAAAAAAAAAAGTTAATACTACATAAGTTAATAATAAAAATGCCATAAATCTATCCCTTATTTTGTAGACGCTATAACTTTTGCGCAAACCAATCAATATACACTTATTGCGATTTATTTATTTATTTATTTACCAAAAATATAAAATTGCAATAAGTGTATATTGATTGGTTTACGCAAAAGTTATAACGTCTACAAAATAGGGAATAGATTTATGGCATTTTTTTTTTTTTTTTTTACTAGTAATGGCGGCGATCAGCGATTTTTATCGGGACTGCAACATTGTGACGGACAGAGTGGACACTTTTGACACTATTTTGGGACCATTGACATTTATACAGTGATCAGAGCTACACATAGCCACTGATTACTGTATAAATGACACTGGCAGGGAAGGGGATAAACACTAGGGGGGTGATCAAGGGGTTAAGTGCATTCCATGGATGTGTTCTAACTGTAGGGGGGGGGGGGGGGGATGGGCTCACTACAACCTGACAGAGATTTCTGCTCCGGATGACGGGGAGCAGTAGCTCCCTGTCATGTTGCTAGGCAGAACAGGGAAATGTCTTGTTTACATAGGCATCTCCCCCCGTTCTGCCTCTCCTTGCCGCAATTGCGGGCCACCGGCGAACAGAGTTCGCAGGAACCGCGGACACGCCTGCTAGGCGGCAAATTCAAAGGGACATGCGGCTGCCCGTGCCATTCTGCCGGTGGTAATCGGCCGCGGGGATCGGCAAGTGGTTAGGTCATCAGAGGACACTTTACATCTAGAGGAAAAAAGATTTAATCTCCAAATAGGGAAAGGTTTCTTCACAGTAAGAGCTGTGAAAATGTGGAATAGACTCCCTCCAGAGGTGGTTCTGTCAAGCTCAGTAGATTTTTTTTTTTTTTTTTTTAAAGCAAAGGGCTGGATTCTTTCCTAAATGTACATAATATAACTAGGTACTAACATTTATAGGTAAAGTTGATCCAGGAAAAATCCTATTGCCTCTTGGGGGATCAGGAAGGGATATTCTCCCCTGCTGTAGCAAATTGGAGTATACTTTCCTGGGGTTTTCCCCCTTCCTCTGGATCACCTGTGGGTGAAGGATTGTGTATATGGGATTGTATTTTTTATTTTTTTTGGTTGAACTAGATGGACTTGTGTCTTTTTTTCAACCTGATTAATTATATAACATAAGGATTTAACATAATCAATGTTGATTGAGACAGTGAAGTTCCGCTTTAAATAAAAGAGAAAGCAGTAAAAACATGTTATAACTTAGAAAGATAAGACCACAAACATGAATGCTGGGCTCAGTTCACATCAATGATAAAACTTGCATTAAAAAAACCTCCTAAAATCATTTGCATACAAACTTAAATGCATTTTTCTACTTCTGTTTTATTATTTAAACCTAACAGGCCACATGAAAGTTGATCTCAATCTGCGTTTACATGTGCATCAATCTCTACCCAAATTCTTGATTGACAGTCAGTCATTCTTCTAAATGTTGGTAGCCTCACTGGGTTCCAATCACTTGGAAACACCTTCACCTCCTTAGAGACTGCTAGACATCTTGAATTAAGCCTGTGAAGAACAAAATTTGTCTCTGCACTGTACATGGGTGCTCAGATCACTAGAAAGAAAGACCCGCATCCCATGTTATTTAGAGTTCTGCATTTACATGCATGGAAAACCTATGGAAGAGTCACATTTTCATTTACTACGGTGGTTCTTCTCTTCATTTTATATTTAAAGCAAACATATACTGGAGAATTGGTCACACTGAAGAGCATGAGGCACTATATGAGAGACTTCCACGGACATGAAACTCACTTGATGGCATTTCAAATGTATATGGAGAAAACATCAGCTGCCTTGGATGGTGCCAAATCTGCAGCTGTTTGACCTCTACAGTCTCGTATATCACTGATCCCTTTACAATGATGAAGGAGGAAATGGCACATCTCCCGTTGACCTCCTTCTGCTGCCTGTTGGGCAAACAACAAATATGAGGAAATTGAAAATGACATCAAGATTCAGGATCTCACAGATTCAAAGGGCGAAAATCTCAAATCATTTAATCTACTGTGAAGACTTGCTGAGTCTCCTTAGTAAAATAACTGCCAAATTAAAAGCATGTACCGTATATAAAAAGGTAACATTTTGTGCAGATAATTTGGCAACTATGCCATATAATTAGTCATGAACAAAGGAATACAATTATAGGCTTTTGAGCAACTTGGAGATTGGCACAGTGTTATGATGTAAAACCATTAGCTTTCGGCATGAAAGTAGAGAATATAATAAATTAGGGATAAGGTTAGCTGTCTGTCTTTCTTTTCTGATTTTTCTTGTATGAAAATCCTACAAAAATGGTACACATTAAACAAAAATCATTTGTTCTGTTCCCGTACAAGAAAAGTTTTGGAGTTGGTCCCTTTGAAAATTTTCATACGAAAATTCAGAACTGGCTGTCGAAAGTTGTGTACACACTAGGGTTGTCCCGATACCGATACTAGTATCGGTATCGGCACCGATACCGAGCATTTGCCCAAGTACTTGTACTCGGGCAAATGCTCCCGATGCTTCCCCCGATACCTGGAAGTCAGCTGTGATCGGCGCGTGGGGGAGTTACAAGATTCTCCCCCCGCCGGCTTTCAGCTGCTTTAGTGACATACAGCGGTGATCGCTCACAGCTGACTGTCACTGCATCCTCCTCCATCCCCCCTCCTTTCCTCTGTGCCTCTCCGCTGTCCCCCTCCGTTCCTCTCTCCTTATCTGTCCCTCTCAGCTGTCCCCTCCGTTCTGCTCTCCTTATCTGTCCCCTCCGTTCTGCTCTCCTTATCTGTCCCCTCCGTTCTGCTCTCCTTATCTGTCCCCTCCGTTCTGCTCTCCTTATCTGTCCCCTCCGTTCTGCTCTCCTTATCTGTCCCCTCCGTTCTGCTCTCCTTATCTGTCCCCTCCGTTCTGCTCTCCTTATCTGTCCCCTCCGTTCTCCCCCTCCGTTCCTCCGTCCCCCTCCTCCTTCCTTTGTGTATGGATAGAGTCAGCTGACTCTGTCCATTCACATAACTGAAACATTGTAATCGTCTGTGATTACTATGTGTCAGTTTATGAATGGAGAGAAGCTGCTGTCTTCTCTACATTCATTCTCAGTGCAGCTGAGGCTGCAGAGAAAGGGACTGGGGAATCTCTATCCTCTGTCTCTTTCTCTGTCCCAAGGGGGAGATATCAGAGGTCTGTTAAGACCCCTGATATCTCACCAAAGCCCCCCAAAAGGGCTGATTAAAAAAAAAAAAAAAAAACACAATAAAAAAAAATTATTGTAAAAAATAAAAATTGTAAAAAAAAAAAAAAATACACACATACAACGTTCACCCCCTCCCCCCCCCCCCCCCAAAAAAAGCAAGCACTGTTAAAAAAAAAAAACTGTCACGTGACATTAAAAAAAAAGTATCGGTAATCGGTATCGGCGAGTACTTGAAAAAAAGTATCGGTACTTGTACTCGGTCCTATAAAAGTGGTATCGGGACAACCCTAGTACACACTATACGAAAATTCTTTGGATGAAAAAATTTGCCCAATTTACTTATACAGGGGGTCCCCTAGTTACAAAAATCCGACTTACAAACGACTCCTACTTACAAACGGAGGCAGACAACAGGAAGTGAGAGGAAATCTACCCCTAGGAAGGGAAATTCTCTCCTGTAAGAGCTATTATGGGGAAAAGGTACCTCCACTGATGCATTATTACCAAGGCTTGCTTCCACAACAACCCAAAATTTTCAAAATCCAATTGTCATTGGGACAGAAAGTGAGATGAAATCTTCTGAACAGGGGCACAGACAGCAAAACAAATGTTACAGGGGTGATAACCCTTCCCTATGCTATCCAAAAAGCTTAAAAATAGTTTTTTTGGCTGGAGCTACACTTAAAACATGTACCTGTTCCGACTTACAAACAGATTCAACTTAAGAACAAACCTATAGTCCCTAACTTGTTTGTAACCCGGGGACCCCCTGTAGTGTGTACGAGCCTTAAGGTTAAGGAGTTAGTCCCGGTTCACATATATGCGATGCGGGAACCAGAGCAATTCCAGTGCTGGTATGGATTTTGGGGAGGGGACCAAAGGGGGTTCGCCTTAAAAATCCATACCAGACCGAAAGTATGGTCTGGTCTTGGAGGGGGACTGACGTTTAAAAAAAAAAAAAAAAATAATAATAATAATTGTCGCTGGGTTCCCCTTCAAGATCAGAGTACAAGTAGCATGATCAGTTGGACAATGATCCGACTTCAAGGAAATTCAATGGGCTGAAGTAGGATCAAAGTCGTGCAGGAACCATTTTCGAAAGTCGAACGTGTCGGACCAGTTGAGACGGCTCTCATAGGGAACCATTCATTTTATACACGTCATGCGACTTGTGCTCCAAATGTTGGAGCATTTGTTGTACATGTGTGAACCCGGCCTAAAACCTGGAAGCTGACTGGTCTAAATTATCTCTTGCAGAAGAACAGAAGAAAATAGTGGGAGAAGATTTGAAGCATCCAACTTCGGTCATGCATTGAAATTTGGAGTGAACCTTCTGGTGCCCACTGCCAAGTAGAGGCATAGAAACAATTAGGTAGCCAGGCAGTCCAATCTAGGAGACAGCAGGAAGTTTCTAAAGAATATAGTTTGTATTCTCACTTCTAATGATAATAGACACTAAAAGCTGCAAGGTTTGATTAAGCCCAAAAGGTGCGCACTATCTTTATTTTTATATGTACGAGTAAAATGGGCTTCAAAAAAAAGTACCGTATTTTCCGCAATATAAGGCGCACCTAAGAGCCTTATATTTTCCTCCAAATCGGCCGTGCGCCTAATATGCCGGTGCGCCTTATGTGTGCACTGAGTTCCAAAATCATTTCCCGCTCTGACACAGGGACATACGCTGGCAGCAATAAACCAACCACTCCACTTTGAAGGAGATCTACAATCTAAACAGATCCATCAAACCCGTTTTACCCCTGGGCACTAGCACACTGTTGATGCGCTTTGAGTCTCCGCCTGGAGCCACATCACGTGGGTTCCTACTCCAGTGCTACACGGCTGGTGTGTGTATTGCTGTGTGAGCGGAGCGCCCCAATCTCAGTGATACTACTGACTATCACTGTACGCACCGGGAAGTCATTTGTCCCTTCACATGAACTGTATCTCCAGCGCAGTGTGGCCGGGTGTTTCTCCTACCTGTGAGCTGGGCGATCTACTTTTGGCGATACCGCTGATCATTCCTGCAGGGACCAGTACGTTTTTTATACTTGATTTTGTCTGGACATACTTAGCTGGAATTCCCATAAGGATATTTGTTTGCAGGATGACTATACACCACCTATTTTGGCATTGTCTGCAGATACCGGACATTAAAGCAAGCTTTCATTGATTCATTCATAGTAGAATAAAGTACAAGTAAACTCACTGTTTTGCTTCAGTTACCTTGTTTTTTTGTAGACCGTATGTTTTAGCATGTGCTTTATAATGCAGCGCGCCTTATGTATGGGTCAAATACAGAAATAGTCCCCATAATTGAGACTGCGCCTTAAAATCCGGTGCGCCTTATGGTGCGGAAAATACGGTATTTACATTATTTTTCTTTTCATATACTTCAGACACTGTTATTTTTAAAACTTATACAAAAAAACAAATAGAAACAAAGTTGTTGTGAATGTTAATGGTTACATTCACTGCATGTAATAACAGATCAGTTGCTGCCAATTGCTTTTTACTCTATCTCCTAGCAAGCTATTGTTAGGCTTATGGAGAGAAGCTTCCCTGAAACAGCATAGATAGCATCCTGGAAACTGCACAGTAAAGCCCCATGTACACGGGACGCTGAGGCAAAGTCCTCTGAACAAATTTTTTTGACACCTTGAAACCGGCGTTTAAAACGCCCGTTTAGCCGTGTTTAACCACGTTTGCGTCTAGAAGCGTTTATTAAGATTACCTCATTTAAGACCCTCCCCAAGCTCAAAAAACACTGTTAGTTAACTATTTCAGCCATTTTGACCAGAGTGAGTAGCAACAGCAAAGAGAGCAGTTGTCTACTTGTATTTGCCTCTATTTCTGTGCTTTTTTTCTGCAATGGATCCAATAATGAGCATAATTTGGATACAGCAATGCCTGTGGTGTATTGCATCAAGGGCTATATATGGTCTAGGAATCATCGCAAGTAATTAAAACATTTTTAACTTTTTTTTTATGTGTTTTTTCCATCATTTTTTGGTCTACGTCACCTGCCACAAGTTGCGGATTGTCCACTTGCCACGTCACCTGCCTCAAGTTGCGGATTGTCATTTGCCACAAGTTGCGGATTGTCCACTTGCCACGTCACCTGCCTCAAGTTGCGGATTGTCATTTGCCACAAGTTGTGGATTGTCCACTTGTCCCATCACATGCCACAAGTTGTGGATTCTCCACTTGCTACGTCACCTGCTACAAGTTGCTTGTTCAAATCTAACAACATATGGGTCAAATTACAATTATACTTCTGATAACAGCAATGCTAGTGGTGTATTGGATTGGATCATGGGCTCATTAGGGTATATAAATGGTTTTTGAATCATTGCAAGCAATTACAATTTTTTTTAAATATTTTAATGGTTTTTCATCATTTGCCATCATTTTTGAGATTTTTAATGTAAAAAAAAAAAAAAAAAAAAAAATAGGGCACCTTTAAAAACGCTTATAAACGAAAACGCGGCTAAACGCCGGTACTGCGTTTAGCCACGTTTGGCGTCTGAAACGTGGAAATCTTCTTCATCTGAATCCATTTTTTTGCTTCCAAAGAAATGCTGTTAAACGCAACTGCAAAAAAATGTCAATAAACGAGACTGTGTACATGGTCACATAGGATAACATTGAATGAGTTCAGGGGCAGTTGAAAAAAAGCGTCCAACTGCCTCTGAACGTGTGTTTAGCAGCGTCCCGTGTACATGGGGCCTTAGTAATAGAAGGGAATGTAAGGCTCCATTCACACTATCCCAGTGCGACTGAGTCGACTTCTTTACACTCAATGGACCTACTTCGCACCAAAGTATTATAGTGCACCTTTTCAAAATTGCTGCGACTTTAGTCTTTAGACCAGTGGTGTTTGTGTGAATGGAGCCTAAAGAAGAAAGGAAGTGGAAGATCACGGGATAAGTGTTTGCATTCCACACACTGGACTCTCAGCTCCACTCAAGCAAGACACCCATAATGGTCTCTCTGTGGGGACTCCTGGTTACATGTTACCTCATCGGATATAGTTTCTGTGTGAAGATTTTAGTGTGCGAGTGCATTACTTTTATTTTTCTATAATAAAAAAGATCTACTAAACAATTCTTATGCACTCTTTTACAACAGCTTACACACTCTGGTATGGTTTCAGGAGCTACATTTACCTTGTGAAGAACAGTCCTTCCATCTGAGTCTTTCTTGAAGGGGTCTGCTCCATATTTCAGTAATAGCTGGACCACAGGAAGGTGACCACAGTATGCTGCTCGGTGTAGAGCTGTGCTGCCTCCATGTGTCTGAGCATTGCATTCAGCTCCAACACTCAAAAGAAAACTACACACAGGCAAATGGCCATTTCGGCAGCAATAGTGCTGGGCAAGAAAAAAAAAAAAAAAAAAAAGTAGTTTTAAATAAATTGCAACTAACAGGCTTAGCCTATTGAATAACGTAATTTTAAAAAAATATAATCCTAATATGAATATTTATGTTGTTATCAAATTTTAAGGGAACATGATTTTGCATGTAGCACATCTTTTCTTTGCCAGGTTGGAACTTTCACTTGGACTCTTATCATCGTGGGCTTTGGCCCAAAAAACAAGCATATCCTCAAACCTAAGTAGTAGAGGTTGACCGATATGGGCTTTTTCTCTGGCCGATGCCGATATTCAGAAATCGCGGTGGCCGATGGCCGATATATTTGGCCGATTTTTTTTTTTTCTTTTTTCCCCTTCATCTCATAAAATCTAACAGTTAGACCCCTTTCACACTGGGGTGTTTTTCAGGCGCTTCTGGGCTAAAAATAGCGCCTGTAAAGTGCCTGCAAAACGGCTCCCCTGCAGTCTCAGAGGTGATGTGCTGGCAGGATGTTAAAAAAAAAAAAAAGTCCTGCTAGCGGCATCTTTGGAGCTCCACCACTCCTGCCCATTGAAATGAATGCGCACCGCTCTCAAAGCGTTTCGGCAGCGCCGCTTCAGGGGCGCATTTAACCCCTTCCTCGGCCGCTAGCTGGGTTATAAGCGCCCTGCTAGCAGCCGAATAGCGCCGATAAAATGACGGTAAAGTGCCGCTAAAACTAGCAACCTTAAGGCCTCATTCACACGAGGCGGGCTCCGGTTCCACGGAGCCCGCCTCGGTCCGCTGGCTCAGCGGGGAATCTCTCCGTTGATCTCCGCTGAGCCGGCGGATGACAGGTCCCTCTCTGCTCACTGAGCGGGGAGGGGCTTGTCAGGCGCCGCTGCTGCCTATGGAGGGATCCGATGAAAATGGACAGCATGTCAGTTTTCGTCAGATCTCACCCGATCCGATCGCGACGGACCTGGACGAAGGGCCATCCGTCTGCTTTCAGCGGATCGGACCGGGTCGGATGTCAGCGGACATGTCTCCGCTGACATCCGTCGCTCCATAGGCTAACATGGAGCGCCCGTTCAGGTTCGCCGTTAAAACTGACAGGCGGACTTGAACGGTCCGATCGTGTGAAAGGGGCCCAAGTAATAAGTGATACAGAAATTTTTTTACATTTAAACATTTATTAAACAAAACAAACCTCCAAATCAGTTCACTTGTATGTATAAATTTAGATTAAAAAAAAAAAAAAAAAAACTATATCGTAAAATATTAAATACATAAAAACAGGTAATCAAAACTTTTGGACGAAATAAAAATGGGCTAACTTTACTGCTTAGATTTCTTTTTTTTTTTTTTTAATTCTTTATGCGTATTTTTTTAAAAAAAATTTCGTTTGAAAGACCGCTGCGCAAATACTGTGTGACATAAAATATTGCAACAACCGCTATTTTATTTCCTAGGGTCTCTGCTAAAATATATATATATATATATATATATATATATATATATATATATATATATAATGTTTGGGGGTTCTAAGTGATTTTCTAGCAGAAAATACAGGATTTTTACCTGTAAGCAACAAGTGTCAGAAAAGATTTAGTCTTTAAATGGTTAAACTGAGAACTCCTCCACACAGAGTTCAGCTCATTGATAAAAGAACCAAGAAGAGATACAATGTTTCTTCTTATCAGATTTGGCAGGCTGCCCAGAGGAGGAGAAAAGTCCCTTCACAGAAAACTTCAGGCAACTTGCCTTGACTTCTATTAGAGCCCTTGCACACTGGGGCGGCGTCGGCGGTAAAACGCCGCTATTATTAGCGGCGTTTTACCGTCGGTATGCGGCCTCTAGCGGGACGGTTTTACCCCCGCTAGCGGCCGAGAAAGGGTTAAATACCACCGCAAAGCGCCTCTGCAGAGGCGCTTTGCCGGCGGTATAGCCGCGCGGTCCCATTGATTTCAATGGGCAGGAGCGGTAAAGGAGCGGTATACACACCGCTCCTTCACCGCTCCGAAGATGCTGCTGGCAGGACTTTTTTTTACCGTCCTGCCAGCGCATCGCTCCAGTGTGCAAGCCCTCGGGGCTTTCACACTGGAATGACAGTAGCGGCACTTTCAGGGCGGTTTGCAGGCGCTATTATTAGCGCAATAGCGCCTGCAAACCGCCCCAGTGTGCAAGGGCTCTTACAGAAGTCATTTGCAAGTCACGGTGAAGTTAAAGTTATAATCGTAACACCACAAAAGGAGAGCCATAACCCGCCACAACCTCTGCCACCTGAAACAGGTATGACACGGCAAAAAAAAAAAAAAAAAAAAAAAGAATTATGCAGGACATATGCCTCTAATTATGCTCCCTAACCACAGAGAATAGTGACACAAGGTGAGCTCAACTACAGCGCTCTTTTCCCACAGACCAGTAGCTTCTATCTCGTGGAGAAGGAACCTCAGACCTGAAAAATAAGAGTGGGTTCCTATCTCATACAGACAAAACTCCCTTGAGATACTCCACGTACAGGTTCCCTCCAGGTTCACTGCTACTGACAAGGGGGACTGTACCTGGGAGGCCCCTGTCACTAGGTGCTTGACATGAGACCATGCTTTTATCCAATGTGGATGATGAAGGGGTCGTTCAGCTTGTCTGCCCCCCTCCGCTGAAACATTTGGGAGGTTAAGTGGTTAATATTAGTTTCCTAATATCAACCACTTGACCCCTGGAAGATTTACCCCCCTTCATGACCAGGCCATTTTTTGCGATACGGCACTACGTTATTTTAACTGGCAATTGCGCGGTCGTGCGACACTGTACCCAAATAAAAATTTTGCCCTTTTTTCCCCCCACAAATAGAGCTTTCTTTTGGTGGTGAAAAAAATTTGGTGGTATTTGATCACCTCTGCAGTTTTTATTTTTTGCTCTACAAACAAAAAAAGGCTGACAATTTTGAAAAAAAAATGTAGGCCAATATGTATTCTGCTACATATTTTTGTTAAAAAAATCCCAATAAGCATATATTGGTTTGCGCAAAAGTTATCATGTCTACAAACTATGGGATAGAATTTTTTTTTTTTTTGAATACTAGTAATGGTGGCTATCAGCGACTGTGACATTGTGGCAGGCAGATAAATCGGAAACTAAGTGACACTTTTGACACTTTCTTGGGAAGCAGTGACACCAGTACAGTGATCGGTGCTAAAAATATGCACCGTCACTGTACTAATGACACTGGCTGGGAAGGGGTTAATATCAGGGGCGATCAAAGGGTTAAATGTGTGCCTAAAATGTGCTTACTAAGTGTGGGGGAGGTGCTTGTATTATGGAAGGCAGAGATCAGTGTGCCTGCTTTGCAGAAACACAGGATCACTACCTTCCCTACTGACAGAATGGCAGTCTGTCTTGTTTACATAGGCAGACCACCGTTCTGCTTCTGTCCCGAACGATCGGCGGGTCCCGGCGGACATAAAGTCCCCTCACAGCGGGAGCGGCTCGCGCCGGAAGTGCAGGAACACGTACCAGTACGTGATCCTGCACAGGAGAGCCACCTCGTTGCTGTATATGTACAGTATACGGTCGACAAACGGTTAAACTGGCTTCATCTGCAGAAAGAATTTCATTCCTTTGATCCGCAGATAAATAAACAGAAAGATACAAAAAGAAAATGTTTATTTTTATCTTTCTGTTACAGCGGCTGAGCAATGTTGTTAATAAACATTATCTGGCTGCTTTTTTTTTTTTGACAGCTTCAATTTCGGGGACTTCGTTTACACTTCAGCTGTCGACAGGGGAACCTCACTGGACAGCTGAATGAGTAATCGGGTTGTTATTGACGTGCCGGACCTGCTCCTTAACAACTGATAATTGGCGTCTCTCTCCCCTCCCCCCCCTTTACAGTTTAGCGGTCAGTGGGGGAATCCCCTTGAAAGAACTGAGCCTTAAAGTATCGGTTTTCAGAGAACTTGCACAGGTGCCGATATTCGTGCAAATGCTTAGCATCAATGCAACCATAGTAGCATAATTATTAATATGGAATGTATGTTCCTCGCTAAAGAACATTATTTTTATTGCTGTATGGGTAAAGTTCTGCTTTAAAGACAGCCTAATGTCAGTGGGGTTGGGATGGCCTCGCCTCAAAGAGCCTGCATCAGGGAATGTAAAGGTTGTTGCTTGGGAGTACAGTAGTTGTGATTGTGCATGGGGCTTGTGGGAATGCTGGAGATTCTGCTACTGTTCTAACACAGAGTGCAGCGAGGGTAGGAACAACACTATCATATAAAAAAAAAAAAAAGAAAAAAAAAAAAAAAAAAAAAAAAGGTACAAGTGGGGTTTAAAGTGGAACAAAATACCACAAAACTCCAGTGCAAAAAAACAGACCTCTGATCAGATGTTTATATTCTGACATACAGAGCTCTTGCTCTGTATACACTAGAAGGGTTACAATAGGTTGGAAGAGACGGGCAGAGGGAGGATGTGACGTGCAGTGTTTGGGGGAGGGGCCTGGTAGTGGGGCGGTGGAGGTCGGAGGTCCGATCGGAGATGGCGTCAGTGAAGGCACGGGGTGAGAGCCCGTAGCCAGCGTACCGTCCTCCAAGGCGGCGGGGATCCCGCTCAGCGCCGGCTTCAAGGAGAGGAGAGAGGCGGCTGCGGTATAGCCGTGAACGGTGGCGCATTGATAGCACAGTGGTCGGCGGATCAGCTGCCCGCCGCCACAGCGTCCTCCCGTCCCCCCCTGCGTCTCGGCTCCCTGGATGCTTTGCTCCCCACCCCCCCCAACCCAGCAGCTGAGCAACGCCGGTACTTGGAAAGAGAGGAGCAGCGCACTGCGTTAATGACAGTTCCAGTGCGCACCAGTGAGGCCATGTGAGTATGAGGAGGAAAGGAGATCCCGGCACCCAGGCTGTGGTTAAACCCTATAGGAGGGTAAAAGAAGCTACCACTGGTGATCGGGGAAGCCCCGAAGAGGTCTGCAAGATCCAGGTAGGATCAGCTCTGTCTGAGTTTTCTCTCTTCTATGGAACTGTGAATATGTGATGGAGTTGCTGCACTGTTGAAGAGAAATTTAAAGGCACAGAGGGCCCAAGGTACATACAGGGGACCCATTGTATTAACTGCATTAACAAAACTAAGAGTGGGCGACAGTGTCCAAAAAGTGAGAGGAGACCCTTTAAAGCCCTCGGTTCTGTATGTACAACGGAAAGGAAGGGAGGAAGTGCACCTGGGCCGGTCCAGCAGAACTGTACTGGGTAAAAGGATTTGAAGCAACTTTCGAAGGGGCTGTCTGTGTGAATTGGAGGATAGACATTTACTAAACTTCAAAAATTTGCCTGCTGACGGGGGCCTGTGGGGGGCCATCTTTTCAGAAATATTAAGGCCGGTGTAAAAAGGAGTCAGGGGCGAGAAGGGAAGAACATGAGGACGCTCCCAAAAACCAGCAGAGGTAAACAAGTCTAGAGACAGCTTAAATTCTAGTACAATTCAAAAATACCTAAAAAGCCCAGGTATGGATAACAGACAACAAGACGCCAAGGACAAAAATAAGACCTCAACTAAAAACAAAGGGGCGCAAGGGGGGACCCCCAGAGTAGTGGTACCCTCCGAAACAGAACCAGATTTAAGTAGGGAGGCTGACCTTGCTGCAGAAGCACTCCCAACCAAATTCGAGATACAAGATATGTTTTTTAGGCTTGAAAATTTAATTAAGGCAGAAATCCTCAATGTAAGGACAGATATGGGACATCTCCTAAGGCGAGTAGAAGAAGTTGAGAAGGTGACGGAACATCAAGACCAAGAAATAGTGGCTCTTAAGAAACAAGTAAAAACACTACAGGGGGACTACCGCGAGTTAATGTTTAAACTAGAAGAACAAGAAAACCAAAATAGAAGACAAAATTTAAGAATTAGATCCCTACCAGAGCAGAGAGGAGAAGATCTGCCCACAGTGATAAGAGAAGTCTTTAATCCACTCCTGGGAAGGAATCCAGAATGTGAACTGAAGATCGACAGAGTCCACAGGATAAGAAAACCCCCGAATGTGAGAGAAGATGCACCGAGGGACATAATTGTCAAGTTTCACCAATTTGAGGACAAAGCAAAAATCTGGAGCAAATTAAGAGGGGCCCAACCGGTGAAATACAATAACCAGGAAGTCCAAATATTTTCAGATCTTTCAGCTGGAACTTTGGCGAGGAGACGCCAATTGAAACCGTTATTGGACTCTCTGAGGGGGGCAAATATAAAATATAGATGGGGTTTCCCTTTGTCTGTAAATGTGACTAAGGAGACATGTGGGAGACTTACAAGATTTCTGCAGGAATTTCGATATTCCGGTCTCAAATATCCCAGAGGGGGTCCTGCCTTGATTGAAGGGTTTAGAAAGTAATGGTCTCAAGTAAAAAGGGTTTTTGGGGGTTGCATGGGGTGGGGGGTGTTTGGATGGTGGGAGGGGGGGAATAAGCGATTGATTGGTGGGCCTCTGTCCACGGCTATCCACGGCCGGAGCCCCACCTCATAGCACTAAGGGATGCGGGTCGGGAGTATGGCAGTCTCAGCAATGCAGCCCCTTGGCCAGGTAGTGGCGGGGGTTGGTGGGTTGAGGATTGGGGGGGGAGGGAGGGTCACCCTTGCAGAGGTATAATGTATAGAGGGGGGGGAGTGAGATATAGGAGCATCTCTATAGATCAGCGTGATGGAGGTTAGATCAGCGTGATGAAGGGGTTAAACTCACCCGGGAAAAGGCAAAAAATTTTAAAATGAATTACAGAGGTACGGCGCAGATGTCGTCTTTTTGCAGGAGACCCACCTGGTGCACGAGGAAAATATTAAGTTGAACTCAAGGGAATTGCCGGCATGGATTTATTGTGATACACCAATCAAAAAGGCAAAGGGAGTGGCCATCGGGTTCTCGAAACTGATTAAATTTACATTGATAGAGAAGAGGGTGGATATAGAGGGGCGGTTTTTGGTGGTAAAGATTAAGTTAGGAGATAGGATCTATACATTGGCCAATGTTTATTGCCCGAACAGAGACCCAATAAAATACCTCTCCCAGACCCTGGATAGTTTGGCTGTATTTAAGGAGGGAGAAGTGATTTTGGCAGGTGACTGGAATCTTTGTTTAGACCCAGCCTTGGATAGGTCGTCTGGTACCCTGGAGAGAGGAAAAAAGTCGTTGATGGGTTTAGGAAGAAAGCTCCACGATAACCATCTGATAGATGTCTGGCGGGTGCAGCATCCTAAGGAGAGGGACTATTCCTTCTCCCCGATCCACAGGACCTATTCAAGGCTGGATTACCTGGTGGTAGATCACAGTCTTTTGGACTCGATAGAAGAGTCAAAGATAGAGACCATGACTCTGTCAGACCACGCTCCTGTAACGATGACAGTAAGGATCGGGGGCCTCCAAAGGGTTCCGTTCTCATGGCGGTTCAATGAAAAACTTCTCAAAAAAGAAAAAGTTGTTGAGAGAATTCAGCAGGAGATTGATGGGTTCTTTCTCAACAATGAGTCTAGTGAGATAGCGGGGGCAGGCCTCTGGGAGGCCTTTAAGGCTTATATAAGGGGTGTCCTAATCTCTATCGGTTCGGGCGAGAAGAAAGCAAGTCTTATAGCTAAAATATACCAACTTGAACAGCTCCACAAAGCCTCCATGGGAAGTGAAGAATCTGTATTTAAAGAACTGACATTAAAAAGAAAAGAGCTTAAAGATTTTTCAGAGGAAGAGTTATTGAAAAACAGGATTAAATATTTAAAAAATTTCCACCAGAAGGGAAATAAGGTGGGGAAACATCTGGCAGGAATTATAAGGAAAAAAAAGGAGGAGAATTTTATAGAGAAGATCAAAAATAAAAAAGGGGAAATGAGACACACTACTAGAGAGATAGGAGAAGAATTCAGACAGTTGTTCTCATCTCTGTATTCAGTTGGGCAGAGGGGAAAATGCAGTGGAAATAAGGAAGAGAGGACGAGAGAGTTCCTAAAGGGAGCGGGACTCCCTACCCTGTCGGGGTCAGATACAGCAAAGCTTGAGAGTCCGATAACGAATGAGGAGGTAGTCCTGGCCCTAAAGTCATCCCCCCCCCCCCAGGCAAGAGTCCAGGCCTGGACGGTTTTACTACCAGCTTTTATAAAAAATTTAGTGATACTCTGGTCCCCCGGTTGTGCCAAATCTGGAACAACCTGGGGAGACATGGAGAATTGTGTAGGGATGCCCTGTTAGCATCAGTGACACTTATTCCTAAGGAGGGGAGGGACCGTACCTCGTGCTCGAGTTATCGACCGATTGCGCTTTTGAATGCGGACACCAAACTTTATGCAAAAGT
The DNA here is from genome assembly GCA_037952835.1 of Lithobates septentrionalis. Classification (NCBI taxonomy): domain Eukaryota; kingdom Metazoa; phylum Chordata; class Amphibia; order Anura; family Ranidae; genus Lithobates; species Lithobates septentrionalis. Next base: position 1,029,331 of record JBBDGP010000518.1, read on the forward strand.
GTTGGCTCTACGGCTTAGGGAGAAAATGACCTATCTGGTTCATCCGGACCAGGTGGGATTTGTCCCTGGGAGGGAGGGAAGGGACAACGGGGTGCGGTCTCTCCTGATAATGGAGGCATTCAAGATGAGTGGGGCCCCCAGTCTGCTGCTGTCGATTGATGTCGAGAAGGCGTTTGACAGAGTAGACTGGGGGTTCATGTTTTGTACGCTCGAAGCAATGGGAATAGGGCCAATAATGTTAAAATGGATAAAAACATTGTATAACCACCCTACGGTGGTACCTTCTGCACATTTCGTTATGGAAAACGGAATGAGACAAGGCTGTCCGTTGTCACCGTTACTCTTTGTCCTGGCCTTGGAACCTCTGTTAGCTATGATCCGAAAAAACCCGGATATAAGCGGCTGTATAGTAGGGGAGGAGGAACACAAATTGGCCGCTTTTGCGGATGATATACTTCTATATGTCTCTAAACCTAGAATTACAATACCTAACTTGCTGTCCATACTGAGGAAGTATAGTGAGCTCTCTAATTTTAAGATTAATATTGAGAAGTCAGAAGCGCTAAAGATTAACATCAATAAACAGGAAGCAGGTAGACTGGGTGAGGTTTTTCATTTCCCATGGAAGGACAACATAAGGTACCTGGGGGTCAATTTAACGGGGCATAGGGAGAAGTTGTATAAGTCGAACTATATCCCCCTATTAAATGAAATTAGAGCAGAAATAAACAGAATAAAGTACAGTCCAGTCTCATGGATTGGGCGTATTAATATAGTGAAGATGGTGTTAGCCCCAAAGGTGCTATACAAGATGCAGATGCTCCCGATTCCCTTACCGCAAAACTTTTTCAGAATATTTACTAGTTTAATAGGCATATACGTTTGGCATAATAAGAAGCCTAGGATAGCACATACAGTGTTGAGGAGAGAAAAAGCAGGTGGGGGGCTGGCCTTACCGGATTTTAGGAATTATTACAAAGCGATTGTTATTGCACGGGCACTGGATTGGGAAAAAAACTGTGAAAATAAAAGGTGGGTTAGTTTAGAAAAAGAGTTAAGTAACACACAGTTAAACCATTTGATTTTGAACCCCCCAGACTTTAGGAATTTGGGTAAGGACACACATTATATAACATATTTAACTTTTAAAATTTGGGATTAGATGCACTCGAATAATAAGTGGGAGTATAATTCACCTTTAATTTTTTTAAAAGAGAATATGTACATTCCTCCAGGGATGGAGAAAGTGGGGGGAAATTGGATTTTGGATAGAGAAGCACAAGGGGTATTATTAAGAGAGGGAAAATTTGCACATTCCAAGAATTAGCGACACGAGGATTTTTTGTTACTAAACGGGTGAAGATACGGCCAGCTCGCGCACTTTGTTAATAGCCTTCCTGACCCCCTAAGGGAGGAAGGGGATTATAGAGCGATAGAGAAGGTTTTTTGTAAGGATGTGGTAAAGAGGAAAATTTCTGAGATTTATAAAATTTTGGTGAAGGGAGAGGGGCAGGAGTCACCTCCTTTTATCAAAAAATGGGAAGAGGAATTGGGAGCATGCTGTGACGGAGAAATGGGGAGGAGCATCCTGGGGGCGACACACGGTACAGCAGTGGATATGAAAACGATAGAGAGCAACTACAAGTGTTTGGCCAGGTGGTATATGACCCCGGTCAAAGTTAATAAGTTTGCACCAGATAGGTCTCCTAACTGTTGGAGAGGATGTGGGTCTCCAGGGACTATGGCGCACTTGTGGTGGGAATGCCCAAAAATGAAAACATTTTGGCAGGAGGTAATTAGATTAACCACTTGACAACTGGGCACTTAAACCCCCCTCGTGACCAGACCAATTTTCAGCTTTCAGCGCTCTCACACTTTGAATGACAATTACTCAGTTATGCAATACTGTACCCAAATGAATTTTTTGTCCTTTTTTTCATACAAATAGAGCTTTCTTTTGGTGGTATTTGATCACCTCTGGGTTTTTTATTTTTTGCGCTATAAATGAAAAAAGACTGCAAATTTTGAAAAAAAAACGCATTTTTCTTAGTTTCTGTGATAAAATTTTGCAAATTAGTAATTTTTCTTCATAAATTTTGGCCACAATTTATAATGCTACATATCTTTGGTAAAAATAACCCAAATTAGTGGATATTATTTGGTCTTTGTGAAAGTTAGAGAGTCTACAAGTTATGGTGCAAATCATAAAAAATTTATCACATCTGATGCACTGACGGCCTATCTCATTTCATGCCACCCGAACAAGTCAGGAAAGTACAAATACCCCCCAAATGACCCCTTTTTTGAAAGTAGACAATCCAAGGTATTTGGTAAGATGCATGGTGAGGTTTTTGATGTTGTCATTTTTTCCCACAATTCTTTGCAAAATGAAGATTCCCCCCCCCCCACAAAATTGTCATTGTAATAGGTTATTTCTCTCACATGGCATGTATATACCACAAATGACACCCCAAAATACATTCTGCTACTCCTCCTGAGTATGGGGATACCACATGTGTGGAACTTTTTCACAGCCTGGCCACATAGAGAGGCCCAACATGCATGGAGCACCATCACGTGTTCTAGGAGCATAAATTACACATCTAACTTGTTGACTACCTATTACACTTTTGAAGGCCCTGGAGCACCAGGACAATGACACGTGACACTGACGTGGCACTGATGACAAATGGCACTGATACGTGGCACTGATGTGGCACTGATGACAGATGGCACTGATACGTGGCACTGACGACAGATGGCACTAATACATGGCACTGATGACAGATGGCACTAACAGATGGCACTAATACGTGGCACTGACAGATGGCACTGATGACACATGGCACTAATATGTGGCACTGATGATACATGGCACTAATATGTGGCACTGATGACATGTGGCGCTGATGAAAGATGGCACTAATACATGGCACTGATGACAGATGGCACTAATGACAGATGGCACTAATATGTGGCACTGATGACAGGTGGCACTGATACGTGGCACTGATGACACGTGACACTGATGACAGATGGCACGTGACACTGACAGGTGGCACTGATGACAGATGGCACTGATGACAGATGGCACTATGTGGCACTGATGATAGATGGCACTATGTGGCACTGATGACAGATGGCACTATGTGGCACTGATGACAGATGGCACTATGTGGCACTGATGACAGATGGCACTTATACGTGGCAGTGGGGACAGATGGCACTGGGGACAGATGGCAGGGGCAGATGACAGGGCAGGGGCAGATGACAGGGCAGATGGCAGGGACTGTTAACCGCGGGACACCTTTTTTTCCTTTTTTTTTTTTTCTTTTACACTTACTGCCGCAGCGGTTCCGCTCTCCCTCCTCACACGCTGTCTCTGTGTGAGGAGGGAGAGCCGGCGATGAGAGATGATCTCATATGTTTACATATGAGATCCTCTCTCATTGGCACCGCCGATCGCACCGTAAACGGCCGCTGTCATTGGCCGTTTACGGTGATCTGTGACTGGCTGTGTCCGAGGGACACGGCCAGCACAAAACTTCCGCGATGCGCGCTCGCGGGAGCGCGCAATGCGGAAGTAAACAGGAGGCCGTCCAGGGACGCCCTCCCGGCAATTGGAGTCCGCGCTGTAGCCGTCTTTCGGCTATAGCGCGGACGCCTAGTGGTTAATAGAAGAGATTATGGGCAAGGTTGTCCAGCTAGACCCCTGGGACTGTTTGTTTCATAGGTCGGAAGGAGGAAAAAAAAGAGGGTATAAAACATCAATAGTCCCAGTTTTATTAATTTCAGCCAAGAACGTAATCCCAAAAAATGGCAGGAACCGGATGCTCCGAGGATCAGGGATTGGATTGTTAGAGTGAATGAAATATATACTGTGGAGAGAGAAGAGCTAGGAGAATACTCAGAAAGAGACTAAGAAGAACAAGGGGCCAAATGGGTTAGCTGGATAGCCTTTAAAAAAATCTGAGCGCTATGTGGAAATAATCACGCCGTAAAGTAGTAATAGCAACACTATAACCCGTCAAGATTTATAAGGATGGGAAATAACCTGCGGGGGCGGGGTGGGGGGAGGGCATGGGAGTGACACATGGAGGGGCTATTTATACTATATGTTAGGTAGAGTAATGGTGTATTATGATATAAGTTTTAAATGTCTCCCCCCCCCCCCATCTGTCTGGGGCTTTCTTTTGTATTGAGATTTTGAAAATTAAATAAAGATTTAAAAAAAAAAAACAAAAAAAAAAAAAAAAGGGTTACAATAAGCTGTACATGGTGCTGTGTAAGCAAGAGGCAGCTTCACCAAATTCTACAGGCTCTCTATGGGCCTAATGGGCAGCCCACAGTTATTGTACATAGCCTGCGGTTATCCTTATAAATAAAGCCTCTGCATTTTTATAAATAAAGGCACATAAACAACAGTCGGTAGATGCAAAGACAGTAAATCAATACACCTCCTTTAGACGTTTGCATCTAGGTCATTCAATAAATGCGGAATGGTACAGGAGTCATTTTATTCCACAGATACTGCAAATGCTGCATTCCAAACATGCAACCCAGTGGAAGATAAATACACAGGGCTCACCAGTGCTGTGTAGCCAAAGTGATCAGTCAGGTTAGGATCTGTTCCCTTCTGAATAAAGCGCTGGACACGGTTCAGGTCTCCATCCAGAGCAGCAGACCAAATTCCTGTAATAAATGGCAGTTTAAGTTTATTATTACAGAAAGGAAATCAGCAACAGTTCATTCAGTTTAGAAGATCAGTAAAAAACACATAGACCTTGGGAAAAAATAAATAAATAAAGCTGACCCCACATCACTTTAATCAGTAGTTCCAATTCTCTCTCTGGATCTGATTTTCCCACTTTACTATACTCTACTAAACCACTTGACCTTTAGAAGGTTTTATCCCCTTCATGACCAGACCATTTTTTGCTATTAAGCACAGCGTGTGGTCATCCTACGCACTGTACACAAATAACATTTATTACATTTTTTTTTCACACAAATGGAGCTTAGCTTACCCACTGGGTTTTTTTTTTTTTTTTTGCAATTGAAATGAAAAAAAATAAGACCCAAAATTTCGGGGAAAAACTATTTTCTTTGGTTATAAAATATATCCAATAAAAAAACAAAAATGTCTTCATAGATTTAGGCCAAAAGTGTATAAAGTGTATTCTGCTACATGTGTTTGGTAAAGAAAACCCCAATAAGTGTATATTAATTGAGTTATGTTTATGTTATAGCAGCTACAAACTATGGTATATATACTGGAATTTACTCTGGATGCTATAACTGTACTAGCGGTGATCGGCGACTTTTTGTATGATTGTGATAGGGTGGCGGACAATCTGGCGCTAACAAACACTGGCTGGGAGGGTCACTAACTGATGTTGCTAGTGACACTAATGCAGTGATCAGTGATAATACTGTACGCTGACACTGGCTGGGAATAGGTTAACATCTAAGGTCATCAAGAGGTTTAAAGGATAAGTTCACCTTTTGGAACATGTTACATGTTCCACTAGTTTTTAGGGTGGAACATATAAACAAACATGTTCCCAATGCTGCAGCCGCTGCTCGTTCCCCCTGTGAAAGCAATACAGGGAGAAGTTCCCCGTACTAGCTGTCACTTTTTGAAAATCAGAGTGGCTGTGCGGGGCTCAGCGTATGAATGAACTACAAGCCCCAACATCCTTTGCGGCTGTCAGGTGGTAGTTCATTGATTTTTCCTGTCAATGTATCTGCTTGCCTGTACGAGGTGTACGCGTACACAGATTCACTGACAGATCTGCAGGAGACCTGCATGGCACCAGCAATCTGCTGATCGCTAGTGCAATGCTTTACAGGCTCAATAAATAAATACATAATAATACACACATTTTTTACCTGCAAAAAATATGTGCATTTATTTATTTAATTGAACTTATCCTTTAACCTTCTCACGCCTTGCGCTATAGCTGAAAGATGGCTACAGCGCAGGCCTAAATTTCCCGGAGGGAGTCCATGTACGTCCTTCCGAGCCTGCGCGCCCCCTGCGTGATGCACTCTGATCAGAGAGTCTACAAGATCCCGTCCCCTTATCATGTGATCAGCTGTCAGCCAATGACAGCTGATCACATGATGTAAACAGAAGATTGTAAGTGTCAAAAGAGTGACAATGCTGAAAGCTGAAAATTGGCCTGGGCAGGAAGGGGGTTTAAGTGCCCAGTAAGCAGGTGGTTAAATTTGTGTAATGTGTGCAAGGTGTGCTGCCTTTTACTAATGATCTCTCTATTTTGCAGGGAAGAGAAACAGACAGCTAACTCCCGATGTACAGAGCTCTGTGTTGAATGTCAACACAGAGCTCTTAGCTATGAATGTACACACCCGATCAGCAGGTCTTATGAATTATTGGCCAGGACTTGCTGACAGTAAACAGCGTGATCCGGCTGGGGGGGGGGCGGCACGCATCCTAAACCCAGAAGTAGGCAGCTACATACCAGTACATTGCTTTGCCTACGGTGGCCGCATTACAATGCGGGCAGGCGGTCATTAACTGCTTGACGACCTTATTACCTAGATGTATGGCGGCAAGGTGGCTCGCCTGCGCCAGATCACGTACCTATTACAGTCATGCTGTAATTAAAACACAGATGTGGATCACCCGGTGCCGGCAGTAATCCATTTGCCGGCACCCGGTGATCAACAGCTGCTGTGTTTAATTACAGCATGGCTGTCAAGCGTCATGAATACACACAGGACAGGGTTCTTCTAAGGCCTCTTTCACACGAGGGATCCGTATGTCCGTTTTTCACCCTTCCGTTTTCGGTTGAAAAACGGACATACATGTATCCCTATGGAGCGTCGGATGTCAGCGGTGACATGTCCGCTGACATCCGACCCGCTCCGATCCGAAAAGTGTAACGGAGGAAAAACCTACTTTTCCATCCGTTTTCGGATCGGATCGGATGACGACGGACACTACGGACCGTCATCATCCGATCCCCCCATAGGGGAGAGCGGCGCTCTGACAGGTCCGTCGCTGCACAGTGTGCAGCGATGGACCTGTCATCTTCCTGCTCAGCGGGGATCGGCGGAGCTATCCCCGCTGAGCAAGCGGATGTTCACGGGGCGGATCATGACTGATCCGCCCCGTGTGAAAGAGCCCTTATTTAAACAAGGCAGATCCCTGTCCTGTCAGCGGGGAAGTAATAGATTTTATTTCCCCGCAAAGCAGGAAAAAAAAAAAAACAAACAAACATCCGTTGACAACAGTGTGCTAATAGCACATACACGCGCATAGGCACCGATCAAAAATGAATGAAGGTTAGTGTAGGCAGTCTCCCGAAAAAGAAGAAGAAGAAGAGGGAAAGGAGGGGGGTAATGGGTAACATAAAAGGAACAGAAGGAAAAAAAGGAGTGGTGATAGAATAGATGAAAGAAAAGAGAAATCACTGAGGCATACACAAGGACAAGGAGAACACATCAACAGACATACATAAGGAATACATAATACAGACAGGAACAAAAACAGTAAAACAAAAAAAAAAAAAGTTAAGAAAAAGAGATTGGAAAACCAAGAGGTGACTGGCAGCTGTATTACCCGGCATCAAGGAATTATAAGACCACCACAAATCACCATGAGGAAGAAAGTCTGAGATCTAATAATGAAAAAACAAGTTGGCATTAACCACTTCAATACAGGGCACTTATACGCCTTCCTGCCCAGACCAATTTTCAGCTTTTAGTGCTGTCGCAGTTTGAATGACAATTGAGTGGTCATACAACACTGTACCCAAACTAAATTTTTATCATTTTGTTCCCACAAGTAGAGCTTTCTTTTGGTGGTATTTGATTACCTCTGCGGTTTTTATTTTTTGCTAAACAAATAAAAAAAGACCGATGAGGTGGCACCAATAAGCGGGCACTGACGATGCGCACTGATATGCAGCACTGATGGGCACTGGTAGGCAGCAATGATATACATTGATAGGCGGCACTGGTGGGCACTCATTGGTGGCACTGAAAGGCTGCAAAGATGGGTTCTTATGGGTGGCACTGATAGGCGGCACTGATACGCATCCCTGGTGGCACTGGCAGGCATTGTGAGTGGGCACTGATTGACAGGTGCCTGGACATTGATTGGCAGCTGCCTAGGCACAGATTAGTATTTCCCTGGGAGTCTAGGGGGCATACCTGGTGGTCCAGTGTGGATGGCTTCCCTGGTGGTCCTGGGTGGGATCCGAGGGGGGGCTGTGCTGATAAACAATCAGCACAGACCCCCCCCTGTCAGGAGAGCAGCCAATCGGCTCTCCTCTACTTGCGTCTGTCAGACGCGAGTGAGGAAAAGCCGATCACCAGCTCTTCCTATTTACATCGTGATCAGCCGTGATTGGACACAGCTGATCACATGGTAAAGAGTCTCCATCAGAGACTCTTTACCTGGATCGGTGTTGCGGGGTGTCAAGCTGACACCCCGCAACAACGATTGCCGCGATGCGCGCCCTCCGGGCAGCGGCTCAATATCCTGCGGACGTCATATGACGCCCAGTCAGGATATTGAAACCACTTTTCCGCCGTCATTCTGCTATATGGCGGGCGGCAAGTGGTTAAAGCGGAGTTCCACACAAAAATGGAACTTCCGCTTTTCGGAACCCTCCCCCCCTCCGGTGTCACATTTGGCACCTTTCAGGGGGGAGGGGGTGCAGATACCTGTCTAAGACAGGTATTTGCACCCACTTCCGGCATAGACTCCCATGGGAGTCTACGCCTCTTCCCGTCCCCACCGCGCTGTCTCCTGGGAACACACAGCTCCCAGGAGAGAGCGGGGACCACTTGGGACGCGCAGCGCGACTCGCGCATGCGCAGTAGGGAACCGGGAAGTGAAGCCGCAACGCCTCACTTCCTGATTCCCTCACCCAGGATGGCGGCGGCAGCTGCCGAGAACCGAGCGGGTTCTCGGCGTCCCCTGCCGACAATCGCTGGACCCTGGGACAGGTAAGTGGCCATGTATTAAAAGTCAGCAGCTGCAGTATTTGTAGCTGCTGGCTTTTAATATTTTTTTTTTTTTGGCGGTGTGGGTGAACCCCCACTTTAAGTACAAAACAGTAATAACCAGAGAGGGAACATCATGATGTACAAGATATGCAGAAAGTGCACAATTATATACACAATACGAGCTACTGACTGATATTAAACCCAGTGCTAACACATGTACGGCATCCACCCACTCAGTTAGAAGTCCTTTCCACATACTCCCAAGTCAAAGCCTTTCAAAAAAGGCTTTTAACTGAATTGGGTATTGAGACCAGGGAAAGAGGTGGCACTTAATTCCATGATCCAGTGTGCTTCACGTTTTAGGAGGATTTCGTTCCAATCTCCTCCTCTAGAACTGGGATGAATGCGATCTAGTATCAGGAAACGAAAGCTAGGGCATATTTTCACATGCTGGCGGCAAACGTGCCTCCCAAGAGAGAGTTCAGGGTTTGCCGTCAGCATGCTGATGACATGCTGCCAAGCTCAAATTTAAAGTTTAGGGAGGACAGAGATAGTCAACTGAAAGCACCACATCCCACGATTAATTAAAGACTGGAGGAAAAAGGGGGGAGGGGAAATAATTTTCCCCAGGGACTTTTAAGGTGCTGTCAAAAATCTGGTCAAAAATTCAAAAAATCTGTACAATCATATTAAATAAAATTATTATTTATTGAATCAAGATTAAAATATCTGTGCCTCACATAGGAAATGAGACATAATTGTAAAACAATTTGACATAGACAATTTCACCCAAAATACATTCACATTGAGCAATGCACCATAAAGCAACTACTTAGAGATGCCATGACAATCTGCCGCTCGACATGTTTCGCTCTAAAGCGAGCTTCTTCAGGAGTTTATAGGCAATGATTGTGGTGGGCTCAGGCTGTAGTGCATCAATGTAGAACAAGTACTTCAACAGACTTATATCAATATCAAACCGGTACGCTCTCATACAAAACGGGACAACGCTGCCATGCTGTGACCACAGGGGAATACAAAGTTTTAAAACGGCCCTTCAGTAGAACCAATCATGGATCCTTGCCTTAAACCAGAAGGTCTCTCGGCATATGCATGTCAAGTAGGTAGGGATAGCACCATGGTCTGCTAAACTAGTCAATGGTGACCACACGATATGGTATTGTAGGGGGAACGACCAGCTAAACTGCTTTTTGAAAATCAGTGATCCGGCACATAGGCTTGAAGGAGCTTCACGCTGCCTCTGGTTTAAGGCAAGGATCCATGATTGGTTCTACTGAAGGGCCGTTTTAAAACTTTGTATTCCCCTGTGGTCACAGCATGGCAGCGTTGTCCCGTTTTGTATGAGAGCGTACCGGTTTGATATTGATATAAGTCTGTTGAAGTACTTGTTCTACATTGATGCACTACAGCCTGAGCCCACCACAATCATTGCCTATAAACTCCTGAAGAAGCTCGCTTTAGAGCGAAACATGTCGAGCGGCAGATTGTCATGGCATCTCTAAGTAGTTGCTTTATGGTGCATTGCTCAATGTGAATGTATTTTGGGTGAAATTGTCTATGTCAAATTGTTTTACAATTCTGTCTCATTTCCTATGTGAGGCACAGATATTTTAATCTTGATTCAATAAATAATAATTTTATTTAATATGATTGTACAGATTTTTTGAATTTTTGACCAGATTTTTGACAGCACCTTAAAAGTCCCTGGGGAAAATTATTTCCCCTCCCCCCTTTTTCCTCCATGCTGCCAAGCTCGTTTACGAAATTCAAGTTTGGTTTTACCAACATAGAATCCCCCGCATAGGCAGGTGAGTAAATAAATCACTCCGGCGGTCTTACAATTGGCAAAATGTTGAACCCTAAAAAGGGACACCCATTAGGCAACATGATGTCTGCCTGAGTGTTCATGTAGCGACATCACGCACCCACCGCAGGTGAAAGTTCCTACATTTTTGCAGGGGTCAGCTCTGAAAGTACCCACAAACTTGCTCTGAACTAACTGGTCCTTGATAGATTTAGATCTCCGGTATGCGATTGTGGGATGTAGTAATATATGTGGGCTAAGCATTGGGTCGATTGCTAATATGTGCCAATGCTTTTCAAGTGTTCTAAAAGTTTTATGCTGATTATTATATTGCGTTATAATCCACAAATTGGAAGATTCTCGGTTTCTATCCATTTTGGGAATGCTGGGAAAAAGAAGACTGTTCCTGCTACGATTCCTGGCACGTTTGAAAGCCTTTTTATGGCAAGTGCGAGAGTAACCCAGATCCAGAAGTCTCATTTGGACATGATGAGTCTCTGCCAGGAAGGTGGCCTCTGTTGAACAATTCCTTCTCAGTCTTACTTACTGACTGTAGGAGATCGACTGTATAAGATGGTTGGGATGTGTGCTTGATGCATGGAGAATGGTATTCCCCACAGTATGCTTACAAAATAAGCCACTTGCAAGGGTTCCATCCTCACTCTTAAAGATCTTGACATCCAAAAAACGTAACCATCTCTTTACTATAGGACATAGTAAAGTAGAGGTTAAAAATGTTCTTATTGATGGCCAACATGAAGGCCTCCAACATGTCAGACGGTCCTTCCCAGATGAAGATATCATCAATGTGGCGATACTACGTAGTGATACAGCTCATTAATGTAGACAAATCCTCATGTAGGAGGGAACACTCCCACTCCCCCAGGTACAGGTTGGCATAGGACGGGGCACAACAAGTCCCCATTGCCATCCCCTGCACCTGGAGGAAATGGGAGCCATTAAAAGAAAAAACAGTTGTGTTGCAGAATAAACTCCAAGGATGAGATAATGAGTCTCCAAATCTTCCAATCATCCTTGTGCAATTGCGAATGCGCTTTACAGCTGCAATCCCCAAATGGTGGGGGATCGAGCTGTAAAGAGCCTCAACATCAATCGTCACAAGTAGAGCATCAGGGGTGAGATGTATACCCTCCAGATTTTTGAGAAGATGGATGGTATCCTTAACGTAAGGTGGTAGATTGATTACATATGGTCTCAAGTGAGCGTCAATGAATTGGCCAAGATTTTATGTGATACTGCCTACCACTGAAATTATTGGTCTACCCGGTGGATTTTGTAAATCTTTATGTATTTTAGGTAGGCTGTAAAAAGTCGGAATTTTAGCAAATTTAGTGCGTATGAATTGCCAGGTGTCTTTGTCTAATGCTCCACTAGCAAAGGCCTCGTCAACCAGAGAATAGAATTTATCGAATCTATCAATTGTACTTTTTGTAATTTTTTTTATACCATGTTTGATTTTGGAGGATTTTATAACACATGGATTTGTATTGGTCGATAATCATTCTGTCTAAATTACCCCCCTTATCTGATGGCTTTATTGTCAGGTCATGTTGATCCTTAAGTGATTGTAGTGCAATCTTCTCTTCTCAGGTTGCCCTTGCATTGTACTTTTTTTTTTTTTTTTTGACTAGTATGTATGTGCTTACTCGGCCTCAACCATGCTCATCCCTGCTAACTGTCAACGTGAATCTTATGTGTAATTATGTCTCATTGTAGAACATCAACACAGCAGTGTTACCTTATACGACATATACCCCTGAAGAAAGGATTCTACAGAGGTCCAGAAACATGTTGGGATCAGTATTTAAAGGATCTGCTTTTTTAATTCATGTCTACTATGTGAATTTGTCTATGCAATATCCTTTCTGGTGTTATATGCACCTATATCTTTATAAATAATAAATTTCAAACGTTTTTTTTTTACCAATCATTGATCGGTTGCCTTTAAAGTCCCTAGTATTCCTTGGGGGGTACTCTCTTTATAATATTGTTTCATTTGGGATGTTGGCAACACATGGGTCTTCTTGGGTGGATTACTTTAAATTGTTACAGGCAGTCCCTGAGTTACGAACCTCCGACTTGCGAACGACTCCTACTCATGAATGACGTTCTGCGCAGCTACTTTTCGATGGCGGGCACCTCGGAAAAAGACATCAGCGCATGGGCTGCAGCCTCATCTCGGCTGACGTGATGTGCGTCTGACGTCAGCACAGGGGAGGGGCCTAGCGCCGGCTCCAAGGGAGGTGAGAGGCGAGGCGCCTACGAGCTCGGAGATGCCTTGCGGGGTGAGAGACCGCGAGTGGCCGGCATACGATTGAGCGTCCGGCTCTCCTCCTACACCGCTTCCCCCTCCCGCCGAGACCACTGAAGCTATGGCGGTAGTGCCCATCCGCCACAGATAACAGGCAGGGCCGGCCGCGGTGTGCTTTCTCCCTCCCCCAGCCCGGCGTTGTGAGCAGCTGATAGCCCCAGTGATCTACGAGCTTCCCACAGAAGGGACACAGAACGGAGCTGCAGTTGTTTGTTCAAACCGAGCGCGGGACGCTGCAACAAAGAGCAAGACCCATAATCTAAAGGACTCAGTGCAGCGCTCAGCGGTATGTGAAGAAGAAGCAAAGTAGGAGAAGCTTCCTTGATATAACTGTATCACTACCGACAAATGTTGGAATGAACTGTGCGGGCTTAATTTGGATAACTTGATGTGAGTCTGGGAGTCCAGGAAAACGTGATCAACTGGGGTGCATTGTTTTGTTTTTTTTTTTTGTTATTGGCCCTGTTTAAAAAGGACTGGTTCACTGGGGGCCCTCTGGCTTCTCCCCCCACGTCAGATAAATCAGAGGGGACATTTGAGCAGAGAAGCTGGGCTGCTGTAGAGAGTGCCCTACCCTCCCCCTCTCACTTCTCCCCCTTTTTGTTCTTTCCCTTCTCTGTAGGGGGGCTCCCATCTATTTTTTCAAGTACGGTCCCAGATCGGGGAGTGGACCCACAAAGAGAAGCAGTCATAAGATAACCACCCAACGCGTATTGTGCGGCCTGGAAGGAGGAAGAAAACGGCATATTTACCGCAGAGACCCTATACAGTACATAGACTCCAGAGGTACAGTGGACCCTTCTCTCATACGGCCCGAGGAGGGAGGGGGACCCCTAAATAGTAAAGCATCTAGCGGGGCGACGGTGACACTTCTTAGCACCCAGTCACTACTAGGGGTGAACCGGGATTGGGATCGGAAGCATGAGAGGCCGGTCATCAAGAACAACTGAACCTCACAATACACGAGAGAGCTTAAACACTAGCTCCATACAAAAATACTTAAAAGAAGCAAGCATAAAGAGCCCAGGAATGGAGGCGAAACACCCAGGTACAAAGAAGAAGGAGCAACAGAAACAAAAGGGGGGACAGGGCGACAGAACTCACGAAGAGCCGGTCCTGGAAGGGGCATCTGCAAGCAGTACGGCCGAGGAGCAGAGAATGATGGCCCTAGCTCCGAGCAAGTTAGACATGAGCGAAATGCTCACTAAACTGGAAAAAAAATTAGAAAGTGTGATAAAAGCAGAGATTTCAAATGTCCGCTCCGACATGGGTCATCTTCTCCGCCGGTTGGAGGAAGATGAAGAGGCCTCAGGTATCCAAGCTAAGGATATTTCAGATTTAAAAGAACAAGTCAGGAAGGTACAAAACGAAAATCGCCTGCTGACGTTTAGACTGGAAGAACAGGAGAACCAGAGCCGACGACAAAATCTACGTATCAGATCAATCCCGGAACAACAAAACGAAGATCTGGGAGAGAAGATGAGGAAGATCTTCAACCCTCTTCTGGGCAGGCGAGAAGATGAAGTATTAAGGATCGACAGGGTCCACAGAATAAGGAAGCCCCCCCATATAAAGCAAGACACCCCCAGGGACGTCCTAGTAAAATTTCATCAATATGAGGACAAAGAAAAAATCAGGAAGAAATTAAAGGGAGCCCCTCCAATAAACTTCGAAAACAGAGAGCTGCAGATATTTACGGATCTTTCGGCTGGCACTCTGGAGAGGAGAAGACGGATGAGACCAATTTTGGATCAACTTAGGAGGGCAAATCTAAAATACAGCTGGGGGTTTCCAACATCCCTGATAGTTACTAAAGACGGAAGATCTTACAGAATGAGATACATGGAAGAAATGCAGGACTTCTGTAACAATCTGGGCATTCCCGTCCCTGACTTGTTATAGTTATTGAGGGTGGAATGAGGGGGGGGGGGGGGGGCGGAGTTTTTTTTTTTTTTTCCTTCTTCGCTCTCTCCTCCTCCGCCTCCCCCCTCCACCTCTAAGGGGACGTTTATTTTTCAGAGGCAGGAGACTAACGTACTTTGGGACTTTAACTGATACTGAATAAAGGGAAAGGTTTGGGAGGGGCCGCCCGTTGGACAGCCCTGATTAAACAGTATAAAATAAAATGTACAGGGTTCGAGCGGGAGGGGAGTTGCGGGGGTTGGGGTACATCTCCGAGGGGGGGGGGGCGCTTCGTATTTTCATCTCCTATGCCTCCCCCTCTTTGGGAGGGGTGGGTGATGGATGCCGGTGCTGGAGCTCACCCCTGAGAGAGAAGCCCTGCAGTGTGGAATGGGAAAATTTCCATATGGGCGGGCTTTTGGCGAAAGGAGCGCCATGGGGTGGTGGGGGGGTGATGGGGTGGAGGGGGAAGCGGGCGGGGTAGAGGGGTTAGGGGGTGGGAGGGGTATAGGTGGGGGGAGGGATTAGAAGTGGGTGGGGGAATCTGCAGGATGTGTTCGAGAGGAGCAGAAGATAGAGGCGAACGTTCGCCCTACTAGTTATGCCTGAGATCAAATTTATATCCTACAATGTAAAAGGGTTAAACTCACCAAGGAAAAGACACAAAATATTGGGGGAACTGTGTCTCCTGCGTGGGGACATAGTCTTCCTACAGGAGACCCACCTGACTCTCGATACAAGGGTCAGGTTGTTCTCCCCTAGGATCCCCCAATGGTTATATGGGGACTCCCCTACCAAGGGGTCAAGGGGAGTCGCCATAGGGCTGTCCAAGGCATCTAATTTTTCAGTGAGGTTTAGACTGGTAGACCCTGATGGTCGTTATATTTTTTTTAAAAGGTTCAATTGGACCAAGATTGTTTACATTGGCTAATGTCTATTGCCCCAACAGAAGCCCAACTATCTTCCTGGGACAAGTTTTGGAGAAGTTGCTAGCATTCGGGGAAGGGGAGGTGGTCTTAGCAGGGGACTTAAATTTCTGTTTGGACCCCGCTCTTGATAGTACGTCTCGTGCCCAGGGGATAAAGAAGGTGTCATTAGGGGCAATTAGGCGAAAATTATTCCACAGCCAGTTAATGGATGTGTGGAGAGTGCAACATGCTAAAGAAAGGGACTTCACCTTCTTCTCCCCTGTGCACGGGACGTACTCTAGACTGGACTACATTTTTGTGGATCATAATTTATTGGAGGGGGTCTTAGAAACCAAAATAGAGATAACATCCCTCTCAGACCACTCCCCAGTTACGATGAGGTTGAAGTTACCAGAAGTGGTGACAAGTCCTTTTTCGTGGAAGCTGAACGAGGATTTGTTCAGGGATCCCGAAGTGCTAGAGCAGATCCAGAACGAGGTGAATTTTTTCTTCAATCCCGTACATGATACGGGAGAGGTATCACCTGCTATTCTATGGGAGGCGTACAAAGCCTATATCCGAGGGTCTCTTATAGCCATAGGGGCAGGCCGGAAAAAGAAAAGGAAGGAAGAAAGGGCAAAATTGATAGAGGTCTTATTCGGTTTGGAACAAGCACATAAAAAGACCAAGGGGCAGGATCAGGACTGTTACCATTTATTGGTTGCCGGGAGAGAGGAGTTGAGGGACATGATGGAGCAGGATGCCAAGAGAGCCTTCAATTTAATAGCTAGGGACAAATATCTCTGGGCAAATAAATCAAGCAAACATTTAGCCAGATTAATAAGGAAAAAAAGAGGGCGGAATTTTATCGATAAAATAAATAGTTTAGGAGGGAAAGAGATAGCGACCAGCGGAGGCATGGCAGAGGAGTTTAGAAAATTTTACGCAGATCTCTATTCTCTAGGGCAAAAGTGGGGGGAGGTTAGTGGCCGGGTAGCCAGGAGCAGGGAATTCCTAAAAGAAGCAGGTTTAAAAAGGTGCTTCCCACTGAGGACAGGGACTTCCTGGATAAACCAATCGAGGAAGAGGAAATCTTATCGGCCTTAAGAGATTCCCCGAAGGGTAAGAGCCCAGGCCCAGATGGTTTCTCCACCATCTACTTAGAGAAAATGAAACACATACTAGCCCCCAGGCTGTGTCAATACTGGAATGAACTGGGCACCAGGTGTGAGATGGAAGGCGAGGCATTGTCCGCCACGATAACCCTGATATTGAAAGAAGGGAAGGATGCCAGGTTGTGCTCCAGCTACCGGCCCATCTCCCTGTTAAACGTAGATGTTAAATTATACGCCAAGGTCATGGCCAATAGACTGAAGAGATGCATGGCTGATCTGGTGCACCCGGACCAGTCCGGCTTTGTCCCCGGAAGACAGTGCAGGGACAATGAGGTGCAGGCAGTGCTGCTGTCGGAGTTTTGTAGACACAGGGGACCCCCATCTCTATTCCTGTCGATAGACGCCGAAAAGGCATTCGACAGGGTAGACTGGGGGTTCTTGATGAACATGCTGGAAGCCATGGGGTTTGGGTCTAGGTTTATTTCCTGGGTCAAGGCCCTATATAGTAGCCCAACAGCAGTTGTAAGGGTTAATGGAGCCATTTCAAAACCTTTTGGGATGGTAAACGGTACAAGGCAGGGCTGCCCGCTCTCCCCCCTCCTGTTCATCCTGTCCCTCAAACCTCTCCTGGCATCCATTCGGAACAGTCCTGACTGTAGCGGGGCGAGGGTGGGAACGGAGGAGCATAAGTTGTCGGAATTTGCCGACGACGTTCTATTCTTTATCTCAAACCCGAGGATAACACTCCCCAACGTGCTCCGAATCCTTAGAACATATGGAGAAGTCTCCAATTTTAAAATAAACCCCGGTAAGTCCGAAATCTTAAACATCAGCATATCTAAGCAGGAAGAAGTCCATTTAGCTGCAGTGTTTCCCTTTCCCTGGAAGAGAGAGATCAGGTATCTGGGAATTATGCTAGCCAATACCATTAAAGAGTTATTCCAAAAAAATTATATACCATTGTTAGACGATATCAGGCAAGAGGTTAGAAGACTGCGGTCTAGGCCGCTCTCATGGTTTGGACGAGCAAATACGGTTAAAATGATGATTACTCCGAAAATCCTGTATAAATTCCAACTGCTGCCGATCCCTTTACCAAGGTATTATTTGAAGGCTTTAAGGAAATTAATCAGTGAAGCTGTCTGGGGTGGCAAAAAACCACGTATCTCCTTTGTAACACTGATTGGCACCATTATGTTGCAGTGATGCCCAGCAATGCCACCCTTAGGGGCATCACTGCAAACAAGCAGTGCCATCAGTGCCACCCATCAGTGTCCATTCATGCCACCTGTCAGTGCCCATCAGTGCCCATCTATCAGTGCCCATCCGCGCCAACTATCAGTGCCACCCATAAGTAACCATCAATGCCACCTACGAGTGCCCATCAATGCCACCTATGAGTGCCCATCCGTGCCGCCTATAAGTGCCCATCAGTGCCGCATACCAGTGCCACCTATCAGTGCCGCCTATCAGTGCCCATCATCAGTGCCCGCCAGTGCCACCTCATCAGTGCCACCTCATTGGTGCCCATCAGTGCCGCCGTATCAGTGCCCGTCAGTGCAGCCATATCAGTGCCCGTCATTGAAGAAGAAAACGTACTTATTTACAAAAAGTTTTAACAGAAACAAAAAGAAAAACTTGTTGTTTCAAAATTTTCGGTCTTTTTTTATTTGTTGCGCAAAAAATAAAAACCGCAGAGGTGATCAAATACCACCAAAAGAAAGCTCTATTTGTGGGAACAAAATGATAAAAAAATTTGTAGCATGACCGCGCAATTGTCATTCAAATTGCGACAGCGCTGAAAGCTGAAAATTGGCCTGGGCAGGAAGGTGTCTAAGTGCTTGGTATTGAAGTGGTTAAAGTAAAGCAGTGCCGTATAGCAAAAAAAAAAAAAAGGCCTTCGGAATCTTTCGGAGGTTGAGTGGTTAAAGTGGAACTTTAGTAAAAAATGAAGTCCTGTTAGATCACTTCAGGCTGGCCCCTTTTGTAGCTATGTACCACATTTAAAATAAGTGTCTACACCGTTTAAAGTCCTGTTATACACTGTCTCACCCTGCTCTGTACATGGTCATTTGCTCTCCATCTTTCAGCACTGCTGAGTTTATAGAAGCCGATCTGCTGACAACCTTAAAGTGGAATTAAACCCGCCTATCCTTTACAGACACGGAAGCTGCTCCTGTTTCATCTGCAACTGTCATGGTGCTGCACATATGATCAGTTATGACACCAGCCGTTTGACAGTTTGGTTGAAGACACAAGCAAATGTGACACTTTTTTTTTAAACTGTTAAATCGTTGGGTTTAGTTCCACTTTATAATTTAATGCTGTTCAGGGGTTCTGGGCTTCAGGAAAATGGCAGCCTCTAGCAAGAAGAAACAGGAACAATGTTGGAGGCAATTTATAGCACACGCAGTAAATTTTGGTAGCATAATTATTATTGTGGAATGTACAGTGGGGACGGAAAGTATTCAGACCCCCTTAAAGTTTTTCACTCTTTGTTATATGGCAGCCATTTGCTAAAATCATCTAGGTTCATTTTGTTCCTCATTAATGTACACACAGCGCCCCATATTGACAGAATTGATGACATTTTTGCAGATTTATTAAAAAAGAAAAACTGAAATATCACATGGTCCTAAGTATTCAGACCCTTTGCTCAGTATTTAGTAGAAGCACCCTTTGATCTAATACAGCCATGAGTCTTTTTGGGAAAGATGAAACAAGTTTTTCACACCTGGATTTGGGGATCCTCCAATATCCTCCTTGCAGATCATCTCCAGTTCTGTCAGGTTGGATGGTAAACGTTGGTGGACAGCCATTTTTAGGTCTCTCCAGAGATGCTCAATTGGGTTTAGGTCAGGGCTCTGGCTGGGCCATTCAAGAACAGTCATGGAGTTGTTGTGAAGCCACTCCTTCGTTATTTTAGCTGTGTGCTTAGGGTCATTGTCTTGTTGGAACAAGTCTGAGGTCCTGAGCACTCTGGAGAAGGTTTTCGTCCAGGATATCCCTGTACTTGGCCACATTCATCTTTCCCTCGATTGCAACCAGTCGTCCTGTCCCTGCAGCTGAAAAACACTCCCACAGCATGATGCTGCCACCACCACGCTTCACTGTTGGGACTGTATTGGACAGGTGATGAGCAGTGCCTGGTTTTCTCCAAAAAGTTCTATCTTGGTTTCATCAGAACAGAACAGAGAATCTTATTTCTCACCATCTTGGAGTCTTTCGGGTGTTTTTTTTTTAGCAAACTCCATGTGGGCTTTCATGTGTCTTGCACTGAGGAGAGGCTTCCGTCAGGCCACTCTGCCATAAAGCCCCGACTGGTGGAGGGCTGCAGTGATGGTTGACTGTCTACAACTTTCTCCCATCTCCCGACTGCATCTCTGGAGCTCAGCCATAGTGATCTTTGGGTTCTTATTTACCTCTCTCACCAAGGCTCTTCTCCCCCGATAGCTCAGTTTGGCCGGACGGCCAGCTCTAGGAAAGCTTCTGGTCGTCCCAAACATCTTCCATTTAATTATTATGGAGGCCAATGTACTTAGGAACCTTAAGTGCAGCGGAATTTTTTTTTGTAACCTTGGCCAAATCTGTGCCTTGCCACAATTCTGTCTCTGAGCTCTTCAGGCAGTTCCTTTGACCTCATGATTCTCATTTGCTGACATGCACTGTGAGCTGTAAGGTCTTATATAGACAGTGTGTGGCTTTCCTAATGAAGTTCAATCAGTATAATCAAACACAGCTGGACTCAAATGAAGGTGTAGAGCCATCTCAAGGATGATCAGAAGAAATGGACAGCACCTGAATATATGAGTGTCACAGCAAATGGTCTGAATACTTAGGCGCATGTGATATTTCAGTTTTTCTTTTTTAATAAATCTGCAAAAATGTCAACAATTCTGTCAATATGGGGCGCTGTGTGTACATTAATGAGGAAAAACAATTCTGTGTTTTTCTGTCAATATGGGGTGCTGTGTGTACATTAATGAGGAAAAAAAATGAACCTAAATGATTTTAGCAAATGGCTGCCATATAAAAAAAAAAAAAAAAAAAGAGTGATAAATTTAAGGGGGTCTGAATACTTTCCGTCCCCACTGTATGTTCCTTGCTGAAGTACATTATTTTTTTTATCAGGTTGTTATGGGTAAAGTTCCACTTTAAGTGGCTAATTTGTAGCTTATGCATTCTTAGGTGTGATGGCTCTATTAGTTTCCCTTTTATATGCTTTCTTTCCTCCATTTTTGACCGGTTATCCAGCCAGTAAGTCTGTCTTTCAACAGAAAAGCTCACTTGCCGTTACAGGGATCAGACAGTCCATTTAAAGCCAAACTAAACCCTCCTATCCTTTTTAACCAAGGAAGCTGCTATTTTAGCCTCCATTTGATCTGCAACTGCCTTGGTGCTGCACATGTGATCAATTCAGACACCAGCCATTTGATGGTTTGACAGTTTGGTTGAGAACACATAAAAAAAAACAAATGGGGAAGCGCTGATCCAAAGGGTAATAAAATAAAAAATTATTGAAGTCCCACATGTACTTGAAAAACTGGAGTTAGACTTACCGGTAACTCCTTTTCCAGTGGTCTTCCAGGACAGCCCTTGAGAGATGGAGTCCCTCCCATCGACCCAGGAAACACATTGCCAAAACAGTTCAAAAGGCGGTCCCTCAGGTCCCTGGCCAGTCATTTACCAAGAACCGAAGGATGGAACTGCAAAAACATAACCATAACAGGTAATAATGTTAGTAAATTCACATAATCGAAAAAAAAAGGTGGGATCGTGCTGTCCTGGAAGACCACTGGAAAAGGAGTTACCGGTAAGTCTAACTCCACTTTTACCCAGTTGTCTTCCAGGACAGCCCTTGAGAGGATCCCCAAGTACTCACCAGATTAGGGGGGGACCACAGCTTGGAGAACTTTTCTCCCAAAAGCCTGATCCTGACTGGACATTAAGTCGTCGATAATGCCTTGTAAAAGGTGGAAAAGCTTGACCACGTGGCTGCTTTACATATTTGCTCCGGGGTGGCACCAGCTCTTTCTGCCCAGGATGCTGATAATGCCCTTGTGGAGTGGTCTTTAATACGCCCAGGAGGATCTTTGTTTATTGTCTTATAGCCCTCTGCTATAGCTAGCCTAATCCACCTAGCTATGGTGACTTTAGAAGCTTTTTGCCCCTTACGTTGTCCGGAAAAAAGAACAAAAAGTGAATCTGAGATTCTGAATGGATTGGTTACCCTAGGATACACCTCCTCACATCTAATAAATGAAAACGCTTTTCTTTCTCGTTTGAAGCCCTCTGACAGAAAGAAGGCAGGACAATATCTTGTGACCTATGGAAATTAGATGCAACCTTTGGCGAGAACCCAGGGTCTGTTTTTAGGATGACTCTGTCTTCTAGAATTTGGAGGAATGGCTCTCTGACAGATAGAGCTTGGATTTCACTAACTCTGCGTGCTGAAGTGATTGCCACAAGTAGTACTGTCTTGAAAGTGACCAGTCTTAGGAGAGGCCTCAGATAGGTTCAAAAGGTGACCCCAAAAATGCCTTTAGAACGATTGATAGATCCCAGGATGGGGCGATGTTAACTCTAACTGGTTTGCGTCTGGAGATTGCTTTACAGAACCTAGCAATGAAAGGATCTTCTTGCAACCTTTTCTCTAAGTACACACTTAAGGCCGCTATCTGGACCTTAATAGTACTAGGAGTTAACCCTTTGTCTATCCCCTCCTGGAGAAACTGTAGGATTTTTGCTGTGTCCATGTTTACCTCACCTCGGCTGTTCAACCAGCTGTTAAATTTTCTCCAGACCTTCCTGTAAATGGCTTGAGTGACAGGTTTTCTACTCTGTAGCAGGGTCTGAATCACTCTATCAGTCAGGCCCTTGCTCCTCAATATTTCCTCAGTAACCACGCTGAGAGGTTCAGCATGGATACTTGTGGATGAAAGAGAGGTCCCTGCGATAGAAGGTCTGGTCTGCAGGGAAGCCTCAGAGGAGGTTGGTCTGTCAACCGTAGCAACGTTGTGAACCATGGTCTCTTGGGCCAAAACGGTGCCACTAAGATTAAACACGTTTCCTCCACTAGAAACTTCGCTAAAACCCTCGGGATGAGGTGAAGCGGAGGAAACGCATACGCTAAGCTGAAGGTCCATGGGGTCTGTAAGGCGTCTACTGCCCAGGGCTGATCTCCTGGGTGTAGCGAGCAAAAATTTGGAACTTTGGCATTCTCCTTGTTTGCAAACAGGTCCACTACTTGTTTTCCCCAGTAAGCTACTATGTAGTTGAACACTTCCAGGTGTAGAGACCATTCTTGATTCGACACTCGTTGTCGACTCAAGAAATCGGCAGTGTTGTTGAGCTCCCCTTTCAGGTGAACTGCAGAGATGGATGCCAGATTGGATTCTGCCCATTGAAACATGCAACTGGCCACCAGCATTAGTCGATGACTTTTGGTGCCTCCTTGCTTGTTTATATAAGCTACAGCCGTCATATTGTCTGAACGGACCTGTAGATGATGACCTTGTATTGTATTCTGAAAGAATAACAGAGCCCTGAGGACAGCTGTTAGCTCCTTCCAATTGGACGAGAGAAGCTTATCCTCTGACGTCCACCTGCCTTGTGCCCAGTCTGAGTTGAGGTGGGCTCCCCAGCCCCAGCTGCTCGCATCCGTAGTTAGTATGGATGTGACAGGAGAGATCCAGAGAACCCCTTTGTTCAAATTCTCTGACTCTTTCCACCACCAGAGGGAGCGCTTTACTCTGGTGGGGATTGAGATCTCTTCTTCCAGATCCCTGTCTTTTAATTGTTCCAACAGAAACCTCTGAAGGTCTCTTTGGTGAAACCTGGCCCATTGTACAGCTGGAATGGCTGCTGTCATCAGTCCTAAGACCGACATCACCTCCCTCACTGTACACTTGGCGCTGCTTTGAAAAAAAGACATTCTCTGGCGCAGATTCAATATCTTTTCTTCCGGCAGGACTATCCTCTGTTCTACTGACAGGATCTTGTACCCCAAGTACAAAATTTACTGTGTTGGGGTAGTCTTGGACTTTTCCAGACTGACTATCCACCCCAACTGCCTCAGGCTGAGCCGTGTCAACTTTAGGTCCCGACGAAGTTGCTTCCCCGAATGGGCCGTGAGGAGTAAGTCGTCTAGATATGGAATAATCGTGACTGACTGTAGTCTTAACGGAACTAATGCCTCCCCGAGAACCTTGGTAAAGATTCTCGGGGAGGACGACAGTCCGAAAGGAAGTGCTCTGCACTGAAAATGATAAATTTTGGAAATTTCTGGCATTCCTTCCTTATTGGGATATGCAGATAGGCGTCCCTTAAATCCAGGGTAGCCATGAACACCTCTTTTTGGAGAAGATTCCTTATCGAGTAGATGGACTCCATCCAGAATTTTTTGTATCGGATGGAGCGGTTCAGAGGTTCATGATTAGTCTGAACTTCCCGGACGGCTTTTTTACCACAAAAATGTGCAAGTAAAAACCGCCCCCCTGTTCCTGAATAGGGACTGGTGTCAATACCTCTTGATCCACCATTTCCCCTATTAACAGAGGTAAGGCCTTGGCCTTTTCTGAGTGTCTTGGAAGCTTTGTCACAAGAAACTTTGAGGGTGGATTGCTTTGAAACTCCAGCGCATACCCTCTTTTTATAATGTTCAAGACAAACTCGTTTGAGGTTATCTTTTCCCACTGTGGGAGAAAATTCACTAACCTTCCTCCCACCGGAACCCTGATGTCACTGGGGTTTAGGGTTTGAATTGGGGCGGTTAAAAAGCATGCCCCCTTTCCCTTTTTGTCCTGTCCAATGCTTTTTGGGTTTGAACTCCTTCTCTGACTTGGAGGATTCCTTTGAGGGACGAAAAAAAACAGAGTTAGGTACCTGGTAACTCTTTTTCTAAGAAGTCTTCCAGGGCAGCATCCGAGAGATAGGCTCCTCCTCCCTAAAACAGGAAACACATTAGTCCACCATTATAAATTTCACAGTCTTACCTGTGTGCCTCAGTTATGTTAAAGCACCGAAGGAATTCCCTGTAAGCTGCAAGCTCCCCCGCTGTACCTGTTTTTTGTCATTTCAAGGGTGGGAACTAGTGCTGCCCTGGAAGACTTCTTAGAAAAAGAGTTACCAGGTACCTAACTCTGTTTTCTCGAATCGTCTTCCAGGGCAGCATCCGAGAGGATGTATCAAGCAATACTTACTAGGGTGGGGTTAGAGACTGGAGCACTTTGCGACCAAATGTTTGGTCTTGGTCAGACAGCTGGTCTATCCGGTAGTGCTTTGCGAAAGTACTGAAGCTCGACCATGTCGCTGCCCTGCAGATCTGCTCCGGAGTTGCCCCTGCCTTCTCTGCGACCGAGGTTGCCCAGGCTCTAGTTGTGTGCGCTCTGATTCCACTAGGTGGAGTGAGATTCTGTGCCTCATAGGTAGTCTGTATGGCCATCCTTATCCATCTGCTGATGGTACTTTTGGAAGCTTGTTTCCCTCTGTTGACTCCTGCATAGAGAACGAAAAGGGAGGTCGTTCTACACCATTCCTTCGTTATTTCGAGGTACGTAATGAGCTTGTTCCTTACATCTAGTTTACTGTAAATGTCCCTTTTCCTACTATCCATGGTTGTTGGAAGTGAGGGTATGACGATGTTTTGGGTTCTATGAAACGTAGAAGAGACCTTGGGTAGAAAGGCCGGGTCTGGAGAGAGAATTATCTTGTCCAGATGTATCAGGCAGTATGGTTCTATTGTAGACAGAGCTTGGATTTCGCTCACTCTTCTGGCGGATACTAGGGCCAGAAGGAGCGCAGTTTTTAACGTGAGGTTTTTGTCTGAGCTTTCTTCCATAGGTTCGAATGGAGGGGAAAGAAAGCCCTTAAGTACCGTGCCCATGTCCCAGGTGGGAGTTCTGTACACTTTGGCTGGTCTAGCTCTTTTAAGTGCTATAAGGAATCGTCTTAT
This sequence comes from Lithobates septentrionalis, assembly GCA_037952835.1. Lineage (NCBI taxonomy): Eukaryota > Metazoa > Chordata > Amphibia > Anura > Ranidae > Lithobates > Lithobates septentrionalis. The sequence continues at coordinate 1,055,348 of JBBDGP010000518.1, forward strand.
CAGCGGATCCTCCGCTAGTCTAGTATCCATGACCGAGGAGAGTGCTGCAACTTGTACTTTCAGGGTACTTGGTGATATGTTGTTGTCTGCACCCTCTTGTAAGAAGTCCAAAATTGCTGGAATTATCCCGCCGTTGGAGATTGATCTGTTTCTGTGCCAAGAAACAAACTTTTTCCTTACTTTCTCATAGATGGCCCTCGTTACCGGCTTCCGGTTGTTTAAGATGATGTTAATCACTCTGTCTGACAGTACCTTTTTTCTGGAGTTTTACCCTCTCAGTAACCAAGCCGAAAGCTTCAGGATCTTGTGGTTCGGGTGATTGACCGGGCCCTGTGACAGCAGATCCGGCCGGTCCGTCAGTGTCAGCTGTGGTTGTATGCTGAGGTTTTTCAAGTGACTGAACCATGCTCTCTGGGGCCAGTGCGGTGCTATTAGTATCACCGTTGTTTTCTCTGCCCTGATCTTTTGAATTACCTTTGGGATTATGGCAGTTGGAGGGAATGCATAGCAAAGATGCCATTTCCAGCTTTGATTGAAAGCATCTACCCCGCTGTTGCCATCCGTAGGGTCCAGGGAGAAAAATATCGGTGATTTTGCATTTTCTTTGGAAGCGAACAGATCTACTTCGGGTACTCCCCATTTTTGAGTGATTTGAGCGAAGGTTGTTTGGTTCAGTGACCATTCCGTTTGCCTTATCGTTTTCCGGCTCAGGAAATCTGCCAATGTATTGTCTGTTCCTTTTAGATGGATACCGGATATCGATCTTGTGTTTGCTTCTGCCCATAGTAGAATTGACTGTCAGCCTCATCAAGTTTTGGGACTTTGTACCACCTTGTCTGTTTAAGTATGCGACGGTCGTGGCGTTGTCTGATTGGTTTGAAAGCTTTTAGTGCTTCCCCCACAGCTTTTTCAGCTCTCTCAAATTTGAGGAGGCTTGGGACCATTTGGATGTCCTTTTCCCTTGTGAGCACAGCTCTTCCATGTGGGCCCCCCATCCCAGGGCGCTTGCATCGGTGGTGATCCTGATTGGATCGACTTGAGCCTATCTGCGCCCCTCGATGTACCGAAGTGAGTTGAGCCACCAGTGGAGTGTTTGTTTGACTGTGGCTGGGACGGGAATGTACTTGTCTAGGGATGCTTGCCAGCCATCCCACTGAGACAGAATGTAGTTCTGCAGAGGTCTCATGTGCATCTGTGCCCAGGTGATGGCTGGAATGGAAGACGTCATCAGTCCTAGTATGGACATTCCATGCCTGATTGTTGTGGAGGGATTCCTTAAAAAGGGAGGTAATTGCCCGTGTCATTTTTTCGTCCTTTTCCTTTGTTAGGAAAATTTTTGACAGCCTGGAATCCAACACATATCCCAGATATACCACTGTCTGGCTTGGGGGTCACCCCTCGGATGAGTGGTTTGAGGTTTAGTATCAGTCTTAGCTTGCCTGATGGTTTTCTTTTTGCGAAGATATGGGAGTAGAAGCCTTTTTGTTCCTCCTCCTGAGGAACGTAACTAATCACCTTCTGATCCTGCAGGTTCTGCAAGGATGCTAAAAAGCCTCTTGCTTGGTCGCTGTCCTTTGGTAGCATGGTTGCTAGGTATTTGGTTGGGGGGCCGGGTGGAGAATTCTATTGCGTAGCCGTCCGCTATGGTGCGCAATATAAACTTGTTTTTTGTTGTCTCCTCCCATTGGTGGGAAAAGGCCGCAAGTCTGCCCCCCCCCCTGGAGACAGTCATTGTTTTTTGGTTGGGAGGCTTGAGGATAAATTCACCTTTGCCTATTTTGTTTTGTTGACCCCAGCGCTTTTTTGCCCCTGGCTTGTTAAATTTCTTAAAATGCCGAAAGGGCACCTTGCCTTGTTTCTTCTTGGTTTGAGGGAACCCCTTATTCTTTGCTGCAGTCCTATCCAGGACTGTTTCTAGTTCAGGTCCAAAAAGTAGGTCTCCAGTGAATGGGATCCCACATAGTCGGTTCTTGGAAGGGGCATCCCCTCCCCAAGATTTCAACCACAGGGCTCTGCGGGCTGAGTTCAGTAGTGCTGTGGTCCTAGAGGATATTCTGACAGTTTCCGCTGAGGCATCTGCTAAGAAGGCTGCCGTTCTAGTCAGTGTGGGGATGGTTTTTATTAGTTCTTCCCTGGGCGTGTCATTTTCCAGCAGTTCTTGAAGCTGGGTTAGCCAGATTAGCAAGGTCTGGGCTGTGCAGGTGGAAGCAATAGCCGGATTTAGGTTTGCCGCCCCTGCTTCCCATGCCCTTTTCAGGAGGGCTTCTATTTTCTTGCCCATGGGGTCGCTTAGGGTACCTGCGTCGTCAAAGTCCAAGTCAGATTTGTTTGTAATTTTTGCCAGAGAGGCATCCACCTTGGGGCATTTAGCCCAGGTTTTGATGTCTGCTTCCGCAAGTAGATGGGATACTGGCCTGACCGACACTTGATGGTGCTTCTAATTTTTCAATAGTTGAGCGTAGTGGCGCCATGGTGCTCTGAATTTCTTTCTTAAAAGAATTAAGCAGGTCTTTCAAAAATCCCTGCGATTCTTTGGCCACCATTTTGTCTATGCATTTCTGACATAGTGGTTTTTTCCCCTCTGGGGAAAGCCTGTGGCTGCATGAGGCACATGTTTTGCCTTTCGCCTTCCTTTCCTCGGGGGTCTTTTCCTAGAAGCAAGCATAGTAAACAAAGTCCCCGTGAGGCAGGTGGTCAAAAGACTGCCTGAAGGTAGGCAGTATTGTAGAGAGGTTAAGACATAACTCTAGAGTATTCTGGCTTACCTTGGAGCTGTCCTGGCTTGCAGGATCTGCAGGGCAGGGTGGAGAAGCGTCAGACATGATCAGCCACCAGGATCCTCTGCTTAGAGGGCCTTTTTAACTGCTTCCTGCATAAGCTCCGGGCCCCGCCCCCAGCTGACCCCGTGCAGGTTGGTGGACACACCTTCACATGCCGCTGTCTTTTGGTACACTCCTCCATTGTACTGATAGGAAGGGACATGTATCAAGGTTTAATTTGTAACCTAAGTGTATAGATTTGCTATTTCTTTTTAATTTTTTTTTTTTTTTTTAAAACTCCCGCCCCCGGGAGTCCTGAATGTCCCGCTCTATCTCCTCCCGGAGATGGGAAAATAGCCGCCACCCGGAGACGAAACCGTCTGCTCCGGCGCCATCTTGGCACACCCACAGAGCCTCCATGGAGAGGCCTGCATGGCGGCGTGCCGAGGACGCCACCGCGCCGCGTGGAGAGCAGGCGGCCGGCCGGACCAGCCGCATCGCTCGGTGGTATCGGCCGCGGCCACCTGGGGACCAGATAAAAAACAACTTACCCGGTCGGTGTGCTGTGGTGGCGGCGGGGCGGGGGGTTGTCCACCAGTACATGTGCTGATGTATCCCCCTGGCGCACAGTGACAGCTGCCAGAGAAGCTGCTTTCATGGAAAGCATATGAGAGAAATGGTCAGACCTGCTAAAAACAGGATAGCAGGCCCTAGAGCAGCGGCATGGGGGGGGGGGGGGGGGTGACAGAGTCCTCCTGCAGTCTGGGGGGATGATTGCAGACCCCTCAGTAGGGGCGAAATCTCAGGCTTGAGCAGGGTTGCTCAGTGCTGCTCCTGCTCGCCCTCCCAAGGCCCGTTGGGCTGTATGGGATGCTGGCAGGGGGTCTCCTGCAACAAGCACAGAGACACAGTGAAAATAACAAACATTCTTTGCAGCTCCTGTGGGTCCGGAGGAAACACAAAACAACTGAGGCACACAGGTAAGACTGTGAAATTTATAATGGTGGACTAATGTGTTTCCTGTTTTAGGGAGGAGGAGCCTATCTCTCGGATGCTGCCCTGGAAGACGATTCGAGAAAATTCTTTTTATCCGCCGTTCTTTCCAAGGCGGTATCTAGTTCAGGCCCGAAGACGAAGTCTCCTGTAAAAGGGGACACTGCACAAGCGTGTTTTAGACGCCGTGTCTCCCCCCCCCCCAAGTTTTCATCCAGACTGACCTCCTGGCTGCGACAGAAAGCGCCGCTGTTTTAGCCGTAAATTTTATGGCATCAGTGGAAGCGTCAGAGATGAAACTTGTCGCCTTAAAAAGCATAGGGAAGGTTTTCAAGACCTCCCCCCTAGGCGTGTCTGCCTTTAGATGTTCTTCTAGTTGGGCTAACCAGAACTTCAGATTCCCGGCAACACAAGAAGTGGCCAGAGCTGGTTTTAAACCTGCCATAGAAGCATCCCAGGCCCTCTTTAAGACCATGTCTGTTTTCCTGTCCATTGGGTCCTTTAAATGACCCATATCCTCAAAAGCAAGGTCAGACTGTTTTGAGACTTTGGACAGAGGGGCATCTAGTTTAGGATTTTTATTTCAGACCGCCTCTGGGCTCTCATCAAAGGGGAATCTCCTTTTAAAGGGAATTTGGGAAGAAGACCTTTTTATCTGGCTCGGCCCATTCCTTGCGGACAAGGTCAGAAAGCACATTATGTATAGGGAATACCTTAGCTTTCTTTTTCCCCAGAGCCTCATACATTTTATCATGTCTGGTCAATTGAGTTTCTCCCTCATCAATTTCCAGCGTATCATAAATAGCGCTCAACAGCTCGTCTACATCTTCCAGAGACAGCTTGTATTTTGCTGCTTTGTTAGCTACAGCCTGATCCTCATCTTGATCTGAGTCTGCGTCAGAGGATTCAGGGCTAACACAGGGCTATGCTCCCTGACTGTACGGGGCTCCCCAGAACTGGGTGTTGTAAGGCATGGTGAGGAGGGAATCGCAGCTGCTTTACTGGTGGAAGCAGACGTGCCTACATCTGCGATTAACTCGCGGAGAGATTTAAAGGTTGATGCCATCTCATCCTTAAAGGAGCCAAAGATTTTCGCCAAGGGAGAGTCTGCCTCTGTTTTAAGTAAGCCTGCAATACACTGCTTGCATAAGGCTTTGTTAGAGCCTGAGGACAACTTATTTCCACAATTAGGGCACTTTTTGCGGCCTGACTTCTTCCCTTGGGGTCTCCTTAGCCTGCAATAAAGAATAAACGATCTTTAGCCACTGCTGCATAAACTTGGGACTGTGAGATAACCACCACCATGGGGTACTACCAATCCCAGCCTTACAACAAAACCCCAGAATAAACACAGTAAGGGCTTGCCCAGCAGCCTACCTGTGTTTGGCTGGTGCCTGCATCCACCGGAGTGTCCTGGGGATTAGCCTCCATGGTCCCCCTCTCGAGCTCTGGATCCCGCCGCTAGTCTGGTATGGCTGGACGCTGGTTGGGATTTGTAGGTCCAGTATGGGCTTTTTCCTTCCTCTTTGTGCCTTCAGAGACCCGGAACCGGAAGTCTCGGCACACAGCGATGACGCGGTTCCGCCGGAAATGACGCTCGGCGTCTCCGACCCCCACCGCCCTTACAGCGCGGAGCTGAGATGGAAGAAACCATCTACACAGCTCCTGGGGGGGGGGGGGTAGGGGGAAAGCATCAACCTGCCACTGGCCACCTCCGCACCGGAAAGAGGGGGGGGTAACGGGTCTGCTCCTGTCAGAAAAAGGAGGTAGGACTAGTCTGGAGCTGCTGGATAGGACCCGGTCCCCCTGTGCAGCTCCGCTCCCCTCAGGCAGCCCCTGAGAGATAGAGTCCTTCTGACCTGGTTCCTGGAAACATGTTCCTCCGAAGGAGGAAACACAAATGACTGGCCAGGGACCTGAGGGACCACCTTTTGAACTGTTTTGGCAATGTGTTTCCTGGGTCGATGGGAGGGATTCCATCTCTCAAGGGCTGTCCTGGAAGACAACTGGGGAAAGTCTTTATTGGCAAAGTATCAAGGATAATGGACTGCCACAAAGTATGTTATGATTCCAGAACAGTAATCAATAAAAAAGTTAAAATACCAATAGACATGTTGAGAAAAAGAAGGCTTGCTGTAACATTCAAATAACTCACAAGGACTACAGAAATGTTCCAGGTCCAGGAGATGTAGAAGGAGACTGTCCTGCCTCCAGGAATGGAACAAAAACACCAGAAGTGTAGTGGAGCCTGGGGGTGCTCTGTGAGGAGACTGCCGGGGTGAGGGGCTGTCCACCAGCCTCGCAGCACAACCACCAGAGATGGAACAAGGGGGCCAGAACCACAACACAGGCACAGCTGTAGTGGTGAACGGGGATACCATCTGCAGCTCCACATCCGGGTGTCGGGCGCTGGAGTCACCTGATCAGTCTCATCACACACTGGGTGGTATTGGGTTCCAGCTGATTCCAACAGCATTCGGAAAGCCAGTGTACGGAGGCTGTGGTCACATGACCGGCCGCATCACACTAATTGGTAGTGACAGACTCCAGGCTTCCTCTTCACTCTCATCTGTCATGCTCAGAAACGTGTAGGCCTATTCACTACTGTACCTCCAATTGCACATTATGGCCTCTAAATTTGCTGGTACAACTAGTGCGACTCACAGGCAAAAAAAAGCACTTGGTTGTCAGAGCCTGCTTCAATCACTAGCATAAAAACGGTTAGCGGGTTTAACCTCTATTCAGCGGTATATGGCGGGTACCCCGACGCTAGAAACTAAAAAAAAAAGAAAAAGAAGGAAGAAGGTGACAGTAACTAGGGTCACCCATGACACTAAATACAGTGATCAGAAATAAGATCTGTACACTATATTAGTGACACTAGTGACAGGGAGTGAGAAGGGGTAACGGGGGGGTACCTGGGCCTACTACTAACTGCCCTAATGCTGATTAGTGTCACAAATGACACCAGTACAGTGATCAGTGAAAAAAAATCAGAAAACTGCACTTGGCGACACTGACAGGGGGTGAAGGGGGGCTCCGGCTCCCAGTACCCCCAGTGGATCGGTCCGGGCTCCCGGTACCCCCAGTGGACCGGTCCCCCCAGTGGACCGGTCCGGGCTCCCGGTACCCCCAGTGGACTGGTCCGGGCTCCCGGTACCCCCAGTGGACCGGTCCGGGCTCCCGGTACCCCCAGTGGACCGGCCCGGGCTCCCGGTACCCCCAGTGGACCGGCCCGGGCTCCCGGTACCCCCAGTGGACCGGCCCGGGCTCCCGGTACCCCCAGTGGACCGGCCCGGGCTCCCGGTACCTCCAGTGGACCGGCCCGGGCTCCCGGTACCTCCAGTGGACCGGCCCGGGCTCCCGGTACCTCCAGTGGACCGGCCCGGGCTCCCGGTACCTCCAGTGGACCGGCCCGGGCTCCCGGTACCTCCAGTGGACCGGCCCGGGCTCCCGGTACCTCCAGTGGACCGGCCCGGGCTCCCAGTACCCCGGTCATACGGTGGTAGTGCCGCCATGCAGTGAGGACACACTGGGTGAAATAAATAAAGCTTCTGCGGCACATTTCTGGTGGTAATCCCCTTATGAATGTATTGATGAAGAATCTGTGACACTTTTGGTGCACCCAATCCAGGTCGGTGTGACATGTGACCCTTGTACATTGAAAAATAAGGAAAACACTGCGCTCTAGTGCAAAAAACTACAATATAAATAAACCAGCAGCTGCATACATTGTGACAAACAATAAATGATATATGAAAAAGAAAATGCAGCGCTACAAAATGTGAAAGTTTAGGTGTAACTAAACCTATTCAAAGGGAATAATGTGTTCAACAGTGAAACATGTATTCAAACAACCTTATGCAAAATGAAGGTATATGGCCACTATATGAAAGTCCACATACAACAGAGGAATTAATCAAAATGAAATGTTCAAAAAAACTGCATGTGCAGGAGAAATGGTGTGAGTCTTTAAGTAAGAAAAAACAAAGTCTATAATATATAATGTGAATCTGTCACTGTGAACCGACATCAGGTTGCAGGACATCCGTAACCGCAAATCAACATCTCGGTGTGGGACGTCAAGGTGAACACATCAAAAGGTAAAGAAAGAGTGGGTACTCTTACCAGATGGCGTGGACTCCTCTGTCGTATGACATGGAGCCCGACCTGGGCTAGGAACGGTATCCAGAGCAAAGGAACCTCTGTCTCACTCCCCGACCTCTCTGGTAGAATGTAGGGGTGTCCGGAGGGATGGCCAAATGGATATCAACCGATGGACCTCCAAACGTCATCCGATGAGGAACAGAGGGCAAACTCGGTCCAGACCTCCTGATGGAAGTGGCTAGTAGAAGGCAGTGTCTTTCATCAAAGTAATATGCAAATAAAAAATAAAAACTTCCGCATAGTGCAGATAAACCAGGGGTTTTTATTTCTAAAAAACACTGTACAAAAAAAATATATAAAACTGATCACTGATAAAATAAACAAAGGCAGCGTAAGGAAGGGGAGCTCGTCCGACGCGTTTCGACCAAGAGGGTCTTCAACAGGGGCATGAGCTTCCCCCTCCACGCTGCTGATAGATATATAAACATCTTGTCTAAAGGGGTAACGCCTGAAGCCAATCACATCAAAGCTGATGGGGTCAAGTGATCTGGAACTGGATCGTATTAACAACTAGACCAATTGGGTTCATCAATCAAATGGCATGTGAATGTGGGAACCAATAGCGTGGTCTGGATTAGGACAAACGCCCGGAAGTGCCACAACCGCACGTCAAACATTAGTAAGTCGTCTAGCATGGAAAAAAAGCACGCCAAAAGTCGCTTACTAGTCACGTGATATGGGAGGGGCGGCGTCCCGGCTCTCCGTCCCAATCATCAAACACCGAAGGATATGTGGGATGGGAGGGGGTGGGCCGGGAAGCTAGGATCTCGTAAACTTGGGACCCGGTCATATGACCAGATGAAATGTTATCACGTGACTATGGAAATTAGGACCATCAGTATACCGAGCAAAAATTACTTAGATCGGACACTAGATGTCAGCACTAAAAAGGTAAATAAGTGCTTTCAAAGTGCAATAAGCAATGGGCAAAAAATGTGGGTTACTAAGCAATACTTTCCAGCGTTACTTCTTTCGGACACTAGATGTCAGAACTAGGACATAATTAGTACAACAATGAAATAAAAGGAATAAAGAATAAACGATATATGTAACATGATCTGTTCAAGATTATTGTCCCATCAATTACCTTCACCTCTATTTCCTTTCCCTTTGCATAATTGATGCATTCCAATGGTTTGTATTTTCAACTTATTGTTCTAACATTTTATAGAGTTTTGTATCTTGAACTTATTGCTCCAATAGAGTGATTATTGGTCATTCAATATATCACTTTAACAGTCATGTTACATATATCGTTTATTCTTTATTCCTTTTATTTCATTGTTGTACTAATTATGTCCTAGTTCTGACATCTAGTGTTTGAAAGAAGTAACGCTGGAAAGTATTGCTTAGTAAACACACATTTTTTGCCCATTGCTTATTGCACTTTGAAAGCACTTATTTACCTTTAGTGCTGACATCTAGTGTCCGATCTAAGTAATTTTGCTCGGTATACTGATGGTCCTAATTTCCATAGTCACGTGATAACATTTCATCTGGTCATATGACCGGGTCCCATGTTTACGAGATCCTAGCTTCCCGGCCCGCCCCCTCCCATCCCACGTACCCTTCGGTGTTTGATGATTGGGACGGAGAGCCGGGACGCCGCCCCTCCCATATCACGTGACTAGTAAGCGACGTTTGGCAGGCTTTTTTCCCGCCAGCCGACTTACTAATGTTTGACATGCGGTTGTGGCACTTCCGGGCGTTTGTCCTAATCCAGACCACGCTATTGGTTCCCACATTCACATGCCATTTGATTGATGAACCCAATTGGTCTAGTTGTTAATACGATCCAGTTCCGGATCACTTGACCCCATCAGCTTTGATGTGATTGGCTTCAGGCGTTACCCCTTTAGACAAGATGTTTATATATCTATCAGCAGCATGGAGGGGGAAGCTCATGTCCCTGTTGAAGACCCTCTTGGTCGAAACGCGTCGGACGAGCTCCCCTTCTTTACGCTGCCTTTGTTTATTTTATCAGTGATGAGTTTTATATATTTTTTTGTACAGTGTTTTTTAGAAATAAAAACCCCTGGTTTATCTGCACTATGCGGAAGTTTTTATTTTTTATTTGCATATTACTTTGATGAAAGACACTGCCTTCTACTAGCCACTTCCATCAGGAGGTCTGGACAGAGTTTGCCCTCTGTTCCTCATCGGATGACGTTTGGAGGTCCATCGGTTGATATCCATTTGGCCATCCCTCCGGACACCCCTACATTCTACCAGAGAGGTCGGGGAGTGAGACAGAGGTTCCTTTGCTCTGGATACCGTTCCTAGCCCAGGTCGGGCTCCATGTCATACGACAGAGGAGTCCACGCCATCTGGTAAGAGTACCCACTCTTTCTTTACCTTTTGATGTGTTCACCTTGACGTCCCACACCGAGATGTTGATTTGCGGTTACGGATGTCCTGCAACCTGATGTCGGTTCACAGTGACAGATTCACATTATATATTATAGACTTTGTTTTTTCTTACTTAAAGACTCACACCATTTCTCCTGCACATGCAGTTTTTTTGAACATTTCATTTTGATTAATTCCTCTGTTGTATGTGGACTTTCATATAGTGGCCATATACCTTCATTTTGCATAAGGTTGTTTGAATACATGTTTCACTGTTGAACACATTATTCCCTTTGAATAGGTTTAGTTACACCTAAACTTTCACATTTTGTAGCGCTGCATTTTCTTTTTCATATATCACCCTTGTACATTGGAATGTAAGAAGTGAGGAGCCAAGTATGACTGACTCTCTATGGGCGCCCAGACAGGAGGACTGCCTCACACGGACCTTGTATTTGGGTCATTGAGGCGCAGTATTCCAGTACCAGGTCTAGTCAGGTTGATGAGTTTGGCGCATTCTTCCCCACTTTTAGAATACATGAGAGACACTTCCCACACTCTTCCTGCGCCAGTCTCTCTGACTTCCAGTCTCTCTCCAGCCCGCCCTATATGATCTCTCACCTCTCTGGAAGTCCATCTCCAGCACAGTCTCCCTCAGGCCGCTCTCCGCTCCCATACAACATCCATCACATCCCCGAGGGTGAGAGGAGCAGCCGCCGCCCGCTCCCTCCATACTGACCGGTCACACTCCGCCACATACAACGGCCATGGACCTTCAACCAACATGTGCCAGAGGCCAATCAGCGAGGGGAAACATCTCATCCAATCGGAGACGTCTGCCAATAAGATAATTCTCCACATCCGCCAGCAGATGGCGAAACCAGAGCGAGGTCCTCCCAGGGTGACGTCACGATAACTCACCCACACAGATAATACAATGCATTGGCTGACTCGTGTTCCCCCGGCTCAGTCATCAGTCACGCTGGTTTATTAGTCATGACGTTCCCATCAGACTAGAAGCTCCAGAGAACGCCACGCCCTCTTCTAGGAGAAGGCGGTCAGCCGCTGTATAGCTCCTGGTTGCCCGGGTAACCAGACATCAGCGAACAACCAACCACATTGCAGGATTTCTTTCGTCCTGCCCATTTCCCTTGCCATTGGCTGACGCGTTCCCAGTAGGGGTGTTTTGAGCTCTGGGGAAATCCAATCAACGCTCCGTTGCGCTGGTGTGTGATTGGCCAATGGGTATCACAGCTGCCTGACTGGAGAGTAGTAAGATGGCGACTGTGGAGCAACAGAGTGCTCGGCGGAGGGGCAGATGGAAGGTTCCGGGCTGTCTCTGTCTGCTGGTAGTGCTGGTGAGCTCAGTGAGTGGCGACCAGACGGAGGAGTACCTGAAGAGAGAGCACTCACTCAGCAAACCCTACCAAGGTAATTCCGAGCATGGGGGAGGGAAGGACACTTACATAACACGGCAATGAATGGAGGACCCAGTCTTCTCCCACTAATTCATACCTCACCCAGGGCAGGGCCATTCCCTAGAATAATAATATGTTTATTAGGATAATCGTACACAGTGATTTTAGGGGGGGGGAGCGACTGGATCATACACAGCGATTGGGGGGGGGGGGAGAGACTAGATCATACACAGCGATTTGGGGGGGGGGAGCGACTAGATCATACACAGCGATTGGGGGGGGGGGGAGAGACTAGATCATACACAGCGATTGGGGGGGGGGGGGGAGAGACTAGATCATACACAGCGATTGGGGGGGGGGGGAGACTAGATCATACACAGCGATTTCGGGGGGGGGAGCGACTAGATCATACACAGTGATTGGGGGAGGGGACTAGATCATACACAGTGATTGGGGGGGGGACTAGATCATACACAGCGATTGGGGGGGGAGCGACTAGATCATACACAGCGATTGGGGGGGGGACTAGATCATACACAGCGATTGGGGGGGGGGACTAGATCATACACAGCGATTGGGGGGGGGGGAGCGACTAGATCATACACAGCGATTGGGGGGGGGGAGACTAGATCATACACAGCGATTGGGGGGGGGGAGACTAGATCATACACAGCGATTGGGGGGGGGGGAGACTAGATCATACACAGCGATTGGGGGGGGGGGAGACTAGATCATACACAGCGATTGGGGGGGGGGGAGACTAGATCATACACAGCGATTGGGGGGGGGGAGACTAGATCATACACAGCGATTGGGGGGGGGGAAACTAGATCATACACAGCGATTGGGGGGGGGGGGAGACTAGATCGTACACAGCGATTGGGGGGGGGAGACTAGATCGTACACAGCGATTTGGGGGGGGGCGACTAGATCATGCACAGCGATTGGGGGGAGACTAGATCATGCACAGCGATTGGGGGGAGACTAGATCATGCACAGCGATTGGGGGGAGACTAGATCATGCACAGCGATTGGGGGGGGGGACTAGATTGTGCACAGCGATTGGGGGGGGGACTAGATTGTGCACAGCGATTGGAGGGGGGGGGTTATTGCACACCAATGAAAGGAAACCTATACTGTGCAGGCTGCCGGGACTGACCCCCCCCCCCCCCCCTCCTGCTGAAAATTCCACTTCTCTGGCTTCCCTACAGATCCAAGCTCTTACCAATCCTTAGATGTGGTGGTTGCATTCGTTTTTAGGCTTTATTTCTCCTCTGTTTTCACCTGGTGATCAGGCCAGTAACACACCTCCCTGGAGGAAGGAGTACAGGAGGCACAGCAACATTGTCAGTCTAGGGCAGTGGTCTCCAAACTGCGGCCCGTTGGCTGGATGTGGCCCTTTGCTTGCCTTTAACCGGCTCTCAGGGTACTATTTCTCCCACTGATACAAATCATTATTCCTGCCACTGTCACCAACAATAGGGCATTATTCCTTCCACTGACACCATAGATGGGTCACTATTCCCCCAATTGACACCAATGATGGGGCGCTGTTCCTCCCACTGATGCCAACGGTGGGCGCTGTTCCTCCCACAAATATCAATCTGCCCACAGGCGTTGTGCAATTATTTTACCTCCACTGACCACCAAGTCTGAGACATTTTCTACTACTACTGGCCTCAATCCGACCCTCCTAAATTCTAAAGGACACTAATCTGGCCCTTTGCTTAGAAAGTTTGAAGACCCCTGGTCTAGCGGGAGGGGAGTGTCAGAGGGCGCTGTATAACCTGTATGTAGCATCATTTACATTCAGTATACAGTGCTGTGTTTTGGCAGCTGTGCAACTTCCCATCTGCTGCCAGAATAAAATCTATTTGGGCTGAGGGCTGCTCAGTCATTCATAGGAAGCCTTGTATTTTTATGAATGTATACAAGGCTTCCTCTGATTGGCTCAGGGAGAGATTGTAACATCTGACCACCCCTCCACCTCAGCCAATCAGCGGAAGCCTTATATTCATTCATAAAAATACAAGGCTTCCTGTGAATGACTGAGCAGCACTTAGCCCAGCTCTACTTTGTTCCAGGAATGAGACCAAATTTCCCATGCTTCTGCTGGAACACAGCGCTGTATACTGTATGAAGCTGATGCTACATACGGGTTATACAGTGCTGACAGAAGCTGCATTCTTCATTAATGGAAATAGTTTGTTTCACCCAAAAGAACCTAGAGTTAGGCTTTAATGAATACAAGGTGCTCTTATTTGATCAGGTGGTGGAGAGGGGCGGTGATGTCACAATCTCCTTGTCCAATCAGAGAATGTCTTGTATTTCTTGAACCAAATAGAAGGCATTCTATGAATGGTAGCGGAGCTGCACGGGCAACCCCATGTGTGCAGTGGGGAAGCTACTGAGAATGTTCCGGAAGATTGCAGCCATCACTGTAGTAGCACCAACTACTACAGTGATTCAGGTATGAGATGTGCATATTTGCATTGTTCCAAGCTGGACCAATGTAATTATGCAATACAGATAATTTCTGGAGTCCAGCTTTAAAGGGCTTGTAAAGTCAGAAGGTCAGAAGGTTTATTTATTATTTTTTTTAATATCTTAATGCATTCTATGCATTAAGATTAAAAAGCCTTCTGTGTGCAGCAGCCCCCTTAATACTCACCTGAGCCCCATCTCTGTCCAGCGATATCCACAAGTGTTTCGGCCATTGAAGATTCTCCCTACATTGGCTCCCGCTGCTGTCAAATTTAGTTAGCCAATCAGGAGAGAGAGGGGGCAGGGCCGAACCGCAGCTCCTTGTCTTAATGGATACATGGAGCTGCAGCTTGGCTCGGGTGCCCCCATAGCAAGCAGCTTGCATTCAACAGGAGGGAGGGGCCAGGAGCACATAAGAGGGACCCGAGAAGAGGAGCATCTGGGCTTTTCTGTGCAAATCCACTGCACATAGCAGGCAAGTATAAAATGTTTGTTATTTTTATAGAAAAAAAGACTTTGAAATGCTTTTAAAGAGAAGTATGGGTTTTATTTTTTTATTTTTAGAATCGTACTTTCCTCAGTGGGGGCAGCATCGGTCCCCCGGCTCCTCTGCACTGAGAACCGGGAGATCGAATACTGATGATCGCTCAGTTCTGATAGTTCCACAAGCAGAGAGCTGTAGACTCAGTCACAACTCTCTGCTTTGCTCCGTCCTCACTCATTGGAGCGCTGAGCTGTGGAGGGGGCAGCCGGCTCAGGCTCTCAGTGGCTCGCTGAGAGGCTGAGCGGGGTGTCGGTCCAGGCACCTGGCGGATCCCGACTCCATTGTTGGGATAATGCGGTGCCTGGACTGATATCTGTGACATCAGCAGAGAGGGGACTACTGCTGAAAATGAATTGCACTCCTCTGATCCATAGGAGAAGTCCAGCCAAACAAACTTTGGCTGGAATTCTCCTTTAAGATCTTCAGAAAAAGGTGCATTTAAACCCTACTCAAGCCCCCCCTCCCAGGCCCGCTGCACTTATCTCTGTGGGTGATACAGTTTCACTGTCCTCTAAACCTGATGTAGTGATCCTGGGGTTTGAAAACTGCTCTCTTCTTTTCTTAGGCATGCTGGGATGGATCAGAGCGGTTCTGATTGGTCATCACAGTCGCATGCCATCCTTCTCTTCTTCCTTTTTTTTTTTTTTTTTTTTTTTCAGACCTACCCTGTTTCCCTGAAAATAAGACCTAGCGTGATTGTCGGTGATGGCTGCAATATAAGCCCTACCCCCCAAATAAGCCCTAGTTAAAGTCCTTGTAGGTCTTATTTTCAGGGTAGGGCTTATTTTCGGGGAAATAGGGTAGGGCTTATATTGCAGCCATCACTGACAATCACGCTAGGTCTTATTTTCGGGGAAACAGGGTAAGACTTTATAGTCCCTTCCAAAAATGTTTTTGAAAAAGCTGCTTGCAGAAGAAGAGCATTATTACTCGCCTATCCCCTGCCTGCTTCTTGAATTTTCACTCCTTTTGTAGGATTATAGCCTCAGGCTAAATCTTTACATCTGACATCTGTAAGAGTGACAGATGGCTGCATCTCCTGCCCCACGATGTGGTTTCATCTGCTGGTCTCTAAGGTGTCCGTTTATCATCCAGCGGTAAATTACCACTACTCAGTTATCAGGCATTCTCAGAGATTGCTCTCCTTTGAGTGCCTGTTTATCAAGCTTTGTAGATCGCTTCTCCTGTTGAGTTGTGAAGCGTTCTACAAACGCCGGGAAATCCTGAGAACGGCTCCTCTCACTGTAATCTTGTGTGATGTAGCGGGATTACAGTAATGGGAAGTGAAAAATCCTTAACACAAAGCACCACACATTACACACCTCATATTAATAAAGTAACATTCCCCCTACACAATATACATTAACCTAATCATTCAAAAACATTGTTTTTATCAATATTTTAAAGATTATACGTGTGCCTATTTAAATGTGAATGGTGTACGGTAAATTAATTGAATCCACATATATAATGCAGCTAATTGCCAATCATATAAATGAATACATTTATAATCATTAAAAAAATAATTTTAATAAAGTATACAAATATAAATATTTATCAACAAAATAAAATATGTTTCATAATTGATAAACCCCCCGTATAACTGTAATAGAACAGTCCATGGGTAAAACCATATTTTAGGGTTTACAACAATTTTTTTTACTGATAAATTAAAAATTATATAAAAATGACTTTAATAATTGCATTTTAATGCAAACCCCGGGCGCCAGGTCGCATTTGCGACTAGAATTAGCGACCTGGCGCCTGGGGCGGCACAGCTGGGGTATCCTGTGTCCGTTCGACACCCCCCCCTCCCGGCGCGATCGCGATGGGCCGCGCCGGTAATTGAGGCCCCGGCTTTGCGGCCTACTGCAGTCCTATGGCTCCTTCTGCAATCAGGCGCCCTCTGGTGGTGGCCGTTGGTATGACAAGACATCCATCAATGCTAATGGAGCTTTCCCTACCTGTTTTCACTGCCCGCTCATCTCTTTCCCTTTACTTAGAACCCCCAAACATTATATATTTTTTTTATTCTAAAACCCTAGAGAATAAAATGGCGGTCATTGCAATACTTTCTGTCACACCGTATTTGCGCAGCGGACTTACAAGCGCACTTTTTTGGGAAAAAAATACCTTTTTTAATAAAAAAAATAAGAAAACAGTAAAGTTAGCCCAATTTTTTTATATTGTGAAAGATAATGTTATGCCGAGTAAATTGATTCCCAACATGTCACGCTTCAAAATTTCGTCCGCTCGTGGAATGGCGACAAACTTTTACCCTTTAAAATCTCCATAGGCGACGTATAAAAAAAATTCTACAGGTTGCATGTTTTGAGTTACAGAGGAGGTCTAGGGCTAAAATTATTGCTCTCGCTTTAACGATCGTGGCGATACCTCATGTGTGGTTTGAACACCGCTTTCATATGCGGGCGCTACTCGCATATGCGTTCACTTCTGCAAGCGAGCTCGGCGGGACGGGGCGCGTTTAAAAAAATTATTTTTTTTCTTATATATTTTACTTTTTATTTTTTATTTTTACACTGTTTTTTTAAAAAAAAAAAAACAAGGGATGGGGCACATTTAAAAACATTTTTTTTTTCTTATTTATTTTAACTTTTATTTTTTCACTGTTCTTTTAAAAAAAAAAGTCACTTTTATTCCTATTACAAGGAATGTAAAAATCCCTTGTAATAGAAAAAGAACATGACAGGACCTCCTAAATATGAGATCTGGGGTCAAAAAGACCTCCGATCTCATATTTACACTAAAATGCATTAAAAAAAAAATTAAAAAAATTGTCATTTGAAAAAAAAATAAAATGTCCCTTTTAAGAGCTATGGGTGGAAGTGATGATTTGACGTCGCTTCCGCCCTACAATGACTTGGAGACGGGCGGGGGGGGCATCTTCCTCTCACTCGTCTCCATGTCAGGCCAGGGACAGATCCGGATCGCCTCCGCCGTTACTGACTGCCACGGTAAACGGTGAAGGGCACCGGAGCGCGGTGGTAGGGGGGGCCCTCTCCTGCCGCCGATAAAAGTGATCTCGCTGCGAATCTGCTGCAGAGACCACTTTTATCTGAAAGAGAACCACTGGCTCTTGAAGAAGATACCGGGGTTATGGTAGCTAGCTGCTACCATAACAACGGTATTTCTCTTCAAAGACAGGACGTATATAGTCGTCCTGCGGGAAGGAAGTGGTTAATTAAAATGAATTTATTATTTGTCATCTCCCTGCTTGGCCCCTTTCACACGGGCTGTCTGATCAGGTTCGCCTGTCAGTTTTTCAGGCGGACCTGATTGGATCCTTAGCGGGAATATGGTGGTCTTGTGTCCCTGCATGGCAGGAAATAAAAGCAGTCACATTCATTCTAGTCGTCTCTGTGTAAATTTAAGATTGGTTAATTTTTATATTGAAAATAAAGCTGTCGGTTGTTTAAAAAAAAAAAAAAAAAACCTGGCTCCTAACTTTTTTAGCTGGCTCCTAGATTCCAAGCAAATTTGTCAAGCCCTGATGTAAAGTAATGAGTGTACAGCTTGTATAACGGTGTAAATTTGCTGTCCCCTCAAAATAACTCAACACACAACCATTTAATGTCTAAACCGCTGGCAACAAAAGTGAGTACACCCCTAAGTGAAAATGTCCAAATTGGGCCCAAAGTGTCAATATTTTGTGTGGCCACCATTATTTTCCAGCACTGCCTTAACCCTCTTGGCCATGGAGTTCACCAGAGCTTCACAGGTTGTCACTGGAGTCCTCTTCCACTCCTCCATGACGACATCACGGAGCTGGTGGATGTTAGAGACCTTGCGCTCCTCCACCTCCCGTTTGAGGATGCCCCACAGATGCTCAATAGGGTTTAGGTCTGGAGACATGCCTGGCCAGTCCCTCACTTTTACCCTCAGCTTCTTTAGCAAGGCAGTGGTTGTCTTGGAGGTGTGTTTGGGGTCGTTCTCATGTTGGAATACTGCCCTGCAAACCAGTTTCCGAAGGGAGGGGATCATGCTCTGCTTCAATATGTCACAGTACATGTTGGCATTCATGGTTCCCTCATTGAACTGTAGCTCCCCAGTGCCGGCAGCACTCATACGGCCCCAGACCATGACACTCCCACCACCATGCTTGACTGTAGGCAGGACACGCTTGTCTTTGTACTCCTCACCTGGTTGCCACCACACACGCTTGACACCATCTGAATAAAATAAGTTTACTTGGTCTCATCAGACAAGAGGACATGGTTCGAGTAATCCATGTCCTTTAGTCTGCTTGTCTTCAGCAAACTGTTTGCGGGCTTTCTTGTGCATCATCCTTAGAAGAGACTTCCTTCTGGGACGACAGCCATGCAGACCAATTTGATGCAGTGTGCAGCATATGGTCTGAGCTCTGACAGTCTGACCCCCTCACCCCTTCAACCTTGGCAGCACTCATACGTCTATTTCCCAAAGACAACCTCTGGATATGACGCTGAGCATGTGCACTCAGCTTCTTTGGTTGACCATGGCAGGTCCTGTTCTGAGTGGAACCTGTCCTGTTAAACCTCTGTATGGTCTTGGCCACCGTGCTGCAGCTCAGTTTAAGGGTCTTGGAAATCTTCTTATAGCCTAGGCCATCTTTATGTAGAGCAACAATTCCTTTTTTTTCACATCCTCAGAGAGTTCTTTGCCATGAGATGCCATGTTGAACTTCCGGTGACCAGTATGAGAGAGTGAGAGCTATAACACCAAATTTAACACACCTGCTCCCCATTCACACCTGAGACACTGTAACACCAACAAGTCACATGACATTGGGAGGGAAAATGGCTAATTGGGCCCAATTTGGACATTTTTACGTAGGGTGTACTCACTTTTGTTGTCAACGGTTTAGACATTAATGGCTGCGCGTTTAGTTATTTTGAGGGGACAGCAAAGTTACACTGTTATACAAGCTGTACACTCACTACTTTACATTGTAGAAAAGTGTCATTTCTTCAGTGTTGTCACATGAAAAGATAGAATAAAATATTTACAAAAATGTGAGGGGTGTACTCACTTTTGTGAGATACTGTAAATAGAGAGAAAGAGACTGCCGTCACAATTGTGCAGTCACAGATATTGCATGTGACGCATTGCTGTGTATATCACACGCAATGTTTGTGCCATGCAAATTTAAATCATTTTAAATCATATTACATTTGCACCAAAATGGTACAGGACCCTTTTATTTGGTCCGCACTGAAATCGGATCGCATGGGTGCACAAGCGTAAACCCAGCCAGAGACGTGAACATCTAAGGCCCCTTTCACACTGCCGGCGCTCGGGCGTCAGCGGTAAAGCGGCGCTATTTTTAGCTCCGCTTTACCATCGTTTTTAGCGCCGCTATTCGGCCGCGAACAGGGCGGTTTTAACCTCTGCTAGTGGCCAAAAAGGGGTTAAATCTGCCCACAAGATGCCACCGCAGCGGCGTTTTGCCGACGGTATGAGTGTTGCCCCATTCCTTTCAATGGGAATGAGCAGTGAGTTCACCGCTCCAAAGAAGCTGCTGGCAAGACTTTTTTTGACGCCCTGCCAGCGCAACGCTCCAGTGTATGTATGTATGTATGTATGTGTATATGTGTATGTATGTATGTATATGTATGTTTGTAATGGTGGGGAAGATGTGCTCTTACTGCTCTTCGGCCACTGGGTGAAAGAAGGAAGTCAACACACTTCCTGCTTTCTCCAGAATACTCAGCCAGCTTCGCACTTCTCTCTCTGATTCTCTACCTCTGAGCTAGTGAATCAGAGAGAATTCTTTTACAGATCGCCAGTGAGGTGCCGATATCGCACCTTCATAAACTGGCCGTTTCTGTGAAGTCAGTTACTGATTCTCTGTGTGCTGCGATGATCAGTGGAGAACATGTGATTACCTCAGTTTCATAAACTGTTTATGACCTGTGATCAGCGGCGATACTCGGGATCGCCGCTGATCACAGTTTGATAAACGGACACCTAAGTCACTACAGGACACAGTAATAACACAGGTCCAGTAGCTGAAACCACAGCACATGACGGGGGATGTAGGCATCTATCACTCCTGGAAGTGATGGATGTTCACATTCTCCTGGAGGCTCCAGTTCTGCGAAGACGTGGAAGGTGGAATAGGGGAAGTATTAAAGTGTATCTGCGGATAGAATATAAAATCTTATATTCATGTCCACATTGTATTTTAGTTATTTCTAGCCTACTCCCAATAATCTGAATGAGCTTAATTTTTAAAGTTTTGGGAAAATCCTTGCACATTTCCTTCCTTGAATTCTGTGACTTATATTCACTATACCCTGTGAGTAGGAACATGCGATGGCACGGAATTCATAAAGCCTGCCTTCTGAACTACAGAGGTGCTGAGAGGAGGAGTTTCAGGAGGCGGAGTCAGTACAAGAATCAATTTTACCATGGGATATGTAGTCTTTGGAAATTGAAAGTAAATGGCAAAAGGGAAGGTGCAAAGCATGTAGGGAATCCAGGAAGTTGTGGAAAGGAGATGGCTGACAGACAGGCAGAGCTCCTAACGTGAAAGGAGATTTTTCAAGTAAGCTTATAATGGACTGCCAAAAATACTGTAACTATTTTTTTTTGTAGTGCTATTGAAATGGTGTTTTAAAATGAAAGTGAACCCATAGACTTACTCATTTAGTCTATGGGTTCACTTACTTTTACCTCCAGCACTGTGAATATGTAATGGGTGTGTTCAATAAAGAAGAGAAGAAAAGATTGATTGCACACTTGAATCCAAAAGATGCTGTAGAATTTTCTTTATTGTCACGAGCCAGACAAATTCTTCTCTTCTTGATATTGCCTACGGTGATAAGCCGGGATCAGCACCTTGGATCAGACGTGTCCATTTTTTGCTTGAAGCGGTGTGTGCACCCTTGTTCTGTTTCGTGTTCAATAAAGACACAAGAAATTAGAGTTGTTTTGTATGTTATCGGTTTTGGCTCGTTGTGTTTGTCTATTGTTGTGACTATGTGGGTCAGATCATATTTTATGGCCAATTACTGCAGAAAACCAGTTAATTCCAAGCAGTTGTCATACATATTCAAAATAATGGTTCTTTTATCTCTCCTCTTCAGGGGTGGGCTCCTCTTCTTCATCGCTATGGGATTTAATGGGCAATGTGCTTGTTACTCCTCAGTATGTACGTCTGACCCCAGACCAGCAAAGCAAACAGGGGGCCATCTGGAACCGAATGGTAAGATAGATCTACAATATCATTATGTCTCAAGTAAAAAATTTGTCTGAGAAAATATTTTTGAAACACAGGTTTGAACAGGTGTTCCCACATTGTTGGGATTTGGGATGGCAATTTCCACATTTGTTGTGGTGAAAACTTCACATGTTGGGAAAAGGGAATATTGCTTATCCAGAGTCAAGTAATCAGCAGTTGTTTGACGCTTTGTTCATGTCCTTATTGTTGGAATGATCCTCAATACTGAAAGCAATGCAGGTCCAAGACTAATGCTCACAAGTGAAGTATTTTTGGTTCATTCTTGGCAATAAAAATATCGGGTGGGGGGGTAGAAGATGTAAAAGGCAGATGACAATTGTTTACCATGAGTAATGCCGCGTACACACGGTCGTACTTTTCGTCTACAAAAGTCAGACAGCCTGTCCGACAGACTTCCGGCAGACTTTCGGTGGACTTGCGGCGGACTTGCGGCATACTTTCTAACGAACGGACTTGCCTACACACGACCACACAAAAGTCCGACGGATTCGTACGTGATGACGTACACCGGACTAAAATAAGGAAGTTCATAGCCAGTAGCCAATAGGTGCCCTAGCGTGGCTTTTTGTCCGTCGGACTAGCACACAGACGAGCGGATTTCGGGGTCCGTCGTAGTTACGAAGTAAAGTTTTGAAGCATGTTTCAAATCTAAAGTACGTCGGATTTGAGGCTAAAAAAGTCAGTTGAAAGTCCGGAGAAGCCCACACACGATCGGATTACCAGCCAGCTTTAGTCCGTCAGCGTCCGTTGGACTTTTGTAGACGAAAAGTACGACCGTGTGTACGCGGCATTAGAGTTCTTCTTTCAGACAATATACTGTATATCCAGTACTGAAAACCATGAAATTGCACTGTAGGACAAGACCATTGCAGAACAGTAAGGTAGATAATGACACAGTCACTTGTTGCATCTTGAATTTTGACAATCATCTCAGAGGAAGTCCTTTATGTATAGTCTTGCATTCGAGTAACCACATTTTAAAGTGGTTCTAAAGCCTAAACATTTTTTACCTTCATGCATTCTTTGCATGAAGGTAAAAAAAATGTTTAGGCATTAGCACCCCCCCTCCCCTGGGCACCAGTATTTTTGGTAAAAATGTCTTGCATGTATTTGTGAGTACACAAGTAAAATTAATTCTAGCATTCAGAATTTTAACCTCCTTCAAATGTACATTTTAAATGCATCTGCACATATTTGCACATGTACGCATGGAAGATACTGACCAGCAACTCAGATTTTCCCATTTCTATCCAAAAACACCTGTATGCCTAAAAAAACTTGAATTTTCAGGAAGTAGTGTGTAAGAGCCTAATAGACTCTCAGATTTTTCCCAATAGTTTTCACTGAGCTAAAAGTTACATTTCAGACATCCCATTTAATAGCTTTCTTTTTTGATGAAGTAACTTTAAGACCCCTTCGCACCTAAATGGTCTAGACACTGAAGCTTACCTTACAATAATTAAAGGACAACTGTACTTTTAAGCCATGGCCACACATGGGGGGGGGCTGTCCCTTAAAGAACAGCTTGTACCAAAGGTGTAGTTGTCCATTTAAGTCTGCTTAGATGATTATAGCAAAGGCACACCCTTGATTTTAGACATAAATAGTTTATGGTGAGACCAACCACAATTTCTGTAGATCAAAGAAGTTTGTTAATCTTGGTAATGTATGTTGTTCAGCAGGAGAGGATTGCTATTAACAACAAAAGTGGAGTTTCTTAGGGCCCAATTCAGTATACGGTACATGTAAAATTCTTGAAATACTCTTCTAAATTGTGTGTGTGTGTATAAGTGAAAACTCTTGTATAAACGTGAACGTGCCAGAAAACTGTTCTGCTGAGGTGTAACTCCAGCCTTAATCGCATGTTTATCATATACCACAGGTTCTTCAAATGAGTTCAAGGGATACCTTTTTATAGTTAACTCATTCTAACAGTTTAGTTTTGGTAAATAAATAACCTATAATTGTTGACTTGAAGCAAACTTGTATTGCAGTACTATGTAGGCCTCCATGGCTGATCTCTCCTTTTGATAACCTTTTACTTATCTGGATGGTACATTGACCCTCTTGCTTCAATCTGGATGGTACATTGCCCCTCTTGATTCAGTAGTTTGAATTGCTATACCTGTATGCAGATAAGGACTTCTGATTTTTCTTTGACATTTCTGATCTGTATAGGTCTTCTGGGGACATCATTTAAACAGACATTTAAGTGTATGTGTTTTTTTTTTTTTTAAGTTTTGGATAGATTGAGGAAGTGTTAGAACCAATGTTTTTTTAATGCTATCCAGGGCTTCTGTTATGTATTTCCCCCTCAATTTTTCACAATGATCCTAATTTTGCAAGACGGGAACTGAAAGAATAACTGCAACAGGGACACCAACAGAAATAAAAAATAAAAAACAAACCTGGTTCTCATTATTTTATTTATTTTTGTTTTTTAACTAGACTACTTAAAGTGTTATTAAAGCTTTGTGTGTGTGTGTGTAAATGGCTCCCACTGCTATCGATCTGCCCAGTGAGGAGGGACAAAGCCGGGAGAGCTTCTACACTCATGCACATCGCTGGATCGAGATTGTGCTCAGGTAACTATAAGGGGGGCTGGGTGGGATTCTGCAGCACAGAAGGTGTTGTGTTTTTTTTTTTTTGTTTGTTTTTACCTTAAAGTGGTGTTCCGCCCTAAAAAAAAAAAAAAAAAAAAATTCACGACTGTGCCTAAAAAAAAAAAAAAAAAAAAAAAAAACTAAAAAAAAAAACATTTTGGAAATTTTTTTTTTTCTTACCTCTAAATGCCTGTTGCTAGGGGGTCCCTCGTAGTCTGCCTCTTCCAGTGCCTGGGCTGGTGACATCACTTCCGTCTCGGCACAGGAAGGACTCGGCTCTGCTCCCTCCCTCCTGTCAATCATCTGGGACCCATTACAGGTCCCAGGGGACTGAGCGGCCAATCACGGCGCGCGGTGCCAGGCTGTGAAGCCACAGCCCGGCGCCCACAGTTGCAATGCCGGCGCTGCTGAATGGAGGCGGAGATGAGCGGGGCTTCGATCCCCCGCATCGCTGGACCCTGGGACAGGTAAGTGTCCAATTAAAAGTCAGAAGCTGCAGTATTTGTAGCTGCTGATTTTTGAATTTTTTTTATTTTTTATTTTTTTTTGATGGGCCCTCCTCTTTAATGCATGGAAATATTTTTCAGGACAGGTTATAAATTTATAACCATAATGGATTGTTTGGAAAACATTTAGACCTAGTTAGAGGGTATTAGTATCAAATGTACAAATGCCAATAGGTACTTTTTTAGATGAACATACCTTTTCAAGGGAGTACTTGGCAGTTTATCAGTGTGCAAATGTGCGTTAATAATACTATGTTTGTGTTTTCAGCCATGTTATTTGAGAGATTGGGAACTACAAGTCCACTTCAAAATTCATGGCCAGGGTAAGAAGAATCTAAATGGTGATGGCTTCGCTATCTGGTACACTAAGGATCGGATGCAACTAGGTGAAGATGGTCATCTTCCTTCTTTCCATCTTTTATTTCAAAGCACTGTATTTTGAATATACACTGAGCCTTTTGTTATGTTACAGGTCCTGTGTTCGGGAGTAAAGATAACTTTGTTGGCCTAGGTTTATTTGTAGACACCTACCCAAATGAGGAGAAACAACATGAAGTAAGTCTGCTCTTTCATTAATACTTTATTCCCTGTTTATACATCCATTATTTGTGTATTCATGTAGGTAGTGATCAAACTTATTTTAAATTTGGTAGCCTGTCGGGTTCTACAGGCTCCAGGGGTAAAGCATGCATATGGATGTTTTTGCATTCTATAGACAGACTCTGATGGTTCCAGCTGAAATTATAAAGGTACTTTGGCTGCCTGGTTTTTGGATTTATCCAGGATTGATTTACATGGTATTTGACCTCATTCATTAAAGTATCTGAAACAGAACTGTTTGTGTTGCCCAGATCGGCCAATCAAGTCCTTTATTCTAACCATCATTAGAAGAATGAAGGGTAATCTGGTTCCTATGGACCTCAGTCTTCAGACAGATATATTGTTGGAGATCTAAATGGAAGTAACAGTACTCAGTGTCAAACCCAGTTTTGTTAGCCCCCCATCAATATAATCTGGATACAATTGCCTTTTATTTTGTTACATATCCTAAAAGAGAATTGGGGGTTTTCTTTTTATTTAAGAATCATACTTGCATAGGGTGATGCCGCATCTGTTCCCTGGCGCCTCTAACACTGACGACCAAGCGACCTAACACCACCAATCGCTTGGTTCTCACAGCTCCCTGAGAAGAGAGCTGCTGACTGTTAATCAGCCGCTCTCTGCTCTGCTTACTGGAGCGCTGTGCTGTGGAGGGGGTGGGAGCAGCCGGCCCAGGCTCTCAAAAGACTCGCTGAACCAGGTGCCAATCCAGGCACGTGGGCGGATCCTTCTTGAGCAAGGAGTGGCTCAGTGGCATCAGCCGACGGCGGGCTTCAGCCAGATGTCTGCTGAAAATGGGTCACAGGAGTGCCGATAGCACTGCTTTTGGCTGTACTTCTCTTTTAATAGTTGTGTTGAGGATTGGACACTTCTTCCGCTTGATTATACTGCTTGGTGAAAAAGAAAATATCTGTTCTTTAGGAAATAACTGAGGTTGATTTACTTAAACTGGAGAGTGAAAAATCTGCAGGCATCATTCAGATATCACTACTCAAAGTCTGCAACGTCATATGACGTTGGGCAAGTGGGAAGTGAACTGAGGAACTGGGATTTTTGTAGACAGGTGCAATGCCTATAGCGGTTTTCTGTTTTACACTGAGTACTGATCATCTGAGGATGAAGGAGTACTACCCTTTGCGGTCAGTATTGGGAGAACTGGCTTGTCTGCAGTTTGTGCACAGTGAGGGCTGAACAGAAGACAGACACTTATATAATGCATAATAAAAATATGAGTCTTCAAAAAATGTATGCACTCCTTATATTTTCTGTAAAGAAAGGGAAATGGGCTATTTTTACAGGGTACCTCATCCATGAATACACATTACCAAGCAAAAAACAAATTGTATTGGACTTTACTGGTACCAGAGAGGAACGGACAGACCTTTTTTATAAAAAAAAATATATAAATGTTTATCACAAAATTTATTAGTAAAAGACAGTAAAAAAAACATGAGAAAATACTTTAATTGGACGATATAGGCCATATAGTAGGACTTCAAAATAAATCTTTGCTATATGTTCCAAGAGGTCAATTGCTTCCTCGGGACCTCATTGTCTTGTCAGCAAAGAACATTGGCCTATCCAAAAGAGAAGGTACAATAATGAATACATAACACATAGCAGGGAATCGTAATATACCGTGCCTACTGCATCAACTTGCATATCGCCCTATGAGTATGATCCAAAGATGGTGGTATAGTATGCTGTGCAGAGCGGATGCTGGGATAGTACGGCAAAATTATTACATAGCATATAGCCCTATTCAAAAGAGGCAAGGATAGGTAAGCAACTAATCACCAAATTCCCAACCCAGTTATATATTTTTAGCATGTCACTCTAATCCTATTACTTAATTGTGAGCCACTTGGAAAATCACAATATCTGGTCTAAAAAAGGATATTCGGTCATCTCATATTTCAAAATCCTGTCCTCCAATGGGACCATCTAACGTATATCAGATATAGATTTGAAAATATTGCACAGTTTTATAAAGCAATTGCCTGTATTTATAAGTTGTTACAGAGAGGTTCCCATAAGGAACACATCCATTTCTCCCAACATATGATCATTCGTCTGTATATCTCCTCAATGTATGCTGACACCATTATGACAGACCGCCTAGAGATCACACAGGACATATCGGGTATAGCAGTCCCAACAAACCAAAAACAGAGAGGGATTCACTACTAATAACAAAGCCAAGTCACGCTTGCCAGAAAATATCCAGCACTTGCATCCCACCATCTGCAGGCACACAGAGTGAACTCTCCTGATTTTATAGCCGGTTTTGGCACCAGATGTTATGATGTCCTATTGCCTCGCCCTTTCCAATTGCCAAATACCATCAAAGTGTGTACTCTGTCCAATAGGCCTCCCCTTCAACCAGTGTATAGTTGCACATCGCCTGTCATGGCGGCATGGCATTTCCGCCAGGCCTGCAGACTTGGAGGGACAGAAATTGGTCCGCTGATGCACCCACCCTCCAACGCTACGAACGACCAATCGCCATCCACGGAGGAGTCGCCAACCGCCAGCAGCGGTACGCGTTGTGTGGTACATAGCCGCATGCGCAGTATGAGACCATTCGCACATGCGCGAAAACAAGCATCAGTCATTCCGCAATGCTTGTCCGTAGTGTCAACAGTAATGACTATTATACTGTGAATCGGGCCCCGCCCCTTGGCTTTACTGTGTGAGTACACTATACAAAGTATTGGGTCCTTTGCAGTCAAGCGGCCACTCTTGGGCCAAAATCAAATACTTAACAGAGGAGGGGGTCCCTATGATTCTATTTCTTCTGTGGTACCAGTAGTCCAATATAATTACTTTTTTTTTTCTTGGTAACTTTTATATTTTCGTTGAAAACTGTGAGGGCAGGAGGGGTAGTAATTGGCTCTGTCTGAAAGTGTCATGTGACTAGTCTGTCTGGCAAGCCGGCTGACCTTGCAGTTTAGTATAAGCGTTGTCACGCTGTGGTGAAGGTGGCTGCAAAACTAAAAAAAGTGCAGAAACTTTTTGAATAACCCTCAGATCTTCTATAGTTAATAACATTTCTTTTGCTGTCTGCTAATAAAATAATCAGCAGCAACAGTAATGATTCCATGCTTACAATGCTGAGTGCCAGTCACACCCTACCATGGTACTGATGAATTGTTTTATTTCCCTTTTTAAACTAAGCCTTAAAGAAAAAAAAAAAATTTATGTTGTGAAGAGCAGTGCTGTCAGTCACTAAAACACAAGCCGAGGGCAGCACAAGTTGGCAGCTACTACATTTTGTCTGAGAGATACTAGTGTGATAGCTGCCAGTTTGTGTTGCTTTAGGCTTTTATTCCTGTGCATGACTGTACTGCTATCCAGCCACCATCATTCACAACACAAGCCGCCAACTACTACTGTAGTAACCTCTGAACCAGCTGGCAGCTGTGGGAGATTGGTCTCTTCTCGCAGTACAAAGGGAGCAGAGGAGGAACAGTGTTAAACTACAAGGAGGGCTGCAGATGTACAGCGGAGGTGGGACTTCTGTGATCTCTGTGTGTATGGCCCCCTCCTCCTCTGTGCACTTTTCTGTATCTGTCAGAGCCTCCAGTTGTAAAATCTCTGTTTCAGCTCTTCAAAGCATTGTGGCCTTTACGTGGTCCTAATCTGCTGTTCGATCTTTTTTGTATATAGTTTACAGTATAGAAACTACAGCAGGAGAAACGGGCTCATGTGCTTGGTTTTGTGTTGGCCAGTAAGTGTCTACAGACAGGAGATTTGGCTGCTGGAGGACCTGAGATATAAATCGCCACTACACAAGTTATAAATTCACTATCCTTATAAAAGTAAAATTTGTTTCCCGTAGTCTGTCTTTAAAAATTGAGATGAACAAAAGTAACGTTTAGTGAGAAATCGTATTACCATCTGACTGCCATTTATGTGTAAGGGGTTATCCAACTTCTATTCTACCTAGTGTGTAACTAAGCTGCAATGTTTGTATTGTGTGCTCTCTCTCCTCTGCTGCATTTGGATGGCGTTCCCTGAAGAAAAGGTATTCTCCAAGCAATCAGGTATCTCTTCTGTGGCTATTAATATGCATTCTTTGTTTGACTGACTTTATGGTGGTAAAATAGCATTAATAGTCATCAGTTGTTTGTGGTACTTTAGACCCTCCTTCCCTAGAGCAGTGTTTCCCTAGGACTAGTCCTCGGGGAGTGCTAACAAGTGTGATCGCTGGTGAAACAATTACTGTGCTTATTTTAGAATGATCTGCATTAACCTTATCTGGATGTTTGACGAAGGTGAGGCTGCAAGACCAAGTACACGCAGTCCCCAACTTTTTCCTGATGTGGGCTTCAGCCGAGTTCTGTTGAATCAGCAGTTCTGTGCTGTGTACACCCATGGCCAAAAGTTTTGAGAATGACACCAGTATTAATTTTTACAAAGTCTGTTGCCTCAGTGTTTATGATTCTAATTTGCATATACTCCAGAATGTTATGAGTAATCAGATGAATTAATCCCATAAACATTTCCACTGCATTTGTGAGGAAGGCTTCAGGGCACCCAAGAAAAGTCGAGCAAGCACCAGCACCATCTCCTACAGTTGATTTAGCTGTGGGATCGGGGCACCACCGGTGCAGAGCTTGCACAGGAATGGCAGCAGGCAGGTGTGAGCACATCTGCCCGCACAGTGAGGCGAAGACTTTTGGAGGATGGCCTGGTGTCAAGGATAGCAAAGAAGCCACTTCTCTCCAGGAAAAAACATCATTGGACTTCTGAGGACTGGGGGCAAATTAAATTTCTCTGATGAATCCCCTTTCCGTTTGGGGCATCCCGAAAAAAATTATCCAGAGAAGAAAAGGTGAGCGCAGCCATCAGTCCTGTGTCATGCCAACAGTAAAGGATCCTGAGACCATTCATGTGTGGGGTTGCTTCTCAGGCAAAATTGTGAGTGAGCCCACTCCCTTGGCTAAGAACACAGCCAAGAACACAACCATGAATAAAGAAGGGCACAAAAACATCCTCCGAGAGCAACTTCTCCCAACCATCTAAGAACAGTTTGGTGAGAAACAAAGCCTTTTCCAGCATGATGGAGCACCTTGACATATATCAAAACTGATAACTAAGTGGCTTGGGGAACAAAACATGGAAATTTTGGGTCCATGGCCAGGAAATTCCCTAGACCTTTTTCCCATTGAGAACTTGTTGTCAATCCACAAGAGGCGGATGAACAGGAAAAAAAAAAAAAACACAAATTCTGACAAACTCGAAGCATTGGTTGTGCAGGAATGGGCTGTGATCAGTCAGGATGTGGCCCAGAAGTTGATTGACAGCATGCCTGAGGGAATTGCAGAGGTCTTGCAAAAAGGTCAAATAACACCTTTTTAAAGTACTATATTACGGAATTCTGAGATAGCAACTATGTTCTCTATAGAATACTTGTGTCAGAAGTTTGATAAAATCCGAGGACTATTCTCTGAAATGTTATACTATTTTGACTAATTCCCCAGTTAAGCAGGGCTACATGGGGAAAAATGAGAGGTAGATCTTCCAGGAAACTTTTGAGCTGGATAAATGGCATGCTATAGCCCAAGGGGCCCTGAGGTCACTCATAAATACTTCTAAAATCAAAGCGAATTATAAAGTGCTTCTGAGATGGCACATGGTTCCAGCCAGGCTGGCAACCTATGTACCGGCAGCATCTCTCTTGTGTTTCCGTGGATACGGACAGGAGTGAACGATGTACCACATATGGTGGCAATGCTCTAAGGTAAGACGTTACTGGATTAGGGTGTATAATTTAATTCAGGCTCTCGCCCAAGTAAACCTTGTCAAATCCCAGGGACAGGCGCTACTGGGCTATAAGGTATAGACCGCGTCGAAATCCCCAGAGATGTCTCATAGCATTTTATATTTATATTGGCAAAATCTTGGAAATCGGCTGTCTTTTCATTCGAACAGCTCAAGCACAAACTTTCTTGGATTATGATTGAGCGCATGACAGTGATATTGAATGATTCAATGTGGATGTTCGAGAGAGTCTGGGACCCATGGGTCAAGTATCTCTAACTGGAGATCCTTACTCTATACCTGATTAGAGCAGCTTCAGGAAGGTGGGATTTGGAGCGCGAGGTCGTTCCCTACTTTTTCACTTCGGCCTTTTCTTTCTTACAAATTGGATAATCAAGTCACTGTTTTGACCCTGCATCGCAGCGGTACTACTGCCAGTGTGATTGGTAAAACATCTTTGAACTTTATGTGCTTTTATACTGCGCTCCCTAGCGCTTTTGAGGATATACATTTTCCGTTTTGTTTTGAAATAAAGTAGCAATCGGTCTACACTTAGGCTCGGTTCACACAGGGGCAACACGACTCTGGCCGCGACTTTGCTAGGCGCCCTGGACACGACCTGTGGGCGACGCCACAGCGCGACTTGGGGTGACTTACAAAGCGACTTCAAGTTGCCTCCAGGACAGGCGACTTTCCAGTGTCCAATCAAACTACAATCCGCTCTGGGGGAGGGAGGGGTTTGCTTGAAAAAAACATCTTCTCTTCCTGTGAAGTCGCCTACAAGTCGCCTTGAAGTAGTACAGGGACCTTTTCTGAAGTCGGAGCGACTTCAGTAGCGTACATATAGACGGCTCTCATTCACTTACATGGACTTTCAGATGTCAAGCGACTTGGGGCAACTTGAGGTCTGACAAGTCAGATCCCAAGTCACGGTAGTGTGAACCGGCACTTAGAGGACTTTGTTTTCTTTTCATCTCCGTGGCTCTTTTCACCTTTGGTGCTTTGATACACTTACTGAGGATCTGACTGAGGATAATTGGATCGCTGCAATATGATTTACACGGTCTCTAGCTTGTAAAAGGCTATGGTGGATAAGGACAACTATCCAGGTGATCGAAGTCGTTCTGTTGATGGTGTCTGGTTATCATGCCCGTATGACCTCCTATAACTTAGAGGTCCAAAAGTTCTGGTAAGTGCATTTCCTACAGATTTCGTGTGCAAGAGCTTTGGAGAAGAATTTATACGTCCTTCTATGATCAAGGGTTGAAGTTTAATCCATCTATGAATTATTAAGGACTCATGTCTTTATGCTGATCATACTTTTTTATTGCGCTGCACTTATCTTCCACATTATAATAAGAATTATGAGCTGACTTTTAATTTGAATTTGCGATATATGTAGAAGCTTTATCTTTTAACTGTATATGGAGACTGAGATGTTAATGTTACATTTGGAGTACTAAACAACTTTTGGGGCTACCCCATAAAGACACTGATAGTACGATCTATATTTGGAAGAACGCACATTTTTAGGTGTATTTTCATGCCTAAATGTTTAGATATTCACCACCTATTTAGTATGTATTTTATACTGTATGCGTTCTTTGTAAACATTTTTGTATTCTCTTTTGTGAAAAAACCTTACATATACTTAGTAACATGACTGGCCTCAGGTGATACCCAGAGATTCAACAAATCCTCCTACATACGTTGTATCTGTTTATCTGCAAACTTTAAAAACATTGAAACAGAAAAAATGTCAACACTGCATAAACTTTATGTAATTGTCAATAAAAGCCTCTGATACTTATGAAATGCTTGTAATTCTACTTCAATATACTATAGTAAGATCTGACAAAAAGATTTAAAAACACTGAGACAGCAGACTGAAAATAAATATTTGTGTCATTCTCAAAACCTTTGGCCACAGCTGTACACTTCTTCTGTTCATCTATTTTTCTTATTAGGAATATATATTTTTAATATATCAATAATAAAATATTTTTAATAATGGGAGAGTGGCTACCCACTTGGTTGTTCTTGTGGACTTGAGTTGGAAAAGCTGCCTCAACGATTCTTGTTTTACTTGGCTTTTCTAACTTGGCTGTATGAAGTTTGAACTACCCTGCCTATAAATATTGTCTGTTATTTTGTTGGACATGCCAATATTCAGATGGGTGTGACCTGTAATAGAATTAGGCCATGACATCAGTGAACGTGAATTTTATGTGCAGACCTTTGGTGGTGCATCACTCAATGCACATTAATCTGCATTGCAGTAAGCCTATTGAGTGTGAGTGAGCTGCCAACAAACCACAATGTACTCCTTTTTACCCTTTTTTTTTTTTTTTTTAAGTGGTTGTAAACCTTACATATACTTAGTGACATGACTGGCCTCAGGTGATACCCAGAGATTCAACAAATCCTCCTACATACATTGTATCTGTTTATCTGCAGTATTCTCCTCCTCTAAAGCTTTTCAAAATCCAGAATTTTATAAAGCTTGTCCGAGCTGTCAGAAAACAGGGCAAAGAGCAGAGGTTTACACGTGCAGAGCCTCAGTGAGGAGAGCTCTGAAAGCTGATTAAAGGGAGAGGACATTTCTCCCCCCTGCACACAGGAACAGAGCTGAGGATGTCAATCTGCTAAAGCTCCCTCCCCCTATCCCCATTTTTCTCTTGGTGTCGGGAAAACTTGTCAGCAGTGATTCAAGCTGATAGCATAGGAACAAAGCAGCAGCCAGAAATGACACTTGGTGCTCTTGAGATTGAGACAAGTAAACGCTATAGAGGGATATGCTTTGTTCATCTTTCGTGAGGTTTACAACCACTTTAATGCACCTTCCCCTTCTTTTTTTTTTTTTTTTTTTTTTTATACCCCAGTATACCACGACACAGGTCCACTGTAGTGGCACTCGAAATTAGAAAAAAAACAAAAAAAAAACAGTTGTAAGGCATGATGGGCCATGTTGCTGTATTGAACAGAAAAATGTGCATTTTTCTGAATACTCCAGACTTCAACTACTGCTAACCCGTGTCTACAGCCAAAAGCACCTACAATGGGAACGTGAGCATCAAAATTGTGGAATAAGGTGGCCTGGTGAATCGCGGATGAATTGCATTTTATTTTACCATCATTTGAATGGCCGGGTGCGTCACTTGCCTGAGGAGGAAATGGCACTAGGATGCACTATGGGAAGATGGCAAGCCAGCAAAGGCAGTGCGATGCTTAGGCAATGTTCTGCTGGGAAATCTTGGGTCCTGCCATTAATGTGGATGTTACTTTTACATGTACCACCTACCTACACATTGTTGCTGACCAAGTACACCTCTTTATTGAAATGTGATTCCCTGATGGTGGTGGCCTCTTTCAGCAGAATAACATGCCCTGCTAAACTGCAAAAATGGTTCAAGAATAGTTTGAGGTGTTGCCTTTTAAAATCTCCAGATCTCAGTCCAGTTGGACATCTGAGGGACGTGCTGGAAAAACAAATTTAATCCATGGAGGCCCCACCTTGCAGCTTAAAGAATCTGCTACTGACGGCTTGGTGCCACAGCATACCTTCAGAATCTAATGTCTGTCCATGCTGCAACAGGTCAGGGCTGTTTTTTTGGTAGCGGAAGCAGGGGCCCACTCAATATTAAGTGGGTGATCATAATGTTATGGCTGATCAGTGTATCAGGAATTATTTGTCTGCTTTTGTTTAAGTGAAGTAAGGGATTATTTTTTTTTTTAATATTTTTTTTTTTTTTTTTCCCGGAGATCTTTTTGACAATGCCTTGCTATCCATAGTTGATTCATTGCTTCAGTTGCACTATCGGGGACTGAAATTCTCCAGGAAAGCTCTTTTCATGCTGAGCTAATCAAAATGACTGCAGTTTATTACAGGTGGAAGTAAAATGGCTTTTGTGTGCCATTGAGAAGGTGATGAGCTACACCTGATTGAGTTTACAAGTCATTTTTAGGAGGGGGGGGTGGGTGATCCTTTTTCCAACTCGGTGATTCTGTTTTTGAATTTTATTTACTTTTTTTTTTTTTTTTTTTTTTTTTTTTTTTTGACGTGTTGGTGTTATATCTTTCACTTGGATGTTATAAGTTGCACTGAGTAAATACATCTGGATAAAACTGTCTGTCTATCATAATTTTAGGCTGCAAATAACAAAATGTGATTCTTTAGAATACCCACTTTATTTAAACAGGCTTACATTACTGCCTCACAATGAAAACTTTGTCTCCTAACAGCGCGTGTTTCCCTATGTTTCGGCAATGGTGAGCAATGGGTCGCTGGTGTACGATCACAGCAGAGATGGCCGTCCTACTGAAATCGGAGGTTGCACAGCCATGGTGCGGAATCTTAACCATGACACTTTCCTGGTCATTCGTTATGTCAAACGCAGACTTACGGTAAGAAATTTCCAGTATATGAGGAGAGTGTTTGTGTTTTTTTTTTTTTTTTTTTTTTTTTTATTGATCTATGCCACTTTTCTGGTTTCTTATCTTATCTTATCTTGTTTTTTTTTATTTCCTCCTCCTCCCCGCAACACCGCCCCCCCCCCCCCCCCCTTTTCTTTTTTTTTTTTTCTTCTTTTTCCTGTCCACCTCATTTTAAATTCTGTTCTTTATACATATAGCTGTGAATTGGGGTAATAAGGAGACTTCTTGTTGTGGCTTGGAAACTCCTCCTATTTTCTGTGTTTCCAGGCAAAGGTAAAGTCGGCCACGTACTGCCCTGTTCTACCACAGACCCGCTTCAGAACTTCAGTCCTCTTGGAACAAGCATTATTATCACATAGTACAACAATTTTCTTTATATATACTTTCCTGTTGCACAACTGACCAAAATGACGTTTTGCTTTTAGTTAGAGAATAATTAGATGAGTCAGCAAAAGCTGCACTTGTAATATCTGAAACCTGGGAGTTTTTATGTGTTCTTACCCACCTCTGCATGTTCCAGCATGTCCTTTTTTAGATTTTACATAATAATAGTAAATCGGCAGGGGAAGTAAAAACCAAAAATGGACACAACTGGTACAGCTATATCGTCAGCTGATTTAAAGTGATTGTAAAAAATAAATGACAAACACGTCTATACTTACCTGCTCTGTGTAATGGTTTTGCACAGAGCAGCTCCAATCCTCCTCCTTTTCTAGGGCTGCGGGCTACTCTTCTTCGGGGGCACTCAAGAAAAGCTGCTTTCCATTGGGGCACCCGTGCAAGCTCGTTCCCCGCTGCTGCGTCGATTGACACAAACAGTGGGACTCTGCCCCGCCCCACCCCCCCTTCCTGCGTCACAACTTTTGACAGCAGCGGGAGCCAATGGCTCCTGCTGCTATAAATTTATCCAATGAGAGACAGCGGCTGGAGCCACTGCGCTCGTGACTATCACTGGATCGGATTAGGCTCCGGTAAGAAAAAGGGGAGGTCTGAGGGGGGAGCTGCAGCACAGAAGATTTTCCACCTTTTTAATGCATAGAATGCTTTAACCACTTGCCGACCGCCGCACGACGATGTACGTCGGCAGAGTGGCACGGGCAGGCAAAAGGGTGTACATGTACGTCCTTGCCTTCCCGCGGGTGGGGGGTCCGATCGGACCCCCCCGGTGCCAGCGGCGGTCGGATTCAGGTCAGGGGCGATCAAAGGTGAGGGGGAGGCCACTCATTCGTGGCTCCCCCCTCGCGATCGCTCCTGGCCAATGACAGACTTCCTCCACTTCCTCCGCTTCGGTTTACATTACAGAAGCCATGTCACCTCTCCTCGGCTCTGTATTTTCCGTTCCGGCACGGAGGAGAGAAGACTGTAATAAGAGTGCACCAAACACACACACACACACACACAGTAGAACATGCCAGGCACACATTACACCCCCCCCCGTCACACTGACACCACGCAGTTTTTTTTTTTGTTTTTTTTTGTTACTGCATGGTGTCAGTTTGTGACAGTTAGCGTGTTAGGGCAGTTATTATTAGCCCCCTTTAGGTCTAGGGTACCCCCCCCCAATAAAGTTTTAACCCCTTGATCACCCCCTGTCGCCAGTGTCACTAAGCGATCATTTTTCTGATCGCTGTATTAGTGTCACTGGTGACTCTAGTTAGGGACGTAAATATTTAGGTTCGCCGTCAGCGTTTTATAGCGTCAGGGACCCCCATATACTACCTAATAAATGTTTTAACCCCTCGATTGCCCCCTAGTTAACCCTTTCACCACTGATCACCGTATAACTGTTACAGGTGACGCTGGTTAGTTTGTTTATTTTTTATAGTGTCAGGGCACCTGCCGTTTATTACCGAATAAAGGTTTAGCCCCCTGATCGCCCGGCGGTGATATGCGTCGGCCCAGGCAGCGTCAGATTAGCGCCAGTACCGCTAACACACACGCAGCATACGCCTCCCTTAGTGGTATAGTATCTGAACGGATCAATATCTGATCCGATCAGATCTATACTAGCGTCCCCAGCAGTTTAGGGTTCCCAAAAACGCAGTGTTAGCGGGATCAGCCCAGATACCTGCTAGCACCTGCGTTTTGCCCCTCCGCCCGGCCCAGCCCAGCCCACCCAAGTGCAGTATCGATCAATCACTGACACTTATAAAACACAACGCATAACTGCAGCATTTGCAGAGTCAGGCCTGATCCCTGCGATCGCTAACAGTTTTTTTGGTAGCGTTTTGGTGAACTGGCAAGCACCAGCGGCCTAGTACACCCCGGTCGTAGTCAAACCAGCACTGCAGTAACACTTGGTGATGTGGCGAGTCCCATAAGTGCAGTTCAAGCTGGCGAGGTGGCAAGCTCAAGTAGTGTCCCGCTGCCACCAAGAAGAAGACAAACAGGCCCGTCGTGCCCATAGTGCCCTTCCTGCTGCATTCGCCAATCCTAATTGGGAACCCACCACTTCTGCAGCGCCCGTACTATCCCCAACCAAATGGAGTCGGCTGCATGAGAGGCATTTTCTTTATGTCCTCCCGAGTACCCCTACCCAACGAACCCCCCCCCCCCCCCCCCGCAAAAAATGTGTCTGCAGCAAGCGCGGATATAGGCGTGACACCCGCTATTATTGTCCCTCCTGTCCTGACAATCCTGGTCTTTGCATTGGTGAATGTTTTGAACGCTACCATACACTAGTTGAGTATTAGCGTAGGGTACAGCATTGCACAGACTAGGCACACTTTCACAGGGTCTCCCAAGATGCCATCGTATTTTGAGAGACCCGAACCTGGAACCGGTTACAGTTAAAAAAAAGTGTAATAAAAATAAAAATATATATATATATATATATATATATATATATATATATATATATATATATATATATATATATATATATATATATATATATATATATATATATATATATATATATATATATATATATATAAAATAGTTGTCGTTTTATTGTTCTCTCTCTCTCTCTATTCTCTCTCTCTGTTGTTCTGCTCTTTTTTACTGTATTCTATTCTGCAATGTTTTATTGTTATGTTTTATCAAGTTTGCTTTTCAGGTATGCAATTTTTTATACTTTACCGTTTACTGTGTTTTATTGATAACCATTTTTTTGTCTTCAGGTACGCCATTCACGAATTTGAGTGGTTATACCAGAATGATGCCTGCAGGTTTAGGTATCATCTTGGTATCATTCTTTTCAGCCAGCGGTCAGCTTTCATGTAAAAGCAATCCTAGCGGCTAATTAGCCTCTAGACTGCTTTTACAAGCAGTGGGAGGGAATACCCCCCCCCCCACCGTCCCGTCTTCCTTGTTTTTCTCTGGCTCTCCTGTCTCAACAGGGAACCTGAGAATGCAGCCGGTGATTCAGCCAACTGACCATAGAGCTGATCAGAGACCAGAGTGGCTACAAAAATCTCTATGGCCTAAGAAACCGGAAGCTACGAGCATTTCATGACTTAGATTTCGCCGGATGTAAACAGCGCCATTGGGAAAGCATTTTATCACACCGATCTTGGTGTGATCAGATGCTTTGAGGGCAGAGGAGAGATCTAGGGTCTAATAGACCCCAATTTTTTTTAAAAAGAGTACCTGTCACTACCTATTGCGATCATAGGGGATATTTACATTCCCTGAGATAACAATAAAAATGATTAAAAAAAAAAAATGAAAGGAAGTTTAAAAATAAGATAAAAAAGCAAAAAAAAAAAAAAAAAAAAGCACCCCTGTCCCCCCCTGCTCTCGCGCAAAGGTGAGCGCAAGCGTCGGTCTGGCGTCAAATGTAAACAGCAATTCCACCATGCATGTGAGGTGTCACCGCGAACGTCAGATTGAGGGCAGTAATTTTTAGCAGTAGACCTCCTCTGTAAATCTAAAGTGGTAACCTGTAAAGGCTTTTAAAGGCTTTTAAAACGGTATTTAGTTTGTCGCCACTTTTGCCACGTGTGTGCGCAATTTTAAAGCATGTCATGTTTGGTATCTATGTACTCGGCCTAAGATCATCTTTTTTATTTCATCAAACATTTGGGCAATATAGTGTGTTTTAGTGCATTAAAATTTAAAGTGTGTTTTTTCCCTAAAAAAATGCGTTTGCAAAAATCGCTGCGCAAATACTGTGTGGAAAAAAAAAAAATGAAACGCCCACCATTTTAATCTGTAGGGCATTTGCTTTAAAAAAATATATGTTTGGGGGTTCAAAGTAATTTTCTTGCAAAAAAAAAATAATTTTTTCATGTAAACAAAAAGTGTCAGAAAGGGCTTTGTCTTCAAGTGGTTAGAAGAGTGGGTGATGTGTGACATAAGCTTCTAAATGTTGTGCATAAAATGCCAGGACAGTTCAAAACCCCCCCAAATGACCCCATTTTGGAAAGTAGACACCCCAAGCTATTTGCTGAGAGGTATAGTGAGTATTTTGCAGACCTCACTTTTTGTCACAAAGTTTTGAAAATTGAAAAAAGAAAAAAAAATGTTTTTTCTTGTCTGTCTTCATTTTCAAAAACAAATGAGAGCTGCAAAATACTCACCATGCCTTTCAGCAAATAGCTTGGGGTGTCTACTTTCCAAAATTTGTGCCACCTGGGCATTCCATGGCCTCCGAAACTGTGATAGGCAGTGAAGAGTGAAATCAAAAATTTACACCCTTAGAAATCCTGAAGGCGGTGATTGGTTTTCGGGGCCCCGTACGCGGCTAGGCTCTCGAAAAGTCCCACACATGTGGTATCCCCATACTCAGGAGAAGCAGCTAAATGTATTTTACGGTGCAATTCCACATATGCCCATGGCCTGTGTGAGCAATATATCATTTAGTGACTGTGCAAAAAAAAAAAAAAATTGTCACTTTCCCGCAACTTGTGTCAAAATATAAAATATTCCATTGACTCAACATGCCTCTCAGCAAATAGCTTGGGGTGTCTACTTTCCAAAATGGGGTCATTTGGGGGGGTTTTGTGCCATCTGGGCATTTTATGGCCTTCAAAACTGTGATAGGTAGTGAGGAGTGAAATCAAAAATTTACGCCCTTAGAAATCCTGAAGGCGGTGATTGGTTTTCGGGGCCCCGTACGCTGCTAGGCTCCCAAAAAGTCCCACACATGTGGTATCCCTGTACTCGGGAGAAGCAGCTGAATGTATTTTGGGGTGCAATTCCACACAGGCCCATAGCCTGTGTGAGCAATATATCATTTAGTGACAACTTTTTGTAAATTTTTATTTTTTTGTCATTATTCAATCACTTGGGACAAAAAATAAATATTCAATGGGTTCAACATGCCTCTCAGCAATTTCCTTGGGGTGTCTACTTTCCAAAATAGGTTCATTTGGGGGGGTTTTGTACTGCCCTGCCATTTTAGCACCTCAAGAAACGACATGGGCAGTCATGAATTAAAAGCTGTGTAAATTCCAGAAAATGTACCCTAGTTGTAGACGCTATAACTTTTGCGCAAACCAATAAATATACACTTTTTTTTTTATCAAAAGACATGTGGCCGAATACATTTTGGCCTAAATGTATGACTAAAATTGAGTTTATTAGATTTTTTTTTTTTATAACAAACAGTAGAAAATATCATTTTTTTCAAAATTTTCGGTCTTTTTCCGTTTTATAGTGCAAAAAATAAAAACGGCAGAGGTGATCAAATACCATCAAAAGAAAGCTCTATTTGTGGGAAGAAAAGGACGCAAATTTCATTTGGGTACAGCATTGCATGACCGCGCAATTGGCAGTTAAAGCGACGCAGTGCCAAATTGTAAAAAGACCTCTGGTCCTTAGGCAGCATAATTGTCCGGGGCTGAAGTGGTTAAGGTGAAAAACCTTAAGGCTTTACAACCACTTTAACTCCCTAGCGTGTAAGAAATGTCCATTTTAGGAGGCCTAACTGTTTCACTAGTGCAGGGGTAGGCAGCTTCGGCACTCCAGCTGTGGTAAACTACAAATCCCATCATGCCTCTGCCTCTAGGAGTCATGCCTGTGATTGTCAGGGTCTTGCAATGTCTCATGGGACTTGTAGTTTCAAAATAGCTGGAGAGCTGAGATTGCCTATCCCTGCTTTCAAAGATGGGGATCTACCTGAACTACATGAAAGAGATCAAAGATCACCGGGGTGCGTTAGGAAATAAACTAGCAAGGCCTAACTAAAGTTAGGAGGAAAACTAAAAATAATAAAACAAATGTCACTACAAAAATATAACCTTAGCCTACCTTAAAAGTAGACAAAGTAGACCATGTCAGTATGGCAGAGCAATGTAGGGCAGAGTTTAGTGTATGTGTGTGTGTGTGTGTGTGTGTGTGTGTGTGTGTGTGTGTATATATATATATATATATATATATATATATATATATATATATATATATATATATATATATATATATATATATATATATATATATATAATCCCTGTTGGGGGCTTTTGGTGGTATAAACCCCCTGATGTCTCACCTTTTGAAACAGAGAAAGTAGATTGAGGACTGCAGCCTCAGCTGTTTATTCATAACTGAAGCATAGTGAACTGTGAATGAACACAGTGATCAGGAGGAAAGGTGAGGGCAGGGAGGCACACAGGACCCAAGAAGCAGAAGGAAGAGGCACCTGAACAAGAAGGGTGGCAGTGCAGCCGCTAACTGAACCAATCACCTTTTTTAGTTTGCTGTGTTTTTAAAGTGGTAGTATACCGCAAAAAAGAAAAACAATAAATTGGGGCCCCTGCAGGATAATGTAGTAATGTGCTAGTATGTGTCACATTCTAGCACATTTTGACAGACTTGGCTTAAAACTAAGCCCTCCAGTGGCGCGCTGTCACTGCCGACAGGGCTTCCATCATCACCTGGTCTCCCCTCTGTGTTCATGGGCATTCGAGTGGCCGAGCCATGATAATGCCACTCCTGCGTGGGTGTCATGGCTGTGGCACAGCTCTCTCAATGGACAGCATTCTGTCCAATGGGAGCGCATGCGCTGGTGACATCACTGGATGCTACTAAAGTAAATCTCTCCTAAACGGTGCACATTTTGGAGCTGTTTACTGTACTTGCACGAAGCCTTATAAGTTTACTTGTAGGTATAAATACAATTAAAAAAAGCAGACCTTGCTTCTGCTCGAAGTAGATTGTACTTTTTTTTTTAATAAGTGGATGCTCAGCAGTTCCTCACTTTGGCCAGCTGGACTATGAAATGCATTGATTTTAGAATAGGCAGTGCACTGGCTGTTCATAAAAGGCTGATTATCTCTGATTGTATGTTTTTAGTTTAAAGTTTCTTTTGCTTGGATTTGTTGTGCTAGTGGAATTATTGAGAAATCTTCATAATGAAACTGCTGAAGTTTCTGTTGAAAGGAATAAATTGTACTTGGCTTATCTTCAAATGTGACAGTACAGTACATTTAGTCTTGCTAAATTCTTAAGATTCTTTTTCATTACCTGCCTCCTTCATTTCACTAAGTCCCTCCACTCTCCACTGTGCACCTCACTTGCAGGTCATGCTAGATATTGATGGAAGACAAGAATGGAAAGATTGCTTGGATGTTCCTGGCGTTCGTTTGCCCCGTGGATATTACTTTGGCACTTCTGCAGTTACTGGAGATCTATCAGGTACAGTGTGCACTTAACCTTAATTTGAATAACCTTATGGACAGGGGTGAGCTCATGTGTATTTGTAAAGGTTTTAAAAGCAAGGTCTTTGTATCCTATGTTGCTCCAGTCGGAGCCGTTGTACTAACTAACCAATGTTAGTACAGCAATCTCCCCTGAGCTGCTGTGTTCTGACAGGGGGTGGCTCCCCCACCAGAACACTCCGATCTCTGCCATTGGCTGAGAGCGCTGATCGGGAGCCGGTTGACTGCTGTCCGACTGGCTGGCATACACACAGTCTGAATGTCTGAGCCTTTTTTTTTTTTTTTTTTTTTTTTTTTCCTTCTTGTTCTTCTATTGTTCATTGTTGGCTATCTGCATATTTTTGGGATCCATTTTACCACAGACCTATATAAGGAAACATACTTACTCAGTACAGATGGTGCATCAAGTGGGAATTAAACTCAGAAGCTCAGGTAGAAACTTGGGGACTGCTGTTGCTAACTTTTAAAAATTTAGCTTAGAGGGCTGTTATCCTATCTTTTTAACTCTGTAGATAATAGAACAATTTATGCAGGAAAGCATGAGTATTTTAGGGCTTTAGTGTGCACATTTAAAATCTGTTCCGCAAGGTCCCTTTTTTAAACCATGTCTTGGTGCTTCTCTCGTTTTTTTTATATCTTGTATCCATTGACTCTTTTTTCCACAGATAACCACGACATCATATCTATGAAATTGTACCAGATCACTGTGGAGCGTACCCCTGCAGAGGAGAAGATGGACAAAGAAGTTTTTATCCCCACTGTGGACAACCTGAAGCTACCAGGAGGTGACCACAAAATTCACTTGCTTTCTTTTCCAGATTTCTTTTATTGTGTGATTTTATAACAATCCATGTATCTTCCTCTTATCCATTTCAGTTAATGAATCCTCGGAGTCCATGAGCAATTTTGCCATTTTCCTCATTGTATTTTTTTCTCTGCTCGGTCTGGTCTTCGCCGGTGTCATCTTGCTAATTGTATATAACAAGTGGCAGGAAAGAAGTCGCAAGCATTTCTACTGAGCGTGTAGCACGGGAACTCTGAGCATTGCTAGGACCTACAGACAGAAGTCTGTGAGGAGAGTCATTCTGTGAATGAACCAGATTGTTATCCTGTAACTTGTGGCACCAGAAGTAGCCAAATGTGCTGCCTATATTTCTTTTTTTTTTTCTTCATTTGTTTGACACTGGTTTTATGTTTTATAAGCTGCTACTGAACTCAGTTTGTATATCCCATGCAGTTTTTACCTTTTGTCTACCCGTCACTCGCACACACTGCCTAATCAGTCATTTTGTGATCATCCTGAGAAGACAGCCTGTCACTTTACTGCATACTTGTGACATTGATGAAATAATAGAATACATGAGTGGGCAATG
Organism: Lithobates septentrionalis; assembly: GCA_037952835.1. Taxonomy (NCBI): domain Eukaryota; kingdom Metazoa; phylum Chordata; class Amphibia; order Anura; family Ranidae; genus Lithobates; species Lithobates septentrionalis. The sequence goes on from JBBDGP010000518.1 coordinate 1,100,188, forward strand.
GCATAGGTACTGGTGACTGCCAGACACCCATCTGTTTTTAACGGGTTGCCTTTTTATTAATGTAATAGGCTGGTAACTAGTCTAAGGAATAACTGTTTTTACTGTACGGCAGTGACAGGACCTCTAAGAACAATCATAAAAATGCACTAGGTAGGTGTTATTTTTGCTTCCTTGTTCTATATAATTACCATTTTTTTTTTTTTTTCTAGCTTTATTTTTCATTTATATCTACATGGCACACAGATGTTTTGCAAGCATCTTTAGGAATGGATGCCTGTTGTGCTCCATGTCATTCCAAATGGAGCTTTTGTTGCTGTTATTCTACATCTAGATCCACCATGCTTTTCCAGTGAAGCAAGTTCCACCTCTTTACAGGATACTTGGTCATTTATTGCAAATGCAAGCTAGAAAACAAATGAAATGTGGATCATTTAGGACTTCAGAGTTGTATGCGCTCTGAAAAATGTTTTTTTTTTTTTTTTGTTTTTTTTAATGTTATTATAGTTTAAATAGCTGGCCAGGAAAGCTGAAACTATCCAAAGACAAGAGTTTAGTCTACACCTCGTTTTATCTGCATAGGTTATATATTTATCAGCTGAGAACTGCTATCGGACCTTAAACTGTAAAATATTATACCATTTAGACTTTGTCACTTTTATGCAGGGGTAGAAACCACTTGTGGGGTTATGCATATGGATCTGGGCAACCATTTTGATATCTGTTCCTGATGTAAACCAACAAACCAGCACAAATGAACTTCTACTCCCGAACAGTTGTGAGAAATGTATCCAGTTACATATCAACCTATTGAGGCTCCATGCACACTGGACATTAAAATAACGTTATAAAAACGTTGGTAGCTTTGCAGTGAGTCTTTCAACGTCTTTTAACGTTTTTGTAATAGCGTTTATTCACGTGTTTTATTTTTTTCAATGGATCAAAAATGTTAAACGCTGGCGAGTCACGTTTTTGAGCCTTTATCAACATTTATGAGCGTTTGGCGTTTTTGTGGTCAGAAAAACAACTTCTGAATGCGATTTTATGGCGTTCAGTAAACGCCACTGCTGATAAACATCCAAAAACTTCCATGTGTGCATGGACATATAGGATAACCTAGAGGGGAGTTTATGGGCTGTTAAAAAAAAAACGGGCGTTTATGAGCTTCAGTGTGCTTGGCGCCTGAATCTTGTCTTCTTTTAAAGATCAGTTCACCCCAAGTTGGTGTTTCAGTTTTGGGTAAACTCTCTATATGGTTTCTTTTATCAGTGTCTTAGAAATAAGTCACCGGGCTACACACCCGATGAAACTAATGTGAGAATATTTAAAGGATTATCCTGTTTTGCTTTATGAATTGCTGTTTAGTGCCTGTATATGGCTTGAAAGCGACTCTCAAGCTGTCTCTGATGTGCATGAGAAGTTCTGGCCCTGTCAGCACTTTTGCTTATATACCTCACTTGCCTGTCCCATGCATGTTACCATTGCGTATATCTGCCCCCTTCTCCTTCCTTTTTTTAATTTTTTTTTTATTCCTGAAGTGACTGATAAACCTATGCGATAGTGAATTTTTTGTGCATTATCCTGGAGTGGGCCCTTAGGCAGTCTGAAAAACCATTACTGAACCGTAAAATGTTACTAAAAATCTCCATGCAGTTCTTGCCTTTCCTCCTTCGTTGGAGAAGAGGCAAAGTACCAGATGTGCACCATCATTCGCTTATAGGTGGGTCCTAGTGCTCAGTATTCAAGTAAGGATTCTTAAGCTGGTTTCAGTTGGGCAGATACTGTATCTGCCTTTCTATGGCTAGTATAAAGATCAACTCTAGGCAAAAAAAGAAGTTTTAATCAAAAAAATAAACTAGTGTAAATTCCAAAATGTTCCCTGCTTGTCAGCCAGCATGCTGAAGTGTTTTTGACCTAGCTGTGCATCTGCTGCATTGGAGGTCAAATATTTGGCTGTGTTGTCTGAATTACAAGACTGGCTGATTTTGTTAGGTAAAACCGTTTCCACACATGTAAGCTGTGCAATTACTTGCTTGACTGGTTTTCAGCATTAAGCTCTCATTTATGCATTGCCCTCTCAAGAGTGATCTGCAATGGATTACTTTTTCGAGGACAGTTGATAGGTGGTGAGGAGGTGTTATGTCTCCTCCTCAACACTTGTTTTAACCCTAAAACACAGTTGCAGTGGGGCCATATTCAGTTGCATAGTTCATGTTTGGTGGGTGGTACTTCCTGCTGACCTGAATTAGTACTTTTATCTTTTGTCGCAATGTGATGCCAAGCATCGTGGCCAAGGCATGTGTATACCCCCTTGTACGGCTGCCTTTGCAGCTTGAGTGGGGGTTAAATCTGCTCAAGTCTGATGCATGGATTAGAATGCAGACAGATGTGCTTGGAAATCCATGCAGTCAGCCGCCTGTCATTGTACAGCTCCATGCAAGTAGCCTGTTGAAATTAAACACCTCTGCAACCCGCGTGGGTGAAGATGGCCCTTCGTACAGATCAGTAGGTCTGTGTGAAATGAGGCCTTAACCTGTATGTCTACCCTGAATGCTGGCACAGTAGCAATAAACATGGCTGCCAGGTATAAGGGAGTGGTAGGAAGGCACTGAGGCTTTCTAAGGTAGACTTGTGGAATGGTACACACTAATGTGTTTAAAGGCTTTAAATTTGACTTGTGAAACATCATTTCTCATGCAATACTAACAAGCGGCACGGTCTATAATAGTTCTAATACTTTTTGGGCTATGACCACATTAATTATTGGGCTATTTATTTAGGAAGCACATTGGTGTGGGATACTGGCACAAAGACATCATTATAAAGTGCATTACAATCAAACTATACAATCTCCTTTTAAGCTCTACCAACCACTATGTAGTGCAAGGGCCTGACCGAGAAACTGGGATTAGAGCAAGTTTATCAGCCAAAGATATTTGCCATTTACTTGCTATTGCTTAGGAAAGCATTTCTCTTATCTGATCTCTAGCTTTAAGGCCTGGTTAACACCAATGCATTTTTTTAGTGTGTTTTTAGTTTTGCAGAAATACACCACAGTCCATTTAACATGGTTTCCTATGATTGTAGTTCACATCTGTGCATTTTATGTTAAGGGCCAGGGATTGTTTTCTGTCTTTTGGTTCCATAAACTTCAGTGGATCCAAAAGGTGTATTGAAAAATGTACCTAGAATATGCAACCTGCATAGGTGTGAATCAGGCCTTAAACATAATCTGAGATAAATGTTCTGGTTGTTAGAACAGTGGTGAATAGCAGGTGTTAAAGTACTGTGACACCATGCAGCCTGAGTATAAAATGGGTCTCCATACTACTACAGTAATATGTCTGTAATAGCTGGTTGTAGCAGCGGGGTTTTTCTTTACAGCCTTTTTCCCACACACAAGGGGGTTGATTTACTAAAGACAAATCCACTTTGCACTTGGAAGTGCAGTCGCTTTGGATCTAAGGGGAAGATCTGAAATTAGGGGAAGCTCTGCTGATTTTATCATCCAATCATGTACAAGCAAAAATGCTGTTTTTTATCTTCCTTGCATGTCCCCCTCGGATCTACAGCGACTGCTTTTCCAAGTGCACTTGTAGTGCAAAGTGGATTTGACTTTAGTAAATAACCCCCTAGGTCTCTTAACAACACTATTTACCTGGCTTGAATTCTGCCATGGAATGTAGTAGGGGAATTTTTTTATAGTAGGATAGTATCCCCAAAGACAGGTTAGTGCTCTGTCTAGCTCATTGTTTTATTCACTTTTTTTTTTTTTTAAATGTGTACTGCCTTTTGCCTATTTGTTAAAGGACTTCTGTATTTCTACGATACCTTGTAATTGTCTTATGCCAATACATTACTATACAACAAAGAGGTTACGTTTGGAATTAACGCTTCAATTATTCGTTGAATTTCTGTTACATATGGGTGCACACCACTTTGCTGCAGGTTGGGGATGCACAAGCCTACAAGGCTGTAGTTGGGCTTTTCTACTACCCTGTGAACTGTGCCTCCTGGGTTTGTGCATCGTACACCCAGAAACCAACCTTGCATACTCAGATGGTTCATGTCCATTTCTGGCTCAGGGAAAATATCTATCCGGGTGTAGCACTGAACTTTAAGCTGTGAATGTGTCTTTTGCTGCCTACATCTCAAACCTGCCTGTGTGTTTCAATAAACCATCTTCTGGCAATAGTACCTACTGCTTGCATTTATTTTATTTTTTACAGTGTCTTTGCAAGAACCCTTTTTTTTTTTCTCTTGGTTACAGGTGAAAAGAATTTCATGTAAACATTTGAGATACGATTACATACACGACATTCCCATAACACAAATTTTAAATTTAAAGTTCACAACCAATGCTTTGAAAAGGCAGCTCCTCTTCCTTTGCCTTCTCTGGTAGCTTTTGAAGGTAAATAAATTGCTGGTGTTTGAAAGCTGACTTTGGGGTCTTGTTTGTAGCAAACAGAGGTCAGGGATTGCTCTTTAACCACCTCAATACAGTGCACTTACACCCCCTTCCTGACCAGACCAATTTTCAGCTTTCAGCGCTCTCACACTTTGAATGACAATTATTCAGTCGTGCAACACTGTACCCATATGAAATTTGCGTCCTTTTTTTCCACACAAATAGAGCTTTCTTTTGGTGGTATTTAATCACTAGTGGGTTTTTTATTTTTTGTGCTATAAATAAAAAAGACCGTAAATTTTGTGAAAAAAATGCCTTTTTCTTTGTTTCTGTCATAAAATTTTGCAAATTAGTAATTTTTCTTCATAAATTTTGGCCAAAATTTATACTGCTACATATCTTTGGTAAAAATAACCCAAATTAGTGTAAATTATTTGATCTTTGTGAAAGTTATAGAGTCTACAAACTATGGTGCCAATCACTGAAAATTGATCACACAGATGTACTGATGGTCTATCTCATTTCTTGGTACACTAACAAGTCAGAAAAGTACAAATACCCCCTAAAATGACCCCTTTTTAGAAAGTAGACATTCCAAGGTATTAAGTAAGTAGCATGGTGAATTTTTTTTAAGTTGTAATTTTTTCCCACAATTCTTTGCAAAATGAAGATTTTTTTTTTTTGATTTTTTTTTTTTACAAAATTGTCATATTAACAGGTTATTTCTCTCTCAGAGCATATGCATACAACAAATTACACCCCAAAATACATTCTGCTACTCTTCCTGAGTATGGCGATACCACATGTGTGAGACTTTTACACAGCCTGGCCACATACAAAGGCCGAACATTGAAGTAGCATCTCCATGCGTTCTACGAGCATAAATGACACATCTCAGTTCTCAACCACCTATTACACTTTTGAAGGCCCTGGAGCACCAGAACAATGGAATTGCCCCCAAAATGAACCCATTTTGGAAAGCAAACACCCCAACGTATAATCTATGAGGCATAGTGAGTCTTTTGAACGGTTCATTTTTTTTCCAGAAGTTTTTGGAAAATGTGGAAAAAAATAAACGCATTTTTTTTTTTTTACACAAAGTTGTCCATTTATCAGATATTTCCAACACATAGCATGTACGTAGCAAAGATGACACCCCAAAATACATTCTGCTACTCCTCCTGAGTATGGCGATACCACATGTGTGAGACTTTTACACAGCCTGGCCACATACAAAGGTCCAACATTGGAGTAGCACCATCAGGCGATCTACGAGCATAAATGACACATCTCATTTCTCAACCACCTATTGCATTTTTGAAGGCCCTGGAGCACCAGGACAATGGAATTGCCCCCAAAATGACCCCATTTTGGAAAGCAAACACCCCAACGTATAATCTATGAGGCATAATGAGTCTTTTGAACGGTTCATTTTTTTCCAAAAGTTTTTGGAAAATGTGGAAAAAAAATGAAAACGCATTTTTTTCTTTACACAAAGTTGTCCATTTATCAGATATTTCCAACACACAGCATGTACGTAGCAAAGATGACACCCCAAAATACATTCTGCTACTCCTCCTGAGTATGGCGATACCACGTGTGAGACTTTTACACAGCCTGGCCACATACAGAGGCCCAACATCAAAGTAGCACCATCAGGCGTTCTAGGAGCATAAATGACATATATAATTTCCTGGCAACCTATCATTTTTGAAAACCCTTCATATTTCTAACACATAGCATGCACATACCAATAATTACAATCCAAAATAAATTCTATTGCAGAAAGGGTAAAAAAAAAAGCATTACCTGTGCTTTTAGTAGTATCCACAGAGGAGAGCACTGGTCCAGGCAGCAGGCAGGGAGGTGCTTAGCGACAGCAATATTAACTATCCAGGCAGCAGGCAGAAATATTGTCTATAGTCGGCACAGCACAGTCCATAGAAATTGTCCAGGCAGAGACAGCCAGCACAGCCATAATATTGGTCCTGGTACACTGTTAACTGCAGACACTCATTATTGTACCGCGACAGGCATGGGCATGGTGGCAGTAAGTCAGCAGCAGGCTGAGGGCCACAATCAGGTAAGACCTGTGCACAGGGGCACAGGGGTAGAGGCTTCGACCCACCCAAATCTCTATGAAGCCTCCGGACTCCAGACCCTAATTCCGAAACCCGGAGAAAACAAAAATAATTGTTTTCTCCAACCGGAAAAACAATTCTGGAGCCCCTCACATATGTGAGACCCCTGTGTACTACAGTAGCAGGGCAACAGATCAGTCCAAGCGGTAGGCAAAAGCATAGTCCATAAAACAGGCCAGGGTCGGTTCACATGTAAGCAGTCCAAGCGGTAGGCAGTAGAGTAGTTGATAAAACAGGCCAGGGTCAGTTAACGTGGAGGCAGTCCAAACGGTAGGCAGAGGCATAGTCACAAAACAGGCCAGGGTCAGTTCACGTGAAAGCAGTCCAAACGGTAGGCAGAGGCATAGTCAAAAAAGAGGCCAGGGTCAGTTCACATGGAAGGCAGTAGCATGGTTATTTGGGAAAGAATGGAAAATGGTCAGCACAGATGGTGAAAATGGGGAAATGGTTAAAAATATGGGCTAATATTTTATGGATGTGTGATAAATTTGGAAGCATTCACCAATGCAAAGGCCAGGTTGGGAGGGACACTGGTAGCTGGTATCTCTTCTAAATCCTCTTTTGGTGCACACGCGACATTTTTTTTGCCGTCTTCGGCCTGCTTCAGATGGTGGAATGCTGAAGAGGAAGTGGCGCTCATGGAGTCGGCAAACAGCCTCAGAGCGAAGGTCTTCTTGGGGGGGTCTTTGGTGATAGATGAGGGACGTGACAACTTCTTCTATGAATTTTAGGAAGGGGGCGGGGCTTTCAATGGATTTGGTGTAGACTACGTAGGAATTGTAAATGGCCAAATGGATGAGATAAATTGCTACCTTCTTATACCAGAATCGGGACCTCCTTATTGACAAATAGGGCTGAATCATTTGATCGTTAAAATCTACCCCCCCCCCCCCCATGTAGAGATTATAATCTTGGACACATGTTGGCTTTTCAATGGGACCTTGTCTTCTTTGTACCACAATTGCAGTGTCTTCATGGATGGTGGACATCATGTGCACGTCCCTCTTATCCTTCCACCTCAAGGCCAGCACTTCGTTGCATCTCAATGAAGCTCTTTCCCCCCTTCGCAGCTTTTTATTCGCTAAAGATTGTGGGAAGCCCTTTCTATTTTTTCTGGAGGTTCCACAGGCCAGGGTTTTTGCGATGTATAAATGTTTGAAAAGGGGCAGGCTGGTGTAAAAGTTGTCAACGTAAATGTGATATCCTTTGTTTAGAAGTGGGTATGCCAGGTCCCATACAATCTTTCCAGTTGTGCCCATGTAGGCCGGGCACTCAGGGGGCTGGAGCTGGGAATCTTTTCCTTCATATATGCGGAATGCATACAAATATCCTGTGGCTCTCTCACATAGCTTATATAACTTTACTCCGTATCTGGCCCTTTTGCTAGGAATATACTGCTTTATTCCTAGCCGGCCTGAAAAGGGTACCAGGGACTCATCGACGCAAATTTTCTGATCGGGGACATAGAGTTCTGCAAATTGTTGAGAAAAGAAATTTATCAGTGGGCGAATCTTGTATAACTTGTCGTAATTTGGATGATTGTGGGGAGGGCACTGGGTGTTGTCGCTGAAGTGAAGAAAGCGCATTATCATCTTGTATCGGGACCTTGTCATTAGGGCAGAATAAATGGGCATACTGTGGATGGGGTGGGTGGACCAATAGGCATGTCCTTCATTTTTTTTTGTAATCCCCATGTTTAGGGTGAGGCCCATAAACATTTTGAATTCCTCCAAATTCAGATCTCTCCACTCAAAAGGACGGGCATAGGATGATTGGGGGTTGTTGGCAATATATTGCTGGGCATACAAATTTGTCTGGTCCACAATAAATTGCAGCATAGTGTCGGGCAAAAACATATAAAAGAAATCAATCTCTGAGAAATTTTGGGTGTTGGTCTGCACACCTGGCAGTGCTGTGAACGGGGGAATAATTGGCGATGCCGAGTTGGAAGGCAGCCATATTGGGTTGGCAAGACCATCTGGCATGTATGTAGAGGCCCTGGCTCTTGGGGGGTGTGACACTCCAGTAGTTGGATTGGAATTTCCTGTGCTGGTACTCAGGCGTGATGTGGCAGGACTGGTACTGGGTCTGGGCATTTGTTCCTGGGGCCTATCGCCGGCGGCAGCGCTGGTACTGGGCATTTGTTCCCGGGGCCTAACGCTGGCGGCAGCTCTGGTACTGGGCCTGGGAATTTGTTCCTGGGGCCTATTGGTGGTGGCAGCGCTGGTACTGGGCATTTGTTCCCGGGGCCTAACGCTGGCGGCAGCGCTGGTACTGGGCCTGGGAATTTGTTCCTGGGGCATATTGGTGGTGGCAGCGCTGGGCCTGGGAATATAATCCTGGTTTCCAGAGTGCCGTGCCCTTTTGGGAGGGACCCATTCTTCCTCCGAATCATTTGCCGATTCACTATTTGGTTCAAATGCCGAACTTGAATCAGAATCCAAATTAGAATCTGATGAGAACTCCCCGTTGCTCTCATCGGTCATGGAGAGGATCTGGAACGCCTCCTCACTGCTGAATACTCTTTTGGACATGACGCGGTGTGACAGGTGGCAGGTGACGGTCACTGATGGGCTGTGCGATAGGTGGCAGCTGACGTTCACTGATCGGTGATGACGGTGTGACAGGCGATGGTCACTGATGGGTGACAGGCCACGGACAGTTACTGGTGATGGGTGACGGTCACTAAAAGGTGACAGGTGATCGGTGATGGCTGACGGTCACTGATGGGTGACAGGTGATGGGTAATGGGTGATGGCTGGCGGTCACTGATGGGTGATGGCTGGCGGTCACTGATGGGTGACGGGTGATGGCTGGCGGTCACTGATGGGTGATGGCTGGCGGTCACTGATGGGTGACAGGTGATGGCTGGCGGTCACTGATGGGTGACGGGTGATGGTCACTGATGGGTGACAGGTGATGGCTGGCGGTCACTGATGGGTGACGGGTGATGGCTGACGGGTGACAGGTGCACCGCTGATGGTCACTGATTTGTGACGGGTGACAGGTGCACCGCTGGCGGTCACTGATGGGTGACGAGTGATGGCTGGCGGTCACTGATGGGTGACGGCTGGTGGTCACTGATGGGTGACGGCTGGTGGTCACTGATGGGTGACGGGTGACGGCTGGCGGTCACTGATGGGTGACGGCTGGCGGTCACTGATGGGTGACGGCTGGCGGTCACTGATGGGTGACGGCTGGCGGTCACTGATGGGTGACGGCTGGCGGTCACTGATGGGTGACTGGTGACGGCTGGCGGTCACTGATGGGTGACGGTCACTGATGGGTGATGGGTGACGGCTGGCGGTCACTGACGGGTGGCGGTCACTGATGGGTGACGGGTGACAGCTGGCGGTCACTGATGAGTGACGGCTGGCGGTCACTGATGGGTGATGGGTGACAGGTGCACCGCTGATGGTCACTGATTTGTGACGGGTGACAGGTGCACCGCTGACGGTCACTGATGGCAGTCCCTTATGTGACAGGTGCACTTTATTGGGTGACACTGGTGACTGTTGGGTGACAGATGACAATTGGGGGGGGCGATGGGACAGGTGTGGTGTTGGTGCAGACACTACAGAACACAGATCGGTAACTCACTGCTTCTGGCTCTTCTCTCCTCACACTGGAAACGGTGTGTGAGGAGAGAAGAGCTGGTAACAGCTAGTTACCGCTCTGTGTTTACATTTCTGATCGGCTGTGAATGGATCACAGCCGATCACGTGGGTAAACAGCCAGCCAATGGCTGTTTACCGGCGTCGGTGACGAGTAGTGTTCCCGGGAACACTCCGTCACCGACGTGCACGCGCAGCGCGCTCACGATCGCGCGCATGCGCCGTGCACAATGGGGTGGACCTATTTGTGATCGGCCGTGACTTCATCACGGCCGATCACGTGGTAAACAGCCATGTCCAATGGCTGTTCACCCCCCTCGGCGGCGAGCGTTGTCTCCGTGACACGCCGCCACCGAAGGAACAGGGATGCGCGCGCACGATCGCGCGCATTCCCTGTTTAAATGGGAGGCCGTCATATGACACCCTCCCGCAACGAGAGCCGCGCCGCCTGGCCGTCAATTGACAGCCGGCGGTCGGCAAGCGGTTAAATATCTGGAATCTGACCTTCATGTGCTGCATTCCAGACAGTGGGGATTATTTACTAAAGGCAAATCCACTTTGCACTACAAGTGCAAAGTGCACTTGGAAGTGCAGTTGCTGTACATCCGATGGGGACATGCAAGGAAGATTAAAAAACAGCATTTTGGCTTGCACATGATTGGTTGATAAAATCAGCAGAGCTTCTCCTCACTTCAGATCTACCCCTTAGTTTTACAGCGAGTGCACTTTTAGTGCAAAGTGGATTTGCCTTTCGTAAATTACCCCCATTGTGTACTGGTGTTAGCTGCAGGGTACTATCTAATTCCAGTGCCATGGCATTTCGTCAGTGCTAGGCTTTGTCCTACTTTTTGCTTCTACATGAGAGTTCTGGGGCTGCTGGTATATTTTGTTTGAGGCAGTCCCATTAGCGCAGTTACACTCCTGACCCCCTATAATGCAACATTCTGTTATTGTTGGGATGCCAGTCCAGTCCTTGACCAGGCTGTTTTTTACCTGGCACTGAAGAACAGGTTGTGCCTGGCCTAATGGCTCTGGAGTCTCCTGATCAGCATCCTGGAACTTTTGAGTGATTCAGATATCCCTTCAACACTGAATGTCTTGACTGTACGGGACTTGGATGTTGGAGGAATTTCATTGTTAACAGATTGAAACTCCAGGTACTCAAGTATTGATGCAGAAAAGCAGACACGTGTAGGAAGGCATCCTTGACATCCATAGATGCCAGAAAATAGCCTGCCTGACGGGTAGCAATGACTGACCTTGTAGATGTCATGTGGAATTTTTGCATTCAAAGAAAGACAAAGAACATTTTAGGTCCAGCATGGGGGTGAATGCCTTTACTGGCTTTGGTAACTTGGAGGCCTTGGGGGACCAGGCCTTGTGGCAAGATGGCTTGGAGGTCTAAAGGAAACAAAACAAACTTAGACTCTGATGTAGAAGGTTTGCTCGGCTAAGACTTAGGGGTTCATTTACTAAAGGCAAATCCACTTTGCACTGCAAGTGCACTTAGAAATGCAGTCACTGCAGATCTGAGGGGAAGCTCTGCTGATTTTATCATCCAAACATGTACAAGAAAAAAATGTTTATTTTCCTTGCATGTCACCCTCAGATCTACAGCCAGTGCACTTGCAGTTTATTAAATGAACCCCTTAGCCTCTCCCTCCAGCAATTTGTTTAATAAAGTCTAGGAATGTGCCAAAGAGGTGTTCCCTGTCAAAAGGCATGCCCAGTAAATACTTCTTGCATAGCTGTTCTGCAACCCAACATTTAAGCCAAAGGCTCCTTCAAATGTTGACCAAATTAGAGACACACATGTGGGAAACTAGGTGCTTAACATTCACTAGTCTGAAAGCAGGACTGTTGGCATAAGTTCCAATTGTTGGAGCTCAGAAGGATCCATCAGAATTGAACAACAAACTTTAGCTATATCCTTAGCCCAGACACGTTAAACATTAACCTCACCCTTATCTTAATTGCAGTAAAGCCATCTTTAGAAATATTTCGTAATGTCAATCAACAGACAGATACTTACAAATTTTTATTCTTTGCATACCTTTTCTTTTCCTCACCAATCTTCCCATGAAGGTCATTTTCACTTAGGGCAGATGAATCCATCTCACTTTACTTCCTGGAACTCCAAATCTGCCTCCTGGAACATGTGACAGTGCACATCCGCTGTGGAAGTGAAACAGGAAGGGATATATTGTGGCCCCCTGCAAGAGCGGGGATTTAAAAATGTTGCAAGAACAGTTTAAGAAAAGAGAAAGTGAAGTAATGGGTCTGTGGCTCTCAGAGACAGAGGGAGGGACATCCATTCTCCTAGGACACTAGCAAAATATGGACGCATGTCCCCCAATAAATTATTTAAGAAATAGAAGATAATTCTTTGGGTACTGCTTGCCACCCAAACTAAAGCATAAGGGGCTCAATTTATGAAATGTTATCTACCACTTGAAGGTCAGCGGTAAATACTTCATAGCGTTTTTAAGAGAATTACTAAAATACTGCATGCGCTTTCTGTATTACCTTGGCACCCTTAGCAGCCAGTGCATAGCTGGTAGTTAAAGAGCTGGTGCCCACCACATCCTTAAAGAGGAGTTCCACTCAAAAGTGAAACTTCTGCTTATCTGTCTCCTTCCACCACCCCCCCATATTTGGCACCTTTCAGGGGGGGGGTTTATCTGTTTTATGACAAGTACCGTTCCCCACTTCCAGGTGATGGGGCCCCAGCCTGGTCTCCCGGAAGTTCGGCCCCCCTCCTCTGCAACCGGACCAATTAGAAAGCGCAGCGTGTTTCGCGCATGCGCAGTAGGGAATTGGCTGTGAAGGCTTCACGCCGGGTTCCCTTATCAAGAATGGCGGCGGTTGCACCTGACCTGAAGATCGGCTGGGGTGCCAAAATCGCTTGTCCATATCTTAAAAGTAAGCAGCTGCAGTATTTGTAGCTGCTGACTTTTAATTTTTTGCAGGGGGGGGGGGGGGGGGGGCTGGACCTTCTTTTTAACGAGCATGACTCATTTGCTGTCAGCAGGATAACAACAATACTCAGCATTACATTTTTTTGTACTAAAACAGCGTGGGGTCCCACCCCAGTCTACTGTATATCAGACCCTTTGGGTCTGGTATGGATTTTGGAGGGAATCTCATGGCAAATAAAAAATAGATGTGAGGTCCCACCAAATTCCATTCCATCCATTCCAGCCCCTCCATGTTTGAGGACCAGGGCCTCTTGCTTACAACCATGGCCCAGTGGTTGTGGGGGGGGAGTGACTTATTGCAATCTGGAAGCTCCCTTTAACAAGGGGACCCCCAGATCCCAGCCCCCCTATCTGACTGAGTAGGAGGTACATAGTATCCCCTACTCATTAACCAAAAAAATTGGGCAAAGTAAAAGTCCTTTATATAAAAAAAGGAAAAAAATAAAACGTTCCCCAAAGTAAATAGAGCATCAAACATAAACGTTGGCCGCCAACCCGCATGAAATTAAAAAAATGTTTCGCACCCGAATCTTGGCTCCTGCTGACAGCTCCACTTCTCACCCACCATTAAATAGACTAAGCAGCAGGGCCACCCAGTGACATCACTTGGTGACCCCGCCCCCCTTGTAGAACCATCGGCCTACATTGGTTTGGGCCTGGGGGGTTGGAGATTTGTTCGCTCGCCTTCCAGCTTTCTTGGACTGACAGGCTGCATGCTCGAATAAGGGTCTGGTATGGATTTTGAGGGGCATGAGGTTTCCCCTACAGATGGCAAAAAAGAAACCTGGGAGTTCATTGATTCCCTTGTCCAGTGGTCAACTAGGTAAATCGCAATCTACCCACCTATCGTGGCTATGTGATGGTAGATCATACCCAGCCTGCCATCTCTCAGACCTCAGGTAAGGCTCCTCATCAGCTCTGATGTGTTATATTACACAGCCAAAGGTAGACCAAGAAGAACTTCCTTTGACCTATAATGTGAAAGTGAATTTTAATGAGGGAAAGAGGAATTTAGGTGATTTTAGCTCCAGGAGGTAACGTTTTGCATGAGAAAAAGGGAGGGGGGCTTGTAAGGAGGTGTGTTTATTAACTTCTGGCCTCCATGATGTACATTACATACCGTACTACTGACCTCTGCATTCTGCGTTACTTACTCCTGAGCCCTGCACTGTGGGTTACATAGTACCGACACTGCTTTATATACTACTTACCTCAAAATTCTGCAACACTTACTCCTGAGGTCTGCACTCTGTTTTACTTTCACCTGACCTCTGTGTTACTTATGCCTAAGATTTGTACTGTGGGTTGTTTTACTTTGGGGGTAGAAGTTCTTACTGGAAAAAGGAAAGGGGGATTATGTTAGTTATTCCTGAACCCTGCATTCTGCTTTATGTACTACTGACCTTTGAATTCCACGTTACGTACTCCTGACCTTTGAACTCTGTGTTACTTATTTCTGAGGCCTGCACTGACATTGCTACACTGACTTACATTAGTAGATGCAAAAGGTGATGGGAGTTGATCAGCAGCTCTAAAAAAAAATAATTGCATGCATTATACAGTGGATGCATTTACATTGCCTTACATACTACCCACCCCTGCAATATTTTCTACTGATCTCTAAATTCTATATTGCTTACTCCTGAGCTCTGCATTACTTCTTCCTGAGCCCTGAACAGTCGGATACTTACTTCTGACTTCCGCACTCTGCATTAATTCAAACCCCTGCACTGGGCGTTACATGCTCCTGACCTCTGTATACTATTACGTTGAACTTACAGGACAGGTTTACCTTTTGGGGGGAAAAAAAGTGCATTTATAATTTTTTTCCTATAGGAGCCTGCAAAGTGTTGCACTCACGATCAGTAGATTGCGTGTGCAATGTCAGGCTCCTGCAGACAAGCCCTACAAGCTTTCAGCCCCTACATTTGTAGAGGCTGTCAGTTTGAAAGCTGCAGGGCCTGTGAATAAACTATGAGCATGCTCATCAGTGCTTTGGGGTGGGGGTTCCTTTAAGGTACAGATGTTTATAGTGATGCATGAACACAAAAATATATTTTGCAAAGTATATGTAGTTTAAATATCAACAAGCACTTATGAACTACCGTATTTATCGGCGTATAACACACACCCCAAGTTTAGGAGAGAATTTTAAGGAAAAAAAAACCTTACATTTAAATGCCCATCAATGCAGCCTTATCCTGTCCATCTGCAGCCTTGTCAGTGCAGCCTTGCCCCAGTGTCCAGTGCAGCTTTGGCCCAGTGCAGAATTGTCAGTGCAGCCTTGCCCCAGTGCAGCCTTGCCCCAGTGCAGCCTTGTCCCCAGTGTACATTACATGATGATCGTCGCCGACATACACAAGTTTAGTTTGTATTTTTAAATATGGCGCTGCGGAGTTCAGAGGGACTTGGCAGCGCTCGTTCAGCTGAACGAGCGCCGCCGATAACACAGTGACTGGGCGGAGCCGAGATACACATAGCTGAGGGTTCTCTGCGCCGTTCACAGTCACGCCCAGTCCCTATGATGGACATAACACAGGTCCAATAGCGGGACTGGGTGTGACTGTGAACGGCGCCGAGAACCCTCGGCTATGTGTATCTCGGCTCCGCCTAGTCACTGTGTTCTCGGCGGCACTCGTTCAGCTGAATGAGCGCCGCCGAGTCCCTCCGAACTACGCGGCGCCATATTTAAAAATACACGCTATGTGAATGTCGGCGGCGATCGCTCCGATAGATCACAAAATAGCGGGGATCGGCGTATAACACGCACCCACGATTTTCCCCTGATTTTAAGGGGAAAAAAGTGCGTGTTATACGCCGATAAATACGGTATTTAAAATTAGCAATATTATTATACAGGATTTAAATACAGACAGCAAATGCATGGAAAAGTGTTATGTGCTATTAAAGTGGATGTAAACCAGATTCATTAAATTTTAGCTGGTCACATATCTGCAGTGTTTTCTTATCTCTCTTCAAAGCCTTATGTCTGGTAGCTTTGTCCTGCTCTGTTTTGTTATCAGCCTGAGAACTTTGACAAGCTCTCTGAGGTCTAGAGATAGAAAAGTGTGTGTTGGAGGAGGTTGCTATAAATAGATTAGCAGCCAGCTAAACTATACACAGGCAACCTCTGCAGGTGTGGGGAGGGGGTGTGTGCCTTTCCTCCAATCAGCTTTCTCTCACAGTGTCTAGGAATGATCGCCTCCTACAGGGGAACCAGGAACTGAAAATGCTAACAGAACCTGCACTTTCTAAACAGTATATCAAGGTGAAGACAGAAGATATATATGTAAAACTTATGTAGGTAAATTTGTTTTATCTCTGTGTATCATCTGAGGTTGTTCAATTCACTGGGTATATGGAGGGTTTACATCCACTTTAGGTTGGCTAAAAAGTTCCAGTGTGCTTACCCCAGAAAACATGAACCTGTACAATAGATGAGATACATGACAGCTTACTAAATGTGGTGGCTGTATTCATTGTTCATTTTTTTAAAGCTTTTCCCCTTACCTTTATCTTTAACTGGTGATCCTGTCAGGTCCTGGGGTTATAACCCAATTCATCGCACGTCGCTCTGTATTTATGTAGCAGCAGTGTTGTTATCCTAGGACAGGAAGTGTTTCAAGTGTTCTGTATTCCACAAAGAGAACTGGGGACAATGCTAACTGATAACAGGCAGTAGGGGCAGAAAGTTTACAAGATTTCTGGATGATCAACAGGTACTTTTTGCACTTACATATAACAAAGCCCTTTTAATTGTATATTTAAACAGACCAGAAGGGAACTGACCTAATAAATTCCTGTGCTGCGTTTTTTGTTCCTGGCTAGAGGTGCTCTTCCATGCTTCGGGGATCCCCCTATGATTAAGGTTCAGTGGGCGAAGCAAAACATGTCAGGGGGCATGGTTTTGGCAGAGACTCATGGGCAGAGGCTGTTTTCAAGTCTACATGAGGGTGACTGGACAAGACTTATTCTTTAAAAGTTATTTTTATACTATTAGTGAAAAAGCTTAAAAAACACCTTTTCCCCTTTGAAGTGGTTGTGAAGGTAGAAGATTTTTTTACCTTAATGCATTCTCTGCATTAAGGTAAAAAAGCTTCTGTGTAAAGGACACCCCCCCCCAAACCAAACCCCCCCCAGCGCTGTGCCCAACAGCTCTCTCCTCACTGGACCTGGAGGCAGCAGCGGGAGCTGTTGGCTCTTGCTGCTGTCAATCTCAGTCTGTGAGCAGATTGGGGGTGGAGGCGAGCTGCACTGTGTATGTACCTATGGACACATACATAGTGCGGCTCGGGATTGAGCCTGCACGAGTGCTCTCATAGCAAGCAGCTCACTATGAGGGTAGTTGGCAGGAGGGAGGAGCCATGGGCAGGGGACCCCAGAAGAGGAGAGTCCAAGCTGCTCTGTGCAATACCATTTCAGTGACCAGTAGCATCCTGTTCGATCAAATTTCCAGTACCACCAAGCCATTTTCCAATATTTGACCAAATGCCTTGGCAACATAAAATGCATTGAAATTGACCCATGTACAGCCTATATAGGTGTGATGTTTAACAATGCCAAATTGGTAGCAATGACTTGTAAATGACCATGAGTCCATTGTTAAACTGAGCTGGTTTATTTATCAGTATTCCCTTCTGATAAGCAGATAAAGAACCATTTGTTGAGATCATGGCATGGTGATTACAATATTACACAGCATTCTGATGTCAGTAACAAAATGTGTCTAATTCTATACAAAAAACAATTATAATAACAAGGAAAACACAAGTGGATTCTCCACTTGAACCCAATGACAAATTTACAAAAACAAAGTGCAAAAGCTCTGTAAGAAGATGCCATCAGTGCAAGGATAGTGCCAGGAAATAGAGGGTTGTCAGGGTTGGCGAGGCCGCTGCTCCCCCTGGTGTAACAGCCCTTGTAAATAAATGTCCATGGGGTAGAGCCCCTTATGGTCATGTATTGCCCATTAATAAAAAGCTGTACTAATGGAAATACGGAGACTGCCAACAATGACCTCCTGAAAGTGCTAGCTGCCTGGCTCTCTCTGGTTGTAATACTTTAAGACACTGGCCAGGGGCATGTATGTCGATTAAAAGTCAGAGGAAAGGCATAACTCTAATCTCCATATTGATTAAAAGTTATTGATTTAGAAAGTAATGCAACCACTGGATCAGCAAGGCAGCCATAGACCAAGTATTTTCAGAAGGGGTCAGCAATGTCAGTTTTCAAACTTCCTCACTACAGATTTTCATTTAAGCCAATGAATTCTCTGAAAAAGGGTTTAGTTATTCCCCTGTCTGTGTATCTCCCCTGTTTCCATGCGGCTGTATCAACCGCTACATAGATCAGTCTCGTCTTCTCTCCCACTCAAGCACATGATCTTCTCATCACAAAGAACGATTCCTGAATCCCCTGTGATGTGGCGTCTCCTCTCCAAGGCACTGGCACTCTCTTGCTCCATACAGTCATGTCTATACACAAGATGATCTGTCGCAGATACCTCCTCTGGTGATGCTGCTTCTTGCTGAGATAGCGTTAGATCTAAACTTACAGAACTAGCTGCAGGAAAAGGGTGTCTCTCTCCACATGTGACAGTCTCCTCCAAAATTTCAGAATAGGGTGGTGGAGGCGTGGGTGGGTCCTGGGTCACTTCTTCATATGTAGGCAGTTTGCAGGTTGGCCAGACCTCTGTAGAAAAAGTCAGACATGGAAAAATGCCACCACAACATTACAGCAAAAATGTAAGCTTACCCTTTTATACTGATTGTATATTATTATAGAGGGCATGTAATATTTGTATGGTGCCATCATACAAAGTCAGCGTTAATAACACGACTATGTAACAGATACATAGGAAAATTAGGATTTTGGGTTTGGACTGCCACCACCCCATGAATGGATACTGGCCAAAAAAGGCATAACCCCTCCCAGCTCAGCTAAGGCCCCATACACACTATTAGATTTTCTTCAGATTTACCAAACTCATGTAGTACAAGGGCCTGCCTGATTGCATACAAATTTAAACTCTTAAGGTTTGACCTCATATTATATGGTTTTGGTAATATTCGTGCAGGGGCTAGCGCTGGTGCGATTGACAACGTCAGATTCTGCTGATTTCTGTAGTTGTTTCTGCCACCTGTGAGCGACTAGTTCCAGCCACCGAATTCTGTACACTTCAATGACATGTCAGCAGTGGCCGCAATTATCTATGGCTGTCTCCAGCTCTTATGTACAGGCACTGTACAGATCATCGCTGGGCAGAGTGAAAGGAAGAAGCAGCACAAGGAGCCAATCAGTTAATGTGCTGACAAGAAGCAGAGAGAGCAGAGTGACAAACAAATGAGCTTATCACTACAATGCTTATCCTTTCACTTTTCTATCACAAGGTGGGGGCAGGTCCAGGACAACCTGGGCTCAGAGGAAGTGAATTAAAGGATGTTAGACATCAGGAAACGTGAGGAAGGTGCAGCGTTTAGAACAGTGGAGTTCGTGTGCAAGCCTGTACTGAAATCAACAGGACAGGTGTGCTCTGGCTCTGATGTCCTCTGACCATCAAACGCAGGTGCTACTTGAACGAAAAAGTAGAGCCAGCAACTCCTAAGTCCATGCAAATTTCTTTATTTGTACATGACAGTGTGTATAAAACAAGGGCTTAAGCGTTTTGGCAAAAAGCCTTGATCACAGCACATAATAAAATGAAAGCTAACGAGTTCAGCTGCACTAAACATCAATTATATCATTAAAAATCAGTGACAGGTGATACACCTGTCATTGATTTTTTTATGATAGAATTGATGTATTCAATAATGCAGAGGTGGAGCTTGTGTATTATACCATATTTACTTGATGTCTCATTTTATTGTATGGTGTGATCAAGGCTTTCTGCCGAAACACATAAGCTCCTATTTTATACTCACTGTCATGTGCAAATAAAGTAATTTGCATGGACTTAAGAGTTGCCGGCTCTACTTTTTAGTTCAAGTAGCACCGATGTTGGACATCAGACTGAGGACATCTAATGTTAGAAAAAAAAAAAAAGTACTGTGAAGGAAATCTTTGGACCAAAGGTGAATATTGCAGCAAAGGTGGTTTTTATTTTATCTTTTAATGGGCTACTCCTTTTTTCTTTTGTGATTTCTGGCTGGAGTTCTGCAAGTTTCAGGCAGTTTTGAAACCTTTAGGCCCCTTTCACACTTATACGACTTGTCCCATGATTTTGTACTGCAAAATCGTATGACAAGTCATTCTCCATGATTTTCAATGACTACCATTCATATTGGCACAACTTTAAGTCGTGCCGACTTCAAAGTAGTCCCTGCACTACTTTGGTCCAACTTCCATGCGAGTTGTACTCCATAGACCTCAATGTTAAACCCTCAAATAGCATGCAAATCGTACCTGAATAATATAGACACGATTTCAGTACGACTTTGTAAGCACAAGCTGTAAGCACAAGCCTCACACCATGTATGTTTTCATTTGTTAATGCCAAAGTTGTGGCAAAGGCGTACTGCTCCCAAATCGCGGCAAAATAGCGGCCGTAAAATCGCGCGACTTTGAAGTCGTGTAAGTGTGAAAGGGGCCTTAAGATAAAATAGGTGTTTAGTGTTACTTTGATACTTTTTATCTCTAAACAATAAACAGTATTGCACCAGGAGCAATGCGCTCTGTCTTTCTATTTTATCTTTGCAGTTTGTCAGTTCCCGCTGGTTGATGGAGCAGCACAGCTCACTAAATACCACACTAAGTTAACCCCTTCCTTGGTGAATACTTCAGTTCCTTAAAAACATTTTTTATTGCACAGGACAAATCCTTTTACTGTGGATTTTTTCATTGTGTTCTTATTTTTGCTCTTTTTAAGACTAATTGGACTTTAGTGCTATGTTGGTATTATTTATTTAATCTTTTTTTTAAACCTTTAAAGCAGCCAGGAAAAACACAAACCACAGTCAAGCAAGGTAATATGGTATGCAGATTGCAGTACATTTCAGATCGCTGCATTTAGAATGGAAAACATTATTTATGGGTTACTCCACTTTGCACACCAATTCTGTTCCTTGCATGGCCTTTCCAAATAAGCCTAGGAAAGAGGTTTCTTTCTTTTTTTTCTTTAAATAGCCTGTGATGTGAATGGCATGCAGTCCAGCTCTCTGGAATCTATATTCTGATTTCAGACTGATGCAGAGAACAGGACTCACAACAAATATTTAGAATTCAGTCAGTGCCATCTAGGACATGAAATGGCTTGCTATAACCTACAAATTTAGCTATCAACTGCAGGAGTTTAGGTGCACTGGCTCCCTGGACCTAGTATTTGTGTAGGTTTGGCTAAGTAGATGACTGAGCTGAGGCACTTCTGTTCAGTTTTTGCAATACTCTCCTAGACTCAGAGCTTCCACTGTTCAGGGTTAACCAGAAGTCATTTATAGGACCCAAGGGTTCACTAGTCATTCCTGTAACAATCCTCAGAGGTTCATTATATAAACACACTTAATGGAGGCTAGAAATTACCTAAGGCAGTTGAAGCAGAGGCAGATGGAGCGACTCCCTGGTAGGCCATAAGGCTGATCTCCCGCTGTCTCAGCTCCTGCTGATGTCTTATTTTTACTCTGCGGTGCCGATATGCACAGCAGCAGCCTGCCAGAATGATAAGCGTCCAGGCCAGCCAAAACCCTGGAAAGTAAACATGCCATACTGGAATTAAAACTGAAAAAGGTGTAAAAAAGAAGCACTAAACAATTCTTTTTTTTAATTCACTTACAATGTGCATCTGAACCTGCATGTGACTACTCCAGGAGAGTAAATTTCCCTCACCTCTCTGTAAATTTTTATGTAGCTGCTGGGGGAGGGGGTAAGGGGATTATTACAAAGTGTCACTTGAGTGACAGCTCTGAGTCTGCTGATATTACAACCAAGATGGTAGCACAGCAGTCTCAAGGATTTTGGATGTCTACACAAATAAGTCCACTAACTTTACCCTTACTGAGCAGCATGTGCTCAATTTCCTTTCACTCCCTGGTGCTCCATTCAGTCGTTGGGAGAGTGAAAAAAAAATGTCTTCCCACCCCCATATGACCTGCCATAATTTTTGACCAGTTCCCAACCATCTGTGCTTTGATGCGGGAGGCAGGGAAGGGAGTTGGCTGCTCCACCATACCCAGTTATACCAAGAATAGAACAGTAGGGGAGTGAGGAGAGGGTGAGCATGCAATGCTGGAGAAGGGAGACGTTAGGTGAACCTGTTACTTTGCCCTGCAACCTGAACTAATTCTAACCCTCAAATGTATTCCTTTAAACCTTTAACCTAAAACACCAAACATAATCTAAGCACTACTCTCAACCCTTAAAGTGATCTCCAGGTTTACTGTCTCTTTAAGGCTAGGTTCACTCTGATGCGGTGCAATTTGAATGAGTTTTGTAGCGCGACTTGAAGAATCACAGCCAGTGCAAATTCATCCGCGTTCATCTGAAATTCCAATGCAATTTGGATGCAGCTGCGATTTACATTTATGCCATGGTGTCTGTCATTCTTGATCTCTTGAGAAACACAGCACAGAGCCTGAGAAAATGCACTGGAATCACAATATATTGTAACACCTATGCATTTTCCATACACATACACCCCAGTACCTGTGCTGAAGTCCGTAGTAACCTATAGACAGAAATTCCAAATATTTAGTCTGTCATAGTAGCGGTTAAGTCTCTGGTTTACACGACTTTGCTGCTCTCTTAAGCAATGGGACACTGGGGGCTGTAAAAACACAAAGGGAAAAAGAGCGCATGGGCTCTGGTACAAAACCTTTTATTAAAATTAAATAAAAATTAGTTAAAATCAATACACTCACAAACATGAGCAGAATAGATACAGGCATTGTAATCCCTTGGCATATCTCCTTCAGCAGCAAGTGTTCTAAGCCAGGCTGTCAGCATTCACAGCAGGGAGCTGGGTGCTCAGATCAGCGTGCAGCCGCCGACAAGCTACACGCCAACCGCGCTCTCTGGCTGGAGACTTCCCGGCCGTACGATCGCTGGTGCCGCCCTCACTACCACGTGACTCGGAGGGCTGGCAGCTGATGGGCAATACACAAAGGGGTTGCCAGGACAACGTGCTTCAGAGGGTGTGGCCTCCTTTAGGTCACATTTAATTTTCATAAAAGGTTTTGCACCAGAGCCTGTGCGCTCTTTTTTCCTTAATGCGTTTTCCATGCAGTTTTATTCAACTATATGTTGCTCAGACTCCCACCAAACACGCACAGGACCCTTATTAGAAGAATCACGTTCACACTACAAGACCCCAATAGAGACATGGTATTTCACCTGACATGCAAATCAGTGTGTTCTGGAACGCGTCCGAAATCGCATCAGTGTGAGTCAGGGCAAACTAGCTTGTTTGGACTAAGCTGGTCAGAATAAACAATTTTCTACACTAACAGGTGCATCCGCTGGGCGCACTATATAAACCGTATGTAGCCCTAGCTACATACAGTATACAGCACTGTGTTCCGGCAGCGTTATGGAAACTTCCCCTTCCAGAATCCGGAACAAAATAGAGTTGGACTGAGCACTGCTCAGCCATTCATAGGCAGCTTTGTACTCTGAATGAATATAAAGCTTCCTCTAATTGGCTGAAGCGGGGTGGTCAGCAGATGATGTCACAATCTCCAACTCGGCCAATCAGAGGAAGCTTTGTATTCAGAGAATAGTAGTGCTCAGCCTAACTCAATTTTGTTTTGGATGGCTACACACAGTTTACACAGCCCACCCAGTGGGCTGAGTAGTAAGTAGTTAATTTAGGCCAGCTAGGCGTAAACAACTAGTTAGAGACAGTAAACATGGAGATCAGATTTAACACATACATTAAATAATCAAGAGCAAAACTATTGGCAATAAAAGCCCCACATTCTGTGCTGCAATATGACAGCAAAGAGATCTCGGCACCAAACACTGTTTTGAGTAGCAGTTAGTAGTGCATTACTGTCTGTGAACGATTGAACAACATCTTCCAGGCATTCATAATATAGAAAATTAAAACAAAAACTGTTCTGAAATATCAATTACATGTATATGTTAGCTTGAATTTGAAGCCAAGGCTAAATACTGCATCAGGTATAAGAAAGTAAGTATAACCAGACATGTTTTGGTGAGGTGAGCCTAAATAAACCAAGAACGTCCTCCATAAGACTCGGTTCACAGCTATGCAGCCTGCTATAATCAGTTTCTATAGTGCTTTTTGCTGTGCGTTTTGTGCTTTTGCACAGGCAATTTTACAGCGATCTGCATTTTTTATGTTTTTTTTTTCCTTTTTTGGCCAATTTGTTTTGAACAGATTAAAAAACGCAAAGCGTGGCAAAATCGTGGCAAAAACGCACTTCATGCTTTTCTGCAGCTTCTCCATTGAAGTCTATTGAACAAAAAAAAAGTGCATAAAGTACATATAAAAGGGTCTCTCGACACTTTGTATTTGGAAATGATCTACAATACAACTTATCAGGGCCCATTCACACCTATCCACTGTGTTAAAGCTAAACTACACCTTTTGATACACTTTACACAGTTTGCTTGGGCCAAGCTGGCCCAACAAACTATTTCCCTAACTAACATGTAAGGCCACTGGATATGCAGTATAAAATTGTATGTAGCTGAGGCACTGGGTTTGAGCCAAGACTTCCTGTCTTATACCCAGAACACAGTAGAGTCGGTGCTCAGCCATTCAGAGAAAGCAATGTATACAAGGCTTCCTCTGATTGGCTGAGCAAGAGGTTGCGACATCAGCCCGTCTCTCTGGCTCAGCCAATCAGAGGAAGCTTTGTATTCATTGCTAGAATACATCGCTTTCTCTGAATGGCTGAGCGTCGCTGTGATGAACTCTACTATGTTGCGGGTATGAGACATGAAGTCACGGCTCAAACCCAGGACACAGTGCGGTATGCTGTATGTGGCTTCAGCTACATACAGTTTATACCGCATATCCAGCGGCCTCACATGTTAGTGAGGGACATCGTTTGTGTGGGCCCAGATGACCCAAACGAACTCTGTAAAGTATATCAAAAGCTAGCATTCAGCTTTAACATGTGTGTAGCACACCACAATGCACAGTAAGGCCTCATTCATGCTGGCACTGTCAAACCTGTATTTATTTGTATTTAGAGAACATTTCTATGCGCATATCAATGCATGTAATGATTTTTTAATAGTGCCATTCACATTGAACATTCACCTGTGTTTAGGTGTAGTCAGTTTAGCTGTCTTTAGAAAAGCTAAACGCAGAAGTGTCAGCATGAATGAGGTCTTAGATGTGTTTACATGCATTTAGTCTTGTCTAGAGTGTTATCTAGAAAGTAGACACAATTTTAATACTTCCCACATCAATTTTCCCAGCAGTTAGAAGTTCCTGCTTTAAAGCAGGTTTAGCTGCGTATAGGGGTGTTTTGCCACATTAAAACCAGGTACACACAAAAACTGACAGCTCTGATCGGGAGCCGCTGTACTAACCATGCGAGGTTAGTCCAGTGATCTTCCCCACTGAGCTGTTGTGTTCCGACAGGGGGACGGCTCCCCCTGCCAGAGCACTCCGATCAGCGCTCTCTGCAATTGGCTGAGAGCACTGATCGGGAGTCGGTTGGCTGCTGGTTTTCCAGCATGCACATCTGACAGAAGCGTTGACACGTCTGACAGACCGACATACACATGGGCAGAATGTCAGCCGGTATATTTAGTACCGGAAAATGTCTCCCATCGTTCCGCCACGGGGCTTTAGAGAGAGTCTAATCAGATCCTGGACATTCAGACTATTTTCTCTAAACTGACAACACCTAATTGCAGATAAAGGTACTTCTGCATTTAGCTTTTCTAAATGCAGAGTGCCAGTGTAACTGAAGCCTTAGGTGTTCCTGCTTTAGCCCCATTTAGATGTGTTTACATACGTTTAGGCTCCATGCACACTGAAGCTCATAAATGGCCGTTTTTTGGGAGTTTGAACGTTTTCTTTTTAACAGCCCATAAACTCTCCTCTATGTTATCCTATGTGTCCATGCACACATGGATGTTTATCAGCAGTGGAGTTTATGGGCTGTTTTCTGAACACCATAAAATCACGTTCAGGAGTCGTTTTTCTGACCACAAAAAAAGTCAAACACTGATAAACGTCGATAAACGCTCAAAAACGTGGCTCCCCAGCGTTTAACGTTTTTGATCCATGGAAAAAAAAAAAAAAAAAAAAAAGCTAATAAACGATATTGCAAAAATGTTAAAAAATGTTTAAAGACTCACTGCAAAGCTATTGGCGTTTTTATAACGTTATTTTAACGCTCAGTGTGCATGGAGCCCAAGAGTGTCCAATCAGATCCTGGACACAAATAATTCAAGTTCGGACATCATTTTCTTTTAATACAGCTAAACTAACTACACAAAAACACAGGTAAACATTTGCACGGGCATAGCAGCCCATTAATTTGAATAGGATGCTATACCTACAGGGGAAAAAGTCCCTGGCCCTTTTTTTCAAAATGCAGCTGCACAATGCATTGTGTTGCGGCACAAGACGGTTTGCGTACCCGAAAGCTGCTCACATTTTCAATGTGTGAGGGTTCCATTAAGAATAGGCATCTGTTAAAGAGCAATGCATTTGCCTGCAGGTCAGGGATCATGTGCAATTAGCATGCGTTCCCCGACCTGCATATGTGAGAACCTAGCTTTATGGAAATTTTTGATTACAGGTGGAAATGGAACAGCAAGTGAGGTAAAATCTTCACAACAGGGACATAGCATTAAAAACTCGACAAAGGTTCTAATTCTTATGCACCTTTTCAGAACAAATAAACTACTTGTTTTGACCGAAGTTTTACTGAAAATGTATTCATAGTGATAGGTTTGCACAATAACTGTCAGTGGACATTATGAATTCTCAGCAGACATCCACATACTGACTTGGGGGGAAATGGGTTATTTGCCAGGTTATGTTTTTCCAGCTAGAGTCTTCTGTTCTGTACTAATGCTGATGGCTAGGCATTTCTGCTTTGTGCATACAGTATACAGTGCATCCAGAAACTATTCAGACCCTCTTCACCTTTTTTCAATTTTGTTATGTTGAAGCCTGATACTACAGTTGTTTAAATTCTTTTATTTTTTTCTCATTAATCTATATTCAGTATCCCATAATGATGATGTGAAAACAGAATTTTAGAAACGTCTGGGAATTTATTAATTATAAAAAAACTGAAATATCACATTGAACAAAGTATTCAGACCCTTTGCAACAGCACTTGAAATTTTAGCTCAGTGCAAAACACATGAAAACCCGCTTGGAGTTTGCAAGAAAGCTTTTGCAAACTCCAAGAGGGCTTTCATGTGTTTTTCACTAAGAAAAGGCTTCCATCTAGTCACACTGCCATAAAAGACCAGATTGGTGGCGGGCTGCAGTGATGGTTGTCCTTTGTTCTATCTCCATACAGGCTCTCTGAAGCTCAGTCAGAGTGACCATCGAATTCTTGGTCACCTCTCTTACTAAGGCCCTTCTTCCCCGGTTGCTGTTTGGCCGGGCGACCAGCTTTTGAAGAGTTTTGGTTGTGCCAAACTTCTTCCATTTGAGAAATATGGAGGCCACTCTGGTCTTGAGAGCCTTCAGTGCAGCAGAATTTTTTTTTATAGCCTTCCCCAGGTCTGTGCCTTGTAATAATCATATCTCTGAGCTCTGCAGGCAGTTCCTTTGGCCTCATGGCTTTTGCTCGGATACTGTATGCATTGTCAGCTGTGAGGCCTTTTACAGAGAGGTGTGTGCCTTTCCAAATAATGTCTATTCAGTTTATTTTACTACAGATGGACTCCAAAAAAGGTGCAGAAACATCTCAGCAACGATCACGAGAACTGGGAGGCATCATCTAAGCTAAAATTTCAAGTGTTGTTGCACAGGGTTTGAAAACTCTGTCCAAAGAAATTTCATTTATTTTTAATAAATTCCCAGACATTTCTAAAACTCAGTTTTCATATTGTCATTACAGGGTACCAAGTGTAGATTAATGAGAAAAAAAAAATTATTTAAGCAACTGTAGTATCAGGCTGCAACATAACAAAATTGAAAAAAAGTGAAGGGGTTCTGAATACTTTCTGAATGCACTGTATGTGTCTGAGAACATGATGTACTGACATAAACCATTACAGATGCTACATTTCCTACATTACATAAAGAAATGTAGCCAAACCTCTAGGACACATATATATATGGCTTTGGCTAAAAGGAGACCATTTATCTCAGCCAGTAATGTTAAATAATGTAGACTTTTTACTGCAGTGAAGAAAAAAAAAACACTTAACTGTTACCAGGGAAACTACAACAGTTCAAAAAATGGAATTTAAGACCCCTTTCACACCAAGGCGCTTCAAAAACGCCCTAAAACGCCTTAGCGTTATTACCGCGTTTTTACAGCGTTTTAGGGGCGTTAGCAGTAAAATTAACGCAACACTGCAGGCGTTTTAACAGTGTTTTTCAAGCGTTATTGAAGCATGTGTTATTGATGCTATCTTTCTGCTTGCATGTTTATCCTTTGTGATATCATGTAAAACAAGCAGTGTCTTGTAAAGTAACAAGCAGTGTCTTTCTTGTTTTACTTCAAATCTTCATTTTTCTGGGATTAATTCTTTTTTTTTGGCACTTTAATTTGGTTTTTTTGGCACTTTGATGGTCTGTTTAATCATTTTGACCTTCCCACAATTTCAGTCCTGTTGTTGTAGATGCTCTCTTTTCTGCTTGCATGTTTACCTTTTTGTGAGATCATGTGAATTTTCTACAGCTCAAGTTGGATTATAGGCGCTATTCAGGCGTTTTTACAGTGTTTTCAATTCATTTCAATGAAGATGGGCGTTTTTGAAGCGCTTTTTTCAACGCCCAAAAGCTGCTCCAAAGATGCTGCTTGCAGGGCTTTTCTTAACGCCCCGCCAGCGCAACGCCTCAGTGTGAAAGGGTCCATTGAGATGCATGGGGAGCGTTTTATGAGCATTTTAATAGCGTTATTTTTAGCGCTAAAACGCCTTGGTGTGAAAGGGGTCTAACTGTTGTAGTTTCCCTGGTACCAGTAAAGTCCGCTGTTTTTCTTTTTTTTTTTTTCCTTTTCTGTATGAATATATTTTCAGAATGTGGTACTATATTAGCAGGCTCTCTTTAGCATAGACGTTCTACTGTCATGGTATCTGAGTGGAGTCCACTACAGACTTACACCACAGTTCATAGTAGTAAGTGCAGCACTCTGTATCACCACAGCAGTATCCTATCTCACATCTGTAAGGCTTCCGATCTTCACCAAAGCAGAACTCTCGGCCCTGCAACAAAATTGTCCTTGGATTAGAGGCAGTGACTCAACCAAAAACATAGCTCATAAATTAAAAAAAAAAAAAAAAGCAGACAATCTCTAGATGTGGGGAAAAGTTCTTTGAGTGGTTCAAGTACATATCAAGTAGAAAAATTCAAAGGCACCAAGGTGGGGAGGGAGTATGTAGGGGGAAAAAAAACTTTGGTGGTCTCAAAAGATCATAGCAGCTTGTTTTAGACCTCTTTGTTTTTCAAAATAGAGGACTCAGGATTTACTGACAACCACTAGCCAGCTTGCACTATTTTCAGGGTGGCTCCTTTCCCTTGCGTGCACGTTCTTACCCAGGACTAGAGCTAAATGTCTCTAAGCTGTGTGCATCAACACAAACACACAGCTTGAAAACCTAGGATGGCAGGCCAAACCCCGTCTCCACCCTCCTACAAGCTAATAGATTGAAAACTGCAGGCGATTGTGCTATCCCTTGCTAATAGTTTCTTGTAAAGTATGTACTCCTGACTACATACCAGAAGTTCAGGGAGATTGCAAGCTGGAGCAAGGGTTTTCAAAGGTAAAAATTGTAACTGCTTAGGCAGAAATACTAAAGAGGAATTTCATCCCCCATAAGCAGGCCATAGATAACATGAGTTTTGTTCCTGCAACCACGGGTTACAGGAAAGAAAATCACTTGATTCCCCCATCAACACAGTCAAGCTATAGTTGCTGGCAATAATCGCATCCTAAAAATCTGACATGCTGGTTGTCCCCAAGTTGATCGATGGACAGATTGACTTGCATACAATCAGCCTGAACATACAAGGTTTGAATCTCAGCCAGTCCCTGCTGAACCAGCCGAGATTCGAACGGTCTATGGCCGGCTTTACCTGTTGTGCAGGGATTCTTTAGCAAACATACTCACCTTCTCAGTGAATTCAGAGTTATCCTGTTACAATCTGCTGCCACAAGCCAGGTTCCTCATTGCTATATTCCCTTCCTACGTTATCGGGAGCCAGCTGTCTATTCCAGATTCCTGCAGTTGGCCCCCCAATAACAAGCCACAAAGTCTGCCCTCCAGCACTGTGTAGCCCTGCTCTTGCAGGCTCCTGGGATATGTATTGAGAATGTCCCAGGAGGCTGCAGGAGCAGGACAGGTCATTGTTTTTTAGGCTAGAATGGAAAGGGGGAATGTGGACAAAAAAAAAAAAAAAGCATAAACGGAAAAAAAATTAAAAATGGCTTTTTAAATAATGCGGGAAAGGGATTTAGGTCTTGCAGGGAGGAAAAGTCAATTTTGGGAGTGAATGTCTGCTTTGAGAAAAACATTATTTGGAACTGTTTATGTGCATAATTTGAATGTGCGAATGTCCGCTAGCCCCTTTAAGTGCAGAGGCAGCGGTAGCGGCCAGAGGTGTACATCATGGCTGTGATGATTTGCAGCAGGAACTATACCCCTGGTGCTTTCAGCAGCCACTACGTGATCTATTGAAGTGAATAGGGTCACTCTGCAAGCACACCACAGCGATCAATGGGTTATCTTTATTTTAGCCATGAGATTGTAATTTTCAGTTCCCAATAAACTAGACTGAAAAAAAAACTATCACTTTTATTCCACATTATTATACTACAGTATTCTTATTCTGGTGCCATAGCTTTGCAAACTGAGCATTAAAGGGGAACTAAAGAAAAAAAATACTTACCTCTGTTCTGCAACCCAGTGTACATTCTCCAGGAGAATAAGAATAGGAAAATAGGTGTATTGCACTGATGAGAAGACACTGCAATACACCTCTGCAATAAAGAGCCAATTTTTTCTTTTTCTATTTTAGTTCCGCTTTATAATTCTATGGTTTTTCTTTCTTCCTCAGAGTGCCAATGCATCCCAAAGTCTCTGGACAACCACCCTACTCTTATTCCCCAAGGTACACCCCAGATGTATTAGGACACATGTACACTGGATGTTTAGCCCCTGTGCATCCAATCCTGCAATTTGAGCACCCTGCAAGCATCCGGCCCTGCTGCCTGCAGCCTGTCAAAGTCTATGACAGGATGAAATACTCTGTGCCTGGATGCTGTACCATTTAGGGCTCTTTACATTCAGGGACGTTTGCTCTGAATGCAGAATACCTGTATTCTGGGCATAGGTCTTTGATTGTGTAGAGCCCTAAATGCATGTGCCACTCGGTATAGCATAGGCGTATTTTAGCCTCTTTGACAGGCTGCAGGCAGAGGGGGCTGGAAGCTGCACCTGGGCCTCCCGGGCACATAAAAAAAACATTGACATTGGATGCACAGAGGCTAAACACCTAGGGGGGGGGGGGGGGATTTGCGCCTCTGTGTAGGTAAGCTTGTGTGGGCACAACAGCCCTTTTATTTGAATGGGCTGCTGTACCTGCGTGAAAGTCCCGGACCCCTTTCCTAACTCACAGGGCAGCAACACGCAACTACGTGGTGCTGCAACATCATGCCTTTTTGTGCATTTTCAGATGCATGAATTAATGTCACCTCCATGCATCTGCTAAAGAGCAGTGTGTCTTGCATGCGGAGCGCATAGGATATACACAACTTCCCAGACCCACATATGTCTGAATTCCTCCCACTGCGCTATTGTGTTATGGCGGCAGGGAGCCAGGAGAATACAATGATCACTCCTGGTGGCTAGTCACCGGCAATAATTGGGCAGAAAAAAACAAACAACAGGTTGGTTGTACTGGAATCGACCGATGAATCAACTTCAGTACAACCAACCTGCCCTTAGACGGATCGAAATTCGGCCACCTCCTGCTGAACTAGCCAAATTTCGATCTGTCAATGGCTAGGTTCATGCTTGTGTGGGTTAAAAAAAAAAAGCGTAAAAAATGCGTGCGTTCCTGACCCGCATGCTGCTCTTTAGATGATGCTTGGGGGCGCCTGTATTTCTTAACGGCACCTTTAAGCATCAGAAACGTTTTTTGCACGCTACAAATCGCATTGGTGCTGCAGCACTAGGTGACTTGCTGCTGTGCCATTTGGAAAAAAAAAAAAAACTGTGGTACTTTTTTCCCCACGTTTCTGCAGGTGGGGCAGTCCATAGAAATGAATGAGTGTCTGCCTGCAGGATACAAACCCAGCATTGGGCTGCAGGTTCATAGTATCATAATGGAGGTAAACAAAGCCTGGAGGCTCAGACAGTCATCCTTCTAGTTACACTGAATGCTATGAGCAGCACTCCTGCCTCCAGCTTTATATCATATGATATAGTGACCTAGATGTATACTGATAAACACACGTTAGCAACTACACAATCCTTCTGTACGGATGAGAAGAAAGTCTGGCTGCATGACAAAGAAACAACGACATCCACACAGACACAGCTCCAACACTTCCACACACACACACACAATGATAGAAGGCAGGAACACACTACACACATAAGCTGATCCCCTCACTGCCAACTCCTCTCTTCTCATCTTTCTCCAGCCGCTGCCACTTCCTGTTCCTTGTCACCGCTCCTCATGATTGGCCTGCCCAACAACTTCCTGCTCGCTAATTGGCCAGACTGTCTTTTTTTGTTTTGTCTGTATAGTGAGTGTTTGTAAAGAGGACACTAGAGGGCGCTCCTGGGAGCGGAAGGAGCTGTGTAGAAGCGTGTGCTGACCAGCACAGTGAGGTGCTGTAATGTAGATGGAGGGTACAGGAGGATATCATGGAGGTGGAGCTTTATAATCATACTGACGTGCCTAGCTACTAAATCAGCACACATCAATCTAAAGTGGTAATAAACTCCACTGCAAAATAAAAAAGGAATTGTTACTGCCCACACAGTTTTTACAAAACAGGTCCCCTGGCAGACTTAAAGTGGACCTTCAGTCATTTTCATCTTCCCATCCAGTAAATCTTCTGCCCTTGTTGTTTTAACTTTGGATAGTAACATTTTTTTTTTTCTGCCAGTAAATACCTTATACAGCCCACTTCCTGTGTCTTGTCTAGTAAAAAGCCTAGGATTATGACATCATGGACAGCGCTCTCTTTCTCTCTCTCTCTCTCTCTCTCTCTAGAGAGAGAGAGAGAGAGAGAGAGAGAGAGAGAGAGAGTTTGCCAGAAAGGGAGAGGGGATGAGTAATAAGAGGGCCAATGAGAGCTGCAGGTGTGCCTTTTTTGTCTGTGTAAATCCAGGAAGTGAAGCAGCAGCTTCCGCTGCCCACAGTTAAAATGGTTGCAACCAGACTCAGTGGAGGGAGATTTCTGCAGCATATTTGGCAAGTACAGAATCACAGTATATATAAAATATGCAAAGTGGTTGGAGGGAAGCTTCTGAATGGTAAAGATGTCTTTATTACAAATTTTGTGGGCAGACTGCAGTTCCTCTATAACCACTTATGGACCGGCCGCCGCAGTTTTACATCAGCTGTTTGAAGGAGGATATCGTTATGGCAGCAGCGGTCCGCTACAAGATAAAAGTGGTCTCTGCGGCAGATTCGCGAGATCACTTTTATGGCGGCGGGAGAGGGCCCCCTCCTCCCGCTGCGATCCGGTGCCCTCCGCCGCTTAACGAAGCCGGTGGCGGAGGCGATCGCATCCTGTCACTAGCTGGGTATGGAGACGAGTGAGGGAAAGATGGCCCCCACCTGTCTCCATACAATTGCTGGGCGGAAGCGACGTCAAAACGTCACTTCCGCCCACAGCTATTAAAGGGCCATTTCTTTTAACCACTTCGCGCCTGCGCTATAGCCAAAAGACAGCTACAGTGTGGTGCTCAATTGCCGGGAGGGCGCCCCTGGACGTCCTCCTGTTTACTCCCTCCCCGCGCGCATCGGCGAAATTCTGTGTTGGCCATTTCCCTTGGACACAGCCAATCACAGTGGCTATTTAGCACTCGATCGGAGTGTCCAATGTGAGATAATCTCAACTGTAAACATATGAGATCATCTCTCATTGCCGGCTCTCCCTCCTCACACAGAGAACGCGTGTGAGGAGGGAGAGCGACCTGTGCTGCAGATCTGTTAGTGAACACTATATAAAACAGTGCCCACAGTACATATCAGTGCCATCTGTCCCTAATGCCACCTGTCCCCAGTGCTACCTATCAGTGCCATCTGTCCCCAATGCCACCTGTCCCCAGTGCCACCTATCAGTGCCATCTATCAGTGCCATCTATCAGTGCCACCTATCAGTGCCACCTGTCCCCAGTGCCACCTGTCAGTGCCATCTGTCTTCAGTGCCACTTGTCCCCAGTGCCACCTATCAGTGCCATCTATCAGTGCCACCTGTCCCCAGTGCCACCTGTCTCCAGTGCCACCTGTCAGTGTCACCTATTATCAGTGTCACGTGCCATAAGTGCATCTGTCATCAGTGCCACATGTCATCAGCGCCATCTGTGATCAGTGTCACGTATTAATGCCATCTGTCATCAGTTCCACTTATTAGTGCCATCTGTCATCAGTGCCACGTATTAGTGCCATCTGTTATCAGTGTCACGTATTAATGCCATCTGTCATTAGTGTCACGTATTAATGCCATCTGTCATCAGTGTCAAATCAGTGTCACGTGCCATCAGTGCCACGTATCAGTGCATCTGTTATCAGTGCCACATCAGTGTCACGTGTCATTGTCCTGGTGCTCCAGGGCCTTCAAAAGTGTAATAGGTAGTCAACAAGTTAGATGGGTAATTTATGCTCCTAGAACAGCTGATGGTGCTCTCTGCATGTTGGGCCTCTGTATGTGGCTAGGCTGTGAAAAAGTCCCGCACATGTGGTATCGCCATACTTAG
The DNA here is from genome assembly GCA_037952835.1 of Lithobates septentrionalis. Classification (NCBI taxonomy): domain Eukaryota; kingdom Metazoa; phylum Chordata; class Amphibia; order Anura; family Ranidae; genus Lithobates; species Lithobates septentrionalis. The sequence goes on from JBBDGP010000518.1 coordinate 1,135,373, forward strand.
GAGTACCAATGTATTTTGGGGCGTTATTTGTGGTATACACATGCCACGCGAGAGAAATAACCTATTACAATGACAATTTTGTGGGGAAAAAAAAATCTTCATTTTGCAAAGAATTGTGGGAAAAAATGACATCAAAAACCTCACCATGCATCTTACTAAATACCTTGGAATGTCTACTTTCAAAAAGGGGTCATTTGGGGGGTATTTGTACTTTCCTGGCTTGTTCGGGTCGCAAGAAATGAGATAGGCCACCAGTGCATCAGGTGTGATCAATTTTTTATGATTGGCACCACAACTTGTAGACTCTCTAAGAGCCCTTGCACACTGGGGCAGGGGGCGGCGTCGGCGGTAAAACGCCGCTATTATTACTGGCGTTTTACCGTCGGTATTCGGCCGCTAGCGGGGCGGTTTTACCCCCCGCTAGCGGCCGAGAAAGGGTTAAATACCACCGCAAAGCATCTCTGCAGAGGCGCTTTGCCGGCGGTATAGCCGCGCCGTCCCATTGATTTCAATGGGCAGGAGCGGTAAAGGAGCGGTATACACACCGCTCCTTCACCGCTCCGAAGATGCTGCTGGCAGGACTTTTTTTACCGTCCTGCCAGCGCATCGCTCCAGTGTGCAAGCCCTCGGGGCTTTCACACTGGAATGACAGTAGCGGCACTTTCGGGGCGGTTTGCAGGCGCTATTATTAGCGCAATAGCGCCTGCAAACCGCCCCAGTGTGCAAGGGCTCTAACTTTCACACAGACCAAATAATATCCACTAATTGGGGTTATTTTTACCAAAGATATGTAGCAGTATAAATTGTGGCCAAAATTTATGAAGAAAAAAATTAATAATTTGCAAAATTTTATCACAGAAACTAAAAAAAATTCTTTTTTTTTCAAAATTTTCGCTCTTTTTTCATTTATAGCGCACCCAGAGCTGATCAAATACCACCAAAAGAAAGCTCTATTTGTATGAAAAAAAGACAAAAAATTCATTTGGGTACAGTATTACATGACTGAGTAATTGTCATTCAAAGTGTGAAAGCACTGAAAGCTGAAAATTCGTCTGGTCAGGAGGGGGGTTTAAGCGCCCAGTAGGCAAGTGGTTAAATGATTTTTTTAAATGACAATTTTTTTAATTTTTTTTATTGAATTTTAGTCTAAATATGAGATCTGAGGTCTTTTTGACCCTAGATCTCATATTTAAGAGGTCCTGTCATGCTTTTCTCTATTACAAGGGATGTTTACATTCCTTGTAATAGGAAAAAAAAAGTGACACATTTAAAAAAAAAAAAAAAGTGTAAAAATAAAAAATAAAAGGAAAAATAAGAAATTTTTTTTTTTAAACGCGCCCCATCCATACGAGCTTGTGTGCAGAAGCGAACGCATACTTGAGTAGCGCCCGCATATGAAAACGGTGTTCAAACCACACATGTGAGGTATTGCCGCGATCGGTAGAGCGAGAGCATTAATTCTAGCCCTAGATCCCCTTTGTAACTTAAAACATACAGCCTGTAGAATTTTTTAAATGTCGCCTATGGAGATTTTTAAGGGTAAAAGTTTGTCGCCATTCCACGAGCGTGCGCAATTTTGAAGCGTGACATGTTGGGTATCAATTTACTCGACGTAACATTATCTTTCACAATATAAAAAAAAAAAATTGGGCTAACTTTACTGTTGTCTTACTTTTGATTTATAAAAAAAAGTGTATTTTTTCCCAAAAAAGAGCGCTTGTAAGACCGCTGCGCAAATACGGTGTGACAGAAAGCATTGCAACAACCGCCATTTTATTCTCTAGGGTGTTAAAAAAAAATGTATAATGTTTGGGGGTTCTAAGTAATTTTCTAGCAAAAAACCTGTTTTTAACTTGTAAACAACAAATCTCAGAAAGATTCTCGGTCCTTAAGTGGTAACCCCTTACCGACCAGCTCCCATACATATACGGTGGCAGGTTGGCTCTCCTGCGTGAATCGCCATATATGTACGGCGGCTCCTTTAAAATCCATAGCAGGCGCGCGCGTGGCACGGCGGGGGACCCGATGCACGCGAGATCGCTTGCACGAGAGCCAGCATTGGGGTTTGTGTGTGTAAACACACAAATCCCTGTTCTGACAGGGGAGGAGAGACAGATTGTCTGTGCCTACTAAGTAGGCACAGAGATCTGGCTCCTCCTCTAGTCGGTCCCATCCCCTCACGGTTAGAAACACACCTAGGGAACACACTTAATCCCTTGATCGCCCCCTAGTATTAACCCTTTCCCTGCCAGTGACATTTACACAGTAATCAGTGCATTTTTCTCCCCTCGTCTTTCAGGACAGCACCTGGAGAGAGAGCGCAGCTCCACCCACTTTTCCCAGGAAACACTGCAGTCAGTTTTTTCTTTAAAGACCGGACACTTCCACCATGGCCTCAGTTGTAGTGTTTCCTCTGCCATGGTGGAAGCGCTGCAGGGAACCAGGGGTGTGCTGCGCTGTCTCCAGGTGGAGAGAGTTGGGGGCATACCGGTATTTCTGTTCTTTTTTGTGGCAGGCCAGCCCAGCTTCCTCCCTTCACGTGCGGGGGTTGCTCCGGCGTCCTCCCCTCTTCATACCCGAGGGTCAGGCTGCAGGGGGTCCCAGCTCCTTTAGACCGGCGGCTGGCTTGGAAGGAGCGGCGTCTCCTCTTCAACCCCATTGCTCAGCCTTCCGGGTTCCGGTGGCGAGCGCGTCACTACGGCCGGGGGCGGGACCTCCAGCGGCGCGACGCGGCTTCCGGTTCCGGCCGCTGGAACGCAGGAGGGGAGGGCAGGTCTCTTCCGGCTGACGTCATTTCCGGCCCTCGCAGCGGCGAGTGGACCGGGAAGGTTTAAAAAACAAGCACCAAACGCCATTGCAAATCTTGTCAATATGGAGGAGGAACAATCGGTGGTGGCAGGAGCAGGAGCCACACAAGTCAGCCAGGCCCAGGTAAGCGGGGACAGCGTGTCTCTGTAACTTACTCTATGGGCATGTTTTAGTTCCCTCTTTGGTAAATGTTTTAAAGAGCCTGCAGCATTCTTCCTGTGATTGAAGCAGGAAGTAAATGTGTTTAAGATTGTGAAGTAAATCTGTGGGGGGATTTACTGGCTGAGTGAAGGAGGGGGGTTAAAGTGTTAGCTCTTCCACTCTTTTTCAACATGCTGTTTATAGGTGTTTTCTGTTTGTGTATTTCAGAAGGCAAAAGAAAAGACCAAGCATTCGTCTTTTCCTGTTAAAAGAAAATGCCCATCTTGTAAAAATGTGCTTAAGGAGTCTTGGGCAAAGGTGTTATGCAAAGGGTGCATTTCAGACTTAGTGAAGGAGGAAACCACTCCTAGTGTACCTGTGGTTCAGCAGGACTTACTGAGCTCATTTAGGAAGGATTTGGCGGAGACTTTTGAGTCAGGGCCGATCCTAGGGTCACCGGCGCCTGGGTGCAGAAATATTTCTGGCGCCCCCACATGGGCGTGGTCATCTTACCAACTCCACCCCTTTACAAATGATTCTATGGCAACGACTCAAATACAGAGCTGCTCCCCTAAGAAGTCTTTGTTACCCTGAAATCCTCCCATGATCTCTTAACAATAAAGAAAATACAGGAAGAGAGAACACTAATGAGACCTGGAGGGGAACCTCTCTGATGCACACAGAGAGGGCTTCTGTTAGAAAGAGTCCCCAGACATAATACAGGATACGGTCAAAGACTGCAGACATGGTACAAGAGCTGGAATGAGACTGCAGACATGGTACAAGAGCTGGACAGAGACTGCAGACATGGTACAAGAGCTGGACAGAGACTGCAGACATAGTACAGGAGATGATCAGAGACTGCAGACATAATACAGGAGATGATCAGAGACTGCAGACATAGTACAGGAGATGGTCAGAGACTGCAGACATAGTACAGGAGATGGTCAGAGACTGCAGACATAGTACAGGAGATGATCAGAGACTGCAGACATAGTACAGGAGATGATCAGAGACTGCAGACATGATACAAGAGATGATCAGAGACTGCAGACATGGTACAGGAGATGATCAGAGACTGCAGACATGGTACAGGAGATGATCAGAGACTGCAGACATGGTACAGGAGATGATCAGAGACTGCAGACATGGTACAGGAGATGATCAGAGACTGCAGACATGGTACAGGAGATGATCAGAGACTGCAGACATGGTACAGGAGATGATCAGAGACTGCAGACATGGTACAGGAGATGATCAGAGACTGCAGACATAATACAGGAGATGATCAGAGACTGCAGATATAATAAAGGAGATGATCAGAGACTGCAGACGTGGTACGGGAGATGATCAGAGACTGTAGACATAGTACAGGAGACGATCAGAGACTGCAGACATGGTACAGGAGATGATCAGAGACTGCAGACATAGTACAGGAGACGATCAGAGACTGCAGACATGGTACAGGAGATGATCAGAGACTGCAGACATAGTACAGGAGATGGTCAGAAACTGCAGACATAGTACAGGAGATGATCAGAGACTGCAGACATAGTACAGGAGATGGTCAGAAACTGCAGACATAGTACAGGAGATGATCAGAGACTGTAGACATGATACAAGAGACAGTCAGAGACTGCAGACATAGTACAGGAGATGATCAGAGACTGCAGACATGGTACAGGAGATGATCAGAGACTGCAGACATAGTACAGGAGATGGTCAGAGACTGCAGACATGGTACAGGAGATGATCAGAGACTGCAGACATGGTACAGGAGATGATCAGAGACTGCAGACATGGTACAGGAGATGATCAGAGACTGTAGACATGGTACAGGAGATGATCAGAGACTGCAGACATAGTACAGGAGATGATCAGAGACTGCAGACATGGTACAGGAGATGATCAGAGACTGCAGACATAGTACAGGAGATGATCAGAGACTGTAGACATGGTACAGGAGATGATCAGAGACTGCAGACATAGTACAGGAGATGATCAGAGACTGCAGACATGGTACAGGAGATGATCAGAGACTGCAGACATAGTACAGGAGATGATCAGAGACTGCAGACATAGTACAGGAGATGGTCAGAGACTGCAGACATAGTACAGGAGATGATCAGAGACTGTAGACATGATACAAGAGACAGTCAGAGACTGCAGACATAGTACAGGAGATGATCAGAGACTGCAGACATGGTACAGGAGATGATCAGAGACTGCAGACATGGTACAGGAGATGATCAGAGACTGTAGACATGGTACAGGAGATGATCAGAGACTGCAGACATGGTACAGGAGATGATCAGAGACTGTAGACATGGTACAGGAGATGATCAGAGACTGCAGACATAGTACAGGAGATGATCAGAGACTGCAGACATAGTACAGGAGATGATCAGAGACTGCAGACATGGTACAGGAGATGATCAGAGACTGCAGACATAGTAGAGGACATAGTCAGAGACTGTAGACATGATACAAGAGACAGTCAGAGACTGCAGACATGGTACAGGAGATGATCAGAGACTGCAGATATGATACAAGAGAAGGTCAGAGACTGCAGACATAGTACAGGAGATGATCAGAGACTGCAGACATAGTACAGGAGATGATCAGAGACTGCAGACATAGTACAGGAGATGATCAGAGACTGCAGACATAGTACAGGAGATGATCAGAGACTGCAGACATGATACAGGAGATGGTCAGAGACTGCAGACATGATACAAGAGAAGGTCAGAGACTGCAGATATAATACAGGAGATGGTCAGAGACTGCAGTTCCTATGGACATTAGTAGATAATGGCCGATTGGCCCTCTCACCTGACCCAGCTATGGTTCCTCTGATCAGGAGTAAGCTCACTCTGAATTGCCCGTGGTGACTCCGCTGGGTAGCACCCAGATCTGTATTCTGGCAATGACTCCATTCCTTTCTCCGCCAGGGATGGCACCAGGCTGTGTGACTTTCCCTCTGGTGGCGCAGGGCAGCGGGGTTTCCTCTCTGATGGTGTTCCCTGAGCACTGCCCTCTGGAGTCCTGGGTGCACTTCCCTGAAAGCTTTCCCAGGCTCCTGTATCTCTCTCTCTCCCATTTAGCTGAGCATGCTGTGTGGACTGCAGTTTCCATGTTACAGTGGGGCTGCCAGTCCTCGGGACTACATGTCCCACAATCCTCTTCTCCTTTTTCTATTCTATTTTTCCCTGGCTGATATGAAGGCGGGGGAAGAAACATAGTGGGAGGCTGTGCTGGCCAGCGCCGCTCACTAGTATAGCAGTGCACGTGCGGAGGAGAGGGAGAGGGAGGGGAAGGGGCGAAAGAAGAGCCTGCAGCTGCAGTGACGTCACTAGGGTTGGTGTCACCAGGTGCAGAATAACATGGTGTCACCCTCCTTCCACCAACTTCAGTCGCCCCTCAGTACAGACCTCCCTCCACTAAGTATAGACCCCCACTAAGTATAAACCCCTCTCTCAGTACAGACCCCCCTTCATCAGTATAGACCCCCCCAGGACAAACCACCCCCCTCCATTAGTAGACCCCCACCAGGACAACCCCCCCTCCATTAGTACAGATCCCCCCCAGGACAACCCCCCTCTATTAGTACAGACCCCCAGGACAAACCCCCCCTCTATTAGTACAGACCCCCAGGACAAACCCCCTCCATTAGTACAGACCCCCTAGGAGAACCCCCCTCCACTAGTACAGACCCCCACAGGACAAATCCCCCCTTCATTAGTACAGACCCCCCAGGACAAACCCCCCCTCCATTAGTACAGACCCCCCCAGGACAAACCCCCCTCCATTAGTACAGACCCCCCAGGACAAACCCCCTCCATTACTACAGACCCCCCAGGAGAACCCCCCTCCACTAGTACAGACCCCAACAGGACAAATCCCCCCTTCATTAGTACAGACCCCCCACCAGGACAAACCCCCCTCCATTAGTACAGACCCCCCACCAGGACAAACCCCCCTCCATTAGTACAGACCCCCCACCAGGACAAACCCCCCTCCATTAGTACAGAACCCCCCCAGGACCCCCCCTCCATTAGTACAGACCCCCCGGACAAACACCCCCTCTCCATTAGTACAGACCCCCCAGAACAACCCCCCTCCATTAGTACAGACCCCCAGGACAAACCCCTCCATTAGTACAGACCCCCCAGGACAAATCCCCCCTCCATTAGTACAGACCCCCCCAAGACAACTCCCCCCCATTAGTACAGACCCCCAGGACAACCCCCCCCATTAGTACAGACCCCCCAGGACAACCCCCCCATTAGTACAGACCCCCCAGGACAACCCCCCCATTAGTACAGACCCCCCAGGACAACCCCCCATTAGTACAGACCCCCCAGGACAACCCCCCCATTAGTACAGACCCCCCCAGGACAACCCCCCATTAGTACAGACCGCCCCCCCAGGACAACCCCCCCATTAGTACAGACCCCCCAGGACAACCCCCCCCATTAGTACAGACCCCCCAGGACAACCCCCCATTAGTACAGACCCCCCAGGACAACCCCCCCATTAGTACAGACCCCCCAGGACAACCCCCCCATTAGTACAGACCCCCCAGGACAACCCCCCCATTAGTACAGACCCCCCAGGACAACCCCCCATTAGTACAGACCCCCCCAGGACAACCCCCCATTAGTACAGACCGCCCCCCCAGGACAACCCCCCCATTAGTACAGACCCCCCAGGACAACCCCCCCCATTAGTACAGACCCCCCAGGACAACCCCCCATTAGTACAGACCCCCCAGGACAACCCCCCCATTAGTACAGACCCCCCAGGACAACCCCCCCATTAGTACAGACCCCCCAGGACAACCCCCCATTAGTACAGACCGCCCCCCCAGGACAACCCCCCCATTAGTACAGACCCCCCAGGACAACCCCCCCATTAGTACAGACCCCCCAGGACAACCCCCCCATTAGTACAGACCCCCCAGGACAACCCCCCATTAGTACAGACCGCCCCCCCAGGACAACCCCCCCATTAGTACAGACCCCCCAGGACAACCCCCCCATTAGTACAGACCCCCCAGGACAACCCCCCCGTTAGTACAGACCCCCCAGGACAACCCCCCATTAGTACAGACCGCCCCCCCAGGACAACCCCCCATTAGCACAGACCCCCAAGGACAACCCCCCCATTAGTACAGACCCCCCAGGACAACCCCCCCATTAGTACAGACCCCCCCAGGACAACCCCCCATTAGTACAGACCGCCCCCCCAGGACAACCCCCCCATTAGTACAGACCCCCCAGGACAACCCCCCCATTAGTACAGACCCCCCAGGACAACCCCCCCATTAGTACAGACCCCCCAGGACAACCCCCCATTAGTACAGACCGCCCCCCCAGGACAACCCCCCCATTAGTACAGACCCCCCAGGACAACCCCCCCATTAGTACAGATAGACACATTAACACCCGGGCAGCAGCTAGAGAGGACAGTGTGCAGCCGCGCCGCCCGGGTGAAGAACAGATCGAGCGGGAGTGAGAGACAGCGGAGGAGAGAGAGAACCTGTGTCAGGCTGCAGGCACGGGCCGCCCCCCCTCCCCCCAGCGAAGTCACTGCGCGGCTGGTCTCTCTCAACACAGAGACCAGCCGCTCCGATCTCCGGCGGCTGCTCTCCTCTGACAGGAGGAGGAGGGAGGGGGGACAGGCTCGCTCTAGCAATGTAAAGCACAGCGGCGCCGGCACGGCCGGATATTTCTGGACACGGAGGGGAGGAGGAGGAGGGAGGGGAGCACTCTGGCGCTTCAGCGCCCCCACCTCTCTGGCGCCTGGGTGCACTGCACCCCGTGCACCCGCCTGGGACCGGCCCTGTTTTGAGTCATTTAAATCCTACCTTGACAAACGTCCAGCCGCAGGCGGCTCAGTACCTCGTTCCCAGTCTTCTGTTTCCACATATAGGGGTGACAGTGACTCGGAGGAGGAAAATCGTAGCGTGGCTACGGAATCAGAAGAAGAAGCAGAGGAAGAGAAAGAATCTTCTTCTTCTTCTTCTCGATATAAGTTGTCTCTAGAGGAGGTGGATGATCTACTAAAAACTATCCACACTACTCTTAATATTACAGAGGACAAGGCCCAGCTGTCGTTACACGATAAGATGTTTCAAGGCATGGGTGAAGTGAAACACAGGATGTTTCCGGTGCACAAGTTTCTGTCAGAAACAGTTAAGAGAGAATGGAAGGACCCAGAGAGGGCCCCCTTCTTTTCTAGATCCCTCAAACGCAGGTTTCCCTTTGAGGAAGATAGCGCACAGGTCTGGAACAAAAAGCCTAGACTGGATGCGGCCTTCTCCCAGGTGTCGAGAAACACCGACCTCGCGTTTGAGGACATGGGTATCCTCAAGGACCCCATGGACAAGAGGGCTGACTCCCTGCTAAAGAAAGCCTGGGATTCCACCCTAGCAAATTTAAAGCCAGCTATGGCATCAACAGTGGTAGCCAGAAACCTGGAGCACTGGTTGGAACAACTGAAAGTTCATATCGAGGCAGGTACACCTCGTAAGGATCTTTTAGAGACCTTACCAGTGCTTATGAAAGCCGTTGGATATATAGCAGATGCTTCGGCAGAATCAGTTAGGATGTCGGCCAGATCATCTGCCCTAATCAACTCAACGCGCAGAGCTCTGTGGGTCAAGACTTGGACCGGGGACACAGCCTCTAAAGCCAAGTTATGCGGTTTACCCTTTGAGGGGGATTTGGTTTTTGGCCCAGGTCTTGAAGCCATTCTTGAGAGAACGGCTGACAAAAAGAAAGCATTCCCCATTAAGAAAAAGGTGGTTCCTCAGGGCAACAAAAATTTTCGTCCTTTTCGGAAAACCACAGACTCAAAGGAGACAGGATATAAAAGACCGTGGAGGTCTCAGAGAGGCAGGGGCAAGTCAGGGGTGCTCTTTCACCCCCCTACCCCAAATACAAAGAGCCAGTGACGGTCCCCAGTCTGTGGGAGCAAGGTTACAAACCTTCTTCCCACAGTGGCAGAGGATAACAGACAGTCCATTTATCCTAAAAACTATAAGGGAGGGTTACGGACTGGAGTTTGCCCAACCCCCTCCGGTTCGGTTTTATTTAACTCAGGCTCCCAGAGACCCGGAGAAGCTTTCGGCTATGTCAGCAATTCTGCAGGAGTTAATTCAGCAGAAGGTGGTAGTAAATGTTCCCCCCAACGAGGTAGAACAGGGGTGCTATTCACACATCTTTCTGGTGAAGAAGCCTTCAGGCAAGTTCAGATTGATCCTGAACCTGAAGATACTCAACAGAGCGGTCAGGTACAAAAGGTTCAAGATGGATACGATCTTTTCGGTAAAGGGTCTCCTGACCCCAGACTGCTTTATGGTATCCATAGACCTAAGAGATGCATATCTCCATGTGCCTATAGCCCCAGCATCACAGAAGCACCTCAGATTTGCGATCAGGATAGGGGGATCTGTCCTACATCTGCAATTCAGAGCTCTCCCTTTCCGGCTGTCATCCTCTCCGAGGATATTTACAAAAATTCTGGCGGAAGCCTTAGCCCCTCTCAGAATAGAAGGAATTTCGATTGTCCCATATTTAGACGATCTGCTAATATTTGCCAAATCAAGGCACATATTGGAGAGAGATCTACAAAGGACGAGGAGGCATCTGGAGAGCCTAGGATGGTTAATAAACGAGGAAAAATCGAACATGATCCCATCACAGGCAATAACCTTTCTAGGTTACACTATCGACTCCATACAGGGAAAAATGTATCTCCCAGAGGAGAAGATAGTAAAGCTTCAGAACGCTGTAAAAAAGGCCCAGACAAACCTGCCAATTTCTATCAGGGCAGTGATGTCTGTTTTGGGGCTCCTTACTGCAGCAATACCTGCAGTACAGTGGGCACGGTTGCACGCAAGGGAACTTCAACAGACAATTTTGAAAAATTGGTCTTATGGAGAGTCCCTAGAAAAGATGATAACGATATCTCCCCGAGTTCAGAGGAAGCTCTGGTGGTGGAGGAGCCACTCCAATCTGAACAAGGGCCTGCTCTGGTTTTTTCCCCAGGAGAGGAGATTAACAACAGATGCGAGTTCCTGGGGGTGGGGAGCCCACCTGGAAGGACAGATGGCTCAAGGCAATTGGACGAAAAGGGAAGCCAGGAGATCCTCCAATTGGAGAGAATTGAGGGCTATTCTCCTAGGACTATGGGCTTTCGAGGAAATAGTCCGGGGGCACCATGTTCAGGTGCTATCAGACAATGCCACAGCAGTGGCATATGTTACAAGACAGGGGGGCACGAGAAGCAAGGTCTTGCTAGCCTTGTCAGTTCAGTTGCTATGCTGGGCGGAAGGCAACGTAAAGTCCCTAACAGCTGTACACCTAAAAGGAGAACTGAATCTAGTGGCAGACTTTCTAAGCAGAGAAAGGATACTAGAGGCAGAATGGAGTCTGAACAAGGAGGTATTCCAGGAATTAACAAAGAAATGGGGAACTCCTCAGATAGACCTGTTCGCATCCCACAAGAATGCAAAGGTGAGAGCCTATTACTCACTAAACAGGCAAGATCAGGCGAAAGGTTTGGATGCGCTGGCACAACCATGGAACTTCCACTTGTGCTACGCCTTTCCCCCCTTTCAAATGATCCCTTGGGTATTGAAAAAACTACAGCGAGAGACCACAAGTTTGATCCTAGTGGCTCCTTTTTGGCCCAGGAGACCTTGGTTTGCAACCATACAGAGGTTGGCAGTGGAACCACATTGGGTTCTCCCACTTCGAAAGGATCTGCTATCCCAGGGACCCCTTCAGCATCCAAATGTCAATCAGCTCAGGCTGACAGGTTGGTTACTGAGGAGCAGCTGCTAAAAAGAAGGGGCTTCTCAGATAAGCTGGTATCAACCCTGTTAAATAGCCGAAAGAAGGTTACCAGGGGTATTTATTTTAAGACATGGAAGAGGTTTAATTCCTGGTGCATGACTAAAAAATGTTCACCACAGGAGTTGCCCTCAATTTTAGAATTTCTCAATGAGGGTATGGAGATGGGGCTGGCAGCCAGTACCCGGAAGGTCCAGGTAGCTGCCTTGTCGGTGTTTCTTGAGAGAAAGTTATCTCAAGAACCATTTATAGTGAGATTTTTCAAAGCATTGGCCAGGCTTAGGCCGGTACCTTTCAAATCCTTTCCTAAATGGGATTTATCTCTGGTGCTACAAGGGTTGATCAGATCACCTTTTGAGCCACCACAGGAAGCAACTTTAAAAGTATGGACGCTTAAACTGGTTCTTTTGGTGGCAGTTACCTCAGCCAGAAGAATTAGTGAGTTACAGGCTCTATCTATAGTAGAACCCTTTTGTTTGATATTTTCAGACCGGGTAGTGCTGAAAACTGATCCGGGCTTCTTGCCAAAGGTCGCAACCTTTTTTCATAGGGCACAAGAGATAGTTTTACCTACTTTTTGTCCTACACCATCCAACTCTAAAGAGGAGGCTTTTCATACCCTGGATGTGAGGAGATGTTTACTCCATTATTTAGAGATTACGAGAGAGTTTAGGAAGACAAATTCTCTTTTTATTCTTTTTTCTGGATCACGCAAGGGTCATTGTGCTTCTAAAAGCACTATAGGCAGATGGCTTAGAATGGCGATCAGTGAAGCCTACAGGGCTACAGGGGCTGATCCTCCCACAGGGGTAATGGCCCATTCAACAAGGGCAGTAGCAACGTCCTGGGCAGAAAGAGCGGGGGCTTCTCCAGGCCGGATCTGTAAAGCGGCCACGTGGACAAGCTTCTCCACCTTCACCCGCCACTACAGGTTGGACTTGCTATCAGCAGCGGATCAATCGTTTGGCAGGAAGGTCCTGCAGGCGGTGGTCCCACCCTAGAGTAAGTACTCTTTTATCATCTCCAGGTGCTGTCCTGAAAGACGAGGGGAGAAAAACCCGAGTTAGACTTACCGGTAACGGTATTTCTACGAGTCTTTCAGGACAGCACCGATGACCCGCCCTAATTGGTTTATAAAGATGTGGTGTTATTGCTATGTTCTGTTTATCTAATTTCAGCATGGCTGGAGGTACTCTATGAACAACTGAGGCCATGGTGGAAGTGTCCGGTCTTTAAAGAAAAAACTGACTGCAGTGTTTCCTGGGAAAAGTGGGTGGAGCTGCGCTCTCTCTCCAGGTGCTGTCCTGAAAGACTAGTAGAAATACCGTTACCGGTAAGTCTAACTAGGGTTTTTATAGCACTGATCACTGTATAAATGTCAATGGTCCCAAAAAAGAAGGTAAAAAATGGCCGATCTGTCCGCCGCAATGTCGCAGTCCATGTGCACTTACACCCTACGAACTGAGAACTTTACCACAAGGCAGTAAGCTCCCAAAGAAACTCAAGTGGTGCTTGAATGAGCTGTCTTTCAGTTACACTGACCACATTCTTTAAATTGTGGACCAAAACTGATAATGAGAATGTGTGCCTTCTACTTGCTGAAAAGAGGTGTGGAGAGCTGCAACATGGCTTTTCCCTTTCAGAAAACTCATTCTTCTGACTTTGTAGCTCAAATCACTTGCAGTTCTGTAGCAAGTTTGCAAGGGAAAATAAAAACAAAGACTTTGCCACCCTTACCTTGTAAAGTAAGAGAACGGATGACTTCTGAAAGAAAAAAAAAAAAAAAGGCTTTGCTGTCATCTGAGACAAGCCCCAGTGGCCTAATTGATAAGGCACTGGCCTCCTAAGCCAGGGATTGTGGGTTTGAGTCCCATCTGGGGTGCTTGAGGTCTTGCTTGTCTTTTTCACTGGGCGACTCTTTCTAGGCATATCCTAAAGCATGGCTTTAGAAGTTCCCTTTGTGCGGGCTTCATAGGTTCTAGTCTCGCCGACCATGCATGCGTGGTCGGGCCAGAGATCGTGGTGGCCATCCTGAATAAGGGCAAATTTAAAAATGTTGCCCCTACTTGTCAAAATCATTTTTTGAGATGGTTATATTTTACACAGATGTCTCTCCCCTCTCCACTGTTTATTACTGGGGCTTTCAGCATGGCATCCTGTTGTCATCTGAGGAGGTTGCCTATGCTGTGCGCTCCTGGAGGGGACCCTGTTTCTTGCCAATGGTAAATGTAATTTCTTTTTTTTACTCAGGAATACCATTTCCTTGCTCCAGCTGAAATACCAGTCACTAACTTCTTTATCTTTCTCTAGCTGCTTTTTCTGTCTGCTGCCTAAGATAAGCAGTACGCCACCCAAACAAGACCCTCTCCAACATTTAAGGTAGGGACCGTCGTCCAGGTGAGTAGAAAAAAAACAAAAACAAAAGTGAGCACTTCTGCTGGTACGTTTATGTATTTCAGCCTTGTCCAAGAAGTCCAAGCAGAGATCAAGGCAACATAAAGAAACCTATGAAGGCCCCAACCAGGGAAGACCATCCAGATCAGGATACCATGCAAGCGGCAAGGGTTCATCCATGAAAAGACATAGTTCTTCACATTCACCAACTCTCAAAACCCTAAATGCAGAGCATGCGGGGCCATCCCATTACCAGCCGAATTGGCCTGCAAAAGCTGTTTTAGCCTAGGTTGCGACCTGAAAGTCACACGATTTTGCCACAATTTTTGGCCGCGGTTTTTGCTGCGATTTTGCCATGGTTTTGATGCGACTTTAAGCAACACCTGTGTATTCTTGAGGTCTATGGACCTCAAGTTGCATCAAAGTGACACCAAAGTAATGCAGGGACTACGTGGAAGCCGCTGCGACTTGAAGTCACACAGATATAAACGGTACCCATTGGAAATCATTGGGTGCGACTTGTCATACGACTTTGCAGTCTCAAGTCGTATGACAAGTCGCACTGGTGGTAACCAAACCTTAGAGTCTATGCAGCAGACAGAGAGTCACAGGGTTAACAGGTAGCTGACCTACTCAAAAAGATGGGCAAGGGTTGCATAGTGGAACAAGCAACAGCAGTTCTAGTGCAGCAATTAGGTCAACCTCCTCCAGAGAAGTTAACACTTTCATGCCCATCCTCGAGAGAATCCTTTCACCACACAGCAAGTATACCTCCGAAGAGCTCAGCCCTTTGGACTTCAACTTTTCCCTAGTTCAGCCCTATGTCCAGGCTGTAAAGCCAGCTATTGGCTGGGAGGAAGCTGACACTACATCTGTGAAGTCAAAGATGTACTTCCCACTTCTAAAGAAGCAGGTTTCCTTTTTTCCTCTGATGGATGATAGAGACGTTAATGAAGAAGAAAACAAAAAAACTTTATCCACTGTCAGAACAAGATTTTGCAATTCCAGACAGTCCACCGGAGGTAGACGCAGCAGTAGTTCGTATAGCAAAGAATTTCATCTCAACAATCGATGATTCAGCCTTAATTGAGGATCCCTTAAACAGACGAATAGACCCCGGCTTAAAGGAGCTTACCAAATGGGGGGTAAACGCCTGGAAGTCAGCAATTGCCTTATCATCTGTATCCAAAGCCCTGCAGGAATAGACCGAAAACATGGAAACAGCGATTCATCAAAATGTCCCTAGGGAAAATATAGTCAAGGCTTTGGATGCATTATAGCTCTCAGCAGACTTCACAGGTGAGACGGCGATCGATACAATTCGATACTTCGCAATATCAATATCGCTCCTTGTGATAGCCATACAGACATTGTGGTCAGAACCACGGGCAGCTGACACTTCGTCAAAACAAAATTAGTGTAAATACAGTTTTTTTGATGGTAAATCACTCTTTGAAGAAAGGTTACAGAAAGCCATTTCCTGTGTCACAGGAGGAAAGTCAGGCTTGATCTCCCAGAACAGCAGAATTATATGTACCAGGGGATTCAGGGTGCTTACTTGAATGCACCCATACAACAACTGTTACAGAAGTACCTGAGATTTTCAGTCAACCAGGTCCATCTACAATTCCAGAGTCTCATATTCGTACTCTGCACTCCTCCCAGAGCCCTCAAGAGGGCTCGGATCACTATCCAAGCTTCCTTATGAGAACTGGGTCTCAGATCTTACCACTAACGATATTCTCCTTTTATCATACTATCCAGCTCAGCTAGTGGAACACAGGAGGATTCTGTGGCCTACACTATCAAGATACGGATAGATGGTAAATCATCAAAGGGGTCATCTTTTTTCCAGTTCATTTAGGTGCCTTATTCAACACTGAAAAAGGGACGGTTTTTCTGCCATCTCAGAAAATGTGGACGATCATTCAGAAAATAAAGAGGGTGAGGACATGGTCCTACCCAACAGCCTCGAGCTAACTCAGCTTAATAGGGATTTTGTCTACCTGTATCCAGATGGTTCCATGGACACACAGATACCTCGAGCACTTTTTATCTAGAATTTCTGAAGCAATGGAGCAAACCATCTATCCCAGTCCATATATCAAACAAGTTTGATGCACAGGGGTCTGCACTAGTGAACAAAGAGGGAGATGCTTGTAAAGTAATGTCCATAAAGGCATGTCTTCTGGACCACAGTTACCGCAGACGCCAATGCAATAGGCTAGGATTCACATTGCAACCAGGTGTTGGTTCAAGGGAGATGGGCGTTCAATGCTGCAGACATCATCACAAATATCCTGGAAATCCAGGCGGCTTATCTCGCATTGACAGCATTGCTCTCTCAGATCAAGAACAAATCAGTTCTGGTTTGGATAGACAACAGCTGCAGTATAAACATACATTACCAAGGCGAAACACAGAACAGTTCCTCACTGAGAGAAGTGGAAACCATCTTCACTGGGAAGAGGGGAATCTATCCCAAAGTTTCCTGGATCCCAACGAATGGTCCCTACATCTGACGTTATTCAGTTGGATTGTGGACCAGTGGGCCCTTCCCGAACTGCATCCTTTTGCTACAGCAAGCAAAGCCAAGCTGCAAAAGTTTATTTCACGTCTACCTCACCCTTGGGCAGAAGCAATAGATGCCCTGTCAAGTCCTTGAGCATGCAATCTAATTTAGGCCTCCTACCTCGAATTCTCTCGAGACTTGCAATATCAACAATAATGGTAACAACAGTGCTGCCATATTTGCAGGGAGACCCATGATTCCCTAGGGAAATATATCTTAGTGTCCAGCCTCTGGTAAATATTCTTCTGCTACCCTTTCTTCTGGCTCAGGGCATCACACCCATCAGAATCCTTACATTGAACCTTCACATTAGGATGTTAAAACACAGAGGCTTTAATCATTAGGATGTTCCTCCAGAGTTGTTTCAACTCTGCTCAAAGCACAGGGGCCTTCAATGAACAATGAGTATGACAAAGTTTGGAATAAGTTTAGATCTTTCGCTAACGGCAAAAACTCCAATCCTGATGTGCCCTCCCTCAAGCAGGCCTTGACTTAGGATTAGTATTAAGTAACTTAAAGGTACAGATGGTGGCAATCTCTGCTGTGACAACAAGAGATGGGCCGAAGATCCTTTAATAATCAAAATTTTCAAGGCAGTCAAGATGATAAGCCCACCCATTAAAACACTTCTTTCCCACTTGGGATCTCTCTATCGCTCTGGAGCCCTTATCCAGACAGCCTTTTGCCCCATCTGATTCAGCGTCCTTGTGGAATCTCACTTGGAAATTGTTCTTTGTGGTGATGGCATCAGGCTGGGGAGTATCAGAGCTTCAGGCTCTGGGATCAGAAGACAATAACATTATTTTTTGTACTCGATAGAGTAGAACTTAAAACAGTACATGGCTTCATCCCTAAGTTCTCCTCTTCCTCTACTATCTTCGAGTCTTGGGCCGTGCCAATCTTTTCAGAGGCAATTTCGACCTTCTTGACGAGCACGATGTTACTTCTGTACTAAGACACTATCTTGAAGCCACAACTCCCTTCAGACTTTCATCTAACCTATTTGTAATACTCCAAAAAAAAAAAAAAAAGGGCAAAGAAGCATCCTCTTGTGCAGAGGCCGCCGGGATGTGGCCCTCCGGTCATTCGGGAACTGCAGTTCCCATCATGCCTAGTCATATCTGTGAATATCAGAGCTTTACAACACCTCATGGGACATGTGGTTCCGTGGCAGCTGGAGAGCCATAGTTTGCAGATCCCTGCTCTGGTACAATTGCTTCATGGATAATAAAATTTATTAAGAAGGCGTAAAGGGCTAGGGGTCTAGAACTCCCTCTTCAATTGGGCTGTATTCCACCCGGTTGTTTTCTGCTACTTGGACAGCCAGAGCAGACATATCCATCGAAACGATCTAAAGGGTAGCATCATGGTCATCCCAACATGCGTTTATGAAACGTTACAGAGTAGACGGACAGCTCTCTCATCTGTAGAAACTGGCAGACAAGCTATCAGGTCGACATTTGCCTATTTTAAATCCTTTTTCAAATAAATCTTTTACTATGTATCATCCCACCCATTTCAGCTAGTTATTTGTCACAGGTATGCTGCCATGGAGGCACCAGGAAAACAGAAAATTGTATCATACGTACCGTAATTTTCTTTTTCTGATGTATCATGGCAGCACACACTCTGTTGTGACTCTGCCCCCACAACCTGACAGGATTGGTTAGCTATAAGTTTGAAAGAGAGACACCCCGCTTTATTCTTTTTTATCCTCACCTGATGAGATTGGATGGATGTCGCACGCCCCAGCCAGGTTCAAGCCTCTCCTGGGTGGAAGTCACTCCTGTACAGTCTCTAAAGGAGCAATATGGAGCGAGCCCCAATCTGGTGGTCTCAGGGGCATTTAAATTGTTTCTGGCAATAGTAAACTTTAAAGAAACTTCATATATCACAGTGGCCTCCTACCTTTATCTTATGGACAGGATTTTACTCTTTTCACCTATATTTTTTTCCTTTTTTCCCCCTTCTTTAGCCATGCTAAGCCTTGTTGTCCCACAGGCAGTGGGGTCAGTGTCAGACATGGTGGCTGCATCCACCTCCACAATACTCGCATGCATGAGAAGTAGTGAGGTAGCCTGGAGCATTCTTTGCCCCTATCCAAGATGGCGCAGGCTCAGGCAGACCGCTTCTGCGCATGTGCACTGACGTCACTTCCGCCGCGGCGCCAGGTTTAAAAAGCCCAGTGCTTCTGTCAGTGCACTCTGGATGCCTCTGCTGCACAGGAGATTGGCATTTTTTCTAACAAAGGTATCATGTATCCTCTGTGTCTCTCCCTATATATAGAGTATGGGCTATTTTGTTTCTAACTTCCTTCTACCCTGTTTCAGACTGCCTGTCCACTATTGCACTGCTCATGGAGACCACTGCCCAGGTAGACCACCCTCAGCATAAAAGGTAAGAGGCTGTCCTCCTTTTATGGTAAATATTGAAGAGAGAAAAAGAGAGCATATCCACTAACGCTGCAATTTTTGGCAGCCCTACCGGTCAAGATCCGCAACCTCCAGACATAAAGACCTCTCAAGCCATGTCTCAAGCCACAGAAGATCTAGGAGAAGCCGATCAAGATCATTATCCCGTCATCGCCACTCACGTCATAGTCATTCACGCCATAGAAGGTCACCTTCTTCCCATCGCACTTGGAGTTATCACACCCGCCCTGCACCAAATTCTTGCTGGGTGTGCAGAGCTCCAGATTTGCCAGAAAAATGTGCTTGTCGTACTTGCTTCAATGAAGCAACCAAAGAAAAAGAAGCAGATGCTAGAGAGGTAACAGACATCAGGGAGTCAGTGCGGGAATCTATCCTTGAATCATCAGCACCTGGGGGAGACAAGGCGGTTCCGAGCACATCATCTGCAGCTTCTCTTCATACTGCAGAGACAGAGTTATCATCAGAAAATGAGGATCCAGAGTTGTCAACAGGATTCAACTTCACCCTGGTCGAACCTTTTACTAGATCAGTAAAAGAGGCCATAGGTTGGGAAGAAGCTAAAGAAGTACCTCAGAAGGTCCGAAAGTACTTCCCTAACCTGAAAAAGGAATCAGAGTCCTTTCCTTTCATAGAGGAACTGGAAGATCTCATTAAAGATGAGAGAGAGATCAGATAAAAAATCCAGCCTTAATAATAGGCTGGCAAAGCTGTATCCTTTAAAGGAACCCAATGTAAATCTGCTAATTTACGCAAAAGTTGTCGATGCCTCTTTAATGCGACTTGCGAGACATGTCACCCTACCAATCGAGGATGCTGTAACCTTCTGAGACATGCTTGACCGGAAGATCAATTTAGATTTGAAGAGAGCATACTCCACGGTGGGCGGTGCTTGTAGACCAACGGTCTAGCGGCGGTTGGTAGGGCCATTTCCGGGTGGACTACCAATATAGAGAAATCTCTATGTGAAAGAGCCGACCAGGAGAAAATAATTTCTTCCCTTCAAGAGCTGAAACCAGCGGGCGACTTTGTCACAGAAGCTTCAGTGGACATCATCAGATCCTCTGCTAGAGCAATGTTGGCATAGGTCATGGCAAGAAGGGCTTTGTGGCTAAAGCCATGGGTAGCAGACGCTGCGTCAAAAACTAATTGGTGCCAGATCCCATATGACGGGGCTAACCTTTTCGGATCCAAGCTGGATTCAGTCATTTCAAAGGTGACAGGAGGAAAGTCAGGCCTGATCCCCTCTGGCAGGAGACCAAAGCCACAGAAGGGGCCTTCCTATAGTCACAACCTCCCAGAAACGTACAGGGAGGCAAAGACATATAGACCAGGAAGAGAGTTTAAAAGAAGATGGAAAAATACGCAGTCATCCTTTTTGAGACTTCAAAAGTCCAAGACCACCCCAACAGGGGAGTCACAGAAATCTTTTTGAAGGTGCGCCCATCCTGCCTGTGCGAATGGGAGCCAGACTCAAAGAATTCATACAGGTCTAGACGGAATACATAAAAGATGCCTGGATATTTTCTACAATAAAGTTCGGTCACAGATGGAAGTTCATAGGCAGACTACTCAGGAATCACTTTCAGCCAACCAGACTCCCATCATCACCAGACAAGAAGAAATTACTACTCAAGTATGTAATGGAACTGAAGCAGAAGGAAGAAGAAGATTTGTCAGACGCCTACCTACACGTAACTATACACATTACCTTTCAAAGGTTCCCCCATTTCTCAGTTAACCACAGCACTTCCAGTTTCAATGCCTGCAATTCGGCATTTCCTCTGCTCCCAGAACCTTTACCAAGATTC
Source organism: Lithobates septentrionalis (assembly GCA_037952835.1). Lineage (NCBI taxonomy): Eukaryota > Metazoa > Chordata > Amphibia > Anura > Ranidae > Lithobates > Lithobates septentrionalis. The sequence goes on from JBBDGP010000518.1 coordinate 1,156,389, forward strand.
TACTACCCGTAATCGCATATCTCAGGAAGAAAGGATTGAGATTACATCATTACCTGGACGACATCCTGCTTTTGGCAGAGAGCCAGGAGACTTTGCTTCATCATCGGAAGATACTACTCACGACACTTCAGAACTTTGGCTGGTTAATCAACTGGGAGAAAAGCAACTTTCAGCCCACACAAAATAGGATCTTTCTGGGGGCAGAACTAAATACCGAGTCGTACAAAGTGCAGCTTCCTCAAGAGACGATATTCCCCTTAGTTCAGATGATGAAGAAGTTAATGTCTGCAACGTCTCTGCCAGCTAGAGTTTGTCTAAGCATCCTAGGGTCCATGTCTGCCACTCTTCCAATGATCCAGTGGGCTCAATGGCACGAGAGTGTTGCAAAACTCATTTCTGCAGCAGTGGGATGGAGCATCAATGCTTCAAACGACCCCCATCCACAAGAGGGTGAAGCAGTCATTATGGTGGTGGACGCATACTTGCAACTAGGGTTGTCCCGATACCGATACTAGTAACGATGCTCCGATGCTTCACCCGATACCTGGACAGTCAGGGTGATCAGTGCGGAGGGGGAGTTACAAGCACCGATCACCCTGTATAGATTTCAATAAAGCCTGACAGCCGTTTCTCCGCTTCTCTCTCCCCCCTTTCCGCTGCTTTAGTGAAATCTACACAGCAGTGATCAGTGTTTGTAACTGCCCCCAAAGCCGCACCGATCACCGCTGATTGTCCCTGTATCCTCCTCCAGTCCCCCTCTGTTCTGCTGCTGTCCCCCTCAAAGTCCCCCTCCGTGCTGCTGTCCCCCTCCGTTCTGCTGTCCCCCTCCATTCTCCTCAGTGTCCCCCTCTGTTCTGTCCCCCTCCGTTCTGCTGTCCCCCCCCCCCGTTCTCCTCCGTGTCCCCCTCCATTCTGTCCCCCTCGGTTCTTTTCCTCTGCCCCCTCAATCTTTTAGGATAGAGAGAGGAGAGCAGTAAATCTAGCTCCTTCCTTTTCCGAATGAACAGTCAGTGATAACTGACTCTGTCCATTCACATAACTGAATCATCGTAACCTGTGTTTACGATGCTTCAGTTTATGAATGGAGAAGAACCTCTGTCTCCTCTCCATTCATTTTCAGTGCAGCTGAGGCTGGCGAGAAGGGGACTGGGAAACATGTGTCCTCAGTCCCTTTCCCTGCCTCAAAGGGGAGATGTCAGGGGTCTGTTAAGACCCCTGCTATCTTACCAAAGCCCCCCCCCCCCTACAGGGCTAATAATTAAAAAAAAAAGAATTGCAAGAAAATAATAAAAAGAAATTATAAAAAATAAAATAAAAAACACACTGACACTGTCCACCCCCCACCCCCCTTAAAAAAAAGAAAGCATTGTAAAAAAAAAAACAAAAAAAAAAAATTGTAAAAAATAAAAAAATTGTAAAAAATTAAAATTGTAAAAACAAAAAACTAGTGACACATGTGCCACTGTCACATGACATTAAAAAAGGTATCGGAAATTGGTATCAGCGAGTACTTGAAAAAAAAAGTATCGGTACTTGTACTCGGTCTTAAAAAAGTGGTATCGGGACAACCCTACTTGCAACCTCAGGAGACACAGGCCCATAGTCCCCCCAGAGCCAGAGGTGATCACATCAGACGCCAGCCAGGAGGGATGGGGAGCTCATTACCAAGATCAAGCAGCGCAAGGACTATGGCAGTTTCAGGCACAGGGAATAGTGCTGAATATACTAGAGCTCAGAGTAGCCTTTCAAGCTCTCCTAGGCTTCAGCTCATCCTTGAAGGGGAAAAATGTCTTAATATGGATGGACAACAAGGTGGCGGTAGCTTACATCAGAGAGAGGGTGGTACCAGAAGCCATACAATGCTGGAGGAAGTTCACCCTGTATTGGAATGGGCTCAAATACATCTATCGGATTTGAGGGCCATGTATGTTCCAGCAGCACAGAACCTGTTGGCCGACTGCCTAAGCAGAGAATTCCTGGCGAACAACGAATGGTTTCTGAGCCATCAAGCATTTACTTTCCTGGCCGAAACTTGAGGAATAGGGATGAGCCAAACACCCCCCGGTTCGGTTCGCACCAGAACCTGCGAACGGACCGAAAATTCACACGAACGTTAGAACCCCATTGACGTCTATGGGACTTGAACGTTCAAAATCAAAAGTGCTCATTTTAAAGGCTAATTTTCATGGTATTGTCCTAAAAAGGGTTTGGGGACCCGGGTCCTGCCCCAGGGGACATGTATCAATGCAAAAAAAAGTTTTAAAAACGTCAGTTTTTTCGGGAGCAGTGATTTTAATGATGCTTAAAGTAAAAAAAAAAAGTGAAAAATTCCTTTAAATATCGTACCTGGGGGGTGTCTATAGTATGCCTGTAAAGTGGCACGTGTTTCCCGTGCTTAGAACAGTTCCTGCACAAAATGTCTTTTTTAACCACTTTAGCCCCGGACCATTATGCTGCCTAAGGACCAGAGGTCTTTTTCCAATTTGGCACTGCGTCGCTTTAACTGCTAATTGCGCAGTTATGCAATTCTGTACCCAAACGAAATTTGCGTCCTTTTCTTCCCACAAATAGAGCTTTCTTTTGATGGTATTTGATCACCTCTGCCGTTTTTATTTTTTGCGCTATAAACGGCAAAAGACCGAAAATTTTGAAAAAAAATGATATTTTCTACTTTTTGTTATAAAAAAAATCCAATAAACTCAATTTTAGTCATACATTTAGGCCAAAATGTATTCGGCCACATGTCTTTGGTAAAAAAAAATGTCAATAAGCGTATATTTATTGGTTTGCGCAAAAGTTATAGCGTCTACAAACTAGGGTACATTTTCTGGAATTTACACAGCTTTTAGTTTATGACTGCCTATGTAATTTCTTGAGGTGCTAAAATGGCAGGGTAGTACAAAACCCCCCCAAATGACCCCATTTTGGAAAGTAGACACCCCAAGGAAATTGCTGAGAGGCATGTTGAACCCATTGAATATTTTTTTTTTGTCCCAAGTGATTGAATAATGACAACAAAATATATATATTTACAAAAAGTTGTCACTAAATGATATATTGCTCACACAGGCCATGGGCCTATGTGGAATTGCACCCCAAAATACATTCTGCTGCTTCTCCTGAGTACGGGGATACCACATGTGTGCGACTTTTTGGGAGCCTAGCCACGTACGGGGCCCCGAAAACCAATCACTGCCTTCAGGATTTCTAAGGGCATACATTTTTGATTTCATTCCTCACTACCTATCACACTTTTGAAGGCCATAAAATGCCCAGATGGCACAAACCCCCCCCCCAAATAACCCCATTTTGGAAAGTAGACACCCCAAGCTATTTGCTGAGAGGCATGTTGAGTCCATGGAATATTTTATTTTTTGACACAAGTTGCGGGAAAGTGACAATTTTTTTTTTTTGCACAAAGTTGTCACTAAATGATATATTGCTCAAACATGCCATGGGCATATGTGGAATTACACCCCAAAATATATTCTGCTGCTTCTGCTGAGTACGGGGATACCACATGTGTGGGACTTTTTGGGAGCCTAGCTTCATACGGGGCCCCGAAATCCAATCACCGCCTTCAGGATTTCTAAGGGTGTAAATTTTTGATTTCACTCCTCACTACCTATCACAGTTTCGAAGGCCATAAAATGCCAAGACAGCACAAAACCCCCCAAAATGACCCCATTTTGGAAAGTAGACACCCCAAGCTATTTGCTGAGAGGCATGGTGAGTATTTTTCAGCTCTCATTTGTTTTTGAAAATGAAGACAGACAAGAAAAATGTATTTTTTTTTTCTTTTTTCAAATTTCAAAAGTTTGTGACAAAAAGTGAGGTCTGCAAAATACTCACTATACCTCTCAGCAAATAGCTTGGGGTGTCTATTTTCCAAAATGGGGGTCATTTGGGGGGGGGGGGGGTTGTGCCATCTGGGCATTCCATGGCCTCCGAAACTGTGATAGGCAGTGAAGAGTGAAATCAAAAATGTACGCCCTTAGAAAGCCTGAAGGCGGTGCTTGGTTTTCGGGGTCCCGTACACGGCTAGGCTCCCAAAAAGTCTCACACATGTGGTATCCCCGTACTCAGGAGAAGCAACAGAATTTATTTTGGGGTGTAATTTCACATATCCCCATGGCATGTTTGAGCAATATATCATTTAGTGACAACTTTGTGCATAAAAAAAAAAATTGTCTTTTTCCCGCAACTTGTGTCACATTTGGGGGGGTTTTGAGCTGTCCTGGCATTTTATGCACAACATCTAGAAGCTTATGTCACACATCACCCACTCTTCTAACCACTTGAAGACAAAGCCCTTTCTGACACTTTTTGTTTACATGAAAAAATTATTTTTTTTTGCAAGAAAATTACTTTGAACCCCCAAACATTATATATTTTTTTTAAAGCAAATGCCCTACAGATTAAAATGGTGGGTGTTTCATTTTTTTTTTCACACAGTAATTGCGCAGCGATTTTTCAAACGCATTTTTTGGGGAAAAACACACTTTTTTAAATGCACTAAAACACACTATATTGCCCAAATGTTTGATGATATAAAAAAGATGATCTTAGGCCGAGTACATGGATACCAAACATGACATGCTTTAAAATTGCGCACAAACGTGCAGTGGCGACAAACTAAATACATTTTTAAAAGCCTTTAAAAGCCTTTACAGGTTACCACTTTAGATTTACAGAGGAGGTCTACTGCTAAAATTACTGCCCTCGATCTGACCTTTGCGGTGATACCTCACATGCATGGTGCAATTGCTGTTTACATTTGACGCCAGACCGACGCTTGCCGTTCGCCTTTGCGCGAGAGCAGGCGGGGACAGGGGTGTTTTTTTTTTTTTTTTTCTTTATTATTTTTTTGATTTTTTATCTTATTTTTAAACTGTTCCTGTGATATTTATGTTTTTTAATCATTTTTATTGTTATCTCAAGGAATGTAAATATCCCCTATGATAGCAATAGGTAGAAATTGGGGTCTATTAGACCCTAGATCTCTCCTCTGCCCTCAAAGCATCTGACCACACCAAGATCTGTGTGATAAAATGCTTTCCCGATTTCCCAATGGCGCTGTTTACATCCGGCGAAATCTAAGTCATGAAATGCTCGTAGCTTCCGGTTTCTTAGGCCATAGAGATGTTTGGAGCCATTCTGGTCTCTGATCAGCTCTCTATGGTCAGCTGGCTGAATCACCAGCTGCATTTTCAGGTTCCCTGTTGGGACAGGAGAGCCAGAGAAAAACATGGAAGACGGTGGGGGGGGGGGGCATTCCCTCCCACTGCTTGCAAAAGCAGTCTAGAGGCTAATTAGCCACTAGGATTGCTTTTACATGAAAGCCGACCGCTGGCTGAAAAGAATGATACCAAGATGATACCTAAACCTGCAGGCATCATTCTGGTATAACCACTCAAAGTCCAGCAACATACCAGTACGTTGCTGGTCCTTGTTGGGCATATATTGTAAACTTTTTTTTCATGCAGCCTGTGGGCTGAACGAAAAAAAGATATTGATCGGTGGGTATGCCCACCATTAGAATACCTCCCTTCATCCACCCACTTCTAATGATGGGCATACATGCACCATTTATATATGCTGAAGCATGGGGGCATCCTCCCGCAAAAGGCAGGAGCAAATCGCTCCTCCACCCACTGCTGCCCCCACGCTTCGGCATATATGCTGAAGTATGTAACTGTGGTGGTGAAATCACCTCCGACAACGCTGGAGTCACGGCTTTATATATCGTGGGAGCAAACGTTGTTGCTGTCAAGATAAATAAATCCGCGCTGCAACTGAATGGCGTACCTGCTAAGCAAATGATGGTTAACAATAAAACAAAGTAACATTACAGTATAACAGTAAGACTTACCATACCTGCAAAGCAAATACAAAAAAAACCATATTAAAAAACAAAACATTTAACGCAACCTGTGCCTAAAATATATATATGCCGAAGCATGTGGGTATCCTCCCACAAAAGGCAGGAGCAAATCGCTCCTCCACCCACTGCTGCCCCCTCGCTTCGGCATATATGCTGAAGTATGTAACTGTGGTGGGGAAATCACCTCCGACAGCGCTGGAGTCACGGCTTTATATATCGTGGGAGCAAACGCTGTTGCTGTCAAGACAAATAAATCCGCGCTGCAACTGAATGGCGTACCTGAAAACAATAAAATGGTTACCAACAAAACACAGTAAACAGTAAAGTATAAAAAAAAATTGCATATCTGAAAAGCAAACATGGTAAAACATAATAACAATAAAACATTGCAGAATAAAATACAGTAAAAAAGAGCAGAACAATAGAGAGAGAATAGAGAGAGAGAGAACAATAAAACAACAACTATTTTTGTTTTTTTTATGTTATATTTTTTTTGTGTTTTTATTTTTTTTTATTTTTTTTTTTTACACTTTTTTTAGTAACTTTTAACTTTTGTAACTGGTTCCAGGTTTGGGTCTCTCAAAATGCAATGGCATCTTGGGAGACCCTGTGAAAGTGTGTCCTAGTCTGTGCAGTGCTGTACCCTACGCTAATACTCAACTAGTGTATGGTAGCGTTCAAAACATTCACCCATGCAAAGACCAGGATTGCCAGGACAGGAGGGACAATAACACCGGGTGTCACGCCTAAATCCGCACTTGCTGCAGACACGACATCTTTTTTGGGTTTTTTTTGGGGTAGGGGTACTCGGGAGGGCATAAGGAAAATGCCTCTCGTGCAGCCGGCTTACTGCATTTGGTTGGGGATGGTGAGGTGGAGCACCGTCTCGATACAGAAGGGCTCTGACGATCTCTTCCTGGAATGTAAGGAAGGATCCAGTCCGTCCTGAAGCTCTGTATAGCACATGAGCGTTCAGCAAAGCCAATTGAAATAAATAAACAGACACTTTTTTGTACCAGCGTCTGGTCTTATGGGCAACTAGGTACGGCGCCAACAACTGGTCGTTGAGGTCCACCCCTCTCATATTAAGGTTATATTCGTGGACACAGAGGGGTTTCTCCACAACACCAGTCGCCGTAGTAATTTGGGTTGTCGTGTCTGCATGAAGGGAGGTGAGAACGAAAACATTCTTCTTATCAATCCACTTCATAGCGAGCAAGTTATTATACTTCAAGCAGGCTCTCTCCCCCAGCCTAAGACGGGAATCTAGAAGCCGCTGGGGAAAGCCCCGGCGATTAGGTCGCACGGTGCCACATGCTCCAATCTGCTGATCAAACAAGTGACTAAAAAGTGGCACGCTCATATAATAATTGTCCACGTACAAGTGGTACCCCTTTCCGAATAAGGGTGACACCAAGTCCCACACTATCTTGCCAGCGCTTCCTATGTAGTCAGGGCAGTTTGTCGGCTCTACGTGACTATCTTTGCCCTCGTAAACCATAAAACTACATGTATAGCCTGTGGCCCTGTCACAGAGCTTATACATCTTGACCCCGTATCTGGCACGCTTGCTGGGAAGGTACTGTTTGAATGACAAGCGGCCAGAAAATTTAATCAGGGACTCATCAACGCAGACAACTTGATGGGGGGTAAACAAGTCTGCAAAAGTGGTTTACGAGGGGCCGAATTTTGTAGAGCCGATCGTATGCAGGGTCTCCACGAGGACGACAGAGTTCATTGTCGTTGAAGTGCATGAACCGCAAAATCTGCTCGTATCGTGCCCTGGCCATGGAGGCAGAGAACACGGGCGCATGGTAAATTGGGTCAGTGGACCAATATGACCGCAACTTACTCTTTTTATTCAAGCCCATGTTGAGGGAAAGGCCCAGAAAGAGCTTAAATTCGGAAACCGTAATTGGTTTCCAATCTCTGGCAAGGGAGGACTGGGGATTAGCGGCGATGTGTTGACCAGCGTATAAATTGCTTTGGTCCACAATAGATCTATAGAGATTTTCGGTGAAAAACAGCGAATAGAAATCCAGTGGCGTAAAGTCAACTGTTTTCACCTGAATTCCGGGTTGGCCAGTGAAAGGGGGAAGTACGGGTGCTGCAGAAGTGGTGGGTTCCCAATTCGGATTGGCGAATGCAGCAGGAAGGGCACTATGGGCACGACGGGCCTGTCTTTGTCTTCTTGGTGGCAGCGGGACACTACTAGTGCTTGCCACCTCACCAGCTTGAACTGCACTTATGGGACTCGCCACGTCACCACGTGATACTGCAGTGCAGGATGTACGACCAGGGTGTACTAGGCCGCTGGTGCTTGCCAGTTCACCAGAAGGAATAGCGGCGCTAGTACTTCTCTGCTCCATACGAGGGACCTGCGGTTCTTGCACTTCAAGGACAGAAGAAGATCGGGGTCTGGTACGCCTGACCTTAGCAGGGACCACAACTCCGTCGTCAGAGCTATCTGTCATGGAGCCGCTGTCCTCTACAGGATTGTATTCTGAGCCTGAATCTGACAGATGAGTGACTTCCTCTTCACTATCTGTCATGCTCAGAAACGTGTAGGCCTCTTCACTAGTGTACCTTCGATTTGCCATTTTGGGCTCTAAATTTAGGGGTACACTAGTGAGACTCACAGGCAAAAAAGCTCCTGACTGTCAGCGACTGTATCAAAACGCTACCAAAAAACTGTTAGCGATCGCAGGGATCAGGCCTGACTCTGCGAACGCTGCAGTTATGTGTGCTTAGTGTTTTGTAAGTGTCAGTGATCGATCGATACTGCACTTGGGTGGGCTAGGCAGGGCTGGGCCGAGGGGCAAAACGCAGGTGCTAGCAGGTATCTGGGCTGATCCCGCTAACACTGTGTTTATGGGAACACTAAACTGCTGGGGAGTATAGATCTGATCGGATCAGATATCGATCCGCTCAGATACTATAGCACTAAGGGAGGTGTATGCTGCGTACGTGGGTTTTAGCGGTACTGGTGCTAACCTGACGCTGCCTGGGGCGACGCAGACCTTATCTGACCCTAAAAACTTAACTTATATCACCGCCGGGCAATTAGGGGGTTAAACCTTTATAAGGTAATAAACGGCGGGTGCCCTAAAACTATAATAAACTATCATAAACTACAAAAAACAAACTAGCTAACCAGCGTCACCCGTAACACTTATATGGTGGTCGCTGGTGAAAGGGTTAACTAGGGGGCAATCAGGGGGTTATATGGGGGTCCCTGTCGCTATAAAACACTGACAGCAAACCTATATACTTACCTCCCTAACTAGCGTCACCTGTGTCACTAATACAGCGATCAGAAAAACGATCGCTTAGCGACACTGGCGACGGGGGGGGGGGGGGAGGGTGATCACGGGGTTAACCTTTATTAGGGGGGGTTAGGGGGGTACCCTGGACCTAAGGGGGGGTACCCTAGACCTAAAAGGGGCTAACCTAACTGCCCTAACACTTATAACTGTCACAAACTGACACCAATGCAAAAAAAAAAAAAACTGCTATTGGTGTCAGTGTGACAGGGGGTACAGGGGGGTGATCGGGGGGTAATCGGGGGGTGATGGGGGGTGAAAAGTGTGCCTGCGTGTTCTACTGTAAGTGTAGTGTTGGTGCACTTATTTGGATGTCTTCTCTCCTCGGCGCGGGAACGAAAAGACCGGCTCGAGGAGGGATGACATCACTTCCTCTTCCTCCTGTTTACATTACAGAGGGAGATGAAGCATTCTCATTCGCCGGGAGCAATCGGGAGGGGGTGGCCACGAATGGATGGCCTCCCCCTCACCTCTCATCGCCCGGGAAGACATGGCGACCGCCTCGGGCACCGGGGGGGGTCCGATCGGACCCCCCACCCGCGGAAGGCAGATCACGTAGATCTACGTGATTTTGCCTGTCCGTGCCACCTTGCTGACGTATATCGGCGTGAGGCGGTCGTCAAGTGGTTAAAGGAAAAAAAGTCATTTAAAACTGCTTGCGGCTTTAATGTAATGTCGGGTCCTGGCAATATGGACGAAAATCAGTGAGACAAACGGCATTGGTACCCCCCAGTCCATTACCAGGCCCTTTGGGTCTTGTATGGAAATTAAGGGGAACACCGCACCCAAATTAAAAAAAGGAAAGGTGTGGGGCCCTATATATTCTGAACAGCAGTATACAGGCGGTGCAAACAAGACAGGGACTGTAGGTTTGTTGTTAAGTAGAATCTGTTTGTAATTTTGAACGGGTACATTTTTAACGTGTTTAGCTCCAGCCAAAAAATCTTTTTTAAGCTTTTTGGAAAACATAGGGACATTTGTTTTGCTGTCTGTGCTCCTCTTCAGAAGATTTCACCTCACTTTTTGTCCCAATGACAAATGTTTTTTGAAAATTTGGGGTTTTTTGTGAAACAAGGATTGGTGATAAAGCATCAGTGGAAAGGAGAAATGTTTTTCCCATATTAACTCTTACAGGAGAGAATTTCCCTTCCTAGGGGTAGATTTCATCTCACTTCCTGTTGTCTCCTTCCGTTTGCAAGTAGGAGTCGTTTGTAAGTTGGATGTTTGAAAGTAGGGGCCTGCCCTATATACTCAGCAGAAGGTGTTGTTGTGGCCACAACACTGTAAGCCCTCACAGGGCCCTGCTGTGAAATATTAGATCAAGAATTGTAATTGCATGCCCCTGTTGAACGGGGGCTAAAAAATTGGGCCTTAGGCACTGGTGCTGGTGCCACAACACTGCAACCCCTCACAGAAACTCTAGTTGGAACGCAGGAACGAGCCCTGCTGCAAAGTATTGCATCAAAAATTGTAATTACACGCCCCTGTTAAACAGGGGCTGAAAAATTGGGCCTTAGGCACTGGTGGCGGCGCCCAGAACCAAAAATGTTCTTACAAGCTATCAGCGTGATCATTGAGGAGGAAGAGGATAATTACTCAGGATAGTCACTCAGCATCAGCATTAGGGATGAGCCGAACACCCCCCGGTTCGGTTCGCACCAGAACCTGCGAACGGACCGAAAGTTCGCACGAACGTTAGAACCCCATTGACGTCTATGGGACTCGAACGTTCGAAATCAAAAGTGCTAATTTTAAAGGCTAATTTGCATGGTATTGTCCTAAAAAGGGTTTGGGGACCCGGGTCCTACCCCAGGGGACATGTATCAATGAAAAAAAACTTTTAAAAACGGACGTTTTTTCGGGAGCAGTGATTTTAATGATGCTTAAAGTAAAAAAAAAAAAGTGAAATATTCCTTTAAATATCGTATGCCTGTAAAGTGACGCGTGTTTCCCGTGTTTAGAACAGTCCCTGCACCATATATGACGTATATCAGCGTGAGGCGGTCGTCAAGTAGTTAAAGGAAAAAAAGTCATTTAAAACTGCTTGCGGGTTTAATGTAATATCGGGTCATGGCAATATGGATGAAAATCAGTGAGACAAACGGCATGGGTACCCCCCAGTCCATTACCAGGCCCTTTGGGTCTTGTATGGATATTAAGGGGAACCCCGCACCCAAATTAAAATAAGGAAAGGTGTGGGGCCACCAGGCCCTATATACTCTGAACAGCAGTATACAGGCGGTGCAAACAAGACAGGGACTGTAGGTTTGTTGTTAAGTAGAATCTCTTTGTAATTTTGAACGGGTACATTTTTAACGTGTTTAGCTCCAGCCAAAAAATCTTTTTTAAGCTTTTTTGAAAACATAGGGAAGGGTTATCACCCCTGTGACATTTGTTTTGCTGTCTTTCCTCCTCTTCAGAAGATTTCACCTCACTTTTTGTCCCAATGAAAAATGTTTTTTGAAAATTTGGATTTTTTTGTGGAACAAGGATTGGAAAGCATCAGTGGAAAGGAGAATTTTTTTTCCCATATTAACTCTTACAGGAGAGAATTTCCCTTCCTAGGGGTAGATTTCATCTCACTTCCTGTTGTCTCCTTCCGTTTGCAAGTAGGAGTCGTTTGTAAGTTAAATGTTTGAAAGTAGGGTCCTGCCCTATATACTCAGCAGAAATTTGGGCCTTAGGTGTTGCTGTGGCCACAACACTGTAAGCCCTCACAGGGCCCTGCTGTGAAATATTAGATCAAGAATTGTAATTACATGCCCCTCTTGAACAGGAGCTGAAAAATTAGGCCTTAGGCACTGGTGCTGGTGCCACAACACTGCAACCCCTCACAGACACTCTAGTTGGAACGCAGGAACGAGCCCTGCTGCAAAGTATTGCATCAAAAATTGTAATTACACGCCCCTGTTAAACAAGGGCTGAAACATTGGGCCTTAGGCACTGGTGCTGGTGCCACAACACTGCAACCCCTCACAGACACTCTAGGTGGAACGCAGGAACGAGCCCTGCTGCAAAGTATTGCATCAAAATTGTAATTACACGCCCCTGTTAGACAGGGGCAGAAAAATTGGGCCTTAGGCACTGGTGCTGGTGCCACAACACTGCAACCCCTCACAGACACTCTAGTTGGAATGCAGGAACGAGCCCTGCTGCAAAGTATTACATCAAAAATTGTAATTACACACCCCTGTTAAACAGGGGCTGAAAAATTGTGCCTTAGGCACTCGTGGTGGCACCCAGAACCAAAAATGTTCTTACAAGCTATCAGCGTGATGATTGAGGAGGAAGAGGATAATTACTCAGGGATAGTCACTCAGCATCAGCATAGGCAGTCTTTGAAGGGATCTGAGATTTCAAAAAAAATTATTCGGTTACATCAGCATCAGGTGCTTGGTAGCTGGTGGTGATCCAAGACTGATTCATTTTTATGAAGGTCAGTCGATCGACCGAGTCGGTGGACAGACGCACCCTGTGATCGGTTACCACGCCTCGAGCAGCACTGAATGTGCGTTCCGAAAAAACACTGGATGCAGGACAGGCCAGTAGCTCAATTGCATACTGTGCAAGCTCTGGCCAGTGATCCATCCTCAAGACCCAGTAACCCAGAGGATTTTCGGTGGGAAAGGTGTCCAAGTCTGATTTTGCCCCTAGGTATTCCTGCACCATGCAAAACAGACGCTGGCGATGGTTGCTGCAACCGATCATACCTTGGGGCTGCGGACCAAAAAATTGTCTGAACGCATCGGTCAGACGGCCACCTTCTCCACCGCTCCTTCTTTGACTGACCGAAGCCTCAGCAACACGTTGTCCAGAAACAGGAGTTTGTAACCTCCCAGTCTCTGGGAACGCGTTGTACAGACCTTTCTGCAAGGCCTCCCGAAGATGTTTCATCCTCTGCTCCCTCTGCGATGGCAAGATAAGGTCCGCAACCTTACCCTTGTAACGTGGATCAAGGAGGGTTGCCAGCCAGTATTGGTCCTTCTCCTTGATACCACGAATACGAGGATCCTTACGCAGGCTTTGCAGGATCAGGGAGGCCATGAGCGTAGGTTTGCTGAGGCATTCGGTCCGGAGTCCTCTGGGTCACTAAGGACGACAACGTCCGCAGCCACCTCCTCCCAGCCACGTACAAGTCCATGTGTTTCTTGGGACTGATCCCTTAAAGACTGCTGCTGATGCTGAGTGCCAGGCTCCACCTCCATGCTGACACAATCTTCCTCCTACTCCTCCTCCTCGTCCTCTTCCTGTGTGATCGGCGGGCACGCAGGAACACTGTCTGGATAAAGGGGGCCTTGAGAGCTAAGGAAGTCCTCCTCTTCCTGCCTCTGTTCTGCCTCAAGTGCCCTGTCCATTATTCCACGCAGCGTGTGCTCCAACAGGTGGACAAGGGGGACAGTGTCACTGATGCATGCACTGTCACTGCTCACCATCCTCGTGGCCTCCTCGAATGGTGACAGGACAGTGCATGCATCCCTGATCATGGCCCACTGGCGTGGGGAAAAAAAACCAAGCTCCCCTGACCCTGTCCTGGTGCCATAGTTGCACAGGTACTCATTGATGGCCCTCTGCTGCGTGTGCAGCCGCTGCAGCATGGCCAACGTTGAGTTCCACCTGGTGGGCATGTCACAGATTAGGCGGTTCTTGGGCAGGTTAAACTCCTTTTGGAGGTCCGTCAGCCGAGCACTGGCATTATATGACCGGCGGAAATGCACACAGACTTTCCTGGCCTGCCTCAGGACATCCTGTAAGCCCAGGTACCTGCCCAAGAACCGCTGCACCACCAAGTTAAGGACGTGAGCCAAACAGGGCACATGGGTCATTTGTCCCTGTCGGAGGGCAGAGAGGAGGTTGGTGCCATTGTCGCAAACCACCATTCCTGCCTTAAGTTGGCGTGGCGTCAACCACCTCTGAACCTGCCCCTGCAGAGCTGACAGAACCTCTGCCCCAGTGTGGCTCCTGTCCCCCAAGCACACCAGCTCAAGCACCGCATGGCATCTTTTGGCCTGCGTACTTGCGTAGCCCCTTGAACGACTACGGAGCACCGCTGGTTCCGAGAAAGAGGCCATGGAGGAAGAAGAAGAGGAGGGGGTGGAGGAGAGAGGTGTGTCACAATCATTAGCATTTTGGAGGCGTGGTGGCGGAACAACCTCCAACACTACTGCACCTTGTCCTGCATCCTTCCCAGCTGCCAGCAGAGTCACCCAATGCGCCGTGAAACGTAGGTAACGTCCCTGTCCATGCCTGCTGGACCATGAGTCAGCGGTAATATGCACCTTACCGCTGACCGCCCTGTCCAGCGAGGCATGGACATTGCCTTCCACATGCCGGTAGAGAGCCGGAATCGCCTTCCGTGAGAAAAAGTGGCGTTTGGGTACCTGCCACTGAGGAACCGCACATTCCACAAACTCACGGAAGGGGGCAGAGTCTACCAACTGAAAAGGCAGCAGTTGAAGTGCTAGCAATTTTGCCAAGCTAGCATTCAACCGCTGGGCATGTGGATGGCTGGGAGCAAACTTCTTTCGGCGGTGCAGCAGCTGGGGCAGGGAAATTTGCCTGGTACAATCTGACGTCGGTGTACCAAAAGCAGATTGCCCACAAGTACTTGGCTGTGACACACCTAATTCTACACCTTCATTACTCTCAGTGCAGGTCTCAGAGAGGACTGGAGGTCTAGTGGGGTTGGAAATCTCAGCTGATGAGGAGCAAGGAGAGGTCCTCTTTGTTCTTTGGTGTGGGTCTTTTAGATACGCTTGCCAACAAACTGCATGGCAGGTCAACATATGTCTGGTCAAGCATGTGGTACCCAAGCGGGAGATGTTTTGGCCACGTGAGATACGCTTGAGACATATGTTGCAAATAGCAGCGGTGCGATCTGATGCACTCGTCTCAAAAAAGGCCCACACCAAAGAACTTTTTGAATAACGCGCAGAGACTGCAGCGCCCTGCACATGTGGAGCTTTGGGGTGTGATGCAATCAATGTGCTGCCCTTAGGCTGGCCCCTGGAGGGCATCCTGCCTCGTTGGTGATGTGCCGCCTCCTCCTTCTCCTCCTCACTCCTATCAGGCACCCACGTTGAGTCAGTGACCTCATCATCCCCTCCCTCCTCATCACTGGAGCAAACCTGGCAGTATGCTGCAGCAGGGGGAGCATGACTGCCAGATTGCTGTCCTTCTTGGGCACCCCCTCTGTCTGTGTTCATGTTACTGCCTTCATCGAGCTCAGTATCATCATCAGAGCCTTCCAAACGCTGGGCATCCTCCTGGAGCATGTACCCAACACTGTGGTCAAACAGTTCGAGGGACTCCTCAGGAGGACATGGTGGAGCTAGGGAAGGAGTCACTGATGACATTGAGCCGAGGGAAGAGGCCGCTGCTTTGCCAGACAAAGCACCCTGGGCATGGGTGAGAGAGGATGAGGAGGATGAGGACGGCTTGGTCATCCACTCGACCAAGTCTTCCGCATGTTGCGGCTCAACACGGCCAGCTGCCGCAAAAAAGGCCAAGCGTGTCCCATGGCCACGTGCTGATGAGGATGCACCGTGTCCACGACCAGCACTAGACACAGAGCCTGCTTGCCCTCTCTTATTGGCTTGTGACTGTCTGCCTCCCCTTCTTGGCCTTCCAGACATACTAATGGCCTGTAGCTGCACTAAGCTGGGATATATATATATATATATATATATATATATATATATATATATATATATATATACTGATACTGCAGCTAGCAAAATCAACTGCCTGCCTGTAGTATGAGAACACCACCAACCTTCTACAGGTAGCTTTAGCTGAACACTGTGAGGTGGACGCACCCCACTAACTTGTAGGTTTAGCTGAACACTGTGAGCAGGACGAACTGCACTAACTGTAAATAGTCTAGCTGCCTGACCGTGGTACTAATAGGATCAAAAGAACACCAGTAATTTTCTTCAGGTAGCTTTATATACTGTAACAAGACAAGCCTGCCTGTCAGTAGGAAGATAACAGGAACGGATCTAGCTGAACACTGTGAGCAGGACGCACTGCACTAAATGTAAATAGTCTAGCTGCCTGACCGTGGTACTAATAGGATCAAAAGAACACCAGTAATTTTCTTTAGGTAGCTGTAAATACTGTAACAAGACAAGCCTGCCTGTCAGTAGGAAGATAACAGGAACGGATCTAGCTGAAAACTGTGAGCAGGACGCACTGCACTAAATGTAAATAGTCTAGCTGCCTGACCGTGGTACTAATAGGATCAAAAGAACACCAGTAATTTTCTTTAGGTAGCTGTAAATACTGTAACAAGACAAGCCTGCCTGTCAGTAGGAAGATAACAGGAACGGATCTAGCTGAACACTGTGAGCAGGACGCACTGCACTAAATGTAAATAGTCTAGAAGATAACAGGAACGGATCTAGCTAAACTGAATACAGTGTATATATATATATGCAACACCTGGGATGCATATATATACACAATACACTTTAAGTGCAGCTAACTGACTGACTGTCCTGCCTAATCTAGCTAACTCAAATGAAATGACACTGTCTCTCTCTCTCTCTCTAAGCACACCGGAACACACTGCACAGGGCCGCTGTGCAGGCGGCCTTATATAGTGTGGGGCGTGTACTAAATCCCCTGAGCCATAATTGGCCAAAGCCTCCTTGGCTCCTTCTTGTCCTCTGGGTCACTAAGGACGACATGGTCCGCAGCCACCTCCTCCCAGCCACGTACAAGTCCATGTGTTTCCTGGGACTGATCCCTTAAAGACTGCTGCTGATGCTGAGTGCCAGGCATCCTCCTCCTCCTCCTCGTCCTCATTCTGTGTGATCGGCGGGCACGCAGGAACACTGTCTGGATAAAGGGGGCCTTGAGAGCTAAGGAAGTCCTCCTCTTCCTGCCTCTGTTCTGCCTCAAGTGCCCTCAGGGCACATGGGTCATTTGTCCCTGTCGGAGGGCAGAGAGAAGGTTGGTGCCATTGTCGCAAACCACCATTCCTTCCTTAAGTTGGCGTGGCGTCAACCACCTCTGAACCTGCCCCTGCAGAGCTGACAGAACCTCTGCCCCAGTGTGGCTCCTGTCCCCCAAGCACACCAGCTTCAGCACCGCATGGCATCTTTTGGCCTGCGTACTTGCGTAGCCCCTTGAACGGCTACAGAGCACCACTGGTTCCGAGGACAAATCACAGGAAGAGGCCATGGAGAAAGAAGAAGAGGAGGGGGTGGAGGAGAGAGGTGTGTCACAATCATTAGTAGTGGCATTTTGGAGGCGTGGTGGCGGAACAACCTCCAACACTACTGCACCTTGTCCTGCATCCTTCCCAGCTGCCAGCAGAGTCACCCAATGCGCGGTGAAACTTAGGTAACGTCCCTGTCCATGCCTGCTGGACCATGAGTCAGCGGTAATATGCACTTTACCGCTGACCGTCCTGTCCAGCGAGGCATGGACATTGCCTTCCACATGCCGGTAGAGAGCCGGAATCGCCTTCCGTGAGAAAAAGTGGCGTTTGGGTACCTGCCACTGAGGAACCGCACATTCCTCAAACTCACGGAAGGGGGCAGAGTCTACCAACTGAAAAGGCAGCAGTTGAAGTGCTAGCAATGTTGCCATGCTAGCATTCAACCGCTGGGCATGTGGATGGCTGGGAGCGAACTTCTTTCAGCGGTGCAGCAGCTGGGGCAGGGAAATTTGCCTGGTACAATCTGACGTCGGTGTACCGAAAGCAGATTGCCCACAAGTACTTGGCTGTGACACACCTAATTCTACACCTTCATTCCTCTCAGTGCAGGTCTCAGAGGACTAAAGGTCTAGTGGGGTTGGAGATCTCAGCTGATGAGGAGCAAGGAGAGGTCCTCTTTGTTCTTTGGTGTGGGTCTTTTAGATACGCTTGCCAACGAACTGCATGGCAGGTCAACATATGTCTGGTCAAGCATGTGGTGCCCAAGCGGGAGATGTTTTGGCCATGCGAGATACGCTTGAGACATATGTTGCAAATAGCAGCGGTGCGATCTGATGCACTCGTCTCAAAAAAGGCCCACACCAAAGAACTTTTTGAAGAACTGCAGTGCCCTGCACATGCGGAGCTTTGGGGTGTGATGAAGTCAGTGTGCTGCCCTTAGGCTGGCCCCTGGAGGACATCCAGCCTCGTTGGTGATGTGCCTCCTCCTCCTCCTCCTCCTCTCTCCTATCAGGCACCCATGTTGAGTCAGTGACCTCATCATCCCCTCCCTCCATCACTGGAGCAAACCTGGCAGTAGGAGGCGTGGTCACTGGGTGATGTTGACCAGGCCCCCTAAAACGTCACAGTCCCAGCATGCCCAGGGACTGTGACATCTAAAGGGGGCGGGGTCTCCGCATATATAAGTCACAACGCAGCCCTCAGAGAGCAGTCCAGCCGGAGAGAGCGTCGTGTCAACATCTGGGGAAGAGAAGAGAAGACAAGAAGCCCAGAAGCCCAGAAGTCCGGACCTCTGCTGGCAAGAGAGCTACCTGAAGACAGCAGAGGAGCCGGCCGAAGAACTGGAACACCGGGAGAAGAGAGCGGAGAAGAACCAACCGGATGCCGGGAGGAGATGAAGCGGAGGGACCCCCGAAGCCGGAAGAAGACCCCCGAAGCCGGAGGAAGATTCCCCCCCCCGGAGCTGTTTAATAAAATATTTTAAAAACCTGTGTAGTGTGTTTTATTACTTACACTTTTTCCCTAGGTGAATGGATAGGGGTACCATGTACCCCATACTCATTCACATAGGGTGGGGGGGCCGGGATCTGGGGGCCCCCTTATTAAAGGGGGCTCCCAGATTCCGATAAGCCCCCCGCCCGCAGACCCCGACAACAAACGGCCAGGGTTGTCGGGAAGAGGCCCTTGTCCTCATCAACATGGGGACAAGGTGCTTTGGGGTGGGGGGCCCCGCGGGGCGCCCCCCTCCCCCAAAGCACCCACCCCCCATGTTGAGGGCATGCGGCCTGGTACGGTTCAGGGGGGGGGGCGCTCGCTCGTCCCCACCCCCTTTCCTGACCGGCCAGGCTGCGTGCTCGGATCGGGGTCTGGTATGGGTTTTAGGGGGGACCCCACACCGTTTTTTCAGCGTAGGGGGTTCCCTTTATAATCCATACCAGACCTAAGGGCCTGGTATGCCCCACGCTCGCCGCAATAGGAACATTTGTTTTTCCTATTGCAGCGAGCGCGAGATGCAATACCCTGCCCTCGCGTCGCATCTGGTCCGTCGGACCAGCATACACACGAGCGGGCTTTCCGGAAAGATTTAAAACATGTTTCATCTTGGTCCGGCAGGCTTTTGGGAAAAAGTCCGCCGGAAAAGTCCGCCGGAGCCTACACACGGGCGGATTGTCCGGCACACTCTGGTCCGCCAGACCAAGTATGCCGGAAAGTCCGACCGTGTGTACGCGGCATTAGAAACACAAGCAACCACCACAAAGATGGACGAAAATCCTTTAGAAGGAGGAAGCTCAACAATGAAATCCATTGCGATCTTATCCTATGGTCTTTCAGGGATGGTCAGTAGTCTTAGTAACCCCAAGTATATTTTTAGTGTTCTTATTCTTGAGGCAGAAGAAACAAGAACTAACGTAATTCCTGCAATCCTTTGCTAGATTGGGCCACCAGAAATGTCTTTGAAGTCCACAGTCTTGTGTCCCCCGAAATGACCCGCTAAAGGATAGTCATGGCAGACCTGTAGAATGGTGGTGAGCAGGTCCTGTGGTACAAATATTTTATTTCCGTGCCAGTAAAGCCCATCTCTTTCTTGTAGGTTCCTGCCTGGAGGTAAGGAAGTTCTCAGGGATGCCTGACGGATCTGTGATACAAAATCGGATTGGGTTAACAGAAAATTTCCGGCTTGCAGGATAGTATCTGGAGGGGATGAAACTTCTGTCTCTGTGAACATGCGGGATAACGCATCGGGTTTGACATTTTTGGACCCTGACCGGTAAGTGATATGAAAGTTAAAGCGTGAAAAAAAAAGAGCCCATCTCGCTTGCCTGGATCTGAGGCGTTTGGCAGTTCTGAGATATTCTAAATTTTTATGATCCGTGAAGATCAATATTGGGTGTGCTGCTCCCTCCAAGAGGTACCGCCACTCCTCCAAGGCTGATTTTATCGCCAACAGTTCTCGGTCCCCACATCGTAATTCCTCTCGGATAATCCTAGTTTTTGGAGAAGAAAGCCACGGGTTACATTAAAGACTTAGGCCCTTGACGCTGGGACAAGATGGCCCCTACAGCACTCTCAGAAGCATCCACCTCCAGGATGTACGGCAAAGCAGGATCAGGATGTTTTAATACTGGAGCGGAGGTAAATAATCCTTTTAGCCTGTCGAAAGCAACTTGAGCTGCCTCAGTTGGAAATGGTTTTGTTTCTTTGTGAGTTGTGTAATAGGTGCTATGATACCAGAAAAATTTGATAAATTTTCTGTAGAAATTGGAAAACCCGATAAAACGCTGTACCCTCTTGTCGGTTAAAGGTGGCCAGGACATTATAGCCAAGACTTTCTGAGGGTCCATTGCCACACCCCCAGTTGATATTACCAAGCTGATAAAGTGAATGGTCTGCTGTTCAAATTCACATTTCTCGGCTTTAGCGTACAATCCGTTCTGTCTCAGTCTGTGGAGAACTTGCTTCACATGGCTGCAGTGTAATTCTAGAGAAATTGAAAATATCAGAATGTCATCCTGATAAACAATCATGAATAAGTCTAGGAAGTCCCTGAAAATGTTATTAACAAAATGTTGAAAAGTGGGCTGTGCATTACAAAGTCCTTATGGCATAACAAGATATTCGAAGTGACCAAAACGTGTCCGAAAAGCCGTTTTCCATTCATCCCCCTCACGGATTCTGATTAAGTTGTAAGCACCTCGTAAGTCTAGTTTTGTAAATATTTTTGCAGAATGGAGTCTCTGAAAAAGCTCTGGGATCAGGAGGAAGAGGATAGTGATTTTTGACTGTTATTCTATTCAATTCCCTGTAGTCTACGCATGGGCGGAGGGAATGATCTTTTTTCTCTGCGAAAAATATTCCTGCGCCAGCTGGAGAAGAGGAGTATCGGTTGAACCCTTTCCTGAGATTCTCGTTGATGTATTCTTTCAGGACCAGGAGTTCAGGCTCTGAAAGAGGGAAGATCCTTCCAAAAGGGATTTCTGCCCCAGGCAACAGTTTGATTGGGCAATTATAAACCTGGTGAGGGGGAAGGGTATGGTATCTGCCTTCTGTTTGTCGAACACTTCCAGGAAGTCATGGTATACAGATGGGACGAGTTTATGGGTTTCAGATACGGATTTCAAGCAGCCGATGACTGGAACTACATGGTGGGAAGACTTGAGACAGTTCTGGAGACAGTAGGAGGACTGGAAGATCACCTGGCCGGTAACCCAATTAATTTGGGGGTTATGGGATTGCAGCCACGGCATTCCCAGAATGATCGGGAATATTGGGGAGGAGATGACATCCAGGCATAACAGTTCTTGGTGATCTGGCAAAATGTCAGCGGACAAAGGTTGAGTTTCATGGGTAATAGGCCCCGATGCTTGACCCATCAGCTAGCTGTATGGAGAGTCGCTGTTTGGGTTGCAGAGGAATGTTGTGCTGCTGGACAAAGGCATAGTCGATGAAGCAGCTGCAGGTGTCTGAGTCAATCATAGCCTGGACCCGGAGTGCCCCTTCTGGAAGCTGTAGTGAGACAGGAACAGCAATGTGAGCAGATCTGGTTAAAGTCAATACACAAGGATCGTGAGGAGGGGAGTCAGACTTACGGGTCTTGTTGGGGAACATGCTTGCGTTGTGGCCAGCTCCCCCACAATACAGAGAGGTAATTCTGATGACTATGCTGCTTTTCCTCTGGTGACAATGGTGAGCGAAGCAGGCCTATCTGCATTGGCTCTGGGGCTTCAGTAGTGGCGTTAGGTAGTGGGGAAGCAGGAACAGATGGACTGCTAGGTACTTTGGGCAGCATCCACATGGGACGAAATTGGCTGGTCCTCTCAGATCTTCATTCCCTTAAGCGGCGATCGATCTGGATGGATAATTGGATCAAATTCTCCAAAGAACTGGGGACCCCAACTCGAGCCAGCTCATCCTTAAGTGCTTCAGAGAGTCCTAGATGGAACTGGTAGCGGAGAGTGGCGTTGTTCCATTGTGTATCAGAACTCCACTGCTTAAAGTCAGTTACATAGTCCTCCACTGGCCTGCGACCCTGCTGGAGAGCGTAAAGGCTGGCTTCCGCCGTTGTGGTACACTGGGGGTCATCATACAACTTAACCATTTCATCCA
The DNA here is from genome assembly GCA_037952835.1 of Lithobates septentrionalis. Lineage (NCBI taxonomy): Eukaryota > Metazoa > Chordata > Amphibia > Anura > Ranidae > Lithobates > Lithobates septentrionalis. The sequence continues at coordinate 1,178,863 of JBBDGP010000518.1, forward strand.
GGAAAGAGTCCATAGAATTCAAAAGAGGGCTGGCTTGTTCCATCAAGCGGCGAGCCCATGTTTGGGGTTCACCCTGGAACAGTGAGACGATGAACTCCACTTTAGTTCTTTCCAAAGAGAAGGTGTGTGGTTGTAGCAGGAAGTATAACTGGCATGCATTCTTGAAGGCACGAAACTTGCTGCAATCCCCCAAGAATCTCATGAGTAGGGACCCGAGGTTCTGGAGGTGGTACCACTACTGTGGGGACCGATGCTGATGCTGCAGGAACGGAGGGTGAAGGTGCCGTGGCTGTCAGATGTGCTGAGGTGCCTGGAGATAGTGACTCTACTCTTTGTTCAAGTTGACGATAGCCATCTTGTAGGCCCCGAACTGCCTGGGTAAGGGCTGAGATCTGTTGGCACAGTGCTTCCATGGGTGAGGCCCCCCTTTCGGGCTCCATGTGGCTGGATCGTACTGTCATGTACCTTACAGCGGAGCCCGAAATGATGAGGGTGGACTCTTGCACGGTTCCGGTCCAAGCACCCCTGGTGGTGGGTACAGGGAGTGCAAGGGCAAGGAAAGGGTGCAGGTGCCTGCAGGCAGGAGGCTGGAACTTGGAGATACAGGAACCTCTGCTGAGGAGATGTGGAAACTAATCACCAGACTTGTTCAGCGGGAGCCAGATCAGGATCAACTGCAGAGTCAGGAACAGGCAGGAGTCGGCAACAGGCTGGCAGCGGGGTACAGAATCAGAAGGCAAAACCGTAGTCAGGAACAGGCAGAGGTTGGCAGCGGGTTACAAAATCAGAAAGCAGAGCCGTAATCATAAGTCCAAGCCAAGGTCAGTATTGCATGTAGAGGAAGGTTCAGCAGGCAGGGGAGATCCAAGAGAATGGTCAGAAGATAACCGGGTTTTCAGGAACAAGGTCAATCAGGCAGAGTAACAACAGGAACACGGGGACAAGCTGAAGATGATCCAGCACTGATGCTATGCAGACTCTGTTTATATAGGGTGCTGTGTGCCAGGATTCGCGGCAACGTACGTGCTTGCGCATTAGCGTTGGCATTTGCGGGTGCGCGTTAGCATGGAGGTGCCATTGTGCATTCCCACTCTGGATCTCATTTTCCCTAGGCGGTCTGCATCATTAGGGGAACGATCCAGGCTGAGGGGGAGACCACTCATTCATGGCCACCCCCTTGCGATCGCCCCCAACGAATGAGAATCTTCCTCTGCTGCTGTATAGTAAACAGCGGCAGAGGAAGTGATGTCATCTCTCCTCGGGTCGATATTTTCCGTTCCGGCGCCGAGGAGAGAAGACATCTGAGTAAGTGCACAACACTTACACTTACAGTAAAACACACTAGGCATACTTTACACCCCCCAATCACCCCCTGATCACCCCCCCCTCTTCACAGTGACACCAATAGCAGTTTTTGTATTTTTTTTTCTGATTACTGCATTGGTGTCAGTTTGTGACAGTTCGAAGTGGTAGGGTAGTTAGTGTTAGCCCCTTTAGGTCTAGGATACCCCCCTAAGTTTTAACCCCTTGATCAACCCCCGTCGCCAGTGTCACTAAGCGATCATTTTTCTGATCGCTGTATTCGTGTCACTGGTGACGCTAGTTAGGGAGGTAAATATATAGGTTCGCCGTCAACGTTTTATAGCATCAGGGACCCCCATATACTACCTAATAAAGGTTTTAACCCCTTGATTACCCCCTAGTTAACCCTTTCACCAGTGATCACCGTATAACTGTTGCGGGTGACGCTGGTTAGTTAGTTTATTTTTTATAGTGTCAGGGCACCCGCTGTTTGTATTACCTAATAAAGGTTTAGCCCCCTGATCGCCCGGCGGTGATATAAGTCCCAGGCAGCGTCAGGTTAGTGCCAGTAGCGCTAACACCCACGCACACACCGTACACCTCCCTTAGTGGTATAGTATCTGAACGGATCAATATCTGATCCGATCAGATCTATACTAGCGTCCCCAGCAGTTTAGGGTTCCAAAAACGCAGTGTTAGCAGGATCAGCCCAGATACCTGCTAGCACCTGCGTTTTGCCCCTCCGCCCAGCCCAGCCCACACAAGTGCAGTATCGATCGATCACTGTCACTTACAAAACACTAAACACATAACTGCAGCGTTTGCAGAGTCAGGCCTGATCCCTGCGATCGCTAACAGTTTTTTTGGTAGAGTTTTGGTGAACTGGCAAGCACCAGCGGCCTAGTACACCCCGGTCGTAGTCAAACCAGCACTGCAGTAACACTTGGTGACGTGGCGAGTCCCATAAGTGCAGTTCAAGCTGGTGAGGTGGCAAGCACAAGTAGTGTCCCGCTGCCACCAAGAAGAAGACAAACACAGGCCTGTTGTGCCCATAATGCCCTTCCTGCTGCATTCGCCAATCGTCATTGGGAACCCACCACTTCTGCAGCACCCGTACTTCCCCCATTCACATCCCCAACCAAATGCAGTCGGCTGCATGAGAGGCATTTTCTTTATGTCCTCCCGAGTACCCCTACCCAACGACCCCCCCAAAAAAAGATGTCGTGTCTGCAGCAAGCAGGATATAGGCGTGACACCCACTATTATTGTCCCTCCTGTCCTGACAATCCTGGTCTTTGCATTGGTGAATGTTTTGAACGCCACCATACACTAGTTGAGAATTAGCGTAGGGTACCGCATTGCACAGACTAGGCACACTTTCACAGGGTCTCCCAAGATGCCATCGCATTTTGAGAGACCCGAACCTGGAACTGGTTACAGTTACAAAAAAAAAAGTGTAAAACACAAAAAAAAATATAAAATAAAAAAAAATTAAAAAATAGTTTGTTTTATTGTTCTCTCTCTCTATTGTTCTGCTCTTTTTTACTGTATTCTATTCTGCAATGTTTTATTGTTATTATGTTTTATCATGTTTGCTTTTCAGGTATGCAATTTTTTATACTTTACTGTTTACTGTGTTTTATTGTTAACCATTTTTTTGTCTTCAGGTACGCCATTCAGCTGCAGCGCGGATTTATTTATCTTGACAGCAACAGCGTTTGCTCCCACGATACATAAAGCCGTGAATCCAGCGCTTCGGCATATATAAATGGTGCATGTATGCCCATCATTAGAAGTGGATGGATGAAGGGAGGTATTCTAATGGTGGGCATACCCACCAATCAATCTCTTTTTCGTTCAGCCCACAGGCTGCATGAAAAAAAAGATTACAATATATGCCCAACAAGGACCAGCAACGTACTGGTATGTTGCTGGACTTTGAGTGGTTATACCAGAATGATGCCTGCAGGTTTAGGTATCATCTTGGTATCATTCTTTTCAGTCAACGGTCGGCTTTCATGTAAAAGCAATCCTAGCAGCTAATTAGCCTCTAGACTGCTTTTACAAGCAGTGGGAGGGAATGTCCCCCCTCCCACCATCTTCCATGTTTTTCTCTGGCTCTCCTGTCCCAACAGGGAACCTGAGAATGCAGCCGGTGATTCGGCCAGCTGACCATAGAGCTGATTAGAGACCAGAATGGCTCCAATCATCTCTATGGCCTAAGAAACCGGAAGCTACGAGCATTTCATGACTTAGATTTTGCCGGATGTAAACAGCGCCATTGGGAAATTAGGAAAGCATTTTATCACACTGACCTTGGTGTGGTCAGATGCTTTAAGGGCAGAGGCGAGATCTAGGGTCTAATAAACCCCATTTTTTTCAAAAAAAAAAAAAAAAAGAGTACCTATTACTACCTATTGCTATCATAGGGGATATTTACATTCCCTGACATAACAACAAAAAAAAAAAAATGAAAGGAACAGTTTAAAAATAAGATGTCCCCCCCTGCTCTTACGCAAAGGCGAACGCAAGCGTTGGTCTGGCGTCAAATGGAAACAGCAATTGCACCATGCATGTGAGGTATCACAGCGAAGGTCAGATCGAGGGCAGTAATTTTAGCAGTAGACCTCCTCTGTAAATCTAAAGTGGTAACCTGTAAAGCTTTTTAAAATGTATGCAGTTTGTCGCCACTGCACGTTTGTGCGCAATTTAAAGCATGTCATGTTTGGTATCCATGTACTCCGCCTAAGATCATCTTTTTTATTTCATCAAACATTTCGGCAATATAGTGTATTTTAGTGCATTAAAATTTAAAATAAAAAGTGTTTTTTCCCAAAAAAATTTGTTTGAAAAATCGTTGCGCAAATACTGTGTGAAAAAAAAAAATGAAACACCCACCATTTTAATCTGTAGGGCCTTAATATATAATGTTTGGGGGTTCAAAGTAATTTTCTTGCAAAAAAAATAAATATTTTTTCATGTAAACAAATAGTGTCAGAAAGGGCTTTGTCTTCAAGTGGTTAAAAGAGTGGGTGATGTGTGACATAAGCTTCTAAATGTTGTGCATAAAAATGCCAGGACAGTTCAAAACCCCCCCAAATGACCCCATTTTGGAAAGTAGACACCCCAAGCTATTTGCTGAGAGGCATGTCGAGTCCATGGAATATTTTATATTGTGACAAGTTGCGGGAAAAAGACAATTTTTTTTTTTTGCACAAAGTTGTCACTAAATGATTTATTGCTCAAACATGCCATGGGAATATGTGGAATTACACCCCAAAATACATTCTGTTGCTTCTCCTGAGAACGGGGATACCACATGTGTGAGACTTTTTGGGAGCCTAGCCGCATACGGGACCCCAAAAACCAAGCACCGCCTTCAGGGCTTCTAAGGGTGTAAATTTTTGATTTCACTCCTCACTGCCTATCACAGTTTCGGTGGCCATGGAATGCCAGATGGCACAACCCCCCCCCCAAATGACCCCATTTTGGAAAGTAGACACCCCAAGCTATTTGCTGAGAGGTATGGTGAGTATTTTGCAGACCTCGCTTTTTGTCACAAAGTTTTGAAAATTGAAAAAAGAAAAAAAAAAAATACATTTCTTTTCTTTCTTTATTTTCAAAAACAAATGAGAGCTGCAAAATACTCACCATGCCTCTCAGCAAATAGCGTGGGGTGCCTATTTTCCAAAATGGGGTCATTTGGGGGGGTTTTGTGCCACCTTGACATTTTATGGCCTTCAAAACTGTGATAGGTAGTGAGGAGTGAAATCAAAAATTTACGCCCTTAGAAATCCTGAAGGCGGTGATTGGTTTTCGGGGCCCCGTACGCAGCTAGGCTCCCAAAAAGTCCCACACATGTGGTATCCTCATACTCAGGAGAAGCAGCAGAATATATTTTGGCATGTAATTCCACATATGCCCATGGCATGTTTGAGCAATATATCATTTAGTGACAACTTTTTGTAAAATTTTTTTCGTCATTATTCAATCACTTGGGACAAAAAAAATATTCAATGGGCTCAACATGCCTCTCAGCAATTTCCTTGGGGTTTCTACTTTCCAAAATGGGGTCATTTGGGGGGGGGGGTTTGTACTGCCCTGCCATTTTAGCACCTCAAGAAATGAGATAGGCAGTCATAAACTAAAAGCTGTGTAAATTCCAGAAAATGTACCCTAGTTTGTAGACGCTATAACTTTTGCGCAAACCAATAAATATACGCTTATTGACATTTTTTTTACCAAAGACATGTGGCTGAATACATTTTGGACTAAATGTATGACTAAAATTGAGTTTATTGGATTTTTTTTTATAACAAAAAATAGAAAATATCTGGGGTTTTTTTCAAAATTTTCGGTCATTTTCCGTTTATAGCGCAAAATAATAAAAAACGCAGAGGTGATCAAATACCATCAAAAGAAAGCTCTATTTGTGGGAACAAAAGGACGCAAATTTCGTTTGGGTACAGCATTGCATGACCGTGCAATTAGCAGTTAAAGCGACGCAGTGCCAAATTGTAAAGTGCTCTGGTCAGGAAGGGGGTAAATCCTTTCGGGGCTGAAGTGGTTAAACCTCTTGGTGATTCCTCATCGGAACAGAACAGACAGCAGCAGCACGCACTAGTAGTGGCTAATCAAGTCTATTAGAAAAGCTTACACCATTCAACAACTTCCGGTACCCGAGGTCATTAAGGCTCACTCAACTAGGGCAGTGGCAACTTCATGGGCAGCGTATTGCAAGGTTTCACCGGAGACGATATGCAGAGCAGCTACCTGGTCATCCAGGCATACATTCATGTCCCACTAAAGGGTGGATTTTGCTCAATTAACAACGGTGGAGTTCGGGAGAACCATTATTCGAGCGAGGAGAGATAGATGATGGATCTTCCAGATGGCAGCTGTGCTCCAGTGGTGCAATTGCTCAGTACACGGTACTTATATGGCAGCATCTGTTGTAATCTGTACTTACTCCCTATGACTTGTAGCCTAATGGGTAAACGCACTGGCCTCCTAAGTGAGGGATTGTGGGTTTGAGTATCATCTAGGGTGCTTGAAATCTTTCTAGGCACATTCTAAAGCAAGGTTGTAAAATAAAACCTTTAGAAGTTCCCTTTCCTGATGCTTTATTAATGTGTGGATCTCACTAATATAACTCATTCGTTGAGCATCATGCTATCAGCTGAACAGAATCTTCTGCAAGATGGCTACAAGTCCTCTTGTCCAGTTGCTGGATAGTATCATTTTAAATGTATTAACAAATCTTGTGTTTTATCTGGGTTTACCCACAAACTGACTTTGGTCCAAAGGTACTTGGTATTTGGTATTACCTGCCACTTCTTGGTTTACAGTGGATCTTTTAGTAACTTTTCAAGCGTGCATGAATATATTCCTAACACTTCACGATAGCAGTTGCAATATTTTTTCTTTCAAAAAAGTTTTACTTTTTATTTTTAAAAAACTGTCCTTGAGCTCCAGTCAAGTAGCTTTGGCAGTGTTTTTTTTTTTTTTCTAGGAGTACTTATAAGCTACCATTTCTTGCTATGAGAGAAAAACAATTCAATTTTGTCTGGGATAAGCAGGATTTTAGGTTTTGGATCACTTGGAGGCCTATTTTAAACCGAGGAGAGATGGATAATGGAACTTCCAAATGGCGTCTGCGCTCCAGTGGCGCAATCGGTCAGCGAGCCGTACCTATATGGCAGTATCTGTTGAGCAATGCCGAGGTTGTGAGTTCCAGCCTCACCTGGAATATGCTTTTTATTGCTTTTTGCCTTTCTTAATGGAAAATGTCATCTGCACTTGCACCCTACGGCCTGAGAACTTTACCACAAGGCAGTAAGCGCCCAAAGAAACTCATGGTTCTTTCCTCAGTGGTGCTTGAATGAGTTGTCTTTCAGTTACACTGACCACATTCTTTAAATTCTGGACCAAAACTGATAACGAGAATGTGCGCCTTCTACTTGTTGAAAAGAGGTGTGGAGAGCTGCGACATGGCTTTTCCCTTTCAGAAAGCTCCTTCTTCTAACTTTGTAGCTCAAACCGCTTGCAATTCTGTAGCAAGTTTGCAAGGGAAAATAAATCAAAGACTTTGCCACCCTTACCTTGTAAAGTAAGAGAACGGATGACTTATGAATGAAAAAAAAGGGTTTGCGTGCACCCAGTGTAAGCCCCAGTGGCCTAATGGATAAGGCACTGGCCTCCTAAGCCAGGGATTGTGGGTTCAAGTCCCTTCTGGGATGCTTGAGATCTTGCTTGGCTCTTTATAGGCACATCCTAAAGCCAGGCTTTAAAATAAAATCTTTAGAAGTTCCCTTTCCTGATGCGTTAATTAATATGTGTGCTTCTTACTAGTAGAACTCACATTAGTTGAGCATCATGCTATCAGCTGAACAGAATCTTCTGCAAGATGGTTACAAGTCCTCTTGTCCAATACCAAATCTCCTGCAATGTTTCTGCCAAACAATGTCTTGAACTCCCCACAAAGGAAAAGTTGCTTTTATTAGGAAGGAGCTTTGCATTTTGTCCGACGTTCTCCTGACATCCCATTGTGGCATGAAAATCCGGTGGGCTAAAATCTTCAAGCAAAAAGGCCACCCTGACAAGTATCGTTGGTAAGACGTGTTTTTCCTGATGTATCAACATATATGAATAGCAATCAGCATCACTCCTTAGAGGTGTGTCTCCTTTGCTTCACATGACATGGCGTTGTTGCATTTTTTGAGATTTGCACTGATAGCCACTGCTCTGGGACATGTTCAGAAGTCTTCTTGCCGCAAACAGTCAGAAATAGAATCTTATGTGAATCCGCAGCTTTTCTGCCAAATAGAGCATTAAAATGCTCAACACAGTCTCTGGATAGTGGCATTTTAAATGTATTAACAACTCTTGTGTTTTATCTGGGTTTACCCACAAACCTACTTTGGTCCAAAGGTACTTGGTATTTGGTATTACCTTCCACTTCTTGGTTTACAGTGGATCTTTTAGTAACTTTTCAAGCGTGCATGAATATATTCCTAACACGTCACGATAGCAGTTTTCTTTCAAAAAAGTTTCTTTTTATTTTTAAAAAACTGTCCTTGAGCTCCAGTCAAGTGGCTTTGGCAGTGTTTTTTTTTCTAGGAGTACTTATAAGCTACCATTTCTTCTTATGAGAGAAAATCAATTCTCTTTTGTCTGGGGTAAGCAGGATTTTAGGTTTTGGATCACTTGGAGGCCTATTTTAAACCAAGGAGAGATGGATAATGGATCTTCTAGATGGCGCCTGCGCTCCAGTGGCACAATCGGTCAGCGCGCGGTAATTATATGGAAGTATCTGTTGAGCAATGCTGAGGTTGTGAGTTCAAGCCTCACCTGGAGCTTGCTTTTTGACTTTCTTTTTTTTTTTTTTATCAAACAAAGTTTTATGAACCAACTGGTGCATACATGTGATGTTTGTTTTGACATATAAACTTGGTAACTAGTACATTGATTGTTAGAAAATCTGTACATATGCTAGTTAATACATTGTGCTTATTCTGTGGGAATATTCTATATGCATACATGTAACACTTAGAAACCACACATCAAGGTGTACACTTAACCACTTGCCGACCACCTTACGACGATATACGTTGGCAGAATGGCACTGGCAGGCAGAATCACGTACCTTGGACCCCCCCGGTGCCCGAGGCGGCCGGAATTTCTTTGCGGGCGATGAGAGGTGAGGGGGAGGCCATCCATTCGTCGCCACCCCCTCCCGATCGCTCCCGGCGAATGAAAATCCTTCCTCTGCCTCTGTAATGTAAACAGAGGGAGAGGAAGTGATGTCATCCCTCCTCGAGCCGGTCTTTTCGTTCCGGCGCCGAGGAGAGAAGACATCAATGTAAGTTACACCAACACTACACTAACATTAGAACACACTAGGCATACCTTTCACCCTCCATCACCCCCCGATCACCCCCCGATCACCCCCCTGTACCCCCTGTCACACTGACACCAATAGCAGTTTGTTTTTTTGCATTGGTGTCAGTTTGTGACAGTTATAAGTGTTAGGGCAGTTAGGGTTATCCCCCTTTAGGTCTGGGATACCCCCCTTTAGGTCCAGGGTACCCCCCTAATAAAGGTTAACCCCTTGATCACCCCCCGTCGCCAGTGTCACTATGCGATCGTTTTTCTGATCGCTGTATTAGTGACACAGGTGATGCTAGTTAGGGAGGTAAGTATATAGGTTCGCTGTCAGTGTTTTATAGCGACAGGGACCCCCATATACTACCTACTAAAGGTTTTAACCCCCTGATTGCCCCCTAGTTAACCCTTTCACCAGTGATCACCGTATAAGTGTTACGGGTGATGCTGGTTAGTTCGTTTTTTATAGTTTTAGGGCACCCGCCGTTTATTACCTTATAAAGGTTTAACCCCCTAATTGCCCGGCGGTGATATAAGTTATGTTTTTAGGGTCAGATAAGGTCTGCATCACCCCAGGCAGCGTCAGTTTAGCGCCAGTACCGCTAACACCCACGCACGCAGCATACACCTCCCTTAGTGCTATAGTATCTGAACGGATCAATATCTGATCCGATCAGATCTATACTAGCATCCCCAGCAGTTTAGGGTTCCCAAAAATGCAGTGTTAGCGGGATCAGCCCAGATACCTGCCAACACCTGCGTTTTGCCCCTCGGCCCAGCCATGCCCAGCCCACCCAAGTGCAGTATCGATCGATCACTGACACTTACAAAACACTAAGCACACATAACTGCAGCGTTCGCAGAGTAAGGCCTGATCCCTGCGATCGCTAACAGTTTTTTGGTAGCGTTTTGAATCAGTCGCTAACAGTCCGGAGCTTTTTTGCCTGTGAGTCTCACTAGTGTACCCCTAAGTTTAGAGCCCAAAATGGCAAATCGAAGGTGCACTAGTAAAGAGGCCTACACGTTTCTGAGCATGACAGATAGTGAAGAGGAAGTCACTCATCTGTCAGATTCAGGCTCAGAATACGATCCTGTAGAGGACAGCAGCTCCATGACAGATAGCTCTGACGACAGAGTTGTGGTCCCTGCTAAGGTCAGGCGTACCAGACCCCAATCTTCTTCTTTTGTCCTTGAAGTGCAAGAACCGCAGGTCCCTCGTATGGAGCAGAGAAGTACTAGTACCGCTATTCCTTCTGGTGAACTGGCAAGCACCAGCGGCCTAGTACACCCTGGTCGTATATCCAGCACTGCAGTATCACGTGGTGACGTGGCGAGTCCCATAAGTGCAGTTCAAGCTGGCGAGGTGGCAAGCACTAGTAGTGTCCCGCTGCCACCAAGAAGACGAACACAGGCCCGTCGTGCCCATAGTGCCCTTCCTGCTGCATTCGCCAATCCGAATTGGGTACCCAGCACTTCTGCAGCACCCGTAATTCCCCCATTCACTGGCCAACCCGAAATTTAGGTGGAAAAGTTGATTTTACGCCACTGGATTTTTATTCGCTGTTTTTCACCGAAGATCTCTACAGATCTATTGTGGACCAAAGCAATTTATACGCTGGTCAACACATCGCCGCTAATCCCCAGTCCTCCCTTGCCAGAGATTGGAGACCAATTACGGTCTCCGAATTTAAGCTCTTTCTGGGCCTTTCCCTCAACATGGGCATAAATAAAAAGAGTGAGTTGCGGTCATATTGGTCCACTGACCCAATTTACCATATGCCCGTGTTCTCTGCTTCCATGGCCAGGGCACGATACAAGCAGATTTTGCGGTTCATGCACTTCAATGACAATGAACTCTGTCGTCCTCGTGGAGACCCTGGATACGATCGGCTCTACAAAATTCGGCCCCTCGTAAACCACTTCAACCAACGTTTTGCAGACTTGTTTACTCCCCATCAAGTTGTTTGCGTTGATGAGTCCCTGATTAAATTTTCTGGCCGCTTGTCATTCAAACAGTACCTTCCCAGCAAGCGTGCCAGATACAGGGTCAAGATGTATAAGCTCTGTGACAGGGCCACAGGCTATACATGTAGTTTTATGGTTTACGAGGGCAAAGATAGTCACGTAGAGCCGACAAACTGCCCTGACTACATAGGAAGCGCTGGCAAGATAGTGTGTGTCAGGGACATGTCGGTGGTCGTCGGGCAAACATGCGTGCACGCAGGTGCACGAGAGGCCTTTCCAGGTCAGTTCAGCTGAATTCCCCACTGGGGGGCGCCAGCACGCTCCTGTGTGCGCGCGCCCGTTCGCGCTAGTGCTGTTTGGCGCCAAAGACCCTTTAAAAGGGTGTCAGATGCTTCCATCAGGTGCTGTTTGTCTGCAGCTCTGCACCTGAGTTCCTGTATCCTGCCTGTTGTTACCATTTGCTATTGACCCGGCTACGTCTGACCATTCTACTGTCTCCTATCCTACCCGGCCTGCCTGACCTTGCTGATATCTTGTGACCTGTTGCCGAACACCTGCCTGCCTGACTATTCTGTGATCATCCCTTCTGCCATATACCTGCCTGATCTCCTGCCAATACGGACTGTTTGACTCTGCTTTGCTTGTGTCCTGTGATGCTGCTTACAACCTGCTCTTCCAGCTCCAGGTTCTGCTGCTGCAATATCTTCCACCTGCCTGCTTACGGATCCGCTTCAGCTTACCTGCATCCGCAGTCCATCTACTCCGGAAGAAGTCTCCTCAGCTCCTTTGTTGGCCACCGCAAGGACCTGCATCAGGCACTCCTACCCACTGTGCTCAGGAGACCACTGTTCCCACTCCAGTGGCTCCTGAACCAGCGCTTAAGAGAGGTCTCCTTCTACCAGTCGGGCTCAACTACCAGGTACCTAACAGTGTGGGACTTGGTGTCACCCTTATTCGGAACGGGGTACCACTTGTACATGGACAATTATTACACGAGCGTGTCACTTTTTAGTCACCTTTTTGTTCATCAGATTGGAGCATGTGGCACCGTGCGACCTAATCGCCGGGGCTTTCCCCAGCGGCTTGTAGATTCCCGTCTTAGGCTGGGGGAGAGAGTCTGCTTGCAGTGTAATAATTTGCTCGCTATGAAGTGGAGGGACAATAAGAATGTTTTCGTTCTTACCTCCCTTCAGGCAGACACGCCGGTCCAAATTACTACGGCGACTGGTGTTGGAGAAACCCCTCTGTGGCCACGAATATAACCAAAATATGGGAGGGGTGGACCTCAACGACCAGTTGTTGGCGCCGTACCGAGTTGCCCGTAAGGCCAGACGCTGGTACAAAAAAGTGTCTGTTTATTTATTTCAATTGGCTTTGCTGAACGCTCATGTGCTATACAGAGCTTCAGGACGGACTGGATCCTTCCTTAAATTCCAGGAAGAGATCGTCAGAGCCCTTCTGTTTCCAGATGGTGCTCCACCTCACCTTCCAACCAAATGCAGTAAGCCGGCTGCATGAGAGGCATTTTCCTTATGTCCTCTTGAGTACCCCTACCCAACGAGCCCCCCAAAGAAGATGTCGTGTCTGTAGCAAGTGCGGATTTAGGCGTGACACCCGGTATTCTTGTCCCTCCTGTCCTGACAATCCTGATCTATGCATTGGTGAATGTTTTGAACGCTACCATACACTAGTTGAGTTTTAGCGTAGGGTACAGCATTGCACAGACTAGGACACACTTTCACAGGGTCTCCCAAGATGCCATCGCATTTTGAGAGACCCAAACCTGGTACCAGTTACAAAAGTTAAAGTTACTAAAAAAAAAGTGTAAAAAAAAGTGTAAAAAAAAAAAAATAAAAAAAATAAAAACACAAAAAAAATATAAAATAAAAAAAACAAAAATAGTTGTCGTTTTATTGTTCTCTCTCTCTCTCTATTCTCTCTCTATTGTTCTGCTCTTTTTTACTGTATTCTATTCTGCAATGTTTTATTGTTATTATGTTTTACCATGTTTGCTTTTCAGATATGCAATTTTTTATACTTTACTGTGTTTTGTTGGTAACCATTTTTTTGTTTTCAGATACGCCATTCAGCTGCAGAGCGGATTTATTTATCTTGACAGCAACAGCGTTTGCTCCCACGATATATAAAGCCGTGACTCCAGCGCTGTCTGAGGTGATTTCACCACCACAGTTACATACTTCAGCATATATGCCGAAGCGTGGGGGCAGCAGTGGGTGGAGGAGCGATTTGCTCCTGCCTTTTGTGGGAGGTGCCCCCATGCTTCGGCATATATATATATATTTTAGGCACAGGTTGCGTTAAATGTTTTATTTTTTAATATGTTTTTTTTGTATTTGCTTTGCAGGTATGGTAAGTCTTACTGTTATACTGTAATGTTACTTTGTTTTATTGTTAACCATCATTTGCTTAGCAGGTACTCCATTCAGTTGCAGCGCGGATTTATCTATCTTGACAGCAACAGCGCTTTCTCCCACGATATATAAAGCCGTGACTCCAGCGCTGTCGGAGGTGATTTCACCACCACAGTTACATACTTCAGCATATATGCCGAAGTGTGGGGGCAGCAGAGGGCGGAGGAGCGATTTGCTTCTAACTTTTGCGGGAGGATGCCCCCATGCTTCGGCATATATATACGGTGCATGTATGCCCATCATTAGAAGTGGGTGGATGAAGGGAGGTATTCTAATGGTGGGCATACCCACCGATCAATCTCTTTTTTTTCGTTCAGCCCACAGGCTGCATGAAAATTAAGTTTACAATATATGCCCAACAAGGACCAGCAACGTACTGGTATGTTGCTAGACTTTGAGTGGTTATACCAGAATGATGCCTGCAGGTTTAGGTATCATCTTGGTATCATTCTTTTCAGCCAGCGGTCGGCTTTCATGTAAAAGCAATCCTAGCGGCTAATTAGCCTCTAGACTGCTTTTACAAGCAGTGGGAGGGAATCCCCCCCCCCACCCACCGTCTTCCATGTTTTTCTCTGGCTCTCCTGTCCCAACAGGGAACCTGAGAATGCAGCCGGTGATTCAGCCAGCTGACCATAGAGGTGATCAGAAACCAGAGTGGCTCCAAACATCTCTATGGCCTAAGAAACCGGAAGCTACGAGCATTTCATTACTTAGATTTCGCTGGATGTAAACAGCGCCATTGGGAAATTGGGAAACCATTTTATAACACCGATCTTGGTGTAAGCAGATGCTTTGAGGGCAGAGGAGAGATCTAGGGTCTAATAGACCCCAGTTTTTTTCAAAAAAAGAGTACCTGTCACTACCTATTGCTATCATAGGGGATATTTACATTCCCTGAGATAACAATAAAAATGATTAAAAAAAATAAAAATGAAAGGAACAGTTTAAAAATAAGATAAAAAAGCAAAAAAATAATAAAGAAAAAAAAACAAAAAAAAAACAAAACGCACCCCTGTCCCCCCTGCTCTCGCGCAAAGGCGAACGCAAGCGTCGGTCTGGCGCCAAATGTAGACAGCAATTGCACCATGCATGTGAGGTGTCACCACGAATGTCAGATCGAGGGCAGTAATTTTAGCAGTAGACCTCCTCTGTAAATCTAAGGTGGTAACCTGTAAAGGCTTTTAAAGGCTTTTAAAAATGTATTTAGTTTGTCGCCACTGCACGTTTGTGCGCAATTTTAAAGCATGTCATGTTTGGTATCCATGTACTCTGGGTAAGATCATCTTTTTTATTTCATCAAACATTTGGGCAATATAGTGTGTTTTAGTGCATTAAAATTGAAAAAAGTGTGTTTTTTCGCAAAAAAATGCGTTTGAAAAATCGCTGCGCAAATACTGTGTGAAAAAAAAAAATTAAACACCCACCATTTTAATCTGTAGGGCATTTGCTTTAAAAAATATATATAATGTTTGGGGGTTCAAAGTAATTTTCTTGCAAAAAAATTTTTTTTTAATGTAAACAAAAAGTGCCAGAAAGGGCTTTGTCTTCAAGTGGTTAGAAGAGCGGGTGATGTGTGACATAAGCTTCTAAATGTTGTGCATAAAATGCCAGGACAGTTCAACCCCCCCCAAATGACCCCATTTTGGAAAGTAGACACCCCAAGCTATTTGCTGAGAGGTATAGTGAGTATTTTGCAGACCTCGCTTTTTGTCACAAAGTTTTGAAAATTGAAAAAAAAAATTTTTTTCTTGTCTTTGTTCATTTTCAAAAACAAATGAGAGCTGCAAAATACTCACCATGCCTCTCAGCAAATAGCTTGGGGTGTCTACTTTTCAAAATGGGGTCATTTGGGGGGGTTTTGTGCCATCTTGGCATTTTATGGCCTTCAAAACTGTGATAGGTAGTGAGGAGTGAAATCAAAAATTCACGCCCTTAGAAATCCTGAAGGCGGTGCTTGGTTTTCGGGGCCCCGTACGCGGCTAGGCTCCCAAAAAGTCCCACACATGTGGTATCCCCATACTCAGGAGAAGCAGCTAAATGTATTTTGGGGTGCAATTCCACATATGCCCATGGCCTGTGTGAGCAATATATCATTTAGTAACAACTTTTTGTAAAAAAAAAATTTTTTGTCATTATTCAATCACTTGGGACAAAAAAAATAATATTCAATGGGCTCAACATGCCTCTCAGCAATTTCCTTGGGGTGTCTACCAATAAATATACACTTATTGACATTTTTTTTTACCAAAGACATGTGGCCGAATACATTTTGGCCTAAATGTGTGACTAAAATTGAGTTTATTGGATTTTTTTTATAACAAAAAGTAGAAAATATCATTTTTTTTTCAAAATTTTCGGTCTTTTTCCATTTATAGCGCAAAAAATAAAAACAGCAGAGGTGATCAAATACCATCAAAAGAAAGCTCTATTTGTGGGAAGAAAAGGATGCAAATTTCGTTTGGGTACAGCATTGCATGACCGCGCAATTAGCAGTTAAAGCGACGCAGTGCCAAATTGTAAAAAGTGCTCTGGTCAGGAAGGGGGTAAATCCTTCCGGGGCTGAAGTGGTTAAGATATCATTCCATACTAAGTTGTTTTCATTACACACAGGTATCGGACTCTTGAAGCCAACGATCCCATATCTTATTGTACTTGGCAGGGCAGCCTCTATTTATATATAAAAGCAAAGGAGAAGGCCTTCAAAAAATACAAGGTTGAGGGATCATCCACAGCATTCAGAATTTATAAAGAATGCAATAAGAAATGTAAGGGTGCAATTAGGATGGCTAAGATAGAACATGAAAGACACATAGCGGAGGAGAGCAAAAAAAAATCCCAAGAAATTCTTTAAGTATGTAAACAGTAAAAAAGGGAGGACAGACCATATTGGCCCCATAAAGAATGAGGAAGGACATCTGGTTACAAAGGATGGGGAGATGGCAGAGGTATTGAATTTATTCTTCTCCTCAGTCTTCACGAGTGAATCGGGGGGCTTCAGTAACCAAAACTGCAGTGTTTATCCTCATGACACAACACAGGAAGCACCTACATGGTTAACAGAGGACGGAATTAAAATTAGACTTGAGAAACTTAACATTAATAAATCACCAGGACCAGATGGCTTGCATCCGAGGGTACTTAGGGAACTCAGTCAGGTGATTGCCAGACCGTTGTTCCTAATTTTTACAGACAGTCTATTGACTGGAATGGTACCAGCTGATTGGAGAAAAGCCAATGTAGCACCAATATTTAAAAAGGGCCCAAAAAACATCCCTGGGAATTACAGACCAGTTAGCCTAACATCAATAGTATGTAAACTCTTGGAGGGGATGATAAGGGACTATATACAAGATTTTAGTAATAAGAATGATATCATTAGCAGTAATCAGCATGGATTCATGAAGAATCGTTCTTGCCAAACCAATCTATTAACCTTCTATGAGGAGGTGAGTTGCCATCTAGATAAAGGAAGGCCCGTAGACGTGGTGTATCTGGATTTTGCAAAAGCATTTGACACAGTTCCCCATAAATGTTTACTGTACAAAATAAGGTGCGTTGGCATGGACCATAGGGTGAGTACATGGATTGAAAACTGGCTACAAGGGCGTGTTCAGAGGGTGGTGATAAATGGGGAGTACTCAGAATGGTCAGGGGTGGGTAGTGGGGTCCCCCAGGGTTCTGTGCTGGGACCAATCCTATTTAATTTGTTCATAAACGACCTGGAGGATGGGATAAACAGTTCCATCTCTGTATTTGCAGACGATACTAAGCTAAGCAGGGCAATAACTTCTCCGCAGGATGTGGAAATCTTGCAAAAAGACCTGAACAAATTAATGGGGTGGGCGACTACATGGCAAATGAGGTTCAATGTAGAAAAATGTAAAATAATGCATTTGGGTGTCAAAAATATGAATGCAATCTATACACTGGGGGGAGAACCTCTGGGGGAATCTAGGATGGAAAAGGACTTGGGGGTCCTAGTGGATGATAGGCTCAGCAATGGCATGCAATGCCAAGCTGCTGCTAATAAAGCAAACAGAATATTGGCATGCATTAAAAGGGGGATCAACTGCAGAGATAAAACGATAATTCTCCCGCTCTACAAGACTCTGGTCCGCCCGCACCTGGAGTATGCTGTCCAGTTCTGGGCACCAGTCCTCAGGAGGGACGTACTGGAAATGGAGCGAGTACAAAGAAGGGCAACAAAGCTAATAAAGGGTCTGGAGGATCTTAGTTATGAGGAAAGGTTGCGAGCACTGAATTTATTCTCTCTGGAGAAGAGACGCTTGAGAGGGGATATGATTTCAATTTACAAATACTGTACTGGTGACCCCACAATAGGGATAAAACTTTTTCGCAGAAGAGAGTTTAATAAGACTCGTGGCCACTCATTACAATTAGAAGAAAAGAGGTTTAACCTTAAACTTTGTAGAGGGTTCTTTACTGTAAGAGCGGCAAGGATGTGGAATTCCCTTCCACAGGCGGTGGTCTCAGCGGGGAGCATTGATAGCTTCAAGAAACTATTAGATAATCACCTGAATGACCGCAATATACAGGGATATGTAATGTAATACTGACACATAATCACACACATAGGTTGGACTTGATGGACTTGTGTCTTTTTTCAACCTCACCTACTATGTAACTACTATATATATGCATTTCTTATACGGCAGAGTATTATTCACCTCCACCTTCCATTCCACTTGTTTAGGAGACGCTTGTCTCATCTATTTTTTGGCTATAACCTTTCTTGCTGCAAAGAGTGTTTCGTTTAGAAATGTTTTTGTGTATTTGTCAATTGTGTCTGGAATTATACCCAAGAGGCATTGTTTTGGATCTAAAGCTAGGGGTGAGCCCATTGTATCGTGTAGGAATGTCACAATTTGTTCCCACAGACCCTGAATCTTAGGACATGTCCATATCAAATGGAAAAAGGTGCCTGTCTCTTTCCCACACATCAGGCATGTGGTAGATTGTGTGCGCTTATATCTTGCCACTCTAAGGGGTGTGAGGTATGCCCTGTGAAGAATGTAAAGCTGCAACAGACGGCCTGATAATTTGGGGGACACAGCACTACAAGACTCCAGTGCCTCTCCCCACTCCTAATCCTCTATTGGTCCCACTTCTCTTTCCCATCTTGGTTTAAGATCATATGCTATTCTAGTAGAAACGGGGGTTGAAAGCATGTTATAGAAAGCTGAAATCAGTTTATGGGGGTCTGTGTTCTTAATTACTGCCATTAGGACATTAGGTGTAGGGTTTGGGAGGGAATCAGGAAATTGCGATTGCGCCGCATGACGGATTTGTAGAAATCTAAACAACATTTGATTCTGAATTGTAAATTCTGCTTTAAGTGAATCAAAAGTTTTTAGATGCCCGTCTTTCAATAAGTGATGCAGATAAAATATACCCTGCGTGGACCATAGGAATGTGTCATGTATTTTATTAAATTCAGGAAGATTCTTGTTGTGCCATACCGGCGTGTAATCATAGAATTGTGGGATTTCAAGTTTAGAGGTAGCTAAGTCCCATATTTTCCTGTAGTGATATAACGTGGTATATCTATTTTCCCCTAGTTCCATCCCGCCCGAGCCCGATGCTATTGCATAGATCGAGTCTTTGGTGTGTTGTGCCCACTTTGGACATAGGAGCATGAGAAACCTCTCGCTGTCCGTTTTATCCAAGTGGAAAAGTTGTGACAGCTGTGATGCAATGTAATATAGGTTAAAGTCCGGAAGAGCTGTGCCACCAAGGTCAGTTGGGTTCTTAAGAGTTTGCCATGCCAGTTTATGTCTGTTGGTGCCCCACACAAATGGCTTGAGAAGGGACTCTAGAGATTTAAAATGTTTCAGGGGTAAGTAAACCGGAGTGTGCCATAGAACATACAGTATTTTAGGGAGTAAGATCATTTTAATTAAATTTATGCCGGCCCCAGGTCCCAAGTGGGAGTTTGGACCAAACCTGTACTTTAATTTTTAACCATTGAAATGAGAGGGTCTATATTGAGGGATACGTAATCTGCAGGGGATCTAGATATATGGATCCCTAAATATTTAATAACATCAGCTCTCTGAGGCGGTATTCTGGCTTGGGATTCTGGGGGTGGGAAGCTGTCGATTGGTAGAATTTGGGACTTATCCCAATTGATTTTCAGTCCTGAAAATATTCCAAATTGTTCAATCGTGTGGAGTGCGGTACATAGAGATGGGCCCGAGTCCGCTAAATATAGTAGCGTGTCGTCAGCATACATGCTGATTTTTTTCAATTAAAGAGCCCAGTTTTAGACCTTTAATCTCCGGGTTCGCTCGGATGGAAATCGCCAGGGGCTCTGCCGCAAGGGCATACAATAGTGGGGATAAGGGGCAGCCCTGTCTCGTGCCTCTGCTGAGGTCAAACATCTGAGACGACCATCCATTAGCCACCACCCTGGCCCTAGGTGCCTGGTATAGTAATTTGAACCCATTTAATGAATTTCGGCCCGAAGCCATAGCCCTCCAAACATCTCCAAAGATACCTCCACTCCACCGAGTCAAAGGCTTTTGCTGTGTCTAAAGTCACCACAACTCGTGAGCCAACCTCCTTGTGTGTAGTAGTAAATTCATATATAATTTCCTCAGATTAAACGAGGTGTTGCGACCAGGCATAAAACCTGCCTGATCTGTGTGTATTAGTGATAAAATGACCTGATTAAGCCTAATGGATAGTACCTTGGCCAATATTTTAATATCAACCTGTAAAAGGGATATTGGACGATAGGATTCCGGGTATCCCGGGTCCTTTCCTGGTTTGGGGATGAGGACTATTGTTGCCTCTGTCATAGATGGGGGTAAAGTCCCAGTCTCAAAGAGATGATTATATAAGGTTAACAGTTTAGGGGTAATATTTTGCTGAATTGGGAATAAAACTCAATTGGGAGTCCATCTGATCCTGGGGATTTAGACCTAGCGAAACTGGCAATTGTAATTTCGTCTGTGGTGAGGGGTGCCTCTAGTAGGTCTATCTGTTCTTCTGTCAACTGTGGGAAAATCACCTTCTCAAGAAAGATGGACATTGATTGCGTCTCAGTGGAAGCTGTCGTTTTGTACAGGTCAGTAAAGAAATCTCTGAAGATAGAGGTTACACTAGGTGGGTCTGTTATTTGTCGTCCTCCAGGGCCATGTAGTGTGATCACCACAGGGGGCCTATCTTCACTGTGCACCAAGTATGCCAATAACTTGCCTGCTTTTTCCCCATGTTCAAACATTTTTTGTTTGGAGAAAAAAAGTTTTTGTCTGGCTTTCTGGTATTGTAGCTGGGTAACTACTCTGGTTTGTAATTTTAGCAGGTCCGCATTTACGGCGGTCGGGGTGGTAGCAAAGTCTCTTTCAGCAGAGGATAGGTCCTCCAGCGCCTTACCGAGGGCACTTGAGGAATTTGTCTTAATTTTTTTAATATCAATAATTAATGTGGAGCGAGCAAATAGCTTAAGGAGTCCCAAACTGCGGAGGGCGATGCTGACTTGTCGTTCTCCACAAAGTACAATCTCCACTTATCCATAAGCTCATCATCCTCCGGTAGAAGAGAGAGCCAAAATGGGTTCAAACGCCAGGACCATGGTGGTTTTTCTATAGGGATGCTTAACGTAATCCAGTAGGGACTATAATCCGAGAGTATTCTGGGGCAAAATGCAGCCTCTGATAGTCTTGGTGTTAATCTGTGGGAAATGAGTATGAAGTCTATGCGGGACATAGAATTGTGAGAAGATGAGAAACACGAGTACGATTTAGTCTGTGGGAACTTGTGGCGCCATGTATCTGTTAAGTGGAAGGTGGAAATGAGCTTAGAGAACCTAGTTTCGTTGGGAGTATTAGGGGTAGGCGGAGTAAATTGTAGCCTATCTAAGGTCGAGTTTAGTGTGTGTCAGGCTAGGAGCATATAACAGGTAACAGTTCAGGTGTTCTGATTATGCAAAGAGTTCAAAGAACAAGAGCACATACCATGAGCAGGTCTGAGCAGAGCAGGTCAGATGGGACTTGTAGTTCACCGCTGTATATGTTTGCTGGACCTTGTAGTTCACCGCTGCAGATGAGGATAGATGGTGTCTGGTGCTTGTAGTTCACCGCTGCAGGTGAGGATAGATGTCTGGTGCTTGTAGTTCACTGCTGCAGATGAAGGTACTACAGTAGAATCAGGCAAAGCGTAGTCTAGGCAAGCTGGAAGATCAGAGTCCAAACGGTACCGAATCAGAAGCAAGCAAACAGAGTCAAACGAGCCGGGTCATACACGAAATACAGAGAGCAGATATCAACTGGATCAAACACAAGGTAAACTCTAAAACGAGCAATGATTGAATGCTGATACAAGTGTTTTAAAGGTGATCTGGCCAATCATTGTTGTTTCCCGGGCAAAGGCTGTGTCAGGTTAGTTGTGCTGGGTCCTAAAGGGATCCTAGTACTGACAGTGTGGTATTAAAGTCGCCTAACCAAACTGCAGATATAGCAGAGTGGCGGGCCATGAATGATAATCCTTCTTTAACTATGGAGATGTTAAATGGGGGTGGTACATAGAAAGCCAATATGAGTAGGGGTTCTCCATATAATTTAGCTAGGATAAATACGTATCGTCCCTGTGGATCAGTGGACAATTCACACAACTCAAAGTGTACCGATTTAGCTATCAAGACTGATACTCCCCTGGAATGGGATGTGTGGGTAGAATGATACGCCCACCCAACCCATGGTCGGCGAAGTGCCATCTGGCTGCTCCCCTCAACATGCGTCTCTACCAAGGCTATCACATCGGCACGCTGTTTCTTGAGGAATGTGAAGACTGCCGCACGCTTGAATTTCTCGCACATGCCCCTCACATTCCACGTAAGAAATTTTAGGGATGCCATAAATACAACCTTTTGAAATCTAATGAAACAGTTAGGTTAAGCAATTTCCTCTTTATGTATGAGGCGTTTAGGTTTCTAATATACAGACCCGGGTGTATCAATCCTGTATCACACAATACATATGAACACCCACATGAGCATAGCATTCGAAACGTTACCTGTTGTCTGCGGTTAGTATGCACAATCAAGTTTAACCAAACTTTAAACAAATTAACTCCCACCCTCTTCCCTGCCCTACACTGTCCCAAACTGGTGCGGGCATATTCCCTTAACTTGTGTCCAACTGGGAAACATTCCAACTTCCAAGTTACATAGAAAATGCTGAATATCTGGCTAAGTCCCCGGGGTCGGAGTAGAACAAGAGATATCATCCATATCAATAGTGCAAGGTATGGCACGTTTTCTCGATCCCCTTGTTTCCAATTAAATGCATCTAATATGTTCCAGAAAAGATTCCAGTAATCATGGTACTGCTTTCCAGTGGTGTGCGGGGTAAAGTCTCGCTGCACGATGCATGTTGTTGGTGGGACTTCTGCTCTTCCGGAGCCCCGGAGAGTAAGTGGACTCTTATACTGTAAACGTCCAAAATTTGTATTTTATACTTGCGCTTGTTTAGAAATGGTTCCATGTTGCATTCAAACAGTTTTTGTGGGTAGTAAGAAACAGTTCACATCACAAAGTGGGCGGCGTCAATAATTAGGCCTCTATATAGATATATCTGGGACTTTATCAATCAGCTCTTTCAGGGATAGCGCGACGTTCCAACCAGGAAATCACTTCTTTAGGATCTTCAAAAAAGACCGCACGTCCGTCATGTTCTATTCGGAGGCATGCAGGAAAGAGAATGGAATATTTGTATTGTAGGTTCCTCAGCCTGCGCTTGGCCTCTGCAAAATTCTGCCGACGGCGTTGTACCTCCGCTGAAAAATCATGGAAAATAGCTACTTTAACATTCCCTACTGGGATGTTGCCTTTCTCCCTCTGACAGACCGATCAAGCATATATTACATCTTCTCAGCCTATTCTCCATATCATCTTGTTTAGTAAGAAGTTGGTGTATTTGTCGTTGTACGCGGTCTGAGGATGTTTGTAAGGGTGGAATGGCATCCTCCATCATGCTCAGCCTGGTCTCAGCTTCCTTTACTCTGTCCCTGAGCATTTGAAAGTCTTGCCTAATAGGGGAAATATCCATCTTGACTTCCTCAATTTTTGCTGTGAGAGAAGTTCTGCAAAAGGTGATTGCTTCAAGTAGTTTGTCAGTATCACTCGCCGTTCACTCTCCCCCTGCTTTCTCAGAGGCTCCATTTTCCTCCATGTCCTCTTTGTCTTGTCGGCGGTACTGATCAAGTCTCGCCGCCGCTGCCTTCTGTGATTTGGTTGGTGACATGCTGTGGGGGTCCGGGGTGTCACTTGCTGTGGGGGTCCCCAATCTTGTGTTGGCAAATTTAGTAGTCTGCGGGACAGAAGACAGTGCTGGCTAGGGTCTCAGAGCCACCAAGGTGTCCGGGGGTAAAGTTTGCCTCTATGTGGCAATTGCGTAATAGATTGCTGCTCCGTTTGGGGTGCTGGTAATCTGGAGGTGCGGTAGGGAGTGTGAAAGGTCCCCAAAAGAAGTTTTCCACAAGAAATCAAAAAGGCAGCAGGTTGAAAATGCAGCACAGGCTGGATATGAGTGGGTAAAGATGGCCGCCGGCCTCTGTATGCAGGCCGAAGCCACGGTCTTGCCTAGATGCGGCCGCCGCTCCTTCTGGGGTACTGGGGGTACTGGGGGTCCAGGGAGTCTGTATGTGTGGGGAGGGATGCGTTCCCGGTCCCCAAGGAGGTTTCCCAATAATTAGATAGCAGCAGGACACAGCTACCCTAAGAGGGGCTAGGTGCAGAGGAGGACCAAGATGGCCACGGACCTCCAGGAATAGGCCGAAGCCGCGGACTTGCCTGAATCCGGCCACCGTGCGGGTGATCGCTGCTCCGTTCGGGCCGCCGTCTATCTTGTCGCTCCAAATGTCAGTTCTGGGTATGGTATCTGTCCCAGGGAGTTAATCCAGCGATTAGTGCCGTATAAATAGTCAAGGATTAATTACAGCAGGAGTAATGGACGGAGCTCAGGAAATACACGTCCTACTCCATGCTGTGTCAGGCCACGCCCCGCCTTTTGCCCTTCTTAATGGAAAATGTCATCTGCACTTGCACCCTACGGCCTGAGATCTTTACCACATGGCAGTAAGCGCCCAAATAAACTCAAGGTTCTTTCCTCAATCGAGCTTGAATGAGTTGTCTTTCAGTTACACTGACCACATTCTTTAAATTCTGGACCAAAACTGATAACGAGAATGTGCGCCTTCTACTTGTTGAAAAGAGGTGTGGAGAGTAGGGATGAGCTTCGTGTTCGAGTCGAACCCATGTTCGACTCGAACATCGGCTGTTCGGTCGTTCGCCGAATTGCGAACAATATGGGCCGTTCGCGCCAAATTCGTGTGGCGCATCACGGGCCATAATTCACTGCGGCATCGCAGTGCATTGCTTGCTGATGATTGGCCAAGCATGCACTATGACCCGCATGCTTGGCCAATCACAGCGCCGCCTGAACAGAGAGCCGTAATTGGCCAAAGCCAAGGAGGCTTTGGCCAATTATGGCTCAGGGGATTTAGTACACGCCCCACACTATATAAGGCCGCCTGCACGGCGGCCCTGTGCAGTGTGTTCCGGTGTGCTGAGAGATAGAGAGAGAGAGAGAGAGACAGACAGTGTCATTTCATTTGAGTTAGCTAGATTAGGCAGGACAGTCAGTCAGTTAGCTGCACTTAAAGTGTAATGTATATATATATGCATCCCAGGTGTTGCATATATATATATATATATATACACTGTATTCAGTTTAGCTAGATCCGTTCCTGTTATCTTCCTACTGACAGGCAAGCTTGTCTTGTTACAGTATTTACAGCTACCTGAAGAAAATTACTGGTGTTCTTTTGATCCTATTAGTACCACAGTCAGGCAGCTAGACTATTTTTTTTTTTTTTTTTAATAATCAAAAATTTTATTGTTTATTTCATTTATATATACACCATTTATACAACATTCTATACCCCTTTGTTCAAACACTAGAAACATACTACACATTACATCCTACATCACCTACCACCGTTTTCCCCCCTGTCCCAGCGGCCGACATTTACATATGCGAGGGGAAAAAAAAAATAAAATAGATAAATAAATAAATAAATGGTACCTACCCCACCGTGTTTATCGTGCTTATGTTTATAAAGTGTTAAAAGAAATTATATATAAGTTCCCCCTAATTCTTATTAGTGTCCTTAATCACTTCAATTCATAATTATATATTGTGTGAAGAGAAAAAAAAAAAAATTTTTTAGATAAATAAATAAATAAATGTTACCCACCCCACCGTGTTTATCGTGCTTATGTTTATAAAGTGTTAAAAAAATAAAATTATAAATAAGTTCCCCCTAATTCTTATTAGTGTCCGTAATCACTTCGATTATTTATTGTGTGAAGAGAGAAAAAAAAAAAATAAATAAATAAAATTCTCTTCTCTTTTCCTTTCTTTCTCCTCTGGTACCCACCCCACCGTGTTTATATTTATAAAGTGTTTAAAAATGAAATTATAAATAAGTTCCCCCTTATTCTTATTAGTGTCATTAATCACTTCAAAAAAAAAAAAAAAAAAGGGAGAGGGGGGGTGGGGAGTTCCCCCCTTATTCTGATTAGTGTCTTTAGTCCCTACAATTCCTTGTTATGTATTGTGAGAATAAAAAAAAAAAAATAAAAAAAAAAATGTCCCCTTCCGTGTATATTCGTGTTTGTATTTATATAATTTATAAAGTGTTTTTAATGATAAATTTATAAGTACATTCCCCCCTTATTCTAATTCGTGTCACTATTTACTTCAGTTCGTTATCAAATACAACCCCTTTATTCTAGTTTGTGTCACTAACCACTAAAATTCATAATTATGAAGATGTGTTAAAAAAAAAAAAAAAGGGGGGGGGATTTTCCCTATAATTCATAATTGTTATTAATCGTGTGCCTATCTCCTTCCCCCCTCCACCTCCAATGTTTGTCAAAACTGGGACAAGAGGGAAATAATAAAAAAACACAAAAAACAGAGACCACATATACATTTAACCATACATTATCTTACCCCCCTCCCTCTTTGATTAACATTAGAGAAGTTATCTGACTATTTACATCTACCCTTCAGGGCCATTCTTCTTATGTCTCTATTCTAAATGACTATACCATTCCTTCCTCCTACCCATCTGTATTTCCCTCTTCTATTATCTCCTCAGTGCATTGTTCCCAGTTTGCCCATGTCGTTTCAAATTTCTTTCTTTGGTTTTTAACCACATGAACCCATCTCTCTGCTTCCTTTATTATATTAACCACTTGACGACCGCCTCACGCCGATGTACGTCGGCAAGGCGGCACGGACAGGCAAAATCACGTACAGGGTACGTGATTTGCCTTCCGCGGGTGGGGGGTCCGCCCGAGGCGGTCCCGTTTTGTCCCCCGGCGATCGGAGACGAGGGGGAGGCCATCCGTTCGTGGCCCCCCCTCGCGATCGCCGCCGGCCAATGGGAACACTCCTTTGCTGCTGTATGCTAAACAGCAGCAAAGGAAATGATGTCATCTCCCCTCGGGTCGGTAGTTTCCGTTCCGGCCCGAGGAGAGACGACAAGTGAGTGACTGCACCAACACACACACACACAGTAGAACATGCCAGGCACACAAAACACCCCGATCCCCCCCCCGATCGCCCCCCGATCCCCCCCAATCACCCCCCCCCTGTCACAAACTGACACCAGCAGTTTTTTTTTTTTTTTTTTTCTGATTACTGCATAGTGTCAGTTTGTGACAGTTACAGTGTTGGGACAGTTACTGTTACCCCCCTGTAGGTCTAGGGTACCCCCCTAACCCCCCCTAATAAAGTTTTAACCCCTTGATCACCCCCTGTCACCAGTGTCACTAAGCGATCATTTTTCTGATCGCTGTATTAGTGTCGCTGGTGACGCTAGTTAGTGAGGTAAATATTTGGGTTCGCCGTCAGCGTTTTATAGCGTCAGGGACCCCCATATACTACCTAATAAATGTTTTAACCCCTTGATTGCCCCCTAGTTAACCCTTTCACCACTGATCACCGTATAACTGTTACGGTTGACGCTGGTTAGTTTGTTTATTTTTTATAGTGTCAGGGCACCCGCCGTTTATTACCGAATAAAGGTTTAGCCCCCTAATCGCCCGGCGGTGATATGCGTCGCCCCAGGCAGCGTCAGATTAGCGCCAGTACCGCTAACACCCACGCACGCAGCATACGCCTCCCTTAGTGGTATAGTATCTGAACGCATCAATATCTGATCCGATCAGATCTATACTAGCGTCCCCAGCAGTTTAGGGTTCCCAAAAACGCAGTGTTAGCGGGATCAGCCCAGATACCTGCTAGCACCTGCGTTTTGCGCCTCCGCCCGGCCCAGCCCAGCCCACCCAAGTGCAGTATCGATCGATCACTGACACTTACAAAACACTAACCGCATAACTGCAGCGTTCGCAAAGTCAGGCCTGATCCTTGCGATCGCTAACAGTTTTTTTGGTAGCATTTTGGTGAACTGGCAAGCACCAGCCCCAGGCAGCGTCAGGTTAGCGCCAGTACCGCTAACACCCACGCACGCACCGTACACCTCCCTTAGTGGTATAGTATCTGATCGGATCAATATCTGATCCGATCAGATCTATACTAGCGTCCCCAGCAGTTTAGGGTTCCCAAAAACGCAGTGTTAGCGGGATCAGCCCAGATACCTGCTAGCACCTGCGTTTTGCCCCTCCGCCCGGCCCAGCCCACCCAAGTGCAGTATCGATCGATCACTGTCACTTACAGAACACTAAACGCATAACTGCAGCGTTCACAGAGTCAGGCCTGATCCCTGCGATCGCTAACAGTTTTTTTGGTAGCGTTTTGGTGAACTGGCAAGCACCAGCCCCAGGCAGCGTCAGGTTAGCGCCAGTACCGCTAACACCCACGCACGCAGCGTACACCTCCCTTAGTGGTATAGTATCTGAACGGATCAATATCTGATCCGATCAGATCTATACTAGCGTCCCCAGCAGTTTAGGGTTCCCAAAAACGCAGTGTTAGCAGGATCAGCCCAGATACCTGCTAGCACCTGCGTTTTGCCCCTCCGCCCGGCCCGGCCCAGCCCACCCAAGTGCAGTATCGATCGATCACTGTCACTTACAAAACTCTAAACGCATAACTGCAGCGTTCGCAGAGTCAGGCCTGATCCCTGCGATCGCTAACAGTTTTTTTGGTAGCGTTTTGGGGAACTGGCAAGCGCCAGCGGCCTAGTACACCCCGGTCGTAATCAAACCAGCACTGCAGTAACACTTGGTGACGTGGCGAGTCCCATAAGTGCAGTTCAAGCTGGTGAGGTGGCAAGCACAAGTAGTGTCCCGCTGCCACCAAGAAGACAAACACAGGCCCGTCGTGCCCATAATGCCGTTCCTGCTGCATTCGCCAATCCTAATTGGGAACCCACCGCTTCTGCAGCGCCCGTACTTCCCCCATTCACATCCCCAACCAAATGCAGTCGGCTGCATGAGAGGCATTTTTATGTCCTCCCGAGTACCCCTACCCAGCGAACCCCCCAAAAAAGATGTTGTGTCTGCAGCAAGCGCGGATATAGGCGTGACACCCGCTATTATTGTCCCTCCTGTCCTGACAATCCTGGTCTTTGCATTGGTGATTGTTTTGAACGCTACCATGCACTAGTTGAGTATTAGCGTAGGGTACAGCATTGCACAGACTAGGCAAACTTTCACAGGGTCTCCCAAGATGCCATCGCATTTTGAGAGACCCGAACCTGGAACCGGTTACAGTTAGAAAAGTTAGTTACAAAAAAAGTGTAAAAAAAAAAAAATATATAAAATAAAAAAAAAATAGTTGTCGTTTTATTGTTCTCTCTCTCTCTATTCTCTCTCTATTGTTCTGCTCTTTTTTTTACTGTATTCTATTCTGCAATGTTTTATTGTTATTGTTATTATGTTTTATCATGTTTGTTTTTCAGGTATGTAATTATTTATACTTTACTGTTTACTGTGCTTTATTGTTAACCATTGTTAACCATTTTTTTGTCTTCAGGTACGCCATGCACGACTTTGAGTGGTTATACCAGAATGATGCCTGCAGGTTTAGGTATCATCTTGGTATCATTCTTTTCAGCCAGCGGTCGGCTTTCATGTAAAAGCAATCCTAGCGGCTAATTAGCCTCTAGACTGCTTTTACAAGCCGTGGGAGGGAATGCCCCCCCCCACCGTCTTCCGTGTTTTTCTCTGGCTCTCCTGTCTCAACAGGGAACCTGAGAATGCAGCCGGTGATTCAGCCTGCTGACCATAGAGCTGATCAGAGACCAGAGTGGCGCCAAACATCTCTATGGCCTAAGAAACCGGAAGCTACGAGCATTTCATGGCTTAGATTTCGCCGGATGTAAATAGCGCCATTGGGAAATTGGGGAAGCATTTTATCACACCGATCTTGGTGTGGTCAGATGCTTTGAGGGCAGAGGAGAGATCTAGGGTCTAATAGACCCCAATTTTTTCAAAAAAGAGTACCTGTCACTACCTATTGCTATCATAGGGGATATTTACATTCCCCGAGATAACAATAAAAATGATAAAAAAAAAAATATATGAAAGGAACAGTTTAAAAGTAAGATTAAAAAAGCAAAAAAATAATTAAGAAAAAAAAAAAAAAAAAAAAAGCACCCCTGTCGCTCCCTGCTCTCGCGCTAAGGCGAACGCAAGCGGCGGTCTGTCGTCAAACGTAAACAGCAATTGCACCATGCATGTGAGGTATCACCGCGAAGGCCAGATCGAGTGCAGTAATTTTTCCAGTAGACCTCCTCTGTAAATCTAAAGTGGTAACCTGTAAAGGCTTTTAAAGGTTTTTAAACATGTATTTATTTTGTTGCCACTGCACGTTTGTGCGCAATTTTAAAGCATGTCATGTTTGGTATCCATGTACTCCACCTAAGATCATCTTTTTTATTTCATCAAACATTTGGGCAATATAGTGTGTTTTAGTGCATTAAAATTTAAAAAAGTGTGTTTTTTCCCCAAAAAATGCGTTTGAAAAATCGCTGCGCAATTACTGTGTGAAAAAAAAAAATGAAACACCCACCATTTTAATCTGTAGGGCATTTGCTTTAAAAAAAATATATAATGTTTGGGGGTTCAAAGTAATTTTTTTGCAAAAAAAAATAACTTTTTCATGTAAACAATAAGTGTCAGAAAGGGCTTTGTCTTCAAGTGGTTAGAAGAGTGGGTGATGTGTGACATAAGCTTCTAAATGTTGTGCATAAAATGCCAGGACAGTTCAAAACCCCCCTAAATGACCCCATTTTGGAAAGTAGACACCCCAAGCTATTTGCTGAGAGTCATGTCGAGTCCATGGAATATTTTATATTGCGACACAAGTTGCGGGAAAGAGACAATTTTTTTTTTTTTTTTTGCACAAAGTTGTCACTAAATGATATATTGCTCAAACATGCCATGGAAATATGTGAAATTACACCCCAAAATACATTCTGCTGCTTCTCCTGAGTACGGGGATACCACATGTGTGAGACTTTTTGGGAGCCTAGCCGCGTACGGGACCCCGAAAACCAAGCACCGCCTTCAGGCTTTCTAAGGGCGTGAATTTTTGATTTCACTCTTCACTGCCTATCACAGTTTCGGAGGCCATGGAATGCCCAGGTGGCACAAAACCCCCCCAAATGACCCCATTTTGGAAAGTAGACACCCCAAGCTATTTGCTGAGAGGTATAGTGAGTATTTTGCAGACCTCACTTTTTGTCACAAAGTTTTGAAAATTGAAAAAAGAAAAAAAAAATGTTTTTTCTTGTCTTTCTTCATTTTCAAAAACAAATGAGAGCTGCAAAATACTCACCATGCCTCTCAGCAAATAGCTTGGGGTGTCTACTTTCCAAAATGGGGTCATTTGGGGGGGGTTTGTGCCACCTGGGCATTCCATGGCCTCCGAACCTGTGATAGGCAGTAAAGAGTGAAATCAAAAATTTTCACCCTTAGAAATCCTGAAGGCAGTGATTGGTTTTCGGGGTCCCGTACACGGCTAGGCTCCCAAAAAGTCCCACACATGTGGTATCCCCATACTCAGGAGAAGCAGATAAATGTATTTTGGGGTGCAATTCCACATATGCCCATGGCCTGTGTGAGCAATATATCATTTAGTGACAACTTTATGAAAAAAAAAAATAAAAAAATAAAAAAAGTGTCACTTTCCCGCAACTTGTGTCAAAATATAAAATATTCCATGGACTCAATATGCCTCTCAGCAAATAGCTTGGGGTGTCTACTTTCCAAAATGGGGTCATTTTTGGGGGTTTTGTGCCACCTGGGCATTCCATGGCCTCCGAAACTGTGATAGGCAGAGAAGAGTGAAATCATAAATTTACACTCTTAGAAATCCTGAAGGCAGTGATTGGTTTTCGGGGCCCCGTACGCGGCTAGGCTCCCAAAAAGTCCCACACATGTGGTATCCCCATACTCAGGAGAAGCAGCTGAATGTATTTTGGGGTGCAATTCCACATAGGCCCATGGCCTGTGTGAGCAATATATCATTTAGTGACAACTTTTTGTAAAAATTTTTTTTTTTTTTTTTTTTTTTTTGTCATTTTTCAATCACTTGGGACAAAAAAAATAAATATTCAATGGGTTCAACATGCCTCTCAGCAATTTCCTTGGGGTGTCTACTTTCCAAAATGGGGTCATTTGGGGGGGGTTTTGTACTGCCCTGCCATTTTAGCACCTCAAGAAATGACATAGGCAGTCATAAACTAAAAGCTGTGTAAATTACAGAAAATGTACCCTAGTTTGTAGACGCTATAACTTTTGCGCAAACCAATAAATATACGCTTATTGACATTTTTTTTACCAAAGACATGTGGCCGAATACATTTTGGCCTAAATGTATGACTAAAATTTAGTTTATTGGATTTTTTTTATAACAAAAAGTAGAAAATATCATTTTTTTTCAAAATTTTCGGTCTTTTTCCGTTTATAGCGCAAAAAATAAAAACCGCAGAGGTGATCAAATACCATCAAAAGAAAGCTCTATTTGTGGGAAGAAAAGGACGCAAATTTCGTTTGGGTACAGCATTGCATGACCGCGCAATTAGCAGTTAAAGCGACGCAGTGCCAAATTGGAAAAAGACCTCTGGTCCTTAGGCAGCATAATGGTCCGGGGCTCAAGTGGTTAACCTCGTTTCTCCACTCTATGACTGACGGAATCCGGTCCTGTCTCCAGTACTTCGGAATTAGTTTTTTTGCTGCATTTAACAAATGTGGGGTTATACTTTCTCTATATTTTTTGATAGGTCCAGTCATTCCATGAAATAAATATTGTATGGGCCCAAACTCTATGTGCTCTGTCGTCATTTTCTTAATCCAGGGGGCTACTAATTCCCAAAAACGCTTAATTATTGGGCACGTCCACCATAGATGAAGAAAAGTTCCCTTCTGTCCACAGCCCCTCCAGCATTTATCATTAGCTTCTGAAGAGATTTGTGCCATTTTAACTGGTGTCCTATACCATCTCGCTAGGAATTTATATGCCATTTCTTGCACCTTTGTACTTATGGAGGTAGTAAATGTTAACGATATCATTTTATTTATTTGTTTATCTGTCCACACTTGGCCTAGCTCCCTCTCCCATTCTTTCATGAAGTATGGGGGTTTCTTTTCTTGTTCTCCTAGGATCATTCTGTACATCCAGGATAGTGTATGCCCATCTTCTGATGTCTGTGCACACTTCCTCTCAAATGCGGTAAGTGTATTTATGGATCTTAACGGTTTTATTTTCTTAAGGAAGCTCGTCATTTGACGGTATTTCCATTCTGCCATTCTTGTCTCCCCAAATTTCAAGATCATCTCAGTCAGTGGTATTAAAACTCCCCTTGGGGCAAACTTACCGCAACTAATATTCCCGTCTTGTCCCCACGCCCCCAGACTTCCCGTCTTCTCCCCCGGGAGGAACCATGGAAATCCCTCCAGAGGGGTCAGAGGGGAGGTCTGTGGGGCATACCTGCCCTCTTTATTCATTCTATCCCATACTTCTAATGTATTCAGGGTTATTGGTGATGTCCATTGTGACAGCCCTCTCAGTGACCCTTGGATCCATGGTGCTCCTGCCAGGTTTCTCCCCGCCATCATCATTTCTGCCTGTACCCATGGTTTTCTATCTAGGTCATGGCACCAGTCTATTATTCTAACTAGCGCCATGGCCTTATAATAGGATGTTATATCCGGGAGTCCTAGGCCACCCTCCGCTCTACTCCTTCTTAAAATGTCGTACGCCAATCTAGGCCTTTTATCGTTCCATACAAAGGCCATTAATAGCCGACGCATTTGTTTAAGGAGACTCGCCGGCAACCTGATTGGCACTGTACGCAGCACATAAACTATTCTGGGCAGTATACTCATTTTTATGGCACTGATTCTTCCGAACCAGGTCAGGTATTTCCCCTTCCATTTCTTTAATTCTTCTGTTATTTCTTTCACTAATGAGCCATAATTCTGCTCCAACAATAGTTCATAGTCTGCGCTTATCTGTACCCCCAGGTATGTCAGCGACTCCCTGTTCCATATAAATGGGTATTTCTCCTTCAGTGTTCTCTCCATCTCTGCTGGGACGTGACTGGGGAGGATGACTGATTTCTCGAAATTAATCTTAAAGCCAGACACCCTTCCAAATTTCTGTACTTCTACCATCAATGCGGCTATAGATGTCTGGGGAGTGGACATAAAAAATAATAAATCGTCCGCATATGCTGCTACTTTATGTTCCGTATGGCCTATGTGCATCCCCGCTATCTCCTTGTTCTTTCTGATTCTACGCAAAAAGGGTTCCATTACTATTGCAAATATCAATGGGGACAGTGGGCACCCCTGCCTGGTACCGTTTTGTATGTTAAAGCATTCAGATACTGTCCCATTTACCCTAATTCTTGCTCTTGGTTTTGTGTATAGTGCCATAATCCATCCCAGCATTCTCTCCCCCAGTCCTATCCTCCCCAGTACTTCTCTCATAAAGCCCCAGTTCACTCTGTCGAAGGCTTTCTCCGCATCCATCGACAGAGTGATTCCTGGGGCTTCACCTGGGCCATATTGCATCCAATGCAGTATATGGAGTGCGCGGGTGGTGTTATCTCTTGCTTCTCGCCCCTTTACAAACCCTGCTTGATCTGGGTGCACTAAATCTCCTACATCTTCGTGTAGTCTCAGGGCCAGAATTTTTGCCAGTATCTTGGTGTCTGAGTTGAGCAGAGAGATTGGCCTGTAATTGGCACATACCTGGGGATCTTTTCCCTCTTTTGGCAAAACCGTTATGTACGCCAGTGATGCTTCTGAGGAGAGTGGATTTCCAGCACCCATAGAGTTGAAATAGTCACAAAGTGGCCTTACCAAAATTGGGAGAAATTTCTTGTAATATATGTTTGTCAGCCCATCCGGGCCCGGGCTTTTCCCTGGGGGTAGGGCTGCTATCACTCTGCTCAACTCTTCCACCGTGATTGGGCATTCCATAATCTCGGAGGTTTCTCTATTTAGTATGGGCATGTCTGCGTTCTCAATGTAATCCTTGATCTTATCTCTCCTTTGTTCCTCGCTTTCCCCTTCTTCAGATGGTTCTGTTTTGGAGATGTTATATAGTACCTCATAAAATTTACTAAATTCTTTTGCTATCGCCTTTGTGTCTATTATTTTCCTACCCTGAACTAGTAAGCTGTGCACATGTCTGGAGTCCTGTTGTTTTTTAAGTTGTTTTGCCAGTAGCTTACCGCATTTATTTCCTTGTTCATATGCTCTATTTGCGAAAAACCTAATTTTGTTCTTTGCTTTATATTCTAAATATTGCGCAAGCTCTGCCCGTACACTCTCCAGACATCTACCATCCACTGGATCGAGATTTTCCTTATGCTTTATCTCTAGGGTTCTGATCTTCTCTAGTAATTCGTCCATTTCCCTTTTGCTTTCCTTTTTCATATATGTGCCAATGGCAATTAAGTCCCCCCTCACAACCGCTTTGTGTGCTTCCCACACCACTTGATCTGACACTCCTTCCGTTTTATTTATTTCGAAATACTCCTTTAGCCTAACCCTTAATTTCTCCACTATGTCTTCTTTATCCAACAATGACTCGTTCAGACGCCAAGTTCGTTCCACCCGAGTCATTTGAGTTGGTTGAAGGGTCAAAATTATTGGAGCATGGTCAGACATAGTTATTGGTTCAATTGTACTTGTGCTGACATTCCCCAAGTAGAATTGATCCACCAAAAAGAGGTCTAGCCGTGAATACATATCGTGTATTTTAGAGTAATAGCTATAATCCCTGATACCTGGATGTAAAGCTCTCCAAGTATCCACTAGGTGTTGAGAGCGTAAAATTTGTTTAACCCGCTTTATGGCTTTAAAAGACACAGCAGTTCTACCCGTAGAGGTATCTATACTCGGCTCTAACACCATATTAAAATCTCCTCCTACTACTACACACCCTTCCTTAAATTCTTCCAGTTTTCTAAATACTTTAACCAGAAAGTTAGCTGTCCCAACATTGGGTGAATATATTGAAGCAAAGGTATATCGTCTCCCCTGTAGCGTGCCCTTTACAAACAAGTACCGACCTTCTGGGTCACTTTGCAGGGTCTCCGTAGTCCATGGGCATGATTTTTTGAACGCAATTGTGACCCCTCTTGCCCTCGCTATTGGGGATACTGCATGATACCATTGATTCAGTATATTCTGGGGCAAGCTTGGAATTGAGCTGCTCTTGAAATGGGTCTCCTGCAGGAAAACAACATCAGCTCCCCAATGTTGCAGCTCAACCCATAAGCGCCCTCTTTTA
Source organism: Lithobates septentrionalis (assembly GCA_037952835.1). Taxonomy (NCBI): domain Eukaryota; kingdom Metazoa; phylum Chordata; class Amphibia; order Anura; family Ranidae; genus Lithobates; species Lithobates septentrionalis. The sequence goes on from JBBDGP010000518.1 coordinate 1,215,254, forward strand.
ATTGAGGAATTCAAACCCCTCACATTATATGACAAAATTTTCAAAATGGCTGTCATTTCATTTCATTTTTAGAACGCCCAGCCCCTTGCCCTTGTTCTCTATCTTCTCCTCTGCCAATCCCACCCCCCCTTCTACCCCCCCCTCCCCATCATTCATTACTTCCAGACAAAAAACCCAAGAAAAACAAAAAATATACCACTCGTGTATCATAAATATATACCTTACATACTTACATCCTGTCCTCCCATACCACAAACCTTCCATTAGGGGTATTTCTAAAAATCGGGTATTTAGCTTGCGCACACCCACATCTCCTGTGCGCCTGCCACCACCCTTCCCTGCCTTCCGCAGGATTATTCTCCCCTTCAATTGGGGATGACCTATTGACCTACCTAAGGTACACATTCCCCACTACACCTTCCCTTCCAATCCCCCCCCTCTCCCCGGTATTACTCTATTAACCCCCTCCTGAGTGGGAAGGACAAAAAAAAATAAAAAAAATTGTCCTTTAAGTCCTTCTCTGGGCTATTCCCCTATTAACCTTTGCTGGTACTTCTTGCCATTTCTCTGCTCGTTGTAGGGGGGGCCCTAGACAACTTATTCTCCAGTCCACAAAGTCCACCATCGGGAGATCTCATTTTTCCACAAATACTTTTAGATCATCCTTCGTTCGCAATGTTGCGGTTCTTCCATTCCTGGAAGCTGTTAGACTGAAAGGGAACCCCCACCTATACTTGATCTCCGCCTTCCGTAAAATTTCCAGCAATGGGCGAACCGCCCCACGTTTAAAGAGAGTCCTTTTCGATATATCTGGATACAGAGCTATGTTTGAACCTTCAAATGTAATCCTAGGGTTATCACGTGCCATCTTCATTATACTCTCCTTCACTGCATATTTGTGCACTTTACATATTACATCTCTGGGTACGTCAGTTTTTGTGCTTTTGGAGTGGGCCCGGTGTATCCGGTCTATTTCTATAACATTAGGGGCTTGATCTCCTAAAATCTGTCCAAACATTTTTTGTGCCACTGGGGCTAGTTCTGTCGCTGTGATTGACTCTTTCAGTCCCTTTATACGTATATTTTGGCGTTTATCCCTATTCTCATATTCATCCAGCTGGTCCCTGTATGCATTTAAAGTTTCTTCATATTTTTTCATGGATTCTTGAGTTTCCATCACAGCTTGTATAATGACTTCTTGTTCTTTTTCCATCCCCTCTACTCTGTATCCCAGGTCCCTGACGTCCTCTTTTACGCTTGCTACTGCTTGCATACAAGACTGTTCAACTGCATTTATTAATTGCTGAATATCACTTTTAGTGGGAAGGGCCTTCAACAGACCCCAGATATCCCTTTCTGGGTCTACACTTTGTCCAGTCCATCCTTGCGGGTTCCCTTCACCGTTTTGGAGGCTCTCTTGGTCACAGTCCATGACATGTCTCTGCGGTGACCCACATCTTCCCTCTCCCCCACCTTTTATATTTGGGTGTTCCTGACTATTACTTCGGTCCATGTTGGGGGTTGGGTCCTCTCCTTCTCTTGCTCTCATCCTCCCCATATCTGTGGTCTCAGACTCTTCTTGAGTCTGTCTATTATCCTCCCCCTGTGTCACTGTACCCCGGCTTCCCGTTGATTTACTTTGTATGGCCGTTTCTAAATGTCCATTACCAGGAACTAACTGGCCTATATTTTTAGCCCCTTTTACCTGGGGGCAGCTAGACTATTTACATTTAGTGCAGTGCGTCCTGCTCACAGTGTTCAGCTAGATCCGTTCCTGTTATCTTCCTACTGACAGGCAGGCTTGTCTTGTTACAGTATTTACAGCTACCTGAAGAAAATTACTGGTGTTCTTTTGATCCTATTAGTACCACAGTCAGGCAGCTAGACTATTTACATTTAGTGCAGTGCGTCCTGCTCACAGTGTTCAGCTAGATCCGTTCCTGTTATCTTCCTACTGACAGGCAGGCTTGTCTTGTTACAGTATTTACAGCTACCTGAAGAAAATTACTGGTGTTTTTTTGATCCTATTAGTACCACAGTCAGGCAGCTAGACTATTTACATTTAGTGCAGTGCGTCCTGCTCACAGTGTTCAGCTAGATCCGTTCCTGTTATCTTCCTACTGACAGGCAGGCTTGTCTTGTTACAGTATTTACAGCTACCTGAAGAAAATTGCTGGTGTTCTTTTGATCCTATTAGTACCACAGTCAGGCAGCTAGACTATTTACATTAAGTGCAGTGCGTTCTGCTCACAGTGTTCAGCTAGATCCGTTCCTGTTATCTTCTTACTGACAGGCAGGCTTGTCTTGTTACAGTATTTACAGCTACCTGAAGAAAATTACTGGTGTTCTTTTCATCCTATTAGTACCACAGTCAGGCAGCTAGACTATTTACATTTAGTGCAGTGCGTCCTGCTCACAGTGTTCAGCTAGATCCGTTCCTGTTATCTTCTTACTGACAGGCAGGCTTGTCTTGTTACAGTAAATACAGCTACCTGAAGAAAATTGCTGGTGTTCTTTTGATCCTATTAGTACCACAGTCAGGCAGCTAGACTATTTACAGTTAGTGCAGTGCGTCCTGCTCACAGTGTTCAGCTAAACCTACAAGTTAGTGGGGTGCGTCCACCTCACAGTGTTCAGCTAAAGCTACCCGTAGAAGGTTGGTGGTGTTCTCATACTACAGGCAGGCAGTTGATTTTGCTAGCTGCAGTATCAGTACATATATATATATATATATATATATATATATATATATATATATATATATATATATCCCAGCTTAGTGCAGCTACAGGCCATTAGTATGTCTGGAAGGCCAAGAAGGAGAGGCAGACAGTCACAGGCCAATAAGAGAGGGCAAGCAGGCTCTGTGTCTAGTGCTGGTCGTGGAGACGGTGCATCCTCATCAGCACGTGGCCATGGGACACGCTTGGCCTTTTTTTCGGCAGCTGGCCGTGTTGAGCCGCAACATGCGGAAGACTTGGTCGAGTGGATGACCAAGTCGTCCTCATCCTCCTCATCCTCTCTCACCCATGCCCAGGGTACTTTGTCTGGCAAAGCAGCGGCCTCGGCTCAATGTCATCAGTGACTCCTTCCCTAGCCCCACCATGTCCTCCTGAGGAGTCCCTCGAACTGTTTGACCACAGTGTTGGGTACATGCTCCAGGAGGATGCCCAGCGTTTGGAAGGCTCTGATGATGATACTGAGCTCGATGAAGGCAGTAACATTAGCACGGACAGAGGGGGTGCCCAAGAAGGACAGCAATCTGGCAGTCATGCTCCCCCTGCTGCAGCATACTGCCAGGTTTGCTCCAGTGATGAGGAGGGAGGGGATGATGAGGTCACTGACTCAACGTGGGTGCCTGATAGGAGAGAGGAGGAGGAGGAGGAGGCGGCACATCACCAACGAGGCAGTATGCCCTCCAGGGGCCAGCCTAAGGGCAGCACATTGACTGCATCACACCCCAAAGCTCCACATGTGCAGGGCGCTGCAGTCTCTGCGCGTTATTCAAAAAGTTCTTTGGTGTGGGCCTTTTTTGAGACGAGTGCATCAGATCTCACCGCTGCTATTTGCAACATATGTCTCAAGCGTATCTCGCGTGGCCAAAACATCTCCCGCTTGAGTACCACATGCTTGACCAGACATATGTTGACCTGCCATGCAGTTCGTTGGCAAGCGTATCTAAAAGACCCACACCAAAGAACAAAGAGGACCTCTCCTTGCTCCTCATCAGCTGAGATTTCCAACCCCACTAGACCTTCAGTCCTCTCTGAGACCTGCACTGAGAGTAATGAAGGTGTAGAATTAGGTGTGTCACAGCCAAGTACTTGTGGGCAATCTGCTTTTGGTACACCGACGTCAGATTGTACCAGGCAAATTTCCCTGCCCCAGCTGCTGCACCGCCGAAAGAAGTTTGCTCCCAGCCATCCACATGCCCAGCGGTTGAATGCTAGCTTGGCAAAATTGCTAGCACTTCAACTGCTGCCTTTTCAGTTGGTAGACTCTGCCCCCTTCCGTGAGTTTGTGGAATGTGCGGTTCCTCAGTGGCAGGTACCCAAACGCCACTTTTTCTCACGGAAGGCGATTCCGGCTCTCTACCGGCATGTGGAAGGCAATGTCCATGCCTCGCTGGACAGGGCGGTCAGCGGTAAGGTGCATATTACCGCTGACTCATGGTCCAGCAGGCATGGACAGGGACGTTACCTACGTTTCACGGCTCATTGGGTGACTCTGCTGGCAGCTGGGAAGGATGCAGGACAAGGTGCAGTAGTGTTGGAGGTTGTTCCGCCACCACGCCTCCAAAATGCTAATGATTGTGACACACCTCTCTCCTCCACCCCCTCCTCTTCTTCTTCCTCCATGGCCTCTTCCTGTGCTTTGTCCTCGGAACCAGCAGTGCTCCGTAGCCGTTCAAGGGGCTACGCAAGTACGCAGGCCAAAAGATGCCATGTGGTGCTTGAGCTGGTGTGCTTGGGGGACAGGAGCCACACTGGGGCAGAGGTTCTGTCAGCTCTGCAGGGGCAGGTTCAGAGGTGGTTGACGCCACGCCAACTTAAGGCAGGAATGGTGGTTTGCGACAATGGCACCAACCTCCTCTCTGCCCTCCGACAGGGACAAATGACCCATGTGCCCTGTTTGGCTCACGTCCTTAACTTGGTGGTGCAGCGGTTCTTGGGCAGGTACCCGGGCTTACAGGATGTCCTGAGGCAGGCCAGGAAAGTCTGTGTGCATTTCCGCCGGTCATATAATGCCAGTGCTCGGCTGACGGACCTCCAAAAGGAGTTTAACCTGCCCAAGAACCGCCTAATCTGTGACATGCCCACCAGGTGGAACTCAACGTTGGCCATGCTGCAGAGGCTGCACACGCAGCAGAGGGCCATCAATGAGTACCTGTGCGACTATGGCACCAGGACAGGGTCAGGGTAGCTTGGTTTTTTTTCCCCACGCCAGTGGGCCATGATCAGGGATGCATACACTGTCCTGTCACCATTTGAGGAGGCCACGAGAATGGTGAGCAGTGACAGTGCATGCATCAGTGACACTGTCCCCCTTGTCCACCTGTTGGAGCACACGCTGCGTGGAATAATGGACAGGGCACTTGAGGCAGAACAGAGGCAGGAAGAGGAAGACTTCCTTAGCTCTCAAGGCCCCCTTTATCCAGACAGTGTTCCTGCGTGCCCGCCGATCACACAGGAAGAGGAGGAGGAGGAGGAGGAGGAAGATTGTGTCAGTATGGAGGTGGAGCCTGGCACTCAGCATCAGCAGGAGTCTTTAAGGGATCAGTCCCAAGAAACACATGGACTTGTACGTGGCTGGGAGGAGGTGGCTGCGGACCATGTCGTCCTTAGTGACCCAGAGGACTCCGGACCGAATGCCTCAGCAAACCTACGCTGCATGGCCTCCCTGATCCTGCAAAGCCTGCGTAAGTACTGGAAATAGATAAGGAATGAGTACAGCGCTGCTCCGATGATGTTAAAGGAATAATTACACAGTAAGCGGCTAACACACCTCTAAGACTAAGAAGTAAAGAATCAACAAATATAAATATAGTGTAGCGCTATGTGTAAAAATACAAGAGTTTAGATTCGAGCCATCCTACAATGGCCAGAAGATAAACCAAAAAATACTTCAAAGAATTAAATAGAAAGTGACTCAATGGAAAGAATTGTGCTAAATATTACAAAATAACATATAAAGCATGATAGCGATGCACCAGTGAAAAGTGGAAACAAAACCAAAGTATAAATGTATATATAAATTAATCAACTGTGAATAAAGTCCATATATATTGATAAAATGTGTTCTTGATAAAAATCAAAAACCGCCACCAACAGTCTCTGAGGATTGGCTGATGAGGACAACAACGGAGTATCACTGGTGGGTGAAAACGGTAAAACACCAAATCCAATGTGACGTCTAAGTGTGTGTCAAAACCATCACCATAGCATCTGAGGAGGCTTACCGGAAGCAGGGGACTTGAAAAGACATACGTCTTACAAGTCACAAAAAACTTATTTAGCCACCAAGGCTAGCAGGATAAAGCATCGGGTTTCCACAGCTTCAAATAGGGGAGAGGGGGGGTCTGTCGACAGCTTCACCCGTCCAGACGTATCAGCAGGCCAACCGGATGTTTAATTGGAACCATGAGAGAAGGAAAACTCACATGGCATGATATCGTTTAAAAAGCATGCATTTATTTAAAACAATAAAAAAGAAACACTCACATGGTATAAGGATATATACAGCTTAAATGGTATCAAACGCGTTGATCATAGAGGGTCCACCCTGTTGGTGGTGGTTTTTGATTTTTATCAAGAACACATTTTATCAATATATATGGACTTTATTCACAGTTGATTAATTTATATATACATTTATACTTTGGTTTTGTTTCCACTTTTCACTGGTGCATCGCTATCATGCTTTATATGTTATTTTGTAATATTTAGCACAATTCTTTCCATTGAGTCACTTTCTATTTAATTCTTTGAAGTATTTTTTGGTTTATCTTCTGGCCATTGTAGGATGGCTCGAATCTAAACTCTTGTATTTTTACACAAAGCCTGCGTAAGGATCCTCGTATTCGTGGTATCAAGGAGAAGGACCAATACTGGCTGGCAACCCTCCTTGATCCACGTTACAAGGGTAAGGTTGCGGACCTTATCTTGCCATCGCAGAGGGAGCAGAGGATGAAACATCTTCGGGAGGCCTTGCAGAAAGGTCTGTGCAACGCGTTCCCAGAGACTGGGAGGTTACAAACTCCTGTTTCTGGACAACGTGTTGCTGAGGCTTCGGTCAGTCAAAGAAGGAGCGGTGGAGAAGGTGGCCGTCTGACCGATGCGTTCAGACAATGTTTTGGTCCGCAGCCCCAAGGTATGATCGGTTCCAGCAACCATCGCCAGCTTCTGTTTTACATGGTGCAGGAATACCTAGGGGCAAGATCAGACTTGGACACCTTTCCCACCGAAAATCCTCTGGGTTACTGGGTCTTGAGGATGGATCACTGGCCAGAGCTTGCACAGTATGCAATTGAGCTACTGGCCTGTCCTGCATCCAGCGTTCTTTCGGAACGCACATTCAGTGCTGCTGGAGGCGTGGTAACCGATCACAGGGTGCGTCTGTCCACCGACTCGGTCGATCGACTGACCTTCATAAAAATGAATCAGTCTTGGATCACCACCAGCTACCAAGCACCTGATGCTGATGTAACCGAATAATTTTTTTTGAAATCTCAGATCTCTTCAAAGACTGCCTATGCTGATGCTGAGTGACTATCCCTGAGTAATTATCCTCTTCCTCCTCAATCATCACGCTGATAGCTTGTAAGAACATTTTTGGTTCTGGGTGCCACCACCAGTGCCTGAGGCACAATTTTTCAGCCCCTGTTTAACAGGGGCGTGTAATTACAATTTTTGATGCAATACTTTGCAGCAGGGCTCGTTCCTGCGTTCCAACTAGAGTGTCTGTGAGGGGTTGCAGTGTTGTGGCACCAGCACCAGTGCCTAAGGCCCAATTTTTCTGCCCCTGTTTAACAGGGGCGTGTAATTACAATTTTTGATGCAATACTTTGCAGCAGGGCTCGTTCCTGCGTTCCAACTAGAGTGTCTGTGAGGGGTTGCAGTGTTGTGGCACCAGCACCAGTGCCTAAGGCCCAATTTTTCTGCCCCTGTTTAACAGGGGCGTGTAATTACAATTTTTAATGCAATACTTTGCAGCAGGGCTCGTTCCTGCGTTCCAACTAGAGTGTCTGTGAGGGGTTGCAGTGTTCTGGCACCAGCACCAGTGCCTAAGGCCCATTTTTTCTGCCCCTGTTTAACAGGGGCGTGTAATTACAATTTTTGATGCAATACTTTGCAGCAGGGCTCGTTCCTGCGTTCCAACTAGAGTGTCTGTGAGGGGTTGCAGTGTTGTGGCACCAGCACCAGTGCCTAAGGCCCAATTTTTCTGCCCCTGTTTAACAGGGGCGTGTAATTACAATTTTTGATGCAATACTTTGCAGCAGGGCTTGTTCCTGCGTTCCAACTAGAGTGTCTGTGAGAGGTTGCAGTGTTGTGGCACCAGCACCAGTGCCTAAGGCCCAATTTTTCTGCCCCTGTTTAACAGGGGCGTGTAATTACAATTTTTGATGCAATACTTTGCAGCAGGGCTTGTTCCTGCGTTCCAACTAGAGTGTCTGTGAGGGGTTGCAGTGTTGTGGCACCAGCACCAGTGCCTAAGGCCTAATTTTTCAGCTCCTGTTCAACAGGGGCATGTAATTACAATTCTTGATCTAATATTTCACAGCAGGGCCCTGTGAGGGCTTACAGTGTTGTGGCCACAACAACACCTAAGGCCCAAATTTCTGCTGAGTATATAGGGCAGGACCCTACTTTCAAACATCTAACTTACAAACGACTCCTACTTGCAAACGGAAGGAGACAACAGGAAGTGAGGTGAAATCTACCCCTAGGAAGGGAAATTCTCTCCTGTAAGAGTTAATATGGGAAAAACATTTCTCCTTTCCACTGATGCTTTCCAATTCTTGTTCCACAAAAAAACCCAAATTTTCAAAAAACATTTTTCATTGGGACAAAAAGTGAGGTGAAATCTTCTGAAGAGGAGGAAAGACAGCAAAACAAATGTCACAGGGGTGATAACCCTTCCCTATGTTTTCCAAAAAGCTTAAAAAAGATTTTTTGGCTGGAGCTAAACACGTTAAAAATGTACCCGTTCAAAATTACAAACAGATTCTACTTAACAACAAACCTACAGTCCCTGTCTTGTTTGCACCGCCTGTATACTGCTGTTCAGAGTATATAGGGCCTGGTGGCCCCACACCTTTCCTTATTTTAATTTGGGTGCGGGGTTCCCCTTAATATCCATACAAGACCCAAAGGGCCTGGTAATGGACTGGGGGGTACCCATGCCGTTTGTCTCACTGATTTTCATCCATATTGCCAGGACCCGACATTACATTAAACCCGCAAGCAGTTTTAAATGAGATTTTTTCCTTTAAAAATGACATTTGGTGCAGGGACTGTTCTAAACACGGGAAACACGCGTCACTTTACAGGCATACTATAGACACCCCCCAGGTACGATATTTAAAGGAATATTTCACTTTTTTTTTTTACTTTAAGCATCATTAAAATCACTGCTCCCGAAAAAAAGGCAGTTTTTAAAAGTTTTTTTTGCATTGATACATGTCCCCTGGGGTAGGACCTGAGTCCCCAAACCCTTTTTAGGACAATACCATGCAAATTAGCCTTTAAAATGAGCACTTTTGATTTCGACCGTTCGAGTCCCATAGACGTGACTGTTGGATACCAGATGTTACTCTAAACATATCTATACCCCCCTTTGTTCTTAATCCCCTATAAATTAAGACCACACCATTCATTGGGGTATAAAAGGCCGTAGCAGCCTACTTTATTTATATAAAAAATAGTTTTATTCAAAAATAACTATGGAAAAAATATCCATCAATAAACAAAACAATAACGTACGGAAAAAAGAGAGCGTTGGTCTGGGCAATAACATTTTGACACTCAATCCGATGGCCATCACCAAAAAATTATGGCACTGCAGTCCATCTCAAATATATCAAAAATTAGGCCTCAAGCCGACAAGCTGGCTCAGAGACTGCCAGTGACCGCAGTGCCCCCATATCACTTCCCGGCTAACCTCCGTTAGCCGGGAACCAGCATCTGGACCCATACAACGTCAGGTCCCACTCTTACTTGCCATCTTCCTTCCCTTGCGCAGACCAACGCCCGCCACAGCACCCTAAGAGTAAAAACCTTACTCGCGGGTGCCCTCCCAAACCCGAAGAGCTCGCTGAATCCCGTCCTGCAATCCCAAGTTCCATAAATCAATTCCCACCTCATTGAGATGGACGCCGTCAGCCCTCAAGTACCTCCAGGTCTCAAATTCCAACTCCATATGCCTTATAGCCAAACCCCCATTATTAACTACAAATTTGCTCACTTCCCGGTTAATCTTCCTCCTGGCCCTGTTAACGCCTGCCACCGACCTGGCCATCCTCCAAGATCTACAAGCCACCATATCTGACCACACTATAATAGTATGGGGAAAATCCGCCATCAATCGCCGCACATCACATTTGATGTCCCGCGCGATATCCACCATGGAACGCAATCCTAGGTCATTACCCCCCGCATGAACCACCAAGATGTCCGGTGGTCTGTCTCGCTGGGAGTGGCGCTGCACTTCTGGCACTAATCTGCCCCATAACATGCCCGGTATACCCAACCATTTTATGCATACTTCTCTCCTGTTAAACCCCAACTGCCTGCCCTCATGTCGAGCATCCCTCCTTCTTGCCCCCCAACACACATAAGAATGGCCCATAATCCAGACCAATCTTGCCACCGGACCTGAAATTAGAAGAAGACAAGAAAAACTAACCACTAACAATTTAGTGATGAAAAACCACTAACGTCTATAACTGAAACATTAACGACATCAAACTTGCCTGCAATATTTCTCTTCCTCATCCTTACCCTTTTTTTTTTTTTTATATTCCTACCACCAAATGAGGACGTACATAAGATTGGAACCTGTTGGATTCCCACCTCCCAATACGTTTCACCGACTCCACATCGAGACCATGCTTGGATGCCTCTGTAGCAGCCCCAATCCTGAACGAATGGGAAGAAAATTCCTTTTCTTCCAATCCTACCCCCTTCAAACATCTTCGAAAAACTACTGCAAACTGAAACCTGGATAGCCAACTACCATCCCGATGCACCAACAAGGAACCCTTGAAATCTGGACGCACCGCTAAAAATTCCCTGACCGTGGCCACCGGACACAAAGGGGAACCATGAACCGGAAAAACTTGTACCACCTTACCTTTTCCTACCTGATCCGTTTTTGACCTCTTGAAAAACACCTGCAACATCTCCTTATCCAACTTCACATCCTGGTACCCCAAACCCCCTTCTACCTTTTTTGAAGGACTAACCAGTTCCCCTATCCTGAATGCCCCAAAGAACGCTAACACAAAAGCCACCTTAAACAACAAAACTTCGTATTCAGATGAACACACCACTTTCAATTGATCAACAACACCCCCCAAAATTTCGAAAGTAACCGGTCTCCTGGAGTCCCGCTTCACCACCGACCTCCTGTAGCCCTTTAGCGCTTGTCTCACACGAAAGTCTTTTGTTACGTCCGGCTGTCCCTGTAACTTGAGCAGGAAAGCCAACCCTGCTAAGTTCGCACTAATCACAGATGCCGACATACCTTCCTCCATTTTCCTAATAAGAAAATATAACAGTAACAAATTCACTGCCTGCCCGATCGGTTCCTCCCCAATCCCTTCCACAAAAGCCGTCCACTCCTTCCATACCTTTTGGTATGCTGACCAGGTGCCCCCACTTACCGACCGCTCAATCCATCCTGCGGCGACTCTAATGCTATGTCCCACATCCACTCGGGACAAGGCACCCCGCGTTGCTCCGCCTCCGGCGCCAACTCTCGGAACCTGTCCCACTGGAATCGAGACAACGCGTCAGCTATCACATTTTCCACCCCCGGTAAGTGAACAGCATGAATGAAAATATTCAATTGTAAACATCTTAACACTAAATGCTGTAGCAACCTGATCACTGGCGGAGAGGACGCCGTGATCCTATTTATCACTTGCACTACCCCTAAGTTATCGCCATGAAAACGCACCTTCCGATCCCTGAAAGATGCTCCCCATAATTCCACCGCCAGCACCACTGGAAACAATTCCAGCAGCACTAAGTTCTTCGTGAACCCTCCTGCTACCCAAGATTGTGGCCAAGGACCAGCACTCCACTGCCCCTGAAAAAACGCACCAAAACCAGTGGCACCCGCCGCATCAGTAAAGAGCTCCAAGTCAAAATTGCTGACTGGGCCCGACATCCACATTGCCCTGCCATTAAATGACTCCAAAAAGGTATGCCATACCCTTAAATCTTCCCTGTGCGTTTTTTTGATCCTAACGAAATGCCTTGGTGATTGTATGCCACTTGTGCTAGCCGCAAGCCTGCGGCTAAACACTCTCCCCATCGGTAGTATCCGGCACGCAAAATTACGTTTTCCCAACACCGACTGCAACACCCGCAGCTGAACTTTTTGCAAACCTATTAAACCTGCAACCTCTTTTTTTAAATGCTCCAACTTGTCGTCTGGCAGCCTGCATTCCATTGCCTCCGAATCCAAGATTATGCCCAGAAATTTGATGACCGTGCATGGTCCCTCCGTCTTGTCCGCCGCCAACGGAATGCCGAATCTGTCAGTGATATGTGCCAACGTCGCCATGAGCACCGCGCAGATTCTGGATGAAGCTGGGCCGATACAAAGGAAATCGTCCAAGTAGTGAATGACTGAATTCACCCCTGACACGTCCCTCACCACCCATTCCACGAACGAGCTAAATTGCTCGAATAACGCGCATGACACTGAGCAGCCCATTGGCAAGCACTTGTCTACATAGAATTCACCATTCTAATGGCAGCCCAGCAGTCGAAAACTTTCCGGGTGAACCGGCAGCAGGCGAAATGCCGATTCCACATCTGCCTTTGCCATCAAGGCCCCCTTACCGTAATGCCGTACCCATCCTACTGCCGCATCAAATGACGTATACGTCACCGAGCACTCCTCCTGGCCAATGGCATCATTCACCGACCCACCCTTAGGGAACGATAAGTGGTGAATTAGCCTAAATTTGTTGGGTCCCTTCTTGGGCACAACCCCCAATGGAGATACAACCAGATCTGCCAGAGGTGCCTCGGCGAAAGGGCCACCCATTCTACCCATTGCAACCTCCTTCTTCAGTTTCTCTGAAACCACCTCCGGATGTTGCAATGCAGAACGTAAATTTTTTGGCACAGGAGGAACAACCGTTAGCGTACATGGGATCCTAAAGCCTAACGAAAAACCTTCCTCTAACAGGACTGCCGCTCTCCTATCCGGATACCTACCTAGAAACGGCCGCATCCTTTCCACTTTCACCGGAGTCCTCCCTTTTGTTTCCAGCGTCACCTGTTCGTCCCTTACTTTGCTTAAAGCATCTTGACGCTGGATGCATTCCCCCGCAGCCTGTACACTCGTGTTTATACTTACACGTGGCCCCAAACTTGCAGGCCCCTGTGTTGTACTGCCAGCAGATCCCTTTCTTATTTCCTGCCGAGTGTCCCTGGGCTGAAGGTCCACCGGCTCCCCCCTGAAAAAACTGGTTAGGAGCCCTCCCCGTTGTCATCAGGCGCATCCACAGGCTGATGTCCTTGTGGTCCCAACGAAGCTCCGGACGCACCGCTCTCCTCTGCCTGAACTGTTCGTCGTACCGGAGCCACGCTGTGCCACCGTAGACTCTGTACGCTTCCCCTATCGCATCTTGATAGCAAAATAACGCGGAACAGTGTTCCGGCTGCTTTTCCCCGATCACACTTGCCATGATAGCAAATGCCTGCAACCAATTCGTAAATGTCCTAGGGATTAAACAATATCTTCTCTTCTCCTCGTCGTCTTTCTTGGAACTATCGGGTTTAACCCTATCCAAGTTAAACTTCTCTAGGGGCAACAATGAAAAAATTTCTACGTACTCACCCTTCCACAGTTTTTCTCGAACCTCCTGCTTCAGGTGAGCTCCTAATGGCCCCTCAAAACACACATATACCTCACAACGTGCTGCGTCCCCCAATCTAGTTATATCCTGCCTACCCGCGACTTCCTTAGCCGCCACAGCATTGTCCGTCCCCTGCTTATCACCGCTCGCCACTGCCTCCAGCACCGCAGGTGGTGCCGCCACCGCTGGCAAAGCTACTGTTAAATCTGCACTCCCAGTTGTCGGGACCCATGCCGTCGCCGGTACCGGAGCCGGCCGTTCTACCGCCTCAAACTTCTGTACCAACTCCTTGATGCCCGCCAAGAACCCCAATAAACCAGAAACCCCCTCAGCAGGCCCAACGCTTACTCCACTAGCACTTGACCCCCCGACAGTAACCCCTGTCCCTGCCATGTCATTACTACCTATAGTATGCCCTGATGTAAGAGACTTACCGGGCTGCACAGGTAACGTCCCATCAGCCGACCTTCCGCCCACTGCTGCTCTCCTGGAAGGAGGGTGCGCCTCCTCTTCCGATCTGGATCCTTCCTCCACCACGCCAGGGATCTCCTCTTCCTCCTCAGATGAGGGCCCGCTAGGCCTGCCGACCATAGCTGCTGCAGCCACCTCCATGTTTCCCCTCCTCTGCGCATTCACCGTTCCGCCCGACTTCAGGACAGCCTTACCAGGACCGGTGTGGGAAACCACAGTCCTGCCGGCCTCCGCTCTCCTGCTCACCATGCCCGATCGGCCTCTCTCTCCTCTCTTCTGGTCCCCTGCCGCAGATGCAGATGGCCCGGGCACCCCCGCTCTTGTCCTGGCCTGCGCTCCTGCTGGGCCGCCCGCCATATTCCTGGGGGCGGGGCTTGCGCTCCTTGCCGATCCACTCCGCCTGGGCCTCAGCTCCGCTCTCTCCTCTTCCCGCCCCGCATTCCGGTCCACTGCGGCCGCATAACCGCTGCTTCCTTCTCCCCCAGCCGCTCTTTTTGACGGTTGGCCCGCCGGGAGCCCCGCACCGGGACTGCCCCGCTGCTGCTGTGATGTCCCTGGATGCTCTGGGGAGAAACGCTCCGGCGGCCTAGAGCGGCGCGCTCTGTTACCGGTTCTCCCACTTTCCACCGGTAGCCGCTCTTCTCCTGCCAGCGCTGCACCGACCGCTGCCTGGAGCCAAGCTGTGCCCCGCACCGCCGCTTCTTCCCTCAGCTGGGCCATGATCCGCTCGATCTCTGCCATGCTGCCTCTGAACTTTCCACAACTTTCTGCTTGTACTTCCCAGGGCGGGCCTACTATTTATCAGTCCCCTCCCTGTGTTATCCTCCCCCTCGGCACCTTGTCTCCACCCACTCATTAATTAACCCTGTTACCTCCGTCATGTGCGCCTTGCACATACCTCATTTTATTCGGCTGCTCCAGGCTTTTCTTCAATGGGGTTCTAACGTTCATGCGAACTTTTGGTCCGTTCACAGGTTCTGGTGCGAACCGAACCGGGGGGTGTTCGGCTCATCCCTAGTGGAGAGCTCCGACATGGCTTTTCCCTTTCAGAAAGCTCATTCTTCTAACTTTGTAGCTCACCCGCTTGCAATTCTGTAGCAAGTTTGCAAGGGAAAATAAATCAAAGACTTTGCCACCCTTACCTTGTAAAGTAAGAGAACGGATGAAAAAAAAGGGTTTGCATGCACCCAGTGCAAGCCCCAGTGGCCTAATGGATAAGGCGTTGGCCTCCTAAGCCAGGGAGTGTGGGTTCGAGTCCCATCTTGGGTGCTCGAGATCTTGCTTGGCTCTTTCTAAAGCAAGACTTTAAAGTAAAATCTTTAGAACTTCCCTTTCCTGATGCCTTAATTAATATGTGTGCCTCTTACTAGTAGAACTCACATTAGTTGAGCATCATGCTATCAACTGAACAGAATCTTCTGCAAGATGGCTACAAGTCCTCTTGTCCAATACCAAATCTCCTGCAATGTTTCTGCCAAATAATGTCTTCAACTCCCCACAAAGGAAAAGCTGCTTTTATTAGGAAGGAGCTTTGCATTTTGTCCGACGTTCTCCTGACATCCCATTGTGGCATGCAAATCCGGTGGGCAATATCATTTTTTCTTTCAAAAAAGTTTTACTTTTTATTTTTAAGAAACTGTCCTTGAGCTCCAGTCAAGTGTTTTTTTTTCTAGGAGTACTTATAAGCTACCATTTCTTGCTATGAGAGAAAATCAATCCTTTTTTGTCTGGGGTAAGCAGGATTTTAGGTTTTGGATCACTTGGAGGCCTATTTTAAACCAAGGAGAGATGGATAATGGATCTTCCAGATGGCACCTGTGCTCCAGTGGTGCAATCGGTCAGCGCACGGTACTTATAAGACAGTATCTGTTGAGCAATGCTGAGGTTGTGAGTTTGAGCCTCACCTGGAGCATGCTTTTTCTTGCTTTTTGCCTTTCTTAATGGAAAATATCATCTGCACTTGCACCCTACGGCCTGAGAACTTTACCGCAAGGCAGTAAGCGCCCAAAGAAACTCAAGGTTCTTTCCTCAGTGGTGCTTGAATGAGTTGTCTTTCAGTTCTGCCCCGTACACACGGTCGGATTTTCCGATGGAAAATGTCCGATCGGAGCGTGTTTGTGGGCTCCATCGGACATTTTCCATCGGATTCTCCGACACACAAAGTTGGAGAGCAGGCTATAAAATTTTCCGACAACAAAATCCGTTGTCGGAAATTCCGATCGTGTGTACACAAATCCGACGGACAAAGTGCCACGCATGCTCTGAATAAATAAAGAGATGAAAGCTATTGGCCACTGCCCCATTTATAGTCTCGACGTACGTGTTTTACGTCACCACGTTCAGAACGATCAGATTTTCCGACAACTTTGTGTGACCGTGTGTATGCAAGACAAGTTTGAGCCAACATCTGTCGGAAAAAATCCTAGGATTTTGTTGTCGGAATGTCCGAACAAAGTCCGACCGTGTGTACGGGGCATTACACTGACCACATTCTTTAAATTCTGGACCAAAACTGATAACGAGAATGTGCGCCTTCTACTTGCTGAAAAGAGGTGTGGAGAGCTGCGACATGGCTTTTCCCTTTCAGAAAGCTCATTCTTCTAACTTTGTAGCTCAAACCGCTTGCAATTCTGTAGCAAGTTTGCAAGGGAAAATAAATCAAAGACTTTGCCACCCTTACCTTGTAAAGTAAGAGAACGGATAACTTATGAATGAAAAAAAAAGGGTTTGCATGCACCTAGAGCAAGCCACAGTGGCCTAATGGATAAGGCACTGGCCTCCTAAACCAGGGATTGTGGATTTGAGTCCCATCTGCGGTGCTTGAGATATTGCTTGGCTCTTTCTAGGCACATTCTAAAGCAAGGCTTTAAAATAAAATCTTTAGAAGTTCCCTATCATGATGCCTTAATTAATATGTGTGCCTCTTACTAGTAGAACTCACATTAGTTGAGCATCATGCTATCAGCTGAACAGAATCTGCTATAAGTTCTCTTGTCCAAAACTAAATCTCCTGCAACGTTTCTGCCAAACAATGTCTTCAACTCCTCACAAAGGAAAAGCTGCTTTTATTAGGAAGGAGCTTTGCATTTTGTCCGACGTTCTCCTGACATCCCATTGTGGCATGCAAATCCGGTGGGCTAAAATCTTCAAGCAAAAAGGCCATCCTGACAAGTATCGTTGGTAAGACGTGTTTTTCCTGATGTATCAACATATATGAATAGCAATCAGCATCACTCCTTAGAGGTGTGCCTCCTTTGCTTCACATGACATGGCGTTGTTGCATTTTTTGAGATTTGCACTGATAGCTACTGCTCTGGGACATGTTCAGAAGTCTTCTTGCCGCAAACAGTCAGAAATAGAATCTCATGTGAATCCGCAGCTTTTCTGCCAAATAGAGCATTCAAATGCTCAACACAGTGTCTGGATAGTGGCATTTTAAATGTATTAACAACTCTTGTGTTTTATCTGGGTTTACCCACAAACTAACTTTGGTCCAAAGGTACTTGGTATATGGTATTACCTGCCACTTCTTGGTTTACAGTGGATATTTTAGTAACTTTTCAAGCGTGCATGAATATATTCCTAACACGTCACGATAGCAGTTGCAATATCATTTTTTCTTTCAAAAAAGTTTTACTTTTTATTTTTAAAAAACTGTCCTTGAGCTCCAGTCAAGTGGCTTTGGCAGTGTTTTTTTTCTAGGAGTACTTATAAGCTACCATTTCTTGCTATGAGAGAAAAACAATTCTCTTTTGTCTGGGGTAAGCAGGATTTTAGGCTTTGGATCACTTGGAGGCCCATTTTAAACCGAGGAGAGATGGATAATGGATCTTCCAGATGGCGCCTGCGCTCCAGTGGCACAATCGGTCAGCACGCGGTACTTATATGGCAGTATCTGTTGAGCAATGCTGAGGTTGTGAGTTCAAGCCTCACCTGGAGCATGCTTTTTCTTGCTTTCTGCCTTTCTTAATGGAAAATGTCATCTGCACTTGCACCCTACGGCCTGAGAACTTTACCACAAAGCAGTAAGCGCCCAAAGAAACTCAAGGTTCTTTGCTCAGTGGTGCTTGAAAGAGTTGTCTTTCAGTTACACTGACCACATTCTTTAAATTCTGGACCGAAACTGATAACGAGAATGTGCGCCTTCTACTTGTTGAAAAGAGGTGTGGAGAGCTCCGACATGGCTTTTCCCTTTCAGAAAGCTCATTCTTCTAACTTTGTAGCTCAAACCGCTAATTTTAGCGCATCAGCCATATATAGTTTGTCTAACATAATATCATTAGGAGAGTAATCAAACATTACAGCATACCACATATAACATAGCATATAGTATTGCTCATAGTAGGGATGCAATAGCAGTAGAAAAAAGTGCCCATAGGAGCATATAAAACAACAAAAAACCTGAGAGACCAGACATTCTTATCATCCCTAACTTGAGATGAGACTGGTGTGCCGAACATCCCCCCTCTTCCCACCCCCCTCTACTAACCCAAACACCGTGAGCATTGGTTCCCGGAACAAAAAATAATCCCTCTCAGCAACAGTCATGAGAGGGATTAGTAAGACCTGTGGCCCTGCCACCTACTGGTATGGGGGAGGTAGCAGTTTCATGGAGGCTCTCAAGTAAGGTGCAGGTGTCCATCTTGCAGAATATAGGATAGTTCTGTAACTTAAGGCACATACAATAACAGTAACGGTGTGTTAGGCACAACAGGTGCAATCTGCAAGCAGATCAGGGGATCTATTGCTATTTGAAATGATCCTCAAACCCGATTAGGGTACAAGGAAGTTCAAAGAAAAGGGGTAATGCAGATATCTAATCTTGAGGAATCCTGTCTGCATGGCAAAAGAGAGTGAGCACAGGATAGAATTTTCAGATACCTATGTCAGCAGTCATCAAACAGGATAATCGCATAGGCATAAAAGACCCCACAGAGCCTGAGGAAAATGACATCAGTTGCGACGTTGTCTGGGTTGCTTTTCAAAGTGGGTATCCAGCCAGGCCATGGCTTCTTTAGGGCAGGAGCAAAAGTGAGCTTTGCCTTCATGGATGCTGCGCAATTTAGCAGGAAATAGATGGGAGGCCTTCATTTTTTTTTTTTTAACAAACAAAGGTGCTTTATTGGCAAAATTACAGAATACCGATTGACACAATACACAGCTCTACATAGTAGGTGTACATGTTTTACCACAATATGTTCTATTCAGTATGTACAGCAATATGGCTCGTAAAGAGACATTTCAAAACCAGTAACCAAGTACTTCTGAGTACTCGTCCATCAAATCCACCCCCACCCATCAAATACACTAGGAAACAGGATGGAATGTATATCCCTAAGAGGCCATCCACGGAGCCCAAACTTTTTCAAATTTACACGGACACCCACGGTTTATATATGTCATTTTGTACATGGGGATGGCTGCTTCAATCTGTGCCTCCCAGGCCGCAACCGACGGAGGGGCAGGATCAGTCCACTTCATAAGGATTTCCTTTTTTGCATAAAAAAGAAGATATGAAACTAGGAGTTTAAAATGATAGGGCCTTTGTTCATCATCAAACACTCCCAACAGAGCTAGTGCAGGCAGAACCGGAAGAAATGCTTCCAATCTGGAATTGATTTCTCCAAAAATCGCAGACCAAAATGTCACTATGATGGGGCACTCCCAGAACATGTGAAAAAAGGTACCAATTTGCATCTTGCATTTAGAACATACGGGATCTCTCTCAGGGAATATGCGATGGAGTCTCTGCGGGGTGTAGTAAATCCTATGTATAAATTTTACCTGTATCAGTTTATCCTTAGACGCTATCACCAATTTAGGGCCGTAATCTAGACAATCGTCCCAACCCTCCTTGTCCTGCGATGGAATGTCTGGCTGCCAACTTTCCCACAGCTTTACTATTTTGGGGGAGTCCTTGCCTAACAGCGCATTATAGAGAGAGGATAGAGGTTTCAATAAATCGCCAGGGGACAAGAGTTCTTCAATGGGATCGGCTTGTAGGATTGGGGGTTGTGGGAATTGAGCCCTAGCCGTGTGTCTAAGCTGGAGATACCGAAATCTCATCCATTGCGGTAGCCCAAATTTAGCCATCAGCTCCTGAAAAGAGAGCAGTTCTGCTCTAGGCATTTTATGCTCCAGTGTTATAATACCGTATCTAGCCCAGACTTGAGGATCTGGAATTGTACGGAAATGGTGTAGTGCTGGGTTTCCCCACAATGGATGAGCCAAGGATAGTTGCCCCGGCTTACGGAACCTCCGTCTAGCAGCCACCCATACCCTTCCTGGTTGCCCGAGTAGGTCCGGGTACCTCAGGGTAAGCCCCCGGTCCTCTATAGGGGAAGTTGCGGAGGTCAGCCAGGGAGCCCAAACTGTTGGCTTCAAGACAGACTGCAGCATTAGATCTCGAGCCCTGAAACCACCAATACACTGTCACCAGCATGGCTGCCCAAAAATAGGTTTGAAAATTAGGGAGAGCTAGCCCCCCCAAATCCGCAGGCAACCACAGTGTGGATCGAGCCAGCCTAGGGGTTCCCCCTGCCCAGATAAACGAACTCACTAGCCGATCAATCTCCTTAAATAATGCAATGGGAACCCATAGAACCCATGAATAGATAGTTGAACTTAGGTAATATCATCATCTTAAGGAGATTGATGCGTCCAAGAAGATTAAGTGGTAAGTTCCCCCCTGCAGAGCATTTTGTACGGAGTGTATGCATTACAGGGGTTAGATTTTTGGCAATGAATTCAGAGGGGTTTCTTGTAATCACTATCCCTAGATATTTAAACTCCTTTACCATTTGCAGAGGGGAGGAGTGGGGTCCAGAGGTAACGCCTTCGTCTAAAGGGAATATAACAGATTTGGTCCAATTTATTTTAACCCCCGACAGTCCACCAAAATCATCAAATATACACAGAGCAGCTTGCAAAGAGGGCCTGTCGTCGTTTAAATATAAAAGTGCATCGTCGGCATAGAGGGAGAGGAGCTCTTCCAACATACCCACCCGCAAGCCCCGGACATCTGGAGCACCCCTAATAGCAATAGCCAGGGGCTCCAGTGCCAGGGCAAACAGGCTGGGGGAGAGCGGACATCCCTGCCTCGTACCACGATGTAATTTGAAGGGGTCCGAGACCCAATTATTAGTGCGTACGCGGGCTCTGGGAGTATGGTATAGTAATTGTACACCGTGAATAAATTTGGGTCCAAATCCAAATCTGCGCAAGGTTTCCCACAAAAAGTTCCATTCAACCGAGTCAAACGCCTTTTCAAGGTCAAGAGAGGCAATAACTCTGGACCCCGGATTGTCATGCGAGACAGTTAGATTGAGGAACAGGCGTCGAATATTGATGTCAGTTCCCTTACCCGGCATAAAACCCGTCTGATCAACGCCAATCAGATCTTCAATAACATGAGATAGACGGACAGCCAAGACCTTAGCAAAAATCTTGGCATCCACATTAATTAAAGATATGGGCCTGTAGGATGCACAGTCAAGTGGATCCTTGCCGGGTTTAGGAACCAGCACAATAATTGCCTCGTTCATGGTATCAGGCAGAGTCTCCAATGCTGCGAATTTAGAGAGTAGTGAGGTTAATTTGGGAGCCAGGAGTTCAGAGAAATTGGAATAAAATTCAGATGGTAACCCATCTGTCCCAGGGGCCTTCCCTCCCCGGAGACGCCCCATGGCTACCTGAATCTCCTCAAGTGTAATATCTGCCTCTAGGCCCTCTCTTGCCTCGTCAGACAAAACGGGAATGGATAGGGAATCGAGGAAGGAGGATATGGAGGAGTCCGAAGCAGCTGCTCTAGAGGAGTAAACCTCCTGAAAATAGTCACGAAAGCGATCATTAATTTTACTGGGAGTTGTGAGAATTTGATCTGACCCATCTTTAATGGAACCTACAGGGGTTGAGGGTATATTCCCCTTAGCCAGCCATGCCAGCAACTTCCCATTCTTTCCCCCATGCTCAAACACCCTCTTTGCTGAATAAAGTAACGTTTTGTCTGTTTGAGTCATCCTTTCAGTGGATAGAGCTCGTAGAGCTCGCTTCCATGCCCTATACCATTCACCATCAGGAGCAGAGACATATTCCGACTCCAACCTAGCCGCCTGCTCCTCAAGATTTCCAAGGGAGTGAGTGGATTCCCGTTTCAATCTACTAATCTTGACCCTATATCCCCCCGCATCGAAGCTTTAAAAGAATCCCAGAGAACAGGCGGGGAAACTGAGCCCGCGTTGTCCGTCCAAAAATTGCAGATGGAGGCCGTAAGAGGTTCTTGTAACCTCTCATCATTGGCCCAAAACCTGGACAAGCGCCATAGGCGAGTTCCTGGAGGCAAAGTCAGCGTTAGTGTCAAACATAATGGGGCATGATCCGAGATTCCCCTGGGAAGCACAGATAGGTCCTGAACAAATTGTAGTGCAGGGCCGGAAGTGTAAGCCAGGTCAATTCTCGATAAAGTTTTGTGTGTAGTTGAGTGGCAGGTGAACACTTTGGACCGCGGGTAAATGTGTCTCCAGATGTCAGTGAGGGCGAACATGTCTGCCCACTGCCTGAGATCCGGAGTGTCACGTGCCGAGCAATGCAGGCGATCCAACTCCACCGAGGGGACCATATTAAAATCCCCCATGAGATAGACCAAAGTGGTGTCAAATTGCACCACAATTTGCATAATCTCATGAAGGATTACTCTAAACTCAGCCATTAGATATGTAGTAAGTTAGAGATAAGAATGTGGGCCAGTCCATGAGGGCAGCATCCAAGTCCAGCAACATACTCATTACCATGCATTGCAGTCATTAGATCCCAATATTAAATTAGACAATTTAAAGCACCTGAAAAGAAAAAAAACAGTGAGCAAAAACAAAGCTTCAACCAATCCCCCCCTCCCCGCATCCCCCACCCCAACACAGGAATGCTTTGTTCCCCAAACATCAAAAACCCCATGGTCAGGGAGCGTGGACCAGTGGGTGTAGACACTTAGTGGAAAAACACGTCCACATAGAGCGATGAGAAGCTCCGCCGCCACTAAAAAATAGGAGATGAAGTTCCAGCAAAAGAAAAAATATGGTTTGTCAGACTGTTCCATTTCTTGTCAGTGTGTACCGTATGCACTTATTGTGGCATTACACTTTACAGAGAAAGCCTCACATGGCCCTCTCTTAACTAACTCTGCACACTTACAGCAATTTTAGTCCACTCACAGCAAACACAGCCCCACACTTAGTTGTTATAGATTTGTTTCAAAGCTTTACCCTGCTCTTATAGTCCTTTTGTTAAACTATGCACTTAAAACAGCAATGTACTTTAAACCGCAAACCTCGCAAAGCTCAGAACCTCGCTTACACTGTTAGTTAAATACCAGCTTCAGGTAGTACCAATCTCAGCTGCAATTAATTATATGCAAGTGCACTCTATTTCCCCCTCCCACACAACTTTAAAATACACTAACAAGAAACTAGCAAAGCAGAGATACCTGCTATGTCTGAATCCCCGATAAGATCCTAATCTTATTGATTGCAAAAGGGAGTGGTGGCACAGAATGGAGACTGGGGTGCAGAATGGAGGAACAGGGGTGGTGTGTGATGGAAGGAGACAGGTTGCTTAAAAAGAGGGGGGGCATGCTGAAATGGGGGTGTGGAGATGGGGGGTGTTTGGAAATAGGAGGGCACGCTGAGATTGGGGTGCACAATGGAGAAACAGGTTGCTGGCAAATAGGAGGATGAGGGTTTAAGGGGAAGACATCTGGGGGTGATGCATGATGGCGGTGCTTGCAAGTAAGGGGTGCAGCTTAGTGTCCACATCACCTGCATTTTGGTTCTGCTCCCCTTCATTTTCCCCAGCCCCTCTTTTAGCCTTTCATCTGCTCTTAACCCAATTTTCAGCCCCCCCCCCTCTTTTCATCCTGCACCCCTTTTTTACTTTCCCTTGTTACCCCACTTTCTTTCACCCCCAGTTTACTCCCACTCCATTCCCTCCCAACTTCACCTCCCTCGTCAACACCCCATCTCCACAAGTCGGGCGACAAGCTGAGATTGGGGTGCAGAATGAAGGAACAGGGGTGGTGTGTGATGGAAGGAGACAGGTTGCTTAAAAAGAGGGGGGGGGGCATGCTGAAATGGGGGTGTGGAGATGGGATTTCAAGGTAAGTCTAACACTTGGGGGACCAAGGAGGGGGGGTGTTTGGAAATAGGAGGGCATGCTGAGATTGGGGTGCAGAATGGAGAAACAGGTTGCTGGGAAATAGGAGGATGAGCTTAAATGGGTGTGTAGAGAGGGGTTTAAGGAGAAGATTTCTGGGGGTGATGCATGATGGGGTGCTTGCAAGGAAGAGGTGCAGCTTACTGTCCACCTCACCTACGTTTTGGTTCTGCTCCCCTTTATTTTCCTCAGCCCCTCTTTTAGCCTTTCATCTGCTCTTAACCCAATTTTCAGCCCCCCCTTTTCATCCTGCACCCCTTTTTTTACTTTCCCTTGTTACCCCACTTGCATTCGTCCCCAGTTTAGTCCCACTTCATTCCCTCCCAACTTCACCTCCCCTGTCAACACCCCATCTCCACAAGTCACCCCCACTTGGGTTTGACGGTAAGAGGAACACTTTGGGGTTCAGGGGTGGGGTGTGATGGGGGGAGACAGGGTGCTTGGAAATAGGGGGGACAAGCTGAGATTGGGGTGTAGAATGGGGGAACAGGTTGCTTGGAAATAGTGGGGTGGGGGCAAGCTAAAATGGGGGTGTGGAGAGAGGAAGTCTCGGGGGGTCAGGGGGTGAAACATGAATGGGGTGTTTAGAAATAAAAGGTGCATCAGCCTCATTTTCGTTCAGCCCTTCGTTAACCTTAGCCCCATATGCTCTCAACCCAAGCCTTTTTATCCTGCATCCCTTTGCTAACACCCCCCACCATGTTTACTCCCTCGCTTTCATCTTCGCCCTCTTTCTTTGTGCCAACACAGCCCCCACTTCCCTCAGCCCTACTCCCCCTGACCAACACTACCTACCCACATTCTCCAATTCCCCCTGCTCCTCTTTACCAAATTACTCCCAGGCTTTGTACCCCCCTCGACCCAACACTGCACTTTTCTAACTCTACCACTAGATGTGCCTTTCCCTCGCCCCCATCGCCAACACCACCAACCCTCTTACCCTGTCAACTCGCCCCTTCTCTGGCAGCTTCATCAACCCAGTAACACCTTCCGCAATGAAGCCAGCCAACCGCTGGTTCCCACTCACAAACCACCCGGAGTGAGCTTGGCAGACTAGGGAATCGAACCTACAACCTCACGTTTCCGCACCAGCCGCTCAGCCCACCGCACCACCGCTAGGGTTGCTTGTGCTGTCTCCAAAAAAAATGGGCCATGAAATGGAATCCAGGGTGCAGCACACTAAATTAGACATGGGAATAGCTTGACTAAACTGAATTTTTAGTAGTCATATTGCAGCCCTTCACCAGATAACTCAAGGGGTGGAGTCTCTGGTAAAGCACCAGCGCACGACATGTAAGGCTGTGAGTTCGATCCTACAGTGTAGCCTGCAAAACTGGTTGCGTCAATAAATGCCAGCACCAGGCTGAAATTTGTATGCCTTGGCTCCATTTAAATCGCCACAGCGTGTGAAATTTCTATGTAACAATTAAAACCCTACGTCTGATTAGGCTACCATTTTAGAGCACAGCTAAAGCACCTGTGAAGGTGGCGCAGTCGGTAAAGCATCAGAGATCGGTTCCCGGGCTTGACTTAATTACTCGAAGGTATACATTGTTGGACCAAGCTAGATTTTAAGTAGGCAACTTCTGAAATTTCTTTTAAGTCCAAAAAACCAGCGTCTGTTTAAGCCCCCTGTTTTTGCAAGTCTTTGCAAGCATCTCTGGTGATGGTGCAGTGGGCAAAGTGCCACATATGCGATCGTAACGCCGTGAGATCGATCCCAGCGTGTGGTGTGTCAAAGTAGACCTGTGATTGGATTGTGAGATCCAATCCCGGGCTTGACTTAATTCCTCTAAGGTATACTTTGTTGGACCAAGCTAGATTTTAAATAGGTAACTTCTGAAATTTCTTTTAGGTCCGAAAAACCAGCGTCAGTTTAAAGCCCCCGTTTTTGCGAGTCTTTGCAAGCATCCCTGGTGGTGGCACAGTGGGCAAAGTGCCACATCTGAGATCTGATCCCAGCGTGTGGTGTGTCAAAGTGAACCTGTGATTGGGTTGTGAGATCGAATCCCGGGCTTGACTCAATTACTCTATGGTATACTTAGTTGGACCAAGCTAGATTTTAAATAAGCAACTTCTGAAATTTCTTTTAAGTCCGAAAAACCAGTGTCAGTTTAAGCCCCCCGTTTTTGCGAGTCTTTGCAAGCGACTCCGGTGGTGGTGCAGTGGGTAAGGTGCCAGATATGCAGTCGTAAGATCGTGAGATCGATCCCAGCGTGTGGTGTGTCAAAGTAGACATTGGATTGTGAGACTAATCTGAATACGGTAAGCAGTCAAAGCTTGCTTACCATCCACACTGGGGAGCTATAAGGGAGGGGCAGAAAACAGGATAAGTGAATGTGGAAGACACATATGTGGGGACCCTCTAAGTGATGTAGAGCATTAATGGTTAATGAGTGGTAGAGGTGGCTTCCGAGAGTGTAGATAAGGGAAAACTGGGGGCTGGGATGTTGCTTACAGTTGGAGGCTAAAGTGAGGTTGTAGTGGCAAATGAAAACAAAGGTGTGAGGGAGGTTAATAGAACAGGCAAAAAGAATGATGGGTTAACTGAGAGGTTCATAAGAACTAGAGCTCAAGCTGAAAAGTAGGGGGAGGGGGTTTCAGGGGTAAGAGGAGCACTTAGGTCCAAGGGTAAAGCATGAAAGTGTGCTTGGAATTTGGAGGACAAGCTGAGGTTGGGATGCACAATGGAGAAACAGGTTGTTGGCAAATAGGAGGATGAGCTAAAATGGGTGTGTAGAGAAGGGTTTAAGGGGAAGACATCTGGGGGTGATGCATGATGGCGGTGCTTGCAAGTAAGGGGTGCAGCTTAGTGTCCACATCACCTGCATTTTGGTTCTGCTCCCCTTCATTTTCCCCAGCCCCTCTTTTAGCCTTTCATCTGCTCTTAACCCAATTTTCAGCCCCCCCCCCCTCTTTTCATCCTGCACCCCTTTTTTACTTTCCCTTGTTACCCCACTTTCTTTCACCCCCAGTTTACTCCCACTCCATTCCCTCCCAACTTCACCTCCCTCGTCAACACCCCATCTCCACAAGTCGGGCGACAAGCTGAGATTGGGGTGCAGAATGAAGGAACAGGGGTGGTGTGTGATGGAAGGAGACAGGTTGCTTAAAAAGAGGGGGGGGGGCATGCTGAAATGGGGGTGTGGAGATGGGATTTCAAGGTAAGTCTAACACTTGGGGGACCAAGGAGGGGGGGTGTTTGGAAATAGGAGGGCATGCTGAGATTGGGGTGCAGAATGGAGAAACAGGTTGCTGGGAAATAGGAGGATGAGCTTAAATGGGTGTGTAGAGAGGGGTTTAAGGAGAAGATTTCTGGGGGTGATGCATGATGGGGTGCTTGCAAGAAAGAGGTGCAGCTTACTGTCCACCTCACCTACGTTTTGGTTCTGCTCCCCTTTATTTTCCTCAGCCCCTCTTTTAGCCTTTCATCTGCTCTTAACCCAATTTTCAGCCCCCCCTTTTCATCCTGCACCCCTTTTTTTACTTTCCCTTGTTACCCCACTTGCATTCGTCCCCAGTTTAGTCCCACTTCATTCCCTCCCAACTTCACCTCCCCTGTCAACACCCCATCTCCACAAGTCACCCCCACTTGGGTTTGACGGTAAGAGGAACACTTTGGGGTTCAGGGGTGGGGTGTGATGGGGGGAGACAGGGTGCTTGGAAATAGGGGGGACAAGCTGAGATTGGGGTGTAGAATGGGGGAACAGGTTGCTTGGAAATAGTGGGGTGGGGGCAAGCTAAAATGGGGGTGTGGAGAGAGGAAGTCTCGGGGGGTCAGGGGGTGAAACATGAATGGGGTGTTTAGAAATAAAAGGTGCATCAGCCTCATTTTCGTTCAGCCCTTCGTTAACCTTAGCCCCATATGCTCTCAACCCAAGCCTTTTTATCCTGCATCCCTTTGCTAACACCCCCCACCATGTTTACTCCCTCGCTTTCATCTTCGCCCTCTTTCTTTGTGCCAACACAGCCCCCACTTCCCTCAGCCCTACTCCCCCTGACCAACACTACCTACCCACATTCTCCAATTCCCCCTGCTCCTCTTTACCAAATTACTCCCAGGCTTTGTACCCCCCTCGACCCAACACTGCACTTTTCTAACTCTACCACTAGATGTGCCTTTCCCTCGCCCCCATCGCCAACACCACCAACCCTCTTACCCTGTGCTTAACCCTGTCAACTCGCCCCTTCTCTGGCAGCTTCATCAACCCAGTAACACCTTCCGCAATGAAGCCAGCCAACCGCTGGTTCCCACTCACAAACCACCCGGAGTGAGCTTGGCAGACTAGGGAATCGAACCTACAACCTCACGTTTCCGCACCAGCCGCTCAGCCCACTGCACCACCGCTAGGGTTGCTTGTGCTGTCTCCAAAAAAAATGGGCCATGTAAAGCATCAGAGATCGGTTCCCGGGCTTGACTTAATTACTCGAAGGTATACATTGTTGGACCAAGCTAGATTTTAAGTAGGCAACTTCTGAAATTTCTTTTAAGTCCAAAAAACCAGCGTCTGTTTAAGCCCCCCGTTTTTGCAAGTCTTTGCAAGCATCTCTGGTGATGGTGCAGTGGGCAAAGTGCCACATTTGCGATCGTAACGCCGTGAGATCGATCCCAGCGTGTGGTGTGTCAAAGTAGACCTGTGATTGGATTGTGAGATCCAATCCCGGGCTTGACTTAATTCCTCTAAGGTATACTTTGTTGGACCAAGCTAGATTTTAAATAGGTAACTTCTGAAATTTCTTTTAGGTCCGAAAAACCAGCGTCAGTTTAAAGCCCCCGTTTTTGCGAGTCTTTGCAAGCATCCCTGGTGGTGGCACAGTGGGCAAAGTGCCACATCTGAGATCTGATCCCAGCGTGTGGTGTGTCAAAGTGAACCTGTCATTGGGTTGTGAGATCGAATCCCGGGCTTGACTCAATTACTCTATGGTATACTTAGTTGGACCAAGCTAGATTTTAAATAAGCAACTTCTGAAATTTCTTTTAAGTCCGAAAAACCAGTGTCAGTTTAAGCCCCCCGTTTTTGCGAGTCTTTGCAAGCGACTCCGGTGGTGGTGCAGTGGGTAAGGTGCCAGATATGCAGTCGTAAGATCGTGAGATCGATCCCAGCGTGTGGTGTGTCAAAGTAGACATTGGATTGTGAGACTAATCTGAATACGGTAAGCAGTCAAAGCTTGCTTACCATCCACACTGGGGAGCTATAAGGGAGGGGCAGAAAACAGGATAAGTGAATGTGGAAGACACATATGTGGGGACCCTCTAAGTGATGTAGAGCATTAATGGTTAATGAGTGGTAGAGGTGGCTTCCGAGAGTGTAGATAAGGGAAAACTGGGGGCTGGGATGTTGCTTACAGTTGGAGGCTAAAGTGAGGTTGTAGTGGCAAATGAAAACAAAGGTGTGAGGGAGGTTAATAGAACAGGCAAAAAGAATGATGGGTTAACTGAGAGGTTCATAAGAACTAGAGCTCAAGCTGAAAAGTAGGGGGAGGGGGTTTCAGGGGTAAGAGGAGCACTTAGGTCCAAGGGTAAAGCATGAAAGTGTGCTTGGAATTTGGAGGACAAGCTGAGGTTGGGATGCACAATGGAGAAACAGGTTGTTGGCAAATAGGAGGATGAGCTAAAATGGGTGTGTAGAGAAGGGTTTAAGGGGAAGACATCTGGGGGTGATGCATGATGGCGGTGCTTGCAAGTAAGGGGTGCAGCTTAGTGTCCACATCACCTGCATTTTGGTTCTGCTCCCCTTCATTTTCCCCAGCCCCTCTTTTAGCCTTTCATCTGCTCTTAACCCAATTTTCAGCCCCCCCCCCTCTTTTCATCCTGCACCCCTTTTTTACTTTCCCTTGTTACCCCACTTTCTTTCACCCCCAGTTTACTCCCACTCCATTCCCTCCCAACTTCACCTCCCTCGTCAACACCCCATCTCCACAAGTCGGGCGACAAGCTGAGATTGGGGTGCAGAATGAAGGAACAGGGGTGGTGTGTGATGGAAGGAGACAGGTTGCTTAAAAAGAGGGGGGGGGGGCATGCTGAAATGGGGGTGTGGAGATGGGATTTCAAGGTAAGTCTAACACTTGGGGGACCAAGGAGGGGGGGTGTTTGGAAATAGGAGGGCATGCTGAGATTGGGGTGCAGAATGGAGAAACAGGTTGCTGGGAAATAGGAGGATGAGCTTAAATGGGTGTGTAGAGAGGGGTTTAAGGAGAAGATTTCTGGGGGTGATGCATGATGGGGTGCTTGCAAGGAAGAGGTGCAGCTTACTGTCCACCTCACCTACGTTTTGGTTCTGCTCCCCTTTATTTTCCTCAGCCCCTCTTTTAGCCTTTCATCTGCTCTTAACCCAATTTTCAGCCCCCCCTTTTCATCCTGCACCCCTTTTTTTACTTTCCCTTGTTACCCCACTTGCATTCGTCCCCAGTTTAGTCCCACTTCATTCCCTCCCAACTTCACCTCCCCTGTCAACACCCCATCTCCACAAGTCACCCCCACTTGGGTTTGACGGTAAGAGGAACACTTTGGGGTTCAGGGGTGGGGTG
The DNA here is from genome assembly GCA_037952835.1 of Lithobates septentrionalis. Lineage (NCBI taxonomy): Eukaryota > Metazoa > Chordata > Amphibia > Anura > Ranidae > Lithobates > Lithobates septentrionalis. Next base: position 1,246,053 of record JBBDGP010000518.1, read on the forward strand.
TGATGGGGGGAGACAGGGTGCTTGGAAATAGGGGGGACAAGCTGAGATTGGGGTGTAGAATGGGGGAACAGGTTGCTTGGAAATAGTGGGGTGGGGGCAAGCTAAAATGGGGGTGTGGAGAGAGGAAGTCTCGGGGGGTCAGGGGGTGAAACATGAATGGGGTGTTTAGAAATAAAAGGTGCATCAGCCTCATTTTCGTTCAGCCCTTCGTTAACCTTAGCCCCATATGCTCTCAACCCAAGCCTTTTTATCCTGCATCCCTTTGCTAACACCCCCCACCATGTTTACTCCCTCGCTTTCATCTTCGCCCTCTTTCTTTGTGCCAACACAGCCCCCACTTCCCTCAGCCCTACTCCCCCTGACCAACACTACCTACCCACATTCTCCAATTCCCCCTGCTCCTCTTTACCAAATTACTCCCAGGCTTTGTACCCCCCTCGACCCAACACTGCACTTTTCTAACTCTACCACTAGATGTGCCTTTCCCTCGCCCCCATCGCCAACACCACCAACCCTCTTACCCTGTCAACTCGCCCCTTCTCTGGCAGCTTCATCAACCCAGTAACACCTTCCGCAATGAAGCCAGCCAACCGCTGGTTCCCACTCACAAACCACCCGGAGTGAGCTTGGCAGACTAGGGAATCGAACCTACAACCTCACGTTTCCGCACCAGCCGCTCAGCCCACCGCACCACCGCTAGGGTTGCTTGTGCTGTCTCCAAAAAAAATGGGCCATGAGATGGAATCCAGGGTGCAGCACACTAAATTAGACATGGGAATAGCTTGACTAAACTGAATTTTTAGTAGTCATATTGCAGCCCTTCACCAGATAACTCAAGGGGTGGAGTCTCTGGTAAAGCACCAGCGCACGACATGTAAGGCTGTGAGTTCGATCCTACAGTGTAGCCTGCAAAACTGGTTGCGTCAATAAATGCCAGCACCAGGCTGAAATTTGTATGCCTTGGCTCCATTTAAATCGCCACAGCGTGTGAAATTTCTATGTAACAATTAAAACCCTACGTCTGATTAGGCTGCCATTTTAGAGCACAGCTAAAGCACCTGTGAAGGTGGCGCAGTCGGTAAAGCATCAGAGATCGGTTCCCGGGCTTGACTTAATTACTCGAAGGTATACATTGTTGGACCAAGCTAGATTTTAAGTAGGCAACTTCTGAAATTTCTTTTAAGTCCAAAAAACCAGCGTCTGTTTAAGCCCCCCGTTTTTGCAAGTCTTTGCAAGCATCTCTGGTGATGGTGCAGTGGGCAAAGTGCCACATATGCGATCGTAACGCCGTGAGATCGATCCCAGCGTGTGGTGTGTCAAAGTAGACCTGTGATTGGATTGTGAGATCCAATCCCGGGCTTGACTTAATTCCTCTAAGGTATACTTTGTTGGACCAAGCTAGATTTTAAATAGGTAACTTCTGAAATTTCTTTTAGGTCCGAAAAACCAGCGTCAGTTTAAAGCCCCCGTTTTTGCGAGTCTTTGCAAGCATCCCTGGTGGTGGCACAGTGGGCAAAGTGCCACATCTGAGATCTGATCCCAGCGTGTGGTGTGTCAAAGTGAACCTGTGATTGGGTTGTGAGATCGAATCCCGGGCTTGACTCAATTACTCTATGGTATACTTAGTTGGACCAAGCTAGATTTTAAATAAGCAACTTCTGAAATTTCTTTTAAGTCCGAAAAACCAGTGTCAGTTTAAGCCCCCCGTTTTTGCGAGTCTTTGCAAGCGACTCCGGTGGTGGTGCAGTGGGTAAGGTGCCAGATATGCAGTCGTAAGATCGTGAGATCGATCCCAGCGTGTGGTGTGTCAAAGTAGACATTGGATTGTGAGACTAATCTGAATACGGTAAGCAGTCAAAGCTTGCTTACCATCCACACTGGGGAGCTATAAGGGAGGGGCAGAAAACAGGATAAGTGAATGTGGAAGACACATATGTGGGGACCCTCTAAGTGATGTAGAGCATTAATGGTTAATGAGTGGTAGAGGTGGCTTCCGAGAGTGTAGATAAGGGAAAACTGGGGGCTGGGATGTTGCTTACAGTTGGAGGCTAAAGTGAGGTTGTAGTGGCAAATGAAAACAAAGGTGTGAGGGAGGTTAATAGAACAGGCAAAAAGAATGATGGGTTAACTGAGAGGTTCATAAGAACTAGAGCTCAAGCTGAAAAGTAGGGGGAGGGGGTTTCAGGGGTAAGAGGAGCACTTAGGTCCAAGGGTAAAGCATGAAAGTGTGCTTGGAATTTGGAGGACAAGCTGAGGTTGGGATGCACAATGGAGAAACAGGTTGTTGGCAAATAGGAGGATGAGCTAAAATGGGTGTGTAGAGAAGGGTTTAAGGGGAAGACATCTGGGGGTGATGCATGATGGCGGTGCTTGCAAGTAAGGGGTGCAGCTTAGTGTCCACATCACCTGCATTTTGGTTCTGCTCCCCTTCATTTTCCCCAGCCCCTCTTTTAGCCTTTCATCTGCTCTTAACCCAATTTTCAGCCCCCCCCCCTCTTTTCATCCTGCACCCCTTTTTTACTTTCCCTTGTTACCCCACTTTCTTTCACCCCCAGTTTACTCCCACTCCATTCCCTCCCAACTTCACCTCCCTCGTCAACACCCCATCTCCACAAGTCGGGCGACAAGCTGAGATTGGGGTGCAGAATGAAGGAACAGGGGTGGTGTGTGATGGAAGGAGACAGGTTGCTTAAAAAGAGGGGGGGGGGGCATGCTGAAATGGGGGTGTGGAGATGGGATTTCAAGGTAAGTCTAACACTTGGGGGACCAAGGAGGGGGGGTGTTTGGAAATAGGAGGGCATGCTGAGATTGGGGTGCAGAATGGAGAAACAGGTTGCTGGGAAATAGGAGGATGAGCTTAAATGGGTGTGTAGAGAGGGGTTTAAGGAGAAGATTTCTGGGGGTGATGCATGATGGGGTGCTTGCAAGGAAGAGGTGCAGCTTACTGTCCACCTCACCTACGTTTTGGTTCTGCTCCCCTTTATTTTCCTCAGCCCCTCTTTTAGCCTTTCATCTGCTCTTAACCCAATTTTCAGCCCCCCCTTTTCATCCTGCACCCCTTTTTTTACTTTCCCTTGTTACCCCACTTGCATTCGTCCCCAGTTTAGTCCCACTTCATTCCCTCCCAACTTCACCTCCCCTGTCAACACCCCATCTCCACAAGTCACCCCCACTTGGGTTTGACGGTAAGAGGAACACTTTGGGGTTCAGGGGTGGGGTGTGATGGGGGGAGACAGGGTGCTTGGAAATAGGGGGGACAAGCTGAGATTGGGGTGTAGAATGGGGGAACAGGTTGCTTGGAAATAGTGGGGTGGGGGCAAGCTAAAATGGGGGTGTGGAGAGAGGAAGTCTCGGGGGGTCAGGGGGTGAAACATGAATGGGGTGTTTAGAAATAAAAGGTGCATCAGCCTCATTTTCGTTCAGCCCTTCGTTAACCTTAGCCCCATATGCTCTCAACCCAAGCCTTTTTATCCTGCATCCCTTTGCTAACACCCCCCACCATGTTTACTCCCTCGCTTTCATCTTCGCCCTCTTTCTTTGTGCCAACACAGCCCCCACTTCCCTCAGCCCTACTCCCCCTGACCAACACTACCTACCCACATTCTCCAATTCCCCCTGCTCCTCTTTACCAAATTACTCCCAGGCTTTGTACCCCCCTCGACCCAACACTGCACTTTTCTAACTCTACCACTAGATGTGCCTTTCCCTCGCCCCCATCGCCAACACCACCAACCCTCTTACCCTGTCAACTCGCCCCTTCTCTGGCAGCTTCATCAACCCAGTAACACCTTCCGCAATGAAGCCAGCCAACCGCTGGTTCCCACTCACAAACCACCCGGAGTGAGCTTGGCAGACTAGGGAATCGAACCTACAACCTCACGTTTCCGCACCAGCCGCTCAGCCCACCGCACCACCGCTAGGGTTGCTTGTGCTGTCTCCAAAAAAAATGGGCCATGAGATGGAATCCAGGGTGCAGCACACTAAATTAGACATGGGAATAGCTTGACTAAACTGAATTTTTAGTAGTCATATTGCAGCCCTTCACCAGATAACTCAAGGGGTGGAGTCTCTGGTAAAGCACCAGCGCACGACATGTAAGGCTGTGAGTTCGATCCTACAGTGTAGCCTGCAAAACTGGTTGCGTCAATAAATGCCAGCACCAGGCTGAAATTTGTATGCCTTGGCTCCATTTAAATCGCCACAGCGTGTGAAATTTCTATGTAACAATTAAAACCCTACGTCTGATTAGGCTGCCATTTTAGAGCACAGCTAAAGCACCTGTGAAGGTGGCGCAGTCGGTAAAGCATCAGAGATCGGTTCCCGGGCTTGACTTAATTACTCGAAGGTATACATTGTTGGACCAAGCTAGATTTTAAGTAGGCAACTTCTGAAATTTCTTTTAAGTCCAAAAAACCAGCGTCTGTTTAAGCCCCCCGTTTTTGCAAGTCTTTGCAAGCATCTCTGGTGATGGTGCAGTGGGCAAAGTGCCACATATGCGATCGTAACGCCGTGAGATCGATCCCAGCGTGTGGTGTGTCAAAGTAGACCTGTGATTGGATTGTGAGATCCAATCCCGGGCTTGACTTAATTCCTCTAAGGTATACTTTGTTGGACCAAGCTAGATTTTAAATAGGTAACTTCTGAAATTTCTTTTAGGTCCGAAAAACCAGCGTCAGTTTAAAGCCCCCGTTTTTGCGAGTCTTTGCAAGCATCCCTGGTGGTGGCACAGTGGGCAAAGTGCCACATCTGAGATCTGATCCCAGCGTGTGGTGTGTCAAAGTGAACCTGTGATTGGGTTGTGAGATCGAATCCCGGGCTTGACTCAATTACTCTATGGTATACTTAGTTGGACCAAGCTAGATTTTAAATAAGCAACTTCTGAAATTTCTTTTAAGTCCGAAAAACCAGTGTCAGTTTAAGCCCCCCGTTTTTGCGAGTCTTTGCAAGCGACTCCGGTGGTGGTGCAGTGGGTAAGGTGCCAGATATGCAGTCGTAAGATCGTGAGATCGATCCCAGCGTGTGGTGTGTCAAAGTAGACATTGGATTGTGAGACTAATCTGAATACGGTAAGCAGTCAAAGCTTGCTTACCATCCACACTGGGGAGCTATAAGGGAGGGGCAGAAAACAGGATAAGTGAATGTGGAAGACACATATGTGGGGACCCTCTAAGTGATGTAGAGCATTAATGGTTAATGAGTGGTAGAGGTGGCTTCCGAGAGTGTAGATAAGGGAAAACTGGGGGCTGGGATGTTGCTTACAGTTGGAGGCTAAAGTGAGGTTGTAGTGGCAAATGAAAACAAAGGTGTGAGGGAGGTTAATAGAACAGGCAAAAAGAATGATGGGTTAACTGAGAGGTTCATAAGAACTAGAGCTCAAGCTGAAAAGTAGGGGGAGGGGGTTTCAGGGGTAAGAGGAGCACTTAGGTCCAAGGGTAAAGCATGAAAGTGTGCTTGGAATTTGGAGGACAAGCTGAGGTTGGGATGCACAATGGAGAAACAGGTTGTTGGCAAATAGGAGGATGAGCTAAAATGGGTGTGTAGAGAAGGGTTTAAGGGGAAGACATCTGGGGGTGATGCATGATGGCGGTGCTTGCAAGTAAGGGGTGCAGCTTAGTGTCCACATCACCTGCATTTTGGTTCTGCTCCCCTTCATTTTCCCCAGCCCCTCTTTTAGCCTTTCATCTGCTCTTAACCCAATTTTCAGCCCCCCCCCCTCTTTTCATCCTGCACCCCTTTTTTACTTTCCCTTGTTACCCCACTTTCTTTCACCCCCAGTTTACTCCCACTCCATTCCCTCCCAACTTCACCTCCCTCGTCAACACCCCATCTCCACAAGTCGGGCGACAAGCTGAGATTGGGGTGCAGAATGAAGGAACAGGGGTGGTGTGTGATGGAAGGAGACAGGTTGCTTAAAAAGAGGGGGGGGGCATGCTGAAATGGGGGTGTGGAGATGGGATTTCAAGGTAAGTCTAACACTTGGGGGACCAAGGAGGGGGGGTGTTTGGAAATAGGAGGGCATGCTGAGATTGGGGTGCAGAATGGAGAAACAGGTTGCTGGGAAATAGGAGGATGAGCTTAAATGGGTGTGTAGAGAGGGGTTTAAGGAGAAGATTTCTGGGGGTGATGCATGATGGGGTGCTTGCAAGGAAGAGGTGCAGCTTACTGTCCACCTCACCTACGTTTTGGTTCTGCTCCCCTTTATTTTCCTCAGCCCCTCTTTTAGCCTTTCATCTGCTCTTAACCCAATTTTCAGCCCCCCCTTTTCATCCTGCACCCCTTTTTTTACTTTCCCTTGTTACCCCACTTGCATTCGTCCCCAGTTTAGTCCCACTTCATTCCCTCCCAACTTCACCTCCCCTGTCAACACCCCATCTCCACAAGTCACCCCCACTTGGGTTTGACGGTAAGAGGAACACTTTGGGGTTCAGGGGTGGGGTGTGATGGGGGGAGACAGGGTGCTTGGAAATAGGGGGGACAAGCTGAGATTGGGGTGTAGAATGGGGGAACAGGTTGCTTGGAAATAGTGGGGTGGGGGCAAGCTAAAATGGGGGTGTGGAGAGAGGAAGTCTCGGGGGGTCAGGGGGTGAAACATGAATGGGGTGTTTAGAAATAAAAGGTGCATCAGCCTCATTTTCGTTCAGCCCTTCGTTAACCTTAGCCCCATATGCTCTCAACCCAAGCCTTTTTATCCTGCATCCCTTTGCTAACACCCCCCACCATGTTTACTCCCTCGCTTTCATCTTCGCCCTCTTTCTTTGTGCCAACACAGCCCCCACTTCCCTCAGCCCTACTCCCCCTGACCAACACTACCTACCCACATTCTCCAATTCCCCCTGCTCCTCTTTACCAAATTACTCCCAGGCTTTGTACCCCCCTCGACCCAACACTGCACTTTTCTAACTCTACCACTAGATGTGCCTTTCCCTCGCCCCCATCGCCAACACCACCAACCCTCTTACCCTGTCAACTCGCCCCTTCTCTGGCAGCTTCATCAACCCAGTAACACCTTCCGCAATGAAGCCAGCCAACCGCTGGTTCCCACTCACAAACCACCCGGAGTGAGCTTGGCAGACTAGGGAATCGAACCTACAACCTCACGTTTCCGCACCAGCCGCTCAGCCCACCGCACCACCGCTAGGGTTGCTTGTGCTGTCTCCAAAAAAAATGGGCCATGAAATGGAATCCAGGGTGCAGCACACTAAATTAGACATGGGAATAGCTTGACTAAACTGAATTTTTAGTAGTCATATTGCAGCCCTTCACCAGATAACTCAAGGGGTGGAGTCTCTGGTAAAGCACCAGCGCACGACATGTAAGGCTGTGAGTTCGATCCTACAGTGTAGCCTGCAAAACTGGTTGCGTCAATAAATGCCAGCACCAGGCTGAAATTTGTATGCCTTGGCTCCATTTAAATCGCCACAGCGTGTGAAATTTCTATGTAACAATTAAAACCCTACGTCTGATTAGGCTACCATTTTAGAGCACAGCTAAAGCACCTGTGAAGGTGGCGCAGTCGGTAAAGCATCAGAGATCGGTTCCCGGGCTTGACTTAATTACTCGAAGGTATACATTGTTGGACCAAGCTAGATTTTAAGTAGGCAACTTCTGAAATTTCTTTTAAGTCCAAAAAACCAGCGTCTGTTTAAGCCCCCCGTTTTTGCAAGTCTTTGCAAGCATCTCTGGTGATGGTGCAGTGGGCAAAGTGCCACATATGCGATCGTAACGCCGTGAGATCGATCCCAGCGTGTGGTGTGTCAAAGTAGACCTGTGATTGGATTGTGAGATCCAATCCCGGGCTTGACTTAATTCCTCTAAGGTATACTTTGTTGGACCAAGCTAGATTTTAAATAGGTAACTTCTGAAATTTCTTTTAGGTCCGAAAAACCAGCGTCAGTTTAAAGCCCCCGTTTTTGCGAGTCTTTGCAAGCATCCCTGGTGGTGGCACAGTGGGCAAAGTGCCACATCTGAGATCTGATCCCAGCGTGTGGTGTGTCAAAGTGAACCTGTGATTGGGTTGTGAGATCGAATCCCGGGCTTGACTCAATTACTCTATGGTATACTTAGTTGGACCAAGCTAGATTTTAAATAAGCAACTTCTGAAATTTCTTTTAAGTCCGAAAAACCAGTGTCAGTTTAAGCCCCCCGTTTTTGCGAGTCTTTGCAAGCGACTCCGGTGGTGGTGCAGTGGGTAAGGTGCCAGATATGCAGTCGTAAGATCGTGAGATCGATCCCAGCGTGTGGTGTGTCAAAGTAGACATTGGATTGTGAGACTAATCTGAATACGGTAAGCAGTCAAAGCTTGCTTACCATCCACACTGGGGAGCTATAAGGGAGGGGCAGAAAACAGGATAAGTGAATGTGGAAGACACATATGTGGGGACCCTCTAAGTGATGTAGAGCATTAATGGTTAATGAGTGGTAGAGGTGGCTTCCGAGAGTGTAGATAAGGGAAAACTGGGGGCTGGGATGTTGCTTACAGTTGGAGGCTAAAGTGAGGTTGTAGTGGCAAATGAAAACAAAGGTGTGAGGGAGGTTAATAGAACAGGCAAAAAGAATGATGGGTTAACTGAGAGGTTCATAAGAACTAGAGCTCAAGCTGAAAAGTAGGGGGAGGGGGTTTCAGGGGTAAGAGGAGCACTTAGGTCCAAGGGTAAAGCATGAAAGTGTGCTTGGAATTTGGAGGACAAGCTGAGGTTGGGATGCACAATGGAGAAACAGGTTGTTGGCAAATAGGAGGATGAGCTAAAATGGGTGTGTAGAGAAGGGTTTAAGGGGAAGACATCTGGGGGTGATGCATGATGGCGGTGCTTGCAAGTAAGGGGTGCAGCTTAGTGTCCACATCACCTGCATTTTGGTTCTGCTCCCCTTCATTTTCCCCAGCCCCTCTTTTAGCCTTTCATCTGCTCTTAACCCAATTTTCAGCCCCCCCCCCTCTTTTCATCCTGCACCCCTTTTTTACTTTCCCTTGTTACCCCACTTTCTTTCACCCCCAGTTTACTCCCACTCCATTCCCTCCCAACTTCACCTCCCTCGTCAACACCCCATCTCCACAAGTCGGGCGACAAGCTGAGATTGGGGTGCAGAATGAAGGAACAGGGGTGGTGTGTGATGGAAGGAGACAGGTTGCTTAAAAAGAGGGGGGGGGCATGCTGAAATGGGGGTGTGGAGATGGGATTTCAAGGTAAGTCTAACACTTGGGGGACCAAGGAGGGGGGGTGTTTGGAAATAGGAGGGCATGCTGAGATTGGGGTGCAGAATGGAGAAACAGGTTGCTGGGAAATAGGAGGATGAGCTTAAATGGGTGTGTAGAGAGGGGTTTAAGGAGAAGATTTCTGGGGGTGATGCATGATGGGGTGCTTGCAAGGAAGAGGTGCAGCTTACTGTCCACCTCACCTACGTTTTGGTTCTGCTCCCCTTTATTTTCCTCAGCCCCTCTTTTAGCCTTTCATCTGCTCTTAACCCAATTTTCAGCCCCCCCTTTTCATCCTGCACCCCTTTTTTTACTTTCCCTTGTTACCCCACTTGCATTCGTCCCCAGTTTAGTCCCACTTCATTCCCTCCCAACTTCACCTCCCCTGTCAACACCCCATCTCCACAAGTCACCCCCACTTGGGTTTGACGGTAAGAGGAACACTTTGGGGTTCAGGGGTGGGGTGTGATGGGGGGAGACAGGGTGCTTGGAAATAGGGGGGACAAGCTGAGATTGGGGTGTAGAATGGGGGAACAGGTTGCTTGGAAATAGTGGGGTGGGGGCAAGCTAAAATGGGGGTGTGGAGAGAGGAAGTCTCGGGGGGTCAGGGGGTGAAACATGAATGGGGTGTTTAGAAATAAAAGGTGCATCAGCCTCATTTTCGTTCAGCCCTTCGTTAACCTTAGCCCCATATGCTCTCAACCCAAGCCTTTTTATCCTGCATCCCTTTGCTAACACCCCCCACCATGTTTACTCCCTCGCTTTCATCTTCGCCCTCTTTCTTTGTGCCAACACAGCCCCCACTTCCCTCAGCCCTACTCCCCCTGACCAACACTACCTACCCACATTCTCCAATTCCCCCTGCTCCTCTTTACCAAATTACTCCCAGGCTTTGTACCCCCCTCGACCCAACACTGCACTTTTCTAACTCTACCACTAGATGTGCCTTTCCCTCGCCCCCATCGCCAACACCACCAACCCTCTTACCCTGTCAACTCGCCCCTTCTCTGGCAGCTTCATCAACCCAGTAACACCTTCCGCAATGAAGCCAGCCAACCGCTGGTTCCCACTCACAAACCACCCGGAGTGAGCTTGGCAGACTAGGGAATCGAACCTACAACCTCACGTTTCCGCACCAGCCGCTCAGCCCACCGCACCACCGCTAGGGTTGCTTGTGCTGTCTCCAAAAAAAATGGGCCATGAAATGGAATCCAGGGTGCAGCACACTAAATTAGACATGGGAATAGCTTGACTAAACTGAATTTTTAGTAGTCATATTGCAGCCCTTCACCAGATAACTCAAGGGGTGGAGTCTCTGGTAAAGCACCAGCGCACGACATGTAAGGCTGTGAGTTCGATCCTACAGTGTAGCCTGCAAAACTGGTTGCGTCAATAAATGCCAGCACCAGGCTGAAATTTGTATGCCTTGGCTCCATTTAAATCGCCACAGCGTGTGAAATTTCTATGTAACAATTAAAACCCTACGTCTGATTAGGCTACCATTTTAGAGCACAGCTAAAGCACCTGTGAAGGTGGCGCAGTCGGTAAAGCATCAGAGATCGGTTCCCGGGCTTGACTTAATTACTCGAAGGTATACATTGTTGGACCAAGCTAGATTTTAAGTAGGCAACTTCTGAAATTTCTTTTAAGTCCAAAAAACCAGCGTCTGTTTAAGCCCCCCGTTTTTGCAAGTCTTTGCAAGCATCTCTGGTGATGGTGCAGTGGGCAAAGTGCCACATATGCGATCGTAACGCCGTGAGATCGATCCCAGCGTGTGGTGTGTCAAAGTAGACCTGTGATTGGATTGTGAGATCCAATCCCGGGCTTGACTTAATTCCTCTAAGGTATACTTTGTTGGACCAAGCTAGATTTTAAATAGGTAACTTCTGAAATTTCTTTTAGGTCCGAAAAACCAGCGTCAGTTTAAAGCCCCCGTTTTTGCGAGTCTTTGCAAGCATCCCTGGTGGTGGCACAGTGGGCAAAGTGCCACATCTGAGATCTGATCCCAGCGTGTGGTGTGTCAAAGTGAACCTGTGATTGGGTTGTGAGATCGAATCCCGGGCTTGACTCAATTACTCTATGGTATACTTAGTTGGACCAAGCTAGATTTTAAATAAGCAACTTCTGAAATTTCTTTTAAGTCCGAAAAACCAGTGTCAGTTTAAGCCCCCCGTTTTTGCGAGTCTTTGCAAGCGACTCCGGTGGTGGTGCAGTGGGTAAGGTGCCAGATATGCAGTCGTAAGATCGTGAGATCGATCCCAGCGTGTGGTGTGTCAAAGTAGACATTGGATTGTGAGACTAATCTGAATACGGTAAGCAGTCAAAGCTTGCTTACCATCCACACTGGGGAGCTATAAGGGAGGGGCAGAAAACAGGATAAGTGAATGTGGAAGACACATATGTGGGGACCCTCTAAGTGATGTAGAGCATTAATGGTTAATGAGTGGTAGAGGTGGCTTCCGAGAGTGTAGATAAGGGAAAACTGGGGGCTGGGATGTTGCTTACAGTTGGAGGCTAAAGTGAGGTTGTAGTGGCAAATGAAAACAAAGGTGTGAGGGAGGTTAATAGAACAGGCAAAAAGAATGATGGGTTAACTGAGAGGTTCATAAGAACTAGAGCTCAAGCTGAAAAGTAGGGGGAGGGGGTTTCAGGGGTAAGAGGAGCACTTAGGTCCAAGGGTAAAGCATGAAAGTGTGCTTGGAATTTGGAGGACAAGCTGAGGTTGGGATGCACAATGGAGAAACAGGTTGTTGGCAAATAGGAGGATGAGCTAAAATGGGTGTGTAGAGAAGGGTTTAAGGGGAAGACATCTGGGGGTGATGCATGATGGCGGTGCTTGCAAGTAAGGGGTGCAGCTTAGTGTCCACATCACCTGCATTTTGGTTCTGCTCCCCTTCATTTTCCCCAGCCCCTCTTTTAGCCTTTCATCTGCTCTTAACCCAATTTTCAGCCCCCCCCCCCTCTTTTCATCCTGCACCCCTTTTTTACTTTCCCTTGTTACCCCACTTTCTTTCACCCCCAGTTTACTCCCACTCCATTCCCTCCCAACTTCACCTCCCTCGTCAACACCCCATCTCCACAAGTCGGGCGACAAGCTGAGATTGGGGTGCAGAATGAAGGAACAGGGGTGGTGTGTGATGGAAGGAGACAGGTTGCTTAAAAAGAGGGGGGGGGGCATGCTGAAATGGGGGTGTGGAGATGGGATTTCAAGGTAAGCCTAACACTTGGGGGACCAAGGAGGGGGGGTGTTTGGAAATAGGAGGGCATGCTGAGATTGGGGTGCAGAATGGAGAAACAGGTTGCTGGGAAATAGGAGGATGAGCTTAAATGGGTGTGTAGAGAGGGGTTTAAGGAGAAGATTTCTGGGGGTGATGCATGATGGGGTGCTTGCAAGAAAGAGGTGCAGCTTACTGTCCACCTCACCTACGTTTTGGTTCTGCTCCCCTTTATTTTCCTCAGCCCCTCTTTTAGCCTTTCATCTGCTCTTAACCCAATTTTCAGCCCCCCCTTTTCATCCTGCACCCCTTTTTTTACTTTCCCTTGTTACCCCACTTGCATTCGTCCCCAGTTTAGTCCCACTTCATTCCCTCCCAACTTCACCTCCCCTGTCAACACCCCATCTCCACAAGTCACCCCCACTTGGGTTTGACGGTAAGAGGAACACTTTGGGGTTCAGGGGTGGGGTGTGATGGGGGGAGACAGGGTGCTTGGAAATAGGGGGGACAAGCTGAGATTGGGGTGTAGAATGGGGGAACAGGTTGCTTGGAAATAGTGGGGTGGGGGCAAGCTAAAATGGGGGTGTGGAGAGAGGAAGTCTCGGGGGGTCAGGGGGTGAAACATGAATGGGGTGTTTAGAAATAAAAGGTGCATCAGCCTCATTTTCGTTCAGCCCTTCGTTAACCTTAGCCCCATATGCTCTCAACCCAAGCCTTTTTATCCTGCATCCCTTTGCTAACACCCCCCACCATGTTTACTCCCTCGCTTTCATCTTCGCCCTCTTTCTTTGTGCCAACACAGCCCCCACTTCCCTCAGCCCTACTCCCCCTGACCAACACTACCTACCCACATTCTCCAATTCCCCCTGCTCCTCTTTACCAAATTACTCCCAGGCTTTGTACCCCCCTCGACCCAACACTGCACTTTTCTAACTCTACCACTAGATGTGCCTTTCCCTCGCCCCCATCGCCAACACCACCAACCCTCTTACCCTGTGCTTAACCCTGTCAACTCGCCCCTTCTCTGGCAGCTTCATCAACCCAGTAACACCTTCCGCAATGAAGCCAGCCAACCGCTGGTTCCCACTCACAAACCACCCGGAGTGAGCTTGGCAGACTAGGGAATCGAACCTACAACCTCACGTTTCCGCACCAGCCGCTCAGCCCACTGCACCACCGCTAGGGTTGCTTGTGCTGTCTCCAAAAAAAATGGGCCATGTAAAGCATCAGAGATCGGTTCCCGGGCTTGACTTAATTACTCGAAGGTATACATTGTTGGACCAAGCTAGATTTTAAGTAGGCAACTTCTGAAATTTCTTTTAAGTCCAAAAAACCAGCGTCTGTTTAAGCCCCCCGTTTTTGCAAGTCTTTGCAAGCATCTCTGGTGATGGTGCAGTGGGCAAAGTGCCACATTTGCGATCGTAACGCCGTGAGATCGATCCCAGCGTGTGGTGTGTCAAAGTAGACCTGTGATTGGATTGTGAGATCCAATCCCGGGCTTGACTTAATTCCTCTAAGGTATACTTTGTTGGACCAAGCTAGATTTTAAATAGGTAACTTCTGAAATTTCTTTTAGGTCCGAAAAACCAGCGTCAGTTTAAAGCCCCCGTTTTTGCGAGTCTTTGCAAGCATCCCTGGTGGTGGCACAGTGGGCAAAGTGCCACATCTGAGATCTGATCCCAGCGTGTGGTGTGTCAAAGTGAACCTGTCATTGGGTTGTGAGATCGAATCCCGGGCTTGACTCAATTACTCTATGGTATACTTAGTTGGACCAAGCTAGATTTTAAATAAGCAACTTCTGAAATTTCTTTTAAGTCCGAAAAACCAGTGTCAGTTTAAGCCCCCCGTTTTTGCGAGTCTTTGCAAGCGACTCCGGTGGTGGTGCAGTGGGTAAGGTGCCAGATATGCAGTCGTAAGATCGTGAGATCGATCCCAGCGTGTGGTGTGTCAAAGTAGACATTGGATTGTGAGACTAATCTGAATACGGTAAGCAGTCAAAGCTTGCTTACCATCCACACTGGGGAGCTATAAGGGAGGGGCAGAAAACAGGATAAGTGAATGTGGAAGACACATATGTGGGGACCCTCTAAGTGATGTAGAGCATTAATGGTTAATGAGTGGTAGAGGTGGCTTCCGAGAGTGTAGATAAGGGAAAACTGGGGGCTGGGATGTTGCTTACAGTTGGAGGCTAAAGTGAGGTTGTAGTGGCAAATGAAAACAAAGGTGTGAGGGAGGTTAATAGAACAGGCAAAAAGAATGATGGGTTAACTGAGAGGTTCATAAGAACTAGAGCTCAAGCTGAAAAGTAGGGGGAGGGGGTTTCAGGGGTAAGAGGAGCACTTAGGTCCAAGGGTAAAGCATGAAAGTGTGCTTGGAATTTGGAGGACAAGCTGAGGTTGGGATGCACAATGGAGAAACAGGTTGTTGGCAAATAGGAGGATGAGCTAAAATGGGTGTGTAGAGAAGGGTTTAAGGGGAAGACATCTGGGGGTGATGCATGATGGCGGTGCTTGCAAGTAAGGGGTGCAGCTTAGTGTCCACATCACCTGCATTTTGGTTCTGCTCCCCTTCATTTTCCCCAGCCCCTCTTTTAGCCTTTCATCTGCTCTTAACCCAATTTTCAGCCCCCCCCCCTCTTTTCATCCTGCACCCCTTTTTTACTTTCCCTTGTTACCCCACTTTCTTTCACCCCCAGTTTACTCCCACTCCATTCCCTCCCAACTTCACCTCCCTCGTCAACACCCCATCTCCACAAGTCGGGCGACAAGCTGAGATTGGGGTGCAGAATGAAGGAACAGGGGTGGTGTGTGATGGAAGGAGACAGGTTGCTTAAAAAGAGGGGGGGGGGCATGCTGAAATGGGGGTGTGGAGATGGGATTTCAAGGTAAGTCTAACACTTGGGGGACCAAGGAGGGGGGGTGTTTGGAAATAGGAGGGCATGCTGAGATTGGGGTGCAGAATGGAGAAACAGGTTGCTGGGAAATAGGAGGATGAGCTTAAATGGGTGTGTAGAGAGGGGTTTAAGGAGAAGATTTCTGGGGGTGATGCATGATGGGGTGCTTGCAAGGAAGAGGTGCAGCTTACTGTCCACCTCACCTACGTTTTGGTTCTGCTCCCCTTTATTTTCCTCAGCCCCTCTTTTAGCCTTTCATCTGCTCTTAACCCAATTTTCAGCCCCCCCTTTTCATCCTGCACCCCTTTTTTTACTTTCCCTTGTTACCCCACTTGCATTCGTCCCCAGTTTAGTCCCACTTCATTCCCTCCCAACTTCACCTCCCCTGTCAACACCCCATCTCCACAAGTCACCCCCACTTGGGTTTGACGGTAAGAGGAACACTTTGGGGTTCAGGGGTGGGGTGTGATGGGGGGAGACAGGGTGCTTGGAAATAGGGGGGACAAGCTGAGATTGGGGTGTAGAATGGGGGAACAGGTTGCTTGGAAATAGTGGGGTGGGGGCAAGCTAAAATGGGGGTGTGGAGAGAGGAAGTCTCGGGGGGTCAGGGGGTGAAACATGAATGGGGTGTTTAGAAATAAAAGGTGCATCAGCCTCATTTTCGTTCAGCCCTTCGTTAACCTTAGCCCCATATGCTCTCAACCCAAGCCTTTTTATCCTGCATCCCTTTGCTAACACCCCCCACCATGTTTACTCCCTCGCTTTCATCTTCGCCCTCTTTCTTTGTGCCAACACAGCCCCCACTTCCCTCAGCCCTACTCCCCCTGACCAACACTACCTACCCACATTCTCCAATTCCCCCTGCTCCTCTTTACCAAATTACTCCCAGGCTTTGTACCCCCCTCGACCCAACACTGCACTTTTCTAACTCTACCACTAGATGTGCCTTTCCCTCGCCCCCATCGCCAACACCACCAACCCTCTTACCCTGTCAACTCGCCCCTTCTCTGGCAGCTTCATCAACCCAGTAACACCTTCCGCAATGAAGCCAGCCAACCGCTGGTTCCCACTCACAAACCACCCGGAGTGAGCTTGGCAGACTAGGGAATCGAACCTACAACCTCACGTTTCCGCACCAGCCGCTCAGCCCACCGCACCACCGCTAGGGTTGCTTGTGCTGTCTCCAAAAAAAATGGGCCATGAGATGGAATCCAGGGTGCAGCACACTAAATTAGACATGGGAATAGCTTGACTAAACTGAATTTTTAGTAGTCATATTGCAGCCCTTCACCAGATAACTCAAGGGGTGGAGTCTCTGGTAAAGCACCAGCGCACGACATGTAAGGCTGTGAGTTCGATCCTACAGTGTAGCCTGCAAAACTGGTTGCGTCAATAAATGCCAGCACCAGGCTGAAATTTGTATGCCTTGGCTCCATTTAAATCGCCACAGCGTGTGAAATTTCTATGTAACAATTAAAACCCTACGTCTGATTAGGCTGCCATTTTAGAGCACAGCTAAAGCACCTGTGAAGGTGGCGCAGTCGGTAAAGCATCAGAGATCGGTTCCCGGGCTTGACTTAATTACTCGAAGGTATACATTGTTGGACCAAGCTAGATTTTAAGTAGGCAACTTCTGAAATTTCTTTTAAGTCCAAAAAACCAGCGTCTGTTTAAGCCCCCCGTTTTTGCAAGTCTTTGCAAGCATCTCTGGTGATGGTGCAGTGGGCAAAGTGCCACATATGCGATCGTAACGCCGTGAGATCGATCCCAGCGTGTGGTGTGTCAAAGTAGACCTGTGATTGGATTGTGAGATCCAATCCCGGGCTTGACTTAATTCCTCTAAGGTATACTTTGTTGGACCAAGCTAGATTTTAAATAGGTAACTTCTGAAATTTCTTTTAGGTCCGAAAAACCAGCGTCAGTTTAAAGCCCCCGTTTTTGCGAGTCTTTGCAAGCATCCCTGGTGGTGGCACAGTGGGCAAAGTGCCACATCTGAGATCTGATCCCAGCGTGTGGTGTGTCAAAGTGAACCTGTGATTGGGTTGTGAGATCGAATCCCGGGCTTGACTCAATTACTCTATGGTATACTTAGTTGGACCAAGCTAGATTTTAAATAAGCAACTTCTGAAATTTCTTTTAAGTCCGAAAAACCAGTGTCAGTTTAAGCCCCCCGTTTTTGCGAGTCTTTGCAAGCGACTCCGGTGGTGGTGCAGTGGGTAAGGTGCCAGATATGCAGTCGTAAGATCGTGAGATCGATCCCAGCGTGTGGTGTGTCAAAGTAGACATTGGATTGTGAGACTAATCTGAATACGGTAAGCAGTCAAAGCTTGCTTACCATCCACACTGGGGAGCTATAAGGGAGGGGCAGAAAACAGGATAAGTGAATGTGGAAGACACATATGTGGGGACCCTCTAAGTGATGTAGAGCATTAATGGTTAATGAGTGGTAGAGGTGGCTTCCGAGAGTGTAGATAAGGGAAAACTGGGGGCTGGGATGTTGCTTACAGTTGGAGGCTAAAGTGAGGTTGTAGTGGCAAATGAAAACAAAGGTGTGAGGGAGGTTAATAGAACAGGCAAAAAGAATGATGGGTTAACTGAGAGGTTCATAAGAACTAGAGCTCAAGCTGAAAAGTAGGGGGAGGGGGTTTCAGGGGTAAGAGGAGCACTTAGGTCCAAGGGTAAAGCATGAAAGTGTGCTTGGAATTTGGAGGACAAGCTGAGGTTGGGATGCACAATGGAGAAACAGGTTGTTGGCAAATAGGAGGATGAGCTAAAATGGGTGTGTAGAGAAGGGTTTAAGGGGAAGACATCTGGGGGTGATGCATGATGGCGGTGCTTGCAAGTAAGGGGTGCAGCTTAGTGTCCACATCACCTGCATTTTGGTTCTGCTCCCCTTCATTTTCCCCAGCCCCTCTTTTAGCCTTTCATCTGCTCTTAACCCAATTTTCAGCCCCCCCCCCTCTTTTCATCCTGCACCCCTTTTTTACTTTCCCTTGTTACCCCACTTTCTTTCACCCCCAGTTTACTCCCACTCCATTCCCTCCCAACTTCACCTCCCTCGTCAACACCCCATCTCCACAAGTCGGGCGACAAGCTGAGATTGGGGTGCAGAATGAAGGAACAGGGGTGGTGTGTGATGGAAGGAGACAGGTTGCTTAAAAAGAGGGGGGGGGGGCATGCTGAAATGGGGGTGTGGAGATGGGATTTCAAGGTAAGTCTAACACTTGGGGGACCAAGGAGGGGGGGTGTTTGGAAATAGGAGGGCATGCTGAGATTGGGGTGCAGAATGGAGAAACAGGTTGCTGGGAAATAGGAGGATGAGCTTAAATGGGTGTGTAGAGAGGGGTTTAAGGAGAAGATTTCTGGGGGTGATGCATGATGGGGTGCTTGCAAGGAAGAGGTGCAGCTTACTGTCCACCTCACCTACGTTTTGGTTCTGCTCCCCTTTATTTTCCTCAGCCCCTCTTTTAGCCTTTCATCTGCTCTTAACCCAATTTTCAGCCCCCCCTTTTCATCCTGCACCCCTTTTTTTACTTTCCCTTGTTACCCCACTTGCATTCGTCCCCAGTTTAGTCCCACTTCATTCCCTCCCAACTTCACCTCCCCTGTCAACACCCCATCTCCACAAGTCACCCCCACTTGGGTTTGACGGTAAGAGGAACACTTTGGGGTTCAGGGGTGGGGTGTGATGGGGGGAGACAGGGTGCTTGGAAATAGGGGGGACAAGCTGAGATTGGGGTGTAGAATGGGGGAACAGGTTGCTTGGAAATAGTGGGGTGGGGGCAAGCTAAAATGGGGGTGTGGAGAGAGGAAGTCTCGGGGGGTCAGGGGGTGAAACATGAATGGGGTGTTTAGAAATAAAAGGTGCATCAGCCTCATTTTCGTTCAGCCCTTCGTTAACCTTAGCCCCATATGCTCTCAACCCAAGCCTTTTTATCCTGCATCCCTTTGCTAACACCCCCCACCATGTTTACTCCCTCGCTTTCATCTTCGCCCTCTTTCTTTGTGCCAACACAGCCCCCACTTCCCTCAGCCCTACTCCCCCTGACCAACACTACCTACCCACATTCTCCAATTCCCCCTGCTCCTCTTTACCAAATTACTCCCAGGCTTTGTACCCCCCTCGACCCAACACTGCACTTTTCTAACTCTACCACTAGATGTGCCTTTCCCTCGCCCCCATCGCCAACACCACCAACCCTCTTACCCTGTCAACTCGCCCCTTCTCTGGCAGCTTCATCAACCCAGTAACACCTTCCGCAATGAAGCCAGCCAACCGCTGGTTCCCACTCACAAACCACCCGGAGTGAGCTTGGCAGACTAGGGAATCGAACCTACAACCTCACGTTTCCGCACCAGCCGCTCAGCCCACCGCACCACTGCTAGGGTTGCTTGTGCTGTCTCCAAAAAAAATGGGCCATGAAATGGAATCCAGGGTGCAGCACACTAAATTAGACATGGGAATAGCTTGACTAAACTGAATTTTTAGTAGTCATATTGCAGCCCTTCACCAGATAACTCAAGGGGTGGAGTCTCTGGTAAAGCACCAGCGCACGACATGTAAGGCTGTGAGTTCGATCCTACAGTGTAGCCTGCAAAACTGGTTGCGTCAATAAATGCCAGCACCAGGCTGAAATTTGTATGCCTTGGCTCCATTTAAATCGCCACAGCGTGTGAAATTTCTATGTAACAATTAAAACCCTACGTCTGATTAGGCTACCATTTTAGAGCACAGCTAAAGCACCTGTGAAGGTGGCGCAGTCGGTAAAGCATCAGAGATCGGTTCCCGGGCTTGACTTAATTACTCGAAGGTATACATTGTTGGACCAAGCTAGATTTTAAGTAGGCAACTTCTGAAATTTCTTTTAAGTCCAAAAAACCAGCGTCTGTTTAAGCCCCCCGTTTTTGCAAGTCTTTGCAAGCATCTCTGGTGATGGTGCAGTGGGCAAAGTGCCACATATGCGATCGTAACGCCGTGAGATCGATCCCAGCGTGTGGTGTGTCAAAGTAGACCTGTGATTGGATTGTGAGATCCAATCCCGGGCTTGACTTAATTCCTCTAAGGTATACTTTGTTGGACCAAGCTAGATTTTAAATAGGTAACTTCTGAAATTTCTTTTAGGTCCGAAAAACCAGCGTCAGTTTAAAGCCCCCGTTTTTGCGAGTCTTTGCAAGCATCCCTGGTGGTGGCACAGTGGGCAAAGTGCCACATCTGAGATCTGATCCCAGCGTGTGGTGTGTCAAAGTGAACCTGTGATTGGGTTGTGAGATCGAATCCCGGGCTTGACTCAATTACTCTATGGTATACTTAGTTGGACCAAGCTAGATTTTAAATAAGCAACTTCTGAAATTTCTTTTAAGTCCGAAAAACCAGTGTCAGTTTAAGCCCCCCGTTTTTGCGAGTCTTTGCAAGCGACTCCGGTGGTGGTGCAGTGGGTAAGGTGCCAGATATGCAGTCGTAAGATCGTGAGATCGATCCCAGCGTGTGGTGTGTCAAAGTAGACATTGGATTGTGAGACTAATCTGAATACGGTAAGCAGTCAAAGCTTGCTTACCATCCACACTGGGGAGCTATAAGGGAGGGGCAGAAAACAGGATAAGTGAATGTGGAAGACACATATGTGGGGACCCTCTAAGTGATGTAGAGCATTAATGGTTAATGAGTGGTAGAGGTGGCTTCCGAGAGTGTAGATAAGGGAAAACTGGGGGCTGGGATGTTGCTTACAGTTGGAGGCTAAAGTGAGGTTGTAGTGGCAAATGAAAACAAAGGTGTGAGGGAGGTTAATAGAACAGGCAAAAAGAATGATGGGTTAACTGAGAGGTTCATAAGAACTAGAGCTCAAGCTGAAAAGTAGGGGGAGGGGGTTTCAGGGGTAAGAGGAGCACTTAGGTCCAAGGGTAAAGCATGAAAGTGTGCTTGGAATTTGGAGGACAAGCTGAGGTTGGGATGCACAATGGAGAAACAGGTTGTTGGCAAATAGGAGGATGAGCTAAAATGGGTGTGTAGAGAAGGGTTTAAGGGGAAGACATCTGGGGGTGATGCATGATGGCGGTGCTTGCAAGTAAGGGGTGCAGCTTAGTGTCCACATCACCTGCATTTTGGTTCTGCTCCCCTTCATTTTCCCCAGCCCCTCTTTTAGCCTTTCATCTGCTCTTAACCCAATTTTCAGCCCCCCCCCCCTCTTTTCATCCTGCACCCCTTTTTTACTTTCCCTTGTTACCCCACTTTCTTTCACCCCCAGTTTACTCCCACTCCATTCCCTCCCAACTTCACCTCCCTCGTCAACACCCCATCTCCACAAGTCGGGCGACAAGCTGAGATTGGGGTGCAGAATGAAGGAACAGGGGTGGTGTGTGATGGAAGGAGACAGGTTGCTTAAAAAGAGGGGGGGGGGCATGCTGAAATGGGGGTGTGGAGATGGGATTTCAAGGTAAGTCTAACACTTGGGGGACCAAGGAGGGGGGGTGTTTGGAAATAGGAGGGCATGCTGAGATTGGGGTGCAGAATGGAGAAACAGGTTGCTGGGAAATAGGAGGATGAGCTTAAATGGGTGTGTAGAGAGGGGTTTAAGGAGAAGATTTCTGGGGGTGATGCATGATGGGGTGCTTGCAAGAAAGAGGTGCAGCTTACTGTCCACCTCACCTACGTTTTGGTTCTGCTCCCCTTTATTTTCCTCAGCCCCTCTTTTAGCCTTTCATCTGCTCTTAACCCAATTTTCAGCCCCCCCTTTTCATCCTGCACCCCTTTTTTTACTTTCCCTTGTTACCCCACTTGCATTCGTCCCCAGTTTAGTCCCACTTCATTCCCTCCCAACTTCACCTCCCCTGTCAACACCCCATCTCCACAAGTCACCCCCACTTGGGTTTGACGGTAAGAGGAACACTTTGGGGTTCAGGGGTGGGGTGTGATGGGGGGAGACAGGGTGCTTGGAAATAGGGGGGACAAGCTGAGATTGGGGTGTAGAATGGGGGAACAGGTTGCTTGGAAATAGTGGGGTGGGGGCAAGCTAAAATGGGGGTGTGGAGAGAGGAAGTCTCGGGGGGTCAGGGGGTGAAACATGAATGGGGTGTTTAGAAATAAAAGGTGCATCAGCCTCATTTTCGTTCAGCCCTTCGTTAACCTTAGCCCCATATGCTCTCAACCCAAGCCTTTTTATCCTGCATCCCTTTGCTAACACCCCCCACCATGTTTACTCCCTCGCTTTCATCTTCGCCCTCTTTCTTTGTGCCAACACAGCCCCCACTTCCCTCAGCCCTACTCCCCCTGACCAACACTACCTACCCACATTCTCCAATTCCCCCTGCTCCTCTTTACCAAATTACTCCCAGGCTTTGTACCCCCCTCGACCCAACACTGCACTTTTCTAACTCTACCACTAGATGTGCCTTTCCCTCGCCCCCATCGCCAACACCACCAACCCTCTTACCCTGTGCTTAACCCTGTCAACTCGCCCCTTCTCTGGCAGCTTCATCAACCCAGTAACACCTTCCGCAATGAAGCCAGCCAACCGCTGGTTCCCACTCACAAACCACCCGGAGTGAGCTTGGCAGACTAGGGAATCGAACCTACAACCTCACGTTTCCGCACCAGCCGCTCAGCCCACTGCACCACCGCTAGGGTTGCTTGTGCTGTCTCCAAAAAAAATGGGCCATGTAAAGCATCAGAGATCGGTTCCCGGGCTTGACTTAATTACTCGAAGGTATACATTGTTGGACCAAGCTAGATTTTAAGTAGGCAACTTCTGAAATTTCTTTTAAGTCCAAAAAACCAGCGTCTGTTTAAGCCCCCCGTTTTTGCAAGTCTTTGCAAGCATCTCTGGTGATGGTGCAGTGGGCAAAGTGCCACATTTGCGATCGTAACGCCGTGAGATCGATCCCAGCGTGTGGTGTGTCAAAGTAGACCTGTGATTGGATTGTGAGATCCAATCCCGGGCTTGACTTAATTCCTCTAAGGTATACTTTGTTGGACCAAGCTAGATTTTAAATAGGTAACTTCTGAAATTTCTTTTAGGTCCGAAAAACCAGCGTCAGTTTAAAGCCCCCGTTTTTGCGAGTCTTTGCAAGCATCCCTGGTGGTGGCACAGTGGGCAAAGTGCCACATCTGAGATCTGATCCCAGCGTGTGGTGTGTCAAAGTGAACCTGTCATTGGGTTGTGAGATCGAATCCCGGGCTTGACTCAATTACTCTATGGTATACTTAGTTGGACCAAGCTAGATTTTAAATAAGCAACTTCTGAAATTTCTTTTAAGTCCGAAAAACCAGTGTCAGTTTAAGCCCCCCGTTTTTGCGAGTCTTTGCAAGCGACTCCGGTGGTGGTGCAGTGGGTAAGGTGCCAGATATGCAGTCGTAAGATCGTGAGATCGATCCCAGCGTGTGGTGTGTCAAAGTAGACATTGGATTGTGAGACTAATCTGAATACGGTAAGCAGTCAAAGCTTGCTTACCATCCACACTGGGGAGCTATAAGGGAGGGGCAGAAAACAGGATAAGTGAATGTGGAAGACACATATGTGGGGACCCTCTAAGTGATGTAGAGCATTAATGGTTAATGAGTGGTAGAGGTGGCTTCCGAGAGTGTAGATAAGGGAAAACTGGGGGCTGGGATGTTGCTTACAGTTGGAGGCTAAAGTGAGGTTGTAGTGGCAAATGAAAACAAAGGTGTGAGGGAGGTTAATAGAACAGGCAAAAAGAATGATGGGTTAACTGAGAGGTTCATAAGAACTAGAGCTCAAGCTGAAAAGTAGGGGGAGGGGGTTTCAGGGGTAAGAGGAGCACTTAGGTCCAAGGGTAAAGCATGAAAGTGTGCTTGGAATTTGGAGGACAAGCTGAGGTTGGGATGCACAATGGAGAAACAGGTTGTTGGCAAATAGGAGGATGAGCTAAAATGGGTGTGTAGAGAAGGGTTTAAGGGGAAGACATCTGGGGGTGATGCATGATGGCGGTGCTTGCAAGTAAGGGGTGCAGCTTAGTGTCCACATCACCTGCATTTTGGTTCTGCTCCCCTTCATTTTCCCCAGCCCCTCTTTTAGCCTTTCATCTGCTCTTAACCCAATTTTCAGCCCCCCCCCCTCTTTTCATCCTGCACCCCTTTTTTACTTTCCCTTGTTACCCCACTTTCTTTCACCCCCAGTTTACTCCCACTCCATTCCCTCCCAACTTCACCTCCCTCGTCAACACCCCATCTCCACAAGTCGGGCGACAAGCTGAGATTGGGGTGCAGAATGAAGGAACAGGGGTGGTGTGTGATGGAAGGAGACAGGTTGCTTAAAAAGAGGGGGGGGGGGCATGCTGAAATGGGGGTGTGGAGATGGGATTTCAAGGTAAGTCTAACACTTGGGGGACCAAGGAGGGGGGGTGTTTGGAAATAGGAGGGCATGCTGAGATTGGGGTGCAGAATGGAGAAACAGGTTGCTGGGAAATAGGAGGATGAGCTTAAATGGGTGTGTAGAGAGGGGTTTAAGGAGAAGATTTCT
The DNA here is from genome assembly GCA_037952835.1 of Lithobates septentrionalis. Taxonomy (NCBI): domain Eukaryota; kingdom Metazoa; phylum Chordata; class Amphibia; order Anura; family Ranidae; genus Lithobates; species Lithobates septentrionalis. The sequence goes on from JBBDGP010000518.1 coordinate 1,270,824, forward strand.
GGGGGTGATGCATGATGGGGTGCTTGCAAGGAAGAGGTGCAGCTTACTGTCCACCTCACCTACGTTTTGGTTCTGCTCCCCTTTATTTTCCTCAGCCCCTCTTTTAGCCTTTCATCTGCTCTTAACCCAATTTTCAGCCCCCCCTTTTCATCCTGCACCCCTTTTTTTACTTTCCCTTGTTACCCCACTTGCATTCGTCCCCAGTTTAGTCCCACTTCATTCCCTCCCAACTTCACCTCCCCTGTCAACACCCCATCTCCACAAGTCACCCCCACTTGGGTTTGACGGTAAGAGGAACACTTTGGGGTTCAGGGGTGGGGTGTGATGGGGGGAGACAGGGTGCTTGGAAATAGGGGGGACAAGCTGAGATTGGGGTGTAGAATGGGGGAACAGGTTGCTTGGAAATAGTGGGGTGGGGGCAAGCTAAAATGGGGGTGTGGAGAGAGGAAGTCTCGGGGGGTCAGGGGGTGAAACATGAATGGGGTGTTTAGAAATAAAAGGTGCATCAGCCTCATTTTCGTTCAGCCCTTCGTTAACCTTAGCCCCATATGCTCTCAACCCAAGCCTTTTTATCCTGCATCCCTTTGCTAACACCCCCCACCATGTTTACTCCCTCGCTTTCATCTTCGCCCTCTTTCTTTGTGCCAACACAGCCCCCACTTCCCTCAGCCCTACTCCCCCTGACCAACACTACCTACCCACATTCTCCAATTCCCCCTGCTCCTCTTTACCAAATTACTCCCAGGCTTTGTACCCCCCTCGACCCAACACTGCACTTTTCTAACTCTACCACTAGATGTGCCTTTCCCTCGCCCCCATCGCCAACACCACCAACCCTCTTACCCTGTCAACTCGCCCCTTCTCTGGCAGCTTCATCAACCCAGTAACACCTTCCGCAATGAAGCCAGCCAACCGCTGGTTCCCACTCACAAACCACCCGGAGTGAGCTTGGCAGACTAGGGAATCGAACCTACAACCTCACGTTTCCGCACCAGCCGCTCAGCCCACCGCACCACCGCTAGGGTTGCTTGTGCTGTCTCCAAAAAAAATGGGCCATGAGATGGAATCCAGGGTGCAGCACACTAAATTAGACATGGGAATAGCTTGACTAAACTGAATTTTTAGTAGTCATATTGCAGCCCTTCACCAGATAACTCAAGGGGTGGAGTCTCTGGTAAAGCACCAGCGCACGACATGTAAGGCTGTGAGTTCGATCCTACAGTGTAGCCTGCAAAACTGGTTGCGTCAATAAATGCCAGCACCAGGCTGAAATTTGTATGCCTTGGCTCCATTTAAATCGCCACAGCGTGTGAAATTTCTATGTAACAATTAAAACCCTACGTCTGATTAGGCTGCCATTTTAGAGCACAGCTAAAGCACCTGTGAAGGTGGCGCAGTCGGTAAAGCATCAGAGATCGGTTCCCGGGCTTGACTTAATTACTCGAAGGTATACATTGTTGGACCAAGCTAGATTTTAAGTAGGCAACTTCTGAAATTTCTTTTAAGTCCAAAAAACCAGCGTCTGTTTAAGCCCCCCGTTTTTGCAAGTCTTTGCAAGCATCTCTGGTGATGGTGCAGTGGGCAAAGTGCCACATATGCGATCGTAACGCCGTGAGATCGATCCCAGCGTGTGGTGTGTCAAAGTAGACCTGTGATTGGATTGTGAGATCCAATCCCGGGCTTGACTTAATTCCTCTAAGGTATACTTTGTTGGACCAAGCTAGATTTTAAATAGGTAACTTCTGAAATTTCTTTTAGGTCCGAAAAACCAGCGTCAGTTTAAAGCCCCCGTTTTTGCGAGTCTTTGCAAGCATCCCTGGTGGTGGCACAGTGGGCAAAGTGCCACATCTGAGATCTGATCCCAGCGTGTGGTGTGTCAAAGTGAACCTGTGATTGGGTTGTGAGATCGAATCCCGGGCTTGACTCAATTACTCTATGGTATACTTAGTTGGACCAAGCTAGATTTTAAATAAGCAACTTCTGAAATTTCTTTTAAGTCCGAAAAACCAGTGTCAGTTTAAGCCCCCCGTTTTTGCGAGTCTTTGCAAGCGACTCCGGTGGTGGTGCAGTGGGTAAGGTGCCAGATATGCAGTCGTAAGATCGTGAGATCGATCCCAGCGTGTGGTGTGTCAAAGTAGACATTGGATTGTGAGACTAATCTGAATACGGTAAGCAGTCAAAGCTTGCTTACCATCCACACTGGGGAGCTATAAGGGAGGGGCAGAAAACAGGATAAGTGAATGTGGAAGACACATATGTGGGGACCCTCTAAGTGATGTAGAGCATTAATGGTTAATGAGTGGTAGAGGTGGCTTCCGAGAGTGTAGATAAGGGAAAACTGGGGGCTGGGATGTTGCTTACAGTTGGAGGCTAAAGTGAGGTTGTAGTGGCAAATGAAAACAAAGGTGTGAGGGAGGTTAATAGAACAGGCAAAAAGAATGATGGGTTAACTGAGAGGTTCATAAGAACTAGAGCTCAAGCTGAAAAGTAGGGGGAGGGGGTTTCAGGGGTAAGAGGAGCACTTAGGTCCAAGGGTAAAGCATGAAAGTGTGCTTGGAATTTGGAGGACAAGCTGAGGTTGGGATGCACAATGGAGAAACAGGTTGTTGGCAAATAGGAGGATGAGCTAAAATGGGTGTGTAGAGAAGGGTTTAAGGGGAAGACATCTGGGGGTGATGCATGATGGCGGTGCTTGCAAGTAAGGGGTGCAGCTTAGTGTCCACATCACCTGCATTTTGGTTCTGCTCCCCTTCATTTTCCCCAGCCCCTCTTTTAGCCTTTCATCTGCTCTTAACCCAATTTTCAGCCCCCCCCCCTCTTTTCATCCTGCACCCCTTTTTTACTTTCCCTTGTTACCCCACTTTCTTTCACCCCCAGTTTACTCCCACTCCATTCCCTCCCAACTTCACCTCCCTCGTCAACACCCCATCTCCACAAGTCGGGCGACAAGCTGAGATTGGGGTGCAGAATGAAGGAACAGGGGTGGTGTGTGATGGAAGGAGACAGGTTGCTTAAAAAGAGGGGGGGGGGGCATGCTGAAATGGGGGTGTGGAGATGGGATTTCAAGGTAAGTCTAACACTTGGGGGACCAAGGAGGGGGGGTGTTTGGAAATAGGAGGGCATGCTGAGATTGGGGTGCAGAATGGAGAAACAGGTTGCTGGGAAATAGGAGGATGAGCTTAAATGGGTGTGTAGAGAGGGGTTTAAGGAGAAGATTTCTGGGGGTGATGCATGATGGGGTGCTTGCAAGGAAGAGGTGCAGCTTACTGTCCACCTCACCTACGTTTTGGTTCTGCTCCCCTTTATTTTCCTCAGCCCCTCTTTTAGCCTTTCATCTGCTCTTAACCCAATTTTCAGCCCCCCCTTTTCATCCTGCACCCCTTTTTTTACTTTCCCTTGTTACCCCACTTGCATTCGTCCCCAGTTTAGTCCCACTTCATTCCCTCCCAACTTCACCTCCCCTGTCAACACCCCATCTCCACAAGTCACCCCCACTTGGGTTTGACGGTAAGAGGAACACTTTGGGGTTCAGGGGTGGGGTGTGATGGGGGGAGACAGGGTGCTTGGAAATAGGGGGGACAAGCTGAGATTGGGGTGTAGAATGGGGGAACAGGTTGCTTGGAAATAGTGGGGTGGGGGCAAGCTAAAATGGGGGTGTGGAGAGAGGAAGTCTCGGGGGGTCAGGGGGTGAAACATGAATGGGGTGTTTAGAAATAAAAGGTGCATCAGCCTCATTTTCGTTCAGCCCTTCGTTAACCTTAGCCCCATATGCTCTCAACCCAAGCCTTTTTATCCTGCATCCCTTTGCTAACACCCCCCACCATGTTTACTCCCTCGCTTTCATCTTCGCCCTCTTTCTTTGTGCCAACACAGCCCCCACTTCCCTCAGCCCTACTCCCCCTGACCAACACTACCTACCCACATTCTCCAATTCCCCCTGCTCCTCTTTACCAAATTACTCCCAGGCTTTGTACCCCCCTCGACCCAACACTGCACTTTTCTAACTCTACCACTAGATGTGCCTTTCCCTCGCCCCCATCGCCAACACCACCAACCCTCTTACCCTGTCAACTCGCCCCTTCTCTGGCAGCTTCATCAACCCAGTAACACCTTCCGCAATGAAGCCAGCCAACCGCTGGTTCCCACTCACAAACCACCCGGAGTGAGCTTGGCAGACTAGGGAATCGAACCTACAACCTCACGTTTCCGCACCAGCCGCTCAGCCCACCGCACCACCGCTAGGGTTGCTTGTGCTGTCTCCAAAAAAAATGGGCCATGAGATGGAATCCAGGGTGCAGCACACTAAATTAGACATGGGAATAGCTTGACTAAACTGAATTTTTAGTAGTCATATTGCAGCCCTTCACCAGATAACTCAAGGGGTGGAGTCTCTGGTAAAGCACCAGCGCACGACATGTAAGGCTGTGAGTTCGATCCTACAGTGTAGCCTGCAAAACTGGTTGCGTCAATAAATGCCAGCACCAGGCTGAAATTTGTATGCCTTGGCTCCATTTAAATCGCCACAGCGTGTGAAATTTCTATGTAACAATTAAAACCCTACGTCTGATTAGGCTGCCATTTTAGAGCACAGCTAAAGCACCTGTGAAGGTGGCGCAGTCGGTAAAGCATCAGAGATCGGTTCCCGGGCTTGACTTAATTACTCGAAGGTATACATTGTTGGACCAAGCTAGATTTTAAGTAGGCAACTTCTGAAATTTCTTTTAAGTCCAAAAAACCAGCGTCTGTTTAAGCCCCCCGTTTTTGCAAGTCTTTGCAAGCATCTCTGGTGATGGTGCAGTGGGCAAAGTGCCACATATGCGATCGTAACGCCGTGAGATCGATCCCAGCGTGTGGTGTGTCAAAGTAGACCTGTGATTGGATTGTGAGATCCAATCCCGGGCTTGACTTAATTCCTCTAAGGTATACTTTGTTGGACCAAGCTAGATTTTAAATAGGTAACTTCTGAAATTTCTTTTAGGTCCGAAAAACCAGCGTCAGTTTAAAGCCCCCGTTTTTGCGAGTCTTTGCAAGCATCCCTGGTGGTGGCACAGTGGGCAAAGTGCCACATCTGAGATCTGATCCCAGCGTGTGGTGTGTCAAAGTGAACCTGTGATTGGGTTGTGAGATCGAATCCCGGGCTTGACTCAATTACTCTATGGTATACTTAGTTGGACCAAGCTAGATTTTAAATAAGCAACTTCTGAAATTTCTTTTAAGTCCGAAAAACCAGTGTCAGTTTAAGCCCCCCGTTTTTGCGAGTCTTTGCAAGCGACTCCGGTGGTGGTGCAGTGGGTAAGGTGCCAGATATGCAGTCGTAAGATCGTGAGATCGATCCCAGCGTGTGGTGTGTCAAAGTAGACATTGGATTGTGAGACTAATCTGAATACGGTAAGCAGTCAAAGCTTGCTTACCATCCACACTGGGGAGCTATAAGGGAGGGGCAGAAAACAGGATAAGTGAATGTGGAAGACACATATGTGGGGACCCTCTAAGTGATGTAGAGCATTAATGGTTAATGAGTGGTAGAGGTGGCTTCCGAGAGTGTAGATAAGGGAAAACTGGGGGCTGGGATGTTGCTTACAGTTGGAGGCTAAAGTGAGGTTGTAGTGGCAAATGAAAACAAAGGTGTGAGGGAGGTTAATAGAACAGGCAAAAAGAATGATGGGTTAACTGAGAGGTTCATAAGAACTAGAGCTCAAGCTGAAAAGTAGGGGGAGGGGGTTTCAGGGGTAAGAGGAGCACTTAGGTCCAAGGGTAAAGCATGAAAGTGTGCTTGGAATTTGGAGGACAAGCTGAGGTTGGGATGCACAATGGAGAAACAGGTTGTTGGCAAATAGGAGGATGAGCTAAAATGGGTGTGTAGAGAAGGGTTTAAGGGGAAGACATCTGGGGGTGATGCATGATGGCGGTGCTTGCAAGTAAGGGGTGCAGCTTAGTGTCCACATCACCTGCATTTTGGTTCTGCTCCCCTTCATTTTCCCCAGCCCCTCTTTTAGCCTTTCATCTGCTCTTAACCCAATTTTCAGCCCCCCCCCCTCTTTTCATCCTGCACCCCTTTTTTACTTTCCCTTGTTACCCCACTTTCTTTCACCCCCAGTTTACTCCCACTCCATTCCCTCCCAACTTCACCTCCCTCGTCAACACCCCATCTCCACAAGTCGGGCGACAAGCTGAGATTGGGGTGCAGAATGAAGGAACAGGGGTGGTGTGTGATGGAAGGAGACAGGTTGCTTAAAAAGAGGGGGGGGGCATGCTGAAATGGGGGTGTGGAGATGGGATTTCAAGGTAAGTCTAACACTTGGGGGACCAAGGAGGGGGGGTGTTTGGAAATAGGAGGGCATGCTGAGATTGGGGTGCAGAATGGAGAAACAGGTTGCTGGGAAATAGGAGGATGAGCTTAAATGGGTGTGTAGAGAGGGGTTTAAGGAGAAGATTTCTGGGGGTGATGCATGATGGGGTGCTTGCAAGGAAGAGGTGCAGCTTACTGTCCACCTCACCTACGTTTTGGTTCTGCTCCCCTTTATTTTCCTCAGCCCCTCTTTTAGCCTTTCATCTGCTCTTAACCCAATTTTCAGCCCCCCCTTTTCATCCTGCACCCCTTTTTTTACTTTCCCTTGTTACCCCACTTGCATTCGTCCCCAGTTTAGTCCCACTTCATTCCCTCCCAACTTCACCTCCCCTGTCAACACCCCATCTCCACAAGTCACCCCCACTTGGGTTTGACGGTAAGAGGAACACTTTGGGGTTCAGGGGTGGGGTGTGATGGGGGGAGACAGGGTGCTTGGAAATAGGGGGGACAAGCTGAGATTGGGGTGTAGAATGGGGGAACAGGTTGCTTGGAAATAGTGGGGTGGGGGCAAGCTAAAATGGGGGTGTGGAGAGAGGAAGTCTCGGGGGGTCAGGGGGTGAAACATGAATGGGGTGTTTAGAAATAAAAGGTGCATCAGCCTCATTTTCGTTCAGCCCTTCGTTAACCTTAGCCCCATATGCTCTCAACCCAAGCCTTTTTATCCTGCATCCCTTTGCTAACACCCCCCACCATGTTTACTCCCTCGCTTTCATCTTCGCCCTCTTTCTTTGTGCCAACACAGCCCCCACTTCCCTCAGCCCTACTCCCCCTGACCAACACTACCTACCCACATTCTCCAATTCCCCCTGCTCCTCTTTACCAAATTACTCCCAGGCTTTGTACCCCCCTCGACCCAACACTGCACTTTTCTAACTCTACCACTAGATGTGCCTTTCCCTCGCCCCCATCGCCAACACCACCAACCCTCTTACCCTGTCAACTCGCCCCTTCTCTGGCAGCTTCATCAACCCAGTAACACCTTCCGCAATGAAGCCAGCCAACCGCTGGTTCCCACTCACAAACCACCCGGAGTGAGCTTGGCAGACTAGGGAATCGAACCTACAACCTCACGTTTCCGCACCAGCCGCTCAGCCCACCGCACCACCGCTAGGGTTGCTTGTGCTGTCTCCAAAAAAAATGGGCCATGAAATGGAATCCAGGGTGCAGCACACTAAATTAGACATGGGAATAGCTTGACTAAACTGAATTTTTAGTAGTCATATTGCAGCCCTTCACCAGATAACTCAAGGGGTGGAGTCTCTGGTAAAGCACCAGCGCACGACATGTAAGGCTGTGAGTTCGATCCTACAGTGTAGCCTGCAAAACTGGTTGCGTCAATAAATGCCAGCACCAGGCTGAAATTTGTATGCCTTGGCTCCATTTAAATCGCCACAGCGTGTGAAATTTCTATGTAACAATTAAAACCCTACGTCTGATTAGGCTACCATTTTAGAGCACAGCTAAAGCACCTGTGAAGGTGGCGCAGTCGGTAAAGCATCAGAGATCGGTTCCCGGGCTTGACTTAATTACTCGAAGGTATACATTGTTGGACCAAGCTAGATTTTAAGTAGGCAACTTCTGAAATTTCTTTTAAGTCCAAAAAACCAGCGTCTGTTTAAGCCCCCCGTTTTTGCAAGTCTTTGCAAGCATCTCTGGTGATGGTGCAGTGGGCAAAGTGCCACATATGCGATCGTAACGCCGTGAGATCGATCCCAGCGTGTGGTGTGTCAAAGTAGACCTGTGATTGGATTGTGAGATCCAATCCCGGGCTTGACTTAATTCCTCTAAGGTATACTTTGTTGGACCAAGCTAGATTTTAAATAGGTAACTTCTGAAATTTCTTTTAGGTCCGAAAAACCAGCGTCAGTTTAAAGCCCCCGTTTTTGCGAGTCTTTGCAAGCATCCCTGGTGGTGGCACAGTGGGCAAAGTGCCACATCTGAGATCTGATCCCAGCGTGTGGTGTGTCAAAGTGAACCTGTGATTGGGTTGTGAGATCGAATCCCGGGCTTGACTCAATTACTCTATGGTATACTTAGTTGGACCAAGCTAGATTTTAAATAAGCAACTTCTGAAATTTCTTTTAAGTCCGAAAAACCAGTGTCAGTTTAAGCCCCCCGTTTTTGCGAGTCTTTGCAAGCGACTCCGGTGGTGGTGCAGTGGGTAAGGTGCCAGATATGCAGTCGTAAGATCGTGAGATCGATCCCAGCGTGTGGTGTGTCAAAGTAGACATTGGATTGTGAGACTAATCTGAATACGGTAAGCAGTCAAAGCTTGCTTACCATCCACACTGGGGAGCTATAAGGGAGGGGCAGAAAACAGGATAAGTGAATGTGGAAGACACATATGTGGGGACCCTCTAAGTGATGTAGAGCATTAATGGTTAATGAGTGGTAGAGGTGGCTTCCGAGAGTGTAGATAAGGGAAAACTGGGGGCTGGGATGTTGCTTACAGTTGGAGGCTAAAGTGAGGTTGTAGTGGCAAATGAAAACAAAGGTGTGAGGGAGGTTAATAGAACAGGCAAAAAGAATGATGGGTTAACTGAGAGGTTCATAAGAACTAGAGCTCAAGCTGAAAAGTAGGGGGAGGGGGTTTCAGGGGTAAGAGGAGCACTTAGGTCCAAGGGTAAAGCATGAAAGTGTGCTTGGAATTTGGAGGACAAGCTGAGGTTGGGATGCACAATGGAGAAACAGGTTGTTGGCAAATAGGAGGATGAGCTAAAATGGGTGTGTAGAGAAGGGTTTAAGGGGAAGACATCTGGGGGTGATGCATGATGGCGGTGCTTGCAAGTAAGGGGTGCAGCTTAGTGTCCACATCACCTGCATTTTGGTTCTGCTCCCCTTCATTTTCCCCAGCCCCTCTTTTAGCCTTTCATCTGCTCTTAACCCAATTTTCAGCCCCCCCCCCTCTTTTCATCCTGCACCCCTTTTTTACTTTCCCTTGTTACCCCACTTTCTTTCACCCCCAGTTTACTCCCACTCCATTCCCTCCCAACTTCACCTCCCTCGTCAACACCCCATCTCCACAAGTCGGGCGACAAGCTGAGATTGGGGTGCAGAATGAAGGAACAGGGGTGGTGTGTGATGGAAGGAGACAGGTTGCTTAAAAAGAGGGGGGGGGGCATGCTGAAATGGGGGTGTGGAGATGGGATTTCAAGGTAAGTCTAACACTTGGGGGACCAAGGAGGGGGGGTGTTTGGAAATAGGAGGGCATGCTGAGATTGGGGTGCAGAATGGAGAAACAGGTTGCTGGGAAATAGGAGGATGAGCTTAAATGGGTGTGTAGAGAGGGGTTTAAGGAGAAGATTTCTGGGGGTGATGCATGATGGGGTGCTTGCAA